>OY971424.1:5000000-7500000 GCA_963853865.1 Helleia helle | reverse complement strand
GTTAATGTTCATTGATTGATATATATTTTAATTATATTTTTTTTTATGTTAGTTGGATAGGCAAACTGGCAAACGTGCCACCTGATGGTAAGTGGTCGACGTCGCCCATGAACATAAACTAGTTTACCTTGAACGAGCCCAGGCAACTTATTTATGTGTTGCCTATCCTGAGACATAAGATGTTAAGTCTCGGTGCCAGTAATTACACTGCCTGTCTTGCCCTTCTCTCCGAAACACAGCAGAGCTGTTTCACGGGAGAAACAAACAAGATGGTGGTACCCATGCAGCCGGGAGCGCGGCACAGCGCTTCCCTCCCACCGGTATCTCTAATATTATCAACATCAGCCTCTATCCGTCCACTACTGAACATAGGCCTTTTTTCTTGACGCAGTGGAAATGCTTTGCGCATTCACCCGGGGATGGGGCGTCCCCGGGGATATGTGGGACTCCCTCCCCCCCCAGCGCCGGTATACCGCACTAAAACCACTGCGAGTTGCCTTCAGCCCCTTGAAGGGGTGTGTCCCAGATCCTTCTTACACAGAACATACCCCGCGACCGGCCGGTTCCCTCAAAAGGGCTAACCAGTCTTCTTCCTAGTATGGGGGAGCTCCGACAACCTGGAGCACCCCCGCTGACGCCGGTACTTTTCTACCAGGGCAGATACCCAACCTTACCCCGAGTCCTGTTAGATAGGAGGCAGCAGGTGCGCGCGCGCCTCCTCCGCACTCCAGTCCTACGTCGACGGAGCGGGATGGACGTGACGTTGTCCTCTCTGTCCCGCTCCGCAGCCTCCTTCTGCGAAATAACGCTTTCGCAGAAGGTGACCGCCACCTGCCAGGCCTACTGAAAATAGGCCTCCCTCAATGAACGTCAAGTCAACCGATCCCTTGGATGCGAGTAGTGACTAGCATCCAACACGGACCGGCCACTGCACGGAGATCGTCTTCTCAACTTTCTTTTTATTTTACGCCGGGAAAATGGTAATGCTCTAAGGCATTCTGCGGGAGAGTGGGGTTTCACCTGGAGTGTACTTGGGATTCGCTGCACCCGAAAGATTGTAAATGGACGCAGCGCTACCCACTAAAACCCAACGAGTGCCACCAATTCCGCTTTTGGTGAGGTGCTCCGGACCTAATGAGCAAACAGCACCTCGATGGCTAGTCAGTCCCTCAAGGGACCGAAGCCACCTCCACAGAGGGGTTGTTCCGTGATGCAGGACTCTGGGACTTCCAACTTCAGGACAGTACAATGGGATGAGTTCCTATCCTCGCTCCTTGTCTCCCCTGCTCTTTTGCCACTCTCTTTTTATAGAAGGAGTCATATTGCTTCGTCCAAGGTGCTGGCGCCCATACTACAGAATAACCCCTTCCAACGTCGGGACTGCTTTCTGGTTCTTATAAGACAAGTACAAGTACAAGAGGGGTACAAAGTGCTCCCTTGGTTCAATTAGCTTTGCCCAGTGCTGGGTTCAACCTTAGGCTACTGAGCCCCACCGCCACCACAAGACTTGAACCATGGTTGGGAGGCAAGCGGATCTAAATTCTAATTCAGCTTAGGTTGTCTAAACTTAATCCTAAAATTTGGAATATTTTGTTATAATCTTTATGAATATATTTTCTTACTTATTACACAAGAGTTTTTTTTTTCATTAATTAGTATTTTCTTATTATCACGTTACATAATATTATGAACTTTATAATATTAGTATTCATTTAAATTCCTTTGATGCTTTTGCTTTAATGTTATTAGGTACTAATTAGTACTAAAATACATGAATACCACATTTAGCGTTAGCGCCGACGAGCTCCTGGGTCGTTATTTTAGTTTTTTAAGTTAGACGTCGATATTATTCTTTTTCTGATTATTTTGTCTGCACTCTGTTTAATCAGTAATTTAATTTGCGTACCAAAAAGCCTCTTTATCTATAAGAATAAGAACTTACCGAAGTTTACATTCACACAATCAGAAAGTGGGTTAATGAGATTCGTTCAAGAAAAACATCTCGTTAGGGCATACATTATTCAAGCTTTCGGGAAGTTATTCCTTCATGCGTTCATTAGGCACGCGAACTTGCGATTCCGTGAGACATCTTATCACCCAACTATTCCAAAGTATCCGGGGCTCTTGTTATTTAAATTTATCACTCAACTTTTATACTCTAAATTCATTGTAACAGGTAATATTTCACAGGTTATTAATTACACTGGCATCCTCGGTGTAATTCTTATTATATTATGTCAGTTGCAAATTGAAAAATTCCCGAGGCGTGTGTCCCGAGTCCCGACTCTCCGAAGTATTTTGGCAAAATTATTCTCATTCATTAAGTCGTGGGGAGAGTGAGATTGTCTACCATTCACTTGAGTAACGGGGCGACTTCCGTTATTAGTTATGTTAAGTATATAATTTTCTTTGTGATTCGAGATAACGGTGTAGGTATGATAAAAGGTTAGTAGGTATTTCATTTATTTCTTTCTTCTTTATTTCACTTGATATGTTGGTATCATATGATATTGATTACACATAATAATTCCCTTTCCAAAAACTAATATGTTTATTGGTATTTACATTTATTTTAATTCCTACTGTCGAGCAAAAAAAAAATGAGAGTAAGAAATGCATTTATGTTCGAATCTTAAAACGATGTGAGACTGATCTATTATTCTGAAGACCAGTTTCTTTTTACTATTTGATCATTAACTGATCTGGCGCCTCTCCACTCAAACAATGCTTAAACATAAAAGTTTAGAAAGAAATTAATGACAAAGAATACGTATTTAGACTTTATTTGTGAATATCAATTAAAATATTTTTTTATGAGAGTTGGATAAGCAAACGGACAGTCATGCCACGAGTTGGTCAGAGACCAGCATACCACATACACAAGTTAATCTGATACTAGCCCAGGCAACTCATTCACGTGTTGTCTATCCTGAGACTGAAGATGATCTTTGTGCCAGTAATTAGACTGCCTGTTCTACCCTTCTGTAAGAAATACAGCATAGCTGTTTTACGGGTGAGACAAACAGGATAATGGTACCCATGCAGACAGGAGCGCAGCACAGCGCAACCCTCCCACCGGTCAAGGTGTCAATAATCAATAGTCAAATTATACTCAAATAGTGCTATTTAATGCGCCTCTAGTAACGCCCCTGTGTTCGTGTCGGGCTCAGGATGGGAACCTAGGTCTGTATGGCACGACGTCGTCGGGACTGCTTAGTAGCGGCCGGGCAGTCCTCCATTATGAGGAATAGTCTGGTATTCGCCGAGGGCAGCCTGTCGCTGAGGTGATCCTGTCTATTGCCTGCATATCCGGGACCTTCAAGAAGCGGCTGAAGGCGCTCGCAGTGATTTTAGTTAGGAGTGCAAGTCCCACATTGGGTCAGGATCTACCTAAAGAACCTGGCTGCATCCATAAGGATTTACTTGCGAAAGAAAAAAAAATACTTCAATGGTGAAATCACAATTATTTATTTAGTTTCACAATAACGATCTTACAACATTCTTTAATATTAAATTATGTTATAATATATAAACTCTAAAAATAAAAAAAAACCAAATCACGTGGTGAAGAATAATTCAAAATACATGTTTAAAATAAACATTTTCATTTAAAATATAAAAGAAAACGAAAATGTATATGTAAATGCGTTCCTATTTCTTTTCCAATTTCCAAAAGGTTTCATTGAAAGGCTGTAGGCTTCCAGAGATTGTTTTCGGTAATGGGTGCGAACGATATTTGTCAAAGTGTAGAGCTGACGACAAAATAAGTTTTAATTAATGGATTGGTATTAAGAGACAGGCACTGCGTAGAGATTGGGGACATTGTTTAGTATACGTCATGTACTAAATAAATGATAGCCCTCTGATAATTGTGGACGTATATATTAAAAAGCTTTTATCCTTATATGTTTTGGGGAAAAGTCGTGTTATTATATTTATATATTATTATACTATCTTTATTATTTAATACAGGTGATATTTGTTCATACCTTCAACCTTCAGTATCGTTAAGTGTTATTATTTTATTAGAAATGGCATTGTTTTTGTAGATTTCAAGTCAAATGATTTAAAACATGACTAGTTGTTGCCCGTAGGTAGCCAGCGCTAACGTGATAAGTATTACTGGTTTTTTTTTTAGTTTAAGTTTAAATCCATGATTGCTTTCAAATAACGTTTTTGAAACTGAAACGATACTTTTTAGGTACAGGGTCATCATTACCACCGTCATCATCATCAGCCTCTACTGCTGAACAGGCCTCCCTCAATGAACGCCAAGACGGCTGATCCCTTGCCACTCGCAATGAATTGAATGGAAACAATATCACGCACAGACCTTCGTAGTCCCTGTGATATTTTTAAGATATTGTTATTTTTTTTTGTATCAATAAATAAATTTAAAAAATCGGTCGTCTGTAAAGTCGGTTTACTGACGATAGTTGAACGTGATAACGTCATAAGAAAATGTAACGCCTCACAGCGAGGTAACGCCGCATACGTCATGTCTTTTCGTTCGTGCAGCCGGCTCCATCGAATTATAAGACATTGTCACGTCAAAAATTAAAAAAAGCATCGCCCTAAATTCAAGCTAACAAACATTACACTTTGTAGTATAATATAATATGTAGATATTCAAGCATACAATGACAATATATGCTAATATTATTTTATACCAAAATCAATAGGTAGAATTGGAGTATTTATATTATATTATTGATTCAATTTGTGTGTAGTTACGGTACTTCTCACCCCTAAATCCACCCTGGAGACGTATAAGTCGTCAAGCGGGCGTAAATCTTACACATACAACATGAAGTTAAGTTTGTTATAATGAAACACTTTTTTACGGATTTTATCGCGGTTTATTAAGATTTTTACAAGCCCGACGTTTCGGATACTTTAAAGCAACCATGGTCACGGGAGGACTGATGTGTCATACGTCCTAATGTTACAAAGTTATTCGAAACTACCCTATGATACATCAATATTTTGGTTAGTCCTATCTACGCAGAAAGTGCTAACTGTATCTTTAATCTATGACATATTCTGAAACAAAACAGATCAGAGCACAAGGGATCTGTGATGAGCAACACCTGGCAACCGAGCTTCAACACGTTAAGCAAGTACTGCGAGACAACAAGCTTCGGGTGCCGCGTCTTCATCACCGTGACCGCGTGAAAGCAGCCACTGTTGAGCGAGTACCTGCTGTGCTACCATTTATGAAAGGAGTCACTGACAAGATTGGCTATATCCTAAAGCGAGCTTCCATCAAACCCTTTTTCAAGCCGCCAAAAAAGATAGGTCAATTCTTACCATCTGTCAAGTGTCATATACCCTTACAATATGCAGGAGTATACAAGCTTGATTGCGACTGTGGTCTCTCCTATATAGGCCAAACAAAAAGATCTATTAAAACTCGCGTCAAAGAACATATAGCTGATTTAAAACACCGTCGCTACACTAAGTCTGCCATCTATGAACATAGTCTTGACAAAGCTCGCCATTATATCAGATTTGATAAACCACAAGTCCTCGCAAAAGAACACCGATTCCAACCAAGGATGATCCGTGAGGCTATTGAAATTAAAAAACATCCTAATTTCAATAGAGAAGATGGCTGGCTCTTACCACCTGCTTGGGATCCCATTATTAATATTATCAAATCAAAATCCAAGCATAATATGTCACAGATTAAAGATAGAGTTAGCACTTTCTTCGTAGATAGGACTAACCAAAATATTGATGTATCATAGGGTAGTTTCGAATAACTTTGTAACATTAGGACGTATGACACCTCAGTCCTCCCGTGACCATGGTTGCTGTAAAGTATCCGAAACGTCGGGCTTGTAAAAATCTTAATAAACCGCGATGAAATCCGTAAAAAAGTGTTTCATTATAATGAGTGAAATTCGCGTAAATATTAGAAAACAATAAGTTAAGTTTGAATACATTTCTTTATACATTTTGTACTATTATTGTTGACTAGCTGTTGCCCGCAGCTTCGCCCGCGTTAACTGAGATTTACAGGCGTACGCGGATTGATGATGATTATTTTTATAGCCTAAGTTACTCCTTACAATATCAGCTATCTGCCAGTGAAAGTCCTATCAAAATCGGTCCAGCCGTTTCAGAGATTAACGTTACAAACAGACAGACAGACAGACAGACGGACAGACAGACAAAAATTGTAAAAAAGGCTATTTTGGTATATGCACCGTGTATACATACATATGCATTCAACAAAAAGCGGTTATTTTAATATTACAAACAGACACTCTAATTTTATTTATCTGTATAGATGTATACATTTTAAGTGTTCAAAGTCCACGAATATCAAACATACCCTTATGCTTATACCTACACTGTTTGTTCTGCTCTCCTTTTTGAAATCACAAAGTGTCTGATTCATCTTAATTATGATCACTGGTGAAGGATAAAATCGTGAGGAAACCTGCATACCTGATGAGATTAAAAGTCTTTAAAGGTGTTTGAAGTTCATCAACCCGCATTGGACCAGCGCATCGGTGAACTATGGCCCAAAACCCTCCTCGTCTGGTTTCAAGGAGACCCGTGCCCAGCAGTAGAATATACTTAGATATATATCTTATATAAGACTTGAAGATGATGATGGCACATACCCACTCTCCTATCGATACAAGATATTGATAGGCAACTGGCCATATGACCATGGATAACAAAATGTGCAAGACTGGCGCTTTGTGCCACGGTCTAGGCACTAACATCAACCTTGGAGTAAAGAAGTCCACATGACTTGACTTTCATAGACTGTATTGGATGTTGTTCTGTCTATGGATTCGATTCCCCTCAATTCATTTCTCCACCTTTTCTTTCAGCGAGGTGCGGGAGAAATATCTTTTCTCGATAGCTCGTGAGGCCAGAAAATATTATATAAAAGATAATCCGGTTCGTTTAACCATATGGAATTGATACAGAAAATAAAAAAGAGTGGACTGTTTTTTTGCGGTTATTATAAATATACGAAATTAACTTGCATTAGCTTGTACTTTATATAGGACAGACGTAAGGTCGATGAACAGGAGGAAGGCATAGGACATGAGTGACTGACCTGGTATTCTTGTTCTTCTCCCAGGGATGCCAGCAGTTCTCATGCCTCTTCGTATAACCTTCTAATAGTCTGTAGATATGCGGGAACAACACACACACGCGATCGCGTTCTAATAGCTTCGATAGGTTTCTTTATAGTTTAACAGTTAGCGAAAACGCGACTATACTCATTGCCGGCTTGCGGAAGAGAGGCGGAGTGTCACACATGTATAAAAGGAGGGAAGTTGACAGGTGATAAGCATAATGCAAGTTTTATTTAACCACCCTTAATTTAGTCTATTAATTTGAAACTCAACACCATTTAATAATCGTTTTTTTTTACTATTTAAACGGTTAAACCGTCCAATCGGAGCTCGAGCATGGCATTCATAATGCTGAAATATTGAGCTAAATGAAAGTTAAACATGGTAAATATTCCATTTAAAGCAGCTTTAATAATATATCTATTGTTAAAACTCTACAGCATCTTCATCTTATTGCGTTCCCTCCCCCGTGGTTAAGCAAAAGACGTTACATTTTCATTGGCAAGTAACATACTGAGAATAATTAATGGCCGATTTATTTTAATTTATAACCCTGCAGCATTATGTGTTTCACATGTACGCATTTTAACTCGGTTCTGCTTCACGGAACATTATTCAAGAACGGCTGTTACTTTTTTGTTGAAGATTATGGCAAAATTTTAAGGTATAGATCATTTTTTGTCACTTGGATAAGCAAGCTGACAGACGTGTGACCGATGCGATGGTTAGCGTCGCACATAAATATAAACGAGTTTACCTGGAACTAGCCCAGGTTACTCATTTATGTGTTAGAGACAAGATAGGTCTTGAGACGTAAGATGCTAAGTCTCTTTGTAATTAAACTGCCTGTCTTGCACTTCTTTCCTAAACACAGCAACTCTGAGGGAAGAAAAAAGCAAGATGGTGGTGTCCATGCAGACGGGAGCGCGGCACCCTCCCACTGGTATCTACCACTATTGGATTAAGGTTCTTTTCTTTTTTATTACGATTAAAATGACGACAAGGAATTTCGGTACCTTATAATACATGGATAGAAAATTGTGTCTATTTTTACCATAACCAGAACATGTTATAAAGCGGAATTTCTTTATACAGATTGGTAATATTAGACTACTGGGATGTATGAATACGTTACATGTAACATTCGCTTTAAAAGCCTCAAAACAAGTTTACGGCAACAGCAAATCCAGTTTTCTGAATATAGAACAAAATTATATTGCAATTTTAAATTTCAACTCTAATACAATTCTTTCTCGAAGCTTCGCAAAGATCGGAAATCTTTCAAAAGATAGCGTTTAGCACGAGACAAAGGCTGATTTAGAACTCTGGTGAGGTCCCCTCAAAGGCCACTATTTACTTTTCTCACGGCGCCTCTTCCAGTCCGTAGCACCCAAATCCCATTGCTTGAATTGTAAGAACTATCCTTTTATCTTTATTTCTTAGCGTTTTTTTATCTAAATTATCTACATTAGTGCAATGTTTAATGCTATTTTAAGCATATACGAATAAAAATTTTGGAAATGATAATAAAAATTAATACGTACTTGTTTGTCTATTAATCGATGTACTCGAAAACGGAGTCCGGGACTACTTACTTTAAAAAAAGTATATACGAGAGTGACACTGAAAATTCATAGAAAATCTAAAACTAAACAAATTAGCAACTTATTATTATTATATTAATACGTAAAACAAAAACTTTGTACCCCTTTTTAAGAGAATTGCACAATCGGAGGAATTTGAAATTTGGTACAGATAATGATGAAGAGGAGAAAGTGCAGAAAGCTATTATTTTTGCGTAATATTCATTAGTATTTAGTGTTATTTTTATTATACCTTTTCAAAATAGTGTCCATTCACATCAATACATAGCTGCATCCGGTGGAACCACTGAGAAACTTAAACTGAAAATATATTATGAATATATTATACTTTAAGTTTAAGAATTTTACTAACAAACGTCAAGATGGTCGATCCCCCGCCACTTACATTCCCACTACACACCACACACTCATTTTTTTGGGAAGACTTATGGCACCTACTATTGTTGGTATACCTACTAACTATATAGTAATAATAAAATATAACCATTATTATATAAAAAAAAATTCACTAATTTCACAACATCAACGTCGATAATTACATTTAACTCATAAGTATTAAAGTTTATTCGTTTGCGAATGCAGAGGCAAGAAATGTAATCAGTTGCGAACTAATACTACGTCGTTCGCAAAGCCCCTCGCGTATGGAAATGCCCCGTCGGTGACGTCGTTAGTTCTTTTGATTGCTGTCTTCCCTGCTTGTCGAATTAAAACTGAGATCGAGCCGGGGCGATTTCAAGAAAATTAAAGGAAGGTCTCATTTCCAACGACGACTCTTTACGGTTAATAATAGTATGATTGTGGCACTTCTCCCTAAACGAGAATTTCCTTTAATTTGATCTATACGTTCATTAATTTAGATTGTTTTTAGAATTCGAAACATAGCATGAATTGTATATGGAAAAGGGGAGCAGTACTTTACTTTTTCTTCGTTTTTTCAATGTTCTGTCATAGAAGGCATTTTAATAAAATTTTAACTCAAAACAAGACTTATAAAACATTTTGTTTAATCAAATTGGCTATGCTTGCTTTATTTTAAACGTATACTTAATTGTTTTAACGATGAAAATACATTCATATTAATAAACATAGAAACAAAACAAAATGTGTTATTAAATAAGTAAGAGTAAGAAACGGGACACAATAAAGTAGGGGAAGTAGGGGTATGATGGGGACGCTAATGGGAAACTATAAAAAACTATAGTAAAAATCAACATAATGTTTTAATTTATTTATTGCACTTTAGTTTCTTAATCAACTACAAATTAGCATAGTCTTTGGACGAAAATGTTATCACAAATTTTTAATAATAATTTTTATTGAGAACAAAAAAAACCCCGTCTTGCCCCGCATGTGGTAAGATGGGGAATGAGAGATGGGGCATGATGGGGTTAAGGGGCAATATAGAATTCTCATTTAACTTCACAGAAGATGCATATGAGTACTTCTTCTAAGTCTTCATCATCTACCCCTGCACGTGCAGTATGAAAAGAACTGGTGAAAGAAGATCTTAATGAATCGATTGAACTTGTTTTGTTTTAGGTGTGTTACGTCCGGATTTAGGCCCTCTCTTATCATTAGATCCTGTACGAGTGGCTGACTTTCTTGAGGAAAGGCTTGCAGAACTTGACGGGGATAGAATTTTAGGTGCAGGATTACATAATGGGGTACCCCATTATGCCCCATACGATTAACACTTGCCCCACTCACTGTGTTTTAAGAAAACAAAATTTATATGATAAACGGTTAGGATTAATGCGATTCTGAATACGCCTATCAACTATAAGGAAAACGTAAAATAAAGGAAAAAAGGACCATCAGCTCAAAACTATTCCTTATTTGTTTCTGAAGTTATTAAGAAACAAAATATTACATCAATTATGCACTGCATGCACATCAACAAAGAACGCACGCACTTTCGCCGACTGTCTTGGCCGCAATGAGTATTGTTCGAAAGCGGCTTCTGATTAGCTAAAGCCCCACCTTGCGCGAGTATTTAGTTTTTGGTATTTCCGCATGTCCCATCTTACCTCGCTACCCCATCATGCCCCTAGTTCCCCTAAGTGGATGGATACAGGCTGATGATGATGATGAAATTAGAGTAACGTGTAATGTAAAAACCTCTAGTAATATTCTTTGCCTTAAATAACGTGGTGTAGTATTTTTTTTCTTTTATTTTTCACGAATCCTTGTGGTATTCCGCTGTCACCCGTTGCTGACGTTTTTATTTTAGCTAAAATGCAAATTAAATTAAACTCGAAATTTGCTGACTTAGTCACGTTGTGAGAAAGATAACTCGTCGCTTGTCGCCTGTGTTGGGTGTTGAAGAAAAACGACAAATGCAAACTACTTTAAAATGTTTAGCTTCGAGAGCTAAGCGTATTCTACACTTGTGTTAAACTAGCATACAGATAAAAAATCCAAAAAGAATCGTTTGATCAAATTAGCCAGGAACAAATAGAAAATTGGACCCATGAAGTAGGACGAAAAATGAAAGACAGTTCCTGTTTATAAGCATCGTATTTAGTTGACGTTTTATATTTTTTGTTCTAGTTCATCCTTTTATAAAACTATTATTAGCTTATTCTGCAATCCTTTTTTTTTCTTTCACTAAAACCCGGCGAGTGCCACCAATGCTGCCTTTGGTGAGGTGTCCCGGATCTTTTGAGCAACAGGTAACTCGACGGCTTGTCAGCCCTCCAAGAGGCTGACGCCACCTCCACATTTTCCCGCACCGGGGTTTTCCCGCACCACAGAACTCCCAAAGTCAGGACAGTGCAATGGGGTGAGGTACCCATCCTTGCCCCTTCCCCCCTGCTCTTTTGTTCCCTCTTCTTATAAGATGGGTACAAAGAGTTTACGGGTGGGAGGGAAGCGCTGTGCCGCGCTGTACCGGCTGCATGGGTACCACCATCTTGCTTGTTTTTTCCGTGAAACAGCTGTGTTTCGGAGAGAAGGGCAAGACAGGCAGTGTAATTTTTGGCACCGAGACATCTTATGTCTCAGGATAGGCAACACATAAATGAGTTGCCTGGGTTGGTTCCAGGTAAACTAGTTTATGTTCATGGGCGATGTCAACCACTTACCATCAGGTAGCACGTTTGCCAGTTTGCCTATCCAAGTAACATAAAAAAGAGGGTACCCCTCGGTTTAATTGGCTTCGCCCAAGGTGCTGGGTTCACCTTAGGCACCACCGCCACGGCAAGGCTTGAACCATAGTGGGGCCTATTCTGCAATCTTATTGTAGGTAGTTGACCTCACCGAAACTTAATCGGATACCGATTTCATAATTCATGTAGCTAGAAATAGTTATTAGTTAAATAACATACATTTGACAATGGTTTTTCATTTATTTAATTAAGACAATTATGTGTTCATTTATGAAACATTTCCTGCAGACATGTTGTATCATTTTAAGATACACTTACACTTCAACAAAAAAAATGTAAATGTAAATGTGCCCGCAGTGCGCGAGTATTTTTACGCCAAATATTGGCTACATAAGCCACGCGCGTGCACACCGAAGACAAAACCGGAGTTGAATGCAGTCGCTGTGGCCGAAATCGGTCGGGATGATTTTACACTTCAACATACGGAATCCTAGAAATGCCACAAGTTTAAAATGCATCAGTACGCATAAGGCCACTTGGAGTTTACAAAAGAGGTTAAAAGGGCAGTTAACGGCGAACAACAATAAAGTTGGTCCGATCTGGTGACCATTGCAAAAAGCACATCGTTTGCGGCGTCCTGAGCACAATACAAACTTAAATTGTTCGTGAAAGCGTTATGCACTCGACGGTTTCAATTTCCTCGCGAACTAGCCTTTGCAGATGTTCGGACGACTCATAAATATGATTTGAAAATCGTTTTATGTATAAGTAATAAACTTTTATCTTCGTTCTAAACGTTTCTAGTTAGTTTCCAACACAAAAGCAGAGGTTTTAATATTAGACTGGTATATCTCTTCGTATAAATTTCCTTGGAGCAAAATAGCCGTGGTGCACGCCACCTTTGCTTGGTCAAATAATAACATCGTAATGGCTAACTGTTGTCTAATGTATTTGGGCTAAATGGAATGGCGCTTCCCGTTCGCAAGGTTGCGAGTTAGATCGTACTTAGCCTTCGAGACAGTCGGAACTACCGCCCCTATTCAATTTAGGTTTATTACGAACATTATTATTACAGTTCTATTTTCACTTGTGCTCAAATTGAATTTGCTTCATTATTTAGTAGCAATAAATTTTAGTTTAACGTTTTACTAAATTAGTAGTATTAGTTTCGATGACGTTGGTTTAGTTTTTTTACTATCGTTAAAATGTTTTTTCGCCCAATGATTTCGTAATTCGGGGAATAGCATCTTTATTATTTGCTTATAAATCGACGTCTTACTTTGACAAAAATCGATGAAATTGCATCTTGCATCCGACGATTTTGTGATCTTATTGTCTCTTTTAGGGAAACATTGTTTGCTTCTTATATAATCTTATGGATGAGGGGTGCACTTGTCCTGCGCTCCTGTCTACATGACTACCACCATCCTGATGAAACAGCTTTGCTGCTTTTCTGAAAGTAGGACAGGACAGGTAGTGTAATTACTGGCACCGAAATTTACATCTTACGTCTTAGGATAAACTGTTTAGGATAAACTAATTTATGTGTGGTCACACATAAATTAGTGGGCTGTTTTTTTATATTCATGGCCAACGCTGACTTTCTATAATGTAACTCGTCTGCCCATTGGTCTATCCAAGTAACATAAAGCCTACATAAAACCTCTTATAGTGATTTCATTTTGAAAACGTATATAAAAATCAAAGACATAAAAGCATTTTACAAAAAATTAAAACCGACTTCAAAAATACTAAACTAAAAAGTAATAAAATAACAGTTTCTTTAATGTTTGTGCTTACAACATATAATCAACTTAATCTTCTACTAATGTACAAACTTTGCGTTTACCACGTCATTATAGTTACTTTTGGAGTCGGTGTCAGCCAAGGTAGGTAGGTAGGTAATGTACAGCAACAAATACGACACCGACTCCAAAAGTAACTATAATGACGTGGTAAACGCAAAGTTTGTACATTAGTAGAAGATTAAGTTGATTATATGTTGTAAGCACAAACATTAAAGAAACTGTTATTTTATTACTTTTTAGTTTAGTATTTTTGAAGTCGGTTTTAATTTTTTGTAAAATGCTTTTATTTCTTAATTTTTAGTGATTCCGAAATTCGTCGTCTTGGCGTTCATTGAAGGAGGCATGTTCAGCAGTGGATGGATAAAGGATGATGATGATGATGATGATGGTGATGATGATGATGATTACGATGACCGCGACATACTATGGTGTGCTACCAAAGCATCCTATACAATTATTACATCGACACGTAATAAAATGATCATATCATCAAGATAAACAAAACCAACCAAATAGACATTATTGGGAATAACTAAAAAACGGCTTGTCAGATCTTAATAAAATTAATATGGGACCAAATTGGAAACTACAGCTTTCAAACAAAAAAATAACCATCGAAATCCATTCACAAACGGCGGAGATATCGTGTCACATACATACCAAAAAAAAAAAAAAAACATACAGACGAGTTGAGAACCTCCTTTTTTTTTTGAAGTCGGTTAAAAATACTGATTTAATTATAATTGAAGCGTTTTATTCCCAAAAAATGAATCAGATCAATGTAAAAGCCTATTAACGAACTATAAAAGTTTAATGACCTCTAAGCGTGTGGCTCGTGAAGGCCATAAAATGGGTTCATGTAATCAAATTTTAGGTGTCGTAAGGAAATCAAAGTAGCAATAACTGTGATTGCTTATATTATGATTAAAAAACCAAGAAGTTATTATATATATTATAAACAAAATTATTTATTTTTATTCAGTAAAGATCGTTGTAAATCTTTGTACAAAAGTTGGATCCTCTGCTAGTCGAACTGGTAGAGGTAAAATATGTAGTTTGTGCGTCTTAACATTCATACAAACATCCCTCGATATATACAGCAATTATTAAATCCATTTTAATAATGATGAGGAAGCTTTGGTATAAACATATCCACCCTATAGGGTAGGCCACCACATAGCTTATATGTTTGTAAATGTGAAGTGGTATGCGATCACCCATTAAAGTTAACCTCCGCATGATATGTAATGTTTCCACGCCCAAATGACATCGCGTTTAGTAAATTATACATATTAGTACAATTGGCATTAACAAATCCGCAGCGAAACTAGTGATTAAATTAAATAGTCCGATTGAGTCCAGCATGCGTTCGCGATATATAAACCATTAATCTCTACCAAGAGCTTTCCGTTACCGAACATAAATTAATTACGTTTACGAGATTATTCCGATAGATATAATGATAAAATACATGTACATTTACTGTGTAAAGTAAAGTATTCATTACATACGCTTCATTAAGATGATATCTGATCCCACCATGGTTCAGGCCTTGACTGGTAGGGCTCAGTAGCCTATGGTGAGCTGCTACACGCTGCTAATTGAGCCCAGGGGGATCTTTGTACCCCTCTTATACTGTCCCGACGTTGGGAGGGATTATTCTGTGCTGCGGGGCAACCCCTCTGTGGAGGTGGCGTCGGTCCTTTGTGGGACTGACTAGCCGTCGAGTTGCCCTGTTTGCTCATTAGATTCGGGGCACCTCACCAAAGGCGGAATTGGTGGCACTCACCAGGTTTTAGTGGGTAGAGCTGTATCCACTTACCAGCTTTCGGGCGCAGCGAGTCCCCGCGTGGGGAGACTCCCCCGCAGGATGCCTCAGAGCATTTCCCGGCTTTAAAAAAAAAAAGTATTAGTATGAAAAATATTTTTTTATACATATTTTTTAATTACTGTATCTATAATTAAATATGGTCTGCTAACTTTGGTCCGTGTAAATGGAAAGAAATATATATTTTGCTGTTTAACTTAAGAATATATTTTACTATCTATCTAAAACACATGTTTGTTTAATCCAATCGCACAAGTGCATACGCTAAAGGATACATTTAATAATATCGAAGAACGCATTAATAACAACATATTATATTTTACGGATTCCCATCAAAATTGTGTAATTAATAACTGTCCGGTTATAATCTATAATTAACGATCTGTTATTACTTATAATAAATGACCAACGATTGTTCTCCCAACGTTTCGTTTGAATTCAAAACAAAAATTAACTATGCGCCACTGAATAGATGACAATAATTTGTAATACATTTTAGATAGCACGCTCCCCAAATTGTTTGTGAAATGTAACAAAATAATAACGCATAGTTATATAAATATTAAATAGATAACGCATTGAGGGTATTTCAATTAACAACATTTCCCATTCACGGGAGTATTTGTTTTGTGGTGCAATTATTCAGTCTAATATCATAATCTGATATTTGTGTATTCATTTTGTTTTTTGTAATAGATATTTTTGTATCAAAACGTTTTGATTGCACATAATTTAACATGGCTACATTATAATTTCTACTGGCGAGAAATGTGCTATGACGTGCCCCACTGCGTGAGTACAACTATCCTACTCATTTCTTACGTGACACAGCATTAAGTTTTTCGGAAAGAAAGGTAGTGTAATTACCAAGTCGCTGAGGTGATCCTGTTGCCTGCAGATCCGGGATCCTCAAAATGCGGCTGTAGGTGCTCACAGTGGGTTTAGTTTACAGGTAGGGCACTCGCAGGTGCAAGTCCCACATAGAGTCAGGATCTACCCGAGACCCTGGATACATGCGTAAAAAGCATTTCCCTACAATGGCAAAAAAGTGTAATTACGAAGATCAAGAAGTCTTGATCTTGGTAAGAGGGTAAGTACCCTCTTACGTTTCATTTCACGTTAAAATGGGCAACGCATGAATACGTTGCTGTGGCTAATCCTAAACGAGTTCATCGTTTAAATCCGTGGACGATCATGGCCTTCTTTGAAAGCCTATCATTTTTACATGAAAAAATTGCATAGACAAATTTCTACAACGAGATATTTAGCTTTTTATCAGACTTTTGAGTTCTTATGGTGTTTACATGTAAATTGCGAAGGATTTGCGCATAACAATGTCACGTTTATTGATAATCAGAGAACAAAGTACGCTGCTTACTTGTAAGCGTAAATCATTATTTACATCATTAAGTTACAGTGAGTGACTTAGTGATGTAAATAATGATTTACGCTGTCAGTGCTTTACTCCTATAAAACTTGAAAGAGCCACATATACTAAATATGTACCATAATTGTTCGATTTGATGAGGAGTTTACCTGCCAAGAATTATAAGACACAGTTCTTGGCATGTAGCCGGGGATTTGAAATTTTGGCGTACATTGCAAGAGGCTTACGTCTAGCAGGACGCGAATCTAAGGGGCAGATGATAATAAAATGATAAAAAGGAGATCTTGTTAAAACTTTCACTATAATTGAAAGTACAAGCATATTAATGACCTCTTTGGCTCAATGGTTAATGCGTTGACGCTCAAGCCGGAGGCAGCGGGTACGAAACCCGCCAGGAGACAAAATGTTTTCTGTATTCCTGGGTCATACATGTGTATTAAATATTTTATATAATAAAAATCTTGAATATAATATATAGTATAGTAATATTTTTCCGTTATCTGAAATTCGTAACACAAGTTCTTACCATGGGACCAGATGGACTTGGTGTAAAAGTAAATGATTGATATTAGTAAATAGATGACATTCTAATCGAAAATTGAGGAATGCTGAATTTAATGTAAATGGAAATAGTATGTCCTTTTTTTCTTTCGATAGAATATTAGTCCAAGGCTAAAAGGGCTTGATGTATTATTCACTACAACAGTCGTTATCATCATTAGCTTGTCCATCCCCTATCGGATAAGGACTCTCAATGACCAAGACGATCGATATGTGGCAGTTTGCCAAATGTTTCGGCCCGTTTCCCAGTATTGAGCAGATTGAGAGGAATATCGCCATAATTCCTGTTGAGCAGGCGGTTTGGCAATCGCAAACCTGAATACCTATACGGATGCTGGTTCTCTTTTCAGCCGTCTATCTAATTAATCTTATCTTGGAGACTACTCATATTTGAAAGGCCGGCCAATCCTCCTGTGTAGCGACTGTCTGTGGATGTCTCTTATCACTTACCACCAGGTGAACCGACTGTCCGTTTGCCCCTCTTCTACAAAAAATATCTCAGCAATTTTTTACCTTGTTCACTGTACTTAGTATATTTCTTGAATGTCTATACATATAATAAAATTAGAGCGTCTGTTTGTAATATTAAAATAACCGCTTTTTACTAAATTCATATTGATGTATACACGGTACATATACCAAAATAGCATTTTTTACAATTTTTGTCTGTCTGTCTGTCTGTTTGTTCCGGCTAATCTCTGAAACGGCTGGGCCGATTTTGATGGGACTTTCACTGACAGATAGCTAAAGTTCCAAGGACTATAAAAATTAGGCTATAAAAATAATCATTATCAATCCGTATACGGCTGTAAATTAAAGTTAACGCGGGCGAAGCTGCGGGCAACAGCTAGTAATAAATAAATGTTTCCAGGTTATTAGAAATATACTTATGATAGGACTTGCTAAGTACATGTAGCTTTGCTTGGGTATTTTTTTATAGCATAGGAGAGCAAACGAGCAGTCGAAGCTTTAGACTATCGACGCCCATATACATCTGCACAACCAGAGATTATGCGTTGAGATGTGTTGCCTTCCTTTCCCGTGCCCCCAATGGGCCACCTGACACTCACAAACCGCACGAAACGCGACAGCATAGCCGTCACTTGACGCCGGTGTTATGTGAGCCAGAGTTACCACCCCGGTCGGGCCGGCCCAAGTCGGCTGCATAGCAGCATGGCACTAGCTCTTACAAAACATGTGATTCTATATAGATTAAAGCTGTCCTTAATAAGGTTATATTATAATAAATAATACAATAAAATCAACCCTTATATACCCAGCGGCTGGGCACGGGTATCCTCCTCGAAATCAGGCGATTGGGCCATAGTTCACCGATACGCTGGTTCAATGCGGGTTAGTGAACTTCACACACCTTTAAAGACTTTTAATCCCATCTGGCGTGTAGGTTTCCTCACTATATTTGTCTTCACCGGCAATTTATTTATAATAGGTTATAACATTATAAAACAGTAAGCCAGTCAACTAGCGTGACTTTTAAAAACCAAATCACCTAGGTGTTTGAGAATTTTGAGGTCAAGGATGCCATTCTTTTATTGGCCGCTTGCCAGTAAAGAATAGCCAACCGTTTTGGGTACAACTATTTTGGGCAACTATTAGACAGCAGCGGATTGACATGTTTGTATTACGAAGGCTATCCTACAGAATGCCGTCCTATTTGATACGAGACAAGAATACTTCTAGTTTTATTTACGACATATTATATTATTTATTTGTATTGATTATGAGTCGCTTTTATTTGAATGTGATGATAATTATTATAAGTTCATAATTATCATCAGCGCATTTTTGTATGAATCTAGAAATTCGCATAATTCAAGGAGCGCTTTTTTTGAAGCTGCTTTGCCTCTTGCGTTTATAACTCGTCTAATTATCTTAAATATCATTGCGAACTTATGAGTACTGGCTTCTTATTTATTATTCTTAGTATTATGAAAAATAACGTTGCTAATAATTTGTAGTCATTTAAAAATTGATTAGCGTAAACATTTCTAAACGAATCGAATGATTGCAATTAATTATATGAAATGCCGATATGGCTTATGTAATTATTAGCTATGTACACACTGGCTCTATCACTGTATCTGGTACTCGTTTGACAAATAATGTTCGGTACAGACTAAACAAATAGATACTAAGTGAAATATTCAGTACCTAATATTAGTGTTATAATATATAAAATATAATAAAAGTGTTATGAAATTATACGAGTACATTAATTACATGATGACGTTTTTTGTAAATGACTATCATCAATAAGTTCTTATCTTTTTAACCAGCGATATGACGAAACAGGAAATTAATATTTTAACTTTTCATTAAAAATATATATCTAGTCGAATGTGGGTGGCCTTTTATGTATAATAGGTCTGCTAGTTGCTACACGATCTCCAACGGCCGCTTAACAGAGGTGACCTTGTTAGTTTCCATAGAGAAGTTAGGACTTCGGGTCAGGTCTGACCTGAACTTCTCTATGCGACTGATCACGAGGTCGATCACTACCTCGGTCAGCCGCGCCGCCTCCTTATAACCTCGTCACCGGGCATACACGAGGATGTCATCCGCGTAGCATTTAACACCCATCCCGGGGAGGAGGCGGCCTCGTAGGACTCAGTCGTAGCCGATGTCCCACAGGATCGGACCAAGAACCGATCCTTGCGGAACACCGCACCCGACTCGCCACCACTCTACGGACCCACACCAGTTCTCGCAGGCTACCCTCCTCTCGGAGAGGTACGCCTCCAACCGGCTCCTTAGATACGGGGGCACTCCGAAGAAATTCAGTGCCTCCGGTATCACACTGTGAGGGAGGCTGTTGAAGGCGTTCGCGATGTCCAAGGACACCGCGACCACCACCTTCCCTCTGTGTTCTGCCTCACCCGTCAGTCGGTTACAAACTGTGTAGCAGACGCTTAAGGAAATGTAGCTGTGAATATTTCTTTCTAATTTTATACAGGTAAAAATATAAAACTTCGATATTATTTATGTATTTGTCATTTCAAAACGCATTTGTGTGTAACAGTGAAGACTTCTGTGAACTGATCAATTTGGTTTGAAACAGGATATTAGTTGGTCTGACCACTTTTTATATCCAATAGACAAGTACATGTGACTGAACTATGTTCTCCTTAATATCTCCTCTCTAATTTCACCGTCTATTTCATAATAATTCAACAAAAAAATTTCTAAATAATCTCCCCGACCTTATTGATTACGAAACTGTTCAAAATCACTAATTCGTAAAGCGATTCAGAGCGTTCGATAAGCTTTAAATGACGATTAAAATTGATGCGCCATTTTGGGACGGTCTAATCTCGTCGTAGCCCCGCTTCGGTGCATTTTGCGACGTGACATAAATAAAAGACAATAGGCTGGTGGTTCAAGGTGGCGTGAGAGTTGAAGATTTGACTGGAGTATGTTAGTGCGGGCTTATCGGCTCGAACACACCCTGTTTGTTTATTACCCACACGTGAATCTTGGCTGTTGTTTGTGTAATGCATTCGAGAACACTATTTGCACATGGATATAATTGATTATACATTCCTATATTTCACAATAGAATTGAATTAATAATTGTATTATTTATTTCTAATGCTTACGCGAATTTCACTTATTATAATGAACTTTTGCGGATTCATGCACGACAGTACGGATAATTTACAGCAACCATAATGGACGACTTAATAAACCGCGATTAAATCCGTAAAAGTTGTTTAATATAATATTTCATTTTCGTTTGTTCCATCTGTAAATTTAATTTGAATGTTTTGTAAGGGTAGTATAGTATCCCAAGCCTAGTTGTGGCGGTGGGGCTCAGTAGCCTAAGGGGAAACTAGCACCTTGGGCAAAGCAAATCTATGGTGCGGAAAGACCTCTCTGTGGAGGTGGTGTCGGTCCCTTGAGGGACTGACTAGCCGCTGATAGATCCGGAGCACCTCACCAAAGGCGGCATTGGTGACAATCGCCAAGCTTTAGTGGGTAGAGCTGCGTCCACCTTAGCATCTATCTTATCACCCAGCGTAAAAGAAGGTAATACATAAATAAATAAAAAATTGAAATTGGCGATAAGGACAAAAAAAATCAGAAGAAAATATTTGTGAAATATATATATACATTAAATATATATTTCAATGGGTAAAAAGCCATATTCGCAATCGCGAAACGTATCTTGCTGATATAGAAAGTGATTTACTATGGAAAAGAGTGTTATGCATTTTTCAAACAGTATTATAATATTATGATAGTTAACTTATTTACGCAAGAAGTCATTACTGTGTATTACAGGTACTGTTACTTAACTTTTTACAAAGGTTGGTTCTTTATACAGTTGTATGAATATGAAACATATTATGCGCGGTTCCGTATTATTTTACATCATTTGGTATTTTTAATATAATTTGTTGGTATCGTAAATTGTTCAAACCTTGATGTTTTTATAGCTCGTGGTTGCTTGACAATTTTTTTATAACAATATGTTAGTAAAGTTAGAACCAATTAAATCTAAATATTATACACAATTATAGTGGGAATGCTGCCAGTATCTTCGGAACCTTGCCTAAAGGGACTTCTTTTTAATAACAAGTTTTTTTAAGGTTTTTAGTTTTAGGTTCTTTGTACTTTAATAAGTCTTTCTAAAAGTGAAGTTAGTATAAAACTTAGTATAACGCACCACACGCTTTTTGACAATAAGTAATATTATCTTTTTTTATACACATAATATACGTCACTAATATTTCTAAGTTTTACGATAGCTTTTTATGGTATAAAGAGGCAATCGAACAGTCGGAACCTTATGGTGACTACCGACGCCCATATACATCCTTTTTTTTTTTTTTTTTTGCCCGGAAAATGCTCTGAAGTACTCCGCCTGGGGAGTAGGGCTCCCCAGGTATGTGGAACTCGCTGCGCCCGAAAGATGGTAAATGGACGCAGCTCTACCCACTAAAACCCGGCGAGTGCCACCAGTGCCGCCTTGGTGAGGGGCCCCGGATCTGTTAAGATGGCTAGTCAGTTCCGCCGACCGACACCACCTCCACAGAAGAGGGGTTGTCCCGCACCACAGTACAGAGGTTGCCACCCTCACCCCTTGCCCCCTGCTCTTTTGTCCCCTCTTCTTATAAGAGGGGTACAAAAAGACCCCCCCGCTCAATTAGCTTCGCCCAAGGTGCAGCAGTTCACCCTAGGCTACTGAGCCCCACCGCCACGTCAAGGCCTGAACCATGTTGGGGCCCATACACATCCGCACAACCAGAGGTAGTGGATATGGATTTCCCTCCTCTTTCCTATCCCCCCAATGTGTTCATAACCTTCAGTGTGCTTATCAATTCATAAAGTTATAAAGTGTGTTTTGTGTATAGATTGACGAAAATCGGTTTATGTTCAAAGTCGCATTATTTCTTTCTCTTTTTGTAGGTACATTTTGTATTGGCATTTTCTTCGAGTCTTTTGTGTTCATCTTAGTTCTTTGTTTCATGTTACAACACTTACAATTCACATTTTAGTATTCTTGCATTAAACGTTTAAAAGATCAAAAATATTAATAAGCTCTGATAAAACGCAATTTTATTAATTTTAGTGAAATTCACTGAAACATCAGAAAACATATTAATACGTTACCACGGATCCCCGAAACCAACGATTTATGAAAGTACATTATTAAGTGGCTAATAAAGTAATCGAGAGCTAGACACGTTATTTTTCACTCTTTATTTCCACGCAGCTACATCGATGGTCGGCGTTCGGGATTCTAATCAATTTAATTTATCAGGGATCCCTGGAGGCGGCCATTCACTTCATTTAATGCGCGTATTTTGCGGCAGGGCTGATTGTTTTGAACCATTCGGTTGTACGGTCCATTTAGATTAATTATTGGATTACTTAATTTTGCAGTAAATTATACCTCTATATTTTTCAATTCATAATCATATCTTGAGGGAGGCGTTTCTTCAGCAGTGGTCGGATTGGGGCTGATAATGATGAATTAAATTATATCCATCTATACTAGATGTTTCCGCTGCTTTGTCCGTATCTTAGATAAATATACATAATATAAGGAATAATGATCATTATTTTTGTAGATTACTAGCTGTTGCCCGCAGCGTCGCCCGCGTTACCGTTTTATCTAAAAAAAAAATTGGGGTGGACCGCCTTTAACATTTAGGGGGGTGAAAAATAGATGTTGTCCAATTCTCAGACCTACCCGATATTTAAACAAAATTTCATGAGAATCGGTCGAGCCGTTTCGGAGGAGTTCAATTACGTACACCGTGACACGAGAATTTTATATTTCTATATTTATATTATATATATTATTTATTAGATAATATATCTAAGTCACAGGAAAACATTTAAACAACAATAATATATTAATGAAAGCATTTTTCGAATCGCATGAGAGATTTGGAAGATTGAAGGGTAAAAAGTAAATAAAAAACACTCCTCTAAATATATAATTATTACCGCGCCTTCTACTATTACTACTACTACCTACTATAAATTTTTGATTACTATAAATATTAGTCTAAAAGTAGTTTCTTCATCTCTTAATGTTATGTCGCTGCACGCTTCGTATTCAACAGATTTCATGACACAAGGTGTCGAACGTGCCTGTACTCACTAGATGGTAAGTTATTAACGCCGCCTACGAACGCCCACAGAGAGTCAAGAGTCGCCTACCTTTGTAATTGTGAGGATTAAAGAAAATAAAAGTGGAAATAAAAAAACGTATTTTACAGAGTACTTGCCTGCGAAAATACTATCGTCACGTTATCATCATTATCATTATAAGCCTTTATCTGTCAACTTTTGAACATAGGACCCCATCAATGAACGCCAAGCCGACCGATCTATTGCCTCTTGCATTCACTTGCGGTCACTGCGCGGAGATCGTCTTCCCATCTGGTTAATGGTCTACCAACACTTCGTCTACCTAAATACTCTCGCTCACAGAATACCAGCGTAAAGTGACAGGTTTCGTACGGCTTATGAGTTTTCGGTGGCCCATTGAGGGGGATAGGGAAAAGCATTTGTATACTCTCTGATTATGTGAAAGGCTAAAGGCTTCGACTATTTGTTTGCCCTCGTATGCTATATAATTATAATATACCTTTTTTCCTACGAAAATATATTTTTTTGAAAATTTGACTAGACATAGCTATATTAATGAAATTCGCTTAATATTACTTCCTCAGTGTAACAATATTATATACAAAAGGAAAAAATAAAAGTCAAGGGAAATAATTTTATAAGGGCTCCAGAATTATTAACGGGAACAACCGAGAACAATAGGATTTAATCCAAACAAGGTATCCAGGACGGTAATAAGAAGTATTAATTATCGTCAAGATTAAATAAGAAAGACGATCGAAGACCGAAATGAGGGTAGAATTACGACGGAGCAGCATTTGTCCCGGCAACTAATAACGGAGACAATATTGCACTCGATACGTATAAATGTGCGAGCAACATTTGGGGTGTGATATTAATTCCGCCAGTAATTGCTATCGGTTCCCACCCGAGGCTGCAGCCATGAGCCATGAATACGGGAGTTACCGCTATTTGTTCCTGACGTTGCGGTTTAGGGTTTTACCTCGATCCCTTCCCATATTTATTTTCTTCCAGTTTTGTCCATACGCCATGGCCAAGTGGATTATCGGGATGTTCCGTTGGTTCCAGCTTAGCTAAATCAACAGGCTTTAGCTACTGCAACTACTAGCTGAGTGGAGAGCGAATTCACAACTTGACCAAAAATGACGAAAATGAAGTGGTATTCCAGCACAGCTCAAGAACTTTCAGGATTTGTATTTGGTTTAGTTGAACAGACATGTTCTGCTTTTTGTATTATTTTTTTTGATTTATGGTTTGATTCCATTTTACAAGCAAGGATATGCCACTAAGAGGAATGTCGGCCTTATAATTCTGATTATAACTACACGAATGTATTAAGTAATTTTTGAATAATATAAAACTCATTTGTTGTATGTGAATATCAAGGGATCAGTCGTCTTGGCGTTTATTGAAGGTGTTTATGTGCAGCAGTAGACGGATAAAGGCTGATGATGATGACGAAAATAACATGAAATATGGGAATGGAATTTTTAAGAAACCAATTACTAAAGCTAATCAAATAGAACAAAAATGGTGTATAATAAAGTATAATTTATATACAGAAGAAAATATTACGTTTTCTACGCGTACTCATACATAATAATATCTGGGGATCTGGTATCTAGCGGTTTAGACTCATAAGTAATCCACACGCAGAAATTCATGATATTTGATTGAAATTTTGAGGTTTAAATTAATACTTTGCTAAAACTGTATTTAATAAAAATGTACTTTACTTAAACAGCTATTGGTGTATTCATAATCATTATCAACTTTCCATCCTCCGCCACTCGCATTCGACTAAGACCATCCACTGCGTCAGAGTTCCCCCACACTAGGAGGAAGCCCTGTAGCCTTCTGAAAACGGAAAACGGCCAGTTGCGGGGGATGTCCTGTGTTAGTCAGATACGGGAAATCCCCCATCAAGCGGCTGAATGCAACGCGCTTGGGACTTCATCATATCACTGGGAACGACCCATCCCCGGGTGAATATGTAAGGCATTTCTATTGCGACAGCAAGAAAAGGACCATCCACTTCACGGAGAACGTAGCCCCATCTACTGAGGTGCACCAATCCTCTGTCAGTACTGTTTTTGCTATAAAGTATTAAAATAACGGTAATGTAATGTCTTAATAAAATACGACAAATTTGTAAAAAGTTTTATATGTAACATTCGCGTAATTCGAAAATAGTGTTGTGTGCCTATTGTTTCTTTTGTTTAGATAATATTATAGACAATAGAGTTTGATGACCTCCACAGAACCTCTGTGGAGGTCATTAAACTCTTTCATCTCACTCTTTCTCGATTTTCAACTACTTTATTTACTTTACTTTATTAACAACTATTTTCAACAGAACAACAGACAAAAAGTTTTCTGTGTTCCTTGGTCATGGGTGTGTATCAAATATGTGTATAGTATAATAAAAATCTTATATAATGTATGTATAGTACAAAATTACTAAATGTATTTCCGTTGTCTGGTAACCGTAACACAAGTTCTTTTAGAACTTACCACGGGACCAGATTGAAGTGGTGTAAAATCATCCATAGATATTATTTAAAAAAAGAGTGATAATGATTGGTCTTGTAATTTAAAATTGGATATTGTTTAAATGAGAGTATTTGGTTGTGGCACCATCTAAGCTCTGTTAACGCCATTATGCATAAGCAAAGAGGTTCTGAAACCAACGTGGCTTACGCTAAGGAGCGGTAGTGAATAGCTTAGCGTTATTAATATCTTAAAGAAGCAAAAACATAGTACATTTTCATAATGTATAAGGATGTAATTAAATACCACGTGTTGAATATTTTAAGGAACAGTTTTCTTTCTGATGTAAAATTAAAATTTTCTTTTTTTTCCGCCGTTTGCTACTAAGTAATTTTCATGCATTATGTTAGTTACATTTTTAATTGGTTAAGAAAGATTTTTTTATGAAATTCACTAATAATAATTTAAATTCTAATACCACTTACCCACATGCTCTGTCTAAGGTGTAATACGGGCCTGTTATTATAATTCACCAAAGCCTCAGTTGTTATTTTCCAGCAAAGTCTACAATATATTTAAAATACAACTTACAACTTATAAGTTTTTGTTGTGAGCTGAATGAAGGCTGAAAATGCATGCTTTTTTTTCGAAAAAAAAAGTTGTCATTCCAATCAGCTGATGGCAAATGGTTTATCACTCCTGTACTTGAAGGAACATAAATTTACCTAATATTAGCACATATTGTACCATACACGAGTTTAATACTGAGAAAAGCAGAAGAGGGAAGGCAATAATAGCACTAGAAGTTAGCGCAAGCTTCTAGAATCTCCGGAGGGTCATCCAAGCAATGACCATCAATGAGAGCACAAGGCAGGTGGTTCTCTCCATATGCGAGGTAGTGATACCACTGAAGGAAGAGGCGGAGCGGGAGGGGATCTCCTCCCGCAAAAGATGCCAGTGCGCGACGGCAACGGGAGGTCCTGCCGCCGTGAGGGGTCCTGTGTATGGCGAATTGGCCGCGCGCGCGCGTATGATTCGGGATATAAGGCATCGTCATGTGTTCAGGGTGGAGTAGAATTAGCAGAAATCACATCTCTGCCTCCAGAGGAGAGTGCCTATAGGGACACCGTTGCCGGTATGGACGACCATAGTTCCCGCACCGGACCCGCACGACGAGAAGAATATCGCCGGGTTTTAGTGGGTAGAGTGCGTCTACTTTACCATCTTTCGGGTGCAGCAAGACCCACATATCCGCCTGAGGAATCCCCGCGAGATGCCTAAGAGCATTTCCCGGCGAAAAAAAAGGTCCTAGAATCTTGATATTCCTGCGTGTATACAGCTCACAGCGCAACTCTCTCGCCAAATAAAAATATAATCACTAAGTAATTATTTATGTTTATACCCGAAAAATTGAGAATATATCTTAATAACCATACTATAATAATAAGAAGCTATCCGAAGCCACTATCTCTTTATATATAAAGAAAACATTTCCACGAAACCAATTCGTACATTCATCTCTTATAATCTCACTCATATATTTATAAATAAATATTATTCGAAGCTTAGCTATATGAGAAAAATAAGTCATCGTCTTATATATAAGTAGGACGTAACTCCATTCGGCAAAGGGCCTCTCATCTTCACGCTATAGTGCTACCAAGTTGAGGAGAGCTGTCATGTGACTTGTATCGGTGAAAAGATTGCTAGGAAGCGTGCACAGTAAAAGGATGCGGCGGGGTCGATTATTAGTGGTTGCGTTATACCCAGTCAGCGAATGTGTGAACCGAGGTACTCGTTATTTTCAATCTCCATATACGTGCGCCCTTACTATATTCTCATTTACGGGTATAGGGTGTATTATGCCATGAATCTTATAAAGACTCGACTTGATTTAATATGCTTTGAGGAATAAAATGTTCATGTTGTGGGAGATTTTTGTTATCTAGTTTGGCTATCATTAAAGGTTAACTACCGTAAATGCTAAGGCGTCAAATATTGTCTCCAAAAATTGACGATATGCTTCTTTTTACGATTTTCTTCTATTATTATATAGAAATAGATATAAATATGCATGACAAGGTTGAATTTAGATATTTATAAAAAAAATAAGAAAAAAGATTGACATCAAGAGAAGCCCAGCACATGTGAAGCATCACTGTTAATATTCGAATTCATAATTAAAAATTAATAAAGAAAGATGGAATTACAAAAAAAATCTTCTTCTTCTTTGTCATTAGCATTTTGCGGAATTGCCAACATCAGAAAAAAATAGTATACGGCATGACGTATACGTTCATCAGACGTTTATTGGGAGAGGCCTTAGTCCAGCATGGAACTAAAACTGAAAAAAAAAATAGAGAATTTATTATATTTTTCTTTTTTTTTAAACATAATCATTTCAACAAAAAATCTTTGAATGCAAATTAACAAATTAACTTTACATTGTAATATAAAAATATGATGATACTTAACATACCGAGACCATCAGATTCAATATGTACGCAAAAGTTTATTAATAATTATGTTTTATATTTATACAATATTTTAATATAGATAAACAAAATATTTATGAAATAATTCAAAAAGCAAATTGCCAACATTAGAAATAAAGACCATGACGATGAAAGTTTGAAAAACAACCGCGTACACTTTTAATCCGGGAAATATTAATGCAAAAAACATTTGGGAATTTAAAGTGGAGGAAATGCTGGGCGGGAAATGTGATATTCAAATTATTCAGTATAATATTGTTAACATTACATATTTCTGGCAAAAGCAGCGCGATTGCAAGGTAATGTGGGTGAGGTACAATGAGAAAATTGTATTTCCATTTTTACAATTTCAATTTAGTATTAATTCGAGTCCGTGGCCCGGTCGGGCGCGCCGCCACATGTAAAATATGGATCGGCTAAGTGAAATTAAAATGCTCTATAAATTGTGATTTTTGCAAGTCCTAAAGTGGAGAAGGCTTTTTATTATTTATCGCCCAAGCGCCCGTGGCCGGCGTCGACTTACTGAAAATCGCTATTATTATTCAATTTACTTGTTAAGGCTTTTTTATTCCGAGAAAAGTTTTCTTTTTAAATCCATTTTCTTTTATCTCTTGTCAAGGTATTGGATTTTCAATTTATAATGAAGTGACTAGTGTTGTAAAAACTTTATTTAAATGCATGTTATATTTGGCGTAATCGTGTAACGGTTACGACAAATACGGTAAAATATATTTAGTCAATTATTAAAATCATAGCCCAATAATATTTTTATCCTTAAGAAAAACATAGCCTTAGAAGTGGTAAAAATTGTGAAAAATAAATTTTATAAGACGTTATTCATATTTAAGATATATTAGATTCAATACACGCAATGATTAAAAGGTCAGAGTTTTTAGTTTTTTATAAAACCATGCTTGCTCTAGGTATAACTGAAAATGTAATTGCAACATCTTAATTATAATCAGAAAACACTCTTCTACAATAGCTTATGGAGAAGGGGTTCGAACGTACCCCTTATACCCAAAATATAAAAGAAACATCTCGCTGTGAAATTATGAATAAGTTTTTTAGGATTACGAAAGAAATCGTCTTAGACGTCTAATACGAGATTCACTTCCGATATAAATATTAATAAAAAAAACTTTTCTTTTCCAGGGGCTTCGGGTTCATCACATTCGGCGACCCAGCTAGCGTAGACAAAGTTTTAGAGCAAGGAACACACGAATTAGATGGTAAAAAGGTAAGTGAACTTTTCATATTTAACTTTGCTTGATATAAAAATCTTTTATATTATACCTGGATTATTATATAATCTAGATTGAGTTTAGATAATATTAAGACTTAATGTTTGTGAATGACTTTAGTTCTTGTGTCTGAGCAATAGATCGATTTTGTAACATAAGCCCTATTACATAATATATTTTGTACCGGGAATCACAAGCGCGAGAAAATGATAAAAAAATCTATATCTTTTTTCTAAAGGGGAACCACATTTTATGAATGTTAGTAATTCTTCTAGAATATAAGCAGAACCCGCCAGCAACTGCTAGTGATCTATAAAAGTCCCGACAGATCTGTCAGATCAAAAGAGATCTAGTTAAAATATGAATTTGTTGTCCTGCACAGATCATCAACTTTTTAATCGTTCATCTTGTAGTTTCGTGAATTCGATAACCAATTGAAACTTTTTAGAATTCTTAAAATTTCTGAACGCACTTATATTAAATATCTGACAACCAAGTGACACTGGAGACCCGAATTGGAGCTAAGGCCAAAAAAGGAGAAGAAGAATTTACATTAGTGACGGGACGAATAACAAATTTTTTACATGTAGGAGCAAAAGTAGTAGTACAGAACAATTGAATTTTTACTATTGTAAACAAATTGTAGTGGAACGAATTGTAAATAGAAACTGTTCTCGAATCCACTTGACCACACGCAAAAAAATCATCAAGATCGGTCCAGCCGCTTTAGAGTTTAGTGACATACACACGCACAGAAGAATTATACATATAAAGATATCCGAGGAGCAAAAACAGTATATTATCTCACTTAGCTACGTAGTAAGCACGTATTACGATATTCTTTTGAATGAATCTAATAAAATTCCTATTTAATTTATCAATATAAGTAAATATAAAATATACTATATATGTATATTGTGTATGTTACTGTAGTCTTTGCACTGGTTAATCCTTAGATAGATGAGCCGTGGTCATAATTTTAGGGGGTCAGTTGCAATTGCATCACCGATAAGGTTTAGTTAGATAGCCCTTCGGACTCTCGCATTGCTTATCGTCTATATAGCGACCACGTTTTAGGTTATCAACGACTTTTTCAAATGTCTGTTATTTAACAAAAGTTGATCAAAGTCATTATACCATGTAAAAATTAAAATTACAATTGTATAGATTTATTAATCTCTGACATACCAAGTGTCTGAATTTTAAAGTAAAATCTTGTCAATTGGGCGTCAACGAAATGGACTACTTCAACATTTTCGTTTGAAACTTTTTCAGTACTGACCAATAGTTATATAGTATTTTTTATTAAAGATATAAAATTAATCAAGGAGAATTTAAAACTGTGGATTTATTGCACTCGCAAATGCTTTATTTTATTGAATTCAATGTCCATTTATCTTAGTTTCAAATGTATTACTGCAAACGACGAATGGGTTAACTATTGGAAGTGTTTTATTACCAAGCAAAACTATTTCGATAATCTGAATAGTTTGTCAACCTGGAACAGAGCTCCAATAGTTTTTAGTGGACACAATTATAGAAAATTAACTATGCATGCGCGCACTGTATTTTAGTAATCACAAATAAAGCCAACGAAAACTTTATTATGACTTGACCAACTGTGGCAAAAAATTTGGCGACTCAGTGTCACTATCACGATTATAACGAATTTGTCAAGACATAATTTAATCTCATCTATAATACTAATATTATAAATGTGAAAGTAAGCTTGTTTATTACACTTTCCCGCGAAAACTACTTAACCGATCATCATGAAACTTTGTGCACATATTCTTGGAGGTGTTAGAAGTAACACAGAATACTTTTTATTAAAAAAAAACTAAAACCTTATCCTGCGCAGACAAAGTTGCAGGCACCAGCTAGTAAAAAATAAAGGCGAAAGTTTGTAACTTTGGATGTTTGTTGGTCTTTCACGGAAAAACGGCTAAACTAATTTGGCTGAAAGTAGAAATTGTAGGCTATAAAAATAATCACATCAATCTGGATCGATCTAAGTTAACGCAGGTGAAGCTGTGAGCACCAGGTATTTCTATATATTACCCTAACCTGCGTACTTTGGAAAAGCATAATCATTATTTAACGCAGTCAAGTAAAAATATTAAAATTTTGATAAGGTGTAGTCTAAATATTTATAATTAATACTAATAAGTACGCAACCCTTAAAATTGATTCTCAACACACATAAACTTTTACAATGTTTGCCTTAAGGGCCCCTTCTCCCAAAACTATAGGTATTTAACGCACCGAATCGGTTTGCACTTGCGTTGCGCGGGAAATGTCTTTATATGAACTCCGGTGATCTACCACGGCCGGCAAGCACGCCACAGTACACGAATAAGCAGTAGATTGACTATGCTCGAATTATTCTTAGATGTGATAATTAATAATTATGCATAACAAAATCTTGTTATTGTTATAGTTATCTAGTTTTGGATTTATAGAAATCCTAGCTGGTGCCAGCGACTTCGTCTGCGCAGGATAAGATAGTTTTATTTCTTCACTAATTAATCGAAATGAACTTCGATCCGTCCGGGTGTCCCTAGACACCGCTCTTTAGTTTTTTTTATAAAAAGTATCCTATGTTACTTCTAATACCTCCAAGAATATGTGTACAAAGTTTCATGATGATCGGTTAAGTAGTTTTCGCGTGAAAGCGTAACAAACATCCACGCTTACACATTTATAATATTAGTAAGGATTAGGAAGGATGAATTAGCTACATAGGTCTAAAAGGTAGTGCCATGCTGCTTGCAGCTGAATTGGGCCGGCACGACCGTAGGGGTACCTCTCGTTCACATGATAATGGCGTCAAGTGTCACCTATGCTGTCGCGTTTCTTGCGGTGTGTGAGTTTCCGGTGTCCCATGGCAGGGGATGGGGTAAAGGAGGGTAATGCATCTGCATAATCTCTTGTGTGGATGTTTACGAGGACGACCTCTGTGGCTCAATGGTTAGCGCGTTAGCGTTCAAGCCGGAGGTTGCGGGTTCGAATCCCGCCAGGGAACAAAAAGTTTTCTGTGTTTCTGGTTCATGGATGTGTATCAAATATGTGTATTATAAATTAAACATCTTAAATATGTGTATAGTATAAAATATTAAATATATTTCCATTGTACTCGAAACAAAATTTCTTCGAGAACTTACCACGGGACCAGATTGACGTGGTGCAAAAAGCGTCCTTAGATATTATTATTATTATGGGAGTCGGTAGTCATCTAAGGCTTTGAATGCTCGTTTGTCCCCCTAAAGCCTTAGCTATAAAAAAAATCAATCATTCTAAGAATGCTTGTAGGAGATTAAAAAATTGTAGACAAACATATTCTTTTATACTATATTAATTGTTTAAATTGTTTTAAAATTCAACAAAATTTAGTTGTCGTATGCTAGGTCCAGGTTCATTTTCATCGATTAATGTTAGAAACGGGTCTCCTCTGAGAAGAGGGTCAAGGCCATAGTCCTCACGACACTGCCCTGTGGGTAGGGGACTAGGAAATTATTGCAAATCAGAAATATTTTGTGATGAAGGTTCCTCATTTTCTTTATTTTCGGACAATTTGAATTCTTCAAGTGTTAACAATTTCTGGCAGAAGACATCACTACATAGTATAAACTATAAAGCAAAGTCGCTTCCCGCGTCTGACTGTATGTATGTTTACATCTTTAAAACTACACAACGGATTTTGATGCGGTTTTTTTAATAGATAGAATGATTCAAGAGGAAGGTAATAGGTATATGCATAATATAGTAGACAAACACTGATAATTTTAGAAGTTTCTGGTGTGATGTCATAAATAAACACATTTTTTGCACTTACATTGCAAACGCTGGATGAACTCTAACAGATAGATCAAAATAATGTACTACATTATTGTACACCTTAGCCGGGCCCGGTTACGAAAGTTAGGATAATTAATTATTATTGTATTAATGCATGGTAGAATTGTGTATCCTAAATATGCATACTGAAAAGTCCGCGATGGCATAATATTATGTCTACATTAGTTAAATATAACATACTACCTATATCCATTTTAATACTTTAAAAAATTGCCAATTATAAAGCGGTAATGTAAAAGCTATTCACAAAAATACGGTATTAATCACTTCATATTATAAAATAAAGTCCTACGCCCGTCCATAGATAAATAATTATCATCAATCCGTATACGGCTGTATAAGTTAACGCGGGCGAAGCTGCGGGCAACAGCTAGTTTGTGATAAAACTGTATTAAGATTCTTTTTCCTTATTTTACTTTTTTATTCGCCATTTCAATTAAATAACTAGGTACTATACAAACTCAAGTATCTAATTATTTACACTAATTAAAGGTTTTGTATTACAAACTAATTACAACTAAGAACAACTTACAATTGTTAGTAAGTATTAAGTAGCTATATTATTTACACTGTGTCGTCTTATTTATTTAGAGGTAATAATATGAAATGCGCGGTAACAACGTTGTCACGAGCAAAAGCGGCACAGGTCCTACTTCGATGACGCCCGACTGGGTACTGGCGCGACGTGGTGCGATGCGCGAGAGCCATTTTTATCGTTTTTTATTTTTCAAAATTTTTGAAGTGACATAATAAAGATCTATCCAATCATTTCCACGTCATCTCCGTTTAGCAATTTAAACGTAAAAGTTTCATTAAAATTGAGTTACCCGAAGTCTTATACTACTCAAAATGCTTTTAAAATCGACGTTACTTTAGAATTTTTTTTGATCATGTAAAATGTTAAATATTGTATTTTTATCCAAAAAAATCCCTAGATCAAAGATGTATCTATACCCTATTTTTTATTATTATTTTAAAATTACGACTTCTATGAAAACACCTCGATCTAGAAACAACAATTTGGGATAAGGGGCCCTTAATCAACATTTTGTACCGATTAAAGAAATAATATGTTCAGCCTATGTTCTAGAACCGAGCTAACAATTACCTATTGTTACTTTCACCAGTTTATCGTTTATATCGAAGCCCTATTTACTTCAGTAACGTTCATTTGTAAAAAGTAAAAGAAAAATCAAAGAGTTATAGTAATATATTATATAAGTGTAATAATAAACTTCAGTTTGGTGAATTTTGTAGCTATTATTTTGTACTTTCTATAAATGAAGCAAAAAGTCGATTTCTATCACTCGCCGCGAAATAATCTAGATAAATTACAGTAGCCGTCGTTGTTTACTTTGATTAAATTGTAGTCGACTGGTGGAAGATTAGCCGAAGCCTCGCAAATCGAGCGAGAAGAGCATTTTCTCAATTTACATAAGGCGAGGAAGATCGCGATAGTGTTTACATCCAATGCTTCTTCCATTGCTCCTTTAAATGAATACTTTTATAGTCATTTTTATTAAATAAATACTTTTTACTGGAATTAAAAACCTCCTAATAGTCCAATACCACTAATAATATTAGTGGTATTGGACCTGCACAAACTGCAAAGTATCTAAAAGTCCAGGCGAGATTAAGCAGTCTAAAGATTTGTAAACAATGGGATGCTATGCACATAATATAGCACTATAGAAGTTATTATTATACAGTAACAACTGCTGGTATAAAGTGACAGCTATGCTGTCTTGTGTTTTGTGAGTTTCCGGTGGCACATGGGTGGGTATGGGATAAAGGAAGGCAACGCATGTACATAACTTCTTGTGCGGATGTTTATGGGCGTCGGTAATCGCCTAAGGCTCCGACTACTCATTTGACCCCTATGATATAAAAAAAACTTTATAAAACCTTCACTAAAATAGTTTCGGAATTAACAGCTGAAATTAAATTTTAACAAATATAAAAAATGGCCGCATATGTTCCGATGCTTAAGTCAATTTTGTACAATCATTGTGTTATTTCGATACTGTTCCAAAACAGAAAAGTTAATCGCATGTCTTTTCATCGTAAATTGCCGATGTAGTAAACGTTTTTCGGCTATATGTCGGAACATAATAGCTTTCTGCATCATCAATATTTATAGATATTATGTTCACGAAACCTACTTACCTGTGTATGTATGTGTAGGTATATACGTGGACATCAAAAATACATATTATCTTCATTATGATGTCATTAATCTTGTGAATCATGTTAGAACGAGTTACGGGTCAAAATGACTAGTTTGTGGGGGCGTAAATAAATATTGAAGATGAAAAATAAATAATATTTGCTTTGAGAGATCTTAATTTACTCTCTAATTTTAATAACTATATATGTATACTGATAATAATAATATATAATTATTTAACTCATGAATAAAACTATTGTATGAGGGAGTAAGATTGAAATGGATGAAAATCTCTTATTGCGTTATTTACTGGTATATGTCAATATAGTTTAGTTAGTGGTGGATAGAGCTGTTTTTAGTACCCCTCTTATAAGAAGGGTACAAAAGAGCAGGGGGGATAAGGGGCGAGGATAGGAACCTCACCCCATTGCACTGTCCCGACGTTGGGAGGGGTTGTTCAGTGGTGCGGGAAAATCCCTCTGTGGAGGTGGCGTCGGTCTCTTGGTGGACTGACTAGCCGTCGAGGTGCTCAACAGATCCGGGGCACCTCACCAAAGTCGGCACTGTGTCATTCGCAGGGCTTCACTGGTGAGTCCCCTTCCCCCGCGCGATGCCTAAGAGCATTTCCTGACGGAAAAAAAGTTAGTGGTGGATATGATTGTGGAAATTGAAAAACACATACAGTCAGTAATTTATATACAAACTAGGGTTTGAAAAATTCTGTTATACATTGAATAAAATATTTCCGTTTATTTAGATATAATATGTATGTTATTAATAGAACATTTTTTATATATCTAATCTATAGTTTTTCATATATCTCAAACATGTAAAGTATTCTATACCCAAATGTCAATATGATATAATATAATTTAAGTAATAATAATATCAACCCTTATATGCTGGGTGAGGAGGGTTTTGGGCCCATAGTTCACCGATGCGCTAGCCCTAAGCCCAATGCGGGTTGGTGAACTTTACAAACCTTCAAAGATTTTTAATCTCATCAGGCATCCTCACGATATTTCCTTCAACGGCGAGCAAGCGATGATCCCGTGTTAGGGTGCACGTAGAACTTTAGGAAAACCCATTTCTAAGCATTACAGGGGATCAGGATCGAACCCGGACCTCTCGGCTGTCAATCAAGAGGCCGAGCCCATACCCACTAGGCCATCGTCGCTCATATGATATTTTTTTTCTACTTATACCAATCATAATATATTCATAATTATATTTTTTTATTACATCCTTTACGCGAAACTAATATCCCGGCCAAAAAAATCGATTTGTAAAAAAAAACATTTAGGAAAAACTGTTAATCGCCAAAGATTTATTGATAAATCAAATATCGAAAGTTTAATCTCAATAGCTTCGACGGAGATGACAATATTTCGTAGTAAGTAGTATTTAATTCTAGTTAAAAATTTTACATGACAAAATGTCAAAATGAAGTATTGTTACGTTTAAAACGTTTGTTAGCGATATTAGATGGTAAAAGATTTTGAATATTGTGTATGTGACATAAATGCCTTCCCCCTCTCAGCTAAATGGCATTTACGACGTTCTAATAAATCATGTCGACTTTTAAACATGAAGCGGCGGAATTTCGTGAAAAATTAAAATTTCCTATACGTTGGAAAGTTTCGATATTTTACGTGGTTTCATATCAACGCCGTTAAAACGCTAAGTACTCTGTACTGCTCAATAATGATATTCATTTGATATATTATGTAGCAATTTATTTCAAGTATTTTTATTTTCTTTTTAATTTTGCTCTTACTGTTTTATCTATACTAATAATATAAAACTGAAGAGTTTGTTTGTTTGTACGCGCTAATCTCAGAAACTACTAGTCCGATTTGAAAAATTCTTTCAGTGTTAGATAGCCCATTTACATAACATCACGTTGTCACTAATTATAGGAGTTAAGTTAAGTAAGTTAACGCGGGCGAAGCTGTGGTCACCAGCTAGTTTAAAAATATATTGTGTATTTAGTGTACTTTCTACACGACAGTTCGTGTGTTTAACCATGTTATTTATTATGTAAAGAAATTCAGTAAAGACCTTAAAATACATTATTTTGTTGACGATGAAATGCTGTAGTGGAGGGTCGTCTAATACATACACATATTTTTAAAGTTTAGCGCGTTGAGCACTTTTTGGGTAAATATAAGTCATAGATCTCGCGTCATCGTCAATGAACGCATATATACCGATTGATAGTTCGTACCGGATGTCAGATTGGTGCTTTCATTGCATTTGCTAACGTCAAGCCTGTCTGATTGGATGCGTGTGTATTTCAAGTATCGTCCATTGGCTATCGTAAAAATTAAACTAATTGTAACCCACTCCTGCTCTTTTCAAAGCAAATTGGAACGTGCGTTCCGAAATACATATAGATACAACGTAAATTCTCAAAATGAACTAATCGCGCATGTAGATATTTTACATCAAGTTTAATGTGAAATTTCTATTTAGTATTTTCTACTGATAAACTAAAATTATAAGTTATAAGTTTTCACTTCTAACGGCAGTCCCAATGACTTTGATCTGCCAAGTAATTAATTATCATCATAAAAATAATTAGCACTATTTAAATACTTAAATTTTTATATAAAATAACATTTAGAATTTTGGTGGAAAAGACCACACGATCTTTTGTCAGAATCACAAATTTTGATCATAATTTCATAATAAATATGAAAAATCTGTTTTATTTTGACTTTTTGTTCAAAGCTGTGATTTAATATTTTTCGCATAAGAGACAGGCGCAGTAAGAGAACAAAATACACAGACGCGGTGAAGCCCGCATTGGCCAGTCAAGTGTAAAAAGCGCTTAATTACATTTGGATGCGTATTTCGCTTCCCGTTCGACTTTGAACGCATTTAATTTGTATAATAAATAATGTACACATGACCTCTGAACTCAGGTGCCTTCTGAAATATTAATAATTTTATAATTTACTGCCATTTTTTCATATGATATTATGCAAAAAGTGGGGTGGTAGGATTTGTTTATATTTTGTTCATGATAGGCAAAGTAGTTCTTTAGCTGTTCTCCACCATAGTTCAAGCCTTGTCGTGGTGGTGGGGCTCAGAAGCCTAAGGTGAACCCAGCGCCTTGGGTGAAAGCAAGTGAACCGAGGAGGCTGCTCTTTGTACTCCTCTTATAAGAAGAGGGGACAAAAGAGTAGGAATGGAAAAGGGGCGAGGATGGGAACCTTACCTCATTGGACTGTCTCGACGTTGGGAGGGGTTGTTTTTTGGTCCGGGACAACCCCTCTGTGGAGGTGGCGTCGATCCCTTGAGCGATGACTGACTAGCCATCGAGCTGCCCTGTTTGCTCAACAGATCCGGGGCAGTCCAGGTTTTTAGCGGTTCTTCTTAGGTATAATAATATATTACCTGACGATCGAAATTGGTTTAGCCGTTTCGAGGTTATCAGCTCTTTTTTCATTCCGTTGATGTTTTATTTTAAAGAATCCTTAATTATAATGAATACATATTATCTCGTTGAAAAACTCACTTAAAAAGTAAAACCATGGATGAGGTTCGAGTTTACATTAGGTTAAGAACAGTTGTGTTACTCTTTATGTCACTAGGAGGCAACTGAGCAGTCGGAGCCTTATGGTGACTACCGACGCACATACACATCTGCACAACTAAAAGTTCCCTTTTTTCTCCTTCTTTTCCCCATCAGTGGGCCACTGGAAACTCACAAACCGCAAAAAACGTGACAGCATATCTGTCACTTGACACCGATGTCATGTGAGCGAGAGGTACCACTCCGGTCGTGCCGCGCAAAGCAGCATGGCACTACCTCTTACAGCTTAGTACATAATATATCAGCATTTTTTTTTCGGATGGATCTATGCTAACGGCCCGAAGGATCTAATGCTACATCGGATTAGTGTGAGCCCATTTGGCTCACTTTTGGTTTGTAAAAGTGGGGGGTTGCCCCCCGCCAACCGTGCAGTCTGCGACCACACGACCTCCTGGCGTCTGGTTGGATATATCAGCATTATTGTAAGTGTTCTATTATAACGAATATTTTTTAATTTGTCTATTCTATTCAATGTTAAACGTCACAAGTCGAACATTAAGGCCGGCCGCATGTTATAAGAATTTTTCTGATCATAAAATTCCTGACAGCCACCGGATGCACTCTTCTCATTTGTTTTGTTGTATAGGTACCCCGCATACTATCAGAATAATTCTGACGTGTCTGACGTCCATTTCTATGAGTCTCGGATGCTATCGATCGGACGGCGGAATTCTGATCAGAAAAATTCTTATAATATGGCCTAAATCTAGCTTGATATGACTTGTTTTATTCAGTGTTTTATTTCAAATCTTCAAAATCCTTATTGTAAGTTATCGTGACATTAAAAAATGTTTTGATATCACAAAAGATGAAAATACTTTTAGGATCGTAGATATCCATGATCCCGTGAATAGAGCATCACCAGTTTTAATATGATGATGTTCTTACTTATTACTAGCTAACACGTTCCACGGGTCTGAATTTGAAAATATGAGGCAGTCACCGGTGTCCATGAAAATAAAATGCTTTTCAATGCAGCCATTGAAGTATGTTACCGTGCAGCAGCATAAATTTGCTGTAGTACGCTATTTGAATTATTGCATAACTTGTAAACACGCCTGAGACCGGTACGCAGAATACTTTATTTTTTACTTAGATGTATTAGAGAAAAAATATTCTTATTAAGTGATGCTAACTACATGGGTATGTTAGCTATTTAATATATCTAAAGACAATTAATTTATTAAGTTATGTAGCGAAAAGGGCAATTTAATCAAATAATACGTAACTGAATCATCTCGCAATCAATTTAAGATATACGTAAATAAAATAGAAATTGAATGGTCCCCACCATGGTTCAAGCCTTGTCGTGGCGATGGGGCTCAGTAGCCTAAGGTCCACCAAGACCACCTTGGGCGAAGCTAATTAAAAGGGAGCTGTTCTTTGTATCCTCTTATGAGAAGAGGGGACAAGAGAGCAAGGGGGATATGAGGTAAGAACCTCACCCCATTGCACTGTCCCGACGTTGTTTGTTGACGACAACCTCTCCCGGGTTGTTCTGTGGTGCGGGATAACCCCTCTGTGGAGGTGGCGTCGGTTCCTTGGGGGACTGACTAGCCGTCGAGGTGCCCTGTTTGCTCAATAGTTCTGGGGCACCTCACCAAAGGCGGCATTAATGGCACTCGCCGGTTTACAGGAAATCGGAGATACTTCACTTACTTTTTACACTCCTTAATCTGTAATTAACAGAGTTGAATTATTTATTAACGTTCATTGATTTAAGAGGCTTTTTTTGGTAAAAAAACTGCGCTATCCCAAATTTCCATATCAATGGGCTTTGATTTAAAATCCATATAATATAAATAAAAGTTATTCGAAATTAGCACTTATTTTATAAACACAGCCATAAAAAACAGAGAAAATTAAGAAAAAACGTACAAGTATTTGACTATAAAAATATTTAGCCCACAAATATTAATAATGTGCCCATCAGTGGGACATTTAAGGATTGATATTATAATTATTTTATTATAAATAATACATTTCAAAAAGTAAAAAAAGTCTTTTCATTAAAAAAGCTTGTTAAATGAAATTTACTTCCTAATACTTTTCTTGTTCACGTCGTTCTCTTATGCACAATTACTTCCCCGGTAACTACTCGCTCGATCGTGACAATATGTGTTATAAGTCTCTCTGTGTCATAAACTATCTGTGCTAAATTTCACGACTCACTAGTCCTTCAAGATTACTTCTATAAAGTGGATTTCGTTTTATTAGTAGGAATAATTGCATTTTTATTAGATAATAATTATTTCTGGTTGTCTGCTTGTGAACCTTTTAAATATCTTCGCATTCAAAATTATAGATTAAACCGTATTTATAATTCCTTGTTAGTCTAGTTCTATTGGCTGAAGAAAATTATGATTTGATAAATAAAATCTTTCAAATAATTAATAATAAAAAATCTTGCCCATAAACCATTTTATTAATTAAGTTAAAATGTATGTAACGTAATAAACATTTAAGAATTTTATAGCATTTTTAACTTGTATACGTTCACATGTAACGTGTAGAAGCAAATTACATTTTTTACGTAAAGGCTCGAAGTAAACATGTATCGTGGAATTGCTGCATGTTCGTTCAGTTCATGCAACATCCATCTGTCTAGCCATTTCTGAATTTCAATTTAACTAAAATATTGCACAGCCCATTAATATGAGCGCGCTAAACATTGAAAATATCCGAGGTGTTAAAATATGTTGTCAATGTGATGTGAAAAATATCGCAAATATTTCGTTTTGATGATTATACATATGCTGTTGAATGGATCGTAATCAGCCAATAGTGATCAACAAAGTGAAGGGAAAAGCGAGGTTCCCCACCAAGGTTGCCTTGTTGTGGTGGTGGGGCTCAAAAGCCTAATGTGAACCAAGTACCTTCGGTGAAGCTGATTGAGCCGAGGGAGCTGCTCTTTGTGGGGTATAAAGAGCAGCTCCCTCTTATAAGAGAAAGGACAAAAGAGCAGGGGAACAAGGGGCGAGGATAGGAACCTCACTCCATTGTACTGTCCCGACGTTGGGAGGGGTTGTTCTGTGGTGCGGGACAACCACAGTGACACTATATCCTTAGCATGTAAAGAAAGTATTAGGTGCCAATAATTTTAGCTTTCGTTGTGAGAAGATCATCTAACGGGTTTATGATAATACCCTCGAAGATAAATATAAGAATTACGAAAGTCAGTCTGTTTGTTTGTTACTTTTTTACGCCAAACAGATCAGATATCGAAAAAATATTTAAAAGGGATAAATTATATTTTATAGAAGGGTTATTAAAATAATATCACTCTGGTGGACAGCTGTAAACCTGAATGAACGCAAGCGAAGCTACGAGCAACAGTTTGTATGATCTTCATCCTTGACTGACTACTTAGTATTTAACATAATTTCAAGTGATTTTTATCTCAAAATTTCATAAGCAAATATTTCATACTTTATTATGTACGTGTTTTTGCGCTGGATTAACCCTTTAAACAAACCGAGCGGCCGGAACTTCCAAATAAAGGGAAACACTAACCGACGCTCCCGTTATTCTTCCAAAATTAACTCATAACGCCAAGAGCTGTTGATTTTTTTTCAACCGTAATCTGCTTTAACGGGCACGGGGCCAGTAGCTTTCGTAAATCGGCGGCACGCGAGTCCCACGGAATGGGAATCTTTAAATGCTGAGCGTACATTTTTAATGTCGCTTTAATGCCACGCCTGCCCGATTGTGGCAACAATTAACGTTATAACGAGTTTATTAATGATGGATGCGCTATTGTGTGATAACTTTGGATTTATCGTGCATCCGTTTTTTGGGCGGATTATTTACGCCAAACTTAGATAACTAATTTTTAAATGTCGTTTATATATTTTATACTAATCTAAAGCTTTGAATTTCCGTGATTTTTATGCGGCGTTCGCTCTATCTCACTCTCTCTCGCGATCTTTTTCGCTCGCTTGTTCCCTCTCCCACTCCATGGCTATGTGCAAAAAAAATGTGAGTTTGTAAAAAAAGAGTGAGAAAGGGTGAACGTAGCATGAAACGTTCGCCCTTTCTCACTCTTTTTTTAATTTAACGCCGGGAAATGCTCTGAGGCATCCCGCGGGTGTGTGGGACTCACTGCGCCCGGAAGCTGGTAAGTGGACGTAGCTCTACCCACTAAAACCCGGCGAGTGTCACGAATGCCGCCTTTGATGAGGTGCCGCGGATCTAATGAGCAAGCAGGGCACCTCGACGTCTAGTCAGTCCCCCAAGGGACCGATGCCACCGCCACAGAGGAGTTGTCCCGCACCACAGAATAATCTCTCCCAACGTCGGGACAATACAATGGGGCGAGGTTCCCGTCCTCGCCCCTTGCCCCCCGCTCTTTTGTCCCCTCTTCTTATAAGAGTGATACAAAGAGCCCCCTCGGCTCAATTAGCCTCGCCCAAGGTACTGGGCTCACCCTAGGCTACTGAGCCCCACCGCCACTTCAAGGCCTGAACCACGGTGGGGGCCCTCTCTCAATCTCTCTCAATCGGTCTCAACCACTCTCTCCATCTTCTTGGACAAAAACGTTGCACATTTTTGTGACGTTTCATCTGTAAAAATATTACCCTCATGCGCGCAAAGAAGTTTAATTTCAAAAAAAAGTTATGTATAAGGGAACGTAGCGATGGTTGCCCTATAACAAGGTGAGGTGATGATCTTCGTTGCAGTAGCCTCAGATTGAAGAGAAAAGTGATTTCAGTTTGGTACTGATTAGCAAATCTAGAAAGGAACTACTTTTTAGATTTTATCCAATTATAAATATTTTGTAACTTGACACGAACTAAATGTAATTTTCGTAATTGTTCCATTGATTTAACATAAACAATGCAATATATAAACGCAATATACGGACAAGAAATTTAATAAGACAATGAAATATATGTAAGAATAACATAAAATATATTACAGAAAAACAAAAGCTGTATGCGGCCCCAAAATAATAAGTTTGAAGTTGAACACGCCACGCGCCCACCTGAAGACTGGGACAAGAATGCTTAATATAGAGTCTTTTACTGCCGAGGAGTCTTCCAATAACATAGCGAGCTTAGTAAATGTACGGGGCCTGTTTGATTTTGAATAATACAAACGTATGAATCTAGAGTGATATTTTAGGAAATACCGAATGGTACACGTCAAGTATTCTGACAGCAAATATTGATTGCAGATAAATTATGATAAGGTATTTTTTGTCTTTGTATTAATGGGAGGCCTATGTTCAGCAGTGACGTATACTTCACTATCATAAAGACTGATGATGATGATATTTTTTATGTACCGCCTGATGAAAAGTGGTCAGCATAATATAAATATAAGCGACCTTACCTATAATTTGTTCAGGCAACTTATTCATATGGACGGCGATGGTTTCCTTCTCAGAGGCAGTTATGTCCCAGAAGGAGCTCGACGAGCGGGTAAAAGAAGAGGCCGCCAACAAGGCCTTCCCCGAAGGGCGACGAACGGGGGTGCGTAGGAGGCGAAACTTAATGCGCCTCCAGTAATACCTCTATACTCGTGTGTGGTTCAGGATTGGAACCTGGTCCAGTTAGGAACGATGGCGTGGGGACTGATTTGTAGCGGCCGGGCTAACACACGTTACGAGGAGTAATCCAGCCTTCACTGGGGTCAGCCTGTTGCTGGAGGTGTTCCTGTTGTCTGAAGATCCAGGACCTTCAAAATATTGGCTATTTTAGTCGTATTTTAATATATAGATATGCAATGCAATCAGCATTGCATATCTGATTATATTTAACCCCTGTACTAAGGTTGCCCTTCACACTTGTCGATGTATAATAAAGCTGTAATATACCTGATAAGTTTTTAAAAATGTAATCCATTGTAGGTATCTAATAATAAAATAATTTCATGCAATATTCAAAAATCCTTTTTCAGAATTTTCCAAAGAACAACCTTAAACATTTACTACAAAAATAAATGGCATTTATGATACCATATCAAATACTTCCCTGTTTACATTTAGCTGACAGGCATATTCATTCTATGCACGAAAAGTTTCTCGGAGTAGTCTCAGTCGGAAGCAAAGTTGGATCGGACACCAGGAACCGGAGTACAGTTACACAATAGAATAAAGTAGCATCGGAAACTCGTTGGAGTTAATAAATAATACAGCAACTGAATGACATGCGCAGAGTGCAGTTCGCCCTAAGTCTGTTTTGACTGCAAATATCTGCGCCGGATGTCTGTCCGTACTTTTAGACGCGGATGCTACGTTCTAGATAAGCTATTATCGAAATTCAAGACCTCATTTGAACTAAACGCTTGTAATTTTGAAGGCTTAGGCATTGTGAATTCGTATTTCGTCTAGAGCAGGTATTAATAATAAAAATGTATGTAACAACATGTATGAACAATAATAAACATGTATGAACAAAGACCTAGATAATATACATTTAACCGTATTGTGTAACCGTACTGTATAAAGTGTTCATACATTTAATTATGTAATGTATTGTTAGTGATGTGTAAAAAGATTATTTAAAAAATATAAAATAAGAAAGCTACAATTATTATTGTAATTTAAAAAAGAATTTTGAAATTACAATAATTATTAATAATTTTTATACCGAAAAGTTTTTTCTAATCTAAATATAAAAAGTAAATGTAAATATCAAGTACTATTACAAAATTATAAAACATATCAATTTTTTATATGTAATGTAATATGCAATCGTTACTGCAGTACACAAAAATAAAAAAATCACAATATACCAATTTAACCAAAAGTATTTAACAAAAAATAATTAAAAACAACTAATTTATACAAATTGGATGTCGTTTCTAGATGAATATGTTGTCATTTAAACAAACTCTTTGTCAATAGAGTGAAACAGTGCGTAATCTTCGTCTCATGAGGGTCAGGCATAATGTACCACTGCCGCATCCAACAGCTTTTGGGCTTCTAAAGTCAGATAAGCTTTAACTTTCCAACTTGATTTAGCCTGTCAGTCGTAATAAGCTGCACCTAAGCGGATTAGCTAGCGAACCGAAATACACAAGTGGCACAACAAAAGTGCTCAAATGTTTAGTTTAAACGAAGCCGTCGGGTAAATATAAATACAGTTAATAGACCAATAAGAGAAACAAATTAAGTCGTTAAGTATATGTGTAAATACAGCGCGGAACACACGGAGGAAAAGTGTGATGAATAAAATACACGTTAATAGACGGGTGCTAGCCCACTAACAGGGACATTAGCGTCGGGCGAATACAGCCGAACTGCTGGATAAGATTACGCCGTTTGCACTTCGACGGCCGTATTTAAGCGAAAGTAATATCTTCCGAAGGCGGGAATATACTTAACTGCACTTAGGTGAGCCGTAGGCCTTTCGAAGTGTGTTAGTTCCCACGATCCTCTATCTCCTATTACGCCGACAAGAAACTCATTTTTCTTTCAGAATTAAACAAGCGATAAAATTCATGCGACGTCGCATGAAAATGTGCGTTACCTGCCTTGCATATTTATGCGTGCCTCAGTAATGACGTTTGCCGAGCCGCCCTAGCGAAGTTTCATTACGGCTTGTCTCCGAGAGCGTTAAAACAGACCCTACTTTATAAAATCTGTGTCAAACGCTCGTCGATCGTTCCACAGTTTGTGCCTGCTAAGATATTCTCGGTGATCGCTTCAAATTATTTCAGGTGCTTCAAGATTGTACAAATGTTTAATTAAATAGACAAATGCTTAATAAAAACGCTTATAAATTATACCGTGTATTTTAATGAAGCTTTTGTGTAGCGCTAAGAATGGATACATGACGTCACAGCATTTCGGGCGTTGCCGTGCAATATCATATATCTTGACTCCAGAGGGTAAATATTGTTCTTAATTTAATTCTAGTTAGTGTAAGTGCGCACGTGGGTGACGGAGCCCGGCCGCAAGTCGCGCTGCACATCAAATATTTTAGAGGAAATGCCCGAAATATACTCGCAATAGCTGCCCTAACTTGAGCCAACTCAAGTATTGCACCTGCAGCCAAATTCGTTCCAATTAGAAGGAATTAGAGTTCGCGTTCTGACTGAGCAGCAAATGATGCGGTGCCACTCGACGCGACTCTCGCTCCTGCACGGGAATAAATTTAGTTACCGCCAGCATAAGTGCATCTCATTAAACATTCTTGTCTTTATTCGTTTTAAATTAAAACTGGGCTATTTTTTACGTCCTATCCCGGTGTGATATTAAATAATGCTATATGTATGTATAATAAATATTTGCATTTATGTGTTGTACTAAGAACTATAAATCTTAAGTTGTAGAGTTTTACAGGTTTTAAATTATTTTTATATTTCGACACTCAGAGGTAGTAAATTCGAGTTCTATCAGAAGACATGTTTACGTTTATCCTACTAATATTATAAACGTGAAAGTTTGTTTGGATGTTTATTGCTCCTTCACGCAAAAACTACTGAATGGATTTTAATGAAACTTTACAATAATTATCCTCTTAATAGGAGTGGGAAATACGCGGGTAAAAATTTGGATAATATTCAATATTATGCTATCATGTCAGGTCTCTTCATTATGCCGAAAGCGTCAATGTTCCTAAAAAATATATTACGTTAATATTATCAATATTTTATTCTCGAATTGGATTTTTTTCTAGAATGGGAATTCATTCCCATTCTAGAATAAGAATGAACCCACTATTGGGGGATTTATTTTACAGTTAAATTGTATATTTAAGTTACGTATTAAGTATCTTTTTTAGACTCACATTTATGGATTAAGCATATTATTATGTTAAGCAAAAGTATGTACCTATATTAACAGTAGGTATATTTAAAAATATATATAAACAAAATAAATTAAGTAAAACGTCAAAAATAAATAGCACAACTTTTACATAACTTTACATAATATACTGTAGCTAAACTCAGTAACATAATATAGGTGAGTATATATAGGGATCAAGTGCCATACACGGTCGTATCAGTACAAGATCATTGAATGTATTTGTACCATGTTCGAATGCTTAGCAACTCAATCGACACCGGAGCTCTGATAGTAATCCTAGCCACTGTTACATCGGGTGTTATCGCACATAACTACACTTTGTATAGAAAATGGGAACTTTGCATTCAATATATTATAATTTATCTTACTAATTATTAATATTATAACGGCGAAAGTGTGTAATTTTGGATGTTTGTTGTTTTCACTTTCCCGGCAAAATCATTGAACCGATTTTGACGTTGATGGCTTGTGCTTCAGGTTGTCGGAGTTCCCCCATACTAGGAGGAAGCCCGTTTAGCCCTTTTGGGGAAACCAGCCGGTCGCTGGGGGTGTCCTGTGTTAGTCAGATCCGGGACATTCCTCTTCAAGCGGCTGAAGTCAACTCGCAGTGGTTTTAGTGCGGTATATCAGCGCCGGGTGGTGGGAGGAGTAGGAGGGAGGAGTCCGATCTCCGGGGACAATCCGTTTCCCGGGTGATTGTGCAAAAAAAGGCAAAGCTGTGGTCAACTAACAAAGCTATACCGCTGGCGGTATAACTATAAATACGAATGCTTGTCACTATCTTGTAATTATATAGATAAGAGGTACATCCTAAGGAAGAATATGTATGTATAATGATGCATAATATCATTATCATCATCATCAGCCTTTATCCGTCCACTGCTAAACAAAGGCCTCCTTCAATGAATGCCAAGTCGACCGATCCCTTGCCACTCGCATTCAACACGGACTGGTTACTGCACGGACATCGTCCTCCCACCTGGTTAATGTTCGACCAATACTTCGTCTAACTAAATGCAACCTCTTGAACCTCCACTCTTGGCAGGTAAGAATCGAAACGAAGACATCCCCCACAGAACTAAAGTTACCGATATCATGCGAAGAATATAAGCTCTTTGAAGTGGCAGGTGGCTGGTCACACACTAAGGAAAATGTATGGCCGATGGGCCAATAAGGACGAATATACCTATACCTCTAAAAATGTAAGATCACGACCGATAAGCTATAAAGAACAGCTTGAATCCAAAATAGATATGAAATCTTTTTTACGGTTAGGCTTTCTCCCAAAAGAAGTGCTTACTACTAAGGCATCTTGGTGTGTATTTATTGCTTCTAGATTCTAGAGTATTTTACAATGAAACATAGACTCTTTCAACCTTTCTGGATGAAAAGATTGGAATTGTTCATCAAAATATTCATTCAATATTCAGAATTTCGTACCTTAAATGATTTTTTTATCATTAAGGGGCAAACGAGCAGTCGGAGCCTCACGGCGCCGACGCCCATACACATCCGCACAACCAAGGCCACGCAGATGCGCCACCCTCTTCTTCTCCATCCCCCCATTGGGCCACCGGAATCTCACAAACCGCACGAAATGCGACAGCACAGCTGTCACTTGACGCCGGTGTTATGTGAGCGAGAGGTACCACCCCGGTCGTGCCGGCCCAATTCGGTTGCAATGCAGCATGGCACTACCTCTTACAATCTTCAAATCGTATCAACTTTTTATACAACAATAAAAATGATGAAAATTATAAATGGTACGGTCTAAATTTGGCAGGGCACTACTGCAAGCGGATTATCTGAAATCGAATGGCAAATACTAGGAGAGACTAGTTAGCGATTCAACTACGTATTGCCTTTGAAACATATTTCACAATATTTCATACTTCAGTGTTTGTATTAATTAGAAAAATGAACATTTTATTGTTATGAAAAAATGTTGCAGATTGTATTGTTGTTATTCTGATGGGCATGGATTTGTATTCTTTTATTTGTATAAAAAAGGATTTGTAAATAATCAGACTTAGGCTAGAATTAGTCATCATATTATCAATCACTTGACACACACTAAATTTTTAATCATAATCCGTCCAGCCGTTTAGGAGTTCGGTCACATACAGACGCACAGAATAATTACATATATTATAAATATTTATACTATACTTATTTAAATAACTTATATTTTTTTCGGGTGTTTACCACGTATTTTTATTAAGGTCCCAATAATATGTCAGCAATGTTTCAATCGCCATGATTACGGGGAGCACCCGAACAAATGTATGTTTAAATATGGTTAGTGATCGCGTTAGTTTAAAGCAATATACATTATACTTATTATCTTTACGTAATCATATTATCAATATACACATAAATATAGTAAATATAATATAGTTATGACTTACTTCAGTATAAACTATTCATAAAATGCTTTTAGTTATCCCATAAACTTACTCCATTCTTGTAAAACTTCTATATAAAAGGATAGTGTAATTGAACAAACATTGAAGCTAAAGTACATAAAGCGACATGCTATTTTTCAACCAGAAGTGATATCCCACTAATGTGCTTTCTCCTGTAATCTTTTCTTGCGATGACACGCTAGAATTCAGAAACCTAATGCATTTTGTATTGTAATTCCACGAATTAGGGTGTGTTTTGGTCCGCTTAAAGAGTTTCGACTTAGGCTAATTTGAAATTTAAATGCGACGATGTCAATCTTTATCGTAAGGGAAGTAGGGGGACGGGGGAGGGTGCGCCACTGCCTCGATTGTAATCAGGCTAATGGTCCCATATCAAAATGTCACATTCGTATGATATCGATGTTTCGTTGTCAATTTTGTGGTTGCGCTTTACGTCATGTTTTTTGCCATTTCGATTGCAAAAATCTGACGCTTACAGTATTTTGAAACGGGAATGTTTCATGAAAATGATATTATACGTTCATCCTATACTTTGATTTATGATAAACTAGTAGCGCCCCTCAGTTTCATTCACGTACTTCCCTTTCCCGTGGGAGTACAGGGATAAATTATTATAGCCTATATTATGTTATTCTGATGTATAAACTATGTTCTGTAAAGTTTCATAAAAACCAATTCAGTACCTAGTTTTTGTATAAAAGTGCAACAAACACACATCCATACATTCTTACAAACATTCGTATTTATAATAGTAGTAGTAGGATAAAGTAAGTTTTAGTTTATATATGGGTAGGCTACGAAAAATAAAAGTGGGCTAAAAACTGTGGAGAGGCTTAATATTCTCTTATTATAAGAAAGTAAGTTTGTTGGTCAACTTCTCATATGAACGGAATGAGTTATTGGTATATAAAATATTAAAGTAAAGATATATTAACTCAGTTACTTCATATTTCCCCACCATGGTTCAGGCCTTGACGTGGCGGTGGGGCTCAGTAGCCTTGGGTGCCCCTTTTATAAGAAGAAGGGACAAAAGAGCAGGGGGCAAGGGGTGAGGATGGGAACCTCACCCCATTGTACTGTCCCGACGTTGGGAGTGACGTGGTTCTGTGGTGCGGGACAACCCCTCTGCGGAGGGTGACCTCGGTCCCTTGCGGGACCGACTAGCCGTCGAGGTGTCCTGTTGCTTAACAGATCCGGGGCACCTCACCAAGGCGGCATTGGTGGCACTCGCCGGGTTTTAGTGGGTAGAGCTGCGTTCATTTTTCATCTTTCGGTCGCAGCGAGTCCCACATACCCACCTATAATAGGCATAATAGGGAGACCTATTATGCCTATTATGCCTCAGAGCATTTCTCGGCGCTAAATAAAAAAAAAAAAAGTTACTTCATCTTTAAAATCAAGAGCAACCTGAAAATTAACAGGATCGGCTCGATATTTATGCATGCAAGTTTGAACGTTCGTAATTCGGGAATATCTAAAGGCTTTTTTTATTTTGATAAAATGGAAATGGATCCCGTAGTTCTAGCTATAGGCTATTCATAATTTATTACATCAGAGAGACCTCAACAATCAAACCGGGTACACCCACGTCGATTCTAGAGTAATCTCTGCCCACGACACTGTCTTAAAATTAAGACGTAAAAAGAGTATTTCAACATTCTTATAGACACACAAAGAAAAGAGCAAAATTAACTAAGTCTATATTTTCTGAAGAAGATATCTATATAATTACCCACCAACTGGTAAACTGTACGTTCATTGGCTTATTTTGTTTATGTTGTTTATTATTAACAAAGAATAAACAATATTAAGTCAACACCTTAATTCGTAAGGTATCTTAATTACAAAGTTATATTACGCCTACCAAATGACGCAAAGCATCAAGGAATTTTTCCCTTAAAAATAACAATTAAATTTAATGAAACAGCTCTTAGAAAATGTTCTATAGCAATTGAAGTTTTATTGCAAACATTTCCAAAGATATTAGGAAGCACAGCGTCTACCATTTATTTATCAGAAAAACTTAATAAGATTGTTTAAAGCTGGGGTCGTTATTATGAAACTTCTTAAAGTATTTTAAAATAAAAACGAGTGGAATCACGAATTGAGCAGTCTTTCGTAGCTTCATTTTATTTTTCTATCGACACAGGCTGTCGGCTAGCCACTGCGATCGCTTCCATTAAAATAACTCGTTAAAATTTATCATCGAACCCGCTTAATCGCTTTAGCGCTACCATCTGGGGTTTTATGATTTTTCTGCTAGCTCTGTACACTTCGTGGTCATTTTGAAACATTACCGAAATTATTCAGCCACATTCTATGGTAATTACTAATTAAAGTTACTTTTTTCTTAAATTAGGGCCACGAATATTTGATATCTTCATTTGTTATAATTTTCATTAGGGTTAGGGTATAAATCGTTAGCATTGTCATATACATTTTGATTTAAATACTACTACGCTGGTAAATTACATGATAAACGTTAAAAATCATGATCTGCATAAATATTTTCATTTCTTCTGACGTACTACCATGTCTTAAATCTTTAAATGTGTGTTCACATTCTAACATGAATATAGCTGATATTCATATTATATAAGTCACATTTGTCATATTATTCAAAACTAACTATAGTTTATCACAACATAGTTTCACTTAAACAGTTTTAAAAAGAAGCGTAAACTTAGATCCACAATTGCAGAGATGAGAAATAGATATGAAATAGAACGCGACAGATTAAAAACAAAGTTATAACAAGGAAAAGGTGTTCAAATTCCTAACTCTTTATCTAATTATATTAAAGTAAAAATGGATATTCTCCAAGGTGGAAATCCAATTTAATCAAATTTCAGCGGATTTTCTTTAGCAGCTTTATTCTGTGGCGCACTCAAAAGATAATTAAATAATTAAGAATGTATGAATGACGCTGTAAAACCGTTTCTCTGATATTGTAATAATGCAGTCCTCTTGGGCGAAATCTTTTAAATTATTCTCTCATGCTTGGTTCATAATTACGCTGACATGGAATACGACTCGCAAATTTATTTAAAATAACTTTGGAAGTATCTATCAGAATTAGTGTATTTTAATTTTTAACTGACTGAAAATAACTTGCACCTATGTGAGATACATTAACTGGACAAATGTTTATGTTTATTTTCTATTTAAATCATATTATGATATTTCAGGATAACAAAATATTAAATTTGTTATTATCTACGAATAAATAATATTTATTCGTAGGTTATTATAGAATATTGATAAGATTAGTACTATTGAGTTTGTTTCGCCGGCTCTTCTCGGGGGCTCGCCTTGGAACTGGTCACAGATTCAATTTACTTTCAAAAAGCTACTTAGTTGCTTATTTGAATAAAAAAGGGATTGTGTGGTTTTATGAAACTAAGGTAAAAGTGAAACTTTTTTTCACATTATAGACATTTAAATAAACATTTTTGGAATTATATTCCATTAAGGGTATAAAAATCGCTTTATCAATCTTAATTTTATACTTGGAAAACTTGGCGGCCGACCGTCACGCGACATGCAACACACAGACGAAAAAGTTTGAGACGATGACGTAATAAAAGTTTCACTTTAAAAAATGTTTCACTTGAATTCATGCTAATGATATTATACTAAAGCCTCTTAGTGAACTACGTATGTATTGACCATAGTATGTACGATAATCTAAGTGACGTGATAACTAAAATAGCTTATCAGTGAGATTGAACTCCAATCAAGCAGAAGGGTGATACCCGAGATTAGAGAATAGATATCTACAGAGCAACAGCGCCAACATGTGACAAGTCTACTTATCTCTGCCATTAGTAGTTAGTAAATGAGCAAAGTATTAATTATGAAACACGGTGGAAAGATCTGGAATTTCCATTTTTCTTGGCCTTTCGTTAAGAAATAGAGAACCCAGGTAAAACTTATGTAGTCGGACCATACGCATACCTAGTACCTTTTAAAGGACTACAATGATGCATAATATCATCATCATCATCATTATTAGTCCCTATCCGTCCACTGCTGAACATAGGCCTCTGTCAAAGAACGCCATGACGACCGATCCCTCGCAACTCGCAATCAACACGGACCGGCCACTGTATGGAGATCGTTTTCCCACCTGGTTAATGGCTGACAAATATTGCGTCTACCCAAAGACGGCCGCTTATTATGTCATAATATATTTGCTAATAATAATTAGTTTTATGCATTATATTAGGTACTTTTTTTTCCTCAACCCCGGAAATGCTCTGAGGCATCCCGCTGAGGAGGAGGGACTCCTCAGGCGGGTATGTGGAACTCGCTGCACCCAAAAGGTGGTAAGGTGGACGCAGCTCTACCCACTAAAACCCGGCGAGTGCCACCTATGCCGCCTTTGGTGAGGTGTCCCGGATCTACTGGTGGCTAGTCAATCCCTCAAGGAACCGACATCACCTCCACAGAGAGGTCATTCCACATCACAGAACAACCTCTCCCAACGTCGGGACAGTGCAATGGGGTGAGGTTCCCTTCCTCACCCCTTGTCCCCACCTGCTTTTTTGTTCCCTCTTCTTATAAGAGGGGTACAAAGAGCAGCTCCCTCAGCTCAACTTGCTTCGCGCAAGGTGCTGGGTTCACCTTAGGCTACTGAGCCCCACCACCACGACTAGGCTTGAATCTTGGTAGGGATTATATTAGGTACTAACTACACAATCACTAATAACAATAATAGTCATTATTGATGGTCTTTTGCTTGTATTATATCTTATCCATCGATTTTGTTTTTTCGCACCGACATAATTGCAAAAAGCCCGAAACTACTATCATCATTATCATCATCATCAGCCTCTTTACGTCCACTGCTGAACATAGACCTCCCTCAATGAACGCCAAGACGGCCGATCCCTTGCTTTCCTTGTTCCTAGAAACTACTATACCACAAAATGATCCAAGAAAGTGACTTTCATGACATTTTTCACGAGACTCGGCAGTCCTCGGGTGAAGCTGCGAGCAGCAGATAGTATCTAATAAATCTAATTTGTACACTAGGCCATAATCATTACCGCCTCCTGTATAAACTTAGAAACTACGCCCATTAATCAACCTTTATCACCTCGTCTCATAGATAAAACCTTAATGTGTGTAAATATTAGCAAGGTTCTTCATTCTATTAACTTTGAAAACATAATTACACAATTTAATTAGAACGTTAATTTTAATTTGAAAATATACGGCTATCATGTTATCAAACGCCTTCATGAGATTAAAAGTTAGAGCTTAATGACTTATTTATTTTTCTGAGATTATTTTATGCTAAGTAAATATTTTTACTCCACGTGATATGAGATGATGCTCTTTTTTTTTCCGTCCATATTTCTATTACGCTGTATTACTACTATTACTTAACATTTAATCTGTAATCCTATTCCGAGACTATTACAAGAATGCCATTGGTTGAAGAGATGTAATTACTCCAAACTATACCCACATTTACATAATCTTGCTCTAAATATTGTTAAAAAGAAAAATCAATTTTTTTTCTATTGCACGTAAAATTTCTTACTATTACAGAGTATTAGTTTGATACATTGATATTAAAATCATTAAAAATATATACAGCTTATTCATGTTGTCTCCATTGGCTGCAATATAGTCCTTTAAACGTAAAGTTAAATATTAATAGAATCACGCACTATTTCCATGGGAAAATACTTCACTACCAATCTCTGCCAATTGTATGGATTGTTTTAAGGACTCCAAATTATCATGGTATTTAGAGCAAACAATACTCTCTAAACCTGACTGTAAATCATCATCATCATGACGGCCAGTCTTCAGCTCTGATGAAGTCCAGAACGTTGGTTTCTAACCAAGATTGGGTGGATCGAGCTTTATGACCCGACGCCATGACTTGCTGAAAGGACCATCCTTGGCTATAGAAAATGGTGTTGTTAACTATCTTCTCAAGAATGGTATCTTGATACACTTATGACGATGTTCTTGATACCGTTTTTCACAAAAATATGGCTCTCATTCCTTCATAGCTTTCCCATCGAATTATCACTGAAGTCGGGTAATGCCCACGTCGTACTCTGTTGACTAATAAGAAAGATTCCTTAGAGTTTTGAGTATCATTTTGTTTGTTAAAATATTGTTCAATTGTAAAAAAAAAACTCATTCGTAAAGATTTTTTTGCGTATCGCTTAAGTAGTTGTTTTGATTTTACCATCATATTATTTTTTAAATTATCAGTTAAGAAATGACCAGTGCGTCCCAGGCTGCAAGTCCCAATTCATCTTTTAAAATACGCGACATGGTCCCAGGTGCTATCTTTATCTCCCGACATAAAATCGTTTGCTTTTGGACAGGATTTCTTCGAATTCTTTCCCTTACTTCTTTGATCGCCTTTTTCGTACGAACAATACATGGACGTCCAGATCTTTTTCTGTCACAAACAGGAGGTTTCGTTATACCTATCAACACAAACACAATCATTTGACTTATATTATGTAGAGCTTTGAAATTTGGATATGTTATGGACCATAAGTAGGTTCGGTACTCTTTACAACTTTTATTATTTTAAATCTTATATCTTTAAATGAGCAATTCTTGTATATATGTATATATATAATTGGAATCTCGGAATCGGCTCCAACGATTTTCATGAAATTTAGTATATAGGGGGTTTCGGGGGCGATAAATCGATCTAGCTAGGAATCATTTTTAGAAAATGTAATTTTATAAAAAAAAAAAAAAAAAACCGAGCAAAGCTCGGTCATCCAGGTCCTTATTTTTAATTTCACAAAATATTTTACAATGTAAAGGCGCGAAAATGAAATAACACAATCGACAATCATATAAAAATGACAGATTTCAAGTTCAAATGTAATATTTTGTTCATTTTTAATTATGACAGTATTTATGGTCAGACTATGTATCTTAACACCACTTGCTTCTGTGCTGCTTCACAAGTGCAATTTCGGATTTCAAATCTCACTAAAGGCAGACTATAAATTATGTTGTGTCCATATATATACAAACTTTAGGGATTTTTTTATGTCATAAGGAGACAACCTAGCAGTCGGAGCCATGGTGACTACCGCCGCTCATAGACATCTGCACAACCAAGGGTTATGCAGATTGCGTTGCCCTCCTTTCCCTTATCCCACAATGAGTCACCGGAAACTCACAAACCGCACGAAACGCGATAGCATAGCTGTCACTTGAAGCCGGTGATATGTGGGTGAGAGGTACCACCCCGGTCGTGCCGGCCCAATTTGGCTGCATAGCAGCATGGCACTACCAACCGTGACAAGCTTTAGTGTATTGGAATTATCGTCATCAAAATAAACGAGTTCTCCTGGTGCTTATGAAAGACGCAAGATACTCATTATAGATAGCAATACTGTATGGTGGAAGATAAAAGCAGGACAGCGATATATTGGTTGAGATGAGCCGGTGACAAAAAACATCCCTCCATTGGGTTTAGTAAATATATAAAAAACTAAGAGCTAATTAAAATTATGATTTAACTCTATCTGTATGATTTGTGTATTTGTGGAGTTTAAACGGCTGAACCACACTTCGGCCTTAATGAAGGCCCTAATAATGAACCCATTTGATGGAAGCTCATCAGCAGTAAATGAAGTATACCTAAGTTGCTCCAACCAGTAAGGATGAATTTGAAGGCTAAACGAAAATTATATAATCTTAGTCCAATTTATGGCGGTAATTCGCCTGTATAAATTTAAAACTTATAACCTATATTTTTATATTCATATTTTGGATTCACTTAAAAGTGTACTTAGTCTGCATACTTTAAAAAAGTGGATTAAAAATATATGACAATATTCACAAATATTCTCGAGAGTCATGACGAACCGCCTCACTAAAAAGCTCGATGGATTCCAGCCACCGGAGCAGGCTGGGTTTCGAAGAGGATTTAGCACCATAGACCACATTCACACTATAAGGCAAGTTGTACAGAAGACCCAGTGAGTACAACCAGCCACTGTGCCTTGCCTTTGTGGACTATGAGAAAGCTTTTGACTCGGTTGAAACCTGGGCTGTTCTGGAAGCTCTGCAGCGATGTCAGGTCGATTGGCGATACGTCGAAGTGTTGAGAGGATTATACGACGCCGCCTTTATGTCCGTTCTGGTTCCGGGAGGTCAAACAAGACCAATCCAATTGCATCGAGGAGTGAGACAGGGGGATGTCATTTCCCCGAAACTATTCACTAATGCTTTGGAGGACGTCTTTAAGACTTTAAACTGGACAAAATGTGGCATAAACATTAACGGCGAGTATCTCTCACACCTTCGTTTCGCCGACGATATCGTTATTCTGGCCGAGTCGTTGGAGGGCTTGCAGGAGATGCTGCACAGTCTAAATGAATCTTCCCGACGTGTGGGTCTTAGGATGAACTTGGACAAGACGAAAGTCATGTTCAACGAACACGTTCTCCCTAGGCCGGTTAACGTTGATGGCATAACTCTCGAAGTCGTGCAAGAGTATGTCTATCTTGGGCACACTTTGCAGCTAGGTCGACATAACTTCGAGAGAGAAACCGATAGGAGGATTCAATTGGGATGGGCAGCATTCAGGAAGCTTAGCCATATTCTCACGTCGTCTATACCGCAGAGTTTGAAGACGAAAGTCTTCGACCAATGTGTTCTCCCCGTGATGACCTACGGGGCTGAAGCGTGGCCTCTAAATATAGGACTGGTCCGCAAGTTTGCCGTAGCTCAACGTGCTATGGAGCGTGCTATGCTGGGTGTTTCTTTGACAGATAGGATTCGGAAGGAAGACATCCGTCAGAGAACTAAGGTAACCGATATCACGCAAAGAATCAGCTCGTTGAAGTGGCAGTGGGCTGGTCACACACTCAGAAGAACGGATGGCCGATGGGGCAATAAGGTTCTAGAGTGGAGGCCACGTTTAGGTAGACGAAGTGTTGGTCGGCCATTGACCAGGTGGGAAGACGATCTCCGTGCGGTGGCCGGTCCGTGTTGGATGCGAGTGGCAAGGGATCGGCCATCTTGGCGTTCATTGAGGGAGGCCTATGTTCAGCAGTGGACGGATAGAGGCTGATGATGATGATGATGATGATGATTCACAAATAAAAAAAAACTTACCTTTTACCGGTAGGCACTTGTGATGCACTCCCGTTTAACCTGGGTTCTAGTAAACAAAACTGTGTTTCGAAAAGAAAGGCAGGACAGGCAACTTTGTTCATCGCACAGAGACTTACATCTCAAAATAGGTAATACATGAATGAGTTGCCTGGGCTTGCTCCAATGATCTCGTTTATGCTCATGGCAAACGCTGAGCCGTTCCAATCTGCTTTTCCAACTAATATTAAAATCATTTTGAGATTATGGTTTAAAAATTGCTAGCTTTTAACTTGAATCTTTACTCGGTTGTAAGGCGTCCTTGCAAGTTTTTCACACGTGCTATCAAGTTGGCCTGTAAAGAAAATAAATGTTATCATCCAGCTCAACCCGGGAAATTTGGAACAGAACAAAAATATTTAGCATCGTCAAAAAGACGTACAGAAGTTGAAATGAAACGTTTTACCTCTAAAATGTCAAAGGTTCTTTGGGTTTATATTTTGCGTTTATAACGGTCAGCGGCGCGTCGAGATACGAGAAAAAAGAACTGCACCGCTCGTTGCCGAGAGAAAATCTGAGAGCTTAAACAGTGCCACGTATGAAATAGTGGCGCTCGGTTACATGAAAAAGACGAGAGGAGAAATCGAGTGACAGGACCACGGCGGAGGATTTTCAGTCGGATGCTTTTTTGCAGGCGGGATTTTAGGAATGGACAGAGCACCGGGATGCGAATTTATCGCGGGCGCTCCCCACACAGACGTGCGGTCCATGATTAGTTGGGGGCGGGTTGGTTGAGTGATTTTTTCGTGGTTCAGTCATTAACTTAAAATTAGCTATCCGGTTTCTTAATGTTTTCCCTTTTACCTTCTGGTTTCCTTTTGAAATTTACTAAGGCACTGTAGGAAAATTTGTAGTTAATATTTAAAAATGTTCGCATTTTTGTTATATCGTTACAAAGTCTTAAATTTTGTTAGAATATTTAACTTTCATTTAATTATTTTTCTAAATTTAAAAACTTTAAGTCCGAAAAAATTACCTTCATTTTTTATTTTAGTTGTATAGGCAAACTGGCAAACGTACCACCTGATGGTAAGTGGTCGACGTCGCCCATGAACATAAACTAGTATACCTGGATCGAGCCCAGGCAACCCATTTATGTGTTGCCTATCCTGAGACATAAGATGTTAAGTCTCGGTGCCAGTAATTACACTGCCTCTCTTGCCCTTCTCTTCGACACACAGCAAAGCTGTTTCACGGGAGAAACAAGCAAGTTCATTTCAAACATTCCTTCATTAATTAAACTGTTGATAATTTTGTAAAAGCGCCATCATTAGGTATGCTTCCAATTGTTGGGAATGACTTTCTTTTCTAGAGATTCCGACGATAAGCAAGCTACAAGATGTAGACGGTAGGATGGCCTACCGCGTATTATTATGTTGTTAGTTCATTTATGCGCTGTATTTTGGCAAATGTAATCTTATCACGTCGCCTCGTGGTTTGGTAAAAATCTCATCATTACCATTATTAGTGTTTTTCGTCCACTGATGGACATATAATAATAATAATATCTATGGACGTTTTCACACCACGTCAATCTGGTCCCGTGCTAAGTACTCGAAGAACTTGTGTTACAGGTACCAGACAACGGAAATATATTTAATAATTTTATACTATACATATATTTAAGATTTTTATTATATAATACACATCCATGACCCAGGAACACAGAAAATATTTTTGTTCCCTAGCGGGATTCTAACCCGCAACCTCGGGCTTGAGCGCCAACGCGCTAACCACTGAGCCACAGAGGTCGTCAAATAATAGGTCAATGAACGCCAAGACGGACAATAAGAAGAAAAGTGTTACTATAATTATAATATCATAGACCTAAGTCTTGTTTTTAAAATAAAAAAAATTAGCCATTGAACAGGCACTCTTCAAATGTTTTACTTTTAATTTTCATAATTAAAAATGTTTTGTTTGTTCCAGATTGATCCAAAAGTGGCCTTTCCCAGAAGAGCACATCCAAAGGTAAGTTTAAATCTATTTCACCAAAATTTACTTAGGTCATTCAAATATTGTACGGCCACACTTCAGCGAGGTGAACTTACGACGCGATGTTAATACAAACCCTCTGTTTGTTTATTTTCAAACATTTACACAAAATATTATTTTAGGCTGGACATAACTCCTCCCGCTATTAAGATGTTGGCTCACGATGCATAAATAACTGGGGGTTAATAATTTAGTATGCGGCCTGTGATCTCGGTACTGTGTCCGTGTGATTGAATCCACTTACAGCGTATTTAGGACATTTACATTTCCATTATTTGTGTAAAGTTATTTGATAACATTTATAATTTTAATGTTTCCAGTCTTTGGTTTTACCACTTAACAAGTAATAAAGAAATTATCGATATTTAATAGTGAAAAGATTTTCAATTACCTAAATACAAAATCATCTAAGGTATAATACCTACGTATTACAATAATCACAGGCTAGCTGCTGTACTCGATGTCAATAATTTGCTGATGATGGCAAAATATGAAAATAATTTTATAGCGCATCAAGAAGGACATAAAGAGCATCCGCCTTTTAAACTATGAAATTAAAACTAATAAGATTCAGATTTTATATTCATTTTATACGTAGAATAACGGCTTCTCTAGATTTAAATTAAATATTCCTTGTCACTGCGAACGTTTTGAAAGTTAAATCGGCTCAATTTTTTGTACTTACATTAAATTAAGTTTGTTTATGCAGTTAAAATGGAATTACTTTAGACACTCAACCTTACAAAGATCTAAATCTATATAGTCTTTATATAGAAATCATCTCTTAAAAATAGATTTTATTGAGGTTTTGATTATCGAAGAGAAAGTGGCTAGACGACATTAAAGTCTAGACCAAACAAAGCTATACGCATTTGAAGGACGCAGAAAATGTTGCCAACTGTCCTCCAAACGTTAACATGAAGGTGTCAACCGATAATGATTATTATCGAAAAAGGTTATGGACTCCTTATTTTGGCAGATTATTGAAAAAAAAATCTGATTGTTAATTGAATGAAATGCATTTTTTCTACTACCTATACGGTTATGTTTTCGTAAATGTTATTTGTATTCTCATCATACTATACTGTATTAGTACTAAGTACTGATTTTAATTCTGATGTTGATCATGATGATGATGTCACCTGGCTACAATCCTAAGCAGCGGTCTCGCTCACGGCATTTCTACATACCTTATACATGGCATCATTTTCTGCTTCGCAGCACATTATTGCTGCTAATAGCCCGCAGGCAATTGGTAGAACGTGGTCAGAAATTACACGAAAATGGAACAATATATGTATTAAGGTAATTAAAGTTCATGATCATCAACCCTTCTTTACCATTATTGGTATAAATTCTTCAAACGGCGTACAACTAAGTAATGAAAATAATAATTTGTACTTTATAACTTACCAAGTCGAATATTGATGACCTAATGGGCTGAAATATAGCCTCTAAACTTACGACTGGTCCGTAAGTTTTCCATAGCTCAACGTCCTATGCTGGGTTTTTTTTGACAGATAGGATTCAAAATGATAGTATCCACTAGAGAACTAAAGTTACCGATATCACGCAAAGAATAAGCTCGTTAAAGTGGCAGTGGGCTAGTCACACACTCAGGAGAACGGATGGCTGATGGGCCAGGTTCAAGAGTGGAGGCCATTAACCAGATGGGAAGACAATCTCGTTGGATGTGAGTGGCAATGGATTGGCCGTCTTGGCGTTCATTGAGGGAGGCCTATGTTCAGCAGTGGACAGATAGAGACTGATGATGCTGATGATGAAGTCGAATAGATGATCATATCTAGTCGTTAATTATTGTGATCTGAATCTGATAAGTGTAAATTTTTAAGTCTTTCATAGTTGATAATACATAGTAAAATTGATCTTGCCAGTAATTTTCTTTCTTACCTTGATAATATGATATTGTTAATTTGCTTTGGGTTTTGTCTGTCCAGGTGGAATTTGTAATTTATTATTAACTAACTCGCGCATGAGCTAGAAACTGAGCTAGAAGTGTGACACGCAGTGTAATTACTGGCACCGAGACTTAACATCTTATGTCTCAGGATAGGCAACACATAAATGAGTTGCCTGGGCTCGTTCCAGGTATACTATTTTATGTTCATGGGCGACGTCGACCACTTACCATCAGGTGGTACGTTTGCCGGTTTGCCTATCTAACTAACATAAAAAAAAAAAAAAAAAAAAAAAAAAATGAAGGTCTAGAGTCGATCTGATGCTGGAGCTGGAAGACAGTCGAGGGAACTCCTCGACGATTTACTTCAGTAACCTTGTGTTTGGGCTTGATTAATTTGTATTGATGAGAACTTTACACCTAGATGGGTTGTGACTGTGATTGGGGGGAGCTTCGTCTTCATCATCAGTTAAGGGAACTCCTAAATAGTTTAAAGTAGCTACCTTGTGATTAGACTTAATTAATTTATACTGATGAGAACTTTGCACCCTTATGGGTGATACGTGCCATTACCGTTATGATGATGGAGACTATAGACAGTCGAGGAAACTCCTCGACGATTTACAGATTTTTTGGGCTTACTTCATACGGTTCAATATGCCAAAATGTCTATTTCTGTATGCCTTTCTTTAATGAATCACTAAAAATTAAGAAATAAAATTTTTTTAATAAAAATTATAACCGACTTCAAAAAATAAAGTAACTAAAATGTTATAAAATAATCGCGTGTACAATCTTTGCGTTTACCACGTCATTATTGTTACTTTTGGAGTCGGTGTTAGCCAAGGTAGATAGGTAGGTACCTAGAGCAACAAATACGACAATGGTGACGTATTTGTTGCTGTAGGTACCTATTTAACTTAGCTGACACGCGATTATTTTATAACATTTTAGTTACTTTATTTTTTGAAGTCGGTTATAATTTTTATTGAAGACCAAGACTATATGGCAACTATTATTATGAACCAAATACGTCAGTCGTTTTATCTACAAGGTTCCTAAATCTTGTTATTTCCCGAAAAGTTATTAGTACTGAACGCTGATAAATTAGACCAAGAAATATAGAAACCTAGACTTATTTACTAAAATAGTTTTAATCTAAGTCGTTGTATTTACAGTAATCTCTTATTCTAACTTTTTTGAACACCAACAAAGTAAGAAGGTAAGTAAGCAAGACTTGTTTGTTTCACTATTATTAAACGTTCATAACATAACGTAACTTCATCCACTATTATATCAATGAAGGCCACGAACGACGAGCCGTCGAAGCCGTTTGGCGACTATCGACGCCCATACACATCCGCACAACCAAAGATTATGCAGATGCGTTGCCCTCCTTTTCCCTATAGGAGGGGGGGGGGGGGTCAATGGGCCACTGGAAACTCACAAACCGCACCCTGGTCATGCCGCCCCAATTCCATTGCAAGGAAGCATGGTGCTACCTAACTTAAACTGCTGATAAAGTAGTAGGCATCAAGACGTATCGACCAAACCTGACGTAAATATAACACAATCTGAGCCCAAATTTAAATAAGTATCAATTTACACGCTTATGGCAGAAACATAAATTGGGTGTTCCCAACAGAAAGTGCATAATTTCCGTACCAGACAATTATATTTGACGTATTTCCTCCCCCATAATAAGTATTAGGGACGAGCTCCCCGTGATGGTGTCGAATCGTTTATTCAAATAAAGTTATGACGAAGCATTTTGCTGAAATCATCACTGAAAAGCTAATATTTAAAGTTTTTGTATGTTTTCAACATCACCAAAAATATCGATACGCTGTGCGGCGTGCCCGTATGCATGTGTGTGTCACCATCCTATGTATAATTGCTCCCGTGAAGCAGCTTTGCTGTATTTAGGAAGCAGGGCAGGTGTAAGATGGCAGCTACCATCTACCACCCCACGTCCAGGTTAAAGGTTACTCATTTGTTTTCATGGGTGACGCTTCTATCTATATTAATTATATTATAATCTATATTAACCCTTATTCACTGACCACAAATTTTGCTTCCGTAACCACTTAGCACTGATCTAGGAGACCGCGTGCATTAAATGTCTCAATAATGATTAATATTTAGAGATGACGGGGTTATTTGAATAAAATAGGCATTTTAAATTAAATTGTACCAGTGGGAGGGTTGCGCTGTACCGCGCTCCCGGCTACATGGGTACCACCATCCTGCTTTTTTCCCCCGTGAAACAGCTATGCTGTGTTTCAGAGAGAAAGGCAAGGTAAGGACAGGTAGTTTAATTACTGGAACAGAGACTTAACATCTTATCTCTCAAGATAGGCAACACATGAATGAGTTGCCTGGGCTAGTCTAAGGTTAAATTGTTTATGTCTGTGGGTGACGCTGACCACTTACCATCATGTGGCTCGACTGCCCGTTTACCTATCCAACTAACAAAAAAAAGAAACACGAAATTATATCAATCCTTAAAAAAAGTTACACTTAATTAAAACAAAATAACGACAGTATTTCGGAGACGAGTGGGTAAGTCTCGCTCTCGTAATATGCAAAAAATAATAACTTCACCACTTAAGGCGGTAAGTTACGGGTAGTTAAGGTCTTACAGACTGCTGACAATGTTTAGGACCTTACCGTGGATAGACGCGGGCACCTGTGAATTGTGACGTGGTCGGCGGCTCGCGGGGTACTGACGATAGCAGGGGGAAGGTACATGCTCGCATGAAACTGAACGATTGCGCTCACGCCAATATATTCGGTGCTTCAACGGTATCTGAGAGACCGGTGGTATGTGGTTAAAGGTTAAGAAACAATCTTGCTCATAACGTCAGTGTTCGCCAGTCTTGCGCTTCTTTCAGAAATCCAGAAATACTGGTGGGCAGTACGAATATAAAATATTATCATCATTTTAAAAATAAATCTTTCACCTGTATAATATATATATATTTATATATATATACATGCAACGTATTGTTTGACGTATGTCACGTACGTATGTATGTGCAACGTATTGATAAATTTTCCTCAAACAATACGTTAGGTATATGATATAGTTTAGTTTTTTAATTTTAGTTTAATTAATTTATTCAAACAAAAAAATAAATTATTAATTGCTAGCTATTTTAAAACTTAATGTTGTATACTATACTTCAATATGACCCCAACTGAAAAAGATTCAATTTGACAAAAGATAACAAAAGATTGAGAAAGAGAAGAAGATCCGCCATTTATTGAATTAAAAAAGTGTGATAAATGAAGAACCGCTCGACCGATTTTGTGCAAACTTCACATAAACCATCTACTAAATAGTCCGAACAAAGCCTAACCATTTGGTTGGGATTGGTGAGCCCGTTCTTGAGTTATAAAATTACAACGAAAAGTGGCATTGATTTTTATATAATATAAAGATGTAATAATAAATAGAATAACCAATATTGGAAAATAATTGAAGGTCATATTTTCCATGACAAAAATATTACCATACGACATAAACAATTTAAAAACATAATTTCAAGGTGATACATCAAAAAAATTGTCTCAATCACAAATGTGTAATTATAATAAACGTTCATAAGTACTAAATTTACGGCCACTTTTATTTGGACATTAAACGTGATGGATGGTTTTAAAACATGACGTTATATTGCTCTATCCGGGTAGCCCATGCGGTGTTGCGTGGCCGGTCAAAGGGGATGCCGGCTATGCGAATTACATGAATACATTAGGGGTACTGCCTCATACATGTTAGGCACTATAATGCTTACGAATAAATTTAGAGCATGCTCCTTGATCATAGCATCTAATATCAAATAGCAGCTATGTAAATTTAGACATTCTGACGTATCGATTATATCGAAACCATCGTTTCCAGGCTATTTTTAGTGTACAAATGCATAAGCGAGTTATGCTAGACAAATTATACTCATACGCGGCAATTGTTATAAAAATACGTCGATTTTTATGATTTATGTTTGTTCTGGTACCGTTGTTTTCATCGTCCATTTAAAAAACTCTACAACTTGTCACGGGCGTAAACTTTTTTATCCAGTAACTATAACGGATATTTTACGGACGGTGGCTGTCTAGGCGTTCATAGAGAGAGGCCTATATCCAGGAGTGGAAGAAAAAAATTTATTAGTCATGAGTTGCTGGTGATGTGGACTGATGGTGTTCAATGTAAATCATGCTAATCGCAGAAGCAGATAACGAGGGAAGACATCGTATTTCTACTACTATAATCATCATCATCAACATGTATCTTCCACGAGTGAGAATAAAGGTCTTTCCCCAATCCAAATACAATTGGTACCCCTAACTAAAACTTCAGCGGTGTTCTCCTTGTCTGGCCGGCCAGACACAGGTACAGCGATGTCCGCATTGAGCCTTGACAGCGTGCCATCCGACACTACTCTGGGGGCAGGGGGGCACATCACCTCCTCCTACTCCATTTAAGGCACCCTGAACACATAAGGCTGCCTTATATTCCGGACCTTACGTGCGCGCGGTGGATCCCTCGATCCGTTGCACAGGTCCCCTCACGGTACGACCTCCCGTCGCCGTCGTCACCGCGTTCTCCTGCGGGAAGAGGAAGTAAAACACTCCGTCTCCCGCTCCACCTCCTTCTTCTGTGATATCATGACCTCGCAGAAAACAATCGGAACCCGACCACTAGCATCCTGTTTAAACCTTTTTTTTTTTTTTTTTTTTTCGCAGGGAAATCCTTATGGATGCAGCCAGGATCTTCGGGTAGATCCTGACCCAATGTGGGACTCGCACCTGGGAGTGCCCACCCTAACTAAAACCACTGCGAGCGCCTTCAGCCGCTTTTTGAGGGTCCCGGATATGCAGGCAACGGACAGGATCACCTCAGCGATCCTGTTTAAACCTGCCATTTCGCATAGTTCACAATAATGTCTTCATTGTAATATTAAAATAAAGATTAAATTCTTATTAAGGTTCGATAAACACAATCATTCCCTGTAAAGTAAAATAAAAACTCTTAAAACAAAAACGAAAAATATATAAAAAATTTCAAACTCAATTTATGTTAAAACGTAATATGTTGATTACTTATCGACGCCACCATTTCCGCGCCTTAACAAACAATAGAGAAAGGGGAACCCCCCCAAGAACGAGCTAAGAACAAAACAAACGAATTTTTAATATCGTCTTTATCGATAATTGAGATTCTCGCAAAAACCTCTTATTTTGAAAACTTTAAGACTGAAAGAGGAATCGTGAAGAAAATGGAATTGAGAAAAACTTTTTTCATCTTCTTTGTTTAACTTGACATTGACAGTGGCCAAACTTTTTTTATTTTCACAGTGGATCTATTTAATTTAGCATCAATTCACGGGAATTTAATTGTTTGACATCTGGCAGAGGGCGCCACCCGAAATTGAATAATTTCGATGAAATTTCCGTTTTAATATAAGGAATATTATGCTACGCTGTCGCGAAACATAATCTCGGAATTGGTATTTTCTTGTCGTTTTATTATTGTTTTGTTCGTGATTTACTTTGGTACCTGCCTATGGTATACGGGAACAAAGGCTAATATGTCATACGACGAACTTAATTGACGCGGTTTCCGTACCGGCGCGGCGGAACGAAGACGTCAGCGCTTCCTCCGCTTACATATTTATATGAACGACCGTACGACTTGTTCTCGTTGTTAAATTTTTACCATGTCCTTTTTATTGAACCCTGGTATTTTTATTTCAGTAATATGAGATTGTTTATAAATAAAGTAATTATTATTTGTTGGATAGAGAAACTGTTTCTAGAAAACTTCCAGTGATCTAATGAATAGTTGTTATTTTTTCTAAATAGCTTTTAGTCAAAATGATAATTTAATTTATATGAACGACCGTGCGACTTGTTCTCGTTGTTAAATTTTTACCATCTCCTTTTTATTGAACCCTGGTATTTTTATTTCAGTAATATGAGATTGTTTTATATAAAGTATTTTTATTTGTTGGATAGAGAAAATGTTTCTAGAAAACTTCCAGTGATATAATGAATAGTTGTTATTTTTAACCGACTTAAAAAAAAAGGAGGTTCTCAATTCGTCTGTATGTTTTTTTTTTTTTTTTTTTTTTTTTTTTTGTATGTATGTGACACGATATCTCCGCCGTTTGTGAATGGATTTCGATGGTTATTTTTTTGTTTGAAAGCTGGTGTTTCCAATTTGGTCCCATATTAATTTTATTAAGATCTGACAAGCCGTTTTTTAGTTTTAGTTATTCCCAATAATGCATATTTGATTGGTTTTGTTTATCTTGATGATATGATCATTTTATTACGTGTCGAAGTAACAATTGTATAGGATGCTTTGGTAGCACACCATAGTATGTCGCGGTCATCGTAATCATCATCATCATCACCATCACCATCATCATCATCATCCTTTATCCGTCCACTGCTGAACATGCCTCCTTCAATGAACGCCAAGACGACGCATTTCGGAATCACTAAAAATTAAGAAATAAAAACATTTTACAAAAAATTAAAACCGACTTCAAAAATACTAAACTAAAAAGTAATAAAATAACAGTTTCTTTAATATTTGTGCTTACAGCATATAATCAACTTAATCTTCTACTAATGTACAAACTTTGCGTTTACCACGTCATTATAGTTACTTTTGGAGTCGGTGTCGTATTTGTTGCTGTACATTATCTACCTACCTACCTTGGCTGACACCGACTCCAAAAGTAACTATAATGACGTGGTAAACGCAAAGTTTGTACATTAGTAGAAGATTAAGTTGATTATATGCTGTAAGCACAAATATTAAAGAAACTGTTATTTTGTTATTTTATTACTTTTTAGTTTAGTATTTTTGAAGTCGGTTTTAATTTTTTGTAAAATGTTTTTATTTCTAAATATCTTTTAGTCAAAAAAACAACTTTTTTCAGTTAATAACAAATTTGCGCTGGACCATTTATTTATTTTCAAACATCCGTATACCAAAATCCGTGATTTATTTTATTTATAGTAGAAATATTGGGGTATCAGAGCCAAAACTTACATTGGTCTCAGGGTGCGTTAAATCGGCTTTACTGATTGCGGACATTAAAATTTCTCACGCAAATTTCGTGTTCAACAGTAAGCAGCGTATATTCGAGCGGGACGTTACTGTGTTTATTTAGGTATTCCCGATGTTTAGGAACTGTTTCAACTGTCATAGCGTAGGTTGAAATATTGGGAACAAGCTTAAAATACTGGTGGTTTAGTATATTGATTTCCAATGCTCGTTTGATTTCCTCTTCTTGCCGCAGTTACAGTAAAGTAAGGTAGGTATGTAAAAATTTTGATAAAAACACGATAAAATCAATGTGTGATTTTTGCGTAACCACTAGAAAATCACATCTGGATTTTTTAAAATTAAATATCTACTTAAGTATCTAATAATTTAGCTCCATACAAACCTTACATAATTATTTGTTATTCAAGAAAGTCAAATAAAAACAGCGACAGTCATATAAGGGGTTATAATAGAAGCTCTTTATTGTACGGCACGATACGGTTCGCGTGATCGATCGCAAGGAAACGGGGATATCTATAAATAAAATAAATCAATCATACACTGTTTAAGTTCCCCACTGCATTGTTGAAATATAGGCACTTCAAGTTGAACGAACTGTTTTCATATTGATAGCCATGGTTCCAGCAGCGCCAGTATGGATTTTGGTATAATTGGTTTTATATAAGATTTTAAATTATTTTTCGCCTAAAAGAAAAAGTTTTTTTTAATTAACTTTTCCTTATTTAAAACGGAGTGAAGTATGTTTTTTATTTTGGTTTTCGGGAGATCGATATTTCAGCATCGTATACGAAGGCCTTGTTAAGTCTCGCAATTAATGCGCAAATTATTAGTATTTAAAATTGTAGGTGAATCTAATTTTCAAACTTTGTAAAAAAAAAACTCAGTTCTAAAGAGAGCAATCGGGACTAGGGTTCAACTAGATGATAGGATGATGATGATGATGATGATGAGGATGAGCGTGAGCTGAAGCGGCTGACATTTTTTATTCGTTCGGGATTCGGATGAATGAAAAATGAAAAAAAAAACTATGATTAAACTAAAAAGAAGTATACTTTATGTATGAAACAAATACTAAGATAAGAAATCACTACGGAACAAAAACAATGTTACGTTCTACTGAAAAGAGGATAAATTTATGTTTTTTTATTCAAGAAAATATTTTTATAGTTAAGACTTAAGCAACACGCGAATTTAAAAAAAATGTAATTAATCTATTCTTTATGAATTATTTTATGAAATATTTTTATACCGTTTAGATGAACAAAGAAAACGAGTAGGTACAACACATTGTATTTATTATATGTTATAGTATGTTGGATGTATTTTTTTTGTCATAGGGAGGCAACCTAGCAGTCGGGACCTTATGCAGATGCGTTGCCCTTCTTTTCCCTATCCCCTCCAATGGGCCACCGAAAACTCATAAACCACATGAAACGCGACAGCATAGCTGTCACTTTTTTGGAGCGAGTTCATCCAACTGTAAACTGGCATACTTGCCACCTGATAGTAAGTGGTCAACATCACAAATGAACATAAACTAGTTTGCCTGGATAGTTCCGGGCTGGGCTAGTGCCCAGGCAATTTATTGATATGTTGCCTATCCTGTGACATAAGATGTTAAGTAATATTAAGTATCTATGCTGTGCTGTAGTATTTACACTGCCTTTCATGCCCAACTCTACGAAACACAGCGAAGCCGTTTCAAGGGAGGAACAATCAAGATGATGGCACCCATGCATACGAGAGCTCAGTACAGTGCATCCACACCACGTATAAAGCCATGTGCATATGTAAATACAGACAAGTCAAGTTTAAAAGTCTAAGGATCAAAAAGCATTTGATAATCTCAAATAATGACCTCTTAAACGTAGAGTTAAGATTTAATTAAAAAGTAATAATCGCGCCATAACGACATCAGTGAACAGTTGTAATCTGTGTGAGTCTTTAATGGACTTCAGAAGTTCCAACTCTCCTTACTGGTGAGATATTTGAGTAAAAACCCACCGCAAGTGTAGTTGGAAGTACAGTATGGCGTGGCCTCACAGCCTTGCGACTTAACGTGTTTCATTAAACGTTTTGTCGGTGTAATCGCAAGTAATTTAAGTGAAGAGAGCCGAGCTTCCGACTTTGTAAGTATTTTGTGTTTTCTTTTTTAATTACTTCGTTTTAACTTTGTTGTTCGACTTTTAAAGCTGACTGACAGCCAAATAACAAAGTTCTTTGTAACTATTTAGGGTGGTTTAATGAAAATGTAAGTAACACTTCGAGTGGACGACTTGCACTTACACAAATTGAAACGGTTCATAGTTTCCCCTTTAACTTTTGTTATTATTCGTGGCACGTTATATTACTGAAACTAACACGATTGTTTACAAATCAAATTTATATTTCAACAAACACATTTTGCTTTATTATTACAATTTAACTTATTAATTAATTAAAGATGAGTGTAGCATGAGAACGCCAATGAAAACTTGCACAGGCTAGAAATAAACCAGCAATGAATGAGCTATAAACGATGAGGTTTATTTTACATTACTTAATACATTAATTAATAAGTTTTTTGTAACCGCGCTTTATTTTAAAGCGAACAATTCAAGTAACTAACGTGTGAAGAACCATTAATTCTTACTAAAGCTATGAAACATTTTCGTGCTAAGTTGCAAAGAGCCTTTGCGATAAAATGCTTTAGCTAAGTCCAATGTAACGTCGTTAATTAAAGGTAAAATACGACATATAACATAGCCGTGAATAATGCGAGCGGTGTCGGCTGCAGCTTCACTCTGCGGCCGCGCGACTTATGCGCCGCCGGACGGTAGTTATGAGCTCGGTCCCGACTATACGTCACGAGCTACATCTGTTCCATCATTCTTCGGTATGCCTTCGTTATGGCACTTCATTTTACGTCATTTTACAAGTATGAACTATAACATGAATAATACGTCGAATGAGATGTGGTAGAAGCATAGTATAGGGGCGCAAATTAGGCAAGGAGTCTATTGATGAAAGAAGGTCGTAGTATATAATATCTTGCCGTATATTGAAAGAGGCCTACGTAGTGTATGAAAAAGGTTGATGATGATGAAGATGATGTCTTTACACGACTGGTACTATAATGAGGGTTGGCAAACTACACACACCCTTAAAGACCTTTAAGTATATGTGGTGTATATTCGCCTTCACCGCAGTATAAAAAGATCATATTATAATTTAATAATTACAATTAATGGAATTAATACATGAAGAGAACAAAAAGTATGAGTGATAATAAAAATAAATCGTTAAGCCTCTTGAAAATAAGCCTATATTATACTTTATATTTATATGTATTTAACAAACTTTTAATTAAACTTTTATTGAAGGGAGAATTTGTTAACAGCTACATATGTAGTGACGGTTCGGTAATCTTGGCGTTCATCAAGAGTGACCCACTGGTCACTTGCTTCTTGTGCTACTAGACATTTCGGTGTATTACAGGTGTGAATAACAGAAACAGACATTAAATTTACGTTCGCATTAACATCATTAGTATGGGTATTTGTGAATAAGACAAAGCACTAAATATATTTAGACGCTAACGGATCTAATCAAGCATAGGCAAGAGCAACGATAACGAACGTGCATGATAACTAATTCAAATGATATATATGTTCACGATTAGCGAAATAAACGCGAATTCAGATTGTACGAGGAATGGTGCAAATAGACAATTTGAATGTAAGACTTCATTAAATGCATTGAGTAACTTTTAATTATTATAGAAGTGGTATTAAACAATTATTCTATGATTATACTAATTGATTAATTTTAAAGTTTCTTTGTTATTATTTCATACATAAATCGCATATCAGATTTTGATATTTTTTTCAGGATTATCTTTTTTATTATGAGTATGGGCTCAAAAATAATAATCATGAGAACGTTTATTCCTGAGTTAATTTCTCAAATCCACGGGGAAGAAGTAAGAAATATCTAGACCCCTGGACCAAACCTCTGAATATAAACAATAAGTCTAAAGTTACCTTAGCACGCATGACGTACACTCTCCTATAGAGGCGTCAATGATGTCTGATTGGTCTTGTTACTCGATACACGAACCAACCAGTTGGCTTATATTGTTATACCATCTATACTCTATACATTGTTTTGTCTATATTGTGATCCCTAATAGCCATCACTAAAGTGACATGGCTACTCTTAGTCGGAAAACTTTGATACAAATCTCATAAAACAACGACGAGTGGTTTGGTGTAACCTCAGAATATATTATGTTTAACAACTTAGTGAATAAAACTTAGGTTCAAAAAAGATTCCGACGAATTGAGAACCTCCTCCTTTTTGAAGTCGGTTTAAATATTGTTAAACATATTTCATCGGTATCTATTTCTAAAAGTGAAGTTAGTATAAATACTTATTAAAAAGCACCACGCCTTTTTACAATCATCATCATCATCATCAGCCTCTATCCGTCCACTGCTGAACATAGGCCTCCCTCAATGAACGCCAAGCCGGCCGATCCCTTGCCACTTCCAACACGGACCGGCCACCGCACGGAAGTCGTCTTCCCACCTGGAACACTTCGTCGTGGCCTCCACTCTTGATACGAATGATCATAATATATTATGCTCATATATATTATTCTAAATCTAATAAATAACGTTATAAGTATATGTATAATAAATGTATGAAGTCCGCACCGCTTACAATAGCGTTCACTTTAATGCTCACAATCGCTTGAATATCGCTCGAGTTTAGAAAACAGTCTTGAAAGGAAAAGTTCCACAGAACGGGGCATACTTTGTAAAGAAATTGCATTTAATCATGTTAGGACCTCCTCATAACTCGGCTTTCTCTCGTTTATTTTATGAATTCTCTACATACTTCCTGTCAACAATTACTTTAATACCTACGTCGTATGAAATTTTATATGCCTTTAACTATTTTAATAAAAATTATTCGGCATTCCAAAGCTGAATATTTACAAGGTTATAAAGATTATAATTTTATTATGGAAACAGGAATAGTTTAGGTTTACGAGGGATGATGAAAATATCGCGGTATTATTTTATGCATCCAAAGCAGATGAAAAAAATGCTTGTCTGTAAAGTTGGTTTACGGACGATAGTTTAACGTGGCAACGTCATGCCAAAACGCAAGCGTATAATGAGCGTAACGGGACAATGAGTCATCCATTTTCGTGCATGCAGCCGGCATTCATCGATTTATTAGACGTTGACTCGTCAAAAACTCGTTTGGTGTTTGAGAAAACTAAAACCTTCCTTGTTTGCATATTTGTGATTTATAAATAAATTTTAAAAAACTTTTTTATCCAATTTTACTTTATCTTGAAAATAAAATATATTTTTACTCATTTAATTTATGTTGAAAATAAAATTACTCATTTAACTATTTAATAAAGTCAAGTTAACAACTGCTTTAATTAAGTTAAAAACCCGAAGACTTTCCTTGTCTCGGCCAAGCAGCTTATAAGTGACAAAATCACCACATCAAATCATCAAATTAATTTCAGAAGAAATATAAATCTCTAATTAAATAAAAACACAGCCCCTGAGAGCTGTAAAAAATATTCGTTACACTGTAATTTCGCTTTACATTGAAGTGCCTTTGATATTTTTTCCAATTAGTGTGTACACATCCTAGGTCATTATGTTCTAGTCATTCACATGCCACATGTATAATTTGCTTAAATAATAGCAATATTAATTAATAACTTGAAAGTCAACACCCTCTCTCTGTCATTAGTTTGAACAGAGGCATGAGTATATCAATCATGAACGCTATCGCAGTGTCGCACGTCGTGACTCCCAGCAACTTGGTCTCGTGTTTGTGTTATTTGCTGGTTAACTAAGCCTACTGTATATCGAAAATATGTATTTATATCTTTGGAATAGTCTTGTGTTAAATTTAATATTAGTGCATTTGGTTGAGTGTCTTTGTCGTTTAGCAAACTGTAAGAGTAATCTGATCATGGAACCCACCATGGTTCAAACCTTGTTGTGGCGGTAGGGCTTAGTAGCCTAAGGTTAAATCAGCACCTTGGCGAAACCAATTGGATCGAGTTGCTCTTTGTATCCCTCTTATAAGAAAAGGGGACAAAAGTGCAGGGGTGCAGGATGGGAACCTCACCCCGTTGTAGTGTCCCAATGCTGGGAGGGGTTTTTTTTTATTATATATTTAATTATTCTGTGGTGCGGGACAACCCCTCTGTGAAAGTGGCATCAGTCCCTTAGGGGACTGACCAGCCGTCGAGGTGCCCTGTTGTTCAACAGATCCGGGGCACCTCACCAAAGGCGGCATAGGCGGCACTCGCCGGGTTTTAGTGGGTAGAGCTGCATCCACCTTACCATCTTTCACATACCCTCCTGGGGCATCCCCCTACCCCGCAGGATGCCTAAGAGAAAAAAAATCGGAAGTTCATCCTTATTTTGCTCTTATCGTAAGCATAGAGATAGTCTAGTATTTCTGCTATGCTCTGTCCTACCTTTCTTAAAAAAAAACTTACAGAACATGGTGAAGGCATTCCATGCGGCTGCGCATAAAACGCACCTATTTGAATTCACAGTTCTATACACCAGTAACACGAATAATCACAAGATGTCCTCTCGTGACTACATCATCGAGAGCCGTCATGTTTGTAGTCAAATTAGCTATGTGTCTAATGGTTTGATATCTTTGGGAGGGTTTGGGTCTAACTATGTCTATGAGTAAACTAGATGTTGCTCTTGCCTTACATGGGATTATTAATATTTAGGCATTGATAATTACTATTCTAGGTTCCACGTTACTACACTTTGTGGAATGTGTACTAATATTATAAAAATGATTGTAACTTGAAATGCACGAGGAATTAATCTTTCGAATAAAAAATATTTTATGAATGTAATTTTACGTTCTCGTTAATTAAAAAAGGCTACAAAAATAATATATACACAAAAAACATATATATATACAGATACTTTCATTCGATCGAGTAACATTGTATGTATACATGTGGATACATGAGAATGGTTGGATAACCATTCTCATGAACATATGAACATAATATATAACATTAGTAGGATCACACATAATATGAACGTAACATTATAAAACTATTATTGGTAGGTTGCCAGGGTTGTTATGACAATAGCATGTTGAGCCATAGACGATAGCGTGATGATGATGTTTTATGTATCTTATGATTAACTTATCTCTTAGTCAAATTTTTAGTCAAATTAAATTGTCTTTTAGATAAATCATCTTTTTGCGGGCTTAGCCTGCAAAGGAATATTTTTTACCAATAGTTTTGTTGTCTCAATTAGATTAAGTTATCTTTTAGTTAAGTAGCATCTTTTTGACGTCTTATAAATTGATGAAAAAGTGACGAAAAAGTGTCTCGTTCCGACGGAGCCTATCAAAAGATAGAGAGGCCCAAGCTTTGGTTTGGAAACCACTATTTATAACAATGTTAATACGCGACCACGTGTTTTGTGTTTATTTCTAAAATTTAATAAGATGTTATTGATTTCCTCCATAATTTTCAGTCTAATTTTATTTTCTTCACTTCAATTAACTGTTTTTCTCAAAACAGAGGCAAAAAAGGTAATTAATTTTTAATCAATGTTTTTATGACGTCATCACGTAAAACTATCGTCCGTGAATTGACTTTACAGACAACATTTTTTTTGTAGGATTGGTGACCAGATTGTGTATGGTGGAACTGTTCAGTCTATAAGTATCATTTGTTTTTGCAGGGAAATGCTTTTTAAGCACGTAGCCAGGATCTCGGATAGATCCTGACTTCATATGATACTCACACTTGAGAGTGCCCTACCTGTATATTAAAACAATTGAGAGCACCTTCGGCTGCTTTTTAAGGGTCCTGAATTTGCAGGTAACAGGGTCACCCCACCGACAGTCTGGCCCCGGCGAAGGCCAGACTACTCCTCATAGGGACTGCCTCAACACTATTAAACATTCCCCGAGTCGTGCCATACTGGGCCGAGGTTCCCGCCCTGAAGCCTGATACGAACACAGGGCGTAGTAACGCCCTGTGTTCGTATCAGGCTTCAGGATGCTTAATGTGCCTCCAGTAGGAGGCACATTAAGTAGCGCCTCCTTTCTCACCCGCTCGTCGGCCTCCTTCTGGCCTGCTTCATTGAAAAATAAGCAAAAAACTGGCACCAATGCAGAAATACCTCAAAAATACCTAAACCAAACACGACTGAGCTAATACCTAAGAAAAGACGTAGACTAAAGTGTTTTTTTTTAATGTCAATAGGAGACAAACGAGCACTCGGAGCCTTGTGGTGACTACCGACGTTCATATAACCAGGGGTTATGCAGATGTGTGGCCCTTCTTCTCCCTATACCCTCTGAGCTCACAAGTCGCATGAAACGCAAGAGCACCCCAGTACCAGGTACCCCGGTCATGCTGGCCCAATTCAGCTTTAAGGCAGCAAGCCACTACCTCTTTCCAGTTTTGTTTTACCATAGTTAAAAAATACACACAAAAAGATAAAACGTTATCAAAACTCAAATATAAAATATGCCACCGTTCACTACAATCAGGCGCGTATAATTATTATAGCCATAATATAAATAATATATAAATTTTAAACCCCGGCTGTGGTTTTGTAATGGTTTGGCCAGTATAGAATGAAGAGTATGATATTTTTCGGGCCTAAATTCCGGCCCATGAATTTAATATTTAATCGCACCCTTGTCTAGTCCATTTACCGGACCCAAAATTCCCCATCTACGACTCTGGTACAGTTTTTTAATCGCCACGACACTGCCCGTGATGGATAGCGGGATGGGTCACGTTTTGTTATTTTATTAATACCAAATTGGTTCACAATGACGAAGGCAAAATAAAATCCTAATTTTAGCCCAAGACGGTGTGTGAATATTTGAGTTTCCATATTATCTTAAATTGTATGCTACTGGTGATATGGGCTTAAAATAATTAACAGTAAGAGTGATTTTAGGTGTTGAGGTTCAACATTTTTTATAATATTTTTGTGTAAAAGGTTGCTTACAGTTTCCACACTGAACAAGATCATTGGAACTCACTGAATTAATTGAAAACATCCATAATATAACCGGATAGAGTAGTAACGTGAGACATAAAACTCCGAAACTGGTCAGTGATTTGTCACTAAAGTAATAGCAATTCAACCAACCAGTGATATGTATGTCCTTTTTTTTTTTCTTTTTTCTTTTACGCCGGGAAATGCTCTGAGGCATCCCGCCTGGGGAGTGGGTCTCCCCAGGTGGGTATGTGGGACTCGCTGCACCCGAAAGATAGTAAATGGACGCAGCTCTACCCACTAAAACCCGGCGAGTGCCACCAATGCCGCCTTGGTGAGGTGCCCCGGATCTTTGAAGCTAACAGGGCACCTCGACGGCTAGTCAGTCCCGCAAGGGACCGACGCCACTTCCACAGAGGGGTTGCCCCGCACCACAGGACAACCCCTCCCGACGTCGGAACAGTACAATGGGGTGAGGTTCCCATCCTCACCCCTTGCCCCCTGCTCTTTTGTCCCCTCTTCTTATAAGAGGGGTACAAAGAGCCCCCTCGGCTTAATTAGCTTCGCCCAAGGTGCTGGGCTCACCCTAGGCTACTGAGTCCCACCGCCACGACAAGGCTTGAACCGTGGTGGGGATAAACTAGTATACCTGGAACGTCCCCAGGCAACTCATTTATGTGTTGCCTATCCTGAGACATAAGATGTTAAATCTCAGTGCCAGTAATTACACTGCCTGTCTTGCCCTTCTCTCCGAAACACAGCAAAGCTATTTCACGGGAGAAACAAGCAAGATGGTGGTACCCATGCAGCCGGGAGCGCGGCACAGCGCTTCCCTCCCACCGGTAGACTCCTCCACTCATGTCTCTCAATAACTAATTACATATCGTTTTATAAATAAAATTAATTATCCATCAATCACTTACAAACGCTTTTATGGATAGTAAAAAGAAAATTTCAATATTTTGATCACGGGGGGCTAAAAAGTATATCTAATTATATTTTTAATTAAATTAATTACCATATAAAATTTTAATAGAATAACAAACGACTATCAAACGATTAAGAAAAAAAAGGATAATTAATTAATGGGGGGCTAACTTATTTAAATAACTAATAACTAATTAATAGGAAGATTATACAAGATTCTTATCTATATATTTTGACATCATATTATGAATATTCACAAATAATATAAACATATTTAAGCCTGTGCTTAAATTTAAAATATAATGCAAATACCAAAGCTATGTTCGTTATAACTAAAATGGCCGTAATAACCGGTCGGTTATGTCTCAAAACATTTTAGTGGTGTAAGTAAGCACTGGAGCTGGGGTTAATGGCGTGTCATCGTATATGATAGGTCCGCCTTACCAGTTACAAGCTCATCAGTACTTTGGACACTATACGTCCTTATTGACAGTCGTTTCATAGTGTATTTGCTAAGCGCAAATTACTTTATATATTGCTTAATAAGTTGTTGGAAGTGCAAGTTGTTGGAAATTCAACGTCAGACAAGTCGCGAATTCGAATCTCGTTGGGTCCAAGTGTCAGTGTTGCATGTATGTATCACCATTAAAAGCCGATTTTCAATGAACGCCAAGATGACCATCTTCCGCTATTTGTATATTTATTATGTGATTTTTTATTAAAATTTATTCGTCTTATCATTATAAGTTAACTCATTAGTTAAGTTAGAATTTCCAACATATTTAAAAATTGTTACTATATTCTCAAATTCAAAACTACCCTCGTAATTGTGTTCGTTATTGTCCACAGCTGGGCATGAGATTTAGCAACAAAATGAATCTTGGCAGTTTGCCAGAAATTTCGGAGTTTTGGGGTCATTTAATATGAGTGACCGTACCTGCACGACGCTTTAGCAAATCTCAGATGGATACGCCACCATTTATCCGACTTTACAAATTGAGTTTAATTATAGGTATGCCTCACAGTCACAATGAGGCCTGCTTTTAGGTGGGATTTAGTTTTCCTCGTGAATATGTTAGGTTTTTTAAATATTGTTTATTTCATTTATATTGTTTTATAATGTTTACGCGAGATTTACTCGTTATAATTAATACTAGTCTAGGATTTTTAGCGGTTTTTTGTTTTAACAATGCGGTCGTTTTGGTTACTTTTGAGCTACCAATTACAGTGGTCACAGAAATAACGCTATCTCCTATTTTATAGTTATCTCCTACTATGTAGTTACAAAAATATGTAAGTATATAAAATTTATTTATTTTATTTCAAAAATATTAATTATAAGTTATTTTTAATTAATTATAAGTACTTCGTAAGCGATTTACTCGATATTTTTGTGTTCTTTAACAACGCCATCTACTGAAGTAGTTTTTAGGTTACTGTGTCGGTAAAGCAGTTAGTTGCTCCCAATTAAAAAATATATAGTATTTCTACTCGCCTATAGATGTCAGGAAGAGTAATATTTTTGTTGATTATCGATAAATAATAATAATAATAATAATTAATAATAATAATTCATTTATTTCAGGTTAATCACCCATATAAGTAGATAAAGAGTTATTGATTTGCCTTTTATCTTAAAATATTTTAATAAACGAATTAGATGTATTGATAAAGGGCTCCCAATAATAGTTTTTTATTACAAAAAAAAAACTTGAAAAAAAAGGAAAAAAAGCAATTGGACTGGAGACTCGAGCTTTCTGATTCCGGAGCGTCCGATTTCCCTCCCGAGCTATTCATCATCATCATCAGCCTCTATCCGTCCACTGCTGAACTGAACCCAATGAACGCTAAGACAGCCGATCCCTCGCCACTCGCATCGATCCAAAAGCCCACTGCCACCTCAACGAACTTATTTCTTGCGTGATATCGGTAACCTTAGTTCTCTGGTGGATGTCTTCGTTTCTAATCCTATGTTAAAGAAACACGCAGCATAGCACGCTCAATAGCATGTTGAGGTACGGCAAACTTACGGACCAGTCGTAAATTTAGAGGCCATGTTTCAGCCCTGAGCTATTATGACATTGTAAATAGTGACGAATTTTTCCTTCGTATTCTAATGATATCTTAACAGTTTTTCATTATCCGAAAACATGGATAAAACGACGTTTTATAAAAATGAAACCTAGCTAGATCGGTTTAACGCCCCCGAAATACTAAATATCATGAAAATCGTTCAAGCCGTTTCTGAGATTCAGTTTATTTATTTACATACTATATATGCAAGATTGCTCATTTAAAGATATGAAATATAAGATATTATCATGAATCTAGTATTTTTTTGTTATGTTGTAATTAATTACTCGGTAACACGTCTGTGCGAATGTCATAGTAGACAGAGACACATGGTCATTTAAATACTTTGAGGTAGGAAATATATGTATTATTAAATCTTTATATGATTTTAAGTCAACATGGTTATTTTCATTACTAAAATTATTTAAAACGGGATATTCAGTCTCGTAAACAAGACATTCGTAGATAATGTCGAAATATCGAGCTCTGCGAAGTAAAAGTGAAAACATGTTAAATATCCCCTTTTTAAATAATTTTACCGGTGGGAGGGAAGCGCTGTGCCGCGCTCCCGGCTGCATGGGTACCACCATCTTGCTTATTTCTCCCGTGAAACAGCTTTGCTGTGTTTCGGAGAGAAGGGCAAGACAGGCAGTGTAATTACTGGCACCGAGACTGCTTATGTCTCAGGATAGGCAGCATATAAATAAGTTGCCTGGGCTCGTTCCAGGTAAACTAATTTATGTTCATGGGCGACGTCGACCACTTTCCATCAGGTAGCACGTTTGCCAGTTTGCCTATCCAACTAACATATATATAAAAAAAAAAAAAATGTATACTCTAAGGTTTAAATAAATATAATTTTATATATAAGACACAGCTGATGTGACATTATTATTTTTAACTGTAGCTGTTTGGACTTTATATTTGGATACCTAATTAAAAATAAACATGCCAGTAAATATAAAAACAAAAGTGCGATTTTTTATTAATTTAATTTTAACAAACAGTAACAAGTTATTTTTTCTTCTAGATGGCCATTTTATTAAATTATCTATATTTATTCCATTGAAGTTGACCAAAAAAATAACATTATCTAGAACCTAATAATAAGTAATATCTATAAGTAGTCAGTTAACGCCATTATATCAGATTTCATAAACCACAAGTCCTCGCAAAAGAACATAGATTCCAACCAAGGATGATCCGTGAGGCTATTGAAATTAAAAAAACATCCTAATTTCAATAGAGAAGATGGCTGGCTTCTACCACCTGCTTGGGATCCCATTATTAAAATTATCAAATCAAAATCCAAGCATAATATGTCACAGATTAAAGATACAGATAGCACTTTCTGCGTAGATAGGACTGACCAAAATATTGATGTATCATAGGCTAGTTTCGAAAAACTTTGTAATGATAGGACGTATGACACCTCAGTCCTCCCGTGACCATGGTTGCTGTAAAGTATCCGAAACGTCGGGCTTGTAAAAATCTTAATAAACCGCGATAAAATCCGTAAAAAATTTGTTTTATTATAACAATAGGAGTACATTTCCCTTTCAGAAACGGAACCCTAAATAATGAAATGGCGAAACGTTTCTAAAATGGGTATAGGACTATTCCTTATAATCTTCATATTCCTGTTATAACTTTGGTGGTGAGACGGCCTGGTATGGTCATCAGCGCTGGTCAACGACCAAGATGGGACGATCTTACAGCACGGATCTCCATGCTGTGAGGTCCTAGTTATGATGTAGTATAATAAAGATGATGATGATGGCTTAATGTTCGAACAAAGCAAGCCAATCATAAACAAGATTTCAGCAGTGGTAATAGAAAAACGGTGGATGCGCCTTAAGCGCAAACCCTTCACCTTCCATCTGAGTCAGGTGCTCACCGGGCATGGTTGCTTTGATGAGTACCTGTGACGGACGCGTGGGTAAGAAGAGGAGGCCGCCGACGAGTGCGTAGGAGGCACTACTTAATGCACTTCCAGTAACACCCCTGTATTCTTATCGGGTTCAGGATGGCAACCTGGCCAATATGGCACCATGTCACGGAACTGCTTGGTGGCGGCCAGGCAGTCCCCCCATACGAGGAGTAAACTGCCCTTCGCTGGGGCCAGCCTGTCGCTGAAGTAATCCTCTTGCTTGCACATCCAGGACCCTCAAAGAGCGGCTGAAGGCGATTGCAGTGGTTTTAGTTTAGGGAAAGGCACTTCCAGGTGAAAGTCCCACAAAGGTTCAGGACCTACCCAAAGATCCTGGATACATTCAGGATTTCCCTGCGATATAAAAAAGTGGTCATTGAAAAGGTATTAATATGATAAGTTAGGGACCCCACCATGGTTCAGGCCTTGACGTGGTAGTGGGGCTCAGTAACCTAAGGTGAGCCCAGCACCTTGGGCGAAGCCAATTGAGCCGAGGGGGCTCTTTGCCCCCTCCTCCTCCTCCTCATCCTCTTATAAGAAGAGGGGACAGAAGAGCAGGGGGCAAGGGGTGAGGATGGGAACCTGACCCCATTGTACTGTCCCGACGTTGGGAGGGGTTGTTCTGTGGTGCGGGACAATCCCTCTGTGGAGGTGGCGTCGGTCCCTTGCGGGACTGACTAGCCGTCGAGGTGCCCTGTTAGCTTAACAGATCCGGGGCACCTCACCAAGGCAGCACTGGAGGCACTCACCGGGTTTTAGTGGGTAGAGCTGCGTCCATTTACCATCTTTCGGGCGCAGCGAGTCCCACATATTCACCTGGGGAGACCCACTCCACAGGCGGGATGCCTCAGAGTATTTCCCGGCGTATAAAAATAAAAGATAAGTTAGGGAAATTTACATGTCCATTTGTACTCAAATCTATTATTTGTCCATTATATTTCATTATATTAGTAGGTATAGGGTAGGTCTAAGAAAGATGACCTTATAAGTATCACAAAGAAAATAGCATATTAATTTACTTGTTGTTTTTTTTTTCGTAATATCACGCATCAACAAAATAATTCTATCAAGAACTTCTTTGTGTTGGCCATCTCTCCTATACGGCCGATCTTTCCTAAACTTGCCCTATTATTTTGTTCATTAAAAAATCAATAGCAAATCATCTTTTTCTCTTATTCCTTGTTCAGATTAAAATGCAAGGCGAGAATTCCGTGCGTTTTTGTTTTATTTCTTAACACAATTTAGTTAAAGACTTTAAGATTTGGCAAGAGGCCCATCGTCTATATAAACTTATTCTGCGATTGTAGTTCAGAAAAGAAATAATATTTTTATGCTTCTTGAATTACTACATATATATCGTTTCTTCCAATGTTTAATATTATCCGTTTTGTACGGACGCACACGTACTTTTATTTTGGATGTACCAAACTAGTGACGTAGAAACCAGATGCTTTTACCAATACGGTAAAACTAAAAACGAAGTAGCCTCAAAACTTTTAAAAACTTTCTTAAATCCATTTCTATCTCAGTAAAAATATCCAACATATCCAACTAGTAACTAATACCTTCCATCCCGAATAAACATCGCGAACAATAGCAGGGCTTTGTTTCAAAATATACAAGTTTGACATCTGCCAAACCAATACAAACACAATCCAACGGAACAGACACACGACTTAAATCAAATAACTGTATTGCTTTTAGCTTTGTAAAGTCAAGTGCAATAGCGTCGGTGGCTGGTGTTCTTGCTCCGTCGCTAGTTTGTAGTCTATGATATTGCTCCACGCCTTTTACGTGTCGCGGCGGGCGCACGCACGCCTCAGCACCGCCGCGCCCGGCGCTTGTCATCCCTCCTTAAGATATCCGCTCCAGTTTATCCCTTTAATTGCCTTTTTTCTGCAGAGTGGCTTTAAGCGCTCCCGCCGTATCTCCTCACGTCGCAATTACGGAGACGTCTTATGATAAATCTGCTGTAATTTGCATGATAGCATACGTTCTCAACTTTCACGCGAAGCTTTCTACTCTTGCCGCTTACAAAGTTAAGGAATATTTCCAAGAATGAGAATGAGCTGTTTAAGTACTAACTAGCTCGCGCCATTCATCGGTATTATCGCTTTATTTTGCTCGACTTAATATGGCGTACTCCAATTTTTGCTATTTGCATGTACACGGTAATACTCCACGTAAGCTAAGGAGATGCAATATATGAAACAATTTGCAGGGAACAATTTGGTCTTCATACAATTTTTGTGTACGAAAATAGGACGCTAAGAGACAAACAAAGCAGATGGCACAATCTCCGTGTTACGGCGCGGCGAATCGGCAGCCGACACCCCAAGGCTTCGCTGTTCTCTTCGCCAATCTCGACATTTTTTCTAGATACCGGTGCCTCGACAGAAATTGTAACGTCAGCGGACCGCCCTGCGGACTGCGACGGGGCTATTTGTCGAACGATGCGCCAAAACATTGCATTGCAATCACACGGAAAAATTATTTCCCGCTAGATTGCTACTCTTCGCTTTTTGAAGGCACATTTACGTTTCTAGGTTTTATATTATGTCGTGTATAAGATAGAGTTTGTATTATCTTGTTGGCAAGCGAGTTGATAGACTATTTTATTTCGTTTTAGTTATGCGATGGATTTGAATAAGGAGATTTAGATTATCGTTTGCTTGTAACAGTTATTCATATTGCATGTAAGTATACAGAGACAAGCTTACAATAATGTTATTTAGTTTACTCATTGTACACGTATTTTAAAAAATCCTACTATGACATTCCATAAAATATACTAGTATAAAATACACTTAATATAATAATTATAATATATATGGAGCCTTTTACACCACGTCAATCTGGTCGCGTTAATACGGGTACCAGACAACGGGAATATATTATTTAATACTTCTATACTATATAATATTTACATATATTTAAGTTTTTATTTTAAAATACACATATTTTATACACATACATGACCCAGGAACACAGAAAACTTTTTGTTCCCTGGCAGGATTCGAACCCGCTACCTCCGGCTTGAGCGCCAACTCGCTTACCACTGAGCCACAGAGGTCGTCAAAAACCGTTACAAGACTATTTCCAGAGATATATAATATGTATATGTGATATATGTCCCATTTCTCATACCACGCCTAATTCGGCTTTCGCAAATTGTTTGCTTGACTAAAAGCTTTCAGATTTAATACAACAGCGATCGTTCATAATCAAACGTGGACTCCATCAAAATAATCATTTGCTTTATGAGAACACTGACGATATGTGACATTCGGTTCGGTAATTAATGCAAATCAATAGTGGAACGTGCGATTGATTCTGGCCTGGTGGAAAGCCGATCAATTACGTTAATGAGCCCCGAGGATACGTATCGCTGACGCTTCCATATTATGCAAATACTTATGCTTATTTCTGAGTATTAATAGTCGTGCAACTCATCGCCAGCTCGATTTGCTGATTATTTTTTTGTGGTTGCCCCCCAGTTCTTTCCTGAATGTTCTTTGAAATCTTTCATTGTGATTTTTGTTTTCGTATCTTAAATTATTATTATTAACATATAAGTATTATTTAATATAATTATGATAATAATATGACAATAGTATTTTGAATACAATAATGCTTGACCCAGGCGTTCATTGCAATACATTATAAAACGGTGTAACTTATAATATATTGCTTTAATTAACTCACAAAAAGCACAATTAGTAAAACAATTAGTACAAAATATATTCAGTTTCACGTAATAGGTCGTGGAATGGAACACCAAAATACAATTTTCGAAATTTTTGTCTGTTTGTTCGTACGTGAAAAATATCGAATTACCTATTATTATCATTTAAAAACGGTAACGTCCTAATTGACGGTTAATTTAAATTATACCTTTGAATAATAAAAAATAGGTCTTGATGTAAAGTAAGTGTTATTAAAATTAATTTTATTTTATTCTAAATCAGTGCACTATCCGTGGGGAGAATTTTACCATAATTTGACCCTATTTTCTTGTAATTTTAAACTGCTCCTTGCGAAAAAAATACGTGATATTTGTTGAGACCCCCCTATCCCCCACGTGAGTTTGGGTGAGATTCTGCTCGACCCCCCCCCCCCCCGTACCTCACGTAATTAATGAACAACCCCTAAAGAATAGCTTTAATACGGGTGAAATTTGAAATTTTCATAAACAGTAAACCAAAGTTACGTTTCTTAACCTTTATTCAAACAAGCGACATGTAAGAAGTCGTTTGCAATAAAACATAAGTACCACGAGTAACTTATAGGTAATAATCGGATTTATATAAGTAGTTACCATCCGTAATATAGAATATAGAGCACTCATAAAACCTAGGGCTACATTGTAAAGGGTAGGGTAAGATGTCCCGCAATGCACCAAAGTGACGTGGCTCCTAGGGTTCTGACTTGATCGTTTATCAAAGTCAATATCGACTGTCGACAGCCAGCCACATACATAAGTACCTATTACTTGCACACGCACGATATCACTGTATGAGAATAGTAATTTGTTACAGTATTCCTTATTTTTGTATTATATACAATTATTGTGTGTTTCTAACTCATAAGGACTGGTCCGATTTGAATAAATGTGGGTATTGGATTGAAAATAAATTAACCGGTAATTATGGCGTTTAATCCGCGATTTAAAAAAAACACTAAATATCTGAACAATTTACAGCCTACACAATAATTTAATTAAAAATAATGTCATATTCCTTATACGAAATGTAGGTATGTCAGAAAAAAATATTTCTTTTCGTGGACGTAGTTACAAAAAACTATTCCGCGAGTAATATATAATCTTCATTATAAATATCTATACAGATAAATAAAATTGGAGTGTCCGTTTGTAATATTAAAATAACCACTTTTACTAAATGCATATTATGGATGTATACATTGGTATTGGTACATACATCAAAATAACATTTTTTACAATTTTTGTGTCTGTCCGTCGGTCTATCTGTCTGTTTATCTGTTTGATCTAGCTAATCTTTAAATCGGCTGGGCCGATTATAACGGTATTCTCACTGGCAGATAGCTGATGTTATAAGGAGTAACTTAGGCTATAAAAATAATTATTATCAATTCGGATACGGCTGTAAATAAAGGTTAACGCGGGCGAAGCTGCGGGCAACAGCTAGTTTTATCTAAAAAGGATATGGAGCGATTGTTAATACTTTTGGAATACATCCAAAGTATAATTTAAGTAGAGTTTATGTAATGAAGGTATAAAATATTTTTATGAAGGTTAAAGACCAGAGCTCACATCTTACTTGGCGGTAAGTGATAGCTTAATAACTTTATGCCTAGGTCTCTCGGGTTTAAACCTTAATGTCTGCCGCAAAACATATTACATTTCCCCGTAAATGCAGATTGACGCTTCAAAAACATTTATCGCTCATAATTTGTACTTTAAAACGGGAGTGAAGATGAAATACAAAAACTTTCGGATATAATTAAATATAGAAAACAATTACGATACAATCTGAGTAACGTCACTAAAATATGACTGAAACGAAATACTCCGATTCGAACAATACACGCGATAGTGACATTAATCATATTTTTGATTTCATTAAAACGCAAATCTCGAGAACAGAACACAGCTAAAGTGTAAGAAGGCGTTCTTCAGTTGTCATATTTTACTGTCTGTACGTATAAACACGTTCCCCATTCAATCATCCTGCGATAGACGGCGTCAGTATAGGAATAAATCAAGCCCCTCACTTTTTCACCTGCCATACACAAAAGCCATACTGAAACTTGATTCGGGTTATTTCTGAAGAAATATCAGCCTATTTGTTATACTATTGATAGTAACGCACGTGTCCCGAGTACTTGCTGACGAGAGGGATTGAGTGAAAATTGTTCTACGGAAAATATTTACTTATTATGTTTGTTTTGTCGATATTATTATATCGTGTTTATGATATCTGTTTGATTCGTATTTGAATTATTTTGCTATTATTAACGTACATTTAAATAGGAACATTAATATTAATAATATTACACAATATACAAATACAAGTAAATCAAACACAAAATTCATTAAATTATGTTTACATTATCAAATATAAAATTTAACTGTATAGTGATCTACATATTATATTATTTGTGTTATGATAATTGGATAGGAAAACGGGAATGATGGTCAGCGTCGCCTATGAACATATATTATATGCAAATAAACCTGGAATTAACGCAGGCAACTCATTTATATGTTGCCATTCCTGAAACATAAGATCTTAAATCTCTATGCCACCGGATGATCCACCACCACTGGATTCCACGACCGACCACTGCAAAAATATCGTTATCTATTTTTGATGGTCTTCTTTCATCTTCCCGCAAGTAAAGAGCTCATATAAATTGAAAGGCTGGCAACGTATCTGCGAATTATGTAGCGGGGCTTATATTTACCATCAGGTGAATCAATTATCCGTTTGTCCCCTCTTCTATAAAAAAAGTGAAATAACTATGGTAAATACTAGTACGCCAAATAAACCGAGATAAGCTTTGATTTTATATGACGAGATAATTGGAAGACCATAATGTGTATGGTACCATTAACATAATATAGCAAAAAGGTTAGTCGACATCACAGGAGACCGAAGAGCTGGCAGCTACCTCGGACAAAGAATTGGTCTAGCAATTCAAAGGGAGAACGCTGCCAGTATCTTCGGAACCTTGCCTAAATGGACTCCTTTTTGATAATATATTTTTTTTTTTTTTTTTTTTTTAGTTTTAGGTTCTTTAATTGAATTGTACAACATAACAATATTATTTCTATTTAAATTTGGATTTTGCATATTATTTAAGTGTTTAATCCTCTTAAACAATCTCATCAAAAATCTATGTGCTATCTACCACAAGATTTGTTCTAATAACGATCAATACTAAGTCTAAAGTGTTCGACCCCTTCACGTGATTTGCAACCACCTTGTATATCAACATTTAACGTCGTCGTAAATATCGGAACGATCACCTGCGCCGAGTAATAATTCAATTACGGCATAAAAGCGCGTATCGGTAGTGATAGCACAATCTTGGAGTGCGATCTAGCTGGAAGCTGTGAGGCATCTCATTGCGGAGTCGGTAAGTGCCTATTTTGAGGCTACATAGCACTTACGTTCGACTTGGGCCGATAGCGTAATCCGCACGTGTATTGTGCGTTGATACTGCTAACAGAAAATAGACGTTATGCAGAGCTCTGCAAAAATATAATATTTAGGTATTATTGTATCTTACCTTTCAATATAAAAAGCCTTCAGGAAATAGTATAATGATTATTTACGTAGTTAATCTTATTGTATATTTTAAATATATTGACACATTCATCTTCAGCGTATCAAAATCAAAATCATTTTTTTTTAAATTAAAAATAGTACCAATACAGTGTCTTTTTGAACGTCAATTGAATCTACCGCCGGTTCCAAGGCAAGCCCACTGAGAATAACCGGCGAAACAAACTCAGTGGAACGAATCTTTTAAAATATTGTCTTTTAAAATCTGCTGACACATACTTCTTACGACGAGAGTCATGCCAGCTTTTCTCTTGCCACTTACATGAAATATAAACTGGATACCACTTCATGACGACGTTCTATCATGGCGAACTAATAACTATTGGTAAGTACTGGTATCAAATAAAATTGTTACGATAATTTTGGAAAACCAGGTAATTTTTTATGTTATAAGGAGGCAACCTAGCAGTCAGAGCCTCATGGTGACTACCGACGCCCATAGACATCTGCACAACCAAAAGTTATGCAGATGCGTTGCCCTCCTTTTCCCATTCCTCCCCAATGACCACCGGAAACTCACAAACCGCACGAAACGTGACAGCATAGCTGTCACTTGGTGCCGGTTTTATGTGAGCGAGAGGTACCACCTCGGTCGTGCCGGCCCAATTCGGCTGCAAAGTAGCATGGCACTAACGCATATTTTTTCATATTGTCATTCTTTTTTTTTTTTCATTCATTTTGTACCTACAATAAGGTATTTAGCAAATACATGTTTGTTTGTTCGAAGCATATTTAAGTTGTATGATGTTTATTATACGAATGGGATTCACATTAAAATGCAAATCATTACCCAAATCGTATGCGCAAATTCTAATCAATGTTATTGAAAATATTATTACATATTTTTGTTACATTATATATATATGTTATATTCCTATGCGAAATAAAATTGTAATAAATTTGAATAATCATTTCATTTCATTTTCATTTTCAAATGCTTATGACTTATGTACGTTTTTTTTCTTTTACGCCGGGAAATGCTCTGAGGCATCCCGCCTGGGGAGTGGCTCTCCCCAGGTGGGTATGTGGGACTCGCTGCGCCCGAAAGATGGTAAATGGACGCAGCTCTACCCACTAAAACCCGGCGAGTGCCAACAGTGCCGCCTCGGTGAGGTGCCCCGGATCTGTTAAGCTAACAGGGCACCTCGACAGCTAGTCAGTCCCGCAAGGGACCGATGCTACCTCCACAGGGGTTGTCCCGCACCACAGAACAACCTCTCCCAACGTCGGGACAGTACAATGGGGTGAGGTTCCTATCCTTACCCCTTGCCCCCTGCTCTTTTGTCCCCTCTTCTTATAAGAGGAGTACAAAGAGCCCCCTCAGCTCAATTTACTTCGCCCAAGGTGTTGGGCTCACCTTAGGCTACTGAACCCCACCGCCACGTCAAGGCCTGAACCATGGTGGGGACCTATGTACTTAAGAAAATGAAGATATAAAAGAAAGATTTGAATAAAGAGTTTCAAATAAGTGTTTTTTTTTAATAATTACATTAATTCCACTTATAATGCGTGTATTCTCCTCGAAATCAGGCGAGGGGATAACAGGGTTGAGCATCTGTGTGTTGGGATGGTGAAATCAAGGTGGTCATGATCATCCACCAAAGAGCTTTACTGTGATGCGTAATCAGCATCGAGACCTACACCTGTAGTCTAAAAGAAGGCATCCCGTTGGTCATTCGAACAACAAAGAGACCAACAATAGACGTGGTTATATGACGTTGACTATCAACTATAACATCTATCCCTATCCATATATAAGCCAACTTACCTACCTACCAGGTTCTCAGTCTTATTTTAGTGGGATATCAAACCTCGTATTCAAAGTCTCTTCATTTCGTCATATAGAAGAAACATCCAAGGTCTTGTCTCTTATCTATAGGGCTATTTATATGTGATGAACTTACATACAGTAAGTATGTAATATATATAGGCATAAGTAAGTTATACGTGGTTTTTAAAATTAATGTTTCGGTTTAATGCATTTTCACTGTAAAATACTGATTCACAAATCAGTTAAGCTCATCAAGATCTCTTTGAAGGATAAGATTCACAAAGTAATATTCACTGGAAAATACCTTTTATTCCATAACCGGTCATTTATTTTTTAAAACCCTCCCACCCAGAAGATAATATTCTAAATTGCCAGTCGGTTGTTCTGGAAGGTTCAATAGCAGTCTTTTTAGAGAATGACGTAGTTTTTACCTTCTATAAAATTCTATTGTGCGTTGTTAGGAGGTCTCCAGAGTTTACAGGCGATTTGATATGTCCTCTATATTGTCATGTCAGACTTTTATAACCAACGGTGCAACCATATAAGTTTACTACGTACACTCGATATTCTTTGGAATGTTAAGAGAAATCAGGAATTTGGCAACATTTTTACCAAATAAAAAAATCGTAAAAATAGCCATATGGAACCTTTTTATTTAAAAGTTTGGCTATATTTAAATATATTGCAATACCTTAATTTTATTACATGTCACGTTTAAACACCTACATTCTTTTCTGAATAATTATTTAGAATATTAAAAAGGTATGGCTGTATCTTACGATACCTAGCATAAAACGCAGAGCATAAAATGTGTTTATTGCATTAAGATACTATTATGTACTCGGTGACAAAATTGAAATCCTATTTGTAGCAGATTATAACCATAAATCATTATATCTAGCAACAAAAGTTTTTAACATTTTGTACTTATTTATTTACTAGCCCACAGCTTCGCCTGTGTTATAAAATACATATTATTTGAAAAGATTAGTTCCACTGAGTTTGTTTCGCCGGTTCCTCTCAGTGGGCTTGCCTTGGAACCATTCAATTGACGTTCAAAAATATACTTTATTGGTTCTATTTTGATTTTTTTATTATTTTTGATTAGATTTGTTAACTTAGACTTACAACCACATCCGTATTTATGATAATTATTTTTGTAGTCTATGTCCTAACCAAAGATATAATCCATCACCATTTCAATTTTCAGTCAAATCAGTTCAGCCGTTTTGCCGTGAAAAATCAACAAACATCCAAACATCCAAACTTACAAACTTTCACCTTTATAATATTAGTAAGATGAACATTAAAGGTAATCTAACGAGCTTAGGATTTCTTCTAAAATACCAATCAATGACAAGGTGCAAGAATAGGACGATCCGAGCGGCATGTCTGACGATCCAGCTACCATTAATCTTATCTATTCACATCGGGCTCCAACTCCGGTAGTTGGATAGAATTTGAATACTGTCGATGTGGTGAAGGGAGCGGCGGTACGCCTCAACCTATGTACTAGGACGCTGGACGTGTTTGCAATGCGTAAATAGAAGTATGCCGGGACCGAATTACGATAGGGTCGCACTGCGTACTTACCCGGCCTACGGTGAAATGAATCGCGACATGAAATAGTAACGTGCAGGCATCCGAGACCCGAGGAACATTTACGACTGGAGTATTGCTAATAAATTCTGCTTGTAATGTAACGATTTCAGCAAACTGATTTTCTGTTTATTCAAACAGTAAATACCCTTAGTGTTAACTGATTTAGTCTACTGAATTCAAGTGTATGTAAAATATTCAGCGCAAAGAAAGATGGTAGCGACGAGCGTAGAGCCAATCAGATGTATTTGCATTTCTGTAGTCACCATTATAACGAATCCCGCCGCATTTGATGCCACTCAATTTTGATTCAAATTACATAGGGATGTATTAATAACTTACATTTGTGAACTAAATGAAAATTTAATTAAATATTTGAATACAACGCTGTTAGTGCTAATTGAGTGACGTGACACAGAAAAGTGTGACAAACTATTCTGTTGAATGTTGCATGAGGTATTTGACTAAATTATTCATGACCTCTGGCATCGTCAGTGGAACAACTAAAAAAAAGAATTTAAACAGTCCTCATACATATTTATCATGAACTAATACTATCATTAGGTAAACACCAATTGTTAATTACAATGATAAAACACGAACGTTCGCATCATTTGCAATAATTGATGACATTATTAGCGGGACAAAGAGAATTTATGACGCAAATTGACGATTCTAAAGGATTCAGATTAATTCTGGAAACATCGCATAAATATCTCAAGTAATTACAATAAGAAGTGGGATTGTGGAAAATGACTGGTACCGAGTTAAATTAGCGGACGAACACCCAACGGAAATAAATAAGGATATTAGCTTCTCAGCCCCCGCGTCGAGGGGGATAAAAACTATATTAACGAATAGGCTAGCCTAGTCTGTCAACTCTTTTATTTCTACTAATCTAGTTGAGGGAAATCGCGGAGTATGCAATTTGAATTTATCTGATTCCAGATTAAAATAGTTCTATTCTCTTTAATTGTATTGTAGAACTAGGTGCGGTTTTTACTTTTTATTTAATAGAGTAAAACTTTTTTGCTGATGGTATCGTTATTGAGTATAAATATAATAAAAATAAAGTACTTTATGTACTTTATTATAGAAGAGGAGTTAAACGGACAGTCGTTTCACCTGGTGGTAAGTGATAAGCGACATCCATAGACACCTGCTACATCATTAGTAGGTGCGTTGCCAGCCTTTCAAATATGAGTATGCTCTTTTTTTGAAGGTCTTTAAGTCGTTTATGTAGTGCGAGCAACTATCACCTCTTAAATTATCATTGCTTTGATATAATACTGACCCAATTGCAAATTTAGTGTCACGGTACGCACTATGCCCGTAAGATGTGCAACATCTATGTTAAAATTAGAATAAAATATGGAATGATAGCATCATTTGCCGTCACGACATTCGAGTCGATTTTACTGTCGAGGTGCGATTATAGATGTGTCACGTGAAAAATATATTGTGTCGTTAATAATTGACTAACGTGATGTATGAAATCAGCGTTATTTTTCCTCATTGTCCTTCCTATACTTATTCTCTTTAAAATGATTTTGCATAAATCCTGATTTTCCGTCATTTCTGATGTTTGTTATTCTTTCACGCAAAAATGATTGAATATCTAGATTTTAATGAAACTTTAAATAAATATAGTTCATACATCGGAATAACATATTGACTACAATTTATCTCCGTATTCCCATGGAATAGGAAATACGCAAAACAGCGGGGCGCTGCTAGTATCAAACAATCAACATTCGATATAATAAAATACGGAAAAATTGTAGGTATAATTTTAATGGCGCACAGTAAAAGTTTCTGCTTGCATCTCTGTTATCAGGCAAATGACACTTGGGACTCAATTATGATTGGGTCTGGGACTGCGTTTATACGTTAGCTCCTTTATTAGAAAACTAAAAATATAAATCGACTATTATTATTATTATTTGTGCATATATTATTATAAAAGATCGATCCATTATTATATTATATAACCGGTGGGAAGGATGCGCTGTGCCGCGCTCCCGGCTACATGGGTACCACCATCCTGCTTGTTTCTCCCGTGAAACTGCTTTGCTGTGTTTCGAAGAGAAGGGTGAAACAGGTAGTGTAATTACTGGCACAGAGACTTAACATCTTATGTCACAGGATAGGCGACACATAAATGAGTTGCCTTTTTTTTTTTTTCTTTTACGCCGGGAAATGCTCTGAGGCATCCCCGGAGTGGGTCTCCCCAGGTGGGTATGTGGGACTCGCTGCGCCCGAAAGATGGTAAATGGACGCAGCTCTACCCACTAAAACCCGGCGAGTGCCACCAGTGCCGCCTTGGTGAGGTGCCCCGGATCTGTTAAGCTAACAGGGCACCTCGAAGGCTAGTCAGCCCCGCAAGGGACCGACGCCACCTCCACAGAGGGGTTGTCCCGCACCACAGAACAACCCCTCCCAACGTCGGGACAGTACAATGGGGTGAGGTTCCCATCCTCACCCCCTGCTCTTTTGTCCCCTCTTCTTATAAGAGGGGTACAAAGAGCCCCCTCGGCTCAATTAGCTTCGCCCATATTGCTGGGCTCACCCTAGGCTACTGAGCCCCACCGCCACGACAAGGCCTGAACCATGGTGGGGATAAATGAGTTTGCCTGGACTAGTCTCATGTTAACTTGTTTATGTTCATGGGTGACGCTGACCACTAATTACCATCATGTGTCTCTTCTCCCAATTGCCTATCCAAGTAACATAAAAAAAAGTGTGTGTGTGTCAGCTCCGACGCACGATTGGAGTTTACTTCTAACGAACGATAATTATGATATATCGAGTAGAAAAAAAGGGTAAATGAACGCATCTGCTAAAATGATAACAGAAACAAACTTATATCTGTAATTATTCGGATTATTTAAATTACTTCAATAAAGCGTATTACATAAAGTATGTTACAAAATAATATATAGTATAATAATAACAAAGAGGAGGCCCCGACAATAAGATCAGGGGCATTTCACTTAGTACATTTAATTTTAGTTTTTTGTATGAGATTAGAAAGTCGTTATATTGCGTTAGATGCGCTATTTTGGTTTTTTTTATGTCTATGAAATTTTTACATGTTTTATGTTGAAGACTAGTTATTTTATATATAAAATATATGTGATTTATTTTTTAACAAATATAGGTACCTATTTAATACTTAATCGAAATTAAATTCTTTACTTGACAAGTTTGTACAATTAAACTTGAACCAAGTGTTCAATGGTCACACCAAATATATTTAGGGAGGCAACATTAATATTTTAAAGTTTCTGATTGGTTAATTATCAAATTGAAGAGTTTCAATTTATTGTATTATTGTTAGAAATAAATTGCAAATTATAAATATGATTTTGAAAATATGAAAAAGAATATTTGAAAAGAATAAATATATATTAAAATTACTAGACTTTTCTGGGCTGAAATTTAAAATAATTTTAAAATCGCCGCGAATATTGGAACGTAATGACTTTTTTTAGTCTGTGTTAACATTTCTCAATTTTGAATTCATTTTTGTTATTACGTAGTATTCCCTAGTTTGTGTTTTAAATTATTCAATCTTGAATGTGCTCTAGTTGTTTTATTTTCTTATCCACTCATGTTTTAAATAACCGTTGTGAGTTTGACTATGATAACGTAAGAAATGAAGACAGTTTTCTATACGGAAATTAATACAATGCCAATTACATAAAAATCAAAATTGTGATTTCATATGCAATTTGGTTAGTAATTTTTTCACATACAATAGTGGTGCAAAGATATAAATAATATATTAAGTGGACGCAGAAAAGACACAGTGATAGTGATACAGTAAAAAATTTACCTAGTCAATATTTTAATAATAGACGAAAAAATAAAATAATAATTAGTACCTACACATTGTTTTATTTAAAATCCTACATAATAACGTCACGTCAATTTTAGCTATAGGGATACTTATTTGTCTTGCAAATCATTGCAACGGAAAATAAAGTATTATTCCCATTTTTTTTTTCATCATTAGCTAAAATTGTTTAAATATCTTATAATATTGCATATATTATAATGGTCGTGTGATTGACTTTTAGTGCTGTAATATCGTGTTAGATGGCGTTGGCGGCATTATTTTGTAAAAGAATGAGATGTATTCCATGTCATTCTTTTACTCGTTCAATCATACAGATTTATATGTTTGTCTCTTTCTACATACCGCCTCAACTTTTGTGTTACACTTGATTTTACTCCTCATAAAATTTCCGTACCGGGCCATATAACTCAAATCGTTTCTTAAGGAGTAAACTCCAAAAAACAATTTAGGGTATGCCATTTTGCTTTCTTGAGAACAATGTTCAGAAGAAGCATTTTTTTTATCGTCAGGTTAAGCCTACAACTCATTTTCACCACCAAACGTCCCTTCGATCCGATTTTAGGGGGGAGATCTTAGAGGTAGTAGGAAAAATAGGTGCTAATGATGAATAAGTTTATCGTCTTTGTACATAAGATGATAGATTAGCACAGCGTTTTACACATTTAAAACGGGATATTTACCACGCTCTTATTTTGCAGAGCTCGATGTTTCGATTCTATATAAACATGGTGAGTATCCCGTTTTTTTCATATTTTGCTAATACGTACAACACTATATTTCTTTATCATTATATAAACAACCTATCTACTCCTCCGCCTGGAACACACCATAACTTTACATCACGGAAGAAATCGGCAGGATTTAATCAATACAAAACGCATCAATAAAATTGGTAAATATAAAACTAAACATTTTTGCAAAAACAGTTAAGTAACAAGTCAAAAGTAAAATCGCAGTGGAAAATTCATTGCGGTTATACATATAACTGTTGGACTCTACCTTCCAAACTAAACATGACCTTAGCGAACTGAAGACTGGTTTAAGGATAGCCAGATTTATATATATTATGTGAGCGACGATGGCTCGATAACGACGATGGGGTACGGCCTCTTGAGTGAGAGCCGGCAGGTCCGGGTTCGATCCCCTGTGATGCCTGAAATGGGTTTTTCTTAATTTCTACGTGCATAAGAACATGAGACCATCGCTTGCTCACCGGTGAAGGAAACATCGTGAGGAAACCTGCATGCCTGATGAGATTAAAAGTCTTTGAAGGTGTGTGAAGTTCACCAACCCGCATTGGGCCAGCGCATCGGTGAACTATGACCCAAAACCCTCGCCTAATTTCTAGGAGGATACCCGTGCCCAGCAGTGGGACATACAAGGGTTGATATTATTATATATATTATTAGACGTATGTAAATATGATATTACAAAATTTTAAAACAAAAATGTAAAAAAATATATAGAAAGGCGAACAAATTGCACGGTGGATTCACCAAGTTATTTTCCTGCGATGTAACGTAGGCACTCAAATCTACTGCTCATACCGTTGCAAGGTAACCATTATTACTGCGCAATGCTCCCGTTTTATTCAGCAGATCGGTCTCCGGTGCTTCCCCTCGCTAAAACCGATTCCTTGTTACTTGATTTCTGCATTTCGAAAAAGCGTAAATATTTTTCTCTCGAGTGCTTTCAACGAAGAATTCAATGGACGTCCCATCGATGTACATTTAATTGTTAAAATATAAGGGCGACCGTTTCAATGTAATCTTTTATTTATTGTGTCTGATATAAGCAATTTTTTGACAGTGACCTATGCTGGTTGATAAACTACAAAAAGTATGTGTTGGATATAATCCAACGATAGCCAAAAATATTTTAAAAAATATGTCGCAACGACAATGACAAACTGTGGTGTTTTACCGTTCATATTTACAGGTTATTTTTCCGTCAAGTAAATGTGTAATTAATTTTATGTTGTCATACTTTAAATGTTTTGAGAGATAAATATTATACCCGCAGTGTATTTAACGATACTATTCGTAATATTCTTTAAAATAGTTTCCTATTAAGTCTACATGGTATATATTTGCTACTGTTATTTAATTAATGAAGGTATGGTTGATATATATTCTTGAATATGTAAAATAATTCTATTCAATACCGCTTCGTACCTATAAAATATTTCGTCAAATTTATTATAGATTTTTAATTGGTGTAGAAGCATGTGTAAATTGCGTTTATATAATATATACGTATACATTTGAATATCGTGCCAGCAAATCAACGAACACACACACGTTTCTTACATATAGTAAAAATATTCACGGCGTAATTCTAAATACATGATTTCAAAACCCAATGTAGAAACAGATTGAAATGCTATCCGTGTTGTTTTGCGTTACACCGAATAAAAAATTCAGAACATATATTTTTACTAATAGCCGCGTACATTTGGGGCTTTTTCTGTAGGATATTTTTTTTTCTTTTGTAGGAGATTGCGCTAAGTGATCACATTTCGATATTAAACCATTTACCGAAGGTCGGTGCGGGCTACGTATTTCATTTTACCGAGTGTCTGACGTAAGTTTCAGAGATTTGCTTTTTGTCGAAATTATTTTCCAATTTCTTTATAATATTATGTCAAGGTGTCGCTTTGATGTTTGTCGTGACGATTAGTTGACTTTTACGACATATTAGTGACTTTTATACAACAGAAATGGTTTCTGGGTTGAGAATTTTTCTTTCGATCTTGTTTGAAGTGTTACTTGATTATTATATGTGTCTTGCTGCTAGGTGCTATGGTGAACTATGCACACATTCGAAGACTAGTAATCATCAGGCATGCAGGTTTCCATACGATGCTTTTTCACCGGTGAGCAAGCGATGTTGTCGTGTCGTGCACACAGTCGGGATCGAGAGGTGTTACTCACTAAAATAAAGAGACACCCACATTTACAATATACACATAAACGATCTTAATTAAAAAAAAAAAAAAATTCGCCAACCTTTTCCACTCATGAAAATGTAGAATCATATACAGATTAGGTTAGGCACCCGATCCCATAAAATATCAAGTGACCACAACACTGTTACAAAACGTTACTTCGATTTTTTAGCTGTTAAGCGTGTCGAACTGAACAGAATTTTTGTCCAATAAAATTGTCGGAATGAGAATTGTAAAATAAATATTTTGACAATCAGATGTAATATTGTTTCAAGTAAATTGAGTGCGTGATATTTTCCTTAACACATTTGTTTTTCGTCATGAGGATTCCATGACAATGTAATCGTGTTGTTCTTAGTACCTATAAACATCCTTAGTACGTAGTCGTATCTATGCAAAATTGACTTACTATACAAAATTAAATATATTACGGGTGGGAGGGAAGCGCTGTGCCGCGCTCACGGCTGCATGGGTACCACCATCTTGCTTGTTTCTCCCGTGAAACAGCTTTGCTGTGTTTCGGAGAGAAGGGCAAGACAGGCAGTGTAATTACTGGCACTGAGACTTAACATCTTATGTCTCAGGATAGGCAACACATAAATGAGTTGCCTGGGCTCGTTCCAGGTATACTAGTTTATGTTAATGGGTGACGTCGACCACTTACCATCAGGTGGTACGTTTGCCAGTTTGCCTATCCAAGTAACATAAAAAAATTAACGAAGAACAACGAATATATTGAACTTGACAAAATCAACTTAGTAGCAATCGAATATGAGTATTAACGCTCCTGTTTTCGTCTAAGTATGAAACAAAATCGCAGAAAATATATTTAAATCATAAGTAAATGGAAGGTCGGTAAATAAAATAAGTGAATTGAAATAGTTTTTGCCTGGTCTCGGTTGAAAAGCGGAGAGTACGCTTCCTGCTTGGTCCAGCGCGCTCTCAAGACTTGCTACGGATACAATCATCTGCAATTGCTCTACGTACCGGATACCGCACGCCAGACCCTGAATCTCTGAAGCTTTAACTTCTGTTAAAGCTTCATATTAAAATAAGAATATTAAAATATTCTTATTTTAATATACATTTCTAAGCAATTCCATGTCGATTCATATAATCGAAAAACTTTACATCTTCAATTATATCAAAAATCATCAAAGAGAAAGGTACTGGCAATACAATGCACGTAATATTGTAACAATAACAATCCTATCCACATATTTTATTATTAATTATAGAACAGTGCAGTTATGAAAATAAAAATACAATTTGAATATATAGGGTAAAGTTTTAAAGCATGTGAAACAAGAAATCGTACTTCAATTCACATAAACGATATTAAGCTGTATTTATTTTACGATGCATTCATTTTGTTCTCGGAAAGTTGTACGAATGTTGCCACAGCGTTGTAATAGCATTCTAAAATTGAAACTTGCAAGATGGTTTCGAAAAGTTTCTTTCGCTATACAACTTCCAGTTTGTTCACTCATTAAGTTCATTAACAAGATCTGAGGTCAGTATTTTTGATGCTCTCAGCTTGTTTTCAATATTTTCTATTCGCGTAATTCACTTTGTGTTGTGCCCGATGTCTGCGTTAGCGAAAATATTCGAGGAACGCTTCGAATTTCGATGTTTTATGTTTGAGGCAAATAATTTAAGCACTTGTTAAAACTTCGTTCTCTTGATTAACGGGGCTCAATTAGGTGATTCAAGTTTAACATTTTCAACAGCGCCTCTCTTTAATTGTTTAGCAATGTTTTGTTGACTTGAGATTTGGAATGCTGAAAAATAGTATTATTTAAAACAACAATAATAGAAATTCGTATTATTCTCCTTCAATTCTAATCTAAATGAATATCTAAAGAGTATTTTGAGAGCCACTAAATAAATACACAAACGACTTAAACTCAAATTTTCAGATTTTAAATATTACATTGTACTTCGTCGAACTGCAGTGCGGGCTTTGTAAATTCCATTTAGCTAAATAGCTTTTGAGAGAGATAAGAATCTAGCCATACAATACCTTCGAGCGAGAAACTAAGAAAATTGAAAAGAGAGTCGCCTAGTAATACAGCGATGTCGATGGTCCGATCCGATTTCAGGAAACCTAAGATTTGGAATTACCCACGTAATAAAAATTTAGTGGCGATAAACACTCGAGTTTCTTCGGACGAAGTTTTTCTGATACAATCCCTTCGGTCTCGCAATCTTGGTTTTAATAAGTATATAACGTTCTTGAGATGTACCTGTGAGAAGGAGATTTACATAATCATTACCATATCTGGCGCACTGGCGCGAGTATTATGCTCTGGAGGTTAATAATGCTATTTTCTCGCCACGTTTTCACGTTGCTATTTCACGTTATCGACCCACTTTATCTGCCTCGTCATTGTAACTAGCCACTCAAGAAACGACTTTACCTTGCCCCCGACCAATGAGTTTCACGTAAATATGATACTTACTTTTAATATGAAGTAAACCGAGCACGTTGGAGATGTTGAGAGAAAATGGAATGTACCTAAATCACGGAAAAAATATATAAGAACGTTGTAGAACAACTTAATCCGTTGAGATAAATGTAGACTATAAATGTAGGATTTGTTTGCGGTAGGGCTTTGCCCGGTTCTGCCTAGGTTCTGCAGGGGATACCATTATATCTATTATGTGTGCTTGTACCTATTAGATATAAAACAAAATGATAGTGTCAAAAACATTATGTACAATATATATCTATCTTAGGAATACATTAATAATCATCAGGAAAAATACTCAAGATTCAGATTACCCGTAAATTATTTTTCCTTTCATTTCTGTTATATTCGCTTCCTTTTCTAATGGGTTTCATTCTACTATAATTTTGTTTCACTTTTTGCCATTTTCAAAGGCTTCGGCACTGGTCTATAATTAGATAATCAAAATTGTCCCCGTTTTACGTGTCTGTGGATTATGAATGAATATGACAATTTTCCCGCAGAAGCTGATTTATATTGAAATTGAAGAGGACATGCTAGCCATCTCACAAGAATTATGATGGGCATTTTCAACAGTAAACTATCACAAATATTCATAAGATTATGGAACCTAGTACCTCAATCGCGATTCTAATCCTTCAATTTTTCTATCTCTAAACTTACCTTAGTTCACGATTTCATAATAAATAATCCTTTTTAATAATCAATTCAATGCAGTAATACGAAACACCGAACTGCAGTATTTTTGTAATTCAAATTTCACCATAATGCGCATTATGTAAATAAAATAATCTATTTTGAGAAAGTTTATTCAATGCTTATTTTCATAATCTCAAAACACTTGACGTAGGAGGTGACATATGCACGGAAGCTAGCTTTACTCACATAGTCTTATTTAACGGATCACGGAATACATTCCTTGAAAATACCATACAAATTATACGACATTTCCATAACGCTGCTTATTCGTGAGCGAAAGATTTCTTATTTGCGCTTATCAATATGCAGAATAAAAATAAACGAATTTTTTGTATACATTTAAGGAGAAATAGGTTTGTATTTGTTGAGTCGTTACGTTTATGTATTTAATATGGAAATGTGATTGATTGAAGGACTGTACAGTTATAAGATCGTTCTGGTATCGTTTTAGAAATTATATTCATGAACAAAAGTCAAATATAATTATCAGAACATTATCATATCATCATCAGCCTACGTCCACTGCTGTACATGAGCTTCCTCCAATGAACGCCAAGACGGCCGATGCCTTTATAAGACATTGTTATATACAATTATATATATGTATATAGGTGTTAAAAAAATTACATACAACTTCACACGGGGGTAGTCGGGTCTCTGTTCGAGATTTGTATGGTGAATGCTTTCTGTTTTTGCTATTAACAAGAAGGCCATTTATTTCGTTCATATTATAAAGGAGTATTTTCTTTGATGAGTGTATAAAAATATGTGACATCTTTTAGGTAATATTATATTTTCATCTGAAAGAAAATGATTTAATAATAATAATAATAATATCTATGGACGCTTTCACACCACGTCAATCTGGTCCCGTGGTAAGTTCTCGAGGAACTTGTGTTACGGGTACCAGGCAACGGAAAAATATTTAATACTTTTATACTATACATATATTTAAGATTTTTATTATGTAATACACATAGTTAATACACATCCATGACCCAGGAACACAGAAAATATTTTTGTTCCCTGGCGGGATTCGATCCCGCAACCTCCGGGCTTGAGCGCCAACGCGCTTACCACTGAAAGTCGACCACTGAGGTCGTCAAAACGATTTTGTTTAGTTACAAGATTTGTAACTAAAAAAATCACATCCAATTTCACGGCCTAACTTCCAGAAAAACAAACCTGTAAAGTATGTAGTTTTACACCTTTTAAGTTAATGAAATTTTTTCACTTACATTTTATTAGCATATTACATATAATTGGTTCATTTCATTTGTTTATAAGTCACAAATCCGTGTTATTGTTTTAAACACGCCATTTCCAAGTTAATGTGCGCCCAAATGTTTTAAGCCTGGTCGTTCCCGCAAGATCAATGGCAAGACTTGAAGATATTTGTGTTCGAGATAAAAATATCATTAAATTATAATCTAAGAATCTCGTGATGTCACAACCAAAGAAATATTCGGGGTTTGAGCAGCTGATGTCGGTACTTCAAATTAAATTTCTTCATGGTGGAATGAATCAAAAAATTAAGATATTAACAAAGTCCACAGTATTATATTCTTATTTCTATCTTGATACGATAATTTTGTTCAATTAGGGTCTGTTACGAAGTTTTCTTACCGACGAAAATCGATTTTAATTTCTTTGAAAGTATACCAACGGGTCGAAGGTTAGTGTGCCCAACCTCACACCTAGTGACTCAGAGATTGATCTGGTATTACTCTCCATTGTACTGAATCGGATATATTATAATTATTTAAGAGATACATGGACCCAGATGTACCCATGTACCCAGAAAAAGCGCAAAATCGTTGTGATTAGTCAGCGTGCTAATACTGGGCAAATACTGAGCAATTTTTGAACAAAAACTTATTTAGGGTAACTCAGATTTTTTTCTTACGGAAGTAACGCTCAGTATTCTATAGTAAAAAATAGAAAATAGCATTAGTCGTGAGTATATTGTCATATACTGCACGCTTCTTGAATTATACGCCAATTAGTGGCAAAGATCATAATAAATTAGGATTATTGATTTATATTTATTTCAAACGGATGAATTGTGAATAGCAAAGTAAGTAAAGAAGAAAAGACGATCTCCGTGCGGTGGCCGGTCCATGTTGGATGCGAGTGGCAAGGTATCGGCCGTCTTGGCGTTCATTGAGAGAGGCCATTGTTCAGTAGTGGACGGATAGAGGCTAATTATGACGATGAAAGTAAATAAAAAATCAAAGGTTTCTTAATAGAATAAAAGCCAAGAACCTGATAATAATGTGACCTGTAAAAAACGTAAGTGTTCATTTTTTTAAGTAAAAAATTCTTTAGGCCCAACTAGAGGGTAACTCAAATCTCTATGAAGTCTTACTTCAAACGCGCGTAAAGATTTACATATTTTTATTTTCAAAAGAACATCACCACTATGAAAAACCTGTTATTTAATCGAAGATAGAAAAGTCAATTGTCGTAGCCTACATGAAACGAGCTGATGATGATGATGATACATATTTAATAACACTTTCCTTTCCTATCAAGCAAAGTATATTAGAATGTAAACTATATCCATTTCGTTGTTTACCTAAAAAAAAGTAATGTTCGATAGCAAAAATTATTGCCGCCTATAACGAAATTGTTGCTTATAAGTTTATATTGTGGTCATAAGAAAGTTTCGTCGTAGAAGCGAATGTGTCATGGGGTGAATACCGCAATAGCGCAAATGTATGGACTTATTAGATCTACAAAATAAAGATGGCGACGCCTAAAGTTGGTATTTGAATATAATATATTTTGTTAGAATATACTTAACTGGCACGGAGATTATAGAGGTATAGCTTGGTCGTCCAAAAACTACTTTTTCACAATTTCCAAGTATTATAGCTATCATAGATTAGATTACGAGTAGTGCCAGAGCTAAAATCTTTTACTTGGGTGCAAGTGGCGGAGGATCGGCCGTCTTGGCGTTCATTGAAAGTGTGTGTACAAGCATGGTGGTTGGTTGACGATGACGATGATCGTATCTGCCAATGAAATCTTGATCATCACACCCCATCCATAACAATCAAAAACCTGAAGTAAAGAAAAAGCTAAGTATTTTATTATATTACAAGTATACAGATAAATAAAATTGGAGTGTCTGTTTGTAATATTAAAATGATCGCTTTTTACTAATTGAATATTATGGATGTATACACGGTAAAAATTATACCGAAATAACATTTTTCCTCTCTCTGAAACGGCTGCGCCGATTTTGATGTAACTTTCACTGGAAAAGCTGATGTTATAAAGAGTAGCTCAGGCTATAACATAATATGTAAGACTATAATCACCCTCAATCCGGATACGGCTGTAAATCTAAGTTAACGCGGGCGAAGCTGCGGGCAACAGCTAGTTTAAAATATGTATTCAAATACAAACTTTAGCCCTTAATTCTTTAATTAAAAACCAAGTTATATTTTCCACGCGTAGACAAGAAAAAATGGCTTTAATTAATTAATGGACTATATCGATTTTCTCGTATCAATGCTACTTAACAGTTTTTATGATTTAGCTGCGTAGGGAGCGGTGTTATAAAGATGGGATGGGTTTTATGATGATTAAAATATGTTCGTCCGTATCAAATATTAGCTTGGGAAATAAAGTGGATATCATATTCGGTATGCTACATGGAATTCGGCTTATATTCAGTCAAATCTGAACGTTTTGAAAACTATGATTATTTTAATGCAGTTTCATTTCATGATACATTTCTATATTTCAATTATATAGACTCATTTATTAATCCTAGGGGATGCGAGTGGCAAGGGATCAGTCGTCTCTGTGTTCACTAAAGGAGGCCTATGTTCAGCAGTGGAGGGATAAAGGCTGATGATGATGATGATGATTCTAATAGTAAACAATCTTATCGTGGTTAGTTTGGATACGAAAGATGATAATTATTTAAAATGATATTCAAGTAAAATTTTAAATAAGGAATAGTATTAGATTTTTTCTATAATGTTCATTCAAAACTTTAGTAGTTTTTATTATAATGAAACAATTTTTTACGGATTTTATCGCGGTTTATTAAGATTTTTACAAGCCCGACGTTTCGGATACTTTACAGCAACCATGGTCACGGGAGGACTAAGGTGACAGATGTCCTAATGTTACAAAGTTATTCGAAACTACCCTATGATACATCATTATTTTAATAAGTCCTCTCTACGCAGAAAGTGCTAACTGCATCTTTAATCTGTGGCATATTATGCTTGGTTTTTGATTTAATTATTTTAATAATGGGATCCCAAGCAGGTGGTAAGAGCCAGCCATCTTCTCTATTGAAATTTGGATGTTTTTATTTGGAGCGAGTACCTGCTGTGCTACCGTTTATGAAAGGCGTCACTGACAAGATTGGCTTCATCCTAAAGCGAGCTTCTATAAAAACTTATTTCAAGCCGCCTAAAAAGATAGGTCAATTCTTACCATCTGTCAAGTGTCATATACCCTTACAAGATGCAGGAGTATACAAGCTTGATTGTGATTGTGGCCTCTCTTATATAGGCCAAACCAAAAGATCAATTAAAACTCGCGTTAAAGAACATATAGCTGACTTAAAACACCGTCGCTACACTAAGTCTGCAATCTGTGAACATAGTCTAGACAAAGCTCGCCATTATATTAGATTTGATAAACCACAGATACTCGCAAAAGAACACCGATTCCAACCAAGGATGATCCGCGAGGCTATTGAAATTAAAAAACATCCAAATTTCAATAGAGAAGATGGCTGGCTCTTACCACCTGCTTGGGATCCCATTATTAAAATAATTAAATCAAAAACCAAGCATAATATGCCACAGATTAAAGATGCAGTTAGCACTTTCTGCGTAGAGAGGACTTATTAAAATAATGATGTATCATAGTTTCAAATAACTTTGTAACATTAGGACATCTGTCACCTTAGTCCTCCCGTGACCATGGTTGCTGTAAAGTATCCGAAACGTCGGGCTTGTAAAAATCTTAATAAACCGCGATAAAATCCGTAAAAAATTGTTTCATTATAATGAGTGAAATTCGCGCAAACTTTAGTAGTTTTGCAAGCGAGCAAGGAGTTTGAGACCGTCGTAGCGTTCATTTCAATCAAATAAGCCTATATCCTAAGACGGAAAAAGCTGATGATGATAAAGGAGCATTTACCATATATGTAAAGTATATATCGGCCGTCTTGGCATTCAGTGAGGGAGGCCTATGTTCAGCTGTGGATGAATAGGAACTGATGATGATGACAATGAAAGTATATATTGTAATATACAGTGGTTTTTAGTTTAGAAATTAAATTTATACAAAGATTCTTTATTTAAATGTGGTCAGAATTCCCACATTAAGTTGCGTGTCGCCTTCATTCGGGCACAATGAACAAAAATAGAAGCATCAATAAAAAACGCGAAGTCAACGCAAGCGAGCTTCTGTTTTAAATAAACTTAATAATATAGTTTGTAATTTTTTTGACAGAGTTATAATTTATACGCTTACCCTGGTACAATTTGGTTTTTTCAGTATATTTATTTTTAAATTTCAAATTTTATTCTAGAATAATAGTAGTTTTTTAAGGCCTTATTACCTTCCTTTATATTAACTTTAAGTTCCTTATTTTATAACTTGTGTGATAAAACAAATAGAATTTATACAGAACTTTAAAGAAGAAGAAGAAAATATGGTGATGCATGATGAAAAATAGTCTTCCTTTTTAAGGGCGTGTTTCAAATAAAAATCTATTTCTTATTTAGATCCATATATTATAGTCAATATTTCCTTAATAATAAAAAAAACTACAAACATACAATATCTTGCTATCTGATATAATTTGACACTTATAATTATAATATTGTTAGTTTTTATCCATATACCAAGTGTTTAAGCGAATAGCTAAAATATGCCTTATTTAGTGACCGATAAATCTAAACTTTGAGAAAGTAATTTTGTGTAAGCTTATAGGATATTCTTGTCTGCGGAGATAATCACGCTTGACCTCACTTCAACTTATATAAATATTTCTACATGAGTTTTATTTCACATCATTTTTGTGCGACAACAATAACGTTTTTTTTTTTTTTTTTTTCGTTTCGCTGGGGAATGCGTTTAGGCATACCACCGGGTCCGGGGGGGCCCGGCGGTTATGTGTGGGACTCTCTGCGCCCGAGAAGATGGTAAGGTGGACGCAGACTCTAACCCCCAGCGGTGTTCTCCTCGTCGTCTGGGTGGCCCGGCGAGGGAGCTGTGGACGTCCGCACCGGGTCACAATGATGTGCCATGCGGCACTCTTCTCTGGAGGCGGGGGTGGCGTCCCCCCCTCCCTCTCCGCTTAAGGCACACTGAACACATAAGAGTGCCTTATAGCCGGACCTTACGCACGCGCGGCAGATCCCCCGATCGGCCGCGCACAGGTCCCTCACGACGGTGCGACCACCTGTCGCCGCCGCGCTCTCCTGCGGGAAGAGGCGCCAGTGCGCTCCCTCTCCCGCTCCGCCTCCTCCTTCTGCGACATCACGACCTCACAGAAGGAGAGGACCACCTGCCATGTGCTCTCACTGACGGTCATCGCTCGGATGACCGTAGGGAGCGACAGGTCCGCGCCAACCTCAGTGATGAGGGACGCCCTTTCCTCCGCCCAAGCTGGGCACTCCGCCAGGGTGTGGTCTGCAGTGTCTTCACTGCAGTCGCAGTGATGACACCCTGGTGAGTCCTCCGCCCCTGCCACCTTCCACAGATACCTCCCGAAGCACCCGTGCCCCGTCAGGATCTGCGCAAGGTGGAAGGTGATGATGCCATGCCGCCGGTCAATCCACTGCTCCAGGACTGGACCGACGGCTGACACGGTGCGGTGTCCCGCACTAGGCTCCTCAAGCCTCTCCTGCCACTGACGGAGCACTCGCCTTCACAGGCGGCTCCGCCAGGATTCCATTTCTTCGGAGATCTCCTCCTCCTCCTCCACTCCTCTTCGTCTCCTCCATGCCTGCGCCAGGGCCCTTGCCACCAGGTCCCACGGCGCTGAGCCCGCCAGTACGCACGCAGCCTCGTATGAGGTCGTACGGTACGCACGGACGGCCCTGACGGCCATGACTCTCTGCGGACGTCGCAGCAGAGCCACGTTTTCCGTCTTCAAGGCGCTCGCCCATATCGGCGCGCCGTACAGCCCCATGGACTGCAAGACGCCCGTATATAGGCGGCGGCAACCAACGCTGGGTCCACCCACGTTGGGGAGGAGGCGACTCAACGCGCGTGCAGTTCCAAGCAGCCTCGGGACGAGGCGCCGGAAGTGCTCTCGGAAGTTCCATCGACTGTCGAGGACGAGGCCCAAGTACCTCATGGTCGACTCGACAGCGATGGAAGTTCCCCCCACTATAAGGCGGGATCCGGGTGGAGGGGCTCGCCGGGGTCCGTGGAAGCATATAACTCCGCACTTCTCCAAGGCCACTTCGAGCCCAAGACGCCGGATTCTCGCCACCACCTGGGCAACTCCAGCTACCGCAAGAATGCGTGCCTCCGAAAAGGTGCCTCCGCGCGCAGTGACAACGGTGTCGTCGGCGTAGCACGTAACGTCGACGCCCGTCAAGTTCGCGCCCCGGAGCACCCAATCGTAGCCGATGTTCCACAGGAGTGGGCCCAAGACAGAGCCCTGTGGAACACCGCACGCCACTCTCCTCGTCACCCAGCCACCGGCCGTGGGGTACGCGACGCACCTACCAGACAGGTAGTCTCCTACCATTCTGCGCAGGTACGTCGGCACGCCGTGGAACCTCAGCGCCTCCAGGATTGTGTCGAAGGGTAGGGTGTTGAAGGCGTTGGCGATGTCAATAGACACCGCCAAAAGCACCCCTCTCCCCTCGACTGCCTCATCGGCAAGGGCCTCAGAGCGTCCAGGGTGGACCTGCCCCGCCGGAAGCCGAACTGGTAGGCACTAAGGTTCGGGCCTATCTCCTCCAGGTGGTCAACGATACGGGCAGCTGCGATCCGCTCCAGCAGCTTGCCCGCCTAGTCGAGCAGTACAATTGGTCGGTACGCCGACGGCGAGTCGACCGGTCGACCCTCTTTCCGGATCAGGGTCAACTTCCCCTTCTTCCACGCCGTGGGAAACTGACCCTGCGCCAGACACGCGCTAAAAAGGCGCTTCGCCTGTGTCCGGAGCGGGCCAAGGGCCAGAACCAAGGCCCTCCCAGGAACACCATCTGGACCCGGAGCGGTATTGCGAGCCCTCATGCGCGCTAACGCTGCGTCCAACTCCGTCTCCGATACCTCCGGAGCCTCGTTGCTCGCTGGCTCATCGCCTGATGGAGCCATAGACGGGGGCGCATGCTCTCCCTGGCTGGGGAACAGGGCCGGAACTATTCGGGCCACGAGGTCAGGCTGGAGACTCTCCGTCAGGGGAGGGGCACAGGGGCGCAGTTTGTTGCGAACCAAGACAACAATAACGCTACATCAATATTGTAAAAAATCTGTAGAGTTCAAAATTGGAATCTATACAAATACACGATAATATATTTTTGGTAATTCTAATACTATATCTTTCACTAACATAATTATTATTAAGTTTACAACAATTTGCTTTTCACACAATTCTAGAAATAAGATATAGACAAATAAAAATAATACATTTTTGGCTCTATGTACGTAACTATTCCAGCTAAACACTACAAAATTGATCACAATTTGTAAAAATAATAATCCTTTTCCCAATCAAAAACAAAAAATATAACACACGTATACTTAGATGGTATAATCACGAGAAAATTTAATAAAAATCCATTATCTCTCCCTTCTAAATAAATTACATCCTCGATTAGCGACATTTAGTTGTATTACGCGAAGAAAACAGTTGTGATAAGACGAAATTTTCACTTGGGTGGCTAAAAGTGTGCTTTGTCAAGAAAATAGGAGTTTTTTCAGTAAAATCAGTTACCTTTATAAGGACTTAACGTCGTAGGAAACGGCCAAATAAGTATACGAGCGCGCCCTCCTTGCTGATAACGGAATTATCCGAAATGTCCCATCTATCTTTTAAATGCGCACCGTACTTTTGTTACCAGGCTTTGATGGTTTTAACCAATATCATGCCCGTTTCTGTATACTCATTTCTTAACTCTTTTTATGTCACTATCATTATCTGTTTAATTTTGTTCAATATTAAACACTTTTTAAAGTCACTCTGAGGAGTTATACAAAAAAAAATTATGTCTACGGACGGCCGAAAAAAGCGAGATTTTAAAGTATAAACTGTAGGAACTAAGCGTGAAAAAAATCATGAAAAAGGGGTGAGGGAAAGAAAGCCTTGAGTAAATAAAAAAAACTGAATACTTGAAAAAATAAAAATAAATAGGTACAGTAAAAAATACATGCTTAAACCGCATGGCTACAGCGGAGCTATCCAACTTTTTCCCCTAATCGTGAAGGAAGGCGCGCGGCTCATGCGCATCAAGGACACCGAAAGTCTTGCCTTCCGTAGACTATAATACGCAAAGAAACGTGCGAAGTCCCAGGATAGCGGCGACCCACTGGCCAATGGCCATTGTCACACACGGCTGACACGGCTGTCCGCACACCTACATAATCATCAACAGTGCTTCCCAACCAGTGAGCCGTAAGGTCCGCGAAATACTTTAAATTTTAATCTATAGCGTGACTGTGCCGATTTACACCGGTTTCCTAATGAATAAAATAGATACAAGCTAAAATATCTAATTGATCTTATCATGTAAATTTCAATATAATGTTTTTTTTTTTCAATTATAGGTAGCACTGTTAACGTATGCGACTTTCAATATTTTGTGATTACTTACATTAATTGTTTTGAATAACGTTTATTTTTATTTTGATGCTTATACTTTTTTCACGTTGCAATCGCTGTTAATAACACTAAAATCAATATCTGGTTATGAAAAAGTTGGTAAACATTTTATATAACGCGCTGATTTATTTGACAAAAAAACTAAATAGAAACAAACGGATCTAGATTTGTCCCTTTCGCTCTTACTTAATTTTCAATTGATACGAATGCATAGTATTAATAAATTGTTTCCGCGTTTGCATCGTGTCTAAATAACGCGTCTGTTAAATATGAACATTATTTTAAATTTTACATAGTAGTCATTAATAAGTAATTCCTTACACTAGTGAAGGCAAGACAGAAGGCTACGATCACTGAGGTAGAGAGCACGCGTTAAAAATGCCGCGTGGGCGCCCCGCGCGTTTCGTGGAACGGTAAAAATATCTGACGCTTAGCCGCGCGGCGAGATTCAAATACCCTGAGTACCACTATCCTGCTTTTATAAATATACTGATTTGCAAATTGCAACGTAAGTTGTGTAACTAATATTAATCACCTTTTTGTCCAAGATAGTTCTTATAGACACCCTTTATAAGATGAGAGCTACGATGATCTAGCTTTAGCTATGTTCTTGTCAGTATATACAGGTCCTGTTCACAATGAACAGGATGGTGGTGATGATGACGATGATGTGAAATTAGACGCTTTTAATAATGTACATATTCTATTATTATTTTTATGTTAGTTGGATAGGCGAACTGGCATACGTGACGGCCACCTGATGGTAAGTGGTCGACGTCGCCCATGAACATAAACTAGTTTACCTGGAACTAGCCCAGGCAACTCATTTATGTGTTGCCTATCCTGAGACATAAGATGTTAAGTCTCGGTGCCACTAATTACACTGCCTATCTTGCCCTTATCTCCGAAACACAGCGAAGATGTTTCACGGGAGAAACAAGCAAGATGGTGGTACCTATGCAGCCGGGAGCGAGGCACAGCGCTTCCCTCCCACCGGTATTATCTAATTTGCTTTCTACTAATTTAGCAATGAATATATCCATCAATAAACTTGTTCTCTACAAGAGCCAACCACCGCGGTTATAATCTACGACGTACCGATACTAATATTCAGTCATCAGACTGACTAACGGCTGTACACGGTGTGATGATAATGACCTCATATTACATTCGCCGCACCGTCATGATTCTTCCTGTATAAAGTACACATAGTATAATCCGTGTGCATTTAAGCATTAATTACTAGTTTGGCATCGCTGTAGTCGGCTTAATTCTCCTCTTGAACTGCAATTTATTATATGTTAAAGGTAATATTTATTAAAGTATTATAGAGGAATATTTATGAATATTTCACATTATTAACATAAACGTATCCTTTAGCGGACAAAATTATATCATATTTTTACAATATTATATTATTAATGTTCATTAGGCATTCAAATAATTAATAATGAGTAAAGTATATTAATGTTAGAAACAATAATATTTTTAGTATTTTTATATTAGTGTAGTTCTAATTAATAATATGAATATTGACAGTAATCACATAAAAATATTTTTTGATGTTAAATATTAGTTTCGATATGTAATAGAATTCTAAAAAAACATAATATTTTCCCTTATTTTATTTGATTTATTTAATATTTAATGAATAAAATGTGAGAAAATTTTAAATAAGTCACGTAACAACAAACACCAATGACGTCACTAGTTTATAAGGAAACCATGGAGCGTAGAAGTATTTCTATACTCCATGAAACAAACATTACCAAACGTTGTCAAGTGTCAAATGTAAACACGGCTATGTTTCGTATTTTTTTTTTATGTCATAGGGAGGCAACCGAGCAGTCTGAGCCTTATGGTGACTACCGACGCCCATAGAGATCCGAACATCCAAAAGTTATGCAGATACGTTGCCCTCCTTTTCCATATCCCCTCCAATGGGCCATCGGAAACTCAGAAACCACACGAAACGCGACAGCATAGGTGTAACTTGATGCCGGTGTTATGTGAGCGAGAGGTACCCGGCGGGCCGTCCTAATTCGGCTGCAAAGCAGCATGGCACTACCTCTTACAAATTACAATTAATAATCTTACAATTATTAAGAAACAGCGATATTAATCTTATTAATATTATAAAGAGGAAAGTTTGTAGTTTTGGATGTTTGTTGATCTTTCACGGCAAAACGGCTGAACTGGTTTGGTTGAAAGTTGAAATGGTGATCGCCTATACCTTGGATTAGGATATAGGCTGTAAAAATAAAAGAAATTTAATATGCATTTTCAAAGATTTTATTTGTATTAGACGTATTTAAGCAAAAGTTATTAATATTTAGGTCTCTATTAGATATTTATAAACGATTTAAAACATTCCCAAAAAATATCAACATCCCTATTATTATAATAGTTCACACAAATACAATCAATCCCGCAGTAAGCTCTAAGAACGTATGGTACGGTGATGCGAACGTATAATATTTACCTGTTATCAATCTTCAATAAAAAGGAATGTATAATAATACATAGCAATGTTAATGCAGGTTGATTCGGTACATGTACATAAATTACAGATATTTAAGTTTATTACATACAAACCTGCTACTTTTGTATTTTACCTACTACCACCTAAGTACATCATTATCAGACCATGTAAATATTTGGTTTGTAAACGCATAGCTTGTATAGGTTCGAACTAGCCTAGTTAAGGGACTGGATATAATCTAACTATATTTATTACAAAATTGATATTATGATTCCATCAAATTTACGATCGACCTCTGACCTTTCGCAAACACTGTCTTCCTAAAAGTCATAAAAAATATCATGCGTAATTTATCAATGATTTGCCATATGCGTTTATTTTTCGCTTCTCAATATTTTCATAATCATAATCATAGTAAAATCAATCGTAAAGTAAAGTTATAGATATGATAATTATTACGTGTTTAAACTATCAACATCGACATCATCTCCAGCCTGCTATCGCCTATCGCTGAACCCAGGCCTTCAATGAATGCCAAAATGGTCAATCTTCCACTCGTATCAGCTGTTTCAGCCACTGCACAGAGATTGTATACTCGACATACATATACAAAAATAGAAGAATATACTATCACTGTATATGTGAGCGACGCTGGCCTAGTGGGCACGGGCTCGGCCTCTTGAGTGAGAGCCGAGAGGTCCGCGTTCGATCCTGACCCCTCCCCCCCTGTGATGCCTAGAAATGGGTTTTTCTAAACTTCTATGTGCACCTGAATATGAAACCATCGCTTGCTCACCGGTGAAGGAAACATCGTGAGGAAACCCGCATGCCTGATTTGCCTGATGAGATTAAAAGTCTGAAGGTGTGTGAAGTTCACCAACCCGCATTGGGTCAGCGCATCGGTGAACTATGGCCCAAAACCCTTCCTCGCCTGATTTCGAGGAGGAGACCCGTGCCCAGCAGTGGGACGTATAAGTGTTCATATTATTATTATTATATTACACTGTATATCATAATGTAAATTTATTCTATTTAAAATATTCGTATTACAATCGTTAACCTCTAAAGCTTTTGATTAAGTACATAAGAATATATTTTACAAAGCCATTCTGGATAGGTGATTCAATGTAATTTGTATCAATATGCGCGTGCAGCACTTTCCGCCGGCCATAATGCATTAACTGATTGGCCGCGATCCGTCTTCCAATGCGTCCGACGTCCGCCCACTGTCTTGTTCCGTTTGCACTGCGATCTACTTATTCATTTCTATTAATACCACTATTATGTCAAATAAGACTTAGTATTATATTTTACTAGCTGTTGCCCGCAGCTTCGCTCGTAAAATTTGGTAAAAATCGGTAAAGCCGTTTCGGAGGAGTACGGTAACTAACATTGTGACATGGAAATTTTATATATAAGATTAAGATAGATACACTATCTAAATACATATATATCATACTAGGAGTTTAAAATAATCCCATGTCAGTGCAATGATGATGGTAAGATTAAAAAATAATGATTAAATAGATTTGAACAATACTGAATTATTATTAGACACTCCATAATTTTGGAAACTTTCATATTATAAATCCACCACTTTACTCACAGTTGATAACGGGATGATAAAGATATTTAAAATGTTCTTATTGATTTTTTTTTCAACAATTCACACACGGCTATCTGGATCCCAAACTAGACAGAGCCTGTTCTTATGACAACTAGATAACTGATACATACAGCTTGGCAAAAGAGTATGACGTGGTGACAAGTGGAACTAAATATTTTACTAAATGGAAACCTATTATATTGACAATACTTGGCCGACAAAAACTAGATTTTGAGTAAAGTTTAGTGTTACACATTTATTTTTAACGATTTGATTAAATTATCTTACTGATTTTCCATATAATGTCTCATACCTAAGTGAAAGTGGCGCCCTCATTTTTTCCATACTCTTTTTTGCCAAGCTATACTTATATTATATTTCTAAATACATTCTAAATAATATTATAGATAAATTACACCCAGACACAGAACAAATGATTATGTTCATCATACAAACATTTGTCTTGGGTGGGGATCGAACCCAGGACCTTCTGGCTTAGCAGTAGGTGGGAGGGAAGCGCTGTGCACCGGTGGGAGGGAAGCGCTGTGCACCGGTGGGAGGGAAGCGCTGTGCCGCGCTCCCGGCTGCATGGGTACCACCATCTTGCTTGTTTCTCCCGTCAAACAGCTTTGCTGTGTATCGGAGAGAAGGGCAAGACAGGCAGTGTAATTACTGGCACCGAGACTCAACATCTTATGTCTCAGGATAGGCAACACATAAATGAGTTGCATATTGAGTGTATACTAGTTTATGTTCATGGGCGACGTCGACCACTTACCATCAGGTGGTACGTTTGCCAGTGTGCCTATCCAACTAACAGAAAAAAAAACCATTCGTTCCCCTACTAAACGGGCAACAGACCCGGCTAGTCAATTCAATCTCTTTTAAATTAATAAAACAACTTAAAATCTCTTTACATTCAACAATATATTCTTCACTAAATTTATCGTTATTATTATTGATATAATTTTATACATTGGGATATATTATTGTATGATTGTTACGAAAGTTAAGGAATAGCCTTAATTATGCTTACATGATGCATAAAGAATGATAAGAAATGTGATAATTAAGTTTAATTGAAAACATTTTATACAATTTAAAAAGATGACAAATAAAAAAAACGATAATATTTTACAAAAGGAACAGCCACTAATTTATATCACATACATATTAATTCCTTATTAAAGTCGACTTTTTCAACAAGTTTTAAGCCTCATTCAAATATTAATTTTCAAAGAAAAATCATACAGGTCGGTCACAGATTAACAATATTATTTGGGCAATCACAGACGTCGACGTTGGAAAGATCCCCGAGCAGTACAAAAGTTAACGAAAGTTTTCTTAATAAATGACCAGTGTTTGTCTAACTTTTCTTACAAATTATAAATAGCACAAATAATAGTTGACGCGGGAGCCAAGTAATCAGTCCGGACAGTAAGGGCGGTTACGCACTACATCCGACCATGTAGAATGTTAAAGTAAAATTTTAGATAATTCTCTTGCCCCATTTGCTCACACTCGTAAAACTATGGATTTTACGGTCCATAAGCAATCATCTCTAAACATTCCATAAATGACGAAGAAACAATCGTATGACGGAAAAATATAAACGACAACCACCACACTAATTGTTCTATGGTTACATAAGAACATATTTTGTCTCGTATCGCCTGCGGATCGGATGCAGTGCGTAACTACCCTAATTCGGGAGCCTTCAGGGTGTGATCGGTTAACGCAGACGAGGGTAACCACTAGCCTCCTTAGAGAGAAGAAATACTTTGGTACAACATTTCCGATGTGGTTTTGTTTCGTAGCTTTTTGGGATTAGGCAATTTCTCAATAAACATGCGACCGTGCTAGCCAGATGGTATTGCTCCGTTGCGAGACGTCTCCCGAGAAATTAATGTGATCTCCAATATAAGTTGGGAATCGTTATGAGATTGCCATCATATTTTCGCTCACTTTTATTTCTACGTTAATATCCTGATGACATGCTAAGAAAGGATTCTAAAATCGTTAGATCAAATTCAAAGCTTCTTTTGAATTTAATTTTGTACGTTGGATAATATCTAAATAAATTTCTCCACTATCAAATAGAGATATTTCTTGAGTAACTATTTATTTATTTATATTTGGGAAACAAACAATTATAATATTAAATATAACTATATTTTATTATATTCTTAAACTTCTACAGTGTCTACTTAAACTTCTTAATTTCAATATAAAATTACAAAAATATTTGACACAATACAATGATCCACTGTGTGAATAAATCTAATATATAAAATTCTCGTGTCACGGTGTACGTAATTGAACTCCTCCGAAATGGTTCGACCCATTCTCATGAAATTTTGTGTGCATATCGGGTAGGTCTGAGAATCGGTCAACATCTATTTTTCATCCCCCTAAATGTTAAGGGTGGTCCACCTCTCAAATTTTAAAAGTTAACGCGGGAGAAGCTGCGGGCAACAGCTAGTGTTGATATAAATGTTTCTTGCGAATCATATTTAATTTCCCGTAGCCATCCCAAATTCCGACAAACCATTCGCTCTTTACCGACCGACGTATTGCTTTTATTTATATCTATTAACAAAAAAATATAAGTGGATGAGTAGTATTTTCAGAAAAAAATCCATGATGAAAATGTGTTTTCATGTATAAGCAAAAATAAGTCTCCTTATCCCAATTAATTTTTCTTTTGAATATCCAACTTGAAGTGTGAAAGAAGAAAGGCGGCCTACGCACTCATCGGTTTGAGCACACGGCCGACCACTGAAGGACCCTCAAAGCCCCCTAGTCGGTAGACTTCGGATATCTTTACGCTTTAATTACACTCCGCCTCGGTGAAAGAACGACACGTAGTCTCAAATACTGTTTCCAAAAACGAGTGAATTTTTTTGAAGATCAAGTCTCTTTGTGTGCAAAAATGAACGCTTTCACAAAGATTCGCGAAACGTTGATACAGATACAGCAAAGAAATGAATGGAAGCTGAAAATTTTGAGAATTTTTAATCCTTGTAACGTGTTTATTTATTTTCAATGGAACCGCAGAAGTTTTTTGTCTGTCTGCAAGTTCTTTATTCTTCTCGATGATACGTATAACGCATAAATGAAGAGTAATTATTTTTTTTGGAGGAAGTATATCATTAATTTTAATTACGCTATGGTTTCATGATTGATGTTCCAATCGGATAATTTTGACAGTATACTGTGTGGGCTTATTTCGATATGTGCATAACATTGTGTTCATCATCATCATCATTTATCCGTCCATATCTACATAAAAAGTATACTGGAATGCGGTTAGTACGGCGCAGGGCACTCTTCTGTATGTATACCATGATTCTAGCAAGAATGTGGTAATCAATCAAATCATCAAAAAAATCATATGCTATTTACCTGATAAAAAATAAATAACACAAAATTTTAATATAATATATTGATACCAATTATAATTTCAAACAGAGTTTTCCACTCAAAAGATAATTATAGTATAAGAAATAATAATTACATCGATTATTCAACGTACTAACGTTTTTTTTTTGTTTGTATAAAATAAATTGCCTTTTACTTTCGTATATTTTATAGACCTTTTTATTGTTAAAAAACTAAAATAGTAGTAAAAAAAATTACATTTTAGGATGTCTATCTTGGCTTGTCGGATAGAGTATCGAAAGCTGACCTCCAAACTTCAATATGAATATGGCACCCCATGATGATGATCTTGGCTTCAGATTTCTTTCTAGGTGTTGGCGGATATGAATCATTGATAATATATTATTTATCTATGATGTTAGACATCTATTGTTGCGCCTTAGCAGCAAAATCAACTCTAATGCCGTGACGGCAAATGACATGATGATGTTTCTTATTTTATTTCGTTGTAGATTTTTTTAAGTTACTTGCTGTTGCCCGCAGCTTCGCCTACGTTAACTTAGATTAACAGCCGTACGCGGATTAATGATGATTATTTAATAGCTTAAGTTACTCCTTATAACATTAGCTATCTGTCAGTAAAAGTCCCGTCAAAATCAGCTCAGCTACTTAAGAGATTAGCCGAAACAAACAGACAGACAGACAAAAATTGTAAAAAGGCTATTCTGGTATATGTACCATGTATACATCCATATGCATTTAATAAAAGGCGGTTATTTTAATATTACAAACAGACACTCCGATTTTATTTATCTGTATAGATTAATTGAATATTAGCATAGATGTTTCATTGGTTTTTAGTATGCTGTTAACCAGGTGAGAAGATGATCTGTGCAGTGGCCGGTCCGTGTTGGATGCGAGTGGCAAGGCCTATGTTCATCAGCGGATGGTTAGAAGCTGCTGATGATAATAATAATATAATAATAATAATAATATCTATGGACGCTTTACACCACGTCAATCTGGTCCCGTGGTAAGTTCTGGAAGAACTTGTGTTACGGGTACCAGACAATGGAAATATATTTAATACTTTTTTTTATACTATACATATATTTAAGATTTTTATTATATAATACACATATTTAATACACATTCATGACCTAGGAACACAGAAAATATTTTTGTTCCCTCCGGGCTTGAGCGCCAACGCGTTTACCACTGAGCCACAGAGGTCGTCAAAATGATGTGAATGAAAAAAAGATGAAGATGATAAATGTTTAACATCTTCCGGGTGCCCCGTGACGGCCAACTCTTTAAACTTATAATATATTTGCGTTTTTTTTAACAAATAGGTAATACTATTGCAAGTATATCGCCGTCTCGGTGAAGTGAAATCAACTCTAGTATTATAATATACAAAACCTTATTGTTTTCTAATGTTTACGCGAATTTCACTCATTATAAATGAAAAAAAATTACGGATTTTATCGCGGTTTATTAAGATTTTTACAAGCCCGACGTTTCGGATACTTTAGAGCAACCATGGTCACGGCTCTTACCACCTGCTTGGGATCCTATTATTAAAATAATTAAATCAAAAACCAAGCATAATATGCCACAGATTAAAGATGCAGTTAGCACTTTCTGCGTAGAGAGGACTTATTAAAATAATGATGTATCATAGGGTAGTTTCGAATAACTTGTAACGTTAGGACATCTGTCACCTCAGTCCTTCCTTGACCATGGTTTCTTCCGAGGCGCTGCGTCACGGTCTTACATCAGTCATCGGAGGGGACTTGTCTCTGCCGAGCGTCATCACCGCGATTCTCAGTGACAACGAGGTTTGGACGGTGATGGTCTCCTTCTGCGAGGCAGTATAGTCCAGAAGGAGGATGAAGACGGGTGAAAGAGGAGGCCGCCGACGAGGCCTCCCTTGCGGGCGACGAAAAGGGATACGTAAGAGGCGTTACTTAATTATGTGCCTCCAGTAAGGCCTCTGAGCTCATGTTGAGTTCAGGATGGGAACCTGAGCGTTAAACATATTAGTAAGGCACGACGTCGCGGGGACTGCTTAGTGTCGGTCGGGCAGTCCCCCCTAACTATGAGTAGTCTGGCGTTTCACCGGGGCCAGCCTATCACTGAGGTGCTCCTGTTGCCTGCAGATCCGGGACCCTCCAGTGGTGTTAGTTTGGCTATATCAGTTACGTTAGTCGTTCAGTTATATCCCAGTGGTGTTAGTTTGGTTATACACAGCACAAGTGTGAGTCCCACAGAGGGTCAGGAACCACCCAGGTACCTACATGCATAAAGCATTTCCCTGCGTCAAAAAAAAGTCCCAGATGAACTTATCCATCTATCCTTACCATCTGGTTGCTCAATACCCTCTTTTAACATAAAAAATCTACATTCATTGACTTTCATCGGAAGAAATATACAAACGTTTTCACGACAACTTTAGCATTATCTTCCGAACTCCCCGTGAGCGCTTATCAAGTCAAAACTACCAAAGTGTATATTTATTTGTTTCTATTTTCTGCTTGATTGACTCGACAACTTCACGAGACTGGCCTACCTTGGGAACTTCCTCGCCCCTGATTCAAAATCTGTTAATGCAAAAGTTTATTTTTGTAAGTAAGATTACACGGGGAGTTCGGATAGGAGTTATTCGAAGCTGCTTTCTTTTGAAATCCTACAAACTGCTTGGTATATTTATGCATTAATGTTTGGAATTATTTAAAATCTTGTTTTTGGATGTAAAGTTTTCTTCTTTTACTGATAATGGTGATTTAAGGGGGTCGAATTATCCTTGTGAATAGTTTAAATTTAACTTTCTGCAAACTCTTTATTATTCTGATGTTAATGATTTTGAAATATTATTATTCTTAATGTTAACTAACATTTTATCTATATAAATAAAATCAATCGCCGAAATGTATGTATGCAGACAACTTCAGAACCACTGCACTAAATTAGATTTTTTTTATATAGCACAGGAGAGCAAACGAGCAGTCGAAGCATGAGACTAGCAACGCCCTCTACACATCTGCACAACCTGAGATTATGTACATGTGTTGCCCTCCTTTGCCCTATCCTTATCCCTCCTTCCCACAAACTGCACGAAATGCGACAGCATAGTTGTCACTTAACGCCGGTGATAAGTGAGCGAGGGGTACCAACTACCACCCCGGTCGTTCCAGACCAAGTCGGCTGCATAGCAGCGTGGCACTACTTATCACTTTTTTTTTGTTGTATTTGTAGAAAAAAATATCATGACGTTAAACATATTTGGGTAAGGGCAGGACAGTGTTTGCCGGGTTAATTTTGCTTAGAATAATATTTTTATCGTAATTTTTCATGAGATGATACAATAATCGAGTATAAATAGATTTTACCCACTTTATTCTAAATCATTTTTTAATAGATACAATCAAATCTTACCATAATGCCATTTTTTTTAATAAAATATTTTCTCAATAATTTATTTTTATAACAATTCCCTATTTTCAATTTTATTAGTATGTTTGAAGAGCAAATAACATTTTAATTTTGTACATTTTGCACGGCCAATTGTTAGTATTTATGTACGCTTCCCTATGGAACTCATAAACATTGTAAAACTTCCGGCAGATGGCGAGCGGCACCCGATTATTTAGCTGCCGCGGACCGCACCGGGTAAAACCATGGAAATCCCGTTATGATATGTAGAATTAAAAACGTTAATTTATTTAACGAACAAACAAATATCATTTGGAATATACTTTTTGTTTGTTCGGGAGCAATCAAGTTTGGTACATAATTGCTTATTATATACAGACGGACTAGGATAGTGGATCAAACTCATTTAGATTCGAGTACCGCTACAATTACCATACGTTAAAAGTAATTACAAAAGTATGAAAGTTAAAATATCTGGTTCATCGCTTTTCAAAATCTAACATGGAATCCATATCACGTTTGTATCTCAACTCATTTTTAAATCGATTATTTTTGATGAATATTCAACTTCGTGTATATAACTTTTTCGCCGTTCTAAAACGTCTGGGCGTACCTCGCAAGTGAGAAATTGGACACTAATTATGGCACCGAAAAAAATTATGAAATTCCCAAAATGGCTACATAATTTTTATAGGCGAGACCCACTCACTCATAATACGCCATTAACGGTTGAGCGACACGGCCTCTAATTCACGTTTAAAAGCCTGCACTCGAGTCAAAGTCAGCAGTAATTTCGTCTTAGCAATAGCAAGCGAAAAACTAATTTGTCAAGAATTGCACTGTTACTTTTTCCCTTGGATATTATTAAAATTAACACCAAAAAAAACCAAGACGATAACATTTCTTCCAGTTTATGACGTACTATCTTATCCTTGTTCCTAGATGCGCTTATATAAAATGAGTTCAAATATTATTTATTTCAATTACATATTCGTATAAGCATTAAGGGCCAATAAGGTTCAAGAGTGGAGGCCAAGTAGTTAGATAAAGTGTCAGGATCCGCACCATGGTTCAGGCCTAGATGTGGTAGTACGAGCCGTGAGGCTCAGTAGCCTAGGGTGAGCCCAGCACCTTAGGAGAAGCTAATTGAGCCGAGGGGGCTCTTTGTACCCCTCTTATAATAAGAGGTGACAAAAGAACAGGGGAAGGGGCGAGGACGGGAACCTCACCCCATTGTGCTGTCCCGACGTTAGGAGGGGTTGTTCTGTGGTGCGGGACAAACCCTCTGTCCTTTGGGGACCACGTCCAGTCTAAAAGGGGTGACGACATCAGCTTCTAGTGGAGTTAATGATTCTCAAATGAAAAGATTAATGATGATGATGATATGCATTAGAATTGAAGGTGTTACCCATGATGGGCATCTTCCTCGAAATCTCGGGATGTTAGATATTTCCGGCCCTTTACATGTATTCAAAGGTGTATAATCCCATTAAGTGTCCTTATAATGCTTGCCTTTACTAAGAAAACCGTTGACATAATATTATCAAGTGTAGCTTAAAATTGGAATATATTCAGTTGCATGAAATGATACCAAAAAAAGGTAAAAAAAACTCGTGTGTAGTTCATACGCGATTGGGGTGATTTTTTCAGAAATATAAACTGACTAATTTATAATCAGGAGTACTTTAGTAATAGGCCTTTTTTGTTACTAAGTCTAAATAATAATTTAACAATATTCAATATTCTATAACCTAATACATATATTATGTATTATATCTCATTCGCTCACAGGCTAAACCCTTATATTTGTCCCTTTTTAAAATCATAATATTTGATAGGTTTAACAATGTTAAAGTTTTACTTCAAACGCTTAATACCTATAGATCGTTACAAAAATGTGAAAAAATACCAAAAAAATAGGTTATCGGTACAAAAAGGCTTCGAAATGGTCCTTATTAGTTACGATTAGTTTCCTCGCCTGTCAAAAACAGGTCGGGTCGTCTTACGGATGCTTACACGCCACTGCGCTGGCCCTTGGGGTCCGCTAGTACCGATTGAACCATACACTGATTGTTTAGGAACAATGTTCTTGTAAGATACTTGTCATAAAAATGGATTGTGCCCTTATTTTATTCGACTATAACTTATAAACGGCCGGTATCATTTTTTAGTGATAACGCAGTAAACCTTTTGTTTTATGTCGATTTTAGTTCATTCAATATCGTAAAGTTGGAATTAAAACATTTGTTTTTATTTATGACACAAAATTGTCAAACAGAATTGTTATTTTAAAATTTTGAAGATTAGTCATCATCAGCTCATGAATGCCTGCGATTAAGAACAGTCAAAATATTGCTGAAAAGAAGTGACGGTTAGAAACCTATATTTTGACTATTAAAGAAAACTTGTGTAGGCGCAACTCTCTAGTTACCCTCTGGTAACTCAGATTTTTATCTGACGGAAGCAACGCTCAGTATTCTTTATTAAAAATAGTAACTTGCATTGGCATTTGGCCATGCTTCGGGTCTACGGCGACATTCCGAACACGTGGGAACATAATTCTTTGGAGGACTCTCGGCTATTTAACTTCTGTCAGCAGGGCCGGATTTAAACTTAATGCCGCTCCTGGGCACCGGAAAAAAGTCCGCCCTATTACTAGAATTTTACTTAAGGGGGTATTCTGGTCTAGAAGCCTAAATTTTAGGCATATTTCAAACTAACATAAAAAAAGAAAAAATATTTTTCCTATCCGTTTTTTTATATGATGTTTATTTACCTACATTTCAAGAATATAAAAAAAATGAAAAAGGTCGGTTAAGTGGGGGCTACAAAAAAAAACGGTTCACCCTGGTTGACATGATTCCAGCCCTTGTAGTTATATGAAACAAATAAATTTGAAAAATTCTCAATTAGTGATGATGTCGCTATCGCGTAAGCCGTACCTTAGCCAAAAAAAATCACAAAATGGCGTCGACATTAAATATCATTTTTTTTACCCCTTTTTTTGACCTTTTCGAATTTTTTAAAAATACTTCAAATTGAAATTTTTTAAACTCCAAGGCAGACGCGATGGAGAGATATATAAAGAAGATTCCAACCAAATTTCAAAGGAATCGGTTGCGTAGAATTTCAGATATCATTTCAACCGTCACAAAATCTACTGTAACTCCGAAAATAATTCGAATTTTGAAAAATCCATTTAAGGACGTTTTCTCAAGGGTCTAAACTTTGAAAATATGCAAAAAATATTATTTTAAATCTCCAAGGAAACAAATTGATTAAATCATTTTGATTATTAATTTTTACTAAAAGTGCCAAAATTATAATTCATAAATAATGGATGAATTGAATTTCTCATCTCATCAAATAAACAAAAAATTATAAATTAATAGAATTAATTAATTATGTTGAGGAATCTTGATAATACTAAAAAAAAATTGACCTTTCAAAATTTTGCCGCCCTAAAACATTTGCCCCCCTGGGCGCTTGCCCCGACTGCCCCTAGTGTAAATCCACCGCTGTCTGTCAGAGTCACTACTATTTTTCTTTGAATTCTCTCGTTCATAATTTGTCGATTATTTTGTTATTTATTTTTGTGACTTATAATTATTGTTATTTTGTGAATTTCATTTTTTTTAATAAACCGCTTTACAAAAATAAAATATAAAACGAAATAGTAATCACTTAAATGGAATGGTTGATTCCCAGGAAAGTTTTACTTTTTCATCAATAAATAATAATAAAATAAAAAATCAAGAACCTGATAATGGTTTGACTAGTGTTCATTTTTTGAAGTAAAACTTCTTCAGGCGCGACTAAAGTACCTATAACTCAGATTTTTACGCATTTTTACTTAAATCTCGCGTGAAGTTTACACGCAAACACTTTTATAATAGTATAATCAGTAGAATTTTCTCTTAATTGTCATCACTGAGTAAGCTAGTTAAAGCACCCTTACCCTAATTTAGAAGTAGACGTAAATAATTATTTCACAACGAAAAGCTACATCCTATGTTTACACGTCGTACGAATACACGTCATAATCTTAATAAAGGCTATATTATCGTCAAACCTGGCATTTAGAGCAATAAAAACTTACTGTACATATACTTAGCGTTAAACGCGGTAACAACGAACTTTTACGTTCAGGTTATATTCAGATTTGTATAATTATGGAATAATAAAGGTTTTTCTGTGCATTCTTATGATTAATTTTATTGTTACATTTAAAAATAATATGTAAACTGGTACAACTGACATTATAATTTTGACTAGACTCTTGTTGGGCGCATTTTGATGCTTGTGATTACCCTGGCTATCCTATAATTTTCCCCAAAATAGTAAAGATGTATTACGCAAGAAATAAACAGGATAATACCTATACAATACACGGCTCAAAACTCTTGTTAATTTTTTTACACCACATCAACCTGGTCCCGGGGTAAGTTCTCGAAGAACTTGTGTTATGGGTACCAGACAACAGAAATATTATAATAATAATAATATCTATGGACGCTTTCACACCATGTCAATCTGGTCTCATGGTAAGTTCTCGAAGAACTTGTGTTGGGGGTACCAGACAACGGAAATATTATATTTAATACTTTTACACTATACATATATTTAAGTTTTTTATTACATAATACACATATTTGATACACATCCATGACCCAGGAACACAGAAAGCTTTTCCCTGGCGGGATTCGAATCCATCTATTGCATCAAGTTAGTACTTAAGATAGCCTGTCTTATTCTCCACCTTAAATAGTTGACAATCCAGCGAACATTCAGATTATAAAATAGTCATTTAATTTCATCGGATTTAATGTATAAATTACGCAAGCAACAAAATATACGTCCGTAACCGCAGGTAAGTAGAATATTATATGAACCGTGCTGTCCCGGGGTGACTTAACGAACCTTAGTATTTTAATATTATTGTTCCTGATATACCTTACTGGAGTACGAGGTTTCTTATCATTTTATCTATATTCAGTCTTGTAATTAAGTCCTGATATGTGGGGTGTGAACCCCTGTTTTATATGGTGGAAAGGGGTGATTTCAAGACCTTCACTTCGTCATTACAGTTTACATCACTCATTGATTAATCTTCAGGAAAATTATTTTCATGGTTATGAAGTTATAACTATGTATTTGTGAAAAGTTTAAGGAATAATTTATATTATAATTGTTTTATTATCTAGATAATATTTTTAATTGTTTTCTTTTTTCAGGTACTTGAATGCTGTTATATTAGTAGCGAAAATAAGGTAGTGATCATACATTTATTATTATTTATTAACTAGCAGCGCCCCGCGGTCACACCTGCGTACTTCCCGTGGGAGTACAGAGATAAATTTTAATAATAATAATAATAAATCTTTATTTCAGAAAGTATATAGCCTATATTCTGAAGTATAAGCTTTATTATTGTAAAGTTTCATTAAAATCCATTCGAAACAGTTTTTTTTTGTTTTTGCGTGAAAGAGTCACAAACATCCATACATTTTTACAAACTTTCGCGTTTATAATATAAGTGGGACTAAACATGAAAACTTTTTTCTAAATCATGATATCAGCTTCATTAGCTTATGTAAAAAAATATTTCCCTTAAAACACTAAAAACTAATTTATCACACAGTTAATTATATCGAGAAATTATTAGGAATATAAATTTACATAACAGTGTGAATTAAAATAAATAAAAAATAAGTTTTCCTTATATAAGTAGATTAATTGATTTTCACATTTAGCTGTTTGTGATCCTGAACCCCGACATCATTTTTCAAATCATAAATAAAATGAAATAAATTAGTTCCATTGTTACAGAATCGTTTTATTCTAATAAACGCATTCGCTTGACAAAGTCTTCACTCGTAAGAATTATATCATTCATCCTTAAAATGGATTCCTAAGAAGGGAAGCAATTTCATTTGGGAACCTGCTCCTGTTTATAATCCGTCCGAGCTAATAACATTTCATATTCGTAATAGAATCATTCTGCGTTGCACGGATCTTTATAGTCTCATTTTCATTGAGAGCGTTTAAAGACAAACTTGTTGAATTATTTTAATACGCCTATGTGGATTATCAGGTACGTTTTTACATCATGTTTTAGTAAGCAAAATTACGATGTGGACATTCTACTATAGTCAAGTGATCGATCGGGATCGGTCGTCTTGGCGTTAATTGATGGAGGCCTATGTTCAGCGGTGGACGGACAAAGGCTGATGAAGATGATAGTCAAATTGATCCACAGCTCTAATTATAGGTGTCAACTCATTAAAGAGAGCTAAGACGGGCGGTCTTCACGACTATCACCCATATAGGCCACTGGTCATAAATCTTCATGTCATGTAGTAAATATCTTTTTTTTTATATGGGAGAAGTGGCAAACGGATAGTTGGTTCACCACACCCGCCACAGCAGAGGGTTAGCAGGTACGTTGCCGGCCTTTCAAATGGGAGTATGCTCTTTTCGTGAAGGTCCCTAAGTCGTATATTATATTATATGTATATATGTATATTCGTATCGTATATATCAACTAACTATGAAAAATTATGATGATACTGGTGTATAAACAAACATACAAAAACATAGTCTTATCACTAAAAAGCGATCTTAAAATAACGGATGACATCTACGATAAACACAAATAGTTATTTAAAAAATATATAATTTTAATGTCTTGCACGTTTTCATAAACGAGTCACAGAAGATAGAGTGTAATTTAAATAGATATAATTTATATGGTATCACGTAATTTGAAATGTAATCTGCTATAATCGAATTCCACTAAGAGCCTGCGTAGTCTTGGAGAGGTGACGGCGCCGGGTTTTCGTTGGGACAAGATTTATGTTAAGACTTTTGTGTTTGTACGAGTAGTTAAGCAGGAATGGGGAGGCTCATCTACATTTGCTTTTGCACACACCAGATCTCCTCACAATGTACCGAGAGCCCTCCTTTTGTCTATCCTCTCGCATCCGCTATAGTTTTCTTTAACAACAAGAAGAAAAAACCTCTCGTTTTAAATTCTCCCCGTACGTGTATAAGTAACTTTCCTTTTTTGAAATTTCTCGCCATAGACACATGATATGGCGCGGATGAGTTTTTGTTGGGACGTAGGAAGTCTTTTGTCTTCGCTATGAAAGTCAGAACTGATGTAAGGAATATTCAGCTCTCTGGAGACTCGTATATAGGCATTGTTTCGAGAAAAATCTACACTCAGACTTTTGTACAGCCACGTCTACTTGAGCAACACGTGGATGTAGGCTTAAGTAATGAATTCGAGGTAACTTTAATTATAAAATTGTTACACTAAAAGAGCTTTGTTTTAGATATTTGTTTGAGTAAATGTATAAAATTTGTGTGAAGCGTTCGCTAATTATTTTTAATTAAAAAATATTATGTTTCTTTGAATTTTTAGTAAGAGGAAAAAAATATTTTCCACACATTCAATATTCATATTTCATATTTAAAGATAGTGAATTGACAATTAGTAAATAATATGATCAATCGTTACAAAGCATTATTTTGATGTACCTACCTATCTATTACTTATATTTACAAACATAAAAAGGCAGATTAGTTTGATAGGGTAAAATTTTATTCTAATGTGTACCACAACCTTACACTATCCATTGATTCACTGCTGCATGAATTTTAGACTTCATTAAAGGATCACATTTTAACATTGAAGAAGAATAAATAAACTACACGTGACATTTCAAACAAAAATAAATATCCTTTTTATGTATAAAGGAGTAACGAATTAATAATATAACTGTAACTTCTGTTAAAACAACATCAAAGAACATAATTTGTTGAGTAAATTAATGGAATAACTATTTTTTCATTGGAAATTTATTAAATATGCAAAAAGTGTGGAATAAAAGTTTAAATGAGGAATATTAATTCAATAAACAATTAAGAAATTCATTATTTAAAAGTTGAAGTGGCAGTGGACTGGTCACACACTCAGAAGAATGATTGATGGGCCAATAGGGTTCAAGAGTGGAGGCCACGTTTTGTGAGAGCAAGGCGAAGTGTTGGTTGAACAGCTTTGCTGTGTTTCGGAGAGAAGGGCAAGACAGGCAGTGTAATTACTGGCACAGAGACTTAACATCTTATGGCTCAGGATAGGCAACGCATACATGAGTTGCCTGGGGTCTTTCCAGGTATACTAGTTTATGTTCATGGGCGACGTCGACCACTTACCATCAGGTGGTACGTTTGCCAGTTTGCCTATCCAAGTAACATAAAAAAAAAACTTTCACAACAGGGAAACCCATTTTAACACTTCATAATGTTTTAATACAATAACATTATTAGTTCAACAACAAAATTATTAGAATACAACAGAATGAGATAAAGGTATCACTTTTAGCGCCATTATATTTTATATAGGTCAGAAATGAGGGTGGATTTATAGCGGTTTAAAGTGAATGTAAATGTTACACTTTTGTCAGTATGGGGTACCGGCCATTCGGATCTTGTTAACGAGTTATTTAATGAGCTGAAGAAGCGGTGACGGTTTAGCGACAGGTCATTTGTAATTCAATATTGGAATACAAATGTAATAAATTAATCGTAAAGTAAATGAAGGTTCGCTTTTTATTTTTTATCTGTTTAAAAGAAGTTATTTAATTATTTAAGTAAGCTTGTTTGGTTGTATTAGTTTGACCGCCTTGAGGTGTATTTAGTCTGTTTAAAATATTATTAATAACACATTTCAATTTTCATTGTTATATATTTTATTAGTGTGATAGTGTGTTGGTTTGTCTTTTTTATATCTTGCCCTTTTTATTATTAAACGGAGTATAAAATCGTTTTATTATCATTTAGTAAATGTATAAAATCGATATGTTATAAAATATTATGATACATTGTTATAAACGTTAAATTTTCATATCATTAAAAATAGCTTAGACCAACTTCTAACGCCTCAAAGTCATTGGCATCTTCTGAGACTCTAGTGTAATGTAGCATAGTCTTCATATTATTGCCTCAATTAATCATCACTTTGTGTTAGTGAAATTTCTCTGGTGGGTAGACCATTGGTGCATGAGTTCACGAAGGCATGAAATTGGATCGCGAAACCTTAACGTTCGCCGTTCCAAATTGGGACGGGGTTGATTTTGATATTATAACAAAAGCGCTTTTAGATTACCTTATCATATTATAATTGCGACTTAATTTACGTAATCGTTAAAATGTACACTTAAGATAGATTCAGTTCTAGAATTATAATGTCTTCGTATTTATGTTTGTTATTTCTTACAGAACAACAATCTTTGTACAGTGGCCAGTCCTAATTTGATGCAAGGGGGGAGGGGATTGGACCTCTTACCGTTCATTTAAAGGGACCTATGTCCAGACGAAAAAAGGATGATGATGATGATGAATGCACAGATCTAATTCCTATGTAGCTATGGAAGATTTTATCTTATTTTTATTTAATACCGGGAAATGCTCTGAGGCATCCCGCGGGGGAGTGGGTCTCCCCCGGCAGGTATGTGGGACTCGCTGCGACCGAAAGCTGGTAAGTGGACGCAGCTCTACCCACTTACACCTGGCGAGAGCCACCAATGCCACCTTCGGTGCCCCGGATCTGTTGAGCAAACAGGACACCTCGATGGCTAGTCAGTCCCTCAGGGGACTGACGACACTTCCACAGAGGGGTTGTCCCGCATCACAGAACAACCCCTCCTAACGTCAAGACAGTAAAATGGGGTGAGGTTCCCGACCTCGCCTCTTGCCCCCTGCTCTTTCGTCCACTCTTCTTATAAGATGGGTACAAATGGCCCCCTCGGCTCAATTCGCTTCGCCCAAAGTGCAGCGGCTCACTCTATGTTACTGAGCCCCACCATCACGACAAGGCCTGAACTATGGTGGGGTGAAAGATTTTATCCTGAAGAGTCATATAGGCTAAATAATAATTACAAAGGTTCCGACTATTAATTAACATAGCTGAAGACGCATCCAAAAGTTAGTTGTACACATTATAATATCGTGTTATGTGACGGAGCTTACAGAAACGCCATAACAAAATGTGAGCTTGGAGTTATGATAATAGTTTTAAAGAGTTTAGAATTATAGAACAAGGTACCCCAACTGGCGCTAGTACCTTCGTAGACTGCGTCGCTACGCCGTAGTCACATCTTTATTTATGTCCCTGCATAATTTAGCATAGTTTTTGTTAGTTTCGTTTTAATCTGTCTCAACTAAGCACCAAACCAGATATATGAAACTTTGTAAATCAGAATGAAGTTATTATCGGTTTCATTGTATTAAATTATTATTTCATCATTATCAGTCAATACTCGGCAAAGACTTTTTCAATAAACTTAAAGACGACCAATCCTTCACTAACTACATCCAACTTGAACTTTCCAATGCACAGAGATCCCATGTAATTCGTATGAATAAGATTAATATTTCTTTAATAAATATGTTTGTATTTTTATACAGGCTCGGTACCGCCGTCTTAATTTCTTGCCGTTAGATGGCGCTGTATGTCACATTCATAGTACTACGGTATTTAAATTGTTACTCTACCTATAACGGTGATTCTGTTTTTCAGCTTGAAGAAGTTATATATTTCTTTATGTTTGCCAAAATGATCATTAACATGCCTCTGGAATGCCATTATGATCTTTGAGATCGTTACAGGTGAGAGAGATTCGCCTATAATTGTTATTCCGGGCACGCAGTTTGACATTCACAAATCAAAGCCCTATTTCTACATAGTCAATCTATTGATATACCACACTTACTGATACGCATTGTCTGACTAAATTAATAAATTATTATAGCATTATACGTATATTATTGTAAGTGATATGAGTCCCGTTAAAGTTTAGTCGAGGATTTAATATCCACCCCACCATGGTTCAGGCCTTGTCGTGGCTGTGGGGCTCAGTAACCTAGGGTGAGCGGTGCACCTTGGGCGAAGCTAATTGAGCCGAGGGGGCTCTTTGTACCCCTCTTATAAGAAGAGGGGACTGAAAAGCAGGGGGCAAGGGCTGAGGATGGGAACCTCACCCTATTGTACTGTCCCGACGTTGGGAGGGGTTGTTCTGTGGTGCGAGACAACCCCTCTGTGGAGGTGGCGTCGGTCACTTGCGGGACTGACTAGCCGTCGAGGTGCCCTGTTTGTTTTCTAGATCCGGGGCACCTCACCAACGGCGGCATTGGTGGCACTCGCCGGGTTTTAGTGGGTAGAGCTGCGTCCATATACCAGCTGTCGGGCGCAGCGAGTCCCACATACCCGCCTGGGGAGACCCACTCCCCCGCGGGATGCCTCAGAGCATTCCCCGCGTTAAAGAATAAAGGATTTAATATCCAATTCACTTAGTTTAATGTCATTGTATTTTTATCATCATCATCATTATCAGCCTCTATCAGTCCACTGCTGAACATAGGCCTCTCTCAATGAACGCTAAGATGGCCGATCCCTCGCCACTCGCATCTAACACGGACCAGCCACCGCACGGAGATCGTCTTCCCACCTAGTTAATGGCCGACCAACACTTCGTCTACCTAGTATTTTTACACTTAAAATTAAATACTTTTTTCATTTCACAGTGTAATTGTTTAGCTGTTACCTTATTATTCAATCTTTGTACTACTCAAAACAATTAGGCGCATGACAGCGACCGTCCGAACCCCTTCTTCGCCCAGCGCATCCCAGCGCTAGGGTAAGTGCGTGGCGAAGGCGCCTTTGCCTACTTCGAGACCGGTGGGGGGGAAGCGCTATGCCGCACTCCCGGCTGCATGGGTACCACCATCTTGCTTGTTTCTCCCGTGAAACAGCTTTGCTGTGTTTCGGAGAGAAGGACAAGACAGGCAGTGTAATTACTGGCACCGAGACTTAACATCTTATGTATCAGGATAGGCAACACATAGATGAGTTGCCTGGGCTCGTTTCAGATAAACTAATTTATGTTCATGAGCGACGTCGACCACTTACCATCAGGTGTCACGTTTGCCATTTTGCCTATCCAACTAACATAAAAAAATAAAACTTACCACCTTACATCTTAGGATAGACAACAGTTGTCTAGGCTAGTCCCAGGTCAATCCACTTATGTTTATAGGCGTATAAACACTCACCATCATATGGTTCGTCTGCCCTTTTGTCTATCCAATTAAGATTTTAAAAAATATTCTGGTAAATTGTTAAAGCAGTTTAATGACTAAGTAGGATTTGTATGCTCACAATCATACAAATTTGTAAAACAAATAGCAAAATTAGAATAGGAACAGAATTTTAGCTCAAGCAAAAGTGCAATTAGGATTAGTATGTGAGGTCATGCGTTCGCTTATTTTTCAAGTTACGAAGGTTGAGGCGAGGTCCAGCGCTCGCGCCGTCTATTGAGTTTAACTTGTAACTGTATTAGCCAGTGTTGTTCCATCCCTTGATTAATGGGCGACGCTTGCTTTTTCTCTCATTTATATGATAATGAGTCCGAACACAATTATTAAGTGCAAATGTAGTTGGAAAATCGCTTTTTTGTGAAATGACTACGCAACAAAAACGCAAGCTGATCTGGCGTTTTAAAGCGGTAAATTCAAGTTTATATAAAATTAACTTTGCTTATTCCCAAACCGGTTTATGTTAATTAAGCAGCTGCCGGTTTAACAGTGAAATTGTAATCGAAAACGTGTATTTATTTATCTAATCAGTTTTGTTCTATGCCAGAGGATTTGATTCATTTACGCGATTTCAAATCGTTTAGGATTTTTATTTTCATAATGCGATTAAGGTTTTATGAATTTTGATAAACTGCCATGAATTTCAAAATTAAATGAAAGGTATATTAACAAGTAGCATATTTATATAAGGCTTGCAAACTTGTTCTGGGTAAGTTTATTTTAAAGTTGTATGTTTAAATGTTAAGTACAAATACTAGCAATAGTGCATGAATAGGTACTTCTTTTTTATTGCCAGGATTAAAGTCGCTTCTTTTTTCTTCAAATCATAGACTGATACTACTCACACAGTTAAATGTTAAATATTTTTAGGTCATTCTATTTCTAACTACCTAAAAAGCTTTTATGAAAATGAGCCTCACAAAAAATCTTTATGTGCGATTGAAGAATAACTTCATAAAATCTGAGTGTCACTCTAGTGAATAAAGAAGTTTTACTTCAAAAAATGAAGAGTAAACTGAACTTCAGAAAATGTATAAATAAATAATTTAACTTGAAGGGTGAGTCACTTCTAGCACTATATAAATTTCATTAATACCAATGTCACAATAAAAAAATATTTCACTCATTTAATAAAATAATTAAGAGTAAGAAATTGATGGTTAAATCGGCATATTATCGGAAGAATATCGCAAATGTCAGAAAACTTATAAATAGCTAGTGGCCCCGACATAAGTTGTCCTGTACAAAATATTCTATAGTGGGCTGAATTGACAATTATTTAGGTAAATATACGCAATTATATAAATGTGCATTTATATTATGCTATTTATTCGTTGCTAAGCAAGTTAAGACCTCAGGTTGCTTATCAACGAATAAACAGTCAACAGCAGCTGTTTTTTTTTCTTTAACGCCGGGAAATGCTTTGAGGCATCCCTCGGGGGAGTGGGTCTCCCCACGCGGGTATGTGGGACTCGCTGCGCCCGACAGCTGGTAAATGGACGCAGCTCTACCCACTAAAACCCGGCGAGTGCCCCCAATGCCGCCTTTGGTGAGGTGCCCCGGATCTAGAAAACAAAGAGGGCACCTCGATGGCTAGTTAGTCCCGCAAGGGAGCGACGCCACCTCCACAGAGGGGTTGTCCCGCACCACAGAACAACCCCTCCCAACGTCGGGACAGTACAATGGGGTGAGGTTCCCATCCTCACCCCTTGCCCCCTGCTCTTCTGTCCCCTCTTCTTATAAGAGGGGTACAAAGAGCCCCCTCGGCCCAATTAGCTTCGCCCAAGGTGCACCGCTCACCCTGGGTTACTGAGCCCCACCGCCACGACAAGGCCTGAACCATGATTGGGACACGTTAGAGTAACAGTTTTTTGAATACAGAATTTTTCAGAAAAAACTGAGCTTTATTTACGTCAGAAAAATTATACAATATACTCACGACCGATGCAAGTTATTATTTTTGAATATTGAATGAGCGTTACTTCCGTCAAAAAAAATAGAGTTATCCCCTAGTCGCGCCTAAAGAAATTATACTTAAAAAAAAAACTAAGACACCTCTGTCATTACTAAATCCAAATTATTCCATCGATCGATAGTCTTAAGCTAAAACTAAACAAGAATAATGAAAATTTATACGTTAATGTATAAATCCTGCGCTGAAGGTAAATTAAAGTGGATGGTACTCCAGTTGGTCATGGCTCGGTACGCTGTCTGCTTAATTCCCCTTTGTTTTATACATACAGTCTACAGGCTACAGACAAGACTGGGGTTACGTTATTATGACATTTAGACTTACCTCTTTACATAAGAACACTCATGTCATATAGGTGCATAACGAAAGGGTAAGGTCTCAAAATAATAGCATTTATTTTGAGACCTTACCCTAATATTATTATTATTATTATTATTATTATGTAAGGTATGTAAAAAATAATTATATGTGAGGAGGCCCTACCTAATAAAAGAATTTGAAAAAAATATCTCTAGTAATAATAATATTATTATTATTATCTATGGACGCTTTTACACCACGTTAATCTGGTCCCGTGGTAAGCTCTCAAAGAACTTGTGTTACGGGTACCAGACAACGGAAATATATTTAATACTTTTATACTATACATTATATTAATTAAGATTTTTATTATACAGGATGGCCCGTTTACAGTGGTCCAAAAATTTTTTTCAGCTTGAGAGCATCATGAGTAACCATTCTAAACATACTTTAGTTAAGCGAAAACTTATGGTTTAGAAATTATGATTTTTTTTTAAAATAATACGAAGTTTCAATATTTTTGACACAAAACCACTCTGTTATGAAAACTACTGGACCGAATTGAATGAAATTTGGTATAAGTATAGCGCAATGACCTACCTATCGCGTTATAGGCTCATCTAGTGTAAATAATTAGACTACATTTTTTTATTTTAACTTTTACTGTAGTTTTTTTGGACTTTTCGGAAAAATATTGATTTTCGAAAAAATCCTGTGAAAAAAAAATGTACCGCCAAGGTTTTGCTGGCACTGCTAAAAAGTACCTTAATATAGGGTTATTCTTTACACAAAAAATCATAGTTGTCCTTCGATTGTAACATCTTCAAAAAATAACATCATGTACATGAAAATCGAAAAATTACGAAATTTACCATAATTTTAATTTTAATCATTTGGCCGTTAGTTTTGACCAAAGAATCATACATTTCGATAAAAATCGCTACAAATCAGTATTCACATGGCTAAACTAACTAAAAAAAAATGAATGAAATAAAATTTTAACCTGCCAGCCAAGATGACTTAACTTTATTCTAATGTCAATTTATTGAGTTTTTTGTTGTTATTTAGTTTTTAAGTTTAAATCTTAATAAAAGGTTTGGAGAATTAATAGTCGAATACCAGCCCTTTTTACCTGTTTTTTATGACCCTGTTTTGAATACTTGTATGATGATTCACATAATACATGTATCACTGATGAATGGGCTATGAAAACGAGTTACAAGATCATTTGGGGTCACTAATCATGTTATTTTTGAAGAATTGCGAACCGGTAGGTTTAAATTAAAATTTTGGTAAATTTCGTTATTTTTCAATTTTCATGTGTTTAATGTACATGATGTTGTTTTTGAAGATTTTACAATCGAAGGACAACTATGATTTTTTGTGTAAAGAATAACCCTATGTTAAGCTACTTTTTAGCAGTGCCAGCAAAACCTTGGTGATACATTTTTTTTCACAGGATTTTTTCGAAAATCATTATTTTGCCGAAAAGTTCAAAAAAACTACAGTAAAAGTTAAAATAAAAAAATGTAGTCTAATTATTTACACTAGATGAGCCTATAACGCGATAGGTAGGTCATTGCGCTATACTTATACCAAATTTCATTCAATTCGGTCCAGTAGTTTTCATAACAGAGTGGTTTTGTGTCAAAAATATTGAAACTTCGGATTATTTTTTTAAAAAATCATAATTTCTAAACCATAAGTTTTCGCTTAACTAAAGAATGTTTAGAATGGTTACTCATGAAGCTCTCAAGCTGAAAAAAATTTTTGGACCACTGTAAACGGGCCACCATGTATAATACACAGCCATGACACACAACTTTTTGTTCCCTGGCAGGATTCGAACCCGCTACCTCCGGCTTGAGCGCCAACGCGCTAACCATTGAACTACAGAGGTCGCCGTAACACCATTCACCCTGTTGTATCAATGTCCCACTAACTGACTATGCAAAAAAGCTATGACAAATATTTTACTCTTAATATTAACGCGAATTTCACTGTTAATAATTAAACTTTACGGATTTATCTGCGGATTATTAATATTTTTCCATACCCGACGTTTCTGATACTTTACAGCATGGTCATGAGAGTCCTGGTGATACCATGCTTCTAATTTATAATTTATGGGATTCAAAATTTCTTTACTTCTTTTTACAAATTTATAAGGGATTAATTACCCTTATAAATTTGAAAAGTATTGCTTCCTACTAAGTTTTTTATTCCAACATTTTAGCAGCAATGTAAATATTTAGCAAATCCATAATTTAATCCTTAGAAATTGTATTTTTCAATATTGAGAGCAAAACCTCGTCGTAATAGCATCGCAGATAGACGGCGACAACCAATAGCTCATAGCTTAGGGCTCCTGCAATCTTTAAGACCCTTAATAACAGCGAACCTATATTGAAGCGAGAGCAAATACATTTTAATATATGTTTAATAGTTTTTAAATATACGATATTATAGGCATACAATATTATACAAAAATTATAAAAAAATATTATAAAAACAACCCTCGTATTATTCCATTCCTGTCGAATCGTATGAAGTCTACTATATTTTGTAGTTAACGAATATTGTTTTCTTATCCTCATGCAAATTTTCAGGAGTTCATCCCGTGGATGCTGTAAAGTATCCTAAACGTCTGAACGTGTAAAAAACTTAACAAACCGCAATTAAATCCGTGAAAGTTGTTTCACTATAATAATCAACGAATATTTACAGAAAATGAGTAACTATAAAGTTTTCATATTTTATTTATTATTATTATTTAATTATTTTTATAATATTATTACAGATACTTTTTTTAAATACTTATAATAGTATTATTATTTTAAGTATTAAAAAAAAGTTTCTGTCAATATTCTCTATGCTACCTAATTCACTTAATGTAAAATAATAAATAAATATAAATAAATAAGATAAATAAATAATAAAAAATAAATAATAAAAAAAGCCAAACTTATTAATGATAATAATATTATGTCAGACCAACGAACACAGGCTTAAGAAAAGATAGGAAGATAGAGTTTTATTCTATACTATATAATATATATAAATCTTGAGTGTGACCTGAGTGTGACCACTCAGGTCACACTCAAGGTGTACTTACTATCTTATAATAAATAGTACAAAAAGATATAAGAAATAAATTCTTATTACAAAATCTCCGATAATCCAAATATTCTTTGAGATGATATTACAAATAGTGAAATAAGTCGGAGACATCTGCGCTGTTCTGTCGAACACTATTAAAGTTCCTTTATAAAAAGGCAAACACACCAAAAAGTTTTGACACAAAAGCAGATTTTGTTTGTAAGCTTGCAGAATCCGTGACAAAAAATTCGACGTCTAAAAATTACACGCATTCACAAATCTCGGCCCTCTTTTGGAAAAAGTTTGGGTGCTTTCAAAGGAGTTGAACTCATTTTCGCATTTCGTATCCCTTCTAATCTTTTTAATTTGCTTATGATAATATTATTGTTGAGATATTGCTATCAAGTCAATAATAATGTCAAGATAGTTCCAATGTCACTCAAAAAGAAATTCGGAAAACTATAACTTACAGATTACATACTTTATTATCAACGTGTGCTTTACAAATAACAAAAAAAAAGATAATTTCCTTATTCATCATCATGGTCTTTACGACGTGGTAATTCTGAGCATATCTATCTTATAGAACATTAGTTATTAGGTGTCGATTTTATGATCCACATCTAGCAGCATGCTCTATGCCACTGAGCGTAAGCGAGGAAACGATGACGATCAAAAAAAAATTAGCAACGATATACAAAAAAATGATGTCGCATATAAAAATAAGAGCCCAAGCGGGTAGATTACGTTGTTAAAAAAAATAAAGCATCACCATACAAAAAACGATGTCGACTTTAAAAATACGTCGACACACGATGTCACCGGTGTCTGAATTGAACGCGGATTAATCGAAGACTGCAGTTACGATTAGTTGATGATTAATGCTCGCACGGCAACGCCATCTGCCGGATTAATTGCTTCATTTCCTCCAGACGGCTTCAAATGCAATTTTGTACTCGGATTCGTAACGTCGTTTTTGTCTACATACAAATACCGAACAGGTGTAGATTGGACTGTTATTAGCGATGGACATTTTTATATTGAAACTGAGTAAAGTTAGGTATACTATATTTTTCATATTAAGTGAAAAAGTATTTAAATTTCGATATGATTATCTATACTATAATATTATAAAGCTGAAGAGTTTGTTTGTTTGTTTGAACGCGCTAATCTCAGGAACTACTGGTCCGATTTGAAAAATTCTTTCAGTGTTAGACAGCCCATTTATCGGGGAAAGCTATAGGCTATATAACATCACGCTGTGACTTATAGGAGTTGAGTAACGCGGGCGAAGCTGCAGGCAACAGCTAGTTTGTATATAAACCTAGATGTAAGCCATCCCTATTTCAACTTCCAGCCAAATCAGTTCAGCCGTTTTGCCGTGAAAGATCAACAAACATCCAAACTTACAAACTTTCACCTTTATAATATTAGTAAGAAGTAAGTGAAAATGCCAATGAAAATATTATTCGAAAAATTATTTATAATAGTCTGATAATATCAGTAACTAATTTAAAGTATTTTTAGCTTTAATAAAATTCACTTACAATGCTGATGATTTTTACAGAGCCTACGTAGAGCCTCAATTTATGCCACTAAATGGGCGGCAAGGTCAAAAAAAAATTAACTTCTACGCCAAAGTATTATTTTTTCTATGAATATGGCTTGATTTCGAGTGAATTTCTCCCAATGCTATTAATTTTGATTTATCATAATATAAAATCAAATCAAATAAAAAAGCACTTACTTCAATGGATGCCAAACTCACTCTAAAGCTACTTGTAATAAAACTAGTTCTATGAAGTATAAACTATTTATGACGGCTCAATGGTAAGCGCGTTGATCAAGCTGGAGGTTGCAGGTTCGAACGCTAGGGAACAAAAATATTTTCTGTGTTTCTGGGTCATGGACGTGTATTAAATATATATGTATAGTATAAAAGTATTAAATATATTTCCGTTGTCTGGTACCCGTAACACAAGTTCTTCGTGAACTTACCACGGGACCAGATTGACGTGATGTAAAAGCGTCCATAGATATTATTATTATTTATGATAATAAACTGGCATTCACGTTATGTTACCAAACCATTTTGCTATTGATTTCACATAGAGAAATAAAAATATATTTTTTATGTTTATTAACAACAAAATAAAGTTACAATAATTTACCTAAAAACATCTCGATAGAACAACTTCGGTTACAAAGCAAAACAATGTACGATTTATGTACACGTTAATAAACCCTCCTAACTTTCAGGTAGAGGAATAGATTAATTTGATTTTAGATTAAAGACTACAATCAAAGTAACTTAACTAAAGCATAGTCTAAGAGCAAGCAATCATTTACAGAAATGTATAATTAACATGAAAACTACACGACCATAGTCTTTGAAACTTGTTTTTGTAATTAATTTCTGCTCGAAATTTTAACAATGGCGAGAAAGCAATTAAAAATGGATTATACGTAAAAATGAAGCAAGTGGCTCGTTTAAGAGTCGGAATCAAACTGAAAGCGGGTAGATTAAGGCACTTGTCCGATAGGGATTACTGGACAAGCAAGTGGTAATGAAATTTGCCCCGAGGAAATAGCGAGATACAGGCCTAGCTTAAAGCTCTGTCCAGGCAACCGCTGATTGGATTTGATGAGAGTTTTATCTGTTTTGCACTATCGAACTCGACGATCGCCGTAATCAGAGTGATTTAACTTAGAACTTCGCGTAATTGCTCACTTTATTTTAGGCCATAAAATTACTGAGATTAATGTTTCGACAAAATCTATTTTAAAGCCAGCCTTAAGGAACTTGTATAAGATCAGATAATATTAATTGCGTCGCTTTTTAACATCGTTAAAAGTTTTAAAAGACAATATCAATTTAGAGATATAATTTTGTTTAAAAATTAATATCTGTAAATAAGTTAAATAGAATTAGTAATGTTTCACCTCAATAAGATTAACTTTTGTAAAATGAATGAAGAAATATTGATAATGACAAAATAGTAGTTTTTAGACATATTTATTTAAGTGTAGGTACTTCGAGAGCTTACATACCCGCGTGGGGAGACCCACTCCCCCGCGGTATGCCTCAGAGTGGGACTTGCTGTGCCCAAAAGCTGGTAAGCGTCTGCCTACCCGGCGAGTGCCACCAATGCCGCCTTTGGTGAGGTACCCCGTATCTAATGAGCAAACAGGGCACCTCGACGGCTAGTCAGTCCCGTAATGGACCGACGCCACCTCCACAGAGGGGTTGTCCCGCACCACAGAACAACCCCTCCCAACATCGGGACAGTACAAAAGGGTGAGGTTCCGTCCTCGCCCCTTGTCCCCTGTTCTTTTGTTCCCTCTTCTTATAAGAGGCGTACAAAGAGCTCCCTCAGCTCAATTCGCTTCACCTAAGGTGCTGGGCTCACTCCCAGTACTGAGCCCCACCGCCACGTCAAGGACTGAATCATGGTGGGGTGCCGAACATAGGCCTCCCCCATTGAACGCCAAGATGACCGATACCTTGCCACTCGCATCCAACATGGACCGGCCACTGCACGGATCGTCTTCCCACCTGGATAGTGGCCGACCAACACTTTGTCTACCAAAACGCGGCCTCCACTCTTGAACCAATGCGTTCTCCCCGTAATGATCTACGGGACCGAAACGTGATCTGAGGTCTCTAAATTTACGACTGGTCCAAAAGTTTGGCGTAGCTCAACGTGTTATGGAGCATGTTATGCTCTAAGATATATGATTCTAAACGTAGGCATCCGCCAAAAAACTAAAGTTACCGATATCACGCGAAGCTCTTTGAAGTGGCAGTGTGCTGGTGCGCTGGTGCTGGGCACTCAGGGAAACGGATTGCCGACGGGCCAATACTATATATTTATAGTCATTGAATATATTGGCTTCGCTGACGTGGCTCAACTACGAGTTTGCCCATTTCTATGACATACCAAAAAAATCAAACTACATTAGTTTTGTAAATGTTTTTTTTTTCAATTATGAGAGGGAGTTTGCCTATGTAAAATATTTTTTCGTGATATTGAATTGCCTGATCTATACAGATTGAGCTATACAGATAAAAGGAAAGATCTGTTTGTAACCAAACAAAAAAAATCGCTGCATTAATTGTTAGATTTAAATCAATCATCATTTTAGTTTGAAATCACTCTAAGCCAAAGTGGTTTTGGTTAATTAGAACCGTCAAAGCACAACATCTGGACGTTAGCTAAAGCAAGCTCGAAGCTCCCTTAGGAGTCCATCACTAAAGCTCCTTGCGTAACGACTGCGATCTGTGATTCGATAAGGAGCAGCTACACGAGCCTTTACGTGGTTAATAGAGCGGGACTTCCATTTGTTAGTCGATTGGCATTTGCACACATACAGTTTTTAAGCACCTATGTATTTGTTTGGAATGCAATTATACTCAAAATATATAGGAGAAAGGTTAAAGTGGCACTGTGTCGGTTCCGGCTGTATGGGTACCACCATCTTGCTTGTTTCTCCCGTGAAACAACTTTGCTGTGTTTCGGACAGAAGGGCAAGACAGACAGTGTAATTACTGGCACCGAGACTTAACATCTTATGTCTCAGGATAGGCAACATATGAATGCCTGGGCTTGTTTCAGTTAAACTAGGTTATGTTCATGGGCGACGTCGACCATTTACCATCAGGTGGCACATCTGTCAGTATGCCTATTCAAGTAACATAAAAAAAACATAATATAGTATGTATCCGTTCAGTGATATATACCTCTTTCAACTTACAATCATTTCGTAATTTTAAAACGTTACACTCACAAATAAAAATATATTTCATTCCTTATAATTATTTATTTTAACAATTATAAGGATAATTTAGATTTAATAATTATTATGTAAGTCTAAGGATAACATTTTAATAATTAATGTACTTTAATTTGGACATGATAGTGTCATAAAAATATAATTACAATACAAAGGCATGTTGAAATATCCGCTAGTAAATAAAACCTATAATTTATGCGATAAAAATAACTTTAATTTCGTTCAATCGCAAAGTGAAAAAGATTTTTAACACCTAAATTATTTTAAATTTTTTCAAATCTTTCTTAATAACAAATTTCATTTTCGTATAACGTTTGCGATTTATATTTTTGCGTAATGTATTATGTTTGGTATTTTGTCTTAATGAAAAATAATTTTCTGTTAGTATTCCCCAAAGGAAGTGTAAAGCTAGACCGTGCAAGGAGGCTTTTGGGCAGTCGCTTTGTTGCGTTTGACAGCACGGACGTAGTTAGCCATTTGATTCCAAAATGTGTCCCAGGTCCCAGTTACCTACAACACCTTTAAATTGATTTTATAAAGAGAACTAGCCATTGCCCTCAGCTTCGTTCTTAAACATAGATTTACAGCTGTATCCGGACTAATATTTTTCCGTCCAGGTGAGAATTTTTGAAGTAACATTTCTTTTTTTGTAATACTATAAGTATACAAAAATTTGGGGAGTAAGTTGGTGAAGGTAAAGGGAGAAAGAGATTCGGGATGGTCATGGCTTTTCAGGATGGTCCTGTAACGGATATATGGCGAAACCAAACTCGGTGAAGCATTATTATGAAGTTTTACTTTTAAAATTTGAAATAAATAAATTTTAAAATATAATTTCATAAGTATTAACTATCGGCAATTCCTGTAACTGCCAATTCTTAAAACCATCACTCAGTGATGACGTAACATGATCCTTGTAAAAGAATTTGTTCAGTTGGATGAGTAATTTCAAAGATTACCTCATACGTACAAACTTACAAACATTACTTGTTTCTTATATTCAGTTGCACTAAATTATTATTTAAAATTATTGTGACTTATACGCCTATGTTAAGGATTAACGTGTTAGTTCTATTTAAATAAAGAAAATTGTAAGAAGTAGTGCCATGCTACTTTGTAACCGAATTGGGCTGGCACTACTGGGGTAGTACCTATCGCTCACATAATATCGGCGTCAATTGACAGCTATGCTGTCACATTTCGTGCGGTTTGTTAGTTTCAGGTGGCCGATTGGGGGGTAGGGAAAAGGAGGGCAACATATCTGCATAATCTCTGGTTGTTCGGATGTATATATATGAGCGTCGATGGTCGCCAAAAGGCTTCGAATGCTAGATTACCCTCCTATTGAATAAAAAAATAGCGAAATGTGATCGTGATCATTACAATAATAATTCCTTCTTTCATACCATTCGACTAAGCAAAATAGTTAAAACTAACAGAAATGAAATTTACATTGCCCTTGTCGAGTGCCTTTTCATTGCATGCGGTATTATCCTTCTTGTCACAACAGATAATTAATCACGACAGCAATAAACAAAAGCTTCACGTATGTAAGACTTCAATGTGGCCCGCATCCTGACCCGGTTGCAGGTAACCTATTATTTTTCATATCTCTGCCTTCGCGCCGGTGATTATTTTTAATTTCCACCATTCCGTTGTCGGCGAGCATGTTGTACAAACCGTTTTGTGGGCTTTTTTAATGAACGCCGGGTTACGACTGAGCTCGCTTTGATGTGAAGATGTCAACATATTGCGTTTGTCATATAATAATTATATGTCTATTTAACTGGACATGCACTTTGCGGCTCCCACGGGTACGTAAGTCAAACGCTATTAGTTTGGAATATTGTGAAATGTTTTAAGGATATTGAAAGCTATTTTATATGTTTCAATAAAACCTTAGAAAAGATACGATGGTTATAAAAGGCATTGGCTAAAGATCTACTAAAATAAGTTACCTAAAAAAATATCACAAGACAGATTAAGGTTTTGTCTATTTATAAACTAAATGTTCTATCATCGAGCAAGATTATCCTTTCTGTATTGTCAAACTTACTTTAATGTTTTTTTTAATATTTATATTAAAATTTTTATGTACTTAAATACACTATAACTTAGGGGCCTTCAAGAAAAAAGTTTTGAAAGTTCGGTAACTCTACTGCCTCTGGAATAGCTGGTGAAGCAACTACCAAATCTTCTTAAAAAAAAACCAACCCGTATTGCTCGCTAAAATATACTTCCGATAAAAGTATAGTCAAAATTATTTCATAAATTTTAAATGCTGTTTATCTGTCATAACCTTAGAGTACATACACATTATATTATGTATACTCTAAGGTCACAACGAATATAAATAGTGTCTTCACCTATTTATATTTTCTTGCACCTCACAAGAGATGCAGTTTTGGCGATATACTCGGCTCACTGATAAACAATGCTACATAACATGAATAAAATTATACATCTAAAAATTGTGCCGTATCATTTGCTTTATCATATTATGTTCTTACATAGTCCGCTCTTATGTTACAGATCATAAAAATACTACATTAGTTAAAGAGTATTAAAAAGTACGAAATTTAAATTAAATATACAAATACTTCGCCCGCGTTAACTTAGATTTACAGCCGTACCGGATCGATGATGATTATTTTTATAGCCTAAGTTACTCCCTATAATATCAGCTATTTGTCGGTGAAAGTCTCGTCAAAATCGGTCCAGCCATTTCAGAGATTAGCCGGAACAAACAGTCCGACAGACAGAGAGGGACAGACAAAAATTTAGAAAATTGCTTTTTTTAATGTAAGTGCCGTTTATACTTTCATATGCATTTATTGAAAAGATGCTTATTATAAATTACAAACAGACACTTCAATTTTATTTGTCTATATAGACAGACTACCTAAAATATATTTCAAGCTATGTTTTGAGCATTTATATACGTTCGGGTCAAAACTGTGTGTTCGGCTGTCAACATTCTAGGCCGTATTTTTTTTTTTTTTGTATGTTAGTTGGATAGGCAAACTGGCAAACGTACCACCTGATGTTAAGTGGTCGACGTCGCCCATGAACATAAACAAGTTAACCTGAGACTAGCCCAGGCAATTCATCTATGTGTTGTCTATCCTGGGACATAAGATGTTAAGTCTCGGTGCCAGTAATTACACTGCAGTAATTAAGCAAGATGGTGGTACCCATGCAGCCGGGAGCGCGGCACAGCGCTTCCCTCCCACCGGTATTGGCAATATTGTTTGTAATAGGCCTTGCCATTAATATGTGGAGGTTGTCACTGGTTATGACTGTGGGCAGGAGAGCCTTAAGTTGGCCTAATACATGTACTTAATTATACATATAAACTAAGTGGGTACTGTAATTCTACGTTTCAAGGATTTCTTGATGTATGTTGTCATAAATTAAAGGACTATTTATTGTGTAAATATCAAAGTCTTCGTGTCTACCGAATGTAGACTTTCTTCAATTACAAGATGACTTTTCCTCTTAGCCTGAGCTAAAGAACTGGGGCAGGCTACTGAAACTAGATGATGATGATGATGATGATGATGATGATAATGATGATCACTTAATCATCATCTATTCATCCAAAAACTGAACTGAACATTCTTTCTCCAAGAACGCCAAGACGGCCGATCCCTTGCTACTCGCATCCAAATCGTCTTCCTACTTCCTCTTGGTTATGGCCGACCAACACTTCGTCTACCCTAACGCGGCCTCTACTCTTGGACCTTATTATGGTTATCCGCCTAATCGAACGCGGCATTCAAAATACATATAATTTTAATCATAATAATGATGTCTTTCTAAGCCTGTATACAATGTGTTTTCCACATTTCCCACCACTGCACCTTCTGTGTAGCCAATATCAGATACTAATCTACCAGTTCAGGAAATGAGCTAAAACCTTAACTGCAACTTACCTATTTTATAACAATTAGGAACTAATAGGCTTTCCTAACAGGCTTCATTTCAAAATATTTTAGTCCTAACGTTCACCCGTTCGCGTCGTATTTGACCACTGCCACATTAACATGCAAATTTTTCGCTTTGTCAGCAACTTAATTTTTTGATGGATTATTTTGATTCCCTTTCGTGAAGTATGGCGATTCATGAGACACTGAGTAAAGAAAAATTCTTAGATAGGTATTTACAAGGAAAATAGTCCAAGTCATTTTTGTTATATTGCACATAAATAAAAATATATCGTTTGTAATCACTTAACGTAAAGCTTAATTTTTTTTTCACATTGTTTAAATTGTCGATAAACATTAAATAAAATATTCCTTTGCATGGTTTATTTAAAAAATATGACTATTTATATAAATTACTATAATTATTTATTATAAGTCTCTACTCTATATGTTTGATATAGGAAATTATTAGATATCTTCTTCAAAATATTAAGAATGAAATTACTTTAATGGTGATGATCATAATATTGATGATTAAAGTAATTTTAGTCAGTGGATGTTTCCTGTAATAATATTAAATGACATTCCCTTTAAAACTCACATCTTTTGACATTTCAAAACAAAAGAATCGAGCACGCAACGCAGAACGCTCCCAACTTTGCCCATACTTTTTTAATATTGCATGTCATTTGTCATTGTCTTTAAACTTTTATTGCGACGTACGCAATAACTACTCAAAATACAATCTCGACAACTGTCGTATCTCTTTCCGTGAAACTAAAACGAAATACCGACCACCAAAACAATTTGAAAATGGAACATGAGTTTCATACTTTGCATGAGAATACCGAGACGCCAACGTTTACAAATAACTTCTTTCTCGTCGACTTCTTGTTTTGCCCTTTACCGAAAGTTATAATACAAATATGAAACATTAAAATTGAATCCTCGCCAAATACGTTAGTTAGTAAGGATGTAGGGTGGGCCGGTGGCCGCGCGGCCATACCGATCACTGGGCCCGCTGCAATATGGAGACGAGATATTACGCTACGACGTAGGCAGGTGCTACGACGTAGGAAATTGCACTTTTGATATTTTGTCATCGTAATCATAACAGTATTTTTGTTTTGTAATTAATCATTTGTGGACATGTTAAATGATATTTGCACTTGTTTTTTTTTAAGGAAAGATGCATAAAAATATTTACATCAGTTTGTAGAGGATTTTATATTAATTAGAGGCGAACAGTTTTATAATGTTGTTTGAGTTTTTTTTTTTTAAGTAGATAGTAGATATTTCATTTCCTTATACAGTTTGAGAGGTAGATGTAATACATAAAATAATTAATTCATCGTCAGTGACGAGTGGATCTTTTTGGACTTATAGGTATTAATTAATCAATGCTAATTGGAGGTAATAGTTCGACAGGCGGTGCCATCACAAGAATATTTCAGAGCCGCCGCGGTGATAAATCAAACTCGAAACCTTAATGAAAGCGAACGGATCGCGTCGCGAGGAGAGGGAGGAAAAAATATCACGGAAAAAATCAGGTGCGTCCCCCGGTCGGTGCCGAGAGAAAAACAGTCGGGCGTCGCGGCCGGGCGGGTAGGGCGGGCGGGGTGGCGCGTGGTGGGTGGGGGTGGCGGTCGATGCGGGGCGGGCCGTGCGCGCGCCTGCCGAGCGCGTGGGGCGCGTGGGGCGCGTGGGGCGCGTGGGGACTCTCCGCTCGCGCTCACTCGGCCGCGCCGCTTCTCTCGCGCCGACGCCGGCCGCGCCGCGCGTTACCGTCACGTGTCCGCTCCGACTTTACATGTCCAAAGTGCTCAAGTCAGTGCTCCCGATCGCAACCGCGCGAGTGCTCCCGCAGCCGATCATCGAGCCGGACCCGACCCGCACGCCGCTCAGGGTTAGTACGCTGGGTTTTCGCGTGGAGAATTACATATTTGTGAATGATCGATAGCCCGCGTTGCGAAAAGTTTATTTCGGGAGCGTAAAGTTTTGTCGAGTGGAGTGCGCGCCTCGGATGCACTTGGCGAGGCCGCGAGTGGCCGCCGTCGGCCGTCGGTCGGCGCCGTCGTGTCGCTCACCGCACCGCTCTCGATCCCCGATAAAAACAACAAACAGATTAATCGACCTTCCCGTGCGAACGACTCCAGTGCGAAATTTGTCCGTTTCCTTTCCCTCGGCCGTCGAACCGCCGAAGTTACCGTCGTGATGTTTTCTGTTAATGTACGAAACTTTTGATGAAATAAGAGTTGCTACACTAATAGCTCGAAATGAAATTGTAGGATTGCATGTAAAGGTGATATTAACAGTGAATAGTTCAAGTTGCCCATTTTTTCTTTTATCGCCGTAGCGGCTGCTTTTACTGAAACACCGGGGAAAACTATCCCGAAACAATAATTTTCCATGAGTTTGAGCGTAAATAAATATTTTATTATAATTTTTATATATTTTATTATTATTTTTTATATTTTAATTGTAATTTTATAATACAAATAAATATATTTATAATAGTTTTAAGCTCCTAAATGATGAAATTTTATTCGAAAGTTATTTTAAATATTTATTGGTGTAAATGGTGTTATTTGAAAGTGTTATGTTGCATTTTGTGTTTGTTTTACAAAAATTGTGGTGAATAAGTGACTGGTGATGGTGCATTTATGCTGATTATATTTTAATGAGCATTTATTTTATTTAAATATTAAATTAAAGTTAAAAAAGCTTTTAAGTTAAAATTAAAAATTATTTTAAAAAATGCTAAATTTTATTTTTGGCAGTCACCTGTGGCTTTCAATATTTTTATGCTCATACTTTTGGAAAATAATTATTATTTCAACAACAAAAATGAAAAACTTGCTATTTTCATGTTAGCATAATTGTTATATTTAAAATATTATATAATATAAAAATAACGCATCATTTTTGAAATATGTGCAACAAATAATACCCTACTAATGATTCCATACAATTAATATTTAAGAACAGGAAAGGAACAAAATTCCTGATATAATTCGTTTACGAGCCTCTTAATTTTCGTTTCGCGTGACGTTTCGTAAAGTCAATTGACGAACGCACAATAAATTTTATCAGACATATGCATCTCGTTAAAACAAGTATTTTCAATATTCATTCATCAAATTACAAAAAAAAATAAAAAACTTTGTCAAACCTAAAATCGCTTCGTCGTAATTATCTTTTGTAATAACAAAATTCGAAAAATGTCCCTGAAATAGTTTTCAAAATATTTGCATTTACAAATGTCCATAAAACGATTGTAAAATGTTCAAACAATTCCTATGATAATAATGCAAGCGCTCGCGGGCGGATTCATATTTTCGTGCCGCGAAGTAGCCAAAATGAAATAACGAAACCTCAAATATTTTGGAATTGCGTTCTCAAAGAATAATTTTGGTAGCTGTAAGTTTATAACTTGCACAAATTCAACATAAAACTCATAGTGACACAAGTCAAACTCGAATTCTTCTGAACGGTAAACGAAAATTTTTATTAGAAAATTCAAATGTTTTCAATTTAGCACCTGTTGATTGCATCGTGTCGTTTTAGCGTGTTATGTACGTGCATATTACGGACGTGACATTTCCACAGAATGACTCGCTGAGATGAGATTCAATATAAATAACGTTTAAATATTCATAAAATGACTTTAACACAGTTATTGCATTATATTCGTAAGTCTTATAAGTCTTACATTATTATTATTAATAACCCAAAAATAAATCCCTTTTACTGCACCCAAAAAAGCACTGATGTAAGCACGGTTAGATACTTATAAAAATTAAAAATATATATATCTAAAATAAGATGAGAAGAGAAAATGAGATCACTGTTGGCACTTTATAAAATTTTCTATTGTTTTATTTAATATTTATGTCTGTTTTATTTTAGCCAATAAAATATGCATATAGAAATCCGTAATTCAATAAAGCATTATATTTATAGAACAAAACAGCGATTAACTTTCGTGAAACCGTCAAGTAGACCAAGCAATGTACCACTAAAATCCCGCAAAATGTTATATGTTTTTGTGGAAAATTTATCTCGATAAATAAATAGCTTCCCTAACAAACAAACATCTTTGGAGATGTTTTCCCCCAAATTCTCCATGAAAAAGCACAATATAAATAGCCACCGAAAAGAAATGATGTTATAAACTTCAGCCATTAATATTATGACAAGATTGTCATAAAGACTGGTCTTAATCTTTTTTCCACAGACTTGTAGCCTCCAGTGTATTCCCCATAGTATTTTCCGTTTTAAAACCGACCTGACCTGACCGAACAAATTCTTATATACCCTAAGTTCCTTTGTATGTAATAATATTATTTATTGATTCTTAATTCATGTTTTCGGAAACGATTTTTTTAATAATAACGTCTCTTTTATTCCGTATAGTATTTCACTTTTTAAACTCATATTCTAATATCATAAGTAATTTAATCACCTTCGATAATTTCCTTCTTTATATATTGTTATTATACGTTTCCTGAAAACTCTTACACAAAGTATAGCACTATATAAAATACTACCTATATGTCTACTATAGAGTAACAAAAGTTTTGCGATGCCATTATTTGTGACAACTGATAACGAAGCCTAACAGCAAAACAATGTTTCCGTCCAAAACTGGAGTAAACAGAGCTAATGATTGAGCATCGGCAATTATGATAGATGGAACTTGTTCGTCTCACGCACAGCTTCCTACTGGAAATAAAGGATGTGATATATCACACCGCGTTTTTAGCACCCTTCCGTTTATGTTAGCCTGGTATTACTTTACTGATCGAACTTACTAATAGGTTTTGGATAGTTTTTTGTGGAGGATCCGGCTTTTTTTTCCAATTTATTGAATTGGGTTGACTGTGTGCTACATGCAAATTGAGTTAAATAAAATTGGTTAATTTTAAAATTTTAGTACATATATATACAAAATTTCTAAAAAATACATCTTCCCAATCTGTGAATATAACTTGCACACGTAAACAAATGCACACGTTTTGTATTACGTATATAAAACTGCGTAAGAGACGGCGAGTATGTATATTTTAATAGTATGTATGTGTTGAATAAAAATACATTTTGTTATCATATATGTATCACCATCATCCGCCTCTATCCATCCACTGTTGAACATATGCCTCCTTCTTCTTGCCGGAGATCGTCTTAAGTATCAGGGTATATTTTCATATTTGTTCAAGTTTCCACTTGTAATCGAATACGAAAAAAATATACTTACTAAAACAAAAATTTTATTAAGGTTTTAAGGGATTATAATTTTAATTACAGGAGTGGTTTCATAATTCATTATTGTGGAGTTAGATACCCTTTCGCAAATAGATTGATAAGCGGTGGCAGGGCGGTGTTTATTTATTAATTGACTACACGTTATCATAGCGTAATTACTGTCTTTCCTCTTTGAATATATTTTCTTTTAGTGATATCATAATGGCTAAATATTTATATGGCGCATATGAGAATATTAGTTGTGTGTTGAAACGGATTAAATTGAAATTTATATTAAAAGATTGCAAATAAAACAGAAATTTTCTTAGCAGCAGATTTCTCAAAAATACCATAACGCTAATTCAGTTGTTTATGCATTAAATTAAACGCCAGATATTATAGTATCTAGTAGTTTTAAATCTTGTATAAAAGTATTTTATTCCCACCATTGCGTAATGCAAAAATATTCTCGCACATGCAATATTTACTTTAGTATTATTGTATTAACATATTCCTTAAATAGTTGAACAGGAGTTTCGCACCTCAGAACAAACTTCCATACTTATGTAGTCAATACAGTTGTAAAGTCGCTATATCATGGTAGCATTAATTACCAAGGTTGGGAGGAGTCCAATAGGACGCTTTATTAAGTTTAAACGTGTAGATTTACGATCAACCCTTTCATTAAACAGGTATTAAGAAGATAGATAAGCCCATGCATTACACATTCGCCCATATAAGTTTGCGGACTTTGTATAAAGCTTTACACGGACGATTGTAATTGCCTAACCCTTCCAATCAATGGTACGATATCTTATCTTTATGAATTCAACACTATCTATAATGACTAACATAGCTTAAGTTTTGATTTCATAAGAATATATTTAAATAACATGCACTAATTAATTCTGAAAAATGCTTCGAAAATATATATCTGCAGATAGATTATGATAAAATTATGTATTATATAAACGGTTATATAGTATTGCTATCGTTTGGTGTCAATATAAAAAGCATGACATTTCACTAGCTTGTATTCCGCATAGGGCGAAGTATTAGGTACGTGATAGTGACCAATATGAATTTTGTTTTCTCTAAATCCCTAACATATTCTAGCAAGCTTGTATAATGACAAACCTAACGAAGTGTTGTCGTCTTACAAAAAAAATCTGTGTAGTAGCTTCATTTTAATTCGACAACTCCTACTCATTTCAAATTGTATCGTCATGAAACTTACACCAAAATTATTAAATGAGATAACGCGACATAGATGTTCATACGCGAATAATTCTGATCTCATCACAGGAAATTGTCTTATTAAAGGGTTAATTGAGCGCACATTAGATAGTCCTTGTTTTGTTTCACACAAAGAGCAATCGATTTTGAAGTTCGCTGGATTGAAAATTATATGAGAGGTGGGTTTGCGACGTGGGTCGCCAATGCGCTTGTCTTTCGGTTCAATGGGCTTTCTTTAAATTGGCGATGGCTCCCCGCTGGCCGCACAATATATTGCATCTCCCGTCCTCGTTGCGACATCTCCGATATTGCTTCTTTCGACCTTAAGCAAATACAATTTCTGTCTCGGCAAGATGGCGTAGGTAAATCGGGCGACGTGGAAAACTTTTACGTAATAATAAAATGAATTCCAAAAATTATCGGTGATGCGTGATACAAGGTTTGAGTACGCATTTATTTATGATTACAGCAACAAAATGATGTATTTCGGGGCAAAGTAAGTTGCGTGATACGTATATATCATGAAGTTTCAAATAATAAGTGGGTCGGTCCTCCAGCGATCGACGTAGTTCAATCTATACCGCAATCGGTGGGTTTCTTTTGTTTTTCGTCATGAAGCGTTGTTATGTAGGAATTTTATCGTGTTCATTGCTAGATATGTATTCACTATTTGATTATTCGTAACCTATTTTGAGAAAATGTCTTACAATTTTTATATTTAATTCGTGGAATTTAACTTTATTCGACGAAATGTACCAACTATTCCGATAGGTTGCAAATTACATTAGCGCCTAGAGTACCTATTACATTTTAAGCTAAGTTTTATTGACATACATTTGTCCAGTTTACTACTTTTGATTACTTGTATTTTAGGAACTTAGAAAGACATTTTGTAGATGCATTGCGATTGTTAATTTTTACCTACATAAGATTTAATAATTAATCATAATAATAGTTATATGGTTAATGGTGAATATTGATAATGATTTCCATGTAAAACCAAACGCCAATATTATGCCCTGTAATACGTACACTCAACGTTTCTGAAATCGACAAAAAGGGCGACCGGCGTCTGTTCCCTACTAACGGCCATCATGAATTCTGTCCACGAACTACTTCACGGCTTATTGTAATTTACAAAACTGACATAGTTTCTTCGTATCATCGTAGGAGTTATTTATTTTGAGATTCCGTATTTGTACGATATTTGAGACCCCTTTTATATTATTTATCGTGAAACTATTTCATTTGTGTTTAATTTAGTTCAAGATTGTGAAATCTAATAAATGTGAAATCATCAAAAGATGTATGATTATGGTCAAGTTGATTGAATGCTCAATATATTTTTCGTACTTTAGTTTAATCCTGCTTAGCGATAATTATAACTGGACTATAGTTAAAAATAATAAAAGAATACGTATAAGTAAAGCAATCATAAATAAAATTACATCTTAAATATAAAATGCAGGGTAAAAAATATTTAAAGCTTATAACATATCTAATTAGAAATATTTTATTTGCGTATACGGGCAATGTGAACATTCTAATGTAATATGAGAAGTTTACTTGATGGTAAGAAGTCTAGAAAGACATACATTGGTGATTAAAACTTTACTAAGACTTGTAAAAATGGCACTTGTAGAAATCGAGACACCGTGCTCTGAGACAAGTGAAACACATAGTAAATATTCAGTTTTAAACGTGTCATAATGGTTACAATAACCATGTTACTTTCGAATCTTACAATGATGACGATAATATATAACACTATTTAAACTATTGGCTATAAATTACAAAGAACCTAAAACAAAAAACCTTAAAAATATAATATAATAACCTATGTATATTATTAAGGTCCCTGTAGGCAAGGTTCCGAAGATACTGGCAGCGTTCTCCCTTTGAATTGCTAGAATAATTCTTTGTCCGAGGTAGCTTTGGTCTTTGGTCTTCTGTGATGTCGACTAACCTTTTTGCTATTTTCTTAAAAAGCCTTATAGCGCTAGGTCTTGACACCGAATGGGACAAAATCATATTCGGAGCCTAGACCCCTGTATTAGCATATTTTAGCTTTTTCAGCCACTTTACAACCCGCACCAGCTCTGTTGTTGGTTTCGTGTAGATGGGAAGGGGCCAGCGTGTCTGAACAGGTTGCATCCCACACCAGCACCCGGCCCATCTTCCATGGAATCAAACTCATACCGTCCGGTCTCTTGCCATCGTCTCTTGCAATACCAGTCGGCTCAAGTAGACTTGGCACGTTGACGGTGGCAAGGGACTGGCGTATGATATCGTTAAGTGCGGCATGATGACGATTATTATATATTTTTTGTTCGTTGGATAGGAAATCTGGCAGACGTGCCACCTGAGAGTAGGTAAGGTCGAGCCCAGGCAACTCATTTCTGTGTTGCCTATCCTGAGACATAAGATGTTAAGTCTCTGTGCCAGTAATTACACTGTCTGTCCTGCCCTTCTCTCTGAAACACAGCAAAGCTATTTTACGGGAGAAACAATCAAGATGGTGGTACCGATACAGCCGGGAGCGCGCCACAACGCATCCCTCCCACCCGTAAAGTAACAAATAACAAAATATTAATACAAAAAGTGAAAACAAAACGGAAAATCTTTTATAACATTATTTCTAGGAAAACCGGCTCGAAATGAAATTGCAGAAAGTTCGTTACGGGCACAAATCCAATTCTGTAACTACGCATACACTTTGAATGTGGGATTGATGCTAGTTACGTTTAGTGCAACTTTGGAAATATTCCTGGGTATAACCAATTTACGTTTTTTCTAACGGGTTTTCTATATGGTGTTTTGAGTGTTCGTGTACATATGAGATATTTTGCTTCCGATTCCAAATGATATGCAATTTGTGTTCATTTTGGATGTATTTGTCTTGTATATGTATATGCATGTATCTTGACATGTTTTATACGCTAAAAGTATGTTGATGAAAATAAAAAATATACCTTATTGTATATTTTAAATTTTCAGTCAAATCTAATCAGAAAATATTGTCAATTGTGAATTACAAACAATAAAAAATATAGCTCACAATTTTTCGTCTTCTTTTAATCTTATTCGAATGTCATATAACTGACATACCTTCCTAGCTTTATTGTTTCAAACGGCTTATTTAAAAATGAAATGCTTGGATATTAAAATGTAAATTTATTTAATTTAACACATTAAAGCATATATCATTGTCAGTGAAAAAGGTTGTACTAATGGCATAAATCGCAAAGCGAGCACAAAGTAACCACTGAATTTTACGTAGCAATTTGAAATTCAATTTCTATAGTCCGTTGCACTGCGAGGAATTGAGTACTCGTTGTTTTACAAATTTGTATAATTTTTAATCACAAACATCACTTATCCTTATGATAACTTTCAAGTGTTGTTATAAAAAATAATAATTATTATTCTATTTCTGAGTGGTATATACTGGTTTGCTTATTTTCGTAACAGTAAACTACTCTTGTAGAACAGTTTTTGTTCAATTGCTCAAATCAGACTTTGACTAGTGATAGTTTAGCTATAACCTACAAATATAAACATTTTTTTTGATATCGCAGGGAAGTCCTTTATCAATGTATCCGGGATCTTTGGGTACATCCTGACCCTATCAATCCCACGGCTGATACCTGGGAGTGCCCTACCCTTAAACTAAAACCACTAGCTTTTTTTCAATTCTTCCAATCAGCCTTTAACTAGTGATAGTTTAGCTATAACCTAAAAATATAAACCTACCTCTATAATAGCCAAAACAAAAAATCCTCTATACATATTTACTATAGAGAGATCTTGCAATCTTCTGTCTTTATTGCATTATCATAAGTTTCTTAGTTCTGAATGATCAATTATAATAATAAAAATACTTGTGACGGACCGATCCGTGCCACAATCCTGAATTGCACTATCGAAGTTCCACAGGTCGGTGCCACATACTTACTAGACAAGACTGTAAAGATAGTTTACTAAATATATTTTAATGAATTTTTATATCATGCTACTATTTTAGTTTATAATAAAATATCACGTGTTTTTTTCTTAAGAACAAATCAGTCCTCCCGTAATCATGGTTGCTGTAAAGTATCCGAAACGTCGGGCTTGTCAAAATCTTAATTAACCGCGATAAAATCCGTAAAAATTGTTTCATTATAATGAGTGAAATTCGCGTAAACATTAGAAAACAATAAACAAAATGCTTTGTAGTAATAAAAGTAAAAATATATTATTTTACTTTGATTACTATTTAATTTATTAACTCTCTAATATTGAACTAAGTTTAGTTATATTAGCAGCTAAGGCTAACTAGCGTTTACTGAAGTATTTATAACGTTTAAAATACTAAACACAGTAAGTAATCTGAATAAATACTACATGCTTGTGTATTCTTAACTTGTTTAATCTTCATACTCCAACAAATGGGCAATACATCGTTTTACACTTAATTTTAAACTTATATGTTATTTCTACTACGCTAAGCACTTTTCAGTTTAACAAATGGAGAAACGTTAAATAGTTTACCCAGTTTTTTGCTAATGTAAAAATAGAAATAATCCCGTATAATATGGTAATATTATAAGTTATATTTAATTTCGCTAATGTTATCTTTGTATCAAAAAATAATATATTATTATGTCTATTCATATTGCTGAGTAAATTGCTGATACTTAAAAAAAAAAAAACCTCAAAGACAAAATTTATATCACCATTATCGGTTACGGTGTTTAAATAGTATTTTACAAAGTAAATATAATTTTCATAGGTATAACAGGAGGACTTGGCGGGTGTGATACGCAATGTTCGTTTTCATATCAATCATTATAATATAGAAGCTCGATCCCTTGGCACTTGGCCTAGATTCCAAATTACACAAATTTACGTAGTGGGCCTGACCGCCGCATTGGACGAGCATGGGATTAGGCGGCCGGGCCAAGCTTACATCGAATAGCCGAACGCTATACTACGCTCAACCGATCTCGGCCAAAGATTTCCGATTTTTCCATTCCATTTACAAAATAAATGCTTGTCAACCGAAACGTAACCTTCATAACTTAATAAGAGGGAAAGTTTGAATAACCGCGTCTTAGCTTCACATTGGCAGTTATCAAAGTATGTCTACTTTACCAAAAGTTAGAGTTAAGTAGGATTTGTAGACTTACGCTTTTACTAAGCATTAAGTTATTATAAATATTGAATCTTCGTTTACGTGACACTGATCACTTAAAACTCATTTACGTCGTTGAAATGATAAAACAAATATAGAGTTTATACAACATAATTTTGTCATAAATTTTTTTAAACCATTGTTTAATTGTTTTTAATATCATCATCTTATAAAGGACTTATTACTGTGTATAATATAAATTCTGTTATTACTGAAATTCATATAATATATATGATTCTATTGAAATTACTGCGGTACAAAAAATATACAGTATGAATTTCCCACATATGAAATTTTTTATTTCAATGTAAATTTATTCTACATTTAATGTAGTACTAGGTTTTTACTCTTTTCATATAGTCCTAAAATACACTTAAAACAATAAACAAGTATAAAAAACAAGAGCATTATTTGTTATAGCAAATATACGTAATACCCTTTCATTTATAACTCCCGCCGCGGTTCTTGATACAGCTTTGCCTTTAATTCCGACTTAATTAGTGTCACGCAAGTTCTGTAATCCTAGGCTCGAGGATCGTACCGTTCTTAAAATGGAGATTAGTGTGGTATATTATCTCGAACTATGCCATCCTCTCGTTATATAACTGATTGCATTCAATAAAACACGGAATTGTATACACAATTTATAGCACAAAATCTGTGGAAATAAAAATAAATATTTGCGTTGCTTAAAACACGTCAACACAAAGAATCAACTGCAAGGAATTCTAAAAGAAATAAACACAGTATTTTGTGTACGGTACTCCTTCCGTGGTCGCGTACAACGGATGTGCAGGAAACCGCTTGCATACTGAATAGGCAAGCCTAAAAGACACTGCGGACCTCGGTACGTACAGGGGACAAAACTTAAACATGCCACCTTAATCTGCGGCAAACCTGCGGAATTCGGACATTAAAGCGCTATCCAAAGATTTTTATATACAAGCGAAGCGTAGTATCGATACGCAGGTGCGAATCTTCATTCCACGCTTATGTCATTAAATTTTAACCACGATCTTCCACTTATTAGACGTCAGCGTTATTATAAGACAGTCCCTCGGTGTGTCTGTCGGCAAATTAGTTGACGAATTTTGTATCGATAATTTACGTTCGATGTTATTTTTAACGTGACATGAAAATGAGGGCCGCGCGTTGCTCAAGCGTTTACAAATAAGAAACGCGAGATACGAGTGCGTAATAAATTTTATAATGCGATATCGATCCGGATTCATACGTAATAATAATATATTGGATCGAATATTGGAATGTTTTCGTGCGCTCGGCCCGCATCTCGAAATAGTCCCTCATCAAAGACAAGCAGGTTTGCAGCTGTAAATCCATTTCAGTGTTGCATGTCCGTGTTATAAATTGGAGCATGTACATAAGTCTATTGCTACCGGTATTTATATAAGTAAGACATCACGTCCTATAACCCCGGCCCGTATCCCTGTACGTTTGTGTTTTCTATTAACATATCCGAGATACTATTAGGCCAGCTAGATGGATGTGGTAATTTGATTTGTGTACATTCGCAAAATTAGAGGAAAGGTAATAGAATACATAAATACCGACCCAAATCAACGCTCTGCGGTGACGTAGATATGGAATTAGCAATTCAATTTTATTATAATCTGCCGACCTGTGTCGTCCCCACTTATTCGTGTTACACCCGCAAAAAAATGATAAAAGGTAATATTATGATAATAAATATTAAAAATGAAAAAGTTATCCCTTAAAAACTTCCCTAAAATGTTGAGAAATTTTCTTACAATTATTTCACCCTTGCTTAACCATGAGAAAGATTTTAATCCAAATGAGACTTATAAAACCCTAGGGGAATAAAAGAGGTTAGCTGTCTTAATGATCGCTGGGAAAATATTTTCGAGTGAATTTTCGTTTGTTTTAAACTCATACTTTTAATTTTAATATAAAAATGAGTATTTCAACAATGTCAGCCCCTAACTACTTGTGTATGATAATTCGAGTCAGATTGCATTTGATGAAACGCGCGGGCTCCGCTAAGCACCAGACGACCGCGCTGCATAGATTTGCATTTTACGGGTTTTGATACGTGAGCGAATATTCAGCGCGGTGTCGGCGTAGGTATCTTTTGAATTCGACGCGGCGGGCGCCGAGTGGCCGGTCGAGGGCGCTCTACCGGCGGCGCGTGCTCGAGTGCCCGACCCGATGCGCCTGCGCACGCCGCTCCTTACCGCTCCCTCCCGCCTGATCCACCGCCCACCACCCGACTCTCGTTAGAAGGTTATTACAATTAACTACAACCTGACTTAAGCCTCAATTTGGCACAAGATACGAGTATAACGAACACAATTTTTAAACTAACGAAAATATATTCAAGCTTTTATAAATTTTAAATTTTGAAATACTTTTTAGGTGAGTTTCGAATTTTTGGAACCGTGAACTCCGGTTGTCATTAGCCTATGAATGAAAAGGGAAAGCCATAATGAGGCTTGTCCGATAAATTGGCATCAGAGAAGAGTTTTATAATACGGTCGCAGCCTTTTTAAATATTATAATTGCTTACCCATTTTATGTAAATTCAATTAAAGTGATGACTTATTTGCGAAAATTTTGATGTGCTTAGTAAGTTACGGGTTACTTAGTAAGTTAGTTTTTATTATCAATTACTAAGGAATTTTCATCACAGTTGAATACAAGTATTGCTAATTTTATGATTATTGGGCCTTAGAATTAGTGTATTAAAATAGTTTTCTAATGCCGACTAGACAAAATATAAATGCTTATTTCTTACTTATTTCTTCAGTGAAACAGCTTTAACGTGTTTCGGACAGGACAGGAGAAGGACAGGACAGACAATGTAATTACACATGAATGAGTTGCCTGGGCTAACTTGTTTATGTTCACGGGCGACGCTTACCACTTACCAATGTTATGTGGCTCGTCTGCCCGTTTGCCTATCCAATTATCATAAAAAAAATCGACTACTCGGGCCACATCCATTGAAAGATAACAATTGTATAGTATCTATTATGACGACCTCTGTGGCTCAATGGTAAGCGCGTTGGCGCTCAAGCCGGAGGTTGCGGGTTCGAATCCTGGCAGGGAACAAAAAGTTTTCCATGTTTCTGGGTCATGGATGTATATTAAATATGTATATTATATAATAAAAATCTTAAATATATGTATAGTATAAAAGTATTAAATATATTTCCGTTGTCTGGTACCCGTAACACAATTTCTTCGAGAACTTACCACGGGACCAGATTGACGTGGTGTGAAAGCGTCCATAGATATTATTATTATTGATTTACTTTATTGTTACGTCAATATACTTAACTTTTGTTTTTTATTCCGTAGAATTATAACTTCAAACTATTTAATCTGAGCGAATACATGTCAAAACACGTACTCGATGTCGATATTGCGTAAAACAGGCCAGTAACACGTATATCATCGTACCTAAATAAAGTCATGTTTATTATGAAGCATATATCAATAGTATTCATAGAAATATTGATACTTTGATTTATAGACCGCATTGTAAATCATGCGTCAAATACATATCGAGGGGAGTCTGTCATCAGGCGTGAAGGGAGATTGTGAATTATATTCACTTCGTATATTACCTTATTACTGATCGGGTACTATTCTGTTATAATACTACTCTGTTACATTACTATTAATGTTAGATTACTCTCGGTTTTGTCATTTAAGAAGAATATTGGATGATAATTTTCTGATTTAAAATCAGCATTCGCAGTTGATTAAGTATAAGTTTTTATGCGCCTACTTATACAATCTTAATTTTGTTTAATATCTGGTCTTTTTTTTAAATTTAACGCCGGAAAATGCTCTGAGGCATCCCGTGGGTCTCCCCAGGCAGGTATGTCGGACGCACTGCGCCCGAAAGCTGGTAAGTGGACGCAGCTCTACCCACTAAAACCCATCGAGTGCCACCAATGCCGCCTTTGGTGAGGTTCCCCGGATCAGTTGAAACAACAGGGTACAACGGCTAGTCAGTCCCCCAAGGGACCGACGCCACCTCCACAGTGGGGTTGTCCTGCACCACAGAACAACCCCTCTCAACGTCGGGACAGTACAATGGGGTGAGGATCCCGTCCTCGCCCCTTGCTCCCTGCTCTTTTGTCCCCTCTTCTTATAAGAGGGGTACAAAGAGCCCCCTCGACTCAATTACCTTCGCCCATGGTGCAGGGCCCACCTTGGGATACTGAGCCCCACCGCCACGTCAAGGCCTGAACCATGGTGGGGTTTGTTTAATATCTGGTCTAATTCAACATATTACAGTTATGTTGTTGATTTATTTTTAATTTAGTAAGTATTGCCTGACCAGAAATATATAAACCCTGCGTAGTGTCGCCACGGTGTCTTTCTTACATCAACACATAGTATAGTCCATACATAAATTAGTTCCGAAATTTTCCGCAATATGGCGAGGGTTTTTATTTTCTGGTCAGTTATAGACTGACCAGAAAATAAAAACCCAAGAACATAGTTTATTTTACGTTGATTTATCATGATTATTATGCATCATTATTAATTACCATTAATACTCCTTGCTAACATGACTATAATACACCGGTGTATGCTATGTTCAGTAACCTATTTTCAAATTATCCGGTCTATTTTAAGTGTTCATTGAGGGGCAGCACTTGTCAATGCTTCTATATTCTAAATTTGGTTGACCTATCTTCAGACTCTTGCCAGACTATTTTTTCGGAGTGAAATAAATTGTTGGTTATTACTTAGGATTAACTGGTCTTTTGATACCGCTTTAACCAATCGAAGATTTTTCGTCGTAATTTAATTTTCCAGTCAGTTTTTTAAGCTTTACTTGACGTTATTTTTGCTATCAAAATTTCACATCGATTATTTTATTTTTATTTTTGATAACTTTATCTTAATAATGTTTTCAAATTGTATATCTTATTAATTTTTAACTAAGCTTAACTGGTTTATGAATATAATTTCAGTCTGCTATACCATAAAATATTTAATCTAAGAAGGAATGAATAAAATTTTCTCTTCGTATGATCATATGATCGCCATTATTAAATTTCAAAGGAGATAACGATCCGGTAATCTTAAAATATAACGTTCTATTTCATCCAGAGAGCCCGTTTAAGATGGACGCTCCAAATTTATTGACTCTAGCCTTTTCTTGTTATAAAAGTGCAAAAGTTTTGATCAAAACGTAAATTTGAAAATTTCGCAATTTAAACTTTTGATCAGGATTCAACACACGCTATTTTAACATACAATTAATTGTTTTAACGGAGAGTAAAATTCTGCATTGCACCAGCCCCAGAAGTTGAAACTCAAACTATACATAATAAACGGTTTTGCAAGCTATTCGAAAAAGAAATTCACAAATTTGTTTTGATCATATAAAATCTAATTAGTACGTTATTATAAATTTGGTTGGATTAATCCATAATAAATGGTAATTGGATACGAATATCTGTGAAGGTCTCTTTAGCATTCGACGTGGAGCAATTACACTTCCCGTGCCGGGCGAGCACGACGAGCTAGAACAATATGGGGTTAGCACCAGGCTCCCCCGGCCCCGGTACTATTTTTTAGATTCCAAAAAGGTCTCTTTAGTGTTCATTAATTGATTTCATCCGTGATCAACAATGACCATAATTAAATTATGATATGCTAACGAAAAATGTGGTTTCGTTTTAATTTAATCACGAATTTCTCTATTTCATTTGCCATTCAGCTGTTGTAACAGATATAATTAACTAATGTTTAACTTATGTGCACAGAAACAGCACATTTTGCAAGGAGTATACGAGTACCTTTTGTATAATTAAACTGCGGGCAAACCCAGTTTAAGTTTAATCCTATAGCCTCTTGACACAACACTCCCCCCTCCGAGGGGGGCTTATTTTGTTCGTCAACATATCGACCGATGTTGAGACGAAAATGCTCAGCTACAAGTGTCATACAAAATACCACTGTCAGTTGTATGTTATTCGAATCATTTTCTGTTGTCTCTGTTTTTTTCGTTTTCTTTTCGCGAGGATTCAGAAAAATATACGCGTTATTACTAGGATAGAGTTCACTTCAATGATCTTTCGCAAGGGTTGCATATTTAGGGGAGCCTATTATATGTGCGTGATAAAAATATGCCTTATTAGGTACTTCATAAAGTCCACATCTAGTTGTAGATTATACTAAATTTCGACGGCGACTTTGCCTCAGCGAAATTCATCGGAAATTATTTTCATTTATATATTTGTAAGCATTTTTGTACTATTTCCAATGTTAAGAATGCTATTTGTAAATTAAAAATGTTATATTTAAGTTATTACAGCATATATGTGTGTTTATTGTGCCTCCTTTTTTCCTAAATATTATTACTACATAAATACAACTTCATACGTCATATTATACAATACACATAGGTACTTTTTCTTAAGGATAGATAAAAGCTAACATGAAGACAAACAAACTAATTCATTTGTTCAAAGATAAATCATAACGTAAGATTCAATGTAAGCAATGTAAAAAGTTAATAACCCTTACCATTATCTAAGATGTTTAAATATCAATATACTTCCAATCAAGTTATTAATATTTTCTGATATAACAAATTTATTATATTGAAAATATGAATATATTTTACGTAAGACTTTGCATTCAAACACTCGTAAATTGAGGTCGATTGTAGGCGTACCCGATTACGTAAAGTCGAACTCTACATATCCGGCTGTCCAGACCCCTAAAAAGTATAAATGAACGCTCTCAGCAACTCGACGATGGTTTACAACATTTAGGGTCTTATTACGCATTCTCGACATTTGCTTAATGTATGAAAATTTGAAAGAACGAACCATGTTGATGGTACTCGAACAAAATAATTGCTACGGTCGCGCGGTCCCGTTTCGGCCTCCGCATTCATTATTCACTTTTTATTTTGCCCTCCCTTGGCTTATAATTTGAGTTGAAACATAAAATCAGGTTTTATTTGATTATGTGTAAAAAAAAGAAAACTGAAAGAAAATATTTACAACTTTCCCGCGGACAATAGAACGTTATTATACTTTTGAATGATAAATATTTAAGCGCGGACCGTAAAACATTTTTGCAACAATTAAATCTTTTTGCGTTGTATGTTAGAATATTTCGCCATCCATATTTTAAGACAAAGCCGCCGTAGTAATCTTAACAATGGGTAGGCTTGATGGAGGCATACTGTTTCACATTCACTAAGAAGGGAAATGCGACAAGGTATCCATGCTTCTCGTTTTCAACTACTCTTTAGGCGCGACGACATAAAAGAAAATAAGTGCCTACCTACGTAGGTATATACTTCATGAATGCACCCCCAATGTATACGAAGTCACTCCGATGTATTTCGAATGGCTTTCGATGACAAGTGCAGAGAGCTATTTCTGTTTTTAGATTGGTAAATGCGCCTTTTGTTTCTTTAGTACTCATGTAACAACTCCTGAGGTATGTTCAAGTACACATCTGGATATATTTTATTGTTTAAAAATAAAAGTGCGTAATATTAAAATGTTGATGATGTGTATTTTTTCCGCCCATTCAATGTCATCAACGGTCTGTGTCAATTTAAGAAAGTAAATTAATTCCATACAGACAGTCTTTCGCCTAATCCGATCCAATCTCAACGATCAACATTCAAATAATGGCAAATTCTCAAAAAATCTCTTCATATTCTCTCAAGTTTAGCCTGATAGCGAAAAAAATGTATTTGAGTAAATAAGTTTACGGTGTCTTATATCTATAATAAATATCAAAGTATTTAATATATTATTGAGCAATCGTTCACTTTACGCCAGGATTTTTGAAAAAAAAAAATGGTTAACAGAATCAGCTAGGAAGTTTTTTTTTATGTGATCAGGGGGCAAATGAGCAGTCGGAGCCTCACGGTGCCAACGCCCATACACATCCACACAACCAAGGCCACGCAGATGCGCCACCCTCCTTTTCCCAATCCCCCCCAATGGGCCACCGGAAACTCACAAACCGCACGAAACGCGACAGCATAGCTGTCACTTGACGCCGGTGTTATGTGAGCGAGAGGTACCACCCCGGTCGTGCCGGCCCAGTTCGGCTGCAATGCAGCACCTCTTACAAAAAGTTCTAATGAATATGTTAATTTGATATAAATTAAAGCTCTAAATAAACATGCGGCAAATAACATTGGCAAGAGTTTTCAATATATATTATTATATATATTGAAAAACTAATCGGATGTATTATGGATATCTCCTTATTTTAGAGACTCGATATACTCAATGATAAACAAGTATACATTATTCTAGCTCTCTGAAACATAGATCTAACATTATAACACATATTTCCTTTGAAATATTGTCTCAGATGAGAACTTATATCAATGTATAAAGTAATACGGAATATTTTTATTGAATCATTTATTTCTTTTTATTTATTTATTTATAACTCAGATATAAAAAATCCATATACAAAACTTATAATGATAATTACAAACATCGATTAGAATTCATCATTAAATCATTCTCAAAAAATTAAAAAAAAATCTGAAATAACAATGTGTCAGTGGATGTCGCTTTCACTTACCATCAGGTGAACCAACTGTCCGTTTGCCCCCTCTTCTATAAAAAAGAGTACGGGAATAAATTATTATAGCCTATGTGTTGTTCTGATGTATATGCTAAGACGTAAGAGGTAGAGCCATGCTACTAGTAAGACTTTGTAGCCGAATTGGGCTGGCACGACCGAGGTGGAACCTCTCGCTCACATAATACCGCCGTAAAGTGCCAGCTACGCTGTCGCGTTCGTACCGTTTGTGAGTTTCCGATGGTCCATTGGGGGGGATAGGGTAAAGAAGGGCAACACATCTGCATAATCTTTGGTTGTGTTGTTAAGTTTCATTAAAATCCATTCAATAGTTTTTGCGTGAAAGAGTAACAAACATCCATACAAACTTTCGCGTTTATATTAGTAGAATAAAGTGGTCTCGATTTTATATGTTAATTTACTTGTAATCTCAACTAATATTATAAATGCAAATCAAACAAACGCTCGTCGTTTGTTTGCATGTTATGTTTTAACGCCAAAACCAAAAAAACAAATTTAAAAAATTCTTTCACCAATGAAAGGCTACATTATCAATAAGTAACAAAGGCTATGTCTTATCCCCTTATTACCAAAGAATCGGGAGCTACACAGTTGAAACCACAGGGCGCTGTCTGCTTAAATAATTATAGAACTAAAATTAGTATGACTTATAACGGTTGTCACTAGGGTTGCCAACTTTAATTAGAAGAAATAGGTAAATATCTGATTTCAAAGGAGGTACATAAAGGGTACGATGGACTTATAAAAAGGGTATCATTTATATAAAAAAATACAAATGTATTTTGGTACTTCATGCGGCACATAACAAGTTTTCATGTTTTTAAGAATTTTAGGTCTATATATCTATATATCTATAAAAATCCTAACTCTATTGTGTAAATAAGAGTATTTTGGGCGTTCTCTATAAATATTATAGATTATAGACTACTCCTACCTACTCTATTTTAGAGTACGGTTGGCAACCCTAGTTGTGACTGATATAATCATTGTTAATCCCCTCAAACAAAACAATGGTAGACGACGCCAAGTATAGATGTTCTTGGAATTATCTAGTCTACGCGACAGGAGTATAACGAGATATATTAATACCTAGTGTTGCTGAAGCCAAGAAGCAATAACGTTTCGTTAATGTCCACCATTTAGAATGTGCGCGGTTAGTGTCTTGCGTCGCTTGACGGGAACCGAGATACTTATTCTCCGTCTTTGAGTCTTCGACTGAACTAACGACACTCGCAACTGGAGTAGTCTGCCATCTGTATTGTAATAAATAATAGATCTGTTGTCAGTGCCTAATGATCCGTGAAGTAGATAAGGTGCGACGCGATCATTCTTCTCTGTGCATAATGCTGCCGAGTGTACGTACGTATTGCGGTGGAGTAAGATAAATTTCAATACCTAAGCCATGGCAAAATGTATCACTTGCAAGCGCTCAGTATTTGTTAAATTGTCATTGTAAAATGGCGAATGTTTTCTCGCGTTGAGTTTTTATAGTTTTTCTTAAATAATTTGCTTACTGCTTTAGTTTTTTATTTAACTTCTTATGAAAATACGGATATTAATTTGAGAAAAATTTATTATTCATCTTTTATTTATACCAATTGATTAAAACAAAAAGTTTAAAAAACGTAAAAGTAGCATTTAGATGCCCCAAACAAAGGGGTTTGAAACGTCAAAGGATTGGGTGAAGGGCACTAGTAAGGAGTTTATGCGAATCCCGCGGGCGACCTCAAAGATAGCCAACCGTCCACTGAATTAATACCCTCTTCTATAATCAATTCTTAATCAATTGCAAAAAACAATTAAAACTCACTTGTAGATCACTCTTTATCTCTCTCTCTCTCTCTCTATGTCTCTCTCTCCATTTGGTCCCCCAATGTTGAAGATAATGTCTCCAATCATGCATGCCCGTGTGTTGTCAATGGCTTTTCTCCACCAGCTTCGACCTTCCATTTCATATAATTTAGAGCAGTATTATCACTCTTCTATACTAATAATATTAGGTAATGCATGTAAGATTGGATGTAGTAGGTAATCTTCAAAATTACTCATTCTATGTTTTTATTCTTTTACCACAATGAAGGCGCTGCTCCACCGCGGCACATGGAGAGGCTACGCATGTTTGACAAGTTTCGCTTTGTAAGAAAATGTATGTGATTGTTTCCACTGCAACCCACACACGCTACGTATTAATTGACATTTTTTTACGCATTCATTGAGCCGCACCATAATGCCGATGACGACGATAGCCGAGTGGCATATTAAGCTATCAAAGAAACTATTATCATCACTCCGGATAATACAAAACCTAAAAGTTGACGCGGGTGAAGCTGCAGCTAACAGCTAGTTCATGTATAAATAAAATGGCTTTAATTGAATTTCATGTGTTGTAATACAATTTTTCGAAAGCGCCAAAGAGCACGCGTGGAGTGGATTTGAAGCAGTAAAAATATATCCGCTTTGAAGTAATTGTGTGAGTGCTGAAGTTTTTATTTTTTCCTACTTCATTTGGGGAGTGTTTGATATCTATTGAATTGGTTTTGTACCATGGACGTGGGTTGAAATGATTAACAAATTTAAAAAGCCACTAATCATTCCCTTCTTGACCTAAAAAAGGCATCTTCCGACCACAAAACAAATTTGAAAACAAATTACTATTAAACTTAATTCACTATTAAGTTTAAATATTAATATAAAATTTAAAAACTTATGGACGTATTATATACGTCTCTTTAAAGAGAACGTATTTTTGTTTACATCACAAAAACGAAATTCGCATTGTTTCAGCATTCAAAAATGAAACTATGAGTTTCAAAGTAATCTTACAATGCCTCAGACATTCTGTAAACATTTGCCAGTTGCTATATCTTTTCGGGGTTCCGTGCCTAAAGTTGAAGTAAATCTAACTATTCGGTATATTTTTGTTTGTCTGAATCTCAGTACCATTCTTTGCTTCGGAGAAATCTTTTTGCTGAAGGTGCATTATTAACGTTACATACCCATGTCTCACAGTTGAATAATAATGTATGAATAAAAACTTTAGCAAGCGATTACATCGTATCTATACAATATAATTGAACTGGTTGTTAGTAAGTGCTAACTTAGCATTATATCAAGTCGGATCATTATAGGCCAAAAACGAAACATCGCAAGGAAAGTATTGTTGTATTAATATATAAGGAACTAAAAAACTCAGTGCATTCCTCATTGGTATTACCTCAAAGTATTGTCACAAAAATGCGTCAACAGATGGAATGAAAAAAATTTAGTGCACTGCCAGTGGCGCGTTATGAATTGAGTTAGAGCAACTTGCGAGGTTGCACGCCAAAGGGACACTACGTTGGAATTGATGTGTAGCTTTTCATCGCTCCATATTTGCTCGCCTGTGGTCAAGTTAGACTAAATTAAATTGTTGTATTTTTCACAACAAAATGACTGCGAGCGTTAACGAGTGGGTGGTAATATCGTTTGTCTGGTGCGTTGTTTGTCTAACACGTTCGGAAACACTGTTTTACCTTTCGCGCTCCTGTTAAACACTTTGTTTTTATAACAATATTTGTTTTAACGTTTTGACTTCATAAATAAGACTGTAACTTAGTGTAATTAAAGTTATCTTTCCGATTCTGACCAAGGTTAATATTAAGACCACTGATATATCTAGACTATTAAATGTTGTATAGAAAATATGGTATAAAACGTTATTCATTATTCGTGAATTTATAAAAACTACTATTTTCTCTGTTTGCATTAAATTAAATAAAAAATTACAAGGCGGTTACAACAGCACGATGGCTGACATAAGTAAACTAAATTAGTCCAACATATAGTCGAAATCATCATCTTAATCATTAATAGCACCTTTTCTAGCTTAGGCTTACTTACTTCAAACTTAGGCTTATTTACTCTTTCGGTAAAAGGCAAGATGGTTAATCTCTCGCAGTATACAGAAGAAATCAAAAACAAATTTCAGTCCAAAGTGGTCAAAATAATAAACAAAATACAGAACATAATTCTAAAGGAAAATGCGAAATCAAGTTAAAAAGTCATACACGGTAGCTTTTAATTTAGAATTCAAAAAGTCTATATTCAGCAAATAATACTTTCCCCACGGACCAGTGTTGTCCATATTTAAGATAATTGCCAACCATTTCAGCTGACGTGGGCAACGGTAAACCTGACGCTCGCTCCCGTGTGACTACCCTTTACAATTCCATTAATGAATGCCACTTATTAAATTTTTGTTTATAATATATTCACAAGTAGTTTAAATTTTATTTGTTTCTGTATTTTTTTCTTTAACAATTGGTGGGTTTGAATACCAAGGAAATGAATTGCTAGTAGGTAAAAAGAAGGAAGGTCCATTTATAAATGGAAAAAAATATAGGAAACAGTTCAAACGTTACGCTGCGCCTATCAATAGATGTCTGAAAATTTCATCAAAATCGCTTTTAGTCCATCCAGACTGTAGAGAATACGCCATACTGACACACACACAAGGGTTAAAGTAAATTATAATCATCATCATCATCCCTTATCCATCCACTGCTGAACATGTCCCATGTTCCCTCAACGAACAAGACGACCGATCCTTCGCCTCGCATCCAACACGGACCGGCTGTACGGAGATCGTCTTCCCATTTACCAATTGATAATACATATTCGAAACTCTAATTACCGCCAGTTCAAAATGCTAACATTTTAGATAGATCCCTGGAGAAAATATAATATTAAATACACTCTTTTACATAATTACGTTTAAAACTCATAGAAAACTCTAAATACCTTCACAGTCATTGTTATCTCCTCTCGCCTTTTCACTTTATCATTACTAGGCATAAATATTCAAGAAGAAAACAGGTCTCTTTGAGTGCGGCAATATTGACATTATAATGGAATCTCCTTTAAGCGTCTACGTTTTGATTGATAAAATAATTCCTTAGATAAATAAATTATTCACAGCCTTTTAGTTATTTATTTCCACCTCGGGATAAATATTAGGCTTAAAATGAGTACTCTTTAACATTTTACTTGTGATTATAATAATTTATGTTATCAGTAGAATATAAAATGTCATAATCTAATTCTAATTAACTACCAAACAAAGCCAGAGGGGTATAGACTAAACTAAAACGGACGCGCAAAACGTTGTCGATTTAATATTGACGTTCGTGTGAATATTTCTCACATTTATGTTATAATTGCCAGGTTTAAAACGGCATTTAGAACGATAAAACATTTAGCTTATATTTGTTCTAAGTTAATATATATTGGAAATGGATTGTGCTATATACATAGCTATGAAATAAGATAAAGAAATATCATCCACTAGGAGTTCTATTTTTAGTGACGGCTAATATATAATTATTATCATTATCAACCTTGTATCGTCCACTGCTGGACCCTTTCAATGAATGCCAAGATGAATCACACTCAATATATTATTTCTTTTATAGTATAGGAAGGCAAACTAGTAGTCGAAAATTTAGACTACTGACGCCTATACACATCTGCACAACCAGAGATTATGCAGATATGTTGCCCTCCTTTTCTCTATCCCCCCAATTGGCCACCGGAAACTAACAAATCGCACGAAACGCGACAGCATAGCTGTCACTTGACACCGGTGTTATGTTAGCGAGAGGTGCCACTCCGGTCGTGCCGGCCCAAGTCGGCTGCATATCAGCGTAGTTATATAATATACTAATATATACATTTTCTTCCAGATGGTGACCAGGACAAAGAAAATCTTCGTTGGCGGGCTATCAGCACCGACAACGCTGGAAGACGTTAAAAATTATTTTGAACAGTTTGGACCGGTAAGTACTTTTTATTTTCTAACGCGCTTTTATCCAGGGCTACAAAACGACTCGAAACCTCTATTTTAACCTCTTTCTATGAAATTTATATTCTGCGAAATATTCGTGAAATTATATTCGAAAAAACTCGCTATTCGAATTTAATGAAATTTAAATGTATTAAAGTGATAACAAGCGATTCGAACAGATATTTAGGAATTTAACTCCAAATTGAAGTGTTTTTGTACCGTGATTGAAACAGTGATTAACAATAGTAGGCAGTTTAGGCGCAAAATACTATTATAGCGGGTAGATAAATTACATTGTCATATATAATGGAGGTAGATAACAGCGTGATCCCGCCTGAGGGGAAAACGCCGTTCAGGAAACGCTGTCAAGTGAATCACTTGTGTGGAACACGTTTCGGGCATAGTTAAGTGAAAAGGTTTCTCCCGATGTGGAGCCATCGCTTATCCCTGATCCATAAGAACAACATCGCGTGTGATTAGATGTCTGGACGAATTCCTTATTTTGTTTTTTCAATACATTATATGTACGATATTGTTTTTAGTATCATTCCTTTATAAATTACACTAACCACTCAGCCGCCCAGGTGAAGAGATCAACCTAAATAATTGTCCAGTTTCGCGCCATCGTAACTATGGCTACCCAACCATCTTGCGCCGCTTAAACGAATTTTTATCAATTAAAATTTTCAAAAAGTTCCATTTATTCGATACTAGATGATCTGTAATAAATGCCGCGTCTATGGACGTTCTGGCAAACTTGATCTATGCCCAGTCATTGACAACTTAGACGCGATTTTTAGGGGAGCGCGCGCGGACGTGTGCGTTATATTTTGTTTTGACGCGCGAGCGGCTGAGTGGCTAATCTACAGATGAGTCATTGATGCCATTTCTCAATTCAAATATAAAACTAGCAAGCTAAAAAGCATCATTATTATAATATATTATTATATATGTAAATACAAAGCAAGAGTTCAATATGATTCAAGAATTCTAAAAAGGCAATTACAGACACCTAAAAGGGACTTTATAATAAAGGATTGAAATTGTATATCGGTTGCTAGGCTGGCGCTCGCCTGAGACTCTGTGATAACTTAGGCCTTTGTCTGGTGATTGGGAGCAGGTGTCTATCTATAAAAGTTCTGCCGTAATTAGCTCCATATCTAGCCGGGATGCAGAAGGAACTTTTCAGAATCAACATCGGCTAAGGCGTCATTGTGTAGCCCTCAAAGTAATCGGACGGAGCCAGCCGGCCGCAACGATCAGAACCTTCATTACCTATTATAAGAGTTTAGAATAAAGCCAACGTTTTTCGGAGTGAATATGATTGATGCTAAGGAAATACTCCGAGATAAAAGGAATTTAATGAAGTCTTAAGAATAATGATTAAGGGAATGGTTATTCCATTTGATCGCATATAATGATAGACTGTTGTTTACTTAATTAGTATAATTTGCGTTTGTTACTGCTTTGTAATTATAGTTTTACGCGATCATTTTTCAAAATCCAATTTGATGGATGGCAATAATAGAAATAGCTTTTTTATTTAAATTTTGACATTTGTTTTACTTATTCATTAATAATACTGCCTGTTAGTGATTTTAAATAATTTTGTTTATTTTATAATTTTCTTTAATAACTCATGTCAACTTGCTGACGGGACCGTCTTTTTAAAATGTCATGTGGTTTTTGTAATAATATCATTATGTAAATAGTAACGTTTATTGTTTTATCATCATCATCAGTCTGTATCGTTCCACTGCTGAACATGGACATCCTTTAATATTCGCCAAGACGGCCGATCCTTTTCCTCTCGCATCCAACACGGACCTACCACTGCACGGAGATCGTTTTCCCATCTGGTTAATGGCCGACCAACCTCGTCCACTATTCTTGAACCTTATTGGACCATCGGCCATCCGTTAATCATTTATCGAAAAATATTCTGTGGGATTAAAAATAATCAAATTCTATTTAAATAAAAAATAATCAAATTTTAAATTCGCTTTTCTAGATCTATTCTTTTCATGATCTTACAGTGACATTATTATGTTTTGATATATCTATCCGTTCAAAGCTTTATATTAATATACATAATAATAAAAATAACGTAATAAATACTGACACCAATAAACAGTACAACCAATATAACTAACGTGAAATAAAATTAAAAAAGGTTTTCAAAAGATTTTGTTGTATTTGACATTCGACGATATACAACAATATATTAATAGGATCAAAACCTTATAACGAGTACCATTGTTCCGTAATACGACAGTATCCAAGTCCCGTGCACTTAGCGTCGTTTTGTAAGGGTGTCACATTTGAGCAAGTTTAATTAACAATCTACGCTTTGCAGGTACCTTCATTAGCGTATTTGTGGATAAACACGGCGCAAACTCAACGCAGCTGCGCTCGTGTGCGTAGCTGCCACCGATACCACTATCGTGCAAACACGAGATAGGTGTGTGCGTCTGTCTCGATACCGTCCCTCTACTCACGTACGGGCTTTCCAAATGTAAACTGTCTCAGAATATCAAATGAGCCACTTAAATACTGAACACAATGACTACGCCCACCTGAAGCAAAGGCCGCGACGCGTGCACGCAACGCCGTAAATGAAAGCCCTTTGGGTCGGGGCCGAAGGGTGAGGTTGAACCCCGGTAACGATTTCCTCGTGATAATGGAGAATTTTCTGATGAAAGCTGCTCAACAGTGCCCTTTCAAGGATTTAGGAAACGTCGGATTTATAGCCTGAACGGCCGACGCAAATTTTGTCCGTCACGGTACAGCAGTTCTCATCGCATGAATAAATCTATACGTGATGTTCCCTAAGAGCATTCTTTCACAAAATTCATTTTATTTGCGAGCTTCGAACACAATCAATTTGCATACTTTTCAGAGTTGACGTTTAGAATATGCGCCAGTAGTTTTTATTCCTATCAAATTTTCACTGTTGTCATATTATCTCGGTGTTGCGTTAAAATTGTGTATTTTTCATCAAATTGTCTTAAATAGGAGAAAATGAAACTTCTTTATTTATCATAACATATAGTCATATTGCCTTATATAATCTAATTGTGATATGAAAGTACAGTTACATGAATTAAATAATCTGTACTTACTTACTCCATCATATTCAAATTGAATTTAAAGCATATTAGAATGTATTCCAATAATACCGGTTTGAATAGATATGCTGACTTAAAAATTAATTAGCCGAACAACCGGTGTAATCTCCGAAGCCTACGCCGATTACCGAGTTATTTTCTAAAGTAAAAGCCATGCAAATGAATACGGTCCTATTTGACGCGCCTACTGTAGTCACTTACGTTCTTTCATATCTTAACATAAATACAAACTTAGCCCTCAATTTAGGCGGAGATTGCTGATTTTTGTAAGCTCATGAAAATGTATGTCCTCTTTATCTATCTATCTCCCTTGCTAAAGCGATCTCGTACTTAATGTGGTTCAAGTTTATTCGTAAATATTTTGCTTAGAAAAAATGAAGTATGCAAAGTTATTCCTTAACATTTTTTGTACATTTGTGGTGTAAAAATAAATATTGCTTTATTCGGAGTATTTCATACAACTTCTTTACAAAAATATGTTTTTGTTAACTCATGTTTTAATTCATGTTGGAGTTTATTAAACTCGAGTATATGCGATTATAGTATTTACTTAATTATGTGTAATGGTGTGTAGATTATAACATTATACAGTTAAGCGCATTAGACCCGCTACGTGCAGATCATGCTCATCACAATGAAAGGAAAGATAATAATTGACATCATTTATTTAAAAAATTAGGTGCGCTATGACTATGTGGATCGAAAAACTAAAGTATCGTATTAAAATTTGGTCGTGTGTACTTTATCAAACAGCTGAACCATTCGATTAATCGTCCAAAATAAACTATTTTTCAATTCCCAACGGCATTATTAATAACGGATCAATGCTCCCGTTGTTAAACTTTCGAACCAATATAAAGTTAGGGGTTCTAGTCGCACGCACAAGAGGGTGTCTTCGGGAAAGTTCCGTTGCATGCTCGATCCGTATTGTTTTAGCGTTGAGCGTCCAAACTCTGACCGTTGCTAGTTCAACGATAACTAAGACGTGTGCCTTGCAAGTAGCACGATTATTGGCTATTATCTTAATGTTTGCTTCTAACTTCGCATCGTGTTCTCCTGACTTCTGCCAATTTACAATAAACGTTTGCCCGTAATGCACAAGTTTAGTTAGTTTATCAATTTTTTTTAAAGCAAATAATTTATTTAATACAAGTTAATTATCATACCTCCTGCTTTTGTTAATCAAAAATCACAAAAGTACAAGTGCACAAAGAATAATGCATAAAAAGCAAAGAGTAGACTATTGAGTCTTCATCATCATCATCAGCCTCTATCCGTCCACTTTTGAACATATCCTTTAATGAAAGCAAAATAATAATAATAACTTATTTTTTTTAATAGTGGCTAAAAACATAAATTTGTATGCAAAACGAGTATGTATATTCTTTAATATATATTTTAGTATAAAAACTGTTCATATAAAACATTAAACGATTGAGCGATACTCGGCCGTTTCCATCGCTTACTAAACATTTACTGTCAGCAGCACTCCGACTGTAACTGAGACGGGTCCGGAATTCGGCTTAACTACACTATAGGTACGATATCATCGGAGGCCGTATATCAATCAGTTGTTACAACGCTTTACGATTGTCGTTTATCTTCGGGGTTGCTCGGGTCTATCTGTCCAGATTCGTGCATTGTTTCGACATTAGCCAGGGCTGCTGAAACGGTGGATGTCTGAAATACCATTGCGAGTGGCGTTCCTGTTGCAACGGCGCATTGGGTGCCCGATAGCGTTTCCAATTTCCTGACTTAAATTGCTCTAATTTGGTTATGCGCTGACGGGTAATCGAAGGCAGCTAAAGTCTACGGTACTTTCGGGACTTGATTTTAGGTTATATTTATAAAACTTTTTTTACATATAGAATACAAATTTCCGAAATAAATTCAACTAAATAATAAATCATCAAATACTAAGTTCAATGTATTTAAAAGAATGCGACTAGAATAGCAAGTTCATAATAAAATTACGGAGTTGAATTTTCCGAATTAAGAGTTAGATTTTTTGTTTGCTTTTAAGTGGTACAGGCACCAGTGGAGTGCCAATATATTAGGTTAATGGCGAACTAATTACGCTCTTGAACAGTTATACAGAACCACAGAAGGGGCACTTAAGGAGCTTTGCTTTTTATATTCAAGTTCCAAAATTAACTTGTCTACATTTATTACATTTATTTAAATATAAAAGCTTTTTAGATTTAGTATTAGATAAATGTATTGATTTATGCATTTTTTTAGAACGTGAAAACTATATTTTTTATAAGGGAATATCACGTATTATAGATGTATAAATACAAGGAAAAAAATACCATAAAAAAATACTTTGAGGAAATAAATTGAATTTTATTTCAAATTCTAACAACAACTTGATTCAATAATGATTTTGGAGTTGCATCTATGAGATTATTTTTCCTTTTTAGTTTTTAAGTTAAAATTACGATGAAAATTGTGATGAACATTACGAGCGTGTACTCCAAAATTCAATAATAAATCAGAAAAGGAAAAATAAAATGTCCTATCTCCGTCTGGATTTATTCTCCAACATGGAATAAAAATGCGGTGGAGCAATGATGTAATAGTTTGCCAAAGAGTACGGGGGTACTTCGGATAAACGTACCCCCCGGCTGAGCGATTTGTATTAGCTCTAGTGCTGTACACGTAATTGTCGATCCTCGAGGCTACATCTTGCCTCTTGCACTCAAACACATAATGAAGGCAATAAAAGAGTACATACCTATAGAAACTTTTATCGATATCAGGTCAATGTTTTATCGATATATTTTACTAAATGTGAAAATTATGAAATATGATATTTCAATCCTAGTGAACTCTTTCAGGGGTTTTTGTTGGACTAACATGTATAACAATCATGATCGTGGTAAGAATCTATCCTCACTATCACAATTAATATAGAGGATTTTTTTTCTTTTTTTCTTCTTTTTCTTCATCGTTTCCTCACTGCTGAGGATAGTGACCACATATCATCTTCCACTGGACACAGTCATGGGTCAAGTGGACTGCCCGGTGCAAATTGCCCCCCACTTTGGTCTTCATAGCATCGGACCATCTTACTGGTGTTCTTCCTCTACGTTTTCCATTCATCTGTCCCAAAATGAACGTCCTCTCCAGATCATGCGTTAGCGAACGCATTTCTTTTTTTATCCTATCCTATATTGTAATTGTTGCTTTTTTATTCATACCAGTCTTACCCACACACTATGTCTTCTACTTACCATTAATACTACTCGAAGGTCAAACTATTCAACGAGTCTTTTGCTTGCGGCCTTCATCTCCAAATCCTATTTATTGGCCTTAATAACCAGCCCACTGCCACTTTCGCGCGCCTATGTTTTGTAGGATGTTTCTAGTTCGATATATCTTATATTTAAAAAAAAGTAGGTTTTTCGTATTGTATCTCCATAACATCGATTTTAATATTAATTATTGTTAAAATAATAAAAAATGTCTTTTAAAAGGCCGTACGTATAACTTGTTCTACCGTAATTCGTAGTTTTAATAAAATATATCGTCGCATTATCGTTAGTATCATACAGTAAAACTAGTATTCTCAAAATAATATTCAGAATTCCCTTTGAAATAAAATCAAGAAGGCATTTCAACAGCACACAAAATAACTTGAAGTCGTCTTATTCAAAGCCTCTTAACGACGGATCGACTTCATTTTACGCGTGTGTGAATACTTTTATAAGTAGACTTTACAAGCGTATTTGAGCCGGCTAATTATTTCTCTTTTTTAATTAAAATATTCAAATCCATCCACCACTCTCAGAAAACTTTTTTCCTCCAACTTTCCTTGTTTTAGAAACACGATTCTGCATGTGGATTAGGCGTCTAAATTATTCCTAAATTTTGATTGCCTTTAAAAATTGGGCATTCGAATTCAGTGGAACCTTTTTTTGTTCCAGGCTTGGAAGACAATTAAGTATGCTAATTCCTCTACTTAAATTTTTCATAAAACGATATAGGAAAATGAAAGCTTTTGGGAATCAATTTACTTATTTATTATGGGCATTTTGTTATTTCTTGTAAGATGTAAATAATATTTAGGCTATAGCCGATTTTTTTGGTACAGCCGATAATTGAAGTATATATTAAATTACTAGTTTTGATTCGATTTCGACTAATAATATGGCGCATCATTCGAGTTACATCATCATTATCATCACCAGCAGCAACAATCTCTATCCATCCGCTGCTGAATATAGGCAATGAACGCCAAAACGGCCGATCTCTTGCCTTGAGTAACATACCCAACAATTATAATCATTAAATTTTTTTTAGCATAGGAGGGCAAACGAGCAGTCGAAGTCTTTTGGCGACGATCGACGCCCATACACATCTGAACAACCAGAGATTACGCAGATGCTTCCCCCCTTTTCCCCTCCTTTTCCCTATCCCCCCAATGGGCCACCGGAACTCACAAACCGCAAGAAACGCGACAGTATAGCTCACACTTGACGCCGGTGTTATGTGAGCGAGGGTACCACTCAGGTCGTGCCGGTCCAATTTGGATTCCAAGCAGCACCTCTTACCTTTTTTTTTCGGAGAGATCTATGCTAACGGCCCAAGGGCCCTTATGCTTCGTCTGACAATTGTGAGCCGATTTGGCTCTTTTAAGGTTGATTATTATTAGGGGTTGCCCCCACCCAACCATGTAGTCTGCGACGAAACGGCCTCCTGGCGTCGGGTTGGACAACTAATATATTTTAAATATATGCCTAGTGGCAATATCCACTTACCATCAAGTGATACGTCTCCCAGTTTGCCTACCCAAAAAACATTAAAACAAAACAATATGAACATCACTATTATAATAATTAAATAACGATTAGGTCTTATGTATTCTACCCTATACAACGTTTTGGATATTCACAAGAAAACACTATATATTATATTTATTTCAAGAACCCATTTCCTTTAACCATAAGCTATTGCAACGGGCACATGTCACTGCGTAAGTAACAAATATCCCGTAATGTTTTTTAGTGTGTAGGAAAACAAAAAACGGGCGCACATGACAATCCAAAATGTCAAATAATTCAAGAAGCGGTGCGACGTATCTTACAATCAAGGAGATCTACTGCCGTTGTTAAAGCCGGTTCCTTTACCTCTGGTAAGGCTCTCCATACGTATTCCCAAGATAAAAGAATATTTGTAACATGTAACATCCAATCCAAGGTTTTGGTATCCAAAGCTTGATATCGATGCATTTATTTATTGCGCTCGTATTACATTCCTTTGAAATTTATAAGGTTATGTTAGTTTACTTTACCTGTATGACATCAAAATGAATTAAACAATTTAGTATACGTTGAGCTCAAGAAAGATTAATCATTAATGGTACTATGTGTATATTCCTGCTTATTTAGAACAAAAGTTTGGAAAATCTAAAATTACACGCCTCATAGTCTCATTTCGCTCAATAAAATTTATTATTAATCGTAAAAGCCTGTCAGTTGCTTAGCAACGAATAAACAGTTTGATATTTTTGGAAATACACAGTCGCATCTTAGTTTTCTTTTGATATTAATTAAACGACAGTGAATTGAACGGTAATATTAATTGAGAATGTCCACGCTGTGTTACTGTAAACGATAAAAAATAATATTGCGGTACGATAATTTTTTCGAACAATTTCCCTGCCACATACAGACACAAAAACACGGACGTCTATTTTTATTTTTATTTTTATTTTTAATGTTTTTATTTACTATGTTAAATAAAATACTTGTTATTGAAACATATTTTATGTGCCGAACATATTATTTGACTTGATATAAGTGCACTTAGTGCGTGCAGCTGAATTGGGTCGGCACGACCGGGGTGGTACCTCTCGCTCACATAACACCGGCGTCAATTGTCGGCTATGCTGTCCGTTTCGTGAGATTTGTGAGTTTCCGGTGGCCTATTGGGGGATAGGGAAACGGAGGGCAACGCATTTGCATGACTTTTGGTTGTGTGAATGTCTATTGGCGTCGGTAGTCACCATAAGGTTCCAACTGCTTGGTTGTGACATAAAAAAATACTCATATGAACATACTAGTTGTTACCCGTAGCTTCGCCCGCGTTAACTTACTCAACTTAGTTACTATTAGTCACAGCGTGGTGTTATATAGCCTAGCCTTCCTCGATAAATGGTCTATCTAACACTGAAATAATTTTTCAAATCGGACCAGTAGTTCCTGAGATTAGTGCGTTCAAACAATCAAACTGTTTAGCTTTATAACATTAGTATAGATTATACGTTAGCGCAATATAAATAACAAGAAATAAATTTCAGTTTCGAGAAAACTGCTTTTTGAGATATCGAGAGTAGCACCCTCAACGCTTCGCTTGTGAGGCGTGCAAAGGTTTAGATTTTATATTGGATATATTCTGATTATTGTATTCGCAAGAAAGACTGACCTGAATTAATTATACGTAAGGTACTTCTATAATTCTATAATACTGGCCAATTCTACATCCTAATAATTAGTTATCAAACTTACTGCCTCTCGGCTAGTACTTCAAAGTTTGACTCTTAGCTACTCAACTACCGCTACTCTTAATAATTTAAACAACCCTTCAAAATTTCTCGAATGTGCTTGCCAGTAATTCAAATTTGCCTTTTCATTATGTGAATAAAAGTTTATCAAATTACGTATTTATATAAAACAATATTACATCCTATACTGGGCAAGAGATACGACGTTAATCTTTTAAAATAAAATCTTTTAAATCTTTAAAAAAAAAAAAAAGATAATAGCGTTATTTTATAATAACAAGGTTTGTTTATTACAGAGTGTAGAGTTTCGTCTTTGAACGAGTCAACCGCAATCTTTTCCACGACAAAATGTCGTAACGTGCTGTTTTATAACGCAAAATAAAAGAAAGAAAACGCGCCCGAAGCAATAAAGAAGCTCGATTTCCGCTATTTAGTGTGGCGCAGAGAATTAAAGTTCTTTTTGTGAAGAGCTCACTACAATATAAACAAATCCGAAGTGAAATAGTAATAATAGTGTTATTTGTGCAAGGCAAGAACAAACACATTTTCTTTTTTTAACCACATTTATTCTTGATTTATGTCTATAAAATCTACATGTCAGGGAATCGACCGTCTTAGCGTTTATTGAAATAGGCCTAAGTCCAGTAGCGAAAAAAAAGGTTGATAACAGTGATGAAGTTTACAATATTATTATTCCATATTTTATAAACATTTAAATCCTTTAAAGATGAATGTAAGTCGTCATTTCATAATTTAATCAAACAGATACAGGGATTTTAATGCCTTTATCTTGACACTTATTTTAGAAAATACGGTTTAAAGGTATAAAGTAGGAGTGGTAGCCTCATAAATATTAACTTCGACATTGTAACTTACCGTTTTCGTTACAAAGCTACGCCGCGCTCTCGGGCAACCTCCTAAACGGCACACTAACAAATACTAACTTGAAACAAACTGTGATAAAGGTTCGATTGTATGTAGTAAATAAAATATGAGTTGGCCATATTTCTTTCGTTTCTTCGCTTTTATGTCCCTTTTTTCTGGGCGCCCTGAAAGACCGTTCATACAAAATACCTTTCCGATATTGCCCGACTTTATTAGCATTGGATACGTGTTTTCATATCAAAAATATTTTCTGTAGCAATTCCTTAACGTATAAATAGCCGCTTGTTCTGAAATATGATAATATTTAAAATGGCTCGCATTATTCTATTGAATGAAAAAAATACTTACGTCTATTAAGAGGAATATTGTAGATAAGGTTTTGTGGAATTATATGATATTAAATCTTTATTTACTGCGATGAGATTTCATTTGCTTACGAATAAATTTAGATTAAAGTATCTCTAGTGAATCATTTAAGTTCGTAGTATGAAGGCGTAGTGGATTGAGCTTACAGCGCAAATAAATAGCTTCTTCGAAAGCTATCATGAAAGCGAATTAGAATAATGCGCTGCGATTTGGCGTTTCAACAAACGAGAACGTAGAATGGGCCTCGGTGGATTATTCGGATGTTCGAGAGGGACCAGCTAAATTTGGGTATAAATGGAGGTGTCGTGACTCAACATAGGTCTGTTATTGACTAACAGTAACCCGATTTCAAACGCTAAAATAAACTTCCATCATTTGATATATGTATTCTATAAAACCGATAATAGTTTCCACTTGACAATTTAAATGCATATTTTTGTTATTAATAATAATACCCAACCTTACCTATACTTATTGACGTATGTAGCTATAAATATTTCTGTTCCTAGATGTTTTACTTCATCTTGGTCTACCCAAGATGATTGTGTTACGTAGACCAAGGTTTACATGCTCACAAAATATAAAAATCACATACTTTCACGTTTTTAATATAAGATACAAGCTGAACCTAACCTAACTCAAAAAGCGACTGAATGCGCTCGCAGTGGTTTTAGTTAAGGAGGGAACTTCCAGGTGCGAGTCCCGTATAGGGTCAGGATCTACCAGAGGATCCTGGCTATATCCATAAAGGATTTCCCTGCGATATTAAAAAAAAACCTAACTAGTGATAGGTACTACCGATATATGTGAAAACTTATAACTTAGAGTTTTAGTTTATCAGTAGAAAGTACTATCATGTAGTTATATGGTGAAATACAAGTGTCATTTTTAAATTCTTATGGAAATTGCAGGTAATAATTATAGGTCTTATCACCTACAGGCTACATTATTTGTTATCTATTTCGCACTACAGTTATATAATATATAGGTGTCTCTTTTTTCGTGTAAATAAACATAGCGATACACACAGCACTCAGCAGTGAAGACCAGTTGACTGTATCTTTCTCGGCGATCGGATACACTAAGCGGTCCCAAGTTCACCCGATCGAGCCTTTTACCTCCGAGCGTGACGGATCATACTCACTCACAGCTTACAAATATCAGAGTGCGTGAACCTGACAAACACATGTACATAAACATGTGCATTGACGAGATACCCAAGATAACCTCGCAATGTCAGTATTAAGTGCTGCGTGGCGTTGGACTGCCCTTACCCAAAAATATTTAGCGTCATCATATTATATTTTTTCCATACAAATCTTGTCCTGACAGTGACCAACACAACAAAAAAATAATTATCTAATTTAGTGCAGTGGTTCTGAGGTTGTGTACGTAGGTACACACATTTCATTCTTTTTTATTCATATATTATATTAGAACCTGTGGGATAGAAGATATTAAACATTGATCAAAGATTTACAATATTTTCAGTAGCTATAACCTACTAACCCAATATCTCAATATTTATGTCGCTCACAAAAAAGGTAGCACCCGTGTTTTCAATCATACTTAATATTTGATATAACAATAAACGTATCGTGATGGATCATTTCCTGGACTGCCCAAAATCGATATTAAGTAAGATCGTAAATCAAAACGATAAATAAGCTGCAATAAACTATGCCATCAAGCTGAAGCTGAGCTCATTTTTGAATTATTGGAAGCTGGGGAGATCTCATGGAGCAACATGTGTTTTATATCATCTCATCCCGCTGCGAGTAACGTGTAGCAGATTCAATACGGAATACTGCAGGGATTTTAATATAACGAAATGTACGAAATAGAAAGGTGCACTCGTATTCATACAAGTGTTAAAAAATAGTAATAGGATTTCGAATCCAATTCCAATCGCTTGCATTTTTTATTACGTTTTTGTATAGCGAGGGATTTGTTACATGTAAAAACGATAGCAATATTTTTAGTTTTTGCCGCTTTGTGAATATCTGATCTTTTAATCTATTCATTTAATAATTAAATCTTTGTGTGGGTTAGCGGGAAAAAAACATTGATTTTTTTGATATTTTTTCAGTGTTCTGCACATAATATGTTTGTAAAATTTTATGTAATTCAGTAAAAATATTTGAATCACTTCATATTCTACTTTAGTAACGTTAAACCTACAAAAGACCATTACACATTGACACAAGTAAACTATAATAAGTTTTTAAATAAATTAGTTTTAAAGGTTAAGTTAATTATTTTTTTAGTATAATATAATATATTATCTTAGTTTGATCGTCCACAAGTTCAACGGCATCACAGTTTTTAAATTGTTACAATTAACTGCCGGTCGTTAAACCTTTTTATGTCCAACGTAAGACCTTTAAATACTTTAAAATGGCGTCTTTAAAATCTATAAAAGGTCTCTTTTCATCAACGTAGGCGTAATAAAATTGCTTTACAGTTATCCCGGGCAATAGAATTAAATAATTAGCTTTTTTCTTTGTTTACATTAGCGACAATATAAATTGAGCCATATAAAAATCATTTTTTATAGAAATAAGAATAATTCCTTCATTACTGTGCCCGTAAAAATCTGTATGTCCTGTGCCTAATATTACCTAGTAATCAACAGATACTAGTAATCATTTAATTACAATAAAGATATTAGCTATTTTCATTTTTCTTTATTAATAACGATCTATTTTTAGAAGTAAAGACACACATAAAGCCATAGTACATCCTTTCATATTCATGATAATCGAAACGTCGCTGAAACATACCCAGGGCTTCCTACACGTTTCACATCTAGGATAGGCATTAATATTTACTATATAATAGTAGATAGATTTGTAACCGCGATCTCTTTATGTGAATTCCAATAAATACTTTTCAATACAAAATATTAATGCCTTCATTATTATTTTACTCAACGTGAAATAATAAATCGAAAGCCTCCATTTAATGGCTAACCTAACAAAACAGGCGAAGGCGTTGGCGTAGGATATTAAAGATCAAAATTTTATGCCTTCATGTATTTGCCTTTCTGAAAATAAAATGTTAGGTTTATTTTATATATTGAAAGTAATATATAGAGTGCGTATCTTTTTTCATGCTTATAGCTGTAAACCCTTTTTACCTAAATAGAGTTCTGCCTTAAGCGATCTAACGAATATGGTAAACCTAGGTTATGAAATTCAAGAAAAGTGCATTTTATCCATCTTTACGAGAAAAGCCTATTTGTGAAAAGTAATCCAATCGTGCACGGAAGGGTTTCTGTACAACTATACTAAAAACAGGTGGGTAAAACATGGATGAGACAATCAAAAGACAGAGGAGATTGGCAGAAAAAAGGAGATGAATGATGATACTAAAACGCATATCGCTTGTGGGTGAAATTAGTGAAAATATTGAAACTCCGTATTAGTATAGCTCGAGGCACGTAACTTGGTAAAGTTTTGGAGTGATGGGGGAAGTTCGCGCATCGATCGAACTTCCCCACCACGCTAAAACCTTTCTAAGTTACACGCCACCTCTACGTAACCCTGTAGCGCGCATACTGGTAGTGCTACGATAGCGTAGCAATATTAGTCTCAATATCTAAAGACCAATTAAATTTGAAACATGTTCACTATCTTAGAGAAGGTAATGTGTTAAGAATATCATATTATTGTTTTGTTTTTAGAATTCCAGTCGCATCAGCTTAAATTAATAAAATAAACATAATAACGAAAGTAACAAAATAAAGTGGTTAAGAGTTATAAATATACTCGTAATTATTTTTAATTTTACCATTTGCTGAAATTTATTTAACAGATAAAAACATTACTCAACTGTATGTACATTAAAGTACACACGAATGCATATTACGTGGAAATAAAATAAACTGCACTTTAACGTGGACATTAAAAAATAATTAATACCGCGGTTTATTGTGAAGTCGTCATGTAAATACAGAAACATGACTTTACATTTGAGGTATTTTGATGTCTTATTCATTTAAAATAAAAGTATAATAATATTATTGAGATGTTATATTTTGGCAGGCTATCAGCCGTCTTAGCGTTTTTTTTATAGAAGATGGGGCAAACGTCTAGTCCAGCAGTGGGCGGAAAAGTTGATGATGATCCTTTTTTTCCGCCGGGAAATGCTCTAAGCCATCCCGCGGGGGAGGGGGAATTCCCCAGACTGGTATTTGGGACTTGCTGCGAATGATAGATGATAAGGTGAACGCAGCTCTACCCACTAAAACCCGGCGAGTGTCACCAATGCCGCCTTTGGTGAGGCCGGATCTGTTGAGCAAACAAGGCACAGACGATATGTTGATGATGATAATATAATCATATTTTTATGCCATATATTTTCTGATATAATAATAAAAATACTGAAAAAACCTTTATTGATAAACAGATCGAAAGTCAAACTAACAAAACGTCAATTCTGAATGGAAATTTAATTGCCTTCAACTTATGAAATAAAAATGCTAGAATAAAAATTAGTTATCCGCTGCAGCTAGCTCTGTCATAAAAGTACATGACACTGAAACTATCAAAGGCGTACTAATAAAAGCAAAGTAACAAAGTGGAATACAATGGCAGACACAAAGTATACGTTATGTTTGCATTGATGACTTTATCTTCCGTTTTAATGTAATTTGCACATGAGTGTTTTATCTTGTTATATACTGTTTGTTTAAATGAAAATTCTATTTTAACGACAAAATGTTTTCAAATTTATAATCCCTTTTAAGTAAGTGTACGTTTTAGGTCACTGATAATAATCTTTAACACTGTTAATATTTCAATTCCATACCTTATTCTAGAGTTTAATTTCCATAGACAAATTCAACGTGAGCCTCTTTTGGTAACCGCAAAATGGCCGATTATATCTGCCACTTACACACAACTTAAAACGGCCATACAAAGTCGATCAATATAAAAATAATAAATCTTTAGTAAAAACAATTTTAAACAAAGAATAAGAGTTGTATTTAAAATCAGATTGAACACGACAACTCTCAAAGTTAATTACTTGAATCTTAAAATACTCTCTCAACCCGCCCTCTGTCAACCATAATTAGTTTTTCCACCAAAGTAATCGTTCTTGGTGGACACAAACATGCAACTTTGTATTTTCTTAATAAAAAGAGTTTTACAGATTTGAATATATTTACTCCAACATTTTTAGACTATAGGCTGTTGTGTGTGGCTGAAAATGTTGTTATTAAAAAAATAATGTCTCTCATGAAAATTAGATGTCTACAAACTAAAGATAAGTTTTAAATATTGTTTAATAAGATTTTATTTATTATTAATTATTACTTCACCAATATGAAGTACTACTGCGCATTTATATTCTTTAAAAATGATATCGAGACGATACGTTTTGGCGTTTATTGATAGAGTCCTTAGATCAAAAAAGAGTTGAAAATAATCATAATAAAAAACAATTATGGCTCTTTTAAACGCTTAACAAAAAATTACAGCAATGTTAAATGTACTGTGATAGTGACGAAGTAATAAATACGGTAATAAAGATATTTTAATAAGAAAAATATAGGAAATCGGATGTGAAAATACTTTTACTGTAATTTATGGTGTACGCCGCCGCATTTTGATGTGATATTTTTATTGCGATACATTGAATAATAACCGAGGGGGACTTTATAGGGCAAATTTCTCTAAAAAATAAAAGTGGGTGTGTTTATTGGCCAGCACGGTTTTCTAAGAATTTCACGACCAACTAAAATAGTTGTAAAAAAAACTAAAATGTAATTGTATTAAAATACTAAGCAAATGAAACATATCCTGAGTAATACGTTTTCATTATGATAACAACATTTATACTTAGTTCTATTTTTAATTACTATTCTTAAAGTAATATATTTCGTGAAAACTTTGCTGCTTCATATTAAAACAATGTAACTTACTTAAATTTAACTGTTTGTTTTCTTAATAAATATAAAAAGAGTTGAATAAAAGTGCTTTGTAATAGATAAAGTAATTCCGCATATCCAAAAGGATATCAGGCATTTAAGGCTGAGGCATTACTAGGGAAAGATGTCGACAATATTTTGTCCCCTTAAGGTATAAAGATAACGGCTGTTTACAAAAACGAAAGCTCGGCAGCTGTTGATAAAACATAAATCTTCGTTTAGAAGTTGTAAGAAATAAAATAAATCATTGCTTTTTCTACCTTTGCCTACCGACTTTTCTTAAGTACTCGAAACGCCACTTAGCAAAGTGTCATGACTACGATCATTTGTACTAATAAGTAAGTTAGATAGAGATTAGTTATTTTATAGGCTTTTTGTTTTCATGAAATGTTTTATATTTCTTACATGGAGTAAAAAGCACTTAGTGATTAGAATTTAAGTTATTTTATGTATTTAAATATGTATGGATTTAAATATGACAAATATTGTGATATACAGAAAAATAAGACATTGTAGTGATTATCATAATAAACGGGCCTTGAAGCTTTGCACGTATGAAATAATATCATAATTCATTTCTATGATAAAAAAATCTTAAAGTTTCAGTTTAAATATTTTTTATACACACAATACATAAAAACGTATATAAGATTGGTAAGCCGATCAGACCACACAAAAACCTCCAATTACCTTAAATTTGTGGCGTTTGACGTACATGTCAACATTTCTTTACTCACTGTCGACGCCTCATGGGAGTCGAGGTGCAAAAAATGGCAGGCCATTACACCGCGCCGCAAAATAAGCAAATTTGTACCTTCATACCCATCAGACTAGAAAGGCTGTTAGCTTTTAAGTTTGTTATTTTATTACAAATTTCACGATAATGTAAACAGCGTATCACGTTTTATTTGAAGCTTTTTATATAAAAAAATAATGTTAATAAAATAGAATGATACGAATTAAAAATATTGTTAAAGTATTAAATAAATACAAATTTCATATCTCGATTTATTTTATAATAAAATTACATCTTATAATTTATTATTTAAATGTAATTGCATTACTATCGATTAGATTTTAAAATACGTAGCTGGTAATATAATCAAATTTAACAAAATCATGGCGCCTTAATGTGCATCTGATTATTAACATTCAAAGCAAAATGTAGATAGGATAGGTTATAAAGAACACTTGTAATTTCACTTAAGGCTGTACCTTCACCATATCTACTCGAGCCTAATGTCGCGAGGCGCCAAATTTATCGCGCCAGTAATTTAGCCACCCTGCACTTCTCCCCTACATATAACATTTTCTAATGAAATTGTCCAAAGCCGCAGTCGGATGAACCGAAAAAAGCAAGGCTCGCGTTACTAATGGCTTCATTTATCTCAGTCGCTAACACTGATACACCACGACGTTTTATATTTAATTTGGCGCTGTACGGAATAAATTAGGGTCGTATCGGGCCTATAATGATAAAGGACAAGCAGCGCTTGTGACTTATTGGACGGGTCTCGCTCGGACGGTAGGCTTTGGATTAATTTGTTAGCGGGTAAGTGATAAGTTAGACGTGGCGCTCCCCGAATCGTAGTTTTGGGCTTCGTAAGGTCAATAGGGTAAGTGTAATGTTTCCTTGTTGGATATGAATTCGTGTTTAAATAATGAATTGAATGGTTAATTTTTTCTTTTACTAAACTCCAATTTAAAGTGTTTTAGTAATTTGGAAATAAAAATTACCCGGAAAAATTAACTAAATGATGATCTTATATATTAATTATTAAATGCAATTATAGTACTTATTAATGATTAACAATATCATTTTCATCTGATTCGTCATGGGTACCACCATATTGCTTGATTTCCCGTGAAACAGCTTAAACCGAGACTTAACATCTTATGTCTCAGGATAGGCAACACATAATTTATACCTTACCTAACCTTACATAACCTAGGTTATGTTCATGGGCGACGTCGACCACTTACCATCAGGTGGCACGTCTGCCAGTTTGCCTTGCCAACATAAAAAAGTAAAGATCAAAACAAACTAAGACGACACCTCACATAGTACGTGTTCAACTTAATAAGCGACTATTTTAAATTCGCATTAGTTGGAGCTATGCATTACGGGAATGTCCCATTTTACGTTCGAACTCGTTCAAAGCCCATGTAACGCAACTTATCCTACAGGTTTACGAGGGACGATAAACGTATCCTGTCGATGCGAACCCCTTATGCTCCTTGGGACTTTGTAGGCTTATCTTAGGAATTATTTCTGCTGCCAGCCAAAGCTTAGTTGGAAGTACAGGATAAGCATATCTTGAAATAATGACGATGCATTGGAGTATATCAATCTGTTTCTTATGATTTGTGAACCCGTATGTTAAGTTGGTATTTTGTTCAACTATAATGCTACGGTAATAATATATGTCTTATTTAAAATTTACCATATTTTTCATTTTTATTTCGCGGAGTTCGATATTTCGACTTTATCTGCGAAGGTCTTATTCAGGGGTCTCGTAAACAAGACATTAATTGACTCGTGACAACAAGACATGGTAATGGGACATGATAAATATCTTATTGTATACAATTTAGGTAATGAAAATAAACATGATATTTTTTTAATAATTATTCATTTATAATCAAGATATATTATATTTTGATTGAACAAGTTCTTTTCTTAACGCGAGTCGTCGGCCGTCGCGGCATCTTGTGAAAATACTAGATAGCATTCAAGTTTTGGGATAAATTTGACTAAATAGCACGTTCTCTGTAGTATTGATAACTACATAATTTCCATATAAAAATGATGTGCAAACTTACGACATTTTACTAGTAAATTATTCGTTTGAGTTCTTATTTTAGCCTGTTTTCAGGATTTTTTATTATCAAGTAGAGTACATCTTATCGTGTAATGTACATCTTTTTGACAATATATTCAGGTATCTTTGATATTTTTGAGGCCGTTATTTAATAGGGTATATCTTAAAATTTTATATGGCAAACCATTTTTCCCGTTTTGCCTGCTGTGACTCGCCTTAATATTATATATGATAACATTAATAATATTATTATACAAACTAACCTAAAATCTCTGAATTCTTGATCCTTTATAAACCACAATTAATGTTGCCATCTCACGTTTACGTTAATAATTTGTTACGTATCGTTTCCAAGTACGTACTAAAGTAGTTTCCTTTATAACGAGATCAGTGGAATTCTACATCGCACAAGATTAAAGTAAGCTTACATTTAAATAGCGGCCCGCGTAATTTGGCAACTCAGCCGTGATTAGATAGTGCTTCGGTCTCGTTAGTGTAATGGAGATCACATCCCGCGCTGGCTTGTATGATTCCCTATTAAATGTTTATAATTTCATTAATATTTTGCCTTATGTTCCTTTGATTTTGGAATTTGGATGTAATGTTTTATCAAGAAATAAAAAAGGTTACAGAGTATTTTTAGCGCAATGATAAAATATGAGGCATTGAATTTATACCAGCGTTCGGTTTTTATGTATTTTTACAGCAGGTATTATCTGCTTATATAGTGGACAAGCACTAAGATTATGTTTCTACTCTATCTATAGACAACATAAACAAATAGATAGACAAACAATTTTTACGGGTTTTATCGCGGCTTATTACGACTTTGACAATACCGACGTTCCGAATACCTTAGCATACAGCAACCATGGTCACGGGAGAACTGAGGTGTCATACGTCCTGACGTTACAAAGTTATTCAAAACTACCCTATGACACATCAATATTTTGGTTCGTTAAAATCCGTAAAAAATATTTCATCCTAATGAGTTAAATTTGCGTTAACATTATAAAACAATAGATAGAGAAGGACAAAGCTTATAGATGACTTTTTTCTAAGTAATACTAATACTACAAATGAACAAAAACTTATAACATCTTAACACTAAGACTTACGACTAACAACGCCAGCCTCAATATTTATGTTGATATAAAGTAGATTAAGCCGAAGTTCTAAATCAGTTAGCATTTCTAGCGAATTTGTCTAGTCTAAGGTTTGGCTCCAGCGTTTCGGAAGTCATGTAAATCGTCACGGAACTTCCCAAGATATCTCGCCAAAGGACGAGACGCTAATGTATGCGCAGTCCAGCATTCTACGTATTGTTGCTTAATGCTACGAGTTTGTCTGCCTCTGTTTGCTCATTTCAAGTTGAATACGAGTTTGTCTGGTTGGAGATGTATGGAGATAGGTTGTTACAAATCATAACTGCAACAGAGTAGCCCACAAAGACCACGGTCTTAATTTTAAAACTTAGCAATGCAACTGAAAACCAGTTATATGGTCACCGCCAGATGAACAAAATTACTATTTGATCTCTCTCTTTTAATAAGCAGCTGATGAAAAAAAATTAATACAAATTATATTGCATGACGAGACCCCATCCGGCCACTGTTGAACGTAGGCCTAAAGAACGCCAAGACGACCGATTCCTCGCCACTGGCATCTAACACGGACTAGCCACTTTACGGAGATCTTCCCACCGTTATTATTATTTAAGGGAGGGGATACCAGCGAGGCCAGACGGGTGATCAGTCCTCAGTAACGGGACCATTTCACCCAAATCTTCCCACCATACTTACATTATATTTCTTTTAATAAATAGCTATATCAAATAAGTTATTATATTTCGGTTTATTAAAAAAAAATACATTTCCCAAGACAATAATTATTGGTGGCAATCTTCGTTTTAGAATGTATTATTATATAGTGACGTAAAATTTTAAAAGAAACAACACGAATTTCATTTCGAATTATAAAAAATATTTACCTGAAAATATGACAGTTTTGATTTAATGTATCACAACGTAAAGCAAAATATATAGACATTAAGGAACAATAAGCTCACCCTCATCGCTTTGTATCGGGCTTTGTTTAAACGCTATTAAAACAGCGCTGGGATCGCAGACTAGGCGTTTCTTAGACCCTTTCTCTTACTTAATTTAAATTAATTTATTCACAGTGCAAAGTCATATTTTAACTATATACTAAATGGAGGCTAAAACGCCGAGTTATTTAATCATATACACAATACACATGTTAATATTTAGCTGGTGAATACAGGATTTACGTAAAAGCCAACACTGCCGATACCTGGCCATTTACTGCCAATTTTGATATTTTAATCTAAAAGCGTACCCGACGTTTGTAAATATTGTACAACCACAAATAGGACATAATTCCCTGTAGGCGAAGAGCGTTTGTCAACCATATAATAAAATTACTATTGTCATACATTGCTAAGCGCTCGTGCAATGTAAATCATAAAATATCAAAGCAATTATGATTATTTGCTTAATAATATTAAAAGAACTAATCTGACTTTTAAAACGTTGAAAGCTTAGATTAATTCGTACGATTAAAAATAAAATTTTTGCATCGGACATTAGGTTAATTAAAGAATAAATCACGCTGTAAAATTAGCGTAGGGAAATGATTAAGCTACAGTTTTGATATAAAAGTTTTTTTATTTTTTTTATTTTATACGACTTTTTTTCCACAATGAAATCTGAACGCCTGAGAATCAAAACTAAAGAATAGATTTTTTGCCAAAAAACCTGTAAATACATTTTGTTTTTATTAACCTTTTTCAATCACAAAACAGACCGCAAGAATCCATTAAATTAAATCACATTATATAAATAAAAAATCTTCAAATTCAAGAAATAACAATCTTGTCGGTTCGCGTTTTTACCACTCCCTTGTATAAACACTACGTCAGATTTTCGTTGCCACTGCAGCGTAGTCTGAAGCATGGTATTTGTATTTCATTATCAACAAAAGCTTTGTTGGAAAGATGACGAAAATTCAAGTTACATCTAACTATAAAACCGCACTTCACCCTCCCAAATACGTATTTACTCAGGCGTGGTAAAATTGTTTGCTTACGTGTTCGTCGCGCACGCAACTCTCATTACGGAGCCGAGAACAGCTTTGTTCAGACCTATATATTGTACCCAAGGAAGATGCTCTTTATACGTTATATTTATCATTTCAGGTGAGTTATTGGCGCGCGGGTGTAGTTGAGGATATCCCTTTGAATGTATTAACGGCTTGCCGAGGATACGAGGGCAGACAGCGAAAATATTTAATTATTTCCCATAGTTTTCTTAGAGGGATTTTTATATTTTTCTTCTTTGTGTTATCTGTACGGTTTGTGTGAATATCGTTAACGCTTCGAAGTATTTCTAAATTATGTACGTGTTAAGTTAACACTGTTAAAATATATTTAAATTCTATTATTTGTATTTTATAGCTATCATACATGTGATGGAAGAGAAGATAAAAAGAAATTAGTGGGACATACTTTAGATACCTATAGTTTTTAACTGATTCATTAGTATTTCATCAGTACATTACTGATGGTTCTTGATGGATATTCATTTTCATAATAATAAAATCTTTTTTTATCTTTGTTTCACTTTTTCACTTTTATTTGATATACTTTACAAATTAATATAAAATTACACGACCGGTTTCGACAAAGTCACACCTGATGATGACTTTGTCGAAACCGGTCGTGTAATTTTATATTAATTATTAAAGTATATCAAATAAAATTGGAAAAGTGAAACAAAGATAAAAAAAGATTTTATTATAGTTTTTTAAACCATAACCATGCACTTTCTAATTCTCAAAACTTTTAATGGCATTCCAGACAATTTGATATTAATATAATACAGCTTTACTATCGCGTTTTGTGTTTGCGAGCTTTCGGTGGTCCATTGGGGGGGGGGGGGATAGGGAAAAGGAGGGTAATGCATCTGCTCTCTGGTTGTGCGGATGTGTATGGGCGTTGAAAGTTGCCAAAAGGCTTCGACTGGTCGTTTGCCCTCCAATGCTATAAAATAATAATAATAATTTTATATTAACCCATGCTTAGAACTGTTTATTGTCTTAATAACACTACAAATCTTATTTCACTGTTTATTTTGTTTTAGTTTCCCTATTTGCTATCACTACCAGAACTTTGTTCATCATCACCATCATCAGCCCCTATCCGTCCACTGCTGAACATAGGCCTCCCACAAAGAACGCCAAGACGGCCGATCTTTTGCCACTCGCAGTCAACACAGACCAGCCACTGTTGACTGTACGGAGGTCGTCTTCCCACCTGGTTAATGGCCGACCAACACTTCGGGTAGACGAACTTCGTTATACAAACAAAATTATTTAAAGCGGTAACGTCAATTTTTTACAATTTCGGCTCCATATTTTATAACAAGATTATGCATACTAATTAATATTTATAGCACGGCCAAGTCAATGGTAGTAATTATTCACGCAACAAGCCAGCAGATTCTCCGGGGAGCATTTCAGTATCCACCGCCGATATTATTGTGTCACGTATAGAGAACCTGTAATTTACTACCTTCCATTCATCATCATCAGTAACATTTACCACTAAGAATTATTTACTCACATTGCAAGAATTTGATTCTCTTTAACTATTAGATTTTTCATCGCGATGTTTATTTTGATGTACTTATATGGTAAGGATATACGGACACCGGAGTGTCTATACAGCGCAATGTCTATGGGGAAAATCTGACTTATACATAACATTAAAACTTTTTATTTCTTCGGTAACCGTGGTTACGGCTTACACTAAATACACGCTAGTATCCAAATGACTCAACCTACATCTACATAATCTATATTATTTGTACACATCTAGGTACATAACTTACTATATAGTACTAGTACAACAGATGGTTTTTCGGAACATTCATAGTTTACTTTTTTTATGTAACCTATATTCTATGATTTTTTTATGAAACAAGGAGGCAACTGAGCAGTCAGAGCCTTATGGTGACTACTGAAGTCCACACACATCCACACAACCAAAAGTTATGCAGATGCGTTGCCCTCCTTTTCCCTATGGGTCACCCCAATGGACCACCAGAAATTCACAAACCGATAAAAAAATTGGCTTAGCATTTTAATAATATTTAAGATAGATAGATAAGATACTTACTTAAACGATAGATATACTACTTTATTATATCATGTCTTGCTTAACATAATATGTGATCGCTTAATCACTTACTTTACATTTTCGTACTCAAATAATCAACTAATTCAATTCCGTCGCATTTATGAATGATTTAATTTATTATCATATCAAATTGCCAGCTTCATTTAGACAATGTGCGTGCGTACAAACCTTAATAGTATTATAACGTTTTTAACATACACGAGGGAAAAATTTTAGCGATTTCATCATGTTTACAGCGAAATAAATTGCCGTGTTTCACGACGATTATGAACATGCAACAACAGTTGTGCTGGTGAATTAAAGAAATATGATTTACCTACGTGAGAATATTACATAGACAATATGTTAGTTTCATACGTTTTCCCTGTTTTGTTTTAGCATTTTAAAGAATACGTATTGATCTAGCTAAACAATTTTGAAAATCGGTCTACAATTGACGGAAAAATCGGCGAACATACATAAAAAATATACAGTCGAGTCCTTTTTTGAAGTCGGTTAAAAGTATTATGAAATTAAACGTCAATTTAACGAAAGTAAATCTATATAAAAATCTCATCATTTTAATAAAATGTTATAAATCCTTTAAATGTATTAAACATTGTTATTATAACAAAAGGATCAGAAACATGCTCACGTGTATAAGAACCATAAACCCGAAACTCTATAATTTATACTTTATTAACTTACATAATACAAAATCGGATCATCGAATGTGAATATACATTCGTATTTCCTTCAACAACATTCAGTTCATAAAAGATAAAAGTCGTTCTGACGGGGCCTTGTTTGGAATCATAACAAATAGCCCTTCATAAAACCACATCCCTCCTCGAACTGTCCTTGGGGCGAACCCTTTTGCACATTACAAATCTTTACCACAACGTCGGTAGTTAAGAGGCTGTCAATGGAATCTCCCTTCCCCGACTATTCGTTATATATCTTAATGGATCACAGTATGATGTAGGCATCGACAAAACAAAAGACATTCCACGAAAATCTGACCACACAGTTGTGGGCTAAAACAAAATTTATTACATTTGACCTTAGTAATTCTTGCTGGGGGTTTTCTAACATTATTTCGGTCGGCCGTTTCGGCTTTAGAGGTACAAATCGCGGGCCCGCGGTTTCAACTAAATGTTTTATGACTTATGAAATAGTTAAATCTAAACGAGTTTTAATCCCGATTTCGTTTTGATCGCTTGTTCAAAAGCAACCCTTACTCCTTTTGTGCTTGAAAATTCAAAACTATGCTAACGGTAGATACGTAAGCAAAGTTTATTTAATTCATGCTGAGTATACCGCTTACGTTATTGCTTTGAGATAGATCCGTCGCTGGTTTTTTTAAAATTCAATTAATACTTATTTGAGGTTTATGCAAACCCCTTATTAGATTATACATTAAAGAGCTTTTAATGACGATTTTCATGTTATCTCATGTTCACGGAGGTATGAATTGTTCATTCAAATATGTTCAACTCATATTTGATCTTCTTTTTAGACATTGGAGCTCATCTCTTTAGCCTGTGTTCTTATTTTCATTTCACACTTTCACAAAAAGAAAAAAGTACTATGAAAATAGAGATTTTAATTAGCCTAATGTACGTTTCTTTCAATCTTTTGCATCTAAGCTTAAATCTTTGTTCACGTTTGAGAGCTAGCTTTGAAAATTTGTCACTGTTCGCTCGTATATACTGCCTTATGTACTCTGTTTTGTTTGACATGATTCAAGATAGAATAATTTACGTTTCAGTATGTAAATCCTAAAGAAAATATAACAAGCAAGATAAGAAATCTGACTTAATGATTACTTTCATTTTCATCGTCGCTCGAAACGAGGAACTTAATGAGAAGTCATGCAAACTTAGTCGAATACAAATATACCATTAGTATGCAAGAGGAAAGTTCTTATTCAATATAACTTGCAATATTTAATTTACCGTTTGTCTTTTTCACACCAGCGATGGCGATGGCGACTTACTACTTGTAATGGCGGTAAGAGAGGCAATTTAAATCGCTTTATATTATCAACTGTTTGATGCTTAAACGCTTTTGGGTAATTTAAAAATAAATCTATTTATTTTAGAGTTCACATGGTTCAAGTGGGAAAATACGAATTGTTTTATTTTACGATAAGTCACGTATCAATCAATTTGCTTTTTAAACATATCATACGTTGTATTAAATACATAAATTAGACGTTGGGGAGTATAAAATTAGTACAGAAACAGATCCAAGTTGGACAGGAGAGGAATTAAGGTGTTTTGGAGTTTAATAAAGCAGATGTATGTCCGTCAGTATACGTTTGTAAGCTTTCAACGATGGCTGAAAAATGTATCATTTAATAATTTGTATATTTTATAGTATCATTAGATAAAGATAAAAGCTGATGATGATAATGATGATGATGATGATAGTACCATAAATATGAAAGTGATAATGATGACAATGAATGTCCCATTCATCAGAAGCATGTTTCAAAGTTTCCGTTCAACTATACAATATTCTCACTCACTTATTTTCAATTCATGTACCAGAAGTCGGTAGTTAATATCGCACTGAACATAATAATTTGAGGTAGTACAATTAAAATCCATGTAAGATCAGTAATTCGTACAAGTTGATGATCCTCATAACGCGCTCTGCGCTCGCACCGTAACAGTCTAACGAGTGCAATATCACCTAACTATTTTCAACTGAAGTACCCCTTCTGTTTTAAACTAGAATCCATTTCACGACTACAAACTCCACAAATGTGCATTTTCTCGAGCGGAGCGTGCCACAAAGTTAAGTTTTACCACTTGTCGTAATTACCAATAAACCATGTTCTCGTTGATAGCTCGTCAAGCGGGTCGCATCAGAATTATGTTGTTAGCGTGACGCTGAGTTACTGCGGACATTTAGCCTTATATATTTAATTGAAAAGTTTAGGCGCCTGTTCAATTTTCAGGCGGAAATATAACTAATAACCTCCATGCTTTTAAGGTAGACGTCGAAATAAAGCGGAATTTCTCCCTTTTAACGGAATAATTTCATCTTTGTTTCCGCATTACTAAATTGGATCGAACGCATCGTGTGCTCAAAGAATATTGACAGATATGATCACTTCTCGATTGGAGCGGGGCCAACAAACGTCTAGATTTTCTGTACGATTTGTAACTCGATACTATTTTAGCTTCCGTTTAGAATAAATATACCATTATAGAGTGTTGCGTATTTCTCGTGCCCGACGTACATCCTTGAATCTTTATTATGTATTATATACTATTGCAGTTGGAAATGTTTAATGCAATTAATGTATCAATCGGAGAAATGTTTGGTCATTTTAATAATAAAATACAGCGCGTAAACAGAGCGTACGGTTAATTTATTACAAATATTGATGTGACAGTTACATTGATACGAGTTTGTTGGAAATTTGTCAGTGTATGCAGGACCCGTGAGTGGCGGCACTCGGGTATGATTCCTTTTATTTATTTTAATCAAATGTGCCAGTTGTTGTTTTGATGCGGTGAGGTTTGCTGTAGCGGCAGTTTTGTGTGCGCCATATTCGCCCATGAATTCCGGTGTACGGAGCTGCGGGCAGATGAATATTTTAACATTTTACATATCCGACGAATGAATTCGTTTTCAGGACGAATTTTTTTCATTTTAGTCAGTTATTTGATACGTTTATGTTTGCTTTGCTGTTATATACTTTCGTTTATGGATGTCTCTATCGTTCACAGTTGGCGCGAAATAATAAATGATTCAAACTATGTGTTTTTAACTCCAATGTTTTTTTTCCGAAGATTGGATTGGTGGTTTAACGCTGCTTTCAGATTTATTTGTTTTTAATCCTAGATTGTTTCACCGACACAATAGTCATACGATTGTAGAATTTTGATTAAATTACTTATTTTGGTTATTTTTGCATTTTTCACGTTCCGTGAATGTTTCTCTCCAATGGGGGGATACAAAAAGTAAATAATACCTTTCAGTATTTAATAATGGGATATGATTATTTTTTATTAATTTCTTTACATAAAGTTTAATTTAATCATAATATACATACTTCTTATACTATGCTTATTTAATTATGATAATTATCGTTTCACGATAGTTCTTTCTCATTGTTTATTTTTTTATTATTATTTTTAACAATGAGAAATATATTTGCAACAAATTAATTTTTACTGACAAGTATTAATTACATTATCAACTATAATACCTATTGGAAATGAAAAATCTAAAACGCAATCGACCAAAGCCGCAATGGGATGATGAAAATCTTGGATGTCGTATTTCTTTTATCTAATTGATTCCAATCCTTTGTGGAGGGGCCAGTGCGTGCCTGCGCTGCGGTCCGATTGTGCACGAGCAATCAATGGTTATGACGCAGTGCACAGACAAAGCAATCCAGTCACAGATAAAATACAATTTTATATATTTTAACAGTGCCTATCTCTTGCATTTTTTTAATGATGAGTTTGTTTGTGCTTGATTAGGCAAATGTCAATGGTGAGTCAACGTCACTAACATGAGGTATGTATAGGCTCTTGTCATGCCTGTGATTCGTCTTGTGAGACAAGTTGGTCCAAATGCCAGTCATACGGTCCTATTTTTTTAAATTGATTGTTAGATACTTGCTTGCTATAGTCAATACATAAATGGTCGAATACGTCATACTAGCAGGTACTTCATACTACTACAAACGGGGGTGCGTAGGAAGCGCCACTTAATGCGCCACCAGTTACGCCCCTGTCCTTGTGTCGGGTTGAGGTTGGGAACCTGGGCCCAGTATGGCGCGACGGGACTGCATTGTGGCGGCCGGGTAGTCCCCCCTTACGAGGAGTAGTCTGGCCTTCGCCGGGGCCAGCATGTCGTTGAGGTGATCCTCTTGCCTGCAGATCCGGAACCCTCAAAAAGTGGCTGAATGCGCTCGCAGGTGACTTTAAGAAAAGTGCACTACCCCATAGTGCATTCCCAAGTTCGAATCCACACACAGGTCCAGTGTCCTTACCCAAGGTAAACCTCGATCATGTGAAAGCATCATCAAAAAAAGGTGCTTTATCCTAAATGTACTCCTATCACCGATGAGTAGACCGAACTCAGGCTAATTCTTAGTGAACTGATTCTTTACAGACTAAACATTGATGGAGATAGTTGTAATTGTCTGCTATCAGTAATCAATACCTTGTATATCTACTTCCTTGATCTTGGATATAAATTAACTATCCATCTATCAAACGGGTGACTGATTGCGTTTGATTACTATCTCACAAAATAGGTTTCTTTAATCAAACCCTTATAGTTTCTAAATATAAAAAAAATAATTAAATTGGAAAATATTATATTCTAATTCAATATTTTTAGTATCTTATCGATTTTGCGTATAGCACGTGATGCTGTCACTAGAATAGCAATAATTTTAAAATTTTCGAGCATTCACTGTAAAAAGCATTCTGCGATTGCCGCTTACATTCTACAATCAGATGGTCCTCTCTCATATCGACTTTTTCCGCTTCGTTTATTGCGCCGGTTCGGGAATAGTTTTTGTTTCTGCCGTACTAATCAACGCCTGTACATAGCCATCCAAGTGAGATTTTCCATTTTGCGATTCTCAATAAAATGTTTTCCTATATTGTTGGTACCGGTTCCCTAGTTTCCAGTGGTGCCAACTGCGAGCGCTAAAGTCAGATTGCGTCCTTTAAAAGGTAATATGTATCAGATAAGCTTGACAGAATTGTTCTGTGCTGTGTAAAATTCTCATTACTCTTTATGAAGTTACAAAATATAATGTGTTTACATGAATTCTGGTTGGACCTCTATATTATGATTTCATTCAATGGTTTGGTAATACTTAACGGTCGGTTAGTCAAATAACTGTACTGCCAGATCCATTACGAAACTAGCGGATGTCTGTGGACGTCGCTTTTCACTTACCATCAGGTGAACCGACTGTCCGTTTGCCCCCTTTTCTAAAAAAAAAACTGACGATGCAGATACCACATAATTAGAACATACCTCTAACACTGTTGGCCATCAGTTGACATCTATCACCTAGCCGTAGGTAATATTGATATCATTTGTTTCTTGAATGTTTTTTTTTTATTGACCAATGCTGATGGGCAAATGGCCTTTACGCTTCATCGGAAAAGTAGGTGAGCGGATGGCTTCAACCTTAGAAATTTTAGACCCCTTAATTACCAGTAAACCAAATACTCTACAAAATATTTACTTCGTGAATGGTTTATAAACCTGTATTTGCAATGTTTCCTAGAGCAAATTTCCAATATACACCAGATAAATAACAACAATAAAACAAAAATCAAACAAAGGAATCCTTTTATTAAAATATTGAAAAGATATAAATTTTTTGTACATACCAAATTTTCAATTGTTTTCAATAACACTATTATGGAATACGGTCTATACATTACGGTCTATTTTAAAATGAATTTTTGTTCGGTTTATTTTGTGTCTTTTAATAATTAAAAAAGTATTTTTTTAGCAACTATATCACTAGAAGTGATTTAAATGTAATTTATTTTTAATTGCAAAATCAAACTAAGATATACCAGATACTCGATTCACTCAGTTACGAGAAGTCGAAGAATTAAGATTTAGTGTTATTGATGATGATGATGATCCATTTCATCTTTGTATTAAAAATAAATAAATTTCTTACAACTACTTAAATTCCTTATATAATTTCAGATACCTATAGTTATCAGTCGCAATTGTAGCAGACTTTTATCTATAGCTATAATTACTACTGTGGTCATTTCAAGACCCCCAAACGATACTTCTAACGGGTGCTGCTATGCGGTGCGAATATCGATTTACATGCCACTGTATAATTCAAAGGTTGAATAATGTATCGCCTTTCATTAGCACATTGGGCAGACCGAACGTATTTGCACATAAAGCTCGCACACAAGATTCACGCGAACAATTAGGATAAACGCCGTATAAATTCACGTCTTACACTTTCCTCCTTTTATATTACTCGAAATAATTTATTATACGTATATTTTTCAAGTAACAGATTGTTCTGATTGTTAATTTCTTTTATATTAATTATAGGACTTTTTTAGTATTGACCTTTCTAAGATATAATGCTTACCGAGCAAATCTGCAATGGTAGAACGTTACTATAATGAATAAAAGATTGAAGATCTTATAAAAAACTGACACATATTAACATTAAAAATTAGTCCATAAACAATTGTGGTAAAGAAACTAGCTGGGGAATAAATAAAAGAAATAACAATAGCATTAATACCACCGAAGTTCTCATATACGTCTATGTATGTATGAGTCGGGAAACATTCGAGATAGTCGGAGAAAGTTTCAGTAATCTACGCAACTTCATCCCAACAATAACAACAATAAGATATTATAAGATTAGTTACACACCACGGAGCTCTGAATCAAATCCAATTACCAAGTTTAAGTATAGATCCTTTGCAATAATTAATTTCAATGTATTAATAATGCAGCCTACTACAAACGGCGGCCGAAGCGTTCAGTATTATTAGCTTGTATTACATAATAGATAATATGCATCACATATGTTTATATTAGCTATAGGATTCTTTATTATTGTAGTAACGGGTCCGTGTTAGATGCGAGTAGCAAGGGATCGGTCATCTTGGTGCTTAGCCGCTAAAAGCCGATGACGATGATGATGCTAATGATGATGCTGATGCTGATGTTGATGATGATGATGATCATGATGATGATGATTATTATTATTATAAAAATGGTAAGTTATCCGTCCTTTTCCCTCAGAAACGGAAAAGCTCAAAAGATGTATAGAACGGCCAATGGAAATGAATTTAAGAAATTTTATATAGGTACTTAAAAATCTCGCGCAACATATTTTTTCATAATATTTTAATCGGATGGAACGGACGGATGGAATTTGACGGATATCACAATTACCATCTCGAAACCTAAAATATTCCCAGAGACTAAAAACTAAAACCTCTTTCTTGTACAATACAAACATTATAAAAATATTTTTCCAATATGACACTAGCATTACATAGGCTTCCTTGCGACAAATAAACTGTGCGTTGACCTCATCCAAACATAACATTCTAATCGTAATGATCAACGTAATAGAAAGCTTTAGGACGATTAGCGCTGGATCCAGTCATTTTAGTTTTAATTAAGCTCATCGGGTCGTTACGCTAGAACCGCGATGCAAAATCGACTCAGCATGCGGCCTGTTTATAATCTATGTCGTGGTTTCGACACAAATGTGTTTCTAGCTATGTCACATAATGAAAACTATTTAAAACTGATTTTTTTTTTTGTCTATCAGTACAAAGCTTAGATGAAAAGTTAGATGAAGTTTTGGACAATATAATTAAGAAACCTGGATATAGTAAAAAATCTTTCAGCGGGTGTAAAGTATGTCCAGCTTATAGGTAAACAATGGCCTAACTAAGCAGGAGAATTGTGCCCAGTAGTGAGAGATTGTGACATACGGCTTGCCAAATCAAACTTCCTAAAAAAAAGAGAAAATTGCAAAACATTTAAATACAGAAACGACTATGAATTTGACTCAGAATAATTACCAGGAAATCAGAATCATCGAGGTATTTGTTTCTGTGTCGAGGTAACCACAACAATGCGTTTAACGAGTTTAATAATTATGCTGTGTCCATCTAAATTGGATCCTTAGCATTCCTCGGGGATAAGGATTGATAATTCTGTGGTTGATTGGAGGACAGAGCCTTTAGTGTAATACAATTTATTTCACTACTCTCATTATTATCAAACTTATCGGGTTCTTCATTCTCAATTTAAATTTACTTATGTTTTATGCCTTCCAAATTCATTGTAATATTATTCATTGATATAATGACGAATTTTAAACATTACGACAGTCTAGAAAAAGGGAGGAATAAATCGCGAGTTATAACGAATGAAGAATTTAAATTCTTTAGTATGTTTATAAATTTAAGTTAATCAAAAATCTATTGCAAGAAGTCACTGAAAACTATTTTGGTATTTAGAATCTTCTAATAGCAGACATAATGTAATGTTTAAAAACATATTTTTATATTACGTATTATTAATCTTTTTTGTGCACTGTTGGACCATAGGTTTCTTTTAATGGAGGCCAAGAGGCCTATCCCCTGCCACTCACATATTATAAATATATCTATGTTTTTTGTATTCTTATATTTCATGTCAAGTTTATTACGCTATAAAGTCTAACAACTTTTAGTAAAGCTTTTAATCTTAAACCACACGAAATAGTCGTATGACAGTGAATAGGTAGCGAGGCTCACACCTCGACGATTAGGTGTACGGCGGCAGGGGAACACCTAATCCAATTGAGGCTCTGCATAATTCACACGAGCCTACTGCGGATCGTATTGTAGTGCATTGAACTAGTTATATTTACCGTACGTCAACCGATTAATGAAGAAATTAATATGGTGATTCTATTGATTTAGTTTTGCTTAAATAAACAGTTTAACTAGTATATAATAAATTATTAAACAAAATACTTATACAAGTAACAAAAAATAAAAAGCGGTATAATATCCTATTATGCTGTAAGAAGATATCAATTATCATATTGAGCTTTATTATTATATAAAGGTGTACAATATCATCATCATCATCACCATCATCATTATCATCACAGGTGTACAATATATTTTAATAACAATATTAATATCTATATGGACGTTTTTACATCACCGCGTCAATCTGGTCCCGTGGTAAGTTCTCGAAGAACTTGTGTTACGGGTTACATACACGGGGAACAACGGAAATATATTTAATACGTTTACACTATGTATACATATTATTATTTTTATTATATAATACACATCCATGATCCAGGAACGCAGAAAACTTTTTTGTTCCCTGGCGGTATTCGAACCCGCTACCTCCGCCTTAAGCGCCTACGCGCTAACCATTGAGCCAGAGGTTGTCAACAATTTTGAACGTACATTTCTAATAAAACGATTATACTGTTTCACTATTTTTTGTTTAATATTTTTAATTAAAACCTCCACAAAGAGAACTAAAAAGAAAATGTAATTTCAGAATAATATGAATAAACATTATTAATCATACTGCTTCATTTAAAATATAAAATATGTTAGAGGAATATTTTGAAAAAAGGTTCTAAAACTTTGTTAATGAGTTTATAACAAATAATATTAAAAATATAAACTTAGGACACGTAGTAAAAGAATGAACCCGACTGAAAATGGCTGAACATTGTAAAGCAGTATATTAAAGGTATTATCTCAACTTAATCGAGTGCTTTCGCATACACATCACGTTGTCACTAATCTCGACTCTTAGCGCAATCTCTGCTCATTCCAACGAGAAAACAATACCACCTTTTACGGGAAACAAAGATGAAATAACAAAAGAATGAACCGCGCGATTCGGTACAATACATTATCGTCTAACCGCCTTACATACACGGCTCCGTTAACCATTAAATAAAACACAAGGGTGTATGAACCACAATTATTAGTCCCTTTATTGTCCAGTCTAAAATAAAAAGGTGGCGTTTATAATTGACAAATCGTAATGCAGGGCGTATTGTATCGTTATTATCTAGTATGCTCGTATATATGTCTCACAGATTTAGTATTATAACACAGCATTATAATAATATATTTGTATTGGTGTTGTTTTATAAGTGTAATGAGCTAATTGCTATTTCAAAATGAATTAAAGCTCTACACCAGCTACATTCAAAATAATATCAGTTTGAATGCATGCCCATTCACAATATATTTGATTTTCCTTAAATGTTAGGCCATTGCTTTGAGATTGTATGAATCCATCTGAATTGAGGCGTTTAAGTTATGGTAATTTATGTCAGTCGCTTATAGACGAGAATGTAGACAAAGATTACAGAGTTTTCTTTTAGGTTGAATGTCAGGTGTTCCAAAAGTATTCCTTTTTTTTTTCTTTTACGCCGGGAAATGCTCTGAGACATCCCGCCTGGGGAGCGGGTCTCCCCAGGTGGGTATGTGGGACTCGCTGCGGCCGAAAGGTGGTAAATGGACGCAGCTCTACCCACTAAAACCCGGCGAGTGGCACCAATGCCGCCTTGGTGAGGTGCCCCGGATCTGTTAAGCTAACAGGGCACCTCGACGGCTAGTCAGTCCCGCAAGGGACCGACGCCACCTCCACAGAGGGGTTGTCCCGCACCACAGAACAGCCCCTCCCAACGTCGGGACAGTACAATGAGGTTAGGTTCCCATCCTCACCCCTTGCCCCCTGCTCTTTCTTCCCCCTTCTTAGAGAGGAGTACAAAGAGCCCCCTCGGCTCAATTAGCTTCGCCCAAGGTGTTGGGCTCACCCTAGGCTACTGGGCCCCACCGCCACGTCAAGGCCTGAACCATGGTTGGGTCCAAAAATTTACCTAACAATATATATATCTATACATTTTTCACTAGTTTTCTACCTATAACTTTGCTTGTATTAATTTATTTAAAATCTTACGACTAATAAAAATATAGCCTTTATTACTGTATAATGTGGCTTTCTAATGGTAATATAATTATTGAAATCGGTTTAGTAATTAAAAATATTACCACAAACAAACAAAAAACTACTGAAATGGTATAATGTACTTATAATTTATAACTTTGCCCGTCCCTGCCACACGATCGGTTTGTTACATACTGTCTGCCAAACCAACTGTCTGGCAGACCGACTGTCTGGCAAACCAACTGTCTGGCAAACAAACAGTCTGGCAAACTGGCGGTCAAACGTTGACAGTGAATAAACATTGCACGTCTAGACAATGTAATCTTCACATGAGCTTAAATAAAATGTTCACAGCCATTCCTACATGGAGCACGGAGTTGGTCAGTGGATTTTAACCGATTTTTTTGTTTATAATTGACAGCACACGAGTTGTGTTCGGTCGCGCGTTCTGTGCCCAGCGAACCGTGATCCGTTACTAAGAGAGCTATCTAGTGGTATGTCCACATAGCCAGTCCACCGCTAACTGTCGACCTATTACAATTTCACTATAAACAATTTAGTAAGCGTTTTTATACCTCTAGTCGTGATTAGACGTCCACTCCTGGACTGAGTCCTTCCTCGAGAATCTCCTACATGGCGTGTGATGCTAATTAATATCATCATCAGTAATGTTTAGCCAATAGTATCAACGTGTCTCCAACTAAGACAACCGTTTTGACGACCTCCGTGGCTCAATGGTTAGCGCGTTGGCGCTCAAGCCGGAGGTAGCGGGTTCGAATCCTGCCAGGGTACAAAAAAGTTTTCTGTGTTCCTGGGTCATGGATGAGAATTAAATATGTGTTATTATATAATAAAAATCTTAAATATATGTATAGTATAAAAGTATTAAATATATTTCCGTTGTCTGGTACTCGTAACACAAGTTCTTCGAGAACTTACCACGGGACCAGATTGACGTGGTATATAAGCGTCCATAGATATTATATTATTATTATAAGAACTTTGTCTTTGCATGCCAGTCTGCATTTTCTGTTTATGTATTTAGTGAAGTAATTTTGTGTATGACCACTTTCGTCTTAAGATACACATGAGAGCTAGATCTGGGTAAACAAGCTTATATTATAATCATGGATATTGAGAAAATATACAATCTCCCCTATGAACTCTACAACAAACTGTCGCAACTGACATTAATAAATCCTATTTATTCCTATAAATTAATTTTATTGTAGTTATGATTTTAATCTCATTAGTAACAAATTTGAAATTATTTCATTTATAAAGTCATGAATAATATTTGTATGCATTTATTTTAATTGAAGTATTTATTCCATTATAAATAAAGAAGGCGCACTTGTACATAAATCCAAATACCAGCGGTTGAATGGTTTGAATTGAGTTTTGTACTTAGACGTATCTGATTCCATAATGGGGCGCCCTCACTCGCGTTAAAATATAGAAAGAAATGTGTTCATCTCGTTAAAACTTTCGTCTACAAATATAAAATTCAATTTCTGAATGAGCGCAAAAAATCTTCCACCCTGTTTTTCGCGTTCATTTTGCATCAACCAACGTAGAATCCTAATTATCTTTCCCAGTTAAGCTTAAGTGAATTATTCCGGGCGCCCACTGTAGCGCACAAACAAAACGGTCTGAGTTCACAACCTCAGTCGAAAATACTAAAACATTAAAGAGAATTCCCCGCACACGTATAATATCCGTAAGCAGGACGTAAGCGGGACGTAAGCCCGCTATCTTGGCGGAGGTAGCAGGGCGCTTCAGTCGGCTCAACTTTTAATAACGCCCGCAAAATCATCTAATTAATCTGATTACGGATGGACCCACACACCGACGCAGTACTCCACGCTAATACTTATTTCTGAGCATTAAACAAACTTATTTGTCCATGTACTGTCTTGGATTAGCGAGATAGCGCCTTACGTGCCGAGATAAGCGATACGGGGGTACGGAATGACGTCATCATTTGAAACTAGTGTGACTTTAGGAATATATTCGGTGGTTCGTGAAATTCTCGTTTTGGGTTTGATTGCATTAATGTGTCAGTTGTCACGAATTAGTCTGCAGCATATTTGTGTGAATGTTCTATAGATATGTTCTATCTATAGATCTGTTCTATACATAGATTGACTCATCACGATATCTCTGGAACTATAAGACCTAGAGACTTGAAATTTGCTAGGAATATTACTTTTGCCATGTAGAGGTTAGATAAGAACGAATTTTTAAAAATTCCTCCCCCTCCCCTTCCCTCTTTGACAAAACGAAGTCTGTACAGGCTGCTAGTAGTTTATAATATATGAATAGATATAGTGAATGCGTTTTTTGCGGTCGAGCTTGTCTGCAAAGTTACACCATCCTGCCTCGTTTTTCTAAATAAACGTTATGTCTGCATAAATTTTATAATCCAGAACAAATAGGAAAACATAAATTTAGCTAAACATAAAATATGCTCTAAGTAGGGTTTCAAATGCCTATCTTGGGTTCTTAATTATAATTAGTTACACAAGAGCTGCCTCCACGCACTATAAATGAGCTTTACATCTAATGGAGATATTATCTTCACCACTGGATTGAATAAACTATTTGTCCTTAGCTCTATAAACCTCCACCGAATAGGACAGTACTCTCCATAAATAAGGTCTGGCTTTGATTTTGTAGGTCATTTGCTATTTACATCTTGTGAACCCTTTTAATGGCCAGTATCATTTTGGTAATTAAAGAGGATTTGCTTAATTTATTGGAAAAAGGTTGGATTACTGATTAAATCGTTATTAAAGGATATATTTTAGTCTTCTCATACTCCGTCTATATGGGATGACAATTTTTATCTAGCCTTTGACTGGTGATCAAGATGGATGTAATATCATTAAATAAAGCCTTATTTAACAGTTAATTTTATCAAATCATCTATCTCTCTATCAATATTTATGAATGCCTATTTAACATGTATCAACTGTCCCAAACCACTTCATACATCATCATCACATATATTGATAAAACTAAAAGAATCTTTATTTTCAGCCTTATAAATGTGATTTCACTGCGAAGCCGCGGGGAGCAGTTAGTTTTAAAATACTTTTAGTGGTGTTATATCCCCAAGTTGTATTTTAGGCGTATTAATTTCTCAACAATTACTTCTTAATCGGTTTATTCCAAAAATTAAATATTTAGCGCCACAATTTGTGGGGCTTCCGCCATAGCGATATAAAGAAAGGGTCCATTTAGTGAAAGTAATTTCCCAAATTATATTGTTACTACGCTTCTGAATCTTGTTAAAATTATATCACCCTTATTAAAGAGTTAATAAGTGTTATATTCGTTCAATGGACAATTGATGTATTGGACATTTTTGTCGATAAAATTTACCATCTCAATATGTAAGTCATATTTCGACCCCAATACGACCTCTAGATGTCAATAAATACACCAAAATATACGCTTCGTACGTTTCAAATGGGGACCGTTTTCAATAAAAGGTGAAGCCTATTGGCGAAGCGATCTATCGCTGGAATACTGAAAGAGGCTGAAGCAGATAGACAGCCGGAGCGGCATGAATGCGACATTTCAATTTGAGCATATATTATTCATGGTAATACGTTAAAAGCACTGCCACATGCTCGCTGTAGTAATCGCAGCACGTGAACGTACACGTAATATGTATATTCAATGTTGTTGCTTAAAAATTGTCGCTTCGCGCCATTTGCAACGCCCGGACCGATGTGCCTCGCTTATAAAGTTGCGAAATCTCTTTTTATTCACACGTACGCTTTTACCTAAGAATATACCGTATTAAATAAAAGATTCATCAATAATACTCATGTGTAACAAGAATATATTTACAACTTGTTTATTAGATAAAGATCGATGCCGAAAAATAGAAGCAACGAAATAAGAAAATGGCTATGATTTAATTTAAGATATAGATTACAATACAATTCCCAGTTTGCTTGACGCGTCGTATATATGAGTAGTGTTTAAATATTCGGCTATCTATATTCCCAACAGAGTAATGGAACAAGCGGTAATATTACTAGCACTAAAAACCTTCATTCTATCAACGCATTTTCATATTACTCGAACTCTTCAACCTGAATTGCTTGGGCATTTACCAATCCATCATTCATCGATCTATCCAGACCAGAAACGCACCTGATAATAATGTAGCGGGTGTCTATGGATGCCTCTTACTTACCATCAGGTGAACTGACTGTCCGTTAGCCCCCTCTTCTAAAAAAAAATCCATAAATGTAAATAGCGCGGCATTGTGTTTTGGCGTTTAGTCGTAGACGAATACGTGCTACTCTATACTAAAGGTAAGCGTCAACATGTTCGCATCGTAAGCATCGCACGAATCGCATTAGCAGATTGTATAGAAAGTCATACAAATGCGTCCGCTGATAGTGTCACTTATACAAAGAAACTACGATTTGCGTGCGTTGTGTACGATGCGAACATGTCGACGCTTACTTTAATATACAAATATAAAAGATTTGATTATTTGTTTGTATATTTTTATATTATTGAATGGGATTTTATATTATTGAATATATACTTCAAAACTACTGGACCGATTTGAAAAATTCTTTAACTTATAGAATGCCACATTATGGCAGAGTAACATAGATTTTGTATGATATATGGGTATTATTTCTATAAGCTCTATTTCAAAATCGCGAATCATAAAAATGAATCATAAATTTAAAGCGCTGAGACGATATAAAATTATTGTTTATTCTTTACCGTGTGTGTTCGCGGAAGTCAAAAACGGCATCTATTATTCATCGATGAAGACATAGAAACGAAATTTGTGTAAGTGCGTTGTGATTCAGCCAATCTCACAATCTTTATTTCATTCGCAATAAATGGATTACTCCGTTCACAAACATCGTTTTGCTATCGACGGCTTTATTTGGCTTGTAAGCGAATTTCGTCGGCTGTTTCCCAAAGGTCTATATTTATTTATGAGTAAAATAACGTTTAAAAAATTCCATAACTATAGTGCAGATAATGTTACAATTGTTGTTTATATTTGGTTTTTAAACGACTTCGAAAAGGAGGAGGTAATATGTTCGTGTGTATTTTTTTATTATTAGTATATGATTTTCTTTTTTGATATTTATTTTATTGACCTTCATATTGTATTTACGAATCGTACCTATTTATCTTCAACGACTTCCAGAGCATATCGCAAAAAATGCTAAAACGGTTGATTTGACCTACATCGACTTTAATTTTTTTTATGTTAGTTGGATAGGCAAACTGGCAAACGTACCACCTGATGTTAAGTGGTCGACGTCGCCCATGAACATAAACTAGTATACCTGGAACGAGCCCAGGCAACTCCTTTATATGTTGCCTATCCTGAGACATAAGATATTATAGGGTATATAAAACGGCCATATTAATACGATTATTCCCAAGATATCGCTCGATTCATCATTAATGCCGAAGATTTTGCGTTAATCCTTCAAACATCGCCTTTTACGAGATTGCGGGCGTACGGACGTGCGTACATGCAAGTGTTATGATGGATGGACGCGATTTATCATTGAACTTGACTTCATACCTATATATCAAAGAATTGAAGGGGCAGTGATAGAATTCCAATAAGGCCGTATTGTAACTGCGGCGGACGATAACCGTTTTGAGGCAATATTGAGTTGGGTCAAATTCAAAATATACATGTGAAATATGTTGTTTTTTCGCTTAAAATTTTAAATAGATATGAAAACTTATGTCAATATTTATTTTTAGTTTATCGTTTTACAGGTGCATGATAAGATAAACGGAAGTATTATCTTCATAATAATGAAAGCTGCGACAATCTTTCAATAAAATAATAATATAATAGTTTTAAAAAAACTAAAAAAAAATCGCTAATCCTGAATATCCTAATAAGAATAACGGGTCAAACTGTTTATATTATTGAATTGCCATTGGTCCTTAATAAGTATGACAAATTTTGAGTTAATCCGACGTTTTGAAGGGGGTTAAAATCATGTTCAAAGATTCCGTTACATACTAACATACATACGTCTGAAGCTAATAAAGGCGTATTAAAAAGAGACCATTTTTTTTTTTTCTTTTACGCCGGGAAATGCTCTGAGGCATCCCGCCCGGGGAGTGGGTTTCCCCAGGGGTATGTGGGACTCGCTGCGCCCGAAATATGGTAAATGGACGCAGCTCTACCCACTAAAACCCGGCGAGTGCCACCAATGCCGCCTTAGTGAGGTGCCCCGGATCTTTTAAGCTAACAGGGCACCTCGACGGCTAGTCAGTCTCGCAAGGGACCGATGCCACCTCCACAGAGGGGTTGCCGCGCACCACAGAACAACCCCTCCCAACGTCGGGACAGTACAATGGGGTGAGGTTCCCATCCTCACCCCTTGCCCCCTGCTCTTTTGTCCCCTCTTCTTATAAGAGGGGTACAAAGAGCCTCCTCGGCTAAATTAGCTTCGCCCAAGGTGCTGGGCTCACCCTAGGCTACTGAGCCCCACCGCCACGTCAAGGCTTGAACCGTGGACGGGTATTAAAAAGAGACCATAAGGCGATGGTTGAGTTACATATATATATCTTCTTAAACAACCAACCTTTTACATTATTCCTCTCGAACATAGTATTTATTGCGGTTTATTTTATAATGTGATTAACGAAATGTAAATGTTGCTTCATTTGTCAGTTTTGATGCCTACGTGTTTAATGATCAACTGCGATTTTAAGCTTGATTTTATTTTGAATGTAATCAATTTAAATGGTAATGGGCTTGGGATAACGTGCTGATGTAGTGTATAACTTAATTATGTTATGAGCCCAAGTTGCATTGTTTACATCAACAATTTGTTTTTTGTTTTGTTACATCATTACACTATTTGGTGGTGGATGGTAATTAATAAATGGTGAGATAAATAACCTTATAATAAAGACCTTAATTAAAACTATTGCTAGTGATAAACTTACAGGATTACATCGAGTATATTATAACCGCATAGAGTGGTGATGCGAACCATACAATTCCGAAACTGGTCAATGATTTGTCACAGACGTTATATTAGCAATTCCACCAACCAGTGATCTGTATGTACGCCCCATCAGCCAATCATCTATGTAAGGCCATCAGTTAGCCAATCAGAGTGCAGAACCGGCGCAACGTTGCAGCACATATTTGTCGGAATCTGTTTTCATACAAAACACCTAACATCACTGCTCTATTCCAGCAATACGCTCGATGCGTGATTGTGAAAGGAATATTCCTTTAGAAGTCATCTTATTGCTCAAATTCATACTTTTATCACCATATTCGAAATGCATCCTTTTTTATCACAGTTTTTTACAAACCACATCTACATAGAAAATGCTATTCTAATAATATGCATATACAGACACTCTTATTTAAAACCCGGAAGAATGGGAAAAGCAGTGTTTTCTTTTCATTTAAATATTTTCTCTGTCCCCCAAGTAATAAATTACAAAAAAGTAATCGTGAAACTTTTGTATAGAAGCCGGCAGAGTCAAAAAGTAAAATTCTGCCGAATAAAAATCAGGGTGAGTAACCCTGATTTTAAGACTTCCAATTTATCAGTCAAGGGACCCCATTCCGTAAAACGTTCGTTGTAAATAGCTCGCTTTGTTGTTTCCAAAATTTAATGCAATGGATGTGTTTTATGCCCATTTTACTTGACCAAATTCAATTATAAGGACCATAAATTGGAAACGTTAGAGGGATTTTATAATAGCGCTTAAGCCGCCCACATAAAACCGTGTTATAAAAACATTAGCTTCTGTATCTCGTACGCTTTGTTCGTGTATTAGGGTATCGCGCAAAAAGGTAGGTTTTGATTGACGCCGGCAATCGGCTTAATGTAACCTCGAGGCAAGTTTTGCGCCGCACGAACGGCTTGTACAATTCAGAAGGTCGACACAAAACGACGCAATTCCTCACACGTCACGCAGAAACAACTTTCCATATAATTCATTTCCCTATTCATATTTATCTCGAGAACTTGATTTCGATCCGAAAAATGAAAAGACTTAGTATGCTATATTTCATAAGAGTGTTATTGAAAAAGTTCATGAACATATTAAACTGCCACTTTCATACAAATTGGGTGTCCCTTACGTTTAGGGCTGAACGTATTTATTCTTCGTTCAAGTTACGTGACTGAAAATAGTAAAATTGGGAGAAAATGTTGATAATAGCCTGCATTATGTATTAGTAATGGGCCATTTCCAATAAAACCTTATAGGTAAGCCATGGATTAAAGGAAGTGGGTCAGGGCACGGCACGTGGCTTATAAAAATACCATGATAGGACATCCTTACGTGTATAATGGTATCAAAACTCTTCCTCGTAGAATTAGCTACTATATTTTTTATATAATTTCATTGTAACATGTGTTCTACTGTTATACATTTACCGTAAAAAAGCATTTTTACGAGACGTAAAAGCTTATACAAGCTTATCTAAGGCAGTAAAAAAATTAAATTGTAATTAGATGTCGTGTTTCTTATTGGTGTTGGAAGATGCCCAAAAAAAGCAACAATTAAACCTCATATTTTACCTAAATGCATATGTTCTGAAATGCTTTTAAGCTTCCTTAAAATATTTTTAGTACTGAAGCTTTGCTTTTATCATTTATATTTTTAATTAAACAAAATTTAGACGTACGTATTTATAGCGCGTAATACGTCTACGCCCAAAATTGATATGTGTAAAAATAGATCGAACAGCTAGTAAATTTTGCATATGAAATACAACTGTATAAAACTTTAAATATTCTTAAATCTTTAAAAATGATCCAAAAACTTATAGGATTAATTTATGGTCAACCAATCATTTTTGGGTTTATTTACACCAGTTTGGAGGACAGTATGGGTACAGAGGCAACCAACGGCACTGATGATGCGGGTGTGTATGTCCAGCTTCCGATAACTCGTTAATACGTAACAAACAAAATATCTGTCCTGTGTGTGTGTGTGTGTGTGTGTGTGCGCGAGTGTGTGTGAGTGTGTGTGTGTGTGTGCGAGTGTGTGTGTGTGTGTGTGCGAGTGTGTGTGTGTGTGCGCGAGTGTGTGTGTGTGTGTGTGTGTGTGTGTGTGTGTGTGTGTGTGTGTGTGTGTGTGTGTGTGTGTGTGTGTGTGTGTGTGTTTGGAAGAAATAAGCGGTAAGATGGTATTCAAGCAGAGCATGACTCAAAAGAATATCCCTCCTGCTGATATTTGCATAAAAGATGAGATAACTCAGGCTTTAGTGCCTTCAGATAATATTTTGTCGCACAAACACAAAACCTTCCATACACTTCATTCAGGATCGCTTAAAAGTTTCTTAAAAATATCGACGAGAGTTCCCTCGCCGGGTAATAAAACACGTGCTCGCAGTAATTTCAACTTCGATATTAATTTTTTATCCTTTTTCAACTTTATAATTACTCGTGTTTGGATAAAATATGTCATGTAAATTTACCCTTCAATTGGTAATTTGGTGATCTTTTTTACCCATATAGAAATGAAGTATGATTTTCTAGTTTATCTAAAACTTAATTCTTAAAAGGCCTGCTACCACAGTCTTCAACCGACGCCTGACAGAGGAGACCTTGTTAGTTTCCACCCGTGTAGACAGTGGATTGCTACCAAATTTTGCTTGACTTTTCAACGTCATTGGTCATGAGAGCTGCTCTACCTACCAAGGGCGTATATCACGGCACAATAGTTTGTTGGCAACCTTGTAGTTAAAACAGACGTTTTGGTATCTGACCAATGTTACCTCTGTTAGGCGTCGGTAGCAAACCATGTAGCAGACGTTTTATATAACCAAAATAAATTCTCGGAATCCATGACAGCTGTAGATAATAACGGTCTGATGATGATTAATTTTAAAAGTAAAGCTTAGCTGCCAAAATAATATTTGTATAAACTATCCGCTTAACTCCCGTTGTATATTTTATAAAAGTTTTATTATATACCTGACTGGCTGCCAAAAATATAAACTACTGTGTACCTTTGATGCCTCAATAGATAGCTTCCATCAAAATCATAACTTTGTACAAAGTTATTGGCCGGTGTCCGTTTAAAAGTTTCGTGTAGCTGATAATTTACATAATAGAAGTAGGACTTTCGATCGGGGTCATCCAAACTTCTGTGGATTAGGGCGATCACGGGCAAGGCTTATCGGATTTTGAATGAATTTCGGGATGCTTGCGATGGCGTCATTATGGATATCCGATTTATATGCAGATTTGATATGAAGTAGCGAGCGATGGTGGCATGTAGGCACGCGCCACTAACCGCGCTCGTAAGATCGCTTAAAGCAACCTCTTACTTCATGAAAATCTATTGTCGTGTTATAAAACTAACCACAGTAATATTCTTTTTAAATAATATCAAAAAGATAGACATATTATGTCTATTTCTCTTTGATAATAAATAAGCAAATACAAGTCGCGAACTCGATAAAAACTTGAATGATATACTACAAAGCATCAAAGGCATTGCCAGTATTGAAGAAATACACATAAATAAATATATTATCTTGTTGGCGATGAGTTTACTTACAAATAATAAATGATATTAGGAAAATCAACATCCTACTTATTATTATGAATGTGAAAGTAAGTTTGTTTGTTACGCTTTCACGCGAAAACTACTTAACCGATTATCATGAAACTTTGTACACATATTCTTGGAGGTATTAGAAGTAATATAAGATACGTTTTATGAAAAAAACTAAAATCTTATCCAGCGCAGACGAAGACGCGGGCACCAGCTAGTATTATATAAAGTCAAATTGAAATATACAATGATTGAGTATAGGGATTGAACTAAAATATAAGTTTTAAATAGTATTTACAAGTACCTCATGATCATGATCAGCCTGTTTCTAGCAACTACCGAACATGGTCATCAGAGAGGACTTGTCTCTGACGATCGTCATCACCGCGATGCTCAGTGACGACGAGTTCTGGACGGCGGCGGTTTCCTTCTGGCAGTTATATCCCAGAAGGAGGCCGACGAGCGGGTGAGAGAGAAGGCCACCGACGAGGTCTCTCTTGGCGACGAACGGGGGTGCGTAGGAGGCGATACTTAATGCGCCTCCAGTAATGTCCCTGTGCTCATGTCGGGTTCAGTATGGGAATCTGGTCCCAATAAGATACGACGTCATGGGTACTGCTTAGCAGTGGCCGGACAGTCCCTCCTTACGAGTAGTCTGGCTTTCGCTGGGGCCAGCCGGTTGCTGAGGTGATCCTGTTAAATGCAGATCCGGGACCGTCAAAATGCGGCTGAAGGTGCTCGCAGTTGTTTTAGTTTATGCGTAGGGTACTCCCAGGTGCGAGTCCCACATAGTGTCAGGATTTACCCAGGCTACATGCGTTTAACAAGCATTTCCCTACGATAACCAAAAAGGGGTTTTTTCCAATAAACTCGAAAATTACCAAACCTTCACACACTCACTCACAAGGATGTGCCACTACACGGAGAACGTTAATCTAACTAGTCGGAAGTCCGCTGTCCCCTCCGTCTTCAGAAGAATACCTCTATTTCAGAACCTTCTTTCCCAGCGAACAGTCTTCATCAATTTTGAATCAGTTCTTGCATAAATAGACTAATTATATTTCAACTTCCTTTTTTTATGTTAGTTGGATAGGCCAACTGGCAAACGTGCCACCTGATGGAAAGTGGTCGACGTCGCCCATGAACATAAATACCTGGAACGAGCCCACAGCCAACACATAAATAAGTTGCCTTTATTTATGTGTTGCCTATCCTGAGACATAAGATGTTAAGTCTCGGTGCCAGTAATTACACTGCCTGTCTTGCCCTTCTCTCCGAAACACAGCAAAGCTGTTTCACGGGAGAAACAAGCAAGATGGTGGTACCCATGCAGCCGAGAGCGCGGCACAGCGCCTCCCTCCCACCGGTAAACCTTAATGCTTATCTTCTTATTATAAAACTTATAGTAGGTATGTGTAAACGTAGATAGTATTTTGTACCAATATACGAAAAAATGTGATTTTTGTTACTCAACAGTGAAGGATCCTTGTTTAACTTTTCTGCTCTCGACTCAACGAAGACATCTCTATTGTGAACATTTAACAATTTCTCGCGCTACGTTGCATTTCATATAATAATAAAATAGCACAATGGATGTCAACTCTATTCATGATAAGTGCCCAAGATGAAGCGCGTCAGTAGCATAATTCACGAAATCAGATGACGAATGAATAATTTCAAAAGGGGGTTGTTTGAACTCGTAACATTGTCATAACTGTCTTTTGTTCAGGCTAGAGAAAAGAGGTAGAATTATGCTTATCTTTCTAAGTGTCTGCCTGGCTTTGAAACTTTGTAAATTATCAAATTGTTTTCTAATTCAATATGAATAAGATCTCTCAGTTATTCTTATTTAAATTATAACTTTTTTTGGAGTCCGTACCTCAAAAGGTAAAAAAGGATCCCTTATAAGATCACTCTTATCATTTACTCAAGAACAGGTGAATCTAGCAAGTTGAAATTTACGTATGCTGTAAGACCTTGCTTTTGACCAAAATTGACTATTCTAGGTCAACCGGAAATAGGTTTTGTTTGCTAATGTTCTTGAACCTCGTTAACTATAATCTAACCACCAGATGGCGCAACTTTGCTTACTTATAAAAAAATCAATGAATCGCACCTAAGAGAAATATAATTATGAGTACCGTAACAGCTTTAGACCCACTGCATGCATTAAGGAATTGCCATCTCCGAAAGTAGGGCCTGACTGCTGAGAATATCGGCCACAAATATGTTGGTCATGTTGGTCAACAAATTAATTTAATTGAAACATATTACATAAGTTATATACGATAGAAATAAAATAAATATTGCTTTACATGTATGCAAACGAATTTCCATTTATAAAGAGTGGACTTTTAATAGAATAGTTGCCATACACCAATTTTACGATCAATTTAATTTATCTCCGTATCGAATACTAAAACATATTGCCCGGAACGTTTAGCACCTGAGCCAATTTAGTACTGTACTGAATTTCAGTGTACATTCGATTTCAGTTCCGGTTTATTAATGACTACCTACACAGGCTTCAGGATATACTATTGAGAACTTCATAGCCACTTTTATTGCCACAATTATTCTTTAATTAAAAAGTACAATTTTACCCCGATTTACATAAGCACTTCAAAAATATTTTTAATTATAAAAAGCCTAATTGCTACATTTGATATTTATATTATTTGAAAATATTAAAATTTGACTTTAACCCCTCATTATAACAAACAACGTACAGGACAAGAATATCAGATATACTTTTAGCCCTTTTATTCTTCTGTAGGATCATTATCATCATCATCATCATCATCCATCCACTGCAAAATATCTCCTTCATTGAACGCCAAGACGACCGATTCCTCGCCAGTCGCCACTCGCATCCATCACGGACCGGCCACTTCACGGAGATCGTTTTCCTACCTGGTTAAAGGCCGACCAGCACTTCGTCTACCTAAATGCGGCCTCCTTTCTTAATAAATTATTGGCCCATCGGTCATCTGTTCCCCTAAGTGTGTGAACAGCCCTTTAGAGAATCCCCATTCTGTAGGATAGTTTATAATTTTTAGTTATATGTATGTTAAACACACTACCACGACAAATATCTAAATAACCATACTCACAGCATATAGTATTGTAAATCTACATCTAGGCAGAGCCACGGACTAGATGTAGTATATAATAATATAGAAACAAGGAAAAAAGATCAAGTAAGCAAATAAAGAAAACATGAATAATATAGCAACGTGAGTGCGCATAAAAAATTCAAAATTAAACAGACCATGATTATATCGTCGCGATGATTTTCCTCTTTCATCGACGCTTGGAATACAATATGGAGGCGCGCCTAAACCCCTTTGCATGTTTTATACAAGTCAGCTGTCAAATTCAAGTTGTTTTTTGTTCGTCCATTTTTACGAAACTCTTGGTGGAAAAGTGTAATGAAAACCCCAACACATCATTCATCTTTCAACCGCGCTGTCTATTATGAATTGCAGTTTTTAAAAAGTTGGTAATTAACATCGGGTTCAGTTCAAACCAGGTCCCAACTTTGAAGTATTATAAAGTTTGTGAAAGGCTCTAATCATTACAAGCCTTACTTCTATACTGAGAGAGTTGCGTGTTGGGAACATTTTAAATTAATGGTGTTATACAGGCGACTAAAACCTTTTTTCGGGGTGACGTTTTCTTTACAACTAATTGTTATTTATGATGATACTGAGCTATCATCATCATCATCGTCGTCAGCATCTATCCACCCACTGATATACCGATACTGATCTATATCAAATATATTTGGGATACGTGTCACCGTGCTATATTTCGTAAATAGTTTGTATAACAACTAATATGTATGATACTTATATATTTTCAGGCAATAAAAAAGCTATTGCTAACAGATAAAAGGTATTACTCATAAACACAGAAGTATAAAACAATATTAAATATTTTTAAACATCTAAACCATCGCAATCCACATTTATTAAAACATTGCCGCGTTTATCTTTCCAGAAAGATCCACGGAAAAATCCTTTTCATATAATAAAAAAATATAAAATGAGAATTTACATAACGTTAAAAATCTAGGTATTAATATGGCTTTAGTCTGAAACATGACGGGATGTAACAGAAATATTTTCGTGTCACCTTTGTTACCTTACGTCTCCATTTTTCATTGATTTCGGAAATGAACTTGTGTGAATATTAAAACATGTATAACCCTCGCGATAAAATGGAAATGTGAAAAACTTAAGAGCTTTACTTTGCTTTATATTTTTATATAAAGTATTATGCTTAATGAATGACTTATGTAAAAGGGCGAGCCTTCTTATTTGGATTAGATCCAGTCGTCTAGTTCCTATAGGATTTATAATTATGGACTTTTTGTTTGTGAGTTATTATTAAAAGAATCAACAATCAAGGATGAAAAAAAAGTATTAAAATCAGTTTATAATAACATACCTCTATTTTTATAGCCCTTTTTATGTTAGTTGGATAGGCAAACTGGCAAACGTACCACCTGATGGTAATTGGTTGACGTCGCCCATGAACATAAACTAATTTACCTGGAACGAGCCCAGGCAACTCATTTATGTGTTGCCTATCCTGAGACATAAGATGTTAAGTCTCGGTGCCAGTAATTACACTGCCTGTCTTGCCCTTCTCTCCGAAACACAGCAAAGCTGTTTCACGGGAGAAACAAGCAAGATGGTGGTACCCATGCAGCCGGGAGCGCGGCACAGCGCTTCCCTCCCACCTTATTCTCAGGTGAAATTCTCAATCCTCATTAGCCAATAATTGTCCACTATGCAGCCTCTACACGAACGCCAAAACCGCACGACAGTGTCCCGACAACTTGTGATCGCACTCAATACTACAAAACGACCACAAGCTCTCTAAGGGGGTTTGAGGATAATTAAGTTATAATACAAAATACTTGCTGTTTTCAATGACATCGCGGACTTTATTTATATTGCAGAGGTGTTTTGGCAGATAATTATTAGTACTTCGTAATCTATCTCGTTGGCAAACATAAACCAAGCCTAGAATAATGCTTCCGCAATTATAGTAAGTAGTAGTATTACTGCCGTAAATACCATATTTTAAAAATCTATTATTGTTTAATATATCCTCTCTGTTTCATTCAATAATGTTATTGAATCGTAAACAATTGTTTTAGGTCTGTTTGTTTCGTACTTAAACACGTTAATAAGAAATGAGGTGGATTTAGTTTTGTTTGTCAAATAGATTATTCAAATAGGCAAAACGTTTTGGGTTCTACAAAAAACTCCTTTAATATTTTATTCATTTTTCTATGTCTGTAAAAACATTTAATTACAAATACTCTTGCAATAATTTTATTTAATGCATTGGTCTTTAATATCAAAGTAAGTCGTATATATTTTTATATTTTCTTTCTATCTCTTTATTTTCTTTTTCGATCCATGTTATATGTAGCGTGCAGTTTTGAAATTCAGCAAGAAAGTATACATCACACTGACCCAATAGATTAGCGTATACTACATGCTATCTAAGAATTAGATAGGTTTTCTACAATGATACTTAAAAGCAAACGAAATTCATGAATTTAAATTTTCGTTTCGGATTTGAACCAACAGGTGAAAAAAAAAAAGTCTGATTCTTGGGCAAGCATTGTTAGTTTTGTTTATTTTGTCGTTGTTTTTCTTTCAAAGGAGTAACTGGTAAACTTATAAATACTACTAGTAGACAGACTTTAATCAGTAACTTGTATAGCAGTTGAGCTGTCCTATCTTATAGGTGAAGGCTACTTCTTATTAAGTAAATATCAATTTCAGCCGATGTTGAGACAGTCTAAAAACCTTTAAATACCTACAAAATGTAATACAGTACTCTCTCTCAAAGCCTCTCAAATACTAACTCACCCTCCAATAAGGCACACGTGATTAAAACACGTGAGTATAGCAGCTGAATGGAAGGCTCTGGAACTAGTCGCAATTGAAACTTTACTTTAGCCTGATAATATAATAATAATAAAAAATAAATGTTACATAATATCATGTATATTTTAATAGTTCCTTAATTGTACAATACAATATCGCTGTACAATACATTATATCCCTAAATCATACCTGAAGCTAAACTAGTGTAGCATTTATTCGTCTGTAGTCCATTAAAGTGTAATCCATGGCCGTTTGGAATATCAGGTTTTGCTGGCCAAATGCAACGGCTGAGCCAATTTGGATACGAGGCTTTGTCTGTCTTGGCCCTAATTGAAATAGGCCTTTAATCAGCAAAATATACATAAGAGCTGGTAGGTTATACTATAGTTATAAGTTAATGAAGATATTTCGGACAAAAGGAGGATATCGAAGAGATTGATGTGTGTCTGTAGCCTGCATATGCGGGACCCTCAAAAAGCGGCTGTAGGCACTCGCAGTGGTTTTAGCTAGGGTGGGCACTCCCAGGTGCGAATTCCACATTGGCTCAGGATCTACCCTAAGATCCTGGTTGCATCTATATGGATTTCCCTGCGATATAAAAAAGGGATCGATGTGCCCTATATAAGTTATTCTATTATTACCTAGTTTTTTTGATATCATGGTCAAGTCTCAGCAGAACGGTGATTGAAATAATTAAAAAGAATATAAAAGTAACTTATTATTTTATTGCATTAATAACATGTATATTAGTACGTGTCACGCAATACTCGAGTCCGATAATAATTACAAGCGAAAACTAATTTTATCTTAATATAAATCTCGTTCGTAATCAATTCGCTTATAAAAATACGAAAGCAAAATACCATCTTATTCCCAGAGTTCTCCTTAGAGAATCATTACGTAAATAGGACAAAATTGTACAGAGTCTGTCCTCAGAAGGGGCGTTATTTATTGAGGGCAGAGAGCGGTATCTGAGTGGTTTTATTAGCTCAACTAATATTTTCTTCTCCAACTTAATTGTTATATCGTGTTTAATGCCAGGTGCTCATTATAGCGCCATGGGCGTTAATACCAGTACGAAATACGAAACCGAGCGGCAACTTCCACGTGGAAATATTTAAACAAATTAAAACTTTGCCGTTACGCTATTTCCCGAAGACTTTTTTGATTTGTTTTTTATTGAGTTTATCACTTTCAAGTGACTAATAGGTTTTAAATCAATTTTGTTTTACAAGAACTTTTATATTTTTTTTTCAATATCATAATCACGATTATCGCTCTGTTTTATTAAATGTTTTATATTTCTTATAAATACATAGTCCGCACAATGAATTTTAATGATTAAGCGTTAAGCGTGATCCCTTATACGGGTTTCTTTCCTTATTTAACATAATATAAATCTATAGTTCAAACGTGCTTACCCTCTGTAAGTTCGTTTATACCTGCAGTTGAAGAGTTTTTATACAGAGATATGAGCGCTCAGAATTACATTATTATTTTATTTTAAAAAAAAAGGTCATTCAACATTATAAATCTCGGATACTTCAACGATTGCTTCGAAATTCTCAGTGTTATAGCTTACTGATTAAAATATATTATTACTATAACCATTATTTGTCCGTCTGACTACGTCTAGATCTATATAATATGTGGACGATACAGCTTGAACTAGCTTGTAAAGACGGCAGCACGTCAGGTTACCCATTTGAACTACGAAAACAGCTTTTATTGTGTAGGGAATAGAGGCGGCCTCAAGGTCAAAGTGCGGTAGTCTGACGTGCGGCTGTGTGTACATTTGTTTACCGTAGCGTCAAAATAGAAACCTTAAATGTCTATAAAAAAGAAGTTATTTTAAATTTAACGCTTATAAGTAGCTTTATGAAATATGAAATATCTCTAACGTAATAATCGCTCCGATAAATTGCGAAAACGAAAGGGTCACATAAAATTTAATTATTGCACCGAAATACCAAGAGGTTCTTTGGCTTCGCTACTTGTTACCATGCCGCATTGCGACCTGTTGATTCCGACGCCGTTACATACAACAACAAGATTTAAAACAATGAAGACAGTTTAGAGCCCTTATCCAATTTAGATTAAATTATCCAATACCCTTGTATTGGAACAAAAAGCAGGCAAAGTTTCAAAGTATATTTTTATAGTATATCGCTGTAACTAGTTTTTTCGCTGATGTTCTCAAAGTTTTAAATAAAGTCACTATAAAAGTAATTTATGTTATAAAATACCATTAAAATCCGCCATTATTGTTTTTCAAGTGGCAATTAAATTTAGTTACGCGTATTTAAATTTTAAATAGTGACTTGAGTTGGGGATGGGACTACTTCCCTTGGCCTTACATTTTACTCTCTATTTGTCCACTAATTGGTATTAAGTATTACACTAAAAATTTACATTTATACTTCAATGTACAGAGATCTTTGTCCTGGGAAGAATACGTATTGTCGCGCCCAGTAGCATGGGCGCGAGCATGTTTCGCCTGCTCTTGTGAAAGGTAGTCAGAGTATAATGGCTGATATCTACTCTAAAGGCATGTATACACGGTTAATCTAGGCCTGTAATGATAAAAATCATGTTTTAAATAGCATCAACTTTTATATGACTTATCTGTGGGTCTTACCTGACATAATATATTACTTTTATGAACTCGCAGATAAAAACTAGCTCTACAAATCTTACAGAGACGGATAAATTAATGTAAATCGTTGTATAATCTTACAACAACATATGAACCGCCCGCTAATCCTCTTAATAAAACAGTTTGAAAAGTTTTTACAGGCTGTATTAGGGCCGGCCAGGGCTTATACAACCCTCGTCTGATTTCAACATTTCTCTACCAAACAGCTTAATATTGTGCGGTTCTAACAAACATATCTCGAACTTTCGAAAGAACCCAATTTATTTGTATCATTGCTTTGTTATAAATCCCTAAATCCCGTTTTTTTATACAAACATTTAATTACATTTGTACAAGACGGCCGATCTCTTGCTACTCGCATCCAACATGGACTGGCCACCGCACGGAGATTCTTCCCACCTGGTTAATGGCCGATCAACACTTCGTCTACCTAAACCGACTTGGCGTTCATTGAGGGAGGCCTATGTTCAGCAGTGGACGGACAGAGGATGATGATGATGATGATGATTTATCCAAAAGTAACTGGCTATTATGCTAAGGATTGGAATACCATGAAGAGTAAACATTAATCCATATTCAAAGCTAAGTCACAATTTCCTGGACAAATACATCGTTTGTTCGTGAAAATATTCGAAATTCCATTGTACATAACAGCTGCCGTGATATTTCGAATAACCGATAGATATTATTCAAGGAATAGTTAACAATGGCATTTGATGGACAAGAAGCTGACCATTACAGGCGAACTGTTCACGAACTTCCAAAGTAACCGCCGAAGTAACCAAAGCGAGAAAACAATCGCATTGTTCCTAAATTCCAACGAACAAATAACTGTTCTAATTTGGCAGAATGACTGATCGTAATCATTAAGCACATAGTTTTACACGTACGTAACTAACTTATTGAAGCTTCATATTGAGTTATCATCATCATCAGCATTTTTACATACCTTAATTGTAATTCCAGTGGAACTGTAGGCACAGAGAATCAAAATCATATAGGATAGGCAACGGATAAAGCTCAGTGGTAGCTGGGCAGTACCTCCTTACGAGTATTCTGGCGTTCGCTGGGGCCAGCCTATCGCTGGGGTGACCCTGTTGCAATTCCGGGACCCCTTAAAAAAGCGGCTGAAGGAGGAAGGTTTAGTGGGGTAGTGCGTTCCCAAGTGCGAGTCTCCACATAGGTCTAGGTGCCTTACCCGAGGTAAACCAGGATCATGCGAAAGAATTAACCTGCGTTATAAAAAATGGCAACGCATTTAACAGTTGCCCGGGTTATTCCCAAGAAAATTCGTTTATGTTAATGGGTGGCGCTGATTACTTATCATCAGGGTCATAACTGCTAGTTTGCCTATTCGAGTAGTCATGATACAAAATTAATGTCTGTCAATATGAGATTATTTTCAACTAACTGTTGCCCGCAGCCCGTGTTAACTTTGAGCCGTACCCGGATTGATGATGATTTTTTATAGCCTAAGTTACCCTTTTTAACATCAGCTTTTTGACAATCAAATTCCACATCAAAATCGGCCTAGCCATTTCAGAGATTAGCTGCAACAAACAAACAAAAAATTGTAAAAAAAAAATGTTATATATATAATTTTGATATAATATGTATCGTGTATTATAAATTATTTACAAATAGACACTCCTATTTTATTTATCTGTACAGATGTATAGATATTGAAACCTACTAATTGGATTTCGGAGTGTAAACTTTTATCTGCCCGTTAAAGGTTATATTTTTCTCATAAAATACCTACTTAGCGATTCCTGTAAAAATTTGCGTTACACATAAGCAAATTAGATTATATAGCGTCTGTTGTACATTTCAGAGGTTTCTAGAAGTATCTTGGAGGTCTCGTCCGTAATATTAAAAAAAAATGGAGGAAACAGATTTTTTTTCGATATATTGTTGTAGCAAATAAAAAGTATATTACATTAAATATGCAGTTATTTTTTTAATTGCATTGTTTTTTATTTTATTTTTTATTATATAATTTGTTTTATTATTTATTTCTTATTGTATTGTTTTTTTCTTCAATAAACAACCAACATTAATCATTCAAGCTATCAAGACGCAGATTAGAATCGAACTGAAAAGTTAGTTTTTTCTATTGCTATTATTTCATTATTAGTTTAATTACTAGCATTATTTACAGCTCTAAGGATTTTAAATATGATAGTTAGGCGCAGAATCTATCTGCCAACCTAAATAAAGTAAGGAGCAAAAAATGTTAGAAACAATGAGTCGCAAACATACGCGTACAAACAGTGAACACGCGATCGATCCTAACGATTGTTCAGATATTAGTTCTACTGACAAATGCTGGGTGCGCTCATGAATAGCGATATCGCATGCTAGCTTTGATGAATTGTGCTACCGAATGTAATGCTCATAATTCAACGATTGTTGTATGCTTGTCCGCGCTCCCGCATTAAGTAGACCGATCAATGCTTTCAACGTAATCTCTATTTGTCAATGTGTATGCAGTCTTCTGTCTTTGAGTCATACTGTTTACTAATGCTATTTCGTATATTTTGTACTGAAAGTCGACGTCATATTATATTTAGAACTTTGGTTTGCTAAGTAAAATGGGTATCTTAAGATAACAACAGTTTATTTTGCAATAGAGCTGGATCGTCAGTATCCAACCAATGGAACACCAAGACATAAGGATAGGCCTGCTGCATTGTCATCTCTAGGCACACGTACGAAATAGCTTCATCGCTTAAGTTTTTCCTCTCCGGGTTTTTGTTTAAGAGGTAAGTATTCTATCGGGTCATAAAATATTTTGCATATTAATATTAGTTACATTAATTTCGGCCTGTTTATCCTTTTGAATATTTTCCACCATATTTCATTCGAAAAGGTTACCTTTTCCATTGGAATCTAAATGGAGAAACGAATAAACTTGAATGTGTGTAATGTAAGCTAGGTACATATTAGTCTCTTCTGTTTATACCTTGCCAGCTTACCGGTTAAAGACAATATAATTAGGTGCGTGTATATAACTATATTAGATAAATACTCACTATTAATTTGGCAATTTGTTGTTTTGATGATTATTCATATACAAGAAATGAAATGATGTACTAATACGAAAATAACAATATACACCGAGAACTTTCCAAAGTACGGAAGATGCGTGTATTAACTATCAGTGGTAACTGTTAATGGCCTCTTGTAATGCTTAGGACCGAAGGTCACACGCATGACATGACTCTCGGTGGAAATAGCCGAATTTGATCGATCCGAATATATCGCATTCATATGTATAATTTTATGTTATCATGTCTTATCTTACTAATATTTTAAATACGAAAGTTTGGATGTTTGCTCAATCACGACAAAACTACTGAACGGATTTTGATGAAACTTGGCAGTGTTCTAGCTTGTATACCTATACCAGAATAACACATAGGCTACGTTTTATACCGAAAAATTCAAAATTACTACGGGAATTACATTTGCATTGTTATTAGTAGTAATTCATTATTACGTCAATTTAAATGTCAAAAACGACGTAAATATCATACCCAGAAAATTTATATGTACCGGCCGAACGCAGCAAGCCTTTCAATATAGTACATAAATAGAGACGTGTTACATTAACACACGTTTGAATTTTATAATATTACTAGTGGCACCGACAGACGTTGTCCTGTACAATTTTTTTTGTGAATCTAAACCATCCTCGAATCCCCCTGAACTCACACAAAAAATTGCATCAAAATCGGTCCAGCCGTCTAGGAGGAGTTCAGTGACATACACACGCACACAAGAAATATATATATAAAGATATACAAAAATAATAATAATTCTTATATATAGGATAAACATTACTTGTTTTTTTTATCTCATACTAAAAAGAAAATACATAGGTAAGCTTCTTTTTTTAACCCCACGCAGGCGAAACCGCAGGCTAAAGCTGTCTTCTAATAAAACAAAAAGAAACAAAAAAAATATAATAGGCATGATTACATCAAATTCCTAATGCGATAAAGGTAAAAGATGAGTGAGGGAAACCGAAAGATATGAGGATAATTAAAAAACTGATATAAAACAATGATATCTTAATGTCGAAAAGTTTCGGACCCGTTGTAAATCTCTTAAACGACAGAGGAGAAAAATTCAGGTCCACTTAAACGCGCCTACATAGCGAATTAATGCCACAGGTATCCCTCGGGAGGTTACGGGACTTTCCTTAAATAAAATACTTAATACAAGGCTTATTAGTGCGAGTGTGCGGCATTAGTACAAATTGGTACAAGCGTCTTTATTGAAATAGCTCTTTAACTTTAGAGGTTTTGTTATTTTTTTGAAATTGGATGACATGTAACGAATAAGGAAACATTTAAAATATCCTTAATCTATATACAATATTTTTTATATATTTGATCGCCGTTTATGGTTTTTAAATTCCTGACTTACAGCAACCTTTGTTGTGACTGAAATTCGCGTAATCATTAGAAAACAATATGTTAGTATTATTTAATTAAATACAAAAATGTCATTTCGAGTTTTTCTGAGCAAGGGGAAATATTTAAATAGAAACCAAATTGGCGAGCAAAATAAAGTCACGCCACATTGTACGAATATTAAAAGCTGAATTAGACCGGTCACGCTGCTCATAAATGTTCTTATTAGGGAACTACTTGTTAGGAAACACTTGGGGTTACGTGACTTGCACTGCTGCTTCAAACTTGGCATTTCACCCGCGTTCGGGGACATTATGTCATATAATTTCACTAACATCACAGGCTGAAATTATAAACTGCGGTCCGCTTTAAGTTGAACAGAGCCATAACTTTACCATAAACAAAGCAGAGCGTACAGCTGGACATTAAATAAAAGTTTAGATTTAATAAACTGGCACTTAAAATCTCCCGACTTTCCTTCTGCATCACGAATTTACGACGTATTAACGTATGTTTTTGATTGCAAATAATTTTTTACTCTGATTGTGATTTTGTTGACGTTTGTATTTATAAATCTAATATATGTTTTTTGAAGTATAAACTTCTTTTAGCGCGGTACGCATATTTTTAGATGAGATAAAATCTCTGAACTCGCGGCACCGCACACGAATCGCTGCAGACACAGTTTGTCAAACTGTGTCTGCAGCATTGACGTTATTATGACGTGGACTCGCGACACCGCACGAGAAACGCTGGAGACACAGTTTGACGTTTGATTTATTTATATAAGATTATGCAATATTTGTTTTGCAAATTGTGATACTTCTAAATTATGACATGCGTCCATTTTGTGCGCCGTTTAAATTGTATAGGTTGTTATAATCTATTACAACCTGTATTATAGGTATTTGAATTTACTTGATTTGTTTTTACTTCTATGGGCAGTCCCTATGACTGGTTGGATTTTTTTTAACACACACAAAAAATTACAAACTCAAACAATTGTAAAGCTACGGCAATCTTTAATATAATATAATAATATCTATGGACGCTTTCACACCACGTCAATCTGGTCCCGTGCTAAGTTCTCGAAGAACTTGTGTTACGGGTACCATATAACGGAAATATATTTCATACTTTTATACTATACATATATTTAAGATTTTTATTATATAAAACACATATTTAATACACATCCATGACCCAGGAACACAGAAAATATTTTTGTCCCCTGGCGGGATTCGAACCCGCAACCTCCGGCTTGAGCGCCAACGCGCTTAACACTGAGCCACAGAGGTCGTCAAAATCTTTATTATATAACTACATATTAGGTACAATAAATTCTTAAAGGGCTACTACTTTCCAAAGCCACTAAATATCAAGAATAGCAATCTCCATTTACTGACAAAGCTATAGAATACGTGAAATGGAACCTCTAGTGAAGATGGGCTTATTATATCCATAGACGCCGTACGTTCATTTGTTCAATTTAGCCTTTATCATGGAGTATAATTACATATAGCGGCTTTTGGTTGCTATGCTGTTGTCCTTTTAAAGGCTTTATGATCATACAGTAACATTTATTATCTTTACGATATAAACAATTAACATTTATACTTTTTCATAATATGCTGATCACTATATTACCTATTGAACATAGCTTGTTTGTGATCCAACGGTTTTAACGAGTAAAAGACAAAAGTGTACTATTACTAAAATTATTAAAACGGGATATTTACCATTTTTTTCATTTTTATTTTGCGGAGCTTGATATTTCGATATTATCTACGAATGTCTTGTTCACGAGACTCGTTAATAATAACATAATGTCGAAATATCGAGCTCTGCGAAATAAAAGTCAAAAAAAAGGGTAAATATCCCGTTTTAAATAATTTTAGTAATGAAAATAACTATGTTAACTTAAAATCATATATAAAAGTGTATTATTTCAATATAGTATGATGTAAAACGCCGAAACATGAATGTTACGAACTGTTCGTACATTTTTGAATGATCTACTGTCTTGGTCATCGTAACTGCAGCGGATCCGACGACGATAAAGCTTATCGTTTGTTTTTCGGCTCCGTTTTTCATCCATTGTATGTTGTTTGAACACAAAAGTGTCCACTCAATATGTACCTGCCGTTGACTTTTATACGTGTTACACATTGCTTTTCAAAGACAAAATTTCGTGCGATAAGGTTTTATTTAAAGCTTCAAGGAAATTTCGGTAAAACGACTACTGAAATTTATTTTGAGAATAAAGAAGTGGTATATTTTGTAACAAAGTTTATAAGGTTCATATTAAACTTATGAGAATAAGATTGAATAAAAGTACTAAGATTTTAAGAATTAAATAAAAGGACCTACTTAGTCATAACCTAGTAGAAAGTTGACCATTAATTAAAATACAATACTGTTAATGTACATATACCTAAAAAGTATTTTCTTATTTCATAAACATTATTTTAAATAAAATTTATGGGGAAAAATTCGACGGTTTTAATATTATAGTACGGCTATTTAATAAAAATAAAGAAATATAAAGAAAGATATACAATTATAAAGATAAAGAAATATGTACAAAACTCAGAATCGATAAACGTTATTACAGAAAATAACAGTAACGCGCGATAGAACTCAATTATAAAAACTCCTCAACTACAATTTTACTCAATAACAACACAATTTCCAAACTTACTTGCCCCCAATAAAGTTACTTGCCCCGCATGTTATTGAACAGCCCATGGAAATTGAAGACGAATCTAATAAAATATTGGTTCTCTTGTTTTTTCATTAGGAACAGTTTTATAATGCCTTAATTCTAAAATAACCTTAACTTTACATTCAACGATGATGTTGAATACGTTTTATAAATATAAAATAAGAAAATAATAATACTGATATATGATTAAAATAAAATACAATAAAATGTCAAAACTGCAAAAAAGAAATCAAATGTTAAAAAAAAATCATCATCATGATTAGCATTTTTCCGCCTTGCCTTTTTCAAAGTCAAAATTATCTACACATGAAAAATCACAAGTCAGCATACGACAAAAAGTATAGTTTAGTAATTCCCGCGAGTGATAACCGTATCAGCGGCTTATCATCTTGTGCTTCGCATTAGCAAACCACAATTTCCTAACAGTTTAAAATCAGCTATATGTTATTTAAAGCAAGTTTTAATTGATCTTTTGGTTTGCCCTATATAAGAGAGACCACAGTCACAATCAAGCTTGTATACTCCTGCATATTACATACACTTGACAGATGGTAAACACTGGCCTTTCTTTTTTGCGGCATGAAAAAAGTTTTTATAGGAGCTCGCTTTAGGATGAATCCAATCTTGTCAGTGTCTCCATTCATAAATGGTCACAGCAGGTGCCTCAACATTGGCTGGTTGTTGCAATAGTACTGGTGGTATAGTTGTTAATGAAGAGTAATTATGTAAAAGTTATTACGTATTTGATATTGTCATTGCAACCCATTTAATTGCAATATTTAAAAAAAAATTTTTACCCAGTAAAAAAATCCAGAATCCAAATATTTTTTAATGTCCAGATTGTGATTTTCTATTTAATGTATTCCTTGTTGGTTTATTTTAAAATCATTAACGTACTTATAAGCTAAATAGAATTCTTTACTCTCCTTTATAAATATTAAAAAATAAGTTTAAGAATAAGTAATAAAAATACACATTTATTTAATGTGTAACATAAAGTTAGGTACTATGAAAATTTATGAAACTCCGCCTTAAAATTAATTTAAAATCAGTGCTATCTAATGATACGCGGGGGACTCAAAGGTGATCACCTGCCCAAACTCGTTTAACGGTAACTTTACGTTAGGGGCCGGGTACCGGGGCTGCCGTTTTCTACTATATTCTTAATTGAACATAAGAAACGAATTCAGTATGTTCCCAATTAACTTTTAATATTTCTTCCAAAAAGGTACTAAGATTATTCTAGGACCTAAAAAAATCAAGAGTCTATCAAAATCAAGAAAATCAAATCTTAAAAGAATTTCATATTTTAATCGTGTAATTTATAAGTGCTAAAGTTATTCGTAATAAAAATATATTATGTTTGTTTTTTGTATAACAAAACCTTGGTAGCTGCCAGCTCTTCGGTCTCCTGTGATGTTAAAATGATTTGTCACGAGTCAAATGAAATGGTGTTTTTAACTAATAAATATTGAATTTACAACGCCTGAAAATATTTTATAATTTATTTTTATTATAAGTAAAACTTTTTATTCTTTTATATATTTTTGACTGGAGTTGAAGAAATCAAAAATCGATAGCATGTTGTTTTCGAATATTTACACTAATTTCACTCACTATAATGAAACAATTTTTACGGATTTTATTGCGGTTTATTAAGATTTTTACAAGCCCGACGTTTCAGATACTTTACAGCAACCGTGGTCACGGGGGACTGGATGAAACGTCGGGCTTGTAAAAATCTTAATAAGCCGCGATAAAATCCGTAAAGATTATTTCATTATAATTGAGAACATGATTCTATTTTTATCTAAGTAAAATTCAAATAAAAAATCCTAAAGAACATAGTCCAAAGAATCAATTTATAGTAATATTATCAAGTTCACGTTGACCTTTACATGCTAAGGCCACATGAGTATTATTTAAAGAAAAATTTGATTACGACTCACTTGCATAAGTAAAACCTATCATCCAAAATATTCGCGGAATACAATTTCGGGAACTCTTCTATGAAACTCAAACGCAATTGTTAGGTAAATGAAGGTAGTCAGAATGTAATGTAGTCTGTTAGTATGTCGGTTTGGTCATATATTATATAGTCGTCGCTAGAATTTTCAATTCACAATAAATATTTGCGCATATTGCATTTTCTGTTTATCTAATTTTAGTTTCAGTGTGGGAATAAATTAATTAACGACTACATGTAGTTGTGGGAAAAGGCTCACATGTACTCAATGGTAATGATAGATTATTACATTGAATTCTCTATTTACTATAATGACGTGGTATAAATAAATAAACTAACAGCATATAAAAATAGGTTTTTTCCGCGAAATGCTTCATCCAATATTGTGTCAGAAACCTGCCACAAAAGGTCCTATTCACGCCCAAACAAATAATTTGCAATTTTCTAACAAACAAATCACCTAAACAAGCGTTTCTACAGGTAAGAATAATTCACCGAAAGGTCACCTGTTAGGGGCATTCGACGTCGATCATAGAGAGTCGGGCTGCCAGCTAATGCTCCCCCCGGGACGGACTCTGTGACGTCACGAGACGTCCCTCCGCTCCGTCATATTCAACTCGCCCGCTTTTTTATAAACGCTTAACGTGAATATTGTAGGTATCCCAATGGGAAACTTTTCATATCGTCCACTAAAACTTTAACAAGATCCCCGTAATTGCGATGTACCAATAGGATTAAATGTCAGATTTCGCATGAATATTATAACTCAATTTCGCTTCATATAGTATTTATCATGGTTTTGTAAGCGGCGGGAGGTTTAGCGGTACTGGGCTAAGCGCGGCGGTGACAGCGCATCTGCACCTGTATTGTTCGTGTCCTAACTGCCGACTTTCCATTTATTTCTCTATGAATACGTTATTACCTGCTCGCCCCCGCTTATCAAAGTTTATTTGCAGCGTGTGGTTTACTCTGTACGGTGCTTATTCGTTATTACAACGCCGGAGTGTTTTATTGCTGGGGCGGGGCTCAATCGTGCACGACGCCCTTGTTTTTCACTATTTTTCCTCGCGATCTTTATGGGCTTACAGTATTTTATATATATTTCTTTTCTTGTTACAGATTGAAGACGCCATGTTAATGTTTGACAAACAGACCAATAGGCACAGAGGTAAGTCTATTCATAATATTAGAATTAGTGGTCAAAACGATCTACTTATATATTGTGTTGTTGTTCCATAAACTTATAGGGTCAATTTTAGACGTGAAAAATCTTGTAGACGAACAGCATATATCATCGTCACCTCACGAGCGATTGCTATCTCTAGGCGCGTCTGAAATATTTGAAAGAAAGATATTTTAAGAAACGAATAGATATTCACATGTTTTAATTCTGTATAAATCATAATCCGCTACAAAATGTACACAAAATTTCTACTACCAAATAAAAATCTCATATTTAATATTAATTTAATAAGCAAAATAATCTAAAACAAAATCTCATTATGATATTCATAAGCAACTTACACGTGACGATATCACGAAGATATTGAATTTTAAAAAAAGAATAACCGTAAATAATATTATTATGCGACTTGTAAATGACTTGCGATGTAGGCGGCACAACGTAATGTGAAACGCAAATTTTTGACGCCGCATTTTCCTTACAAAAACTCCGAGCTTGCATGTCACATGAGGGGACAAAAATATCACTGTACACGATACGCCTCATTTCACGGAAGTCTACCACGGGGTCGTACGCCCACCCCACGACCATGTCAAATGACATGTCTTACGTGATCTTTCCTATCAACAGTCCGTAATGGAACAGAAAAGGTATTGGGGTTCGAAAATAGGTGCGCATGATAAGCGGAGCGAAACGTAGGTTACTAAATTTTGGATTGGTATTGTGTCCCCCACGACTATTCCCGGATAATAAATAACAGATTGACACCCAAATGTATTTCATGAAGATTTCCCGGGCTTGTTGCTTAATATATTACAAGCGAAAGTGAAAATTCGTGTTAAATGTGTTCCAATTTACATATTTTATAACCCTAAAGTAATTTTTATACAAATGCTCAGGGATTTGCTCGCTGCGTCCAATACTAATAAAGAGGCACGCATCGAACCTTAGCATCTTATATAGAATCGAATTGGTTGGGTATAATATTAACCAATATTTTGATACTTTAAATATAATAAAACTTTTAATAGTAATAATAATATCTATAGACTCCTTCACACCACGTCAATCTGGCCTCGTGGTAAGTTCTCGAAGAACTTGTGTAACGGAAATATATTTAATGTTTTTATACAATACATATATTATTTAAGATTTTTATTATATAACACACATATTTAATACACATCCATGACCCAGAAATACAGAAAACTTTTTGTTCCCTCGAGGAGCTCGAACCCGCTACCTCCGGCTTGAGCGACAACGCGCAAACCATTGAGCCACAGAGGTCGTCAAAACATTTTTACTCTTTTTTACTACTATAGTTACTTAAAGTGGCCTTGTATTTAGTCAGTCTTGCCCTTTTGTACTAAACTTCCCCTTCCCTCCCGCGTTTTCGACAGTAAAAATTTCCCTTACAACGATAATACAAGCACTCGTCGTTTATATCTGTATTAGCAAATAAATTGTAAATGTAACTGCCAGTGTCGGCCTTAATATAATCAGTTGCTAACATTATCCACACAACGCGTAAGATTTTAATTAAAATCCACGAAAATCGCACCAAGGACAGCCATCCTTTGTAGGCAACGAAGGTTCTTGTAACAGTTACACCGAATATAATGCAAAATTTACTTTTGTAATCTCCATTACACAAAAACAGGTTGACCCAAATATTCGAGCCGGGTAAAATATCGTTGCGCTGTCATTTGTGCAAGTTCGCAAAAACGAATCCTGTTTCATTAAGATATGGGCCGAAACCGTCCCTGTGTTGATGGCGGTAAGACATAAAATGTGTTTTGCGGATTATGCCCTTCGCGTGTCATCTCATGATATTTGAGACTCCGGTTTTGTAATTAGAACAAACCAAGAAATAAAATGTCTTGTATTATTTACGTTACATATCGTTAAATTTTGTGTAACCATTGTAGTAATATGTTTCACAATAATTGTTGATTATTATACATGTATACACAAACGTTTATATAACCATAAATGTATAATGCTTACTACGCACCTAGTTAAGCCTAATCGTTGCGTTGGTTTACTGCTGAATATTGAGAGCAAAATCACCTAGCACTAATTGGTGACATTCAACATAATATTATGGGATAAAATTGGATATTAAATCAATATTTAAAGTGCATTTCTTATGCTAACCTAAGGCAAACTGGCAGACGTGCCACCTGATGTCAAGTTGTCGAAGCCGCCCAGGAACATAACCTAGTTTACCTGGAACTAGCCCAGGCAACTTATTTGTGTTGCCTATCCTGAATCCTGATACACAAGATGTTAAGTCTCGGTGAATGCTATGTAAATATTTTGCATAAAAACTCGGTGGATCCATTTAATGAAATCCTGAATTCTGCTGACGGCAAAGCTTTGGTCTCGAAACTTATTTTAAAAGCCCCTGTCAAAATCAATACGTAAGGCAAACATTAATCTAAATTCAATACAGTGAAAACTCTTTTGACGTCAGTCAAAGCTGCTAGAATGAGTTAAGCGTCCAAAAAATCTGATGACCTAGGAATCTATCGAGCGATGAAAATATTTTGTACTTAAGATTGGTTCATGTAGTCAATAAATATTCTTACAATGAAATAATATCCTTGCTTCTTGTACATAATATTTATTAAAAAAATAATTAATCGTACTTATAGTGATTTCATTACAGGCGGTAATTTGTGGCAGTGAATTTAATAGAAAAATAAAATGTCAGCATTACATCTAATCTATACTGATATTATAAAGCTGAAGAGTTTGTTTGTTTGTTTGAACGCGCTAATCTCAGGAACTACTGGTCCGATTTGATAAATTATTTCAGTGTTAGATAGCCCGTTTATCGAGGAAGGCTATATAACATCACGCTGTTACTTATATGAGTTGAGTAACGCGGGCGAAGCTGCAGGCAGCAGCCAGTAATATATAAAATATAAATAAATAACATTAATTTCCATCTAATATTAAATCCTAATCTTATATAATGTTATTATCCCTACGTAATCAGTCGGGTCGATCCTACATAAAAATGTTCGCTGTTTATTTGTAAGCCCCAACGCATATTCAGCAGATATGAATGCAAACTGCCCAGCGAACGGTCGGAATGGCGAAAATCAAATTAGGTATAGCGTGAATACTTTACGGCGACGGCGGGAAAAAAAATTGAAATCAAATATTCATTGACTCTCAACCGGATAAGCCGGGCCGAAGCCATTTCAATACATTTTATTATCTATTTTTCGCAGGGCCCGCTTCCCTGACCTCGCAAGACGTCTATTGCCAATTTGAATAATTAATTCCGTAAATCAAACCAATATGCGAATGTTATTTTAATATTTTTCCATATTTTTTATTTCCACTATTTATTCCTACTATTTGTCTCAATGAAAATGGGATACAAAACAAATGATCTCAAAACACTATAATGAAACAAACTTTTACGAATTTTATCGCCGTTTAAAATTTTTAACACGCTCGACGTTTCGGATACTAATTTACAGCAACCATGGTCACGGGACGACTTATGTGTCAAACGTCGTAACGTTACATTGTTATTCGATTTTTTATGACGCTGGGAAATGTTTTTTACGCATGAAGCCAGGTTACCTCGGATGGGTTTTTATTTTTTTTTATATCATAGAGAGGCAACCGAGCAGTCGGAGCATTATAATGACTACCGACGCCCATAAATGTCCGCACAACCAAAAGTTATGCAGATGATTACAAGATAAGTATCAAATAAATAATAATAATAATATCAACCTTTATATGTACAATTTTGAAAAGCCCATTTCATGGCACCGGTTAGGATCGAACCCAGACCTCTCGCTTAAGAGGCCAATTCCACATCTACTAGACCATCGTCGCTCAAGGTTATTATTATTTATATCGTAATAAAAATATTTTTACTAAATTATAATGATAATGATTACAAGATTTTCAATGATAGTTTATAATCAATAATGTATAAAATAATTACTATATACTTTCCCATATAATCAAATAAAAGTTTCAATATGCCATTTCAGTGAATCACCTTAACAATGGTTCGTTTCGTTTCGCACACGTTGGCCAAATTAAACAATGGCCGGCCTAATTTTATTTCAAACAGCCTTTACCGATCGGATGATACTTTATCCATAAGCCGAATGCTTTAATCTTCAAATAAAGCTATTATGAAAAATCCTTTTCAGTACATTAAATATTCGAATAATGCGTTTAATAGCACCCTTAACTTTTATTTATGACCTCGGAGTGGTGAAAAAAAATAATTAACGGTGTCCCTTGAAAATTTTCCCATTGTTTTCTATTGTATATACATATTTTTAGAAGCAAGACAATTAATATCCCTGATTAATGTTTTTTTATATGAAAAACGTGAAAATATTTTTCCTGTTCAAGTGAGGCAGATTGTACGATTGGTACTTATAAATAGTCAGGCAAAATCAATAAGCTGGACGACGATGGGGCTACTACGAGGTATTATTTAAGTAGATACAATAAATCTCGAACTATATTCTCGAACTAAAAATTGAACTAAAACACGTCGATCTATTTATCTTTATAGAAAAAAATGGCAATCCTAGAATCACACTCAAATGACAAATTCCCACATTCAGCTATTATTCATTGTAATATTTCGATGAGGTTATTTTTCTTGTTTTTTTTTCCAATTTAATATTTGTAAAATATAAAAATTTTGCCCTGAAATGTGTGGAATAGAGCAAACGAGTGCAGGTTAAAAAAATGTGGAACCTATTTCGAAGGGTAAATTCCATTTAGTCGTATGAAGCAGTTCTCGTGTGCCAATGGGACACATTTTTACTAGTGTGAGCCTTCTCGTGTTTGCCAGGGCTGAAACTTTTAGGCCGTGAATATTTGTTCATTTTACAAAAATAAAAGCAGGACACCTTTTTTAGAAAATAATATATTTGCCATTTTGAGGTTTTGTAAAATTATGCTAAATAGTTTTATTTTTTGGAAATCGGCATAGTTTTATATAGCGTAAATGTATGCTGCTTGTTTGTTAAAGAGAAGACTTTTATTTAAATTTAAACGATTATTTTTTGTATTTACTGTAAATTAACGAGATTGTAAAGAGAATAAAGAAAATGGAAGAAATAGCTATTTTGCGTATCCCTCCGATATCGTATCGATTATAAAGAAGGTAGACATTTTGTAAAACATAAAAGTTTATGCACTATTCATAATCCTAACAAAACCTTTTGGTTGAAAAATATTAGAAAAATATGCATAATAATATTATGTATTTTCTTTTCTATTTTTCCACTTCGACAGCCCTACTTTTGCTTGCCATTTGCGAGTAGTGTTTTATATTTCATTTTGCATTCGTGATGTCTATAGGCATATATTGCGTGAATTATAAATGGTGATCGTTTTTGTCAGGCTCTGAAAAGGTTTTGTGAAAAACTTTCGCAAACATTGAAGAATATGTGTTTTGATGTAGTCTATATAACATCGTTTATCCTGTCAACGCTCAGTTTAAACTAATCTTATATGCAAGTTTTAGCTAAGATTCAAATAATCACACATATCTATCGAGACAAAATATTATAGGTACTAAAAAAACCTAAGCTATATTGAAAAAAAAAACTTTTTAATACTTGCAACAATCTCTGCAAACCATCATTCTTGCAACAATAATCAAACTCACATACGTATGAAGCCAAAATATTATAATAAACAAAAAAAAAACTTCAAACTTTTATTTAAAAGACTAAAATGTTAGTTAGCTTGGTTAATAGTTCTTAATATTATTTTTTTATTAATGTATGTATAATTATGTAATATTGTGCTTCTTAATAGTCATTTATTTGTAATTGTACTGGCTCTGTCACTTGTGCATGTTGCATCCACCTCTAACTGAGGCCACATTCAGCTGTAACACTCATAAATATGTATTCATATAATAACGTGTCAATGTGTATCCTTGTTGGTGGATCTAATATATAAATAAATGAATAAAACCTAAGCTATATTTTGTTTTGAAAAAAAAATGCTTTTTTGATACTTGCAACAATGTTCGCAAACCATCACTCTTGCTTTAGTTGAAGAACAAAATATTTCAACGGGCGACCATTTCAGTTATTTTGTTAAATTTTAAATGTGTATTCAGCGAGCTTAAGTGGCAGCACGCGGCAGCCTCCTGGGAGTCGGGAATGTGGCTTAGATGCATCTTGTGGCAAACCGAGAATCCCTGCTAATATTATGAGTATTACAATTAATATAATTTTCATAAGATTCATGTTCCATATTCGTGTTCTGTTATTATATTTTATACTAAAACATAATAATTTATGTTATGATATCAACTTTAAAGAGTAAATTATTACTGTATGATTATGACATCACATATAATATTACTGATAATATTTTCATTAAAAGTACATGTCTTATTTAAAAAAAAATGCTATCCGATTTGACCATAGATATAAATTTGATTTTGCCTTACAACGAAGATTTCATACATTAAATATTGAACGCCTTACAATGTAATAAATAGCCATACATATTATGTCATTAAGATTTGGATAATTATTTTATTTTTTATATACTGAAGTTTATCGCAATTAAAAAGGACATTTTTTTAATAAATTCTCAACATAGGCATCCAATCTAACATTTTTAGATACTGTAGCAAGATGGCATGGGTCTGCCACATGACTCAAATATAATAATTTAACATAACAATCTCAGTGACTCAGTGGTAAGCGCGCTGTGGCTCAAGTCGGAGGTAGCGGGTTCGAATCCCGCCAGGGAACAAAAAGTTTTCTGTGGTTTTGGGTCATGATTGTGTATTAAATATGTGTATTATATAATAAAAATCTTAAATATATGTATAATATAAAAGTATCAAATATATATCCGTTGTCTGTGATCCGTAACACAAGTTCTTCGAGAACTTACCACGAGACCAGATTGACGTGGTGTAAAAGCGTTAATAGATATTATAGATATTATTATTAAAAAATTATTACATATAAAATGTCAAATATCTTATACAATCAATTGGGATATTTCTATATTAAAATAACGATATTAAATTTAAGCGACACACTTATGTTTCCTCGATGCGCTACAAAGTTAGGTATTGATATAGAATCTAGTTCCGTTCGCCCCCCGGGGATACAGTGGCTGAGGATGTGCAGTGTGATGCATATGAGATACACTCGGATCCGCACGTGGGAATATCCCGTAATCACAATATTTCTTACCGCAGAAACTTTTTTCGCTTTTAAGGATAGGTAGTATTACTGGAATGATATGTATTTTTTGGAGGGTATTCCCATCTTTTAACTACAGAGGTTGTATGGGTTTTAGTCATTTTACGATGATTAAGTTTCGCGTTGCTTACACTGCATAAATAATAATTGCGACGCCTAAAATAATGACGGAAATATTTTCGTTTATTCACGCGAATTTCACTTACAATAAAACCTTTAGCTTATATTTCGATATTCGCAATCTTTTAGAATCTTTACAACAATAATAGTCACGAAACGATAGACCTGTTGTAGTCCGATAAAGGTTTATTACAATGTTGCTGGAAATTTAGTTTATATGGAAATATATCAAAATACTACACAATGTAAGTGACAAAAACACAAATACTAATGCAATGATTTATTCAGGTAATGCGTGAGCTAATCGATTTAATAATAAATGAGCAAAGCGCTCTATTAAAGGTTAACAAATTTATGATATTCACTTGATTTATTATATTCAACAAACACAGCTAAATTATGTGTTAATACGAAATTATCGCAAAATCACCATTCCCGACTAATTACGTATTAAAATAGTCAATTTATAATGCCAAAAACGTATTTATAAGTCAGAGTTCAGCATTAGCTCCGTATATTCTGTCTTGATAAGTATGTTTACGCGTAGAGTGGAATCTCAGTCCCGGGAGAGACATGGCGAGAAGTGGTATAGAAAATACAAGAAAACGTTTTAGTCTGTTTTCTATTTTAGATATCTTGTACTTTATCCGTATTCGGAGCTGTCCGCTTGTGTATATATGGATATTACTTTTGGGATTTAAGTATAAAACGGGGTTTCATACGAACAAACAATGTACACAATGTTTAAGACAATTTAACGTTACCAAACATTCTTAAGTGACGGTAAATAGTGTGGGAGCAGCAGTGAGTGGAGCAATAAACTGCTCCTGTATTATCTCCGGGGTTTTAGTTGAACCTACAAATGACTATAAACTACTTTAGTTTGAGCATAATATATTATGTATGTTATATTTTTACAGAAAACCTCGCTTCTTTAGATTTTTATAATTATATAATATTTTCTTTTTATTACTTGGATAGGCAAACTGGCCTCCGAATGGTAAGTGGTCGACGTCGTGAACATAACCTAGTTTACCTGGAACTAGCCCAGGCAACTCATTTATGTGTTGCCTATCCTGAGACATAAGATGTTAAGTCTCGGTCCCAGTAATTACACTGCCAGTCTTGCCCTTCTCTCCGAAACACAGCAAAGCTGTTTCACGGGAGAATCAAGCTAGATGGTGGTACCCATGCAGCCGGGAGTGCGGCATAGCCCATTCCTCCCACGGCCCACCGGTCATACATTGTTTATATGAAATACGGCGTTAAGTTCAACTACAACCTCAGGACAATTCGAACCTAATTTAAAGCAGTATTACTAGTTCCCTAACCCCGTAGTAACCTTCTTGGCTTAATTAGGTTATATATAATTGTCAACCACAACATATAAAAGATACCAAAAAAGTCCAATCGAACACTCAATATAAAAGAGAATCACATTTGTGAGCTCGATATCTATAGTCCCGTACAATAGATCTAGAAAGGATGGCAATAAACCGAGCACGAATTGAACGTCTATGGGCCATTAAAAAGCCTGAGCTTTCACAATACACATTAGGAATGTGTTTCATCAAATCACTTCCTATGGGCCTCAACCACGAAAAGGATGAAAATAGTAAGTGCGGGAAATGACGGGGGAAAACCTTATTCGGTAAATATAGGAATTGAAAAGTCATTCTTACATTGTGCAACATTGAGAGGCTACGACAAAGACTCGTGTGTCGTTTAACGACGACTTTAATTGTTATTACATATGGCTTTGTAACCGATAATAACTTGGCGATTGACTTGGTACTTTTAATTGAAAGTACCCTTTGTTTAAATGACTGTAAATCAAAATTTTTACAATTGTTCTTTGTTAAGACATGTCTAGTTGATTTTATATAATAATAATAATATGTTGGGACTACTCACTAACGGCCATCTCATCCCAAACTAGGTAGAGCCTGTTCTTATGGCAACCAGACAACTGATATGTACTTATATATGTATATATAAAACTTTATTTTTATTTTTTAAAAGATAATTAAAAAAATATATATTAGTTCATTTATATGATGATAACTAATAAAGATTCACCATATTACATAATATAAATAATAAGAAATGTACAATATATTAGTATTAAACCCACGGAAAAACTCATTACTGTATGTTTGTTATGTGAGTTTTATATACATATTCGCGTGTTAAATTTATTTTGCACTATCCTGTCGAAAATCCAATAATATTTTTCTCTAATACGTGTGAATAAGACAGCTGGCCGCGACATGCACGCTGTAGTTCATGATAACAAACACTTACTTTCTTGATATTCTTTATACGTAAGTAAATTTAAAATACAAAGGAACACACTATGACACTGTTTATTATCAAATCAACATTAATTTATATGTGAAACATCTATTGCCTTGACAGTTAAATCTACTCGAATGCCGTGACGGCAAATGGTCGCCGTCATGACATTATGTTATCTTTGGTCAAATATTTTTATTTATCTAGTTATTTATATAAATATTTCATATATCCGAGCATCCCGTGACGATTAACTTTTTATCTTATTTCTGTATGTTTTATAAATAACAAGAATGATGACGTCATAAAGCAATAATTTATTGCATTATTATAATATTCAAATTTCTTTATTTCAGACTACCTTGGTCCATGTATTAGTATTACATAATTAAAAACTTAAAAACTATAAGGTTAGTAATATTAAAGTAGGTATACATAAAAAAGTCACCTGAGATCGGTGGAATTCAAACTTGTTTTTTTTACTAAGCAGCCCTAATAGTGTAACTTACAGCTACCGACGCAATACTGTGTCAATCAAAAATTTTTTTTGTCAATGGTAGATTCAATTTGATTTGTTTTGGAGAAGGATGATGTCAAAAATCTTACGTTTTTATTTAGCATTACGGACATTTTTTGTCGGTTAGGAACGCCCTATGAGGAACTTCGTTCCAAAAATAAATATCCAATCATAATATTATTCTTAGATTGTCATGCACCTCAAATATTTTTATTTCACTTTTAAAGATTTTAGTAAAATCAAGAGAGAAGGAATTACTCTCTGTCTATAAAAAAATAAAGAGATAAATATATTTAAATAGTTTTCTTGTATAATTCTCATTAAAGCGACTTAATAACGTACACTAACTAAATTATATCGTACCCATCTTATTAACCAAGCCTCACCCTAATTATTTTGCCTCTGTCAAAGGATTCCTGACATTTCCATCTCCAGGCGTCTTTACAACGCACCATTTATATTTTATTAACTACCTTCATTAAGGATTTATATTAAGTCAACATACATTCTGACAAACGAATGAATTTGTATAGTTTAGCTTAATTAAAGGTTTAGGTTATTATTGATCATTATCACTATCACCAAGTGTCATTTTACCGAGAATAGCCCAGCCAATATTTCTAGCTTTCTCTTATCCTACTTACTTTTTTATATACAATAGGAGGTCAAACGAAGCCTTTTGGCGACTATCGACGCCCATACACAACCGCACCGACAGAGATTACGCTATTGCGTTGCCTTCCTCTTCTCGATCCCCCCAACGGGCGACCAGTAACTTACAAACCGCCGGCATACCTGTCACTTGACGCCGGTGTTATGTGAGCGAGAGGTACTAGCCCGGTCGTGCCAGCCCAATGCGGCTGCAAAGCAGCATGGCATTACCTCTTGCACAACTAACTAACTAACCTAGAATAATTTCTTTCATTTATGAGACTCCATTTTCTTCCATTTAAGGAAATGTATATATGACTTTTGACGGCTGGCACATCGAGTGGTCACGCTACTGGACACGTTACCCAGGTTCACGTTACCCAGGTTTACATTCGCGGGTTCAATTTCGAATATCGCCACATGCAAATAATTTGTATGATGAATATTTTATAATTCCTAGTACTCGTAACACAACTTACCACGTCACCTAGTTCCGTGGTAAGTTCGTAAGACGTGGTGTGATTGTTGAATAATATTTATTTATTTATATCTGACCCCCGATAAATATAGCTACATTACTATCCACTAGGTATGTAGGTCGCATCAAATATAAAATTATACTTCAGGTTTATAATATCAGTGTAGGTTTTAATTATTTTCATTAAATAATATAAGTTGTGTTATCAAAAGATAACAATTTATCATATCGATAATGGTCTGTAAATCCTATTTTTATTTACTCTGTTTAATAATTTACTGTCAAAATAAAGCCGGGCGGGATAAGTGTTTGTAACCTTTATTGATTTTCCTCCTAATCTATCTGTAACTTTGAATAACTTCGTAACTGTGGTGCGAAACTTTACAATACGATCCGAGACGTTATCCAAGCACATTTTTTTGACAGGTATTATTTATTTCGATCCTGACTTTTGTAAGTAAACGAAATTTTCTCAAAGTCAATAAAAATGTCAGGTTGGCTACGCAATAAATTGTGTTTAATTGTCTTTTGAATGTCCAATGCCTTTTTTATAATTTTGATTTCGGAATGTACTTCGCAGTGGCAAAGATATGTACCAACTGGAAAATCCGAGCAAAATATTATACCTAGTTACTGTCCCAATACCAGCTCAAGGTAACGTAGAAGTCATTAAAGGGCATCCCTCCCTCCAAACATCAATGCATGTAGCATGTGAGGTATAATGGTAGGTCGAAAACTTTTCTTTACTTCTTTCTTTACTTTACTGCGAAAACATGCGTTATAAAAGCACGATACTCTGTAAAAAGTAAAACAATCGAAATTTTCGTGTAACTTTCAAAATTTCCGAAACCTAATTAACATAGCGATAACGTTTCCCAATTGATTTTTTAATCAGAATTATTTAAATGTATTGTTGCGGGCGACACCGTAATTGTGGTTATGAATTAATCGAAGCTTTTAAATTGGCATTCCATTGCGACGTTCGATGTGCCAGTGCAATCACTCTAATATGTTGAACAGTGGGCCCATCTCATTACCATGGGTGACCACAGGTGAATGATGGCACGAGTGCCGTCGAGCGTTTTGTTTGCGGTCGATTTAACGCGCAGGACGAATTGCGTGTTTGCTGCCACAACCGAGAGATCATTCCGGAGCCGAGAGGAATAAATCGACTGATTACTTTTGTACAATTTCAAATAATGCAAATTGTTTCGTGTTTTCACAGCGCAAGTGGAAAATAATTAATACTAACCCAATGGAATGTGAATTTGATACATGTTTATTGTTAATTTTAACGCCATTAAAGAACAAACGTACACATTTCTAATATTATGGTCTATCTGTGTCGAGAACGCCAAGACGACCGATTCCTCGCCACTCGCATCCAACACAGATCGACCACTGCATGGGGATCGTTTTCCCACCTGGTTAATGGCCGCAGGCCGACCAACACTTCGTCTACCTAAACGTGGCCCCCTCTCTTAAGCCGTTTGTCTCGGCGTTCTTCGAGGGAGGCCTATATTCAGCAGTGGACGGATAGGGGCTGATAATGATGATGATATCTGTGTCATAAAAATCCGTAGATTCATCATCTTGTATTCAGGAACAAAATTTATTCAAGTTTCCGGGTGGGCTCAGAGTTATAAGTATATAGCTATATACTTATAACTCTGAGCCCACCCGGAATGATAGGTAGCTAGCTACCTATCATATCAAACTCAATACCTATAATTAATTCTATGTTATAATAAAAAAGGAATATCAAAGGATGTACAATAAAAAGCGCTTATCATTTCAAATAAACGAAACAAGTATATAATATTAAAATATTTTTTTTTACTTTGGTGTGAACGAACGCGCTTTTTTATCTTCTTAACAAGAAAGTAATTTGTCGAGCGCGGTCGTGATAACGGGATTTTTATGTAACAAACCCGACTAGCGCCTACCCTTACCTAGCCTGAGGCTCTCTTAAGAAATCCCTGCATTGTCAGCTTTTACTAAGGCTTCGGCGTAATACATTTTCCGTATCGAAATTATAGCTGTATTTCGTTGCTACATAAAATGGGTGTAAAGACGACAATAGGTACATCCTTAGTTCACCCCAATGTAATAATCCATTCTGTTTTACTGTTACAACTGTAATCGACGCAGTAAAGTGAGATAGGGTTACGGTGCAGTGTGCACCTTGGTGGGAGTTTAGATGGGAGAGACGCGCTTAATGCTTTTGCATAAGCACCACCATCTTGCTCATTTCTTACGACAAGCTTTATTAAATTTCGGGAATAAGGACTTGCAGTATATTTACTACAAAACTACTTTATGTCTCATGGAAAAGTCTCTAACACGTTTACGGTAAATTCATAGGAAATGTCTTATAATCTAGTGTTGCGCTCGCCGATTTGCCTGTCCCAATATAAAAAAGAGACAAATTCGTGTCCCACATGATACGTGGAACTCACTTGAGAGCGGGACCAGTACGGCAAACTTTTAAAGAATTTACGACGTTACTTGAATCTTACACAGAAGTTTGACCTACGGTCCGCTTCGCATAACTCACGCGAGACATTTTCCCGTGTTAAAAATAGGATGTAGAGAAATTTAAAATGAAAACTTGTGTCAGTATTGGATTTGAAATGCAAAAAGTATTTAATGTGCATTATTTCATCATTATCAATTTAATTCTAAAAGTAAGTTCTAGTTTGTTGGGGTTTGTTGTCGATGATATGGACTTTTTGGAGTTGGTTTAAAAACTTTTGTGGTATTCCTGAGGAACTGAACATAAGCCATGTTCAGCAGAGGACAAAAATTTTATAAAGTTAAAATTTTGCTGTTTCTATTTATTGAAGTGAAACTTCTTTCCACACATGAGGGTAATTTTTTTACGGATGAAACGTCACGAATATGTGCAACGTTTTTGTCCAAAAACAGGGAGAGAGTGATTGAGACCGATTGAGAGAGAGTGAGAAAGGGCGAACGTAGCATGAAGCACATAGCCATGGAGTAAGAATAGGGACTAAGCGAGTGAAAAAGTTCGAGATAGAGAGAACATCGCATCGCAAGTCTCGGAAATTTAAAACTTTAGATTAGTATAAATATAAACGAGATTTAAAAATTTGTTTGCCAAATAATTTTCACTTTTGACATGTGTACTTTGTACGCACGCACTTTATTATAATTATTTAAATAACCATACTAGGTAAAAATAATACTTCACATTTAAAGCTTGAAATATATTAAACATAACCTCACCTAAAACATACAATTAAGTGCTTAAATTATCTTCATAAAGTAGGATTAGCTTATATAGAGCACGCAATACTGTTTTACAGTTTGGAAAATTGCTTAAGTAAACTATGTTATAAAGTTTAACTTATATTATCTTAGTATCAGTTGTTACGAGTACGACGTAGTTGTTCCCTACCGTCTTCAGCGTGTTTGTTCTTATATGGGTGTTAAAGATAAACTGTTTTTAAGTGATTATGCTATTCAAGAATCACTATTGTGATATGGTTTCTTGGCTGTTGCTTTATTAGTAAGTAATAATTATCAATTGGTTTGATGTTTATAAAGTTTTATGTGAATTCTAATTGACATCAGTCTATTCTAGTTGATCAAAATTATTAACACTTCGGTGGTCAGTTTCGTTAATGGTTATTTCCATTTTTGCAAAACTGAAAGGAAGAGTTACGACTTTAGAAGTCATGTATGTATGTTTGTATAATACGTATGTTAAACGCCTTAATTACTTATTTGATTAATGGAACAAATTCAATATTACGTTGTAGGTGATATATTCAAAGTTTATATTTAAAAAACAGTTGAGTTTCGTAGTCAGATTATAGTTTTAAAATTTATACTTTTTACCTGCACTACTTTGGCCATTCGAAAACCTCATTACAACTTCCTTACATACTCGAGGCGTCAGCTTGGTCAGCCGGTAATATCGGTCCACCCAAATTATACACAAGTGTCGTACAGCACGTATGGCACTAAATTTTAGTTGAAGTTGCCGCAACAGGTGCACCAGATGATCCCTTTAGATTGTAATTATGACAGCATGAGACATTGCGAATTTTTACCGCTCAATTTGTGTGAAAGTAGATTTATATGGTACGTTATTGTTAATATATTTTTGGTTAATAAATTAAATCTTTGCACAATTTAAAAATTAAGATGGAAAAAAATTAAGACAAATCAAGTTTCATTATTCCATTCTTTGTAACTTAAATAGCAAACTTATTTTTTTTAAAGTCAAAATGCATTTTATATTTTAGTACAACTATCACGAATGTCCAGTTCTATAATATATGTAAAAACCGGTTGTCTGTAAAGTCGGTTTACCGACGATAGTTGAACGTGACAATGTCATAAGAAAATCGAACGCCTCAGAGCGAAGTAACGCCGCATGAGTCATGTTTTTTCGTGCGTGCAGCCGGCTTCATCGAATTATAAGACATTGTCACGTCAAAAACAAAATATAGTTTAAAAGTTTAGTGAGCTGTGAACTGCACGTCTACGGTCTAACATTTTGTCACTATGATTTGAAATTGTTACCAGTACGAGACCACTGACGTTAATTGTTTTCATCCGTGGGCCCTACATAAAAACATTGATCCAATAACCACAGAATATTAATCAACCAATTTCAGTCGGGCAATTCATATAATTTTGATTAACAATTTTCGATGCGACCGCTAATATACCGATCCCTTTAGGTAGAAGAATTATTTAGTTTATTTAATACTGTAACCGGTAACGTATCAAAATGCGTACGTTGAAATATTTTGGCGTTGATCACTGCATTTACACATTTTGGCCGGTTGTCGATTAAATGTCACAGCCGATTCTGTGCGAATTTACTCCGCCGCCCGAATATCAACTGGCCAAATGAAATTTGCATAAAAAACACATAGTTTTGCCGTACCCGGTACTTTTGCAGGCTGGATAAAGGTTTTTGTCGATATATTTTATTTTCATTTGAATTTAATTAGAAACAATATTTAGAAGGGACACAACTTTTTTTTTAGCCATTGTTTTGTAACAGTGGCATATAGGTACTAGAGAATAGTTCTAGAATGTAAAATATATTTTTTCCTTTATCATTATGATGTATCATTTATATTAATGACAGGTATATGGAAAACAGTTGTATATAACAAAATATTATCTTTGTGTACGCACATCATCACCCAATCTATATTCTGAAACGTGTAATGTCAAAATGTCGAGACTTTTCGTGGATATTTATTGAAATTGAATCAATTAAAACTTAGCTATAAAATTAAACAAAACTTGATTAGCCCCATTGACGTAAGGCTTTCCAAAATAGGCCTCTGGGGTATTTAAAAATCACAGCATTGGCGCGATGTTATGTATCAATCGGGAATTAATTTAAACTTTGCTGGCTGAAGCGAGCATCGAGCAGCCCTGGGGATCAAATAGACATCGAATCGAACAATCGACTAGCGAATTAATAACGCCAACATCGTTTAAATATGAATCAAATATTATAGAATTAAGTGTTTTCTAATGTTCACACGAATCCTCTAAGGTTGCTATAAGTATCCGAAATGTAAAACCTTTGTAAACACCTATATATTCCGTAAAAAGTTTGTTATGTAAGTGTCCAAATCTGTATACATCGTTTCTTTAAAATATTATATTTGATCAAAATTTGTTATATTTGAAAGGCCCGCAACGCACTCGCGAATCCTCTGATGTAGGACATATTATAATAATTATCATATCTATAATAACATGGGTCCTAGCATAAAACAAGCATTAACAAGCTACTGGTAAGTGGATTTATTGGCAGTAGAATGAGAACATGGTCGGCGATAATGGTTTTGTAAATTAAACCCGTTATGCGACGTGGTCTGACATTATCGTTATATCGCTTAAACGGGCCGTTGCTTTTATTTAACATTTTTGTTTTCATTACAGACGACACTTTTGACAGATATGCTTTTAAAGTGCTTTAAATATCACTCCAGATATAGCAGATTTATACTTTTTTACCAAAAACTGAAAGAACGCATGTTAGTAATGTTAATATTTAGTCAAGTGATGTCGCTACAAGCGAGTGACACTGAGGAGTCACTGAAAATCAGCGTCTCACCATTGCTGTAATGGTGTGGCAAATGCTGAGTGGCGACCTCTATTGTTCGCAATACTAATATCTCTGTGAAACTACTTTGTGATTAATTATGTTTAGATTTTTGTTGTGAACATTAAAATATTTTTCTTCCTTTCTTTTTTTTTCAAAATATTTCATGGATACTCCACTTTACACTATCTATATAGAAACACTATAATAACTTTAATTAGACTCTTCGTCGACAGTGTAAACTTTAAAATACTAGTTATATTAAATTGTTCAAAGGCTAAAGTTTTAAATTTTCAAACTAACCAAAACTTTAAAGGTATCAAATAAAACAGTTCCCCAGGATCTGACCGTTTCCTGTCTAAGAATGACAGGGCCAGGCGCCTTCAAGACCCAACCCTTAGCCTAAAGGAAAATTAAAACCGTCAATCAGCCCATACAATTGCTACTACGCTATTACTGATCAATCACCTACTCTATTACTTTCACCCATTAACTACATTCGATTTAATTGCGTTTCTCGTCTTCAAACTCTCGATGGTCCTTTCAAGCTTTAATTTATATCCCACTTAATAACAAGGCAAATAAAAGCTTGTAAAAAAATAGAAAACAAAAGAAGTTTTTGACGGAAAAATAAAGCGTTGAAGGCGTTGCTTCTTTTCATTGAAACAACAAACGCTTCAAAGTGAGTAAATGAGTATTTGAGTAATAAAAATTAATATTTGCGTTGAAAAACATTATTATAATTATACCTAACAATGGACCGAGATTGCATAGATGTCCGCAAAGGGCTCTCGATTAATTTCATCTAAAGTAAGAATAATATACAGATATTTTTACAAAGAGATCTCATTCCGAAAAAACGTTGCGAATTTTAAATAAGAAACAGATGTTTTGATCCATAACAACCCATTCAATGCCCTTTTCTTTGTTTGTTAAGGAATAAGGAATAGGAGATAGGTAGGTATATCATGGGGTGTAATTGTAACAAAATATAATGTAGCTTTATATGAAACGTGTATCGTGTCTATAGAAGCAATAAATCCCATTACGGTCAGTTAATGTTCGAATAACTTAAAGTTTGGGATTAATTTTGTACATAGTTAAAAATAATTTATGCTTTGTAAAAATAAAAGTCATATTTAGTTTTACGGTTATTTGTCACGGTAAATTATATGAAATGTTTCCCTATTTTAATGAATGAAAGAAGAGCTTTCGATTAAGGATTAAAACATATTTTTATGTAATATAAAAATAATTTAACAGTTTTTGGAAGAGGTAGTGCCATGCTGCATTGCAGCCGAACTGGGCCGGCACGACCGGGGTGGTACCTCTCGCTCACATAACATCAGCGTCAAGTGACAGCTATGTTGTCGCGTTTCGGGCGGTTTGTGAGTTTCCGATAGCCCATTGGGGGGATAGGGAAAAGGAGGGCGGTGCATCTGCGTGGCCTTGGTTGTGCGGATGTGTAATGGGCGTCGGCGCCGTGAGGCTTCGACTGCTCGTTTGCCCCGTGATGATATAAAAAAAAACTTTTTTTAGTTTTTCCTAATTTATCCTCCTTAATTTATGCTGTGAGATCCTATAGGTTTTGTTTTCACAGACAGACAGACAAAAGGACAACATAGTGGTCCTATAAGTGTTACGTTTTGTCATTTCAAGACACGAAACTCTAAGAAAGGTATATGATTTTAAACATATAATTAAGCTTTTTACATTAGAACCCCTTTAATTTTATTGTATTATCTATACTAATCTATACATATACAGGTCGGAATCAGTTCTTAAGATGTCCCAGATGATCTCTTTCAATGTTTACACCTCCCAGTTAACGCCTGTACACAATTTTATGACTATTTTATTGTCTTTGATAAGAAGAGCGTATGCTTCTCAGATAATTCACAAACAATGAAAATTGCGCCATTTGATCATCACTTAAAACTTATGTAGTAAAATTTCAGTCATTAAAAATGCAGTTAAACGTTTTATGGAGAAACTACTGTAAAATACTAACGTTTAACTGTTTTGACGTCATGGTAATTACCTTGATGAAACAAGGCAATAGTTTTTGCTCTGAAAACGTATTGATCAACAATTACTACTGTTACACGTTAGTGACATGGTGACATTACTAAATTGCCTTTAAGTAAGAGGTAGTGCCATGCTGCTTTGCAGCTGAATTGGGCCGGCACGACCGGGGTGGTACCTCTCGCTCGCATAACACCGACGTCTTGGGGGAAGGAGGGCAACGTAATTTTTGGGTTTGCGGTATGTATGGGCGTCGATAGTCGCCAAAAGGCTTTGACTTGTCGTTCGCCCTCCTATGCTATTAAAAATCATAAAGCGATCATACAATAAACTAATAAAGAAAATGTTTTCAATGTTACAAAATAAATTTCTTCAAAATTTACATTTTATGCCTTTAAAGTTATATTACATGAGGTTTGCGGGTTGCACGGGATCGGTCGTCTTGGCGTTCATTGTGGGAGGCCTATGTTCAGCAGTGGACGGATAGAGGCTGATGATGATGTTGATGTTGAGATTTGAAAAGTAGTCAAACTTAAAAAATGGCCACCTTAACCGTAATCACATTACGTTTAAAAAAAAAATTCAAGATGCAATATAAAATCTCATATTAAAATGACAAAAATCCACTATACACTCTCAGATTTACATTTCTACAAATCTAATAATCTGTCTGACAATAAGTCATACAAAGAAATGCGATAAACTTTTCATCTGTCATTCTTAGGCTAAGCCACAATGATAAGCAAAGCCGTAATATTGTCCAGAAAAACGGCGGCTCTCGTTAAAAGCCACATGCATAAATGATACAGCGAATCTGACAAATGGCATGGCAAAATATAACAATGGTGGTGTTTCCAAGTGGCCGTTCAATTATGCAAAGTGGTGGGGCGATGTTCGTCCGTAATAACAAAACTGTTTAACAGCTGACAACCAGTATGGCGTTTTGGCCGCTCACTCTCCTTACCAATAAAAAGGCAGGTACATCAACGGCGGCCATATTAAATTAGACCCGGTACCCGAGTGCTTTATTTTTATTTGAATCTCATGAAAATATGGATCGTATTCGCTCATTCGTTCGGTATCGTTTTATGTGAGGGTCAATGTTTATGCATTCGCCAATAAACACCTAAGCAAGAGAGTTTTCAAATTCAGCGCGCGCTAACAATATTTTTATCAATCTACATAGTTACATAGCATGAACGGCTAAGTAATAAAAAGTCGCCCGTAATTTGGATAAAAGAGTTCCTTTTTACGATGTCTGGAGTTTTTCATTTGACTATTTTAGTCTTGCATAGTTTCTTGACGGTATAAAAGCGATTGCATTGCACGTTTGTGTGATACTATGTGGCATATGTAACTTCATCATCATCATCATAGTCACCATCAGCCTTTATCCGTCCACTGCTAAACATAGGCCTCCTTCAATGAACGCCAAGACGACCGATCTTGCCACTCGCAGCCGACACAGACCGGCCACTGCACGGAGATCGTCTTCTCACCTGGTTAAATGGTCGACCTCAAGACCAACAACACCTCGTCTACCTAAATGCGGCCTCCACTCTTGATTCTTGAACCTTATTGCCAATCCGTCCTGAATGTGTGACCAGCCCACTGTCGCTTCAACGAGATAATTCTTCGTGTATTTTATTTGTAATTTAATACTGTTGAATCATAAGTACGCAATTGATAATACAATTAACTAATTATCAAATATTATTGCTTATGATTGTGATATTATATAATATGATTATGATGATAAATAAGTATTTATTACTAAAAATCTATTATGAATAAAAATGTTGCTGGGACGCACAAAGTAACTATGACATTAATTGTTCCTAAAATACCGTAAGCGAGGGCTGTAGTAGTAAACACGCTGTGGGTTCAGTGGTCCTAAAATATTATCAGATAATATACCAAATCAATACCCGTAATATTTAAGAAGTAACGTGAACGTTATCAAAATGGCGAGTGAGATAATTACACAGCAATTAATGGCTGGCACTAGTAATGGGAATGAGATTATAAATTAATCAGGAGTAATTTTTCGTTCGTAACTCCTCATTAAACTGATCCAGCGCTCTAGGTGCTTTATCACTCAGTCAAATTGCGTCTCGCTTAATTTTCTTTCGCCGGCAGGTGTGTTCGACAGAGCAATTATTTACACCGTCAGCCTTGACGTCACTCCCGAGCATCTCCCCTATGTGGTTCCGTATCTGAAACTTTGCAGTATATAAGTTATCTACATTTAATTTTCCCGATTACAATGTTTTAATTGCGAAATTTCGTGCAATAAATCTGTGAAATTTATTGACTTATCAACCCTTCTGGTGGCCCCATGCGAGGTCGCTACTTGCTGAATGTCATATCCATTTGTTTGCTCCCCTCGTGCTTAGAAATGTCAGTGCGGCTGATACGCCTATGGTTTAGTGTCACTAATTTGACACTGAAATATAGCATTAAATTAGAATGTCATGCAGACGTTTCATAAAATGGATTATCGCTTGAGCGTTTCGTTGTTTTATTAGAAATTGCTTAGCTATTTAATATCCGAAATTTGGATTTGTCGCTAAGACACATTTCTGATAATTTGAATGATATTATTAGCTATTATGTTAAGATAAACTTAATAAGAAAATTTTGATTTGATGATTTGATACTATTTGTAATAAAATTTTACTAATACAAATTATTTCGATGTTGAACTCAAAATGCATGAGTGTAATCTATGAACAAAGGATGTTACAATTACAGTCATATTATAATACATTTAATACGATACAATTATTGTAAGAGGTAATGTCATGCTGCTTTGCAGCCGAATGGGGCCGGCACGACCGGGGCACATTACGGTCGGCGTCAAGTGACAGCTATGCTGTCGTATTCCGTGCAGTTTATGAGTATCCGGTGGCCCATTGGGGGTGGGATAGGTCATAATCTCTGTTTATGTGCAATGTGTTTGGGCGTCGATAGTCACCAAAAGACTTCGACTGTTCGTTTGCCCCCCTATGCTATAAAAACATACCTAATATAATATGTATATAATAATCTAACCGTAAAATCAGTATCAAAATGTTAATGATTTTTATTTTATGAAGCGAAATGGGTTGGCATTTACGCAGGTGTGTCTGACATTTTGTATACCTGTAATATTTTAGCTAAACAACATGTAAGAATCGATAACAATGAATAACCTTTTACCTAAATATTCGTTTTTTCTTTTGTCACGCTAACCCTCAAACGTATTGTGCTACATGCTTTGTTGTATCTATATTTAAGCACATGCTTAGATGTAAATCATGTATGACACAAATACCAATAGTCATTTGTTTTATGTACAAATATCACAGAAGTATTTTGACTGACACTGACATTCTTTATACAGATTAAATATCCTATGAAACGTAATAAACAATACGCCGCCATTTTATTGTGTAAATTAAAATTGTATTCAAATCGCAAAAACCTTTTAATAAAGAGACTTATTATTTAAGAATCTGCGCTCGATATTTCATCGCTCTTAGCAGATAAGTAAATTGCTGTTCGGAATCTAATAAACAAAACAATTTCATTTCAATAAAGTTCCTCACGGCGTAATAAACGAGAACTACATAAATATCTCCCACATCCACCGCATCGATAACATTCTCAATACACCGTTGCATTTTAAACCCCGGACGAGACTGTTTTATAATAAATTTCCTCTCATACTCTGTGGGATTAATCGTCTTACTTTTCTCTCCCGGTCGTAATCCTCACAGGGAATTGTATGACCAAGATCTACTACTCTACTATCTCGAATTCTTATTTTAATACATGTGAAATGTGAGAAATCACTAAAAGAATAGAAAATATCTGTGACAATAGATGTAGAACAATACCAAAATAATTCCGTAGTAACAAAATCTCGCAGACTCAAGATGAGATACTTGCAATATGTACTCATAGGATTTACTGCATGACTAGTTACGCTTGGATAACTATCGTTAGTTCCCTTTAACTTATGAAATGGTCTCTTTGTGCACTCCCATGTCTTTGTTGACTGAATGCGAATAATTGCGTTCATTCTGTTGGGATATGGATCGCGTAGTTTTAATGGAATAGCACAGTTTGTATTCTTAGCTAATGGCTTCCACAAATGACGTCTTGTGATAAAAACGAATGTATATTTTGTAATGTACACTCGCTAATGTTACTTATTCTCAAGATGCAAGTCAAGATTCAAATTACACAACAAATAGAATTAAGCAGTTAGTGTCTGGACGATATTAGTTTGGTAGCTCGCACCTGATGGGCTTACTGGCGGCAACCGGGTTTAGTTGTGTCACAATCGGTCTGCCTGCAGAATTAACATCCAGCGGCTCGTTCCAAATGTCACTCTTATTATCATCTAACATTTCGGGCTTAGTGGGATAAATTGTTTTAACGTAGTGAGAATTTTACCGAGAGTCGACAACTATTATCCTATCGTATTAACTACTCTGATTTCTCCTTTGGATTTTTGAGCTAAACTAGTTTACAGTTTCATTCAGTCTCTGAGCTCCAATTTAGCTTTTGATTGGTTGCAACAATCACTTACATGCGACAGTGTCACTGATGTAGCAACGAAGTTTCACGGCATGACGGGCAGCTCTACGTCTGCTAATAGCATTTTCCGTTTGGCTAATAAGTTTAACCTGCAGCACTATTAGCAATCGGACGACGAGCTTGTCGTTTGAGCTCCTATATTCCAATTAATTTGTTTTACGTCACAGAGTTTTGATTCTTCTAATTTTGAAATCGTTTATTATGTATTGGCTATGTCGTTATCGGTTCAATCCTATCTTACACAATTATATTCTCATGTGTTGATTGTCAAACATTCAAATTTAAAAGATAATTCAACATATCAATATTCATATTTCAGATTTCGTTTTAATTACAATCGATAAAGAATTCAATATGTAAATGAAAGGGTGAAAGCTCAGCTATACATCGCACCGGTAGGTTTGCAAGATTCTGTTCAGTTCATTTGACATTCGGATCACGAGCGCTACGAACGATGTCCCATCCCGGCTTGCTCACACCGATTGCATTAATTTAACTATAAAAGTGACTTGAAAGACAATTTTAACAATTCAACTATGAAATAAAATTCGCTCTTTATCAGTTTTATCAATATCATTCATATTATCTGTCAATTGTTTTTTTTTTTTGTTTTTATTGAATGGTTAAAATAACCAATTTTCTTCATTTACTTACATATTTTAGGTTTGATTGGACTCTAATAATATTTAACATTGATAGTTAGAACTTAGAAGTTTATGTAAGTAAAATTCTAGCGTACCTTATTTATATCTTATGTTAAATAAAATAAATAATAATTATATTATAATATATAAATTGACCATGCATTAACCCAAATCCGCTTAGAAAATATCTGTGAAAAAGTTTTAAAGAACATTAAACATAAAGAGGGCTTATACCAAAGTACCGTTAGATATAAAAGTGGATCAATGCGCAATCCCAAGATTTGCGTATGAATGTTAGTTTTTCGATATATCTGTATTCAAATCAATCTGAACATTTTCAATTTATTTCAGCGTCCTTATCTGTGACAGGCTCGGCGGCGAATTAATCTGAGCGGACCTCCTCCTCCCTCTCTCCGCGTCAGTGCCTCTCACCGGAAATTAAACGAATTAACGCCATCCAAATGTACATTTTTCACTTTGGAACTCGCGCTTCCTATCGATGAATCTTCAGTCTTTTTCATCGAATCTGCGCTTATCTTCACTAAGATTGAACAATTGATATGTCAGTGATGTACGCTCGATTGTAAATTGAATTCCCGATATCGATTCCTCCGCTACATTTGCTTCGCTAATTAAACTCACCAATATTTCGGAGTGTTAATGTTGGATATTTCATTCGTTTAATGATCGGAATCTTTAATGTACGTGCGAAACGTTAGAATATAATATAATTCCATCGGATTTTGATCAAAGACATCACAGCTATGAACTAAGGCTGAAGTTATCTGAAATAGAACTAGGTATAATAATTATATGATACTCGTGAGCGAGTTTGCTAGAAATTTAATACATTTGGCTGTGTGATATACTAGCGTGAGAAATATCGTTATAGCATTAACAAAGGGAAGCCTGTGTTAACATATTATATCGATAGTTCTAAGAATGAAATGTAGGGCCGTGGTTTTGTTGCCGTGTATCATAAAATCAAGGGCCGTCGAAAATGTATATATCATATTTAGTAAGTATATATTTTTAGTAAGTGTGTTTATTATGTTAGACGGTTATAGCCTACTGTTTTATTTAGGCCTACTTCAATTAATGCTAAAATACGTTGTCCTGGTTACAAAGATTTTATAGTTTGCAGATTTCTATTAATATACTAATTTTGCCATGTCTCAGAATCGTAAACGAAATATAATTTTAGAAAAATATCAAAGCTCAAAATTAGTTTTTGATACAAATATTTATTTGTATAGCTTATCAATTACATTCATATATTTATATTTTAATACTGTTTGTGTTCTGTGGTCTTTTAATTAAAATATAAAAACTTAAGCGTATTATGTAATAAGTCTTTAATTATCCGTTTCTTTCTTTTAATAATAAATAACATTAAATAATGATCACTTAATTTCCGACAACATAAAATCTCACAATATTCAGAGCAAAAATATATAAAATGCTAATAACTTGAGCGTGGAAGCCCTACGCATTAAGTGGTATAATGGCGCTGTAAAGCCGCGCGCACACCTGGCCCAGTTCGGCGATACCCGCTAATTAATTCAGTAGAGTACGTACGGATACGATTATTGCGTACTCCAAATCTGTGGTACAACTTATTTCTCGTTGTAATTGGCCAATCGAAACATGGAGAATTTGCTACAAACTACTGGTAGTGACAATAAAATATAATTTAATTTAAATGTGTGAATAATTATTGTGTGATGACAATGAAATTTATTTGATTGAACAAAATCCGAACAAAGATCTGTCTTAGTTGTATGCGAGTAGCAGAAGATCGTTTGTCTTATCGTAGACTAAATGAGGCTTAGGCTCCAACGTGTGAATATCCGGGACTCTCAAACAGCGGCTGAAGGCGCTCCCAGTGGTTTTATTTAGGGTGGGACAGGTGCGAGTCCCAAATTGGGTCAGGATCTACCCGAAGATCTTGGATGTATCCATAAGGATGTCCCTGCGATAAAAAGGCTTAGGATCCAACAGTAGAAATACACTGAGGATGAAAAAAAAATGCATTAAAAATATATTTAAATGCGAGTGATTGTACCTATATTTCATGATAACTTAATTTAAAGTTACATAAATATCGGTTGCGAGAGTTCATTTACAAAAAACTTAATTATGTAAAAATTATATTTATGGTCAAATGAATTTTGTATACAGTAGTTTACATTAAATGGGACCTCCCATAATTTAAACGGCAGCATAAAACTCATCCTCGTTACGAGCTCAAACTGTTCAATAAATTACTTACAACTATGGAGATTTTGATTAATAATAAGTAAAGGTTATTCTTGCCTTATATTTAAAATCTGCGTACTGATTAATTATATTAAATCTTTCAGCCTATAAAAACTTTTTTAATGCTGCCACGAAATAAATACGTTTGAGCTATGTCTTAGTAAGCTCCTTGCGTCCCCACCATGATTCAGGCCTTGTCGTGGTGGTGGGGCTCAGTAACCTAGGGTGAGCCGCAGCACCTTTGGCGAAGCGAATTGAGCCGAAGGGGCTCTTTGTACCTTTATAAGAAGAGGGGACAAAAGAGCAAGGGGCGAGAACAGAAACCTCACCGCATTGTACTGTCCGACGTTGGGAGGGGTTGTTCTGTGGTGTGGGCACAACCCCTCTGTGCAGGTGTCGTCGGTCTCCTGAGGGACTGACTAGCCGTCGAGGTTCCCTGTTTGCTCAACAGATCCGGGGCACCTTACCAAAGGCGGCATTGGTGGCAGTCGCCGGGTTTTAGTGGGTTTAGCTGCGTCCACTTACCAGCTTTCGGACGCACCGAGTCCCATATACCCGCCTGGCGAGACCCACTCCCCAGGCGGGATGCCTCAGAGCACTTCCCGGAGTGAAAGAAAAAAAAAAGCTCCTTGCGTGGTTCTAAAAACACACGTGCTTAATAGAACGATCTTAAGAATCGAAAGAGCGAATATATGGTAACAAACTTATTGGTTATCTCCTTTATAAATTAAGTCACGAAGGCCCGAGACCAGCTGCTTTTTGTTCAATAGTAATTGTTTTTGTCTACCCTCACTTTATATCACTTTTTCCAACCCTCTAGAAAATCGGCTCATCTTGAAATTGTGATACTTAGCATTAAATTGTGAGCGCTTTAAGAGCATTTCGCACAGATTACCGGCAATTTTTTCGTGGGCTTTGCTAGATTGTGCAAGATTTCTGTTTTGTAAATTCCTTTACGATATCATCTCACATAAAGTACCCACAGATCCGCGCTGACGTTAATGAGGCAGCCCTGCCTTATCTACGAGATGTAGGTGTACTTTAATTGCTTACATTTATAATTTTTAATATCGTTAAGTTTTTTTATTATTTTAGTATCTCAATGAACCAAGGTTCTAATAAGGTTTCAAATTCGACATTCGTCAAGTAAATTATCACTTTAATCTAAAGGAAATTTCTGAAGAGTTTACTGAGCGTTACTTTTGAACTCTTCGCTCCGTGGTATATTCATCGTTCAGTGATTTATGAAAACTAGAAATTTCCAGAAGATATTTTTCACTACTTTAGGAAACTTAGTTGTCATGTTTAAAGACGAATCGAGACTTTAGATTTTATATGCAATTCTAGTGCAATAAATTACACCCACGACTTCGTATTTTACCGTTCACGACGTGTTTTTGATTTTTATATTTTAAAGATTATTTACTCCATCATTTCAAAGTACAATCACAAAAAACACAAGTTAAATAACCTACATAACCAACATGAGAGACTCTGGTTGAAATGTAAAATTACCTTTTTTCATCTTAAAAATTAAATTTCTGTGTACTATAATTCATGCAAATACGTATCGTGATCAGATATAAAACCTAAGCTAAACAAAGTATGTATAATATTTTTCCTCCGTCGCTCTCAAGCACCATTATTAACTATACACTTACCAGAGCTTTACTATTTGTGGTTGAATAAAAACGCAATAAATAAGCCTTTTCCATATAATGTACACAAATTGTATGAATAGAAAGTGGAAATACTTTCCATTGATAAGGTACTTTATTTTATTTATGTCCCCGTTCGGATAAAGAGGTTAATTATATAAATGGACCATTCTACATGTAGGTAATCTTATGCTATCTGCTATCTGGCCCAATCGGCCAAAGACAGATAGGGTGGTCGGCACGCAAGCGGCGATTGATTAGGTAGACCCGCACTGCTCTGACGGGTTAATAGCGCCCCCTACTGCGTGGTGATTGCCTTGTAAGCTACCCATTCTGCTTTCAGTCGAATTCCATGAATCGATCACCACGTTCAATCTAACATATTACGACGCACAAAGTTATTAACGTCGATGTTTGTTAATTGCATTAGCGATTCATACTTTTAAGCGGCTTTCTACTATATAAATGTTTATTCAAATGCACTTTGCATTTTTAAAAGATATGATATTTGTATTGATACTAAATACTCTTCTATCAATTATTAAGGCTATGTAATAAAAGTTATTAAGATGGTTATGAAGATATACTTAGTTTATTCAAGTATAATACCTTATACTTGAAAGATATTAACACATTCATTCACAAAACGCGTGAAATTTTAAGTATACGGAACATGTTTCATTCTCTTATCTCATTCGTCTATTTAAATATTCATAAAAAGTCGTAAAAACGTTAAGAAGACCCAGCACTTACAAGGCGGAGAATATGGAATATTGAATTAAATAGAAATAAGTGCCAAGAGAGCGTAGTTTTGTAGATATCATTAGAGATAAAAAGCGCTACCATCTGTCCGATGTGTGAGGCCAATTTCTGCCAAGTATGCCAAATTGAGTACTTGGCTTCTCTTGCATGAAAATGTATCTCATTATCTGGCATATTACATCAGATTTATTAAACACTATACTATTTAATGTATTAGTTTACTTTTAAGGAGAGTATGTAAAAACTGTAACTAAATCAATAATACTTAACATATCCTCACTTCTGTGTTTTGACATAAATGAACACTAACTTAAAGAAAAATACATTATTGTTTTCTAATGTTTACGCGAAAAACACATAAATTTAATTTTATTTAGTCGAGAACGGAAAGGAAAATCCGAAATCAATTTAAATATGCAAAATATTTAATATAATATTTTATATTTAATTATTATTTGAGGATTGAGTGACGATGGTCCAGTGGTATCGGCTCGGTCTCTTGACTGAAATGTCAGTGTTCGATCCTGACCCCTGTGGTGCTCTAAAATGGGTTTTTCTAAATTTCTACGTATACCTGAACATTGCTAACAAGACTATTGCTTGCTCAATGGCGAAAGAAAACATCGTGAGGAAACCTGCATTTAAATTAAATTGAAATTAAAAGTATTTAAGGTGCTTGAAGTTAACCCGCATTCGGTCATCATAATATTCGCACATATTAATTGAAACATGAAAAATAAAATATAAGTAATAAATAAGTAATGATAAGAGTAAAAATACTCTGTAAAACACGCAACATAAAACTATATAAATATAATATTAAATAAATTAAAAAAAAACTGTCAATATAAGAACACAAACAGAAGACAAGGACTCTGATTATTATTTCAGGGGACATTCGAGGATCGGGCCAAATGAGCGCCCGATATTTATATAAAAAACGCGCTTTCAGCCAGCGCATCGATGAACTATGGCCGAACACCCGTGCCCAGCAGTGGGACATATTATAATTAAGGGTTGATATTATTATTGTTATATCATTTATTTCAGGATTAAGTATTAAAGTGAAATTACCGAACGAAATAACAAAAGCAGAGAGCAAATTAATTAAATTAAAGTTTTTGGGTACTGTTTCGCGATCATAAAACCAGCAACTGGAGCAAGTTTAGAGACGGGTTGGATTAGACCAGCCGCGGTTGCGACCAGTGAACACGGTATACGTTTCAGAAACTTCCCTGTCGGAATTAGAAAGTCAGTCTACCAAACAAATCTGGATTTACTTCGCGTCGTGAAAATGTCATTTCAAACTTCACAAGGCTCGGTTTCGCTGGACGCATGAGTGGGTTATCCCGAATGAAATTCGATTTTGTTATAAGAATTATGCGTACGTTACAGGGCCAAATGTATGAAATGCCCCGCCCGGTATTCGCCTAATTACTATAATGGCACCCCAAATAGCTTTGCGTTTTTGATACAATAAATACTTCTATTAAATTTGTTGATCAGATAACATTACAATTAGTAAATGTATCGTGAATGACAATCACGATATCAAAGAATAAATATGAGTGTTAATTTAAATGTCCCAAGCTTGTCACGCAAGAACAATAAAACATTATCTTTGATTAAGCAATAAAAAGATTTTTATGTGTGATTTTTATAAGTGGAAACAGACAGAAATGATTAACTTGTATTACGTGTGAAGTTTAGCCCATCACTACGGCTGTTAGCACGCACGTCACTCAACACGGAATCGTAGGCTAAAAATACGGTAGGGCTGTTTTATCGATAAGCGAATAGATTTATTTACATTATACTATAAACTTCATAGTGTAAACTGACATGTGAAAAATCGGACATTTATTTTCGTGTACGCAACACGGGTTTGACATCGATAAAAAATCAAAGTCCGTAAAATAAAATTATTCAATAAAATTTCGTTTCTAAAATTTTATGTTTTTATATAAACTTGGTTAACGGTACAAAATAAATGATAATTGACATAAATAATTTATACAAATAAATACTTTAGACACATGCATAACACATTATTGGTTTTTATTCTCGTCATATAATCTACTCTACTCTGGATTCGAATCCTACAAGTATGCACCTTTTTTACTAACACGGCCGTCGACATCGCTGAATATTGTGTGCATATTTAAGACAACTAAATAAAATGTTAAAGATTGTGAATGGCGATATCATTCTTCCCTCGCAATTTTATTCAGTCCATGCAAGAGTGCCGCGGAATGCAAGAGCACTCCTCAACTCAAAGACTACTCGAACTATCTGATCTCTAAGTAATCCCACTTCTTTGCTTTCCACGTATTCCAACTTCTCTGACAGTTTAATAGACTTCCAACACATGTATATATAACCTTCCCAGTCTATGAACACTTTAATATATGCAAAATGTGCCGGTAAACCTCGAAGTCCTTTAGTAATTCGTCGAGCTTACTCCATTAAATTATCACACGATTCAGGTTTTCCATTAAGATATTATACTGCGAGAATACTTTTTACTTAATATAAACAAAAATAACATTTCACGCTTACGATAAAGAGGATTATTTCAAATATTTTAAGGTAGAAATTTTTCCACGCAATAAAAGCATGTTTATCGTACTTGTAATCACTGAATGCGAACCACGAAATTATGTTTTGGATTTTTAAAGGTAATATAAATCTCGGGAGATCTTTTGACCAATGTTATTTTTGGACGTTTCTGAATTTCATTTTATAAATAACTTCATACGTGAACGTAAATAATAAGAGTAGACTAAGTTGTATTTTTAAAAAAAATCTTACTAGCTGTTCCCTGCAGCTTCGCCCGCGTTACTCAACTCCTATAAATCACAGCGTGATGTTATATAGCCTTTATATATAACCTATATATAACCTTTCTTGATAAATAAGCTATCTAACACTGAAAGAATTTTTCAAATCGAACCAGTAGTTCCTGAGATTAGCGCGTTCAAACAAACAAACAAACTCTTCAGCTTTATAATATTAGTATAGATTTCTACTACCGCATAATGCTTTAAAAATACTGCAGCCAACAGGATCTATTACTGAAATGAATACTTTAATTTCCGTGTCGTATTTGCGTCGCAATATTTATACAGGCGATCGTCACTATCAAGCTAACAACTTACTAACCACGCGAGGTTAATCTGTCTTCATTTCCTATCTATCATGGAGGCGGTCGAGCCCAGCGGAATGGACTGGTGTAAAGCATTAGCTATCAGGCGACTGCGCCAGTGAAAAATGATTTTATACCACACCTTACAAACTTTCCACAATCTTTCACTGTTTACTTAGTATTTCAGAAACGTTATCTTTTGTTTCGAATGGCTTGCGTGTCCCGCTTACGTGCAATTTGTATTGTATATTTATCAAGCTTTTCTTTGATTTCGGTTATGTACGAAGAGATAAAATAGGTAGGCAGTGATATACTGCCGAGGGAGGTACATGACTGATGACCCTAAGAAACGCAACTCATTGAACGCGGTATATTTGAAACTTTCGAAGGAACGAATGAACAATAGTGCAAATATTTTCCGTTAGCTTAGATTGATGGCTTTATTTTAATGTTGAAAAATTTGATTCACTAAATAAGGCTGATTTTGTGTTAATTAAAATTTGTACTGAGCGTAAACAACGACATCGTGATCAGGGATATTCATAGTTCAATCTATATCCATATTCTATACTGATAAATAAAATTGGAGTGTCTGTTTGTTTAAATAACCGCTTTTTATGGAATGCATATGGACGTATACACGGTAGGTACATATACAATTACAACCTTTTTAAAATTTGTGTCTGTGTGTCTGTTTGTTCCGGCTAATCTCTGAAACGGCTGAGCCGATTTTGATGGGACTTTTACTGGCAGATAGCTGATGTTATAAGAATTAACTTAGGCTATAAAAATAATCATCATCAATCAGCATACGACCATAAATCTAAGTTAACGCGGGCGAAGTGATGTTATGTGAAAACCAAGAGTCTAGAGCTAGCAAACATGAAGACTCCTTAAGACCGCGCAACCCTGAAGTAACCCAAGTAGTTAGTTAGTTACAACCGTACCCGGATTGATGATAATTATTTTTATAGCCTAAGTTACTCCTTATAACATCAGCTCCCTACCAGTGAAAGTCCTGTCAAAGTCGGCCCAGACGTTTCAGAGATTATCTGGAACAAAGAGACAGACAGACAGACAAAGATTGTAAAAAATGCAATTTTGGTATATGTACCGTGTAAAAATGCTGTTTTGCTATATTATGTACCATGTAAAATGCTATTTTGGTATAATTTTAATATTACAAACAGACACTCCAATTTTATTTATCTCTATAGATTATTTAATAGTCATCATCATTGCAACTCCTTGCTTCTTTCCTTGAGTCCTTTTTTATTTACAAATTTCAATAAAAGCCAAGATAGCCGATACTCTACCGTTTTCGTAAAAGTGATTTGTAATTTAAGGCCTGACCCGAAATATATAAACCCTGCGTGATGTCGCCACTGTATCTTTTTTACGTCAACACCTAGTATCGTCCATGCAGAGATTAGTTCCTAAATTTTCCGCAATATGGCGAGGGTTTTTATTTTTCTGGTAAGGCTATTTATTGCGTCAAATTTATTTTACAAAACTTAAAGAAGAAGAGTGTAAATTCAGTGTAACATTTAGGTATTCCTTAATGATTGGCCCATAATTAAATTTTTATTAATCAAAAAAAATTTGAATTTAAAAGTACAATGTTAAACAGAAATCATTATAAGTTGTTTCTTATCGTTTTCATCGTGGGGAAAGTTGAGATGTGAATTTTAATTATACTTTTACGATACCAAAGCGTACTTAAGTATTTATGAAGGGTAGGCCCTGCGTAGCGCTTCCGGCGTGGTCAGACAAAAGCGAACCCTCCTCTACAAAACTATTCAAAAGAATAGTCACACACTGTCAGTCATTTATTCTTCATTATTTATTTATTGATCGTTTCACATTCAAATATTCCCTTTTGAATTATGTACAATATATTTGTATTTTAGTATATAATAATAATATCAGTCCTTATCCCACTGCAGGTCACGAGCCTCCTCCTTGAAATCGGAGGGAAGTAATATTTATATCGGCAGAAGTTTTTGACGTTACAACGTCTTATAATTCGATGGAGCCGGCTGCACGAATGAAAAAAGATGACGCATGCGGCGTTACTTCGAATTTATGATAAATATTCACAGCAGTTAGAACAAATTCAACGTAGGTTTTTAAAATCAGTATTATTTAAGTGTTTTAAATCGAAATCATCATATGAATCGCGGTTAAGTAAATTCTGTATTCCTTCCTTACATTCTCGAAGGACCATGTTGGATCTAACTTTACTTTACGATATATTCCATAATAAATTTGATTGTAATGAAATTCTTAACCAAATATAATATATTCGTATACCAAGTACGAGAGTTTTAACCGCAACTACTTTTCTATCCCAAGCCGAGTAGGACAAATGCGGGTGACCATGCACTCTTAAATAGGATAATGGCATCATACAACAAAAATATTGTAAACAAATTTAATCACATTGATATCTTTGGAATCACTTCTTCTGAATTCAAAAAATATATATTTTTTGAGGTTTTATCTGAATGATAATTATACGTAATTATCATTAAGTATGTACTATTCTATCGCTTGTTTATATAATATCATGTTCAAATTACTTTTTTTTTTCTACTTGTAATCTTTGTAGGCACTACTTTGTTAAATTTTTTTTATAACTTTGTTAAATTCTCTGTATTTAAGATATAGATAGTAAACTGTGGATAACGCCATTGGTTGTACAATTACTTAGTCTATACATAGTTAAGTACTGTTATGTAATTTTTATTGTGCAATTGTTTGTTGTCCTAAATAAAATAAAAAGGGTGAGCCCAGCACCTTGGGCGAAGCAAATGAAGTTAAAGAAAAATAAGCTTTCATAACACTGTAAACTTAACGACTCAGACAACTTTATTATATATTATATCATCATCATCAATATAAAGAACCTGATTTCTTTATATTAAAGTTTGGAGGTCAGTTGGCAAAATTTCTTGCGATCTCACACCACATTTTATATACTTTATTTGGTTGATTCTCGAGGATAAAATACATAATTTAATAATAAACGGGAAAGACTAATATTAAAAATATTATTTAATAAGTTCAAAATCCTTAAATTATAACCGAAGATCATGTACTAGTACATGTACTTTAGTTTAGTAGATCATGTACATTATTATCATCTAGCTTTTGGATTTTTTTAATTTTTATTTTTTAAATCTTAGAATTATAAAAAAATGGAATACTGCAGAAATCGTTGGTTATAGTTATTTATATTTATATAAATAATACATTGGCCATAAACATTGTCATATTGAAAGGCAAGAAGGTTTCAAATTGGTGATTTAGGCCAAATCGCCTCATATCTATTTCATCGGAATTTTTTACGATCTGATACTTTATGTTCACGTAGAAATGGACTGACAATGAAAATGAGATATATTTTTATGAAATCATCTATATGGAAATAAATTAGATTGGCAATATAATCGAACTTGGGGAGTAAGCCTATTGATTGTATATATTTGTACTCAAATATTTTGAAATTATTATAATAGCTTAAAATTGTGCTTAGGGTTGTAAAATTTAAGAACATTAAATTATTTATTTTAAAGTAGGAAAATTCGCGTAAATAAAGTGGTTATGGTACATTCGCTTTTATGTTAAAAGAATATCAATTTTTATCCTACCATGATGGATGACTGTTGAAAAATCAATTGAAATTTGCTTTAGCGATTTTGATTAAATCTTACAATTATTTTGTTTTTAAACATAAAACTTTATTCAACGTTATTATCAGCGTAATTTTATTCTTATATTTTATATTACAATAAACTAATAAATTCACGGGCAACATACAAAATTTTATTTATTTATTTAGTAATTTATGTACACTGAACAACATAGATAGTGAAATAGTGATAACAAACACTGGTACAAAGGTACTACTTATTCCATAAGTGGAATTTCTTCCAGTAGTCCTACTAGAAATAACTTATCACACAGCATAACGAGTTCAAACATAGGCATTACACTAAAAACGACACCATTAAATACTAAAAATCTTAATCTACCCTGACCGCACCTAAATAAATTAAAGGGTAGATCAAATAACAAATGATTCAGTGGACCGATCACGCGAGTACCATAAACAGAAAAAAAACGTTAAAATGAAAACCGACAACAATGAAACGTGGCTCTCCATAAATAACCTAGCAGGCTTTCGCTACGGATGTGGGTAGATTTGGAAAGTTTATATACCGCCCGAAACGTCCCGGTAAAGGGAGGAATTTTGAATTATGAGATTTAACACTGAAATTATTCTGTTTATTAACAGCTCTTTATCATTTAAATTTCTATGCCAATATCGATAAATTTATTTAGTATTCCATTCGGTATTCCATTTTTTGGCTTTATTGTAAAAATGATATCGTCAAAGGGAGATAAGCCGAGCCATAATGTTTATCAAGTAGCCTGACTTGAAAAAAAACATTAAATGGTGTTTAACAACTTTTTATAAAGATATTATGAACCTGCTATGTTTTTGTGTGTATTTTATTAAAAACAACTGTTGGAATTGGTATGCAAATAATATAATATTTCATGTTAAAAGGTGATAGTTTATCAAATTAAAATGTTAATTTTTATTATTTTCATGCAATTACCATAATAGCTACATATGTATTCCTCTTTTGTTTTTTTTTCTTTAACGCCGTGAAATGCTCATTACGCGGGGGAGTGGGTCTTCCAGGCGAATATGTGGGACTCGCTGCGGGCGGAAGGTGGTAAGTGGACGCAGCTACAGACCCACTAAAACTCGGCGACAATAAAAACACAAAAAAAACCGTCTTCAAAAACAAAAAAAAAAAAAAAAAAGTTATAAAATAAGCGCGTTTCCTTAATTTTTGTGCCTACAACTTGTTCTTCTACTAATATACAATCTTTGCATTTACCACGTCATTATTGTTACTTTTGGAGTCGGTGTCAGACAAGGTAGGTAGTGAGGTAGGTACATCAACAAATACGACACCGACAAATACATAACCTACACAGCGATACGTCTTAGGGGCCGACAACGCGATTTCTAATGATGGCTGTCGGTCCCCCCCTCCCCCCCTATAATATATATATATATATATATCATATATATATATACATCATATATATATATATATATTCTATAATAAAAACCTAAAATATGTCATAATTCATTTTTTTTGTGAGCTATACCAGACACACAAAGACGAGTAAAATCCTCTAAAATTAACTACTAAGCCATTATTAAAAATGAAATAATAAATAACGAATATATAAAAATACGTGAAGAAAAACAATACTTATGTAGTCGGAGCTTTAATGTTCCACTTATACCAAATCGTATTTTATCGAGGAGCCCCGCCATTACATTTCTTATACAGCTCTTTATGTGTCCCCGACGGCCAGTAATAATCTGCATTGTCGTTTACATGGACAATATTTTTTCATTCCTCGCAAAAACACTGGAAGCCTGGAGGCGATAGCGTTTGATGTAGCGCATTATTACAAATAAAAAACTTAGTATGAGCCATATTGTTGTATCTTAGATTTGTATTAGAATCAGCGTTTTATCGATACATGATCTTTAGCGCTAAGGTTATTTCCATTGTATCATATGCAAATAAATAAAATTGGAGTGTCTGTTTGTAATATTAAATTAACCACTTTTTATTAATATGGTATAATATGGTAATATGGTAATATGGTAATATGTAATATTGTGATTCTTAATAGTAAATTATCTATAATTGTGCTCTTTGCAGTTAAGCGTTAATGTGTCACTTGTGCATGATGCATCCACCTATAACTGAGGCCACATTCAGCTATAAAACTCATAAATATGTATTCATAAAATAATGTGTTAATGTGTATCCTTGTTGGTGGATCTAATAATAAATAAATAAATTAATTAATTAAATGCAAATGGTTGTATAGATGGTACATATACCAAAATAGCCTTTTTTAAAATTTTTGTAAAATTTTGTCTGTCCGTCTTTCTGTCTGTCTGTTTGTTCCGGCTAATCTCGGAAACGGCTTGGCCGATTTAGATGGAACTTACACTAGCAGATAGCTGATGTTAAGGAGTAACTTGGCTATAAAATAATCATCATGAATCCGCGTCCGAATGTAAATCTAAGTTAACGCGGGCGAAGCTGCGGGCAACAGCTAGTAATATATAAGTTTTAGAGAGACTTTATACATATACACATTATTTCTTACTATATGTTTACTAAGAAATAATGATCGACTAGCGGTAGAGCATTCCTAGCTAATGATTGAACTTACTGTCGTTTTTATGTCTACAAATGCTTTAAACTTTATTATTTATATAATATTTTCTCCAGTAAATTCTACGGAAAAAATGTAACATAATAAACTAATTATGTTCTCTTAATGTCGACTTTGTCGTTATAAATGTTTTATTTACTCAAGCAAGCTAATTTCGCCATAACAGTAGTCTTTACTATATTTTCGTAAATACCATTATATTGGTAATATGTTGGGCCAACGATTATTTATTAGATTGGTTTATACCCAATTATCGGTAATATGATTGAGTGTCTTATCCGATGTACAATATACCCGATTATTGTTTTTTTTTTACTCTATTAAAATGTTTATTTGCAGTGTTTTTGTCTTGTGCGATTACTGTTATACACAACGGGTTCAAATTGTCATGATTAACAATAAAAATATTTTGTACCAAAATACTGTATTTTAAATTTAAAAGTATTATTGAGTTATGTTACCAATAATAAGGCACAAATACTATTTTTTAGTTTTAAGTAGAACTCATTAATATGACGATCAAAATATACATACATATAATTCAATATTTAATTATTGTACAGCCCCTATCCGTCCGCTGCTGAAAAAAATCGGTTGTCTGTAAAGTAGGTTTACTGACGATAGTTGAACGTGAGAACGTCATAAGAAACTGGAACGCCTCAGAGCGAGGTAACGCCGCATGCGTCATGTTTTTTCGTTCTTGCAGCCGGCTCCATCGAATTATAAGACGTTGTCACGTCAAAAGGCCTCCCTCAAAACGCCAAGACGACCGATCCCTTGCCACTTGCATCCAACACGGACCGGCCACCGCACTGACGTCTTCCCACCTGATTACCGCCGACCAACACTTCATCTATCCGAACGCGGCCTCCGCTCTAGAATTAGTCTTCACATTACTCTTAATACATTAAACCTAAGATGGTCATAGCTTCTCACAAACGTTTCTCAACGAATCTGGCTATCACGTGATAATATAAAATCTGTCTATAATCTACGAGTACAAATATTATCGCCCATTGACACAATTCTACATATTCAACGGACTACATAGAAACAAATAAAACTGCAAAGAAAGTACATGAAGCGATTACAAACGTTCTCGTCAGCGCGGGGTCCGAGGGGTGTGAGCGCGGGGGAACCGCCCCAACAGAATATAACTACCCGCACGCTCTTATCTTCTTTAAGCGCTGCATTTGATCCAATTTGCCAATACAATCGGATCGTAGGTATTGCAATGGCATTATCTCTGTCTTGGGTTTTCTATACGTTTTTACTGACTGCCACATTAAGTGAGCCTGAAAGATTTAAACTTAGATTTATGTAGTTAAATTTGTGGGATACTACATGTTTTGTATAGTTGTCAAATATGTTTTAGTTATAATCAAAGATTTAAATATTAAGAAAAGTTATAATTTTATACAAAATATTAGGTTTATTATTATTTCTCTTTAATTATATTATTTTTATAATATTATAAAAGAATGCAATGAATATGTTATCTAGAATTTAATATCAATAATAATTATGAAAGAAAATTGCATATCATTGAAATAAAATATTATGTAATCATCCACAGAAATGAATTATTATTTATTCTAGATGTTGAATATAAATAATAAAAACTGGCCAAGTGCGAGTCGGACTCTCGCACGAAGGGTTCTGTACCATTACATAATATACAACATTAGACACTAACAAAAAAATGGTTTATTTTCAAAAAAGGTTTTTTTATATATTTGAGTGTATTGAATGAAAGGTAAATTGCGGTTTACGATTTATGACGTATTAAAAAAAACCACTTACTAGATCTGGCTCAAACCAATTTTCGGTGAAAGTTTACATGGTTTTGTACATCATATATTTTTTCTAGTTTTGTCATTCTCTTATTTTAGGAGTTACAGGGGGGGGGAAACACACTTTACCACTTTGGAAGTGCCTCTCGCGAAAACTATTCAGTTTAGAAAAAGATGGTATTAGAAACCTCAATATCATTTTTGAAGACCTATCCATAGATACCCCACACGTATGGGTTTGATGAAAAAGAAGTATATCTAAGTATGGGGACCCCCAAAATTTATTGTTTTTTTTCTACTTTTGGGTAAAAATCTTAATGCGGTTCACAGAATACATCTACTTACCAAGTTTCAACAGTATAGATTTTATAGTTTCGGAAAAAAGTGACTGTGACATACGGACGGACAAACAGACAGACAGACATGACCAATATATAAGGATTCCGTTTTTGCCATTTGGCTACGGAACCCTAAAAATGAATTATCATAAATAAAAACAAGAGAAATGGAAAATACCCTTTTATCTGAAACATAATATTGTTATAGGCGAAAATATTAAAAATGTAAATCCTATAAGGTAACGTACAATAATTTGAAATCCAATCGGCAAACCCTGCGAGGCGTCTTGGGAAATACTTGAAGGTGAGAGGGCGCCGGTCACTGGAAAATCTTTCGCTCCCCTAGATAAGATTGTCCAGTGCAACTCCCAAAACGCCGAGGGATTGAAAAGTTCCACCGAAACGAATCCGAACATCCTGTGGGATCAATACGTTCCAAATATGATATCTGCTTAGTTTTATCTTGCGATCCTTTCTTGTTCTTTACATGGATGTGGCAATGTTATATAAATGTCGAAGCGCTATAGCGTACATAAGAATTTTGTTTTTGCATCAGAGTTAGGCTGCGAATATAATAGGAATCTCAAGATATGGGTCAACTGTATAATAATATCTTGGAGTATCATTGTGTCATGTATATTATAATGAAAAGCGTATTTTTATCATGGTTCTATATAAAAAACGATTATAGCAATATGGTGAAAAAGTTATAGTTTTTTAGATTATTTGTATAAGTGAGAAAACTTAATTATGAAGTGGTTGATGAAACACATGAAATAATAGAGTACAATTTTGTTACTGTTCACTTGAAATCGTCAAAATAAGTCTCCACGTTGCACTTTAATCTAAAATGTTAAATATAAAATCTAAGTAAACTGTCTTGGTTTTTTAATATTCGGCCCAGTCACAAGTAGAATTAAATTCTTCGCGGCGATGTAATGAAATGGGACATTCTTTATTTGCCACATCCTTAATATAGTGTGGACAACTTTTACAAAGTTATGTCGCCACCAAAGCCGCCGGGAGTTAAGAAGTGTTTGCGAATTTTTCCAAGTAAACATGAACGTTTGTTTACACACGGAATGCAATCAATTATTACGGGCGGGAAAGGCGATCGCTAAAGCAATTAACGAAGTCAGCCGTCAACTTAGTTTGTCACCTCCGACTTATAGTTGGCACGCGACAATTGGATGTCCTGGGGGAGTCGACTGTCACTGTACCCCGCTGTTTCGTAGATTTGGGTTTAATCATCATCACCTAATTCATTATATGAATCCAACTTAACTAGGAATCCAACTTAAGTAAGAATCCAACTTAACTAAGCCGATTTAAGTAAGTAAGCCTATGTTTACGCGAATTTCACTCATGATAATAATCTACTCTTACTTTGATAATAAATCACTTTTAATGCCACCAAGGCAAAAGTATAGGCCTTTTTAAAAAAAAAAGTGACTTTAAAGTACTTACAGCTAGCGGCAATTATATACAAGAATACAATTTTATTTTACATGATGATCAGAAATTCTCTTGTACCGATTTTCACGGCGATATCGCAATAAATATGAACGTATTTTAAAGTAGGACGCTAGACGTCTAGGAATTGCAAATATAACATTTTTCGATACTATTAACATTTTACTTTGAAATTGATATGTCGATTAAAGTCACGTGGAACTTGGAAGAGAGGACGGTCTAGCTTGAGAGAGGTATTCGATAATTTCCTCAGAGGTTTAATTTCCTGGTCCTCGAATGTGCTTAATGTAATTTCCGAAACTTGATGTGGGTGTACCTGGGGACATCTTTGACCGCCTCAAGTATTATAGTGGTAACGAGCATTCTTTGGAATCTTACTGATATTAGGTACTTATCTATTGACTGAAAAGTATTACTTCGATATTTTATAGATATAAGCAAAGACATTTTGGTTGTCATGATTTAAGTTTTTTTATGTCATAAGGAGGTAACCGAGCAGTCGGAGCCTTATGGTGACTACCGACGCCCATAAACATCTGCACAACCAAAAGTTTGCAGATGCGTTGCTCTCCTTTCCCCCTCCCCCTCAAATGGGCAACCGGAAAATCACAAACCGCACGAAACGCGACACTATATATTTTTTTTAATTCTGATTACCTACAAAATCAATTTAAGAAAGAAATAATAAAATAATAATTTTAGTAAATAATTAAGTAAAGTTCATAATGTTACCTTTTTGATCATGTTTATGACTAATAACATGCCACACGAGTTACTGCGTCGTCTATATTATGTTCTTTAAACTGTAGGTTTGACTAACATAGTTAAGAACGCCTTCAGACTAAATAAAGACATTCGCAAAGTATCCAATAGAAACAGGATGAAAGGCTGTGATACAGACTGATGCTGGATTTAAGAGAATTTATCTCCGATATTACAGATATGGATATTAAGAGGTATAATTTTGAAACTCACCAGACTCAATCGGCGCGAATTCGTCCCCATTTATCACCAGCTTCATTTATTTTTGCGCCTCGGAGATATGATTTATCACACCAAGACTGCGTAGGTTTGTTTTTGCTACGAAGATATTAATCGTTATCGTGCGCGTGCCACCCGTTCGTTCTCGTTGCTGGCACCGCCCATTAATTATCAATGAACGTCCGGCGATGATGGAGGTACCATCCTTCGAGGTGACAAAGCTATTCGCCATCAACCCTTTTAAGCCGCATTTAACGCGGAGGCCGATGTCATAAAATGTCCGATCAGAACCTACGTGCGTGGACGCTAACTCCGGCGATTAACTTGTTCCTCCTGCCGAATTAAAAATACATAAAGGGTTGCCCAATTTACACCTTCATTTTTATACCTAATGTCCGCTGAATTTTTAACTTTATCTATTTTCATGAATGGAAGGTTTTGCGTTTCAAATAATTTCCACATTTTGTAATTATTCATGAAACCGCCCACGGTACCGCCCAGTACGAATAAATAAATCATAAAGGATTTATAGAAAACTGCCCATAGCAACAATACGGATATAAATTCCTAACAGACATAATAGCCCTTATATGTCACACTGCTAAGAATAGAACACTCGATATAAAGCCATAATACTTTTAATCTTATCAGACTTGCAATTTTCCTATTAAAATGTATTCCATCACTGTCAAGTGATACTCACGAGGCTAACTAATTTTAGGAAAATCATAATCAACAGCTATTTATATTTTCTAACGCGAAATGAGTTGGTCCAGTCAGGGTCAATCCTACTGAAAATCTTTGACACTATTCTAAGCACACTATTGGCGTTCACACTTTGAAAGTATTAAACGTCACTGTTTAAATATATCCGAATTTATAATAAAAATATGGGAAATTTATGGAAATTGATTCTTAATATCCAGTGTCGCCATCTGGTGCGTCAGGCGTGACGTATTGATAGATGGTGTTAGTCCGCGACTGATTGATCGCTGACGTCTCCGCAACTCCGTCCATCTCTCATCACTGTCCCAATATCCAACATATTTTTAAACTATATCAAAATTGGAGTTGATATGAAAATAACTATTCTGTACGTGAATAAACAGAGCTAATTTTGCATTTGATCTTGATAAAAATACGATATTTTAAGACTCATACAGTAACAGAAGGCAAAGAGCTAATGGCTGAACAATATTCTGGAAATGAAGACATATTTTGGAATATGTGATAATAATGGTTTTGGCAAATACCATATCCTCGTTGGTTACGTCGTTTAATATGAGTAACTGAAAATTAATTAATCAATCAGAGACTTCAACTAAAGTAAGAGCTCATAAAGACCGCAATTGTCATGACAAACAAGAAACAACAAAACATGTAAATTCTATTTATGGTGCATTTATTTAATAACATGAGATTTTATCTTTAACGCCGGGAAATGCTCTGAGGTATCTCGAGAGTGGGTCTCCCCACGTGGGTATGAGGGACCGGTAAAGAGCGAGGGCCACCAATACCACCTTTTGGTGAGGTACCCCGGATCTATTGTGCAAACAGGGACATCGACGGCTAGTCAGCTCCTCAAGGGACCAACACCATCTCCACAGAGAGGTCGTCCCGCACCACAGAACAACCCCTCCCAACGTCGGGACATTGAAATGAGGTGAGGTTCCTATCCTCGCCCCTTGTACCCCCCTTTTTATTCCATCTTCTTATAAGAGGGGCACAAAGAGCAGCTCCCTCGGTTCAATTTGCTTCGCCCAAGGTGCTGGGCTCACCTTAGGCTACTGAGCCCCACCGCTACGACAAGGCTTAAACCTTGGTGGGGTAATAACATGAGATGGTTGATCAAAGTTATCATTAAAATTTAAATTGGAAAGATGGCTATAATTAAGTATCCCGTGATGAGTTCCTAGAACCACGGGAACGCAATTCCAGATTAATGACGCGTACATAATCCGTCTAAGCGGAAAGGTCTCCAACACGTTTAACAAACTATTTCCACGACTGAAGTGTTTCTAATCTATGTACATAAACTTTTGTGAAATGATTTTGTTGAGACATAGATCAATTTAGTTTGGGTTTAAATCTGAAATGAGTAATTTGAATAATATACTAGCAGTGCTCCGCGATTTCACCCGCGCTTACTTCTCATTATAGCGAATGTGTTATTTTGATGTATAAGCTCAACCCGTGAGAAGGCCGTGAGGTCGCAGACTTCACGGTTGGTAACCCCCCAATACTAATGAATCTTAAGTGAGCCAAATCGGCTCACAATTGTCAGACGAAGCATTATGGCCTTTGGGCCGTTAGCATAGATGCTTCCGAAAATCAATAAATTAAAAAAGGTGTATAAGCTATATTATTACAATGTTTCATTAAAATCCATTCCTTAATTTTTGCGTAAAAGAGTAATATAGTAATACTAGTGGCCCCGACAGACGTTGTCCTGTACAAAATAATTTTGAATTGTGAATCTAAACCATTCTCGAATCCACTTGAACACACACAAAAAAATTATCAAGATCGGTCCAGCCGCTTAGGAGGAGTTCAGTGACATAAACACGCACAGAAGAATTATATATATAAAGATGTATATTTTTTGACGTGACAACGTCTAACTAATCGATGAACGCCGGCTGCATACACGAAAATGTCCGTTAACGCTGTCCGTTGCGTTTTGTTATGACGTTGTCACGTTAAACTATCGTCCGTAAACCAATTTTACAGACAAGCAATTTTTTTTCTTAATTTCTACATTAACCTAAACAAGTCAATAACAGTCAAATGACCAATTATTTACCTAGTGATGTACTTGGACTCTACATTCGGCCGTAAAATAAAAACCATTTCTAATCAAATTTATTTGCAATATTAACACTAAAGCTCGCAATAGCTATAAAAATACAAACATAATTATAGCTTTATACAGTTCCTTATTTGACTATTAACAAAGATAACATAAGTTTTACAATATTATTGAATTAGAAATTGAACTTTAGAACTAGATATTGTACGTGTAACTTACATTAAAACGTGCATCTTAGAGTTCATTAGCATTATATTATCTGCCTAACGATTTCCTTTCAATGTCGCTCATCCCTTAACTCGGGGACCGTACTCATATCGTGAAATATGTTTAAACTTTCGGTTTTATCTGTCTTGCTTGTTGATTACTCGAGTAGAAGTTCTTGCTTAATCGATATCATTAGATCTTTGAATTACTTTGACTTTGATCACACGCGTACGTATATTTTATTAAACCAACACGTAATTAGGATATTTGGTTATCTTCGTGAAAATTTAGCGTACATTCCGCTGATATTTGAGATTATTGACGTATAAATTGAGACATCTCAAGTTCTTATTGCGTGTTGACATTTTGTACTGTCAAAGTAATGTATTTAAACTGATGTTTGCTGGTAAATATATTACATAGTAATCTTTGGATTTTGTTAATACCATTTGAGTTATTAGAATTATAAATAAAAGAATACTTTTGCATATATACTTTTTAATAATGGAACCCTCGTGTTTTTAATTAACCCACCAAATCCTGGGGATTACTAAACCAGAAAATAGAAGAGCAGGAGTGAAAATTTCGGTACATTTTTAGTTGCCTTTTAATGACTTCAGTGGATGAGCTCGGTCAGTATTTTTTATGTTCTAAAGCTTAATTTAAGTTTACATAGAGAGAAAATTCTACGATAAAATTTAATTGCTTTAAAAATACTTCAAAGTTGTATTTGCTTAAAAGTTGATTTGTCATTGACTCTAGCGTGCAAGATTGAATAGTTGTTTACATTTTCCTCATTATAATCATGTGTGTGTGTGTGAGTTAGTGAATGTGTGTATGTGTGTGTGTGTGTGTGTGTATGTGTGTGTGTGTTTACGAACTCTGTCAACTGTATCAATATGTATATATGTACACAATTGTGTTTTCAATTATATAAGTAGCTACTGATCATATTTATATAGTACTGGAGACGAATACATAATTTATCAACCTTTATGCTTATACATACAAAAATAACTCAGGCCACAGTCGTTTACTGAAAAAAAATTTATCATCATCATCATCCGTCCTCTGCCAAACAAAGGCCTCTTCTGCCACTCGCATCTAACACGGACTGGCCACACGGAGCATTCGTATAAAATAAATTATAAAATGATGATGATGATGATGATGAAATTATAAAAGTTTAATTTTATTTTATTAAACATTCCCCAATTTTCCTTTACAAACTCAACAAACGCAAAAATCGCAAGATGCTCAATATAATGATTATATAAACCTGCCTCTTGGCGTATTAATATAGCACAACCGAATCCTGTTTATATTTACGGAAACATGACCTAAACAAACATCTATTAAGAGCAAGGAACATAACTAACGATTGAGAGCAAACTGGGGAAATTATCGTTTTAGAAGCAAATTAACGTGAGCAAACATAAGAAGGCGGTAAAATACGTGGGAAGTCTTTACTAAGCACCAGGTGACACGCTTGTCTTGTTCCTTTATTTGCTTACTCCTTAAGACACAACAAGCCCCATATGTATAAACCGTTCACGTAGAATAAGTCCTCATATTATCCATATATTGTGAAGTATTAAGTATATTTATTTTAGGCGCTTATTCTCCGATATCAAGCATTTCAGACGCGAGTGTTATAAAGGAAATAAGTGGATGGTTGAATATTTGATGTTATGTTTTGGGAGGATAATAAGGGATTTGTTTAGTGGGAAGATATTTTAATGCTTCAACAGTTCTCTTGTTTTTGTTAATATATCCGTTTAGTGTACCAGTTATGACTTCTTTACGAATAAGACTGACTTTTTTAATGTTTAAAGCTACTGACCCACTAAGAAGCTTATATGCTTGCAGCTTTATGATACTTAATTAAAAAAATGACATTATAAAACAGTTCATTTTTGGTATGAAGACTTGTTTTTAGTTAAATATGTTAAGTATTATTGTAAAAGGTATTACAATGCTGCTTTGCATCCGAATTGGGCCGGCACGACTGTGGTTCCTCTCGCTCACATAACATCGGTATCAAGTAATAGTTATACGATCGTGTTTCGTCCAGTTTGTAAGTTTTCGGTTGCCCATTGGGGGGATAAGAGGGCAACGCATCTGCATTATCTCCGGTTGTGCGAATGTGTATGGGCGTTGATAGTCGCCTAAAGGCTTCGACTGATCGTTTGCCTTATGACATAAAAAGTCAACATAAATGAACAATACTTTATATAAAATATTAAACTTAGTTAATCATATTTAAGGAAGGCTTTAATATGTAAACGCAATTACAAGCTCAAATTAGTCGTAGGCGTTACGAAAACTTGGGAATAACACTTTAATATTTATTACTTGGAATTATTTTATATTCTATTTAAACATTTTTATTATGATTTTAATTGTAAATTGTCATAAGTACTTCTAATATTTTGTGAAGACCAAGATTTATAGCTTTTTTAATTTGTTCATCATCATCATCATCAGCCTTTATCCGTCCGCTGCTGAACATAGGCCTCCCGCAATGAACGCCAAGATGACCGATCCCATGGGGCAATAAGGTTCTAGAATTATGTTTATGGCGATGTTTTTATTTCGTCTATAAGATATTATGTCCAAATATGTACAGCAATAAATCTTCATGCAATGGAAACTGTAGGTGATGTCATATTAATTATACAGTGTAAAGCTTGTACGTGTATGTTTTAACAACTTTTCACACGTAAAGTGGTTTACGGAAATTGCATATTATTTAGAGAATTTGCACAGCCCCGAGTCCCGTGGCAGCGCAGCGATACGATATTCATACCACAGCAAGGAGGTGAAACTACTAAAAAGATTTTAATTTTTATGCGCCCCAATTATAATAAAGCTTAATTAGAAAATTTTGAGCTTAATTGTTGGTAACGTTTTAATTTTATCATGCAACGGTTGCGTGTAACGAAATTCGACAGTGCTACGCCGTATGCGTGTGCAATGCAGTGCGCAACAAATTGAAAAGAGACTTCTTACGTTTAAAAGGCTTTATTGTCGTCGTCATATCAATCAATCAATCAATCATTTATTTTATCACAAGAATGTACAATGGTGGTGTCTTAAATTAGTGCCCTAGTACATTCTACATAAATATGGTGTGTGACAGAAAATGTATATACCTAATATATAAAACTACTATAATTTAATTAATTAAATATAATTTTATGTTAACATTATACTTAATTAATAAGATAAATTCATTATAATTATTGTCAATAAATAATAAAATAAAGAATGTCATAAAAATAAAGAATAATAATTGTCATGTATAGTGATAAAATAAATTGTAACAATGTCATTTAAAATTAGAAATAATATTACATTCTTAATAACAACAATAAAAATGTCACAATATATAATTAAAAAATACAATTCCAATATTACTTATAATCCCAAAGGTCATATTTTATTTTGCAACATAAATTCATTTAATTCATAAAAACAATTTTCTTTAAGCCATGTCATACGTTGATTTTTAAATTTATTCAAAGGAAATTCCTTAAATTTGTCTGGTAAATGATTAAATATGTGTATGGCCTGTATATATACATTATTTTTATAGATATTTAAATTACACCGAGGTCTATAAAGTTTCCATTTATATCTTTCATTTTTCCGTCTTACGTCTGAACTTAATGTAAAATACTCTGGGTGTAATTTCACGAAAATGCAAATTTCTCTTATATACATATGTATATAAGATCTCTTATAAATAAATAGGTAAAAAAAATAGTTTGTTAAATAATGGTTTACAACTATCTAAATACCAGGCGCCACAAATTGCTCTCACACATTTTTTCTGAACACGGAATGCCTTTTCTACTTCAACTGTTACCCCACAACAACAGACCATATGAGAGGACAGAAGACACGTATCCGTGGTAGGCTTTAAGTGCTGCTTCAGTGCCCACGGTTTGACGTAACCGTTTACCCTTTATCGGACGACCTCTATGGCTCAATGGTTAGCGCATTGGCGCTCAAGTCGGGAGTAGCGGGTTCGAATCCTGTTAGGGAACAAAAAGTTTTTCCTGGGTCATGGATGTGTATTATATAATAAAAATCTTAAATATATGTATAGTATAAAATTATTAAGTATATTTCCGTTGTCTGGTACCTGTAACACAAGTTCTTCGAGAACTTACCACAGGACCAGACGTAGTGTAAAAGCGTATGGTCAATTTCACACTACGTCATTATTATTATTATTATCTCCTGCTGCAGCGATATCTGCTGTACAGAGGTATTTTATCGATGAACGGCAAACGCTAAGACGACTCATCCCTTGCCACTCTATATACGAGTAAGTCGGATAAAAGGCTAGAATGTGGATATTATTACGGTGAATGTTCAACTTCATAAATAAATTGAATCACAAATTGATAAAAATATCTAGAATCCCAAAGTAAATGCTTTTTGGTACCAGAAGAAATTACCCCCGAAGTGGATGGCAAATATTGAACATATAATTAAATATTTCTAGTTTACTTAGCGGTTGAAAACTGTCCCACACTATGACCTCTGACCTCATCTCGAAAAGCTCTCGGTTATTATGTGGTTAATATTTATTCGCGCCAGCTTCCTTTAACTTTAATGGCATCTAGGTCTGTCAGGAGCATCTTTAAATGTTAGTTAATAAGTATCTCCAGCTAGGAAAGCAAACTGGAATCGAAATAGAGTGTCTTATTTCACTTATATTAAATAATTTTAATAAAAGTGAATGTAACTAATGTTATATATCATTATCAACTTTTCGTTGATAAATTGCTTATTACTGCCTCACTGAGCTACTAACTACCCTGACATTTATATTTTTTTATTATTTTTAACCAACCTAGAAAAAACGTGGTTCTCAATTCATCTATAAGTATTTTTTGTATGTTTGTAACACGTTTACGCCGCCAATTGTGGATGGATTTCGGTGTCTGTCTTTGTTTAAAACCTAGTGTTTTCAATTTAATCAAGATTTGACAAGACATTTTGAATTAATCTCAATAATGCTTATTTGGAATACTTAGTTTACCTCAATGATGTGTTAATTTTATTACTTACGGACCGGCCACAGCGCGGAGATCGTCTTTCTACTTGGTCAATGGCCGACCAACACTTCGACTAAAATAAAAAATTAAGAATTATTATTAGAAAATTAAATTTAAAACTAAAACTTATGAATAAAAAAAATAAAAAATTAAACCCACTGCAAAAAATAAAACGTAACAAAAAAACAAACTATAACATATAATAACTAACTTATTCATCTAGCCAAGGCAGGTTGGTTGGTAGGTAAAGCAAAAAATACGAAACCGACTTAAAATGTAACAATAATAACGTGGTAAACGCAAAGATTATATTAAGTTGTAGTACTTTAGTACCTACTATTATTTATTCTGTGGTTGTAGGCACAAAAATTAAAGAAACGCAATTATTGTAGATATATTTTTTTTATACATTAATTTGATGTTTTTTTGAATATTTTTCTGAATTTAAAGCTTCTGCGTATTCTCAGTATATCATATCAATTTATAAATTACAATATTTATAGACTGATATACTATGGAGTTACAATTACATCCCCTTTTTTACAACTGTGGTTCAAGTAGAAAATTCTATTGACGCACATTAAAGTAAGTCGTACACGAAAGTGCAGGTACAACGAGTAAACTTGTCGTATTGTTATTAGTGCAAATATAGTTACCGCGAGTGCAATGCGGCAAAGGTACTTGCGCCAATATAACCACTAGTTAGACACTAAGCCAGAGATAAGGCTCATTTGAACAACAATACGCACAACTTTGTTAAAGAGATCTCGGCGAACTATGTAGCGGCATTGTTCTCTAAATTTTACATTCACATTAGAAGGAAATTTCGTCTCGTCCTGATTTACGATCGAGTCTCTCGAAAGGAGCGTCTAACTGCGAGATTATTTATTCCCACCGCTTGTCTAACACTCGGAGCTCACAAACAACGCAGAGGCGCTGATTTGTTTATGCTAAGCAACCTGCTACTCGACTCTGACGCCGCAGACTCAAAAATAATTTGCATATTTAAACAGGAACAACTTATTTATCGACCTAGAACTTGTTAATCTCAATTAATGGATTCATTGTGATTATTTTTTTAATAAATCAGCGAGACGGCCCGCTCATTAATAACTCTAAGAGCCCAAAGAGTTAGCGGCGTTCCGACACGATTGTTACTATACCAACGGAATTTTAATTCGTCTTGGAGTTTATTAAGTGCGTTAAGTTTGAGACTTGAACGGATGGAAAATTAAGTGAATTTACTCGGAGGCTCGAGATGAGGTCATGCCACTTAGAATCTGATCATTTCAATATTATATTATGATTTGGAATTGTATTAAATTTTACTTAACCATTTATTTTTTGTTACAGGTACGTACATCTTAAAACAAATAAGGTTTGTTATTTACTAACATAAAGGAAACTGCTACAGCAATTTTCAGAATAAAAACATGATTCAGCGATCTCTATATCTCAATTTTTATATTCAACTATCGAGAAAATTTGTTTCTTTTGCGTGAATCATTTATAAATCTAGCGCAACGTACGCTTTTTCGGTTACAAATATATTTTATGACCGCACACGCCGAAGGTTAACCAATAAAACCTTTTAACAGCCATAAGTATTTCGTTGTGAGATCCATGCATGCAATAAAATGAGAAAACAGAAATAAATCTAAGAGCACAATCGTGGGGAGTGGCTGGGCAGCGTATCTTCCGGTAGAATCAATCACAGAGGGCGGCCATTTATTTAATCGTTCCAATTTAAGTTCCCTCCGACAGAAATCTTCAGAAAAAATCTTCTACAATTCTAAATGGAATCTCAACATTTTTAATTAAACAAAAAAAATTATATAAATCTGCAGTTTTGAATACGTCCTCGCTTTGTCCACTCGCAAGTTTGCAAGTCATCGTTTGTATTCAGTTATTCACACGCAGCGCTTTATCTTCCCTTCGAAAACACGTCCCTGAATTAGAAATAAGCCTTCGTCCGCGCGGTTCTGTCGGAGACAAGCTTCTTTCGAAAGTAACCCAATGATAAATTATTCCGGCACATTTCTCATCACGACCCATTCTTTTCTCTCGACAAAGCGTCGGTGAATCCCTGGGCCATACGAGCGTCTTTATCCACAAAATAAAATGACATCTATCTCATTTACTAAGTAGCGTAACGAGCTCCTGGAGTGTAATATGTTATGTATAATCGGTTTTTGACGGCACGAGTGTTTAAGGTTTTATTTAAGTGGGGCGTATGTTACTTGCGCCGTCACCCGTACGAATGTTGGTATGAATCAGGTCTGATAAGCAAAGCAGATTTTCAGGATCATGCGACCGCTTGTTCGTTGCCAAGTTTCTTGCTCCACCCACACATTTGCATGTTATGAACGCACGCTAGTGTTATAGCGTTTTAATGTGTGCATCTCCAAACGAGCCGCCTCTAAGTACGATTTAAGTGAATACTTACGACGCTCGGAATTTACTCGGCACTATTTATTTTATAGCCGTATTTTATAAATAGTTTTATCTGCTTCTGTTGATAGTATGAATATTTTAATTCACTTTGGAATGCTTTTGTAAGATTTCGATTCGAATTTTCGGTAAGATATTCATTTGTCTGTACATTTTTCACTGTATCTTTGTATAGGTAGTTGTATATATATACCTAACGTATTGTTTGAGGTATTGCTTGACGTATGTATGTGCAATGTATTGATAAATTTTCCTCAAACAATACGTTAGGTATATGATATAGTTTGGGACTTTCCTCATAGAATACACATTTCCCCAAACTATACAAAATCTTAACGAAAAAGTCGTCAAACAAGTCGTTGCACATATATATATATATATATATTGACTGATCTATGTATAGGTAGTTGTATAATTACAACTAAAAAGCCAACATTAAATATATAACATGTATTCCCAAAATTGGTGTTACCGACCCATAAGTACATCTATACAAATAAATACAATTGTAGTGTCTGTTTGCTATTTCAAATTAACAGTTTTCCACAAAATTCATATGAATGTCTGATTGTGCCGGCTAATTTCTGAAACGGCTGGGACGATTTTGATGGGATTTTCACGCCAGACAGATGACATGGTAATGAGTAACTTAGGCTACAAAAATCTAAGTTAACGTAGGCAAAGCTGCGGATAACAAGTAGTTGTTACATTAAAAAAATGCCAATTAACGTAAAGCAGAGTGAAGTAATAAATCAGCAATTGTGAGAATAAACAACCGCGTTTCCAATCATTACTCAAAATATCCAAGTGCAGCAAAAAGCGAACTAATTGCGCTCTTGAAGGACAAGGGCCTCTCCACTGTCGCAAACCTACTTAGTCACGTTTCATAGTTTTTCTGTCTTCGGATCGTACCTTCGGTAGACTTTTTATTACTTCTGTAACATTTTAATCAAGGTATCCGATTGAACTGGGTTCGAGAAAACGATAAAATGGACTATTATCCTTATGTATTCCGTCATATTTAGCTGAAGTTGAGTTATAAATATATGTTGTGTCTGAAATACATGATTAGGTTGTACTAAGTAGTTTATTCCTAATAATAATTAATGCTACTGAAATTAACGAGGGCTTTTAAATATATTTTTGAAGTGAAACTTCTTTTCGCGCATGAGGGTATTTTTTTACGAACAATACGTCACGAAAATGTGGAACGTTTTTGTCCAAGTCCCTCTTGGACTTGGACGAGAGTGATTGAGACCTATTGAGAGAGATTGAGAAAAGGCGAACGTAGCATGAAGCACATAGCCATGGAGTGAGAGTAGAGAGCAAGCGAGTGAGATAGATCGAGAGAGAGTGTGAGATAGAGCGAACGTCGCATCGCAAGTTTAGGAAATTTAAAGCTTTAGATTAGTATAAATATAAACGATATTTAAAAATTAGTTTGCCACATAAATTTCACTTCTGACATGTGTACTTTGTACGCACGCTCTCTTTTATGTCATAAGGAGGCAACCGAGCAGTCGGAGCCTTAGTGACTACAGACGCCCATAGACTTCCGCACTATCAAAAGTTATACAGATGCGTTGCCCTCCCTTTCCCTATCCACCACTATGGGCCACCGGAAACTCACAAACCGCACGAAACGCGGTCATATAGCTGTCACTTGACGCCGGTGTTATGTGAGCGAGAAGTACCACCATGGTCGAGCCGGCCGAAAAATATATCTAATAAACTATAGTCGTAATACGAAAACCGTAGTTCTCTAATTTTTACATGTTTCGATAACAATCAGCTAAATTCAATATGCATTTTACATCAAACAGAACAATCAGCAGTGGACGGAGAAAGGTTGATGACGATCGAAAGATCGATGATTTAACATAAGTGAAAAAATATTGGTTGTCTGTAAAGCTGGTTTACGGAAGATAGTTTAACGTGACAACGTCAAAACAAAACACAAGCGTACTATGAGAGTAACTGGACAATGAGCGTAACGGGACATTGAGCGTTACGGGACATATTCGTGCATGCAGCCGGCGTTCATCGATTTATTAGACGTGGTCACGTCAATAATCTTGATATAAAAACACTTCCTTATCAACTAGTATAGCTGGCAATATAAACCTAACCTTCGATCAACATTTGATCCGATTCTGAGTTTAACGTTACAAAGAGTTACAAAATATGAAGGGGTAAGCGTAAGTTTGTAATGAAATTATTTTAAACGACAAGTTCATTCCAGTTTTTTGCCGACAAGATTCTGCAATTGCTAGGTGATTCCGCGAAAGTTTTCCAGTGCAGATTTTGATTACACACGCTCCTTCAGGAAACTTCTTGTCGGATAGGAATATTAAATCTTATTTAAGTTAGACATCCGCAACGGTTCTTGTTATTTCGAATAAGGTGCTTTATAAACTTTCACTGTGCCATTGAATTTGCTTACAATTCTGCTATTGTATCAAAAATATTACTAGAATGTTTTCTTACATTAAAAGTTATAAATTTATATGTGCCGGAAATTACGATGACGTCATGAAGCAATTAAATTTTTAGTTTTAATTATTAAAAAAAATATATTTTGTCCAATTCAATGTCTTTATTTAGAATCGGCGGATATCATTGAGATTTTATTGCCGAATTCGAAATTTATAAGTGATCGATTTTAACCTTTCAATTCAAAAACAAGGAAGGGCTACTGACGGATTGTGATGATATAGACTTCGACTGCTCGTTTGATCTCCTATAAAAAATGACTTAGCGACTGTTTTAGGTTGGATGTAGCTATTGCGTCAGGAAATACTTTCCTGACACAATGCTTACCCACACGTGAGACACACACTTTATATTTCAATATTTTTTTTTGCAATAATTGTTTTTGTTTTATCAATGTTTTGTCTTATTTTTAGGTTTGTGCGATCAAAACTGTTTTTCTGTATAATTAATTAGGAACAATAATGATAATGTGATAGTGATGATGATAATGAATTAAGAATGTATATATTACTAGTGGCACCGACAGACGTTGTCCTGTACAAAATATTTTTTTTTGTGCATCTAAACCATCCTCGAATCCCCTTGATCTCACACAAAAAATTTCATCAAAATCGGTCCAGCCGTCTAGGAGGAGTTCAGTGACATACACACGCACACAAGAAAAAAAAAAAATATATATATATATGCTGCGGGCAACAGCTAGTATATATATATATATATATATATATATATACTAGCTGTTGCCCGCAGCTTCGCCCGCGTTAACTTAGATGTACAGCCGTACACGGATTGATGATGATTATTTATGGACGGGCGTAGGACTTTATTTTATAACTAGTGGCCCCGACAGACGTTGTCCTGTACAAAATATTTTTTTTTTGTGAATCTAAACCATCCTCGAATCCCCTTGAACTCACACAAAAAATTTTATCAAAATTGGTCCAGCCGTCTAGGAGGAGTTCAGTGACATACACACGCACACAAGAAATATATATATAAAGATATATATATGTGTGCAACGTATTGTTTGACGTATGTGACGTACGTATGTATGTGCAACGTATTGATAAATTTTCCTCAAACAATACGTTAGGTATATGATATATATATATATATATATATATATATATATATATATATATATAAAAATATTAAGGACTTTAATGAAACCTCATAAACTTAGTCTTTAATTCTAATTTTAATTTTTAGGAGGCGTTTAAAAACTTGGTTACGCTTATTTAAGACAAAATAAAGTACAGCATAATCTTTCCCTACAATTTTGGGAACACTTAAATTTTAATTGGTTGTAAAACTGTGGTTATATAATCATTACGGGGGCAGTTCCGAGGCAAGCTGGCGCGACGAAGCTCTCAGCTCAAGTTACATGCTGCATTTACTTAATTACAGCTTAGTTCATTCGTGTGACAGTTACTTAGCGTTGATTTAAAAATTACATTTTAAAACAACTGTATCAATTTAAAACAAAAATCTTATTCGATATCATTAAAGTTGGACCGTAAGTTTAAAATTTATGAAAAGCGAATGCCAGCAATAACTCTTATAATGTAAAGCAGGTAATGTCCGCATTCCGAAGCCCTGAAGAGGTTTGGAACGTACTCTTACTTATCTCATATTTCTCAAAGTTGTGTTTAACAAGTTATAAAGTTAATATAAGTCAGACGTACGACTGGCAGGGAAAAGGAAGTCGAAAAATAGAGTTAGAGTGGCGGGAGGAATCGATGAGCGGCGCCGTACAGACGCACATGGCCTCGTGTATTTAGAAAATATGAAAAACTTTCCCACTCATATTACGTTTTCACTTGACTTTCTGCTTGATGGCCTATGAAAATTGAGCCGCAGGAATTATTTAACCTATTTAAAATACATTTATGTAATGAAAAATATATCTTATTTGTAATGTATGTCTTTTACATATTGTATTAATTTTTCATTGTTAAAATCAGTGAGTGACGGTGTTCTAGTGGGTAGGGGTTCGGGCTCTTGAGTGAAAGGTCCAGGTTTAATCCTGACCCCTGTAATGTCTAGAAATGAGTTTATTTTTAATTTCTATGTCTACTCTCTCACCGGTAAAGGAAACATCGTGAGGAAACCTGCATGCCCGATGAGATTAAAAGTGTTTGAAGGTGTGTAAAGTTCACTAACACGCATTGGGCCTGCTTTCGCGGAGGAAACTTGGCCCAGCTGTGGGACATATAATAAGGGTTGATATTATAATGATACCATCAGTGTGTATCCATCTATCGCTAAACTAGTTCTTTAAATCAATGATGTAGTCCCTACTACTGAGAAGAAACTGGGTGCTGTTTGATAATTATTTGCTATATATTTTGATGTATATAATATTTATTATTTGTAAGATACCTATCATCATCATCATCAGCCTCCTAGGCTAGAAATATTCAAGAGTGGAGGCCGCGTTTAGGTAGGCCAAGTACCAGTAACCAGGTGGGAAGACGATCTCCGTGCAGTAACCGGTCCGTGGTGGATGCGAGCGGCAAGGGATCGACCATCTTGGCGTTATTGAGGAAGCCTATGTTCCGTAGTAGACGGAGGGAGGCTGATGATGATGATGATTTATACGGTATAATTAAAATTAATAGCTACTCCATGAAAAATGTTTCATCGGCTATTTTTCTCTACAATATTATTATATTAAATACGGTACTTGGTACATATAATCTAGGTTGGTGCAACAATTGTAAGTTGTTTTGCTCACAATAATAATAATAATAATATCTATGGACACTTTTACACCACGTCAATCTGGTCCCGTGGTAAGTTCACGAAGAACTTATGTTACGGGTACCAGACAACGGAATTATATTTAATACTTTTATACTATACATATATTTAAGATTTTTAATATATAATACACATATTTAATACACATCCATGATCCAGGAACACAGAAAATATTTTTGTTCTTTGGCGGGATTCAAACTCGCAACCTCCGGCTTGAGCGCCAACGCGCTTACCATTGAGCCATAGAGGTCGTCAACAATAATTGTTACAATGAGTGAATTTATAGATAAATTACAAACTAAGACAAACCTTACGTTGGTCATCATCATCATTTCTCTCTCTCTCTCTCACTAGTCTCCGCGTCTTATACATTCATGTATTTTGAAAATAAGCACCATAACTCTTGGAAATTGATAAATAGTATTTCACGTCATAAATATCATAACGGACTTCCGTTCAGACGTTTTAATTCTATTAAACGTCTTGCCTCGAATAAAGTAGATTTCTTTTGCTGCCAAGTAAGAATTTCGACTCGTATAATAATTTAGATTACGTAGCAAGCAGCGTTCATTATCGTTCTTTTGTACCTGATTTCGTCGAGATCTCATTCGGATAGAGCGGCAGTCCGCGGCGCCGGCGTTCCCTCCAAATGGAAAGTGCGAAAATGAAATTATAAAGCCCTGCGATAAAAATAAATTAAATCGGATTTCACGTTCCCAGTAGCCAGGAATGAGGAGAATTTTGTAGCCTGCGAATTCTTTTCTCTTTAAATATTTGTTTTAACAGTTGATTTGTGGATGGAACATTACGAATTTATATTATCTGCCCGTTCGTGTAAATCCCGGCCCTTTTGATGCGAGTGCGGAAGAAAATAAAATCCTCACCTACGATTATTCAAATTAGAAGCTGGCACGACAAAGACGAATGGTGGGTACTAATATCGTTCGTTTTAAGATTTCCACGGATGATAAAACACGCAGTACGAGCTGAACACGCGCGCCGTAGATCTCGTCCAACGATAAACCAAGATTGATCCTTCTGATATGCTTTTTGCGTAAATACCTTCCTGAGCAAATTTTATGCGACCTAAATAATTAATGTTTCATTAGGTCAAATTATTTGTAATTATTTCATTACTATCACGACCCATTTCTGGAATAACATAAACCTTGGCTTAGATTGTAAATTTTGTTAAAAAATAAAACCTTCCAAATGTTTTCGCGAGAAAAGTAAAAATAGAAAAGAAATCATCATCATCATCATCAGTTAAAGAAGCGGAACCAAGACTGCGCTACTACCAAGACCTTTCAGAACAAAATTAGACATGATCGAACCAAATTCATTTTCTTGTTAACGTTAATACTAAGTAAACTCTGTTATATTATCATTTGTTTCACACTTTCAATATTTTGTAAGACCTCTTCAAAAACTAGAACTAGACTTCTAAGCCACAACAATATTGCATTTCTAATATCAATATACACATCTATAACATAGTAATATGTAACCAAATATGACTGACCTTCACGAGATTCAAACCCGCGTCCTCCCAACTCTCGTAAACCGTGTCCGATAATGAATAATATCAATATACAAAACAACACAGCAATTATGATTTTTATTCGTCCCGTGTACTATAAATCGTGCTTTCGTCCCTCGGGAGGCTTTACCCACCCTGCTTAATAGGCCTGTCTAGGCCTTCGGGTCAACTCACTTCATTATACATTTTGTTCCCCATGTTTATAACTGTTAATGAAAAGTGTTCCCTAAATTAATTTCAACTTACGCTAAGTTATTGCCCATATAATTTGTAAGGCTGTTTGATAGATGTAATTGTTTGTGTTATTTTGTATTTACGGGGCTAATTATGTTTTTAAGACTAGTTCTTACCCGCTGTTTTGCCAACGTAAAATATAGATTTGTTGAGTTGCTAAGGTGCCTATAATTATAATAATAAAACCCATATCCTACTGCTCAATAACAGTTATTATAATAATAATAATAAGCCTTTTTTTTCAGATATTTCACAGTTGGTTAGGTTCTATAGTTGTTTTATTGGTTGTAATATCTGTGTGTTTTTTAATAGCAAAGGCCTCCTCCAACTGACTCCACTTTTCTCTTTCTCTGGCTAGTGATGTCCAAGTACCGCCCGCCACTGCCTTGATTTCGTCGACCCATCGCCTGAGTGGTCTGCCTCGTTTTCTTTTTCTGTTGCTTGTGTACCAGTGCATCACTAATTTTGACCACAGACAGACAACAGTTATTGCTAGAGTTTAAATAAAAACAGTTGAGAAGTTTTTGTGTTAATTCACTCTGCACTCACAAATAGTTCTTCTAATCAATACTAGATGGCGCTGCTCACAATTCCACGCATTTTTTTCCTACGAACATTCCCTACGGAACATTCCCTACTAACACAATATTTAGCTTATTAGATAAGTACCTACAGATAATAAATAGGGTAAAGTATCAGTGACTGAGTGAGTGATTTGTTTTAGCGTAGATGAACACTTATCCAGCTATACAACAATGCATGGGTACAATAAAATGTTCTACAATTGCGACATCCGTGTAGGCAATAACAAAGTTTATATATTTCTTATATAAAGTTATGTGCATAAAAGTGCATTCTCGAATTGCACACACAATCCCGAACAAACGAGTAACAGCTCGTATGTGACATCTCCCGTTATAATTTTGGCGCAAGATATTGTGAGTGGACCATGTCGCGGAATCTGGGACAATTTAAGTGAGATTTTAAAACCAAATAAAACAAACGTGCTATCCAAAGTTCATCTTATAGAGTGTCCAGTGTGAAATTTCATTCTTAGATAGCGCTCGGTCCAAACTTATTACACTTACCTATATCTGTATTTTAATATGTGAAGAGAAATATATTTCTTTAAACTTTGAAGAATATTGAGCGCTTGTATAAATTTGACAGTATTAGAAAAGTATTATAAAATTACTTACTCAATATTCATAATAAGAGATTATAATCAGAAAGAGAATTAAAATAAGATTCTTGGAAAGTCAGTTAACATATAGATGACATACTTTTTTAGATGTTGTTCTTTAATACGAAACGACTGTTCGTTTGCCCCTCTGAAGATAAAAGATCAGTTTTTATCTGTTTTGATTTATAAATTTATTTTAGAGAATATTTACCAATTTTTAATGCAGTATATACTACATATATACGGAAGCTTACATTCCTGAGAATTTAATAGCGGTTTAAAGCGGTATGCGTAGATGCGGTACGCCGGTCTCCCATGTACCACCAAACTATTTTTCTGTAGTCCAGTTAGGAGACACAGAACTACACACCTTTTGTTAAGATACGTTACACATATAACAATAAAGCTCATTTTAACTGTTCATATGTATGTGTGAAGGTACATTAAAGCTACGGTCACATTATTGAAATAAATAAATACAGAACGGTAAGATATAGTAAAGAGAAATATTATAGTATTTGAGAACGTTCACTTCAACAGCCATTATATTAACTGATAGAATCTATTTTTCATGAAAAAAATAGCTTCGCCAGGAAATGAAATATCGAAGGAGGGGTGACAATGACATGCAGGTGTCTGCCCTCACCCGCTACCCCCTGCCTCTTACAACCCCTTTAACGGAGTGTCATGATTTAGCTGATTTCAAGTACAAGCTCCTCTATACATATTATATTTACGTAACATACAAGATATATATATGACTTGCGCATATTTACGGCGTTGTGATAGAAATATATTCAAGTTTGATGCATAAAATATTTGAGCTTATGTTCTTATTATTTAGAAGTGAATAATATTGAAAGTACATCAAATACTTGAGTATGTTTAGATGATGATGAAGATTATTGCTTACGTTAACGAACTCCAAAGCGCAAAAATTGTCATCAAGCCGACTCTTTTTTTAGTTTTCTAATTCACTGTGCTATATTTTGGAATATATTTAATATGTACCCAGTATGAAAGCGTCTTGGCTACATAATACTGCACTTTAATATTAAATGTTTGCTTTTACAATGTAGTCGAGGACTTAAAACCAAATTTAGCGTAGGCGGAATAGCTCGGAATCACTAAGAAAATTAGTTCTCTTTAATCTAGTCACAAAAGCTACCTGAATCAGCGGGACCGCGAGCACTCACAAGTACAAACGAGGAATGGGGCGGAAGAGAGCCGTACTCTGAATTACTTCCTAATGAAAAGAGCTGAGGAGTAGGATAGAGTGGGACAGAGAGTGTTTGTCACGCGGTCGCTAACGAATGCGGTAGGCCTCTCGACTGGAGTGCCTTACCAACGCTCGGTACAGGCTTATCGATATTGTTAGGTATACGGGATCATGTTGTCTGGCTTTGCTGTTCTAATCTTATTACTATTTAATACAATGTTTGGAAAAACTAACATTTTATGATGCACATTTTATATGCGATAATAGTACGATAGCGTATTAGCGATAAACGTAATTTAGTTACACAATAAGCTTAAACGAGTTGTTGTCAAATCAACGGGATGGTTGGGTATGTTTCGGTGTTATTCAAATCAGTACTAAACATACTGTATATAAAAGTATTAGAAAACCTAGCGGAGACCAAACTTAATATTCCTTAAGATGGCATAAAAGGTCCAAATCTGTGTTGACTCGAAGACCTTTATCAGGAGCAAGCAAGTTAGCTTATCTATAGTTTGTCTCCCTCAAATATAAATCCGTTTATATACAGCAAATTAATATAACTTCCGATAAAGTGCGAAATGCTACAATTTACACGGCAAAATGATCCACCCCACTGTTTTAGGATCGCTACCCGTCGTGTTATAACACCTACATCGCTAAATAATATTACGTGATTTTGTACCAGAGTACACATTGTTTAAACATCGCCATCAGCCAAATTCTAAATCAGATCTTCAAAAGGATTGATAACTAATTGACTGGGTGTTTAATTGTTAGGAATACACATTTATAAATACATAATACGATAAAACCTCCTCTATTAGGCGTATTGCGTTTAGGATTTTTTATCAATTTATTGACAGTATCTTCTTCTAGTAGGTATATCTTTCTAATTAAAAAAAAATAAGATTTTTGTTTGTTGAAAGTTGATTAAATGTCTTTGTTGTAAAGCAATGATGAAAAATTACGCTTTTTTTAAAGGTAATAGTTGTATAGCAACATTTTCAGCCTTTAAAAACGTGCAATCCAAGTCCAAAGCTAGAATTGTTAGAATCAATAAGAGCGGTTCTGGCTTAGTTTATTCTCCTCTTTACAGAACACCGTAATGTTGGTCGTGTCGGGTATTGCATTGTACCCGGCAGAAGTAATTCAACAAAATGTACTTGACCTCACCAGGCGTATGTATTTTGTCGAAAACACAATTCATCTTAGAACATTTTAAATCCGAACACATTTTATTCAATGGTTGTCAATACCTGCATTTATCTTTCAAGATACGATGTAGTTTGCTTTAAAGTATTATTTTGTGTATATTCGATTCTTCATTTTGAATATCAAGTATTTGGGAGATAATATAATGCGCTTCGCTCTCTATGTTATTAAAATATTTTAAACCATACATGATTAGTAAATAGAACAGTAGTTTTTAGAGATAGACTATCTCCTGGACCAAAATGTAACGTCACCTTAACGGGCTACCAGGTTTAGTCCTTTGTGTGCGCTGGTGGCAGCTGATATTAGTTTTTTTTAATACATAAGAGGGCAAACAAGCAGTCGTGGCCTTTAGGCGACTATCAACGCCCATACACATCCGCAAAACCAGAGGTTATGCAGAAGCGTTCCTTTTTCCTATCCCCTCATTGGGCCACCGGAAAGTCACAAGCCGCATGAAACGCGACAGCATAGGTATCACTTTACGCCGGTATTATGTAAGCGAGAGGTACCACCCGGCCCAATTCGGCTGTAAAGCAGCATGGCACTACCTCTTAGGTTGCTATTGAAATTTATTTAGTTACATTATGTAATTTCCACCTATCGTTTTAATTGTGGTAGTGAACTTCTTGTACAAGCAAATACTTTTAAACTCTTGTATCTTATTTATATAACGCATTTGTATTGTATTATCGGTAAAGCACAATCGATTCAATAACTTCTTTAATTTCATAATGTATACAATATCGATATTACGAACGAAGGTACAGAAAGTCATTTAAAATATCGATATAAGTTATCCTTTATTAGTATCACAACAAAAGCATAACCGGTGAAATCGACCGATTGTAATGATTCGAATATCGTTCCAATTGCATAACCATTGGCAGATCAAACATTTTTATTTGTTTGCCCACTCGACCGCACGGCTGAAACTAATGAAGAGAAGTTTCGATTAAATTAATACCGGTTTTATTTCCGATTCACTTTTGCTGTTCAGCTTTTTTCATGTTTGCCCTCATGTTATTTTATACGACTTGCTGGTGAAGAACGTATGAGTAACGTAGTACACAGTAGTAGTATGTATTTAACATAATGAATAACTGGTAAGTTTTACTAATTACTGGAGTTTTTTACGTTATGATACGCATAGCATAGCAATAGTATTACATTCATATACAGAAGCTACATCATTAACAGGTGCGTTGCCGGCCTTTCAAATATGAGTATGCTCTTTTCTTGAAGGTCCCTAAGTCATATCGGTTCGGAAATACCGTAAGTGGTAGCTGGTTCCATATAGTTGTCGCGCGAGGCAGGAAATGCCTGTAAAAAGAGGCTGAGATGTATCACAGCCTCATGCCGTATGACGTCGCGGCTTTCGAGTCGATTTTCTTGCACGGCGCGCCATTGACTATTTCACATCATAAAAGTTAATATAATGTCATAACACAACATTCTATAATACAATTCACTAAAATTATTTCGAGCTTAACACATTTGAAACATCATTACATCTAAATAAAATGAAACATTGTCCTACGAGTAGGACTCTTTCCGCAAGATTTGAGGACCAGCTAAAACTTAAAAATAAAACACACAACTTTCAATGACATGTTTATGTATGTATTGCTTGCCGCTGCGCGCTGGTTGCCTTGTAGATATCGCTGGTAGCGATAAAGCCGCCACTCGTCAATTTGTATGTTTTCCATATTTCTTAATGTTCTGCTAACATTGTATCTGATTAACGTGTGCAAATAACGTATATGATTATTATTACCAGCACAGATTTCGTTATTTAATCTAGTTAAAATCAACTCTCCATCGTTCCAAAGATGGTCCTGCTCTAAAACTCTGTTTATTTAATGGACCATTCGTTCTTATATTTATATCTAAAGATAAGTGGATTTATGCTTCGGTACTAAATATCATTTTTAGACAATCAAACTAATTATTCATCAAAGCGACCCCAAATGCTAAGTACAAAATAGTAGTACTAACAGAGACTCCCTTCCGACCCTCTAGGTAATCACGGACAGAACGCTTTGCTTGAAAACTTTTATCTTTTAATATTACCGCACTTACATTTATACTCAAAAAATGTAGTACAAAATTATTCCATAATTTGCTTCGGTTTTAATATTGTTTTTATTCGCGCACTTAACTTCTGACTCGCTGTTTACTCTGCCGTTCAAATAATGCCCATCAGTTTTAACAATTGCTTTTATTGTGTGCTTTTATTTTGAACACATTTCCAATTAATGTTACCATTTATGCTGTTATCTAAAAGATTTGTATTATATTCAAATAACTAGCTCATGCCCTCAGCTTTACGTGGACTAAAGAAACATTGAGGTGAAGATCAACAATTTAGTGTCATAATTTAAAGCCACTATTTACTAATGTGTGTGTTTTTGTATTCCCAAACATACACACTGTACTTAGAAAAAGCTTAGACAAATATATGTTTTTAATCAATAAAATAGTGTGAATTGTGACTTTCTATAAAGTTTATAGAGTTAAAGTTAAAAAAAGTTAAGAAATAAAGTTCTAAAATTTATCATAAATATGAAAATAGGTGTATGGACCTTTCATTTTTTTATAAGTTCCCTAATTGCTTAAAAATTTTGAAATGTTTAACAAGCTATCAGTAATTGGCTTACGGTGTTTAATTTCACTATCATGAAGTAGGGCTACACAAAGTTTAATAAGGAAACACCACAACAGCTATTCCGTGTTGCAATTTTGAATTCAGCTAACAACGTATACTCGGTGTTAAATAATACTCATATAATTTTCTATTTGTGTTATATCTGATGCTATAATAATTGTGTTTATAAAACTATGTATCATGGATCTGCATTTGGCTGACTAGGTTTTGGAAATTTTTAATTAATTTTAATGCGTTTTAATCTTTTCTGTTTGATATTATTGACATTCTAGAGACAGAATATTATTGACATTCGAGAGACTGAATATTATTGAAAATCAAGAGACTGAATTTAATTGACATTCGAGATACTGAATATTATTGATTACGAGAGATTGAATATTATTGACATTTGAGAGACTGAATATTATTGAAATTTTAGAGACTGAATACCGGTTGATGATGATTCGTAGTCAATATATGCTTCATTCGTTAATAATAGAACGCAATACTAGTTGAAATAAAATGTCATGTATTTGAATTACATTACATTTGAAATACGTTATAATATAATCACTATAACAAAAAACATAAAACAATCAAATAAATGTGAGCTTATTAAATTTAGTAAAACTGGGCAATGCAAAAAAATAGCATAAATTCTTTATATTATATTTCATAGAGATCACCTCAATGTAAAGCTATATTAAAGCCTTTTATCCTCATAGGTTCTATATTATTTCAATATTCTATAGACGCATTCAACGTGAAAGCTAAGTTTTTGATAACCATTGGAATATCTCCGGTATAGAATTAAAACTTTTGAGTGTTTCGATAAAATCTCTCTCGGCTGCGACAGATCGATCGAAACCGTAGGAATCGAACAGTCGTTAATGAAACTTCCTGCGCACAATTAGGTAACGTCTTGGTTTTATTAAATTTAATCAAGAACTTGTGTAATATTACACAGATTGGGCCAATCGAGCCGTATACAAGTTTCGATAACACTAGTTACGAACTAATTTTCGAAAATCAACGCTCGCTATAGTTTAAATAAGAAAAACAGATAGCAAACGTATTTGTGTTTTAGTATTATTATAATACTAATGAATAATAATAATGTATATAATATTTAAGATACTACTACTAAAACCTATGGCAATAAGTATTTATATTTTATTTGTGAAACAAATAATGGAGACTACATTAATAGTTTTAGTCATATTATTTTAGTGCATTAAGAATAATAATTACATTTTAATAATGTTTAATAAAGTTTCTCCCAAACCCTAATCTTTAAATATGTATTAACTAGCTGTTGCCTGCAGCTTCGCCCGCGTTACTCAACTCCTATAAGTCACAGCGTGATGTTTTATAGCCTATAGCCTTCCTCGATAAATAAGCTGTCTAAAACTGAAAGAATTTTTCAAATCGGACCAGTAGTTCCTGAGATTAGCGCATTCAAACAAACAAACAAACTCTTCAGCTTTATAATATTAGTATAGATAAGCACCAGCGTCAGGACTATACAATCATAAATTATAAACTACTAAGGCAAAGTACTAACTACTAAGGTGAGTGTAAACTACTAAGATTATATAACTAAAGTTTCTGATAAATGAATCCGTAATGGTTTCATCATCTGGCGCGTTGCAGGAAAGTATATATATTCATTATAATACGATTCAAGTTTCCTATCACGGAATTCAATTTAATAGAAATTCACTTACATTTATCTACACCGCGATAGTTGAAAATGTTCGCTCTTATTCAAACTTACCCGCTATAACAACGGGAATCGAATTCTTAAAAACAACTATTTCAAACAGTTTCCTCTTAGTAAACAAAGATTGCAGAAAACTTACAGTATTGTATTAGGCACCTGAAAACCACAAGTGAAGTTTTGTAACAAGTATTGCACAATTTTAAACAAAGCTATAGACGGGACCACATTATCATAAACCGTGGCTCACTGGAAGCGCGGAATTGCTTTTTTGAACTACCACAATACCACTATTAGTTGAGAAAAAGTTGAATAAAGGTGAAGATGCACGTGGTGAGGCCACAATCACATTCCCAACTTGGCAAGTTAATGCAAAACAGACACCTTAGCGATGTTTGCAAAGCTTGCGTGCTACTTTCAGGCGAAAGATTAGAAGTGGGTATTTAAATGACTTTAGGCAAGTCCCGTGAACGTGCTTTTTAGCAATTCTAAGACTTCTAGTCGTTAAGCAGGCTACTGTCTTCACGAGTACTGCATTTACATAATGTCATTCGGAGGAAGGCTATAATTTACATCTCTATGGCTACTATTATTTATCTCTATTACTTTGTTTTGAATTTTATGAAACTGTATAATTAACCACACACAAAACTTAGTAACCATAAACTTAGTCACAAGCTACTAGGCTAACATAAAATAGCTTTAAAAATAGCCTATAAATTATAGCAAAGCCTCCGTACTAGTATTTATAAGCGATAAATAAGGTCATATTAACCGGTGTATAGATTGTACAGTTCGATAAAAACATTGCTTCACGCATTAACTCCGGAACGAGTCGGTTCCGCTGTGGCCGAAGCGTGCGTGAAAATATATTGTCTGTCTAACACACTACCACCGGCAATTATAAGAACGTGCTCCGAAGCAATAAGCCTTGCCCCTTCTAGGATTAATAGATCGTGTGATAAAACTACGCGTAAATTAAAATTAAAGCACAATTGATTTTTAAATTACTTTCGGAATACAAAATATTATTTTATTTTATATGTATTTCGTATTTAAAATACCAGTTTCTAAGTTTATAGATGAAATAAATTTGTCAGTTAAGGCCCATGAATGGAAGACGTGATACCAATTTTCGTCTATCACTTGATATGTTTTTTTAATTGAAAATTTTAATGACATATACACTTGTATTTAACACTTATTATTTCGTACAATATATCTCTGATAATTTTTCAAGCAAAACCGCGTATAACGTTTGTAAAAAATCGATTCAAGGAGGAATATTATCAGCGTTTACATTATAGCCCTGTTTTATTTTCCCCTCACGAAAGTAAAATATCCGATGAAATTTTAATGTCTTCTGAATAAGTTATTTCAGAAATCTTATCTGCGGCTTCCTCTTGGAATAAATAAATGATTTATAAAATTATTGTGGATCACAAAATATCTATTACATTTGTGTTCATTAGTGTAAGAGATTCCCTTCCAACCTCGCAATTAAGGAAATAATTATTTCCATAAACAAATAATTACCGGAAACATTATAAATGTTACAAATTCCCCGGAATTAAATGAATTATTCTTACCATTATTTATTGCAATAAAAGGAATTGTTTTTTTTTTTTTAATTTATCCAATAGGACAAATAAGGAACAATTTTTGTATTATGTTTGTATCGGAGGGGACTTGTCTCTGCCGTGCATCATCACCGCGATGCTCGGTGACGACGAGTCCTGGGTGGCGATGGTTTCCTTCTGCGGGGCAGCTATGTCCCAGCAAGAGGCCGACGACAGGGCCTCCTCCCGCGGGCGACAAACGAGGGTGCGTAGGAGGCGCTACTTAATGTGCCTGCAGTAACGCCCCTGTGTTCGTGTTGGACTCAGGATGGGAACCTGGGTCTGTATGGCACGACGTGGTACAGACTGTTTAGTAGCGGCCGGGCAGTCCCCCTTTACGAGGAGTAGTCTGGTCTTCGCCGGGGCCAGCCAGTCGCTGAGGTGATCCTGTGATGCCTGCATATCCGGGACCCTCAAAAAGCGGCTGAAGGCACTGGCAGTGGTTTTACTTAGGCACTCCTAGGTGGGAGTCTCACATTGAGTTAGGATCTACTCAAAGATCCTGGTTGCATCCATGAGGATTTCCCTGCGATATCAAAAAAAGTGTATCGTGTTTGTACCTTTAAAATATTGTTTTAAATTTGTTATCCTAGCACTGCATTCTTAAACATTAATTCTTTTCTTCTGCACCGGGAAATACTTATAAGCATCCCGCGGGGAGGGGTGATTCTCCAGGTGGGTATATGGGACTCGCTGCGCCCGAAAGATGGTAATGTTGACACCGCTCTACCCACTAAAACTCGGTGAGTGCCACCAATGCCACCTTTGGTGAGGGGTACCCCGGATCTATTGAGCAACAGCGCACTTCTACGGCTTGACAGTTTCCCAAAACACCACAGAAAAACTCTTCCCAACGTAGAAACAGTGATATGTGGGGACTGGTGAGGTTTCCATTCTCACCACTTGTTCCCCTGCTTTTTTGTCCCCTCTTCTTATGAGAGAAGTACAAAGAGCAGCTCACTCGGTTCAATTTGCTTCACCCAAGGTGCTGGGTTCACCCTAGGCTACTGAGCCCCACCGCCACGCCAAGGCCTGAACCATGGTGGGGAAAATTATCAATTCTAACTCTACACTAAATAAACTCAGAACTATCTGAAACTTGGTTTTTCAAATTTAATAAGCGGTAGCTCGGCAGTAGTATTACTTGTTACAGAGATAAGGATATTTATACAGAGTGTAAGCGGTACAAATTGTTTGTTTCGAATCTTGCTCGAGTTTTCATAACGACGTAGCCGCCGGCGCTGGCGAAATACGTCACCGCGCGAGATTTGCTGACGATCCCGTAAACATTCTGATTTCGGTGTAACATGTATTTTAAATGTTTTTAACAACTTTAAATATTATCATCTGTTATTAGTCTGTAATATACTTATATAATATAATAAATATATAATATCAACCCTTATATGACCCACTGCTGGGCACGGGTCTGCTCCTCGAAATCAGACGAGGAGGATTTTGGGTCATAGTTCACCGATGCGCTGGCCCAATGCGGGTTGGTGAACTTCACACACCTTCAAAGACTTTTTAATCTCATCGGGCATGCAGGTTTCCTCGCGATGTTTCCTTCGCCGGTATACATATATTATATAAATAACACTTGTACAATACAGTGATATAAGAAGTTCGTATCAAACTTTGCTATGATGATGTTACAGTATATTTTTTACAAAGATCGCAATATATGTAGTTCTACTGTGTTGAAAATGGAATGAGTATTTTATTAGTATATAGTATAGTATAGTAACATAAAAAATTTGTACATCATGTAATATGATGTACAAATTTTTTATGTTACTATAGAGGTAAAGTTTGACATTGAACTAATTGTATTAAATCAGTACCTTAACTACAAAACAATACGAGCACACATTAATTGGTACAAATTTTCTTGATTAATTTGAATTAAATTTAAATGTAAAGGGTTTCAAATTATTTTACTAATATAATAAAATAACGTAGAATAACAATTACACATCCTTCCTACATTACAAATGTTTTTTGAATTCCACGTAAAACCTTAATCATCCTTTGAAACAACATCCGTGCAATATTAGTCGTGAGACTTATTAAAATATCTGCAAGCAACGCGGTTCAAATTAACTCGGCTAGATTAAATATTAATATAGCGACATGACATGTGACGTCTCCGTACATCTGCCACATCCAGGAATATCTGAAATTTTCACGTTTCACGTCAATGACCTTTCTTCGGGAAACCATTACTATTTCCAGACAAAATATTCAGCTTTCTAAATTCAAGTTGAAATTCGATGTTAAAATTGAAGCGTGTATAAATTGTCACTTGCGTTTCGCGTTTACGAATAAACTTTTCGACTCGTATGCGACATCTTGCCTTGCTTTCCATTATTCTCGTATGGCGTTCGCTTGTTTTTAGGAAAACATGAGGACACTTCTTTCTTTGTAAATTAATAAAAGTATATAATGCAAATTATATTTTCAGTACTGGTCAACGTAATTTTTTTCATTAGTATACGTAGATTTATTTACATCGTTTGAAATTTCTACCAAAGTTTAAAACCCGTTAAATAGAGAAATTGCATAGTAAAATATAATCAGCCCCTCGGTTCACTTGGCTTCGCCCAAGGTGCTGGGTTCGCCTTAGGCGTAGCCTTGGTAGAAGAAATAAGGCTACTGAGCCCCACCGCCACGACAAGGCTTGAACCATGGTGGGGCCGCAGCTTTGCCTGCGTTGACGTAGATTTACAACCATATCCGGTGATGATGATTATTTGTATACCTCACAATTTTAACTTTCAGGCTAATCGGTTCAGCCGTATTGCCGTGAAAGAGCAACAAATATCCAAACTTACAAACTTTCGCCTTTTTATTATTAGTAAGATTTCTGACGGTCACAACAACAACATATAGTTATATAACCGACTATCCGTTTGCCCCCTCTTATATAAAAAAAAAGTTTGAAATGAGATACATATTTCAATAAAAATATTCATATTTAATCTTAGTCTAAATTTAAATCCAGCCAGGATATCGATAAAAGAACAATCTGGAACAGTTCAAGCAACAAGGACCAGTGCTTCGTGCAACGTCGAATAGAAATCCGATTCAATTTTTTCTATCCTTTCATTATTTATTTACTCCCATCACCGCCCTCTGACAATGCGATTGAAAATAGAGCGCCTTTTGTACAGCACATTCAATATATCAAATAAGAGAAATGTTCACTTACCTACAAGTTTGCGAACTGGAAATATTCGAAGTTTTTACGAGTGTTTCTCGCCTGCTACGGATCAATATCGCATGTGCGTATTTTAGCGAGTGCTATAAATGTTTTATTTATATCCATATTCGTTCAGCTATTTTAAATTAATGCAAAATTTAATATCCACTTTATAGGACCTCCATATGGATTGTACTTTCTGGAATATAATATATGGTGAGTAAGCAATAAATAATGGTTAGAATTCTTTGCGAGGTGAAGATGTTTAATAAATTAAATGAAACGTAATGATCTTCTTCCTAAAATTATATTTATCATCATGATAAGTATATTTTACGTGGATGCAGGATTCGGAAATAGCCGCTAAATATTTGAGTATAATATAAAAAGATGTACGCGACGTAAACATTTAAAATAGAAAATTCAAACTTCAAAAAACAAATAGTAGAGTACGGAACGTTTTAGAAGTGACACTAAAACAACATTATTCCAGTCCTTGAAGTATTAAACAGTATTTATCTTGCTAATATTATGTGCTTATGTAATATTTTCCTTGTGGAAAGACGCAAGGAACATAATAATATGCAAACATTTACAAACATGGCCACAATATATTTGTGTGTAGTGTGTGCAGTTCTTAACAACGCTACTGACAATGTGGGGAGGGAGGCTTTGTCGGCCACGGGGGGCTTCATTAGAGGCAACCATCGAGCTCCGAGGGAATGCGACGTCACACGAATCTGACCAGGGAATTGGACACGCAAAAGGCACTAGTTTAACAAATAAATTTTCTTAAACGCTACACTATTTAATGTTTGCGGTGCTACAATTTACTAATTTTATTTGAAATTGAATTCATTTTCGGATTTTATTGTAGGTTATTGGGATATAAGACCTTTTAGATAGTTTACTTGATTATATGCGGTCCTACTTAAGAGGATGCATTGAAAATTTTGACGTCAATAATTTAAATTTATTTCAGTAATTCTAAAACGAATGAAAACATAACCTAATACTGTTCTGTTTTTTTTTTGTTAAAAAATGCAATAGCTCGTGATAAAAACCTTATTTTGATAGTTTTCAAAACATGATTAACTAATGGTAACTTTTGTTACAGAGAAAAATATCAAACATCTTTTTAAAAAGAGATTCACATCTTATAGGCAAACGGGACTGGTTTAAACTTCTTAACTTTCTTCATAGATGAGTCCATATATGTTCTAAAAATTATTGAAGGAATTTCTCCAATTATCATTCTTAACATAATAAAATAACAAAAACCATTTTGTCGTTTACGTCCTTTAGTTATAAGCTCGCGCGCGTATGGAGAACCTCACCCGCTCATGACGCTCAACCCCTTCTGGCGCGTGTCCGATATTAGAATTATTGTTTAACAATGCGTCGCCTTAACCGATCAATATACATTTTGTCATTGAATTTTTTTAAGGGGCGCTGTCACCGTCAGAATCCTATTATGAACATCTTTTTGCTAAACTTTTTAACGTTCCAAAAATATCAATATTTGGTGTTTGATAAGAAGTCTTAAATCTCGATTGATGAACAAATATAAAATTGCTTCACTACTACATTGTGCATGTCGTTACTATTTCTTCTTCTTTTGCGCCTTAGGGTGAGGCCAAACGAGCGTAATTTTTTGAGCTGTGAGTCGCGTAAAATGAATCGCTGCATTCGGTTTCATACTAATGCGCACAGTGAGTTTGTGTCGCCGCATGGAACAAACGGGACTTTAGTATGCTACCAAATGCAGAGTTAATTCCGCGACTCATTTTACGTGACTCACAGCTCAAAAAATTACGCTCGTTTGGCCTCACCCTTAGAGAGTGCAAAAACAACACTCACTCAAACAACATTACTTGCGAAAATTATATTGATCCTGAAGATGTCTCTATTGTTTTGTAATGTTTACAAGAGTTTCCTCTTTATAATAAAATAACTTTTTACGGGTTCTGCAGTCTCCCGTGACCACGGTTACTATAAACTAACCGATATAGCGTGAATATAAAAATCTTAAAGTCCGTAAAAGATTTTTTATCACAAAGATATCTCTTAGGACTGTAATAACCCATGATATAATTAAATAGCGTTAATGATGCTATATTTGAATCCATTATCCACAAGTGATTTAATCTAAAAGGTGTGAGAACTGCATAGCGGAATTAAATTCTAAAACACACTGTAATTACACGGAGTAATATTATATTAACTCTCGCAGGATCAACCCCCGGATCGTTGCTATACAAAGTTACAAATTAAACTTAATTAGTGTAAATTTTGAACCCATTTGCTCAAAAGTTTTATTGTAAATGCTCACCACTAATAAGCACCAAGCAGGCATAAAGAAAGTCCGAGTAGTTGAGGTACAAAGTTTGTACTTCACTACGTACCATTTCTGTGTAATTGAGAAGATCTTTAGTATCATTTTGTTGCAAACTCCGAACAATAATATAGCTGATTCAATTTGTATTATCTTCAAGATATTGTTTAGATTATTTTTCAGTTTAAAAATTTTGCTGGAGTTGTTTAACTTTCAATAACTAGATTTCAATGTCTTGCAATCTTACTGTTAAATTTTGTTACCTTCTAGAAGTTGCAGACCTTTTGCAACGTATTTTTTTTTTTTTGTTAAACAATGCAATAAAATGTTTTATTGCACTATGTTTTAGTAGTTCGTGTGCCGTAGGATATAAATAATAATCTATACTATTATTATAAAGCTGAAGAGTTTGTTTGTTTGTTTGAACGCGCTAATCTCAGGAACTACTGGTCCGATTTAAAAAAATCTTTCAGTGTTAGATAGACTTATAGGAGTTGAGTAACGCGGGCGAAGCTGCAGGCAACAGCTAGTTTTTAAATGAAATCACGTTGATATGATTGTTTTTTATGATTATTTGTAATTAAGATCAACTTATTATTCAAACTATAAGAGCTAAGCAAATCGGTTATGATTGCACTTGCTAAAGCAATCATTTAAAAAAATCATTTCTATTATAAATCTGTAAAAAGATGATACAAAAGATGCAAAACGTTTTAATGGCTTTACATTTCCGTTAAAATATTAACGCGCAAATGCTTGCGTCCACTTGTAAAGAACTTATAACAGACTTTGAAATTGCAAGGCCCTGTGTTTTAGGCGTGCATCTTTCCAGACACATCATTATGAAGGTTAGGGGTTGCGGTGGGCGCTGAAGGGCAGGGACAAAAGAATACCTTAACGTGCTCTATACTACGTACTATTTTGTGCACTAAGCCTAATATAATAGCGGGTGAAAGGAGCTTCTATTTTACAGATGCAAAGGCTTTTTACTGTGTACGGTACAGAGTTTAGCCATTGTGAGAGTATATTATGATCATTTTTGTATTATGTAAAGATTTAATTAAAGTAACAATACATATAAAGAAACAATCATTCACTTCTTTACAAAGGCATTCTTATCATCATCAGACTCTGTCCGTGAACTATTAGTTATAATCTTACTCCGCACTTAGCAAGCTTTATATATTATATTTAAATTAGTTTTTAACGTGACATTTCCAGAGTACAAAATATTTACACTCTTCGATAGAGGAATAGTTCTAATATGTGCACTGTACCTCTTAAACATGGAACAATCCACACACATATTCATCGTTATCCAATATACCTGTGTCATTGGAACATTGCCTCATTATTGCATCAGGATCTGCGTAAAATGACAAATGTTCCCACAATCTACATACGGAGTGCACAATATTCCCCATTTCCGTGGATTAGTCCGATATCTGGAGCTTGTTGAAGACGTGATAGGACGTCAATCCGAGCAAGGTCATTATCGTAAATGTTAATGACCAGTACAATTACCGGCATCCAGGCTGCCTTCGAAATTGAACATTCCCAATCTATCCCCGATCGATCCTCAATAAACTCCTAGGGGCTTTAATTAAAATAGTTTCACGTAAAAAATTGTATAAGCAATAGAGTGACCCTATTCGTCCGTGACTCGACAGATTTTGGGCGATGCCCATTTGCGATTCAATCAGTGCCCAATGTCTTTAATGTCACAATTAAAGCTGGAGGGCTTATTGGAATTTCGGTGTTATAAAAATTTAAGTACATCTATTTTTGGTTACGAACGTTTTGAAGTTGCATGTTGATAATTTAGTGTAGTTGCGATCATTTTGATTTGACAAATCATGAAAATTTCAATCTAGAGAAAAGTTTTAAATAATTGCAACTTTATGTTCCAATAAATGCGATTTTAGGCGCAACTAATTAGTGTAAAAGAGTGTTTATGCGACTATAGAAATACTGTGAAATTTTTAAGACTAACTAACTATTATACTTTAATTTAATTACTGTAAAATACTCTGTAGTCGCTAATGACCCTAGATGTTTTATGCGACTTTAAATAAATAAATTAAAAAAAAGAAAAAACATCTTATGTCATCTATTATTTGACATTGTCGTCATTATTGCACGTTTTTGTGTGCGTGTCGCAGTGTGTGTAACATTTTATTTAATTAATTTAATGTATTTATTATGCTTATTACACAAAATAATAGCTTTCTCAACTCCTTATCCACTTAATCTTTAGCTGAATCAAATTTTAAATTCCTCCGTATGCGAACCCTCTTAAAAAGGGGTACAAAGGTTAAAGGGGCTTCTCATACATCGTCAGATGTCTTCCTATGTAATCTTGCATAAAACTACACTTTTAAGGAGTTCATAAAACTGTTACTTAAAAACGGCTCTAAATACACACTCGTAGCTTCTAAGCTCACTCCATTTTGCCTACTATTATTTAAAATATCCCACATATTGATGGCGCTTGGTTTATGACACCAGGGCTCCATAAATTCTTCATCCGCACCATATATCACATATTTTAACACTATCACTCATAACTTTAAAACTTTCACAGAGAACCAGATTCAGTCAACCGCCGGCATGATCATTTATTTCTCCATTGAAAGCTCGAAGTACTGTTTACGAATACCAAATAGATGAGCTTATACGAAGTTTCTCCAACTTTAAATATGTTTCTCATAGTTTAAAGTTTTCCTTTTTATACTAATATAACATTGATTTTTGTAATCTTGCTTAGTTTATGCTAGCGATTACCATTTCACATAATATTTTAATTTTTAAACAGTTTTTGAAGTGAAACTTCTTTGTGCGCATGAGGGTAATTTTTTACGGGTCGTCACGAAAATGTGCAACTTTTAGTCCAAGGAGAGGGAGAGAGAGATTGAGACCGATTCAGAGAGAGAGTGAGAAAGGGAAAACGTAGCATGAAGCACATAGCCATGGAGTGAGAGTAAGCAAGTGAGTGAGAAAGATCGAGAGAGAGTGAGATAGAGCAAACGTCGCATCGCAAGTATCGGAAATTTAAAGCTTTAGATTTAGTATAAATATAAACGAGATTTAAAAATTATTAGTTTGCCCGGAGTAGCCCATAATTAGCCTCAAGATTTTGTCATTCAAGAATTGCCTATAGAAGAAGCATTACCAGGAATACATAGCCAGGATGTTGGTGATCATGCACGTGCGAGACTCAATTGTTACTTGATGACATTTTTACTTAAAAAAAGATATTCATAAAAAACAACGGCCGTTTCAACACTATGTTTATTTTTAAAACAATGTAAACCACAAACATATTGTATTGAATTCCATCACAAGATTATTTAACGCACTCACAATAAGCCCGATGTAAGAGGAATTATTTTGTGGTATTATATTAATTTTCCGATTAATTGTTGTCCATTAAATTAATTTATTTACCCTGTAATTACGGATATCTGTAAAGGTTTTATCCGTTTTATGTTAAGACAGGGGTTGGATTTGTGTGATCCAGCTTACCATCTTTCGGGCGCAGCGAGTCCCACATACCCGCCAGGGGAATCCCCCTCCCCAGCGGGATGCCTAAGAGTATCTCCCGGCGAAGAAAAAAGGGGTTGGATTTGTGTAATTTATGTTTAAAAATGTGTTTTTGAAAACCTTTGTTTTATTGTGTAGATATAGGTACGTGTAGATAAAAGACTGGACATTTATTGAAATGTAATAATATAATGTCCTGAAATGGATGATGATGATGATGATGATGAAGATTTCATTCATGATGATGATTATGATGATGATGATGATGATCATGATGATGATGATGATAATGATTAAGATGATGTCATCAAAATTTCTTGTGATTTCACATGAAATATACGAGAAAATGAAAAATTAAATATGTCAAAACCAAATTATTATACTATGGCCATGAGTTATTGGAATCATAAGAGTGCCAGGCTTTCATTAATTGAACGGGAACATGTTTCATATCTGCAAATTAACTTTGTGACGTTCTTAAGCAAAATAATTAATATAAGGATGAGAAAATAATTTACGTAATTTGAAAATTAAATTAAACGCAGCCTTCGCAAAAAGGTAATTTGGTGGATAACAGAATTTTACACAACGGGTTGAAAAATTCGCAATGACGCGTGGAATTTAGTAGGTTGATGTTACAACATAAATCGAAAAAACATATTTAGCATGTACGAAAGGATCTGTGGATGACCCGAGCACTTCAGTACTGTATAGAAAAATGGACAAACAAGCTGCTGTGTAATAAGGAGTCAGAATAGTCCAGTCATCTACAACTCTCAGGGGTTTCAAGGGGTTGGCAGTTCTTGGGTCAAATCTGAGTGATTTGTGGTATGCTGTCTACCCTGACAAGCGGCGATAACTTTCCGGAGATACATAAATATATAATGCCAATCGATGCCAAACGCTTATAATCATGTCTGTTTGAGATAAAATTTCGAAAATGGTTCCCTATTTTCAACAAAAATTGTGACCATCGATAAATCCGAGTAAATATGTTTTAAGTTAATGATCGAAAAATCTTTCGCGTCCAGTTTGTTCTCAAGTTTGAACAGTTTCGAATCGTACTCTTTATATTTATAAGACACATGGGAACGGTGGCCAGAAAAGAAAAAGGTAGTTTTTCCTTGTAATGCGACGAAAGATGCTATCAATTTTTGCCATTAGGGATATAGTGGCAGTATTATTATCTACTGAATTGCTTTATTAATGTGTTATAAAGCATTGTCACGAAAATAGAGGGTTTTATGGCTCTTTACGAATTTTATCTCGCGTTTTATAGACAGAAGGAAAATTCGGTTGTAATTTTGTCTATAATGTTGTTATGTTTTTATCATGTCTATTTTGAGTTCTGATAAAAACTATACTTTCATAACTAAGAGACGATAGATTCTGCATATTTATTTTAAATATATTTTATCTATAAAATGCAATAAGTCTAATTTAAAATTCAGGACAGTAAATCTTAACAATGTCCAAGAAATAAGTTGTAAACTTAACTCTAAAGACAGTCAAATACAAAGGAACTTTAAAATTATTAAACGAAAAAGAATATCGCAGAGCCAATATAATATTAAAGAAAAGTTTCACTAAAGGAAATGAGTAGTTCGTTTCCTTACGTACAATGTTCAAAGAGGCCACTCCGGAGACAATAGAATCGGCGTGACTTTCAATATTAATGATATACTTACATAGAAGCGGGCTCAAAGCCTTCCATTGATACTCATTACCTATTGATTCATAAGTAATACCCTTTTACCGAATGGACCGGACAACTTTTCAAATTTAAATGCGAAAGCATTACAATTTCGAGTCGGACGCTTAGTATTCGCTTCGACTACGCTTTTATAGATTTTATTCAAACTTTAAATAAGCTTTGGTTGTTCTGTAAGTTGTGATTGCTATTCATATTCAAATAATAAAAAAATATTCCTTTGTGTTTACACTTTTATTCAGTCTTGTTGTCACAATAACTTCACGTTTAAACAAAAGGGTATTAATGTAATTAATACAAACGTTTCTTCGAAATTAAAAGATACACGAAAACAATTGTTATTTCTGTTCGTTAATTTAAATTATACTTGATGAGACTCTGCTATCTCTGTTTATGCGTTATATACAGAATAAGTAGTGCCATGCTGCTATGCATCCGAATTGGGCCGGCATGACTGCGTGTCGCATTTCATGCGGTTTGTGAGATTCCGGTGGCCCATTGGGGGTATAGGGAAAATAAGGGCAACATATCTGTATAGTCTCTGGTTGTGCGGATGGGCGTCGGTAGTCTAAAGCTTCGACTGCTCATTCCCCTCCTATGCTATAAAAAATACTTGTTATTTTTCTAGTACAAAACTAATCTTTTGTTTACTACTATCATCAGTTTTAAAGATAATATACAATCAAAAATATAAAAAAGCACAAAAATCAACATGTTAATTTTCATACATTTTCATATTTCAAATAATCATTGATAAGCGATCGACAATCATGAAAGGGGATATACACACATATTACGAAATCAAAAGGATTAATACGTTCACAATCAAAGCTGCCAGTGATTAGGCCATTGAGGCCTCTAAATTAAACTGTTTCATTTTGAATCAATTTCCGTTTCCGAGTAATATTTACACAAACGCACAGTAAACGCTTTCATCATGCAATTTGGATGTGTGTACTGAAATCTCTTTGCAGAGACTTGTTGGCTAATAAATTGATTTGTCTGATTTTGTATTTATGTGTTTGATTATTTAATTAATATAATACGACCTCTATGCAATTGGTTCTAAATAATTGAGTCTCGGACTTTATTACAGACATAGATAAAAAACGTGATCACGTGATCATTACTTTTGCAATTGATACACGATATACGCAATAAAATGCTAATATGTAAAATGTGTCTAAGTCTTAGACCTCTGTTACTATTATATAATACGATCCGTAGAAAATAAGTGTAATACGTATACATAAAAAACAAAATAAAATTAATTAATGTCCTATACTAAGATTTCGAAGATTTGTCCTAGCATCTCTAAGAAATTTTTTGAAGAAGATGCCAAGCTTTTACTTTAACTTTGCACCATTAAGTAGTAGTATTGAATTATATGGTGATAACGACGGAAAAAAACAGTTAAAAGTATTCATACACTGTACTTATATTACTTTCTCGACGTACTATTTCAAAGAGGCAAAAAATGATAAAAAAAAAGTCATATGGAGGCAATCGAGCAGTCGGAGCCTTATAATGACTACTGACGCCCATAGACATCCGCACAATCAACAGTTATGCAGATTCTCTACCCACCAGAAACTCACAAATCTCACGAAACGCGACAGCATAGCTGTCACTTGACGCCGTTGTTATGTGAGCGAGAGGTACCACCCCGGTCGTGCCACACCAATTTGGCTGCAAAGCAGCATGGCATTACCTCTTACTAAAACATATCCATTATTTCTTCTGACGTATAATTAAAAGTCTGTAATTTCACATCCACTAATTTCGGCGCAACATTCAGGAAACCCATTGCGGAATTATTTTTCAAAAAACATGACGGTTTCGTTTTTGGCCCGTTACACAAAAACAGAACAGCAAAAAACTGATGTTCTATTATTTATTTATTCAGCTTGAAAAAACGCGAGTGAAACCTAAGCGCTGACAAAATATTTTAGTTCAAAAAAAACCTACGTAAATACTCAGCATGAAAAACGTCACCGGCCAGGGGAATGTGAGTTTTAAGCTATTTTGCTTTCGCGTCGGTGAACCATGTCAGCGGCGACAATTTAACAAATTGTTCATTTTTTACACCATTATTATGTACCATTAACTCACAAGTAACATTTTGGATTGCCTCTATACATATAGAATAGACATGTGAATTTAATTATCAATATAGAATATTTACACATTAATCAAATCTTCCACGGTAAGTATCACTCCCACTTAGTGTTACTGTAACTTACAGGCCATTCAATTTAGACCAAGGAGAAGGATCAAGAAAATGTAGTTCATCGTCCATATAGTTGTCGTCGTCTATAATTGTTGCTGAAAACTTTAATTGAAGTGCGAATAAGTAACTTTAATAGTATTAAAAAATAACAAAGTTTTATTAAAAATTGCTTACAGCCAGCGGCTGTTGTATAAAATAATAACTGTTATTTTTTACACTGTTCCACTACTTTAGTATTCTGAGAGTGTTAGGAACCTGACTGCTTACTATGAACTATAAACTTTGTCACGTCGAACACAAGTTGTCCAGCTAGCATTATTACCAAACTGATTCAGTAAAAGGAAAACTTCTTCTGCACTAGTTGAAACTTATACGGCACTTATGCGTCAGTGTTTTCCAAAAAGATAGATTACATTATTTTCAAAGTTCTTGATGTGAAATATATATTAGTGCGTCTTGGTCATAAATTCCGTGCTGTCATGTCGTGATGCTACTATGCCACTCTCTACTCTCGATTTAGTTGTGTGCGTGCGTTTAGTTTATTCAATCTTTATGATCATCATCATCATGAGGTGCCATCTTGTGGTTATATATTGAAGTTTGAAGGTCAGCTTTTGGTACTCCGTCCGATTATGGGATATTTTCTTTATTCGTAACTTAGTCCGGTCATTGGACCGGATGTCATTGGATCAATCCTTGATGTCGTCAAACCTCTTTCACCTTGGTCTATTTGGTGGCTTTCTACCCGGTTGATATATCTTAGACATCGATTGTACAATCGATAATACAAACAAAAAAATACTGTAAAACATTTTAGTATTATTTTGCATGTGCACATTAATACAGCCTACCAGGAGAACATAAAAGTGCAGGAATTGTGACAAACTTGTCGCACTATCATTCGTTCATCACCCGATCTCGTTCGAGCGACGTAATCGCGCTGCGCAAATACATTCTGCACTTATTGCGCACCACTCGTATCAGGTGCTTGTGTGTACAAGCCCTTACAAGTATGTGAGAACAAAGCGGCGGATAGAACTGTAAAGATCGACTTAAAAGCCCACCCCAGCTTTTTATTAAAACTGTGTTGGCATATTTAAGAGAAGCGGGGGCACTCAGTAGGTATCACTTAAAAGAAATCGGTTGCGCTATAATATTCATACGAAAAGATTGTGCGATGATATCCAAAATATATTTTGAAAAAGTATGTAGCTGATTTAGAACTGTTATCTATAGCTTACATAACGCAACATACTAAAGTAGCTAAGATAATGATAGAATACACATCTTAGATGCCTCCATAAAGTATGAGATGAAAATGACATAAATAATCTTTTGTAACTAGGATAACCAATTTTCTATGTACATTTTATCACCAGCATAATGATTATCTGTAATAGTACAAAGCATGCATAGAATATATTTAAGAGAAAAAATATAAAACTCCCTATCATAATATGTTAGATCAGAGAAGAAAAGCTCAGTGAGAAAACGAGATAAAAGGAAAGAAAATTATGTGATCAGAAAGTAAGCGCTTTGTACTCTCTTATTTTCATCTGATATTCATTCCTGGAGTTAAAATTTCATTCACTTCACTTCCTTATCTATAAAATGCATCGTTGAAGTGCCTAATATAATACTTGCATAGCGGGTTTAATTTTATAAGTACCTACTTTAGAATTCAAAAATGAAAACTTCTGTATTATATACTATAAATATTTATAGTCTGTTAAATGTAAGCTGCTCTGCAGCCGAATTGAGCCGGCACGACCGGGGTGCTACCTCTCGCTCACATAACACCGGCGTCAAGTGACAGCTATTCTGTCGCGTTACGTGCGGTTTACGAGTTTCTGGTGGCCCATTGGGGGGATAGGGAAGAGGAGGGCAACGCATCTGCGTAACTTTTGGTTCTGCAGATGTATATATGGGCGTCGGTAGTCACTATAATGCTCCGACTGCTCGGTTGCCTCCTTATGACATAAAAAAACATTATAATATACAATGACATGAAAAATATTTATATTTAGAGTAAATATAACCTAACCTAATTTCCAGGTAGGCTTGAAAAGTTTAAATGTACGAGATAATTTAAATAAATTTAAAAGATACATACATAGATTCGATATCCAACAAAGAAAATGTCCTTTGTGGCATTCGGAGGAGTGAACCTTTTATCCCACTAGATTAAGTACTACTATTTTGTTAGTTCCGTCTTTTATAAAAAGTATCCCACACGTGTTCTTGTACAAAATATACCAGGTCAGTGCAGAACAACTCCTACCGCTGCTAAAGTGCAAAGTTGTACGTTTCAATGCAACTGTAAATATTTGGCGTCTTACTGCAGGTTTGTTAACAAATGAACCGAGGAATACGTGCTAAAGTTATGGACGACGAGCATTATTACTATTGAATTGAACTATTTATATTGCCACTAAATCAATGCACTACTTTTGAAGAATAAAAATTTAGAGATGTAATTAGTTATTGCAAATACAGGGGTCTAGGCTCTGAATATGATTTTGTCCCATTCGGTGTGAGACCCTTGGTCCGTGGGATCCTAGCGCTATAAGGCTTTTTAGGGATATAGCAAAAAGGTTAGTCGACATCACAGGAGACCGAAGAGCTGGCAGCTACCTCGGACAAAGAATTAGTCTAGCTATTCAAAGGGGGAACGCTGCCAGTATCTTCGGAACCTTGCCTAAAGGGACTCTTTTTTAATAATATATTTTAGTTTTTTTTTAATATATTTTTTAAGGTTTTTAGTTTTATGTTCTCTGTTCTTTGTTCTTTTTAATTTTATGTAAGTTTAGTTTTAATGATCAAATAATTATTAGTAATTTATCGTATGGTAGATAAAGTAAAAGTATTAAATGTGTGAGACATTGGAACTTCTGTGCTCACAGTCTCTCTGTGTCCACGGTACTTTCTTTTTATAATCTTAATAAATAATAATATAATAATATCAACCCTTATATGTCCCACTGCTGGGCACGGGTCTCCTCCTCCTCAGGCGAGGAGGGTTTTGGGCCATAGTTCACCGATGCGCTGGCCCAATGCGGGTTGGTGAACTTCACACACCTTCAAAGACTTTTAATCTCATCGGGCATGCAGGTTTCTTCACGATGTTTCCTTCACCGGTGAGCAAGCGACGGTCTCATGTTCAGATGCACGTAGAAATTTAGAAAAACCCATTTCTAGGCATCACAGGGGGGGGGGTCAGGATCGAACCCGGACCTCTCGGCTCTCACTCAAGAGGCCGAGCCCGTACCCACTAGGCCATCGTCGCTCATATCTTAATAAATACAACATACATAATAACTAGTTTCATTATACGGAAAATCGAAAATACAAACTGCGATATTAAAGTACGTGACACGTAAGATAACAACAGAAGTGGTGTAGATACAGAAACTGAACTAGCATAATATTGACTTAATGTAACTTATATCCACCACGTCTTTTAAATATAGTCCAACATTTTGAAAGTCCAACATTTGTGGAGCAGTTGTGAATGACCTTAGTTGATTGCACAAGGATTGTAACCGCAACAAGGATTTTCTCTTGCGATGATTCAGTAAATCCCGTCTCCGGCGGTTGAGGCACGTCTTCCCGGGATTACCAGCGTTATTCCGAGATCTCGATTGACCACACCAATTATACAGCAGATGGAAATGTAAAATGTACTAATTATTGCAATTATAATTATTGGAATCATGGTCATGGTGATTGAACTGCCCTTCTTCTTTAGCTGATTTTAAGAATACAGATTATTCTGATAATTATGTGTATACTAAGTCCTACTGATGTTATAAACGTGAAATTTATAAGAATGTATGGATTTTTGTTACTCTTTCACGCAAAAAACAATGAATGGATTTTATTAAAACTTTTCAAAAGCATAGCTTATACTTATAAGCTATAATTTATCCCTGTACTACCACGGAAACGGGAAGGAAGCGGGTGAAACCGCGGGGTGCTACTAGTGGATCATAAAATTTCTTGGAACGTCCGTCCATTGTCTATCATAGCTGTTCATATACTTACAATTTTTACAGAATTTGAATTAATATAAATTTGCGGCAAGTTTAGTTTTATCAATAATTGCAATACAATAATATTTTGAACAAGTGCATATCAAACTTAGTAAGGTTTTACGAAATATTTCTGTGCGAGTCAAACTCATTTGCGCAAAAACAAATAAACTTAAACTAATAAATATGTATTACAAAAATAATACCATAGTCTCAAAGAACTTATTAAAAAATAAGCTTCTGCATAAGAAAAAGTGACATTTTAAGACTCAATTACAATATTCTAATAAGCACTATCATACAAAGAAATGTAAATCATCATTTTAAGTATCTAATTATGTTCATATACTTATGAATAATATTACATGCGATGGAATGTAAACCTCTTTAAACGTTTTAATAAATGGCACAATATGAGAGGATAAAGAAACTAATACACATTCGTATTCATACCATGATTGTCTATAAGACGGATACGGCATGACAAATTGTGCTAATGCTGACTGAGATTTTGCTGACTTTTTTATACGTGCAAATATTTTGTTTCGTTTATTCAGATATACGTTGTTTTAGTTTTCACAATCTTTTTGTTCTGCGTTATTAGCGTAACAAGGATAGCTGTTATCATTTATCGTTATCATCACGTCATCAGCACACTTGGGCTTGGTACGATCAACGACAAGAAATTGGATCGCTCGCTCTCATTCAACCGGCTCCAAACTGAGCGCAAACAGTCTTCCCATCTAGATGAAACTTTCCGTCATCCCAAACGGGCTCTTTTTATATTATTATTATAGATATTGACTATTGTCTTTGTTAATATTATAAAGGTGAAAGTTTGTAAGTTTGGATGTTTGGATGTTTGTTGCTCTTTTATGGCAAAACGGCTGAACCAATTTGCCTGAAAGCTAAAATGGTGATGTCTTATACCTCACATTACGACATAGGCTATAAAAATAATCATCATCATACCAGATACGGTTGTGAATCTAAGTTAACGTAGGCGAAAGATGTTTACACGCTTTATTTTATAGCATATATACCGGTGAAAGATTTTTAAAATATATATTTTTAATATAACTATCTTTAGTCATAAGTATAGAATAATCTACGCAATAGGCATAAAATGTCTTAATGTATATATTGAATAATAGACGTGTCTAAAACATGATACCCACATATTCATTCATTTGTGATGCGATAACACGGCTAATTGCACCAATTAGAGGCAACCCCGCTGTAATTGTGTATTTCAAGACGTTTACTGCCTATGTTACACTCACGATATTATTGTGAATTATTGATAAGGATTCCTAACGTATTGACAGTATTAGCTTTGTTAATGTAGGGGTAGTCAGGGTTATCAGGCTGTCTTTTCAGTATTATCACGATATTTTGTTTCTCTCCCCCGTGAGTCATATATTATCTACAGAACGTTCATCTAATTGAAGATTTATTCATTACATTACGACTGGCCTGTTGGTCGTGGTAAACCAGGGGTCGTGGGTTCGATTTCCACCCCGGACAAAATATATTTGTGTGATGAACATGATCATTTATTCTGTCTGGGTGTAATATATCTATAATACTTATGTATTTAGAAATATATAAGAATGTGACAGTTGTTGCCATAATACAGGCTCTGTCTAGTTAGGGATTAGATGGCCGTGTTTGAGTTGTACCAAAATATTATTATTATTACATCTAATCCAAAGATTAGATTAATTTATCTTCCCAATGATGATCATTATAAAGTATCTAAATTAAATTATTTAGTTTACACAATACCCGACAGAGCATACATTTGTCACAAGAATTTTCAATACCACTCGATTTAAGTATTATAATACATATATTATGAGTATGTTTGTTTATAAGCATATTACTAGCACATAATATATAAGACACGCACGTACTTTGCATTTATCAAAAATATAGGTAGGTAAAAACCATAAAACTGCATACGTATATATAATATATAAATAAAAATACATAAAGAAATTACTTATAAGATGTTTAAGGGAATTTTCCCTTCAAGGCAAATAACTTGCCATTGGCTTAAGGCTCAAGATCTACGAGGTCCTAAATCAACAGACTCAAGCCTCTCAAGAAATATGGAGAGTTCACGAAACTCCCGAACAACGCATTTAGGGAACAGCTTACGATCTCAGCTAAATATAAAAGAGAAATGCTTCAATTCATTATGATGTATTTATGGTGGTGTTGCCGTGTTTTTATTCACTTCAGGTTTTGTCCGGGTGCAATTAATTGATTTTAATTTAACGACTATAGATTTAAAATGTGAATAGTTCAAAATTACATTCACGAAAATAGGGCTCCCGGCTGCATGGGTACCACCACCTTGCTTGTTTCTCCCGTGAAACAGCTTTGCTGTGTTTCGGAGAGAAGGACAAGACAGACAGTGTAATTAGTGGCACTGAGACTTAACATCTTATGTCTCAGGCAACACATAAATGAGTTGCCTGGGCTCGTTCCAGGTAAACTTTTAGTTTATGTTCATGGGCGACGCCGACCACTTACCATTAGGTGGCACCTCTGCCAGTTTGCCTATCCAACTAACATAAAAATTGGAGCATGAAAAAGTCTTAATATTTCGCGGCAAAATCCGTAAAAGTTGTTTCATTATAATAATTGAAATTCGCATAAGCATTAGAAAACATTACGTACGTTGGGATATGAAGAAGTGATGATAGCGCAAACGATAATATCGATATAATGTATGTTCACTAGCTACATCACGACCATGTCTTCCATTATAGGTCATGCTGTATGTTAATGTATTAGCATGTTTGTGGTAAATCTAACGTATGTGCCCGGGTAATTATGTACGGACACATTAACGTTACCTTATGTGTCTTATATTCATCCTGTTACAAGATATAGGTATGTAGTAATAAAAACTAAATAAAACTCTGGATCCCCGGCCCACGTTAATTAAAATTGAGATCCAGCTTTTTTCTAATTATAACGCGTGATTTTTAAAATCTTATATACATTATTATACATTTACGTCTACTCTCTGGTGGCGAAATATTAATAAGACACAAAACATTGAACCTAAGCACCACAATAAGAAAGGTAAATGTTTCAATTTGTAATCATCACTAATAACAGTTCATAGTAAAAAAATAAGTTGTGAAGATCTCAGATTAAAACGGAACGCGTGAAAATCAACAGTAGAATCAAAGAGAAGTGACAATAATAAAGATCCAATACCGTACAAAACCTTTCTCAATATTATAAACATTGGATATAAATATGTAACGATTAATATAAGCACTAAAACAATAATGTGCACTCTGCGTTTTATTTCTTTTTTTGTGGTAATCGAGGCGAAAGTGCGTCGTAAAACAACACACTCGAATAAAGGGATAGAATCTTATTAAAGTAAATATTTATGGCATCGCCATCAACCGATTGGACGAGGGTACTGTCACCATTGATAAATTGGGCCACCGGCTGCGGCTACTATCAAATATTCCTTTAACTACGTACCGCTAAAAAAGTCCAGATACTTGATTTATTTACGAATCCCCAAATCTGTCAGCTCCTCTTTAATCCGGAATTAAATAAAAGAAATTCGGACGAGATTAAAGTTTGAGTTTAAAAATTGAGTAGGCCCACATAAAGTACGGCCAATTGTGTTTCTACTTTATTTACCTGGGAGTAGACAATAAGGGTGTCTACACAATCAACTCGACGAAAAAGTTGATTGTTTGTGTTCCATTCAACTTCACAATAGAGAAAATGAAGAGCCAATTCTTTTTGCAACAGCTTTTATCCACCATTTTCTTCGCTTGCCGAAAGTTTGCATTTAGACTACCTCGCCCGGAACGCATTAGACTCTCGTCATATATTTGCTTTGGAATAAAGCGTGTGTATTATTCTTCGAAGCGGAAATCTCGATAAGCTGTTCATATATTCTTTAACATGTCTTCACTATTATTTGATATTTTCTTATTTGTCAACAGAATTGTATATTCAATGCTTCGTATCAAAGTTTGTGTAGCAAACGGACGTTGAAATTCTATCGACAATATATAAAATTGTATGATATTTCGTCGATAAAACTCCATCACATTAAACATCAGATAAGACAATACTCTAGCATCTCTTAATTATGCTTCTGCGTATTTCGTATTACAATAATGAAGCGAAACAATAACAAAAGTTTGGACGTCGGAGCGCGGCCTGCGGACAACTTCTACTGCTCAGCTGAGTGCTTGTTGAGCTCGTTTCTAATGAAAACTTGCTTGTTACGAACACAGCGTTACTTTTATTTTACACAAAACAAGGTAAAAATTGTCACAACGAGCGCCGACGATTCACTTCGTGCACTCGGTACTTATTCAATTAGGCGTACTCTGTGCGATCTGAAAGAATAATATAACAAAAAATACGTACGTCTCGATTACGAATGCCTAGGGTTGTATAACGTTATCGAGGCCTACAATAAGTCGCATTTTATACGGTTATTATAGCGTCATAAACGCCACCGGCCGGTGTTTCATACAGTGCCGGGGCAGATTATACTGCCTGGCCCTGATAGGGGCGGGGGCCTGCGGGGGCACCGGGGGCTCCGGGGCACCCGCCCACCGTCAGCCCCACGTGCCACCCGACAGATGTGTCGAGATAGATATCCGATATCGGAAGACACATTCATAATCTTGGCTAAAAATTTTCATTTCTTATATTGGATACGATAAGATTGGTGCGCTGTATAAAAATCTTATGATGCCTTATTCATGCTATCTTACATTATAAAGAAACAAATGTTAGCCTTTTTTACTAACAATCAATGCTTTTTATGTTAGTTGGATAGGCAAACTGGCAAACGTACCACCTGATGGTAAGTGGTCGACGTCGTCCATGAACATATACTAGTATACCTGGAACGAACTCACTTATGTTTTGCCTATCCTGAGACATAAGATGTTAAGTCTCGGTGCCAGTAATTACACTGCCTGTCTTGCGCTTCTCTCTGAAACACAGCAAAGCTGTTTCACGGGAGAAACAAGCAAGATGGTGGTACCCATGCAGCCGGGAGCGCGGCACAGCGCTTCCCTTCCACCGGTAAATACTACTGGTAATGCTAATTTTTGTATGATCATCCTATAGTATTTTTCATGTAACACAATTTCTTACATTTGGTCAATGAACTTGTCATTTTTAATAATAATTTTTCTCATTAGCGTCTCGAGTTTAGATTCCAGAATCCAGTACATTAAGCAATTTATCTTATCTAATCCCAGGTTACAATTCTACATCACGACAGAGATTCCTTACTTGCAAGGTCGTCGCAATATCACTCATTAGCGTAGTTTAGCGAGTTGAAATAATTACGTTTACGAAATCCTTTTCTTACGCAGAAATTATTTATCTTCCCCATTGTAACGAGAAGTGACGTGGACGAATTTCACGAGAATGCCCCATTTATCTCGCACACACAAAGGCAACGAAACCCGAAACTTTTTACGTGGTCAGTGACAATGCTATTTCTCTCTATTCTCTTAACGTTTCATTTCCAACTTCACCGGATATTATGTTTCAGCTCGCACGATAACTTTTATATAACCGCTAATGTTCAATTTTCATAAAAACATAATTCTCATATAAGAAATTGCAACCGAAATTTAACAAAAATTATCATCACGTTGCTTATTATAAAACAAAGTCCTCTACCGCGGCTGTCTGTATGTCTGTTCGCGATAAACTTAAAAACGGATGCTCGGATTTTCATGGGGCTTTCATAGATAGATCCAGTGATTCCTGAAGAAAGTTTTAGAGTACAATTTATCAAGTTTTTGTATAAATTGGTTAAAATATAACGCCTTATTGCACCCGTGCAAATCCGGGACTAGCAGCTAGTATATTAAGTTTAAGTCTTTATTTTATTATAGTATTTCTAATATCGGATATTTTAAAATAAAGCCATAGCCGTGCTGACATTATGCCCGCAGAAAAGTTTACCGGGCAGGCTGTTGTTAGTTACTTCCTACTTTATTCCTCATGTTTGCTGACCCGCATAAATAAGGGTCGAAATCGATTTCACTACCCCAACTATGTAATTACATGCCCCTAAATTTATGTTTTGATTTAAATACGTTTTTCTTTATCAGCTGGCCCTTCACACTCGGTTCGGAATCACATTTATCGGTCAAACGAGAGCTTCTCTTTATTTAAAGGGGAATTTCTCTTTCGTCGTAAATGTACGGTAGGAATCTTATAGGATATAAAGAAAATACGGTCATCCATGGAACTCGACTGAAACCCTATTTGCCTTTTCGGGGATACCACTATCTCTGGCTCAATTCGTAGGCAAAGCCACTCGGCCAAGAATGAAATACAAAATTCGCCTTACTTCCACCGAACAAATCGTGCTGCTTATTCGGACTATCTCGTTAAGGTTGTGAATTGACTTACATATAACATGCGTGTAAGAAAAGGTTTTCATAATTTTATCAGAATAGGATCGCTATTCGCTTATCTAGCAAATGTACGTGAATGATTGTAAAGAAAGTAAAGAAGGTACGTATAAAGAAATAGAAACATCTTATATACTTATAATAATAACCCTTATATGTCCCACTGCTGGGCATGGGTCTCCTCAAAATCAGGCGAGGAGGGTTTGGACTTTTGGCCATAGTTCACCGAAGCGTTGGCCCAGTGGGGGTTGGTGAACTTCACACATATTGATTTCTAATGTTTACGCGAATTTCACTCATTATAATAAAACAATTATTACGGATTTTATAGCGGTTTATTAAGATTTTTACAAACCCGACGTTTCGGATATTTTACAGCAACTATGGTCACGGGAGGAGTTAAAATTGTAAAAATCTTAATAAACCGCGATAAAATCCGTAAAAATTGTTTTATTATAATGAACTTCACACACTTTCAAAGACTTTCAATCTCATCAGGCATACAGGCTTCCTTCACAGACCTTATATATAATAAATAACGATAAATAGTCAACATGATCCATAAACGTTAGTCTACTCGGGACGAAGTGTAGATGTTTGCTGAATGATGAAACTCAATCAAAAACACACGCACAAAGCGTATTCCTCCCAGGGGTAAAAAGTACAAACATTCTAAAAATATAACATCTATCCGTTTTAATTGACATAGAATGGATATAGAATTAAAATTTCAACACTGTTTACACGAACCGAACTACAAACTCCGAGGTAAACGATATAGTTTCCTTTTTTATAAAAACCTATTTTTTCGATTGTAAAAAACAAATGTAACAATATTTGATGGTTTTGAGCATATTTTGAGTATGTTAAATCATTAAGTTAACATTAATTATATCCGGTGGTCTATTACGTGGGTAACACTGCAAATGTTTAGAACTGGCTAGTTAGAAACATTGAAAATGAAAACTTTTTTTGAATTACAATTTTAAAACTCTTTGGTAACCTAATGTAGTATATTGCATTCATTTGTCATTTGTTTTTGTGAATTGGCGGCAAATCTAAAACTCTTGTTACACGTGAAAATGAACATAACGTGAGAAAATTTTCGGTCAATGATTTATTATGACTTTCGTTTTAGGCTTACTCAACAACAAAGCTATGATAGGCTGTGATTAGCATTTTTTAATGAAGCCCCATCTCGTGCCACTATTTACAATTGGTTTAACGAGTTTAAGCGTGGACGTAGCAATCTCAGTGATGATCCGCGTGAGGGACGTCCTTTAACAGCGACTACTGAAGATAACATCAGTGCTGTGCGACGCATGATAGAGGAAGATAAGAGAGTGACCTATCAGCAGATACGGGTAAGCCTAGGCATTGGTATGAGTCAAGTTTAAAAAATATTACACGAACATTTAGGCGTCAGGAAGCTTTGTACCAGATGGATTCCCCATACTTTAACCGACGACCAGAAACGCCTCCGCATGGACTGGTGTCGCCAAATGTTAGATAAGTTCAACCAAAAAAAAAGTTGTCCAATATTTGACATCATCACAGGTGATGAAAGCTGGATATATTGTTACGAACCCGAAACCAAAAGACAATCAGCTCAGTGGGTGTTTCCTTTCGAGGATCTGCCAACTGAGGTAAAGAAAGGAAGAAGTCAAGGAAAAAAGATGATTGCCTCATTCTTTGGTCGGAAAGGTCAGTTCGCGACAGTTGTGCTAGAAGATGGAAGGACAGTTACTGAAGACTGGTATGTCAATCGCTGTTTGTCTGTTGTCTTGGAAAAAATTCGACAGCAGCGCCCTCGAAGCAGGATCCTCATTCACCAATGCACCAATGACAATGCTTCAGCGCACTCCGCAAAACGGACTGTTGAATATTTGACTATGGCAGGTGTCGAGATAATAAGTCTTCCGCCTTACAGTCCAGACCTGGCGCCCTGCGACTTTCATTTATTCCCAAGAACTAAAGATAAAATTCGAGGTATAAGCTTTACGAGCCCTGAAGATGCGGTGAAAGCGTACAAAAATGCCATAGAAGAGACTCCTAAGGAAGAATGGGCCCACTGCTTTTCTCAGTGGTTCCATCGAATGCGACGATGTGTCGAAAGAAACGGAGATTACTTCGAAAAACAATAAAAGTATTGGCAACTTTCTACATTAAGCCGTTTTTCATTTTCTAAACATTTTCAGTGTTACCTAGGTATTTATGCTTTATTTATGTTTGATGTAACTTATTCTTTTATATTTAATTAAGCTTAATGCACCTAGTGACAAAAGCTATAAAATGATTGTTATTAAAGGGTAAACGTGGAAATTTTCGAATAAATAAAAGATTGTCCTTTGTAGCATAAATGCACGGGGGAAGTTTACTGAGCCGCTAATGCTGTTTGCCCGTGGACACGTCACCTGTGTGTCTTAATCATTAGTCGAAGCATACCTCGTCATTAAACGGAACCTTGTGTGAGTTGTTTCTGCAAACGCCCAAAGGGATTGTGACGCCGGAGTTAGATTTGATTGTCGAAGTTTAGACGGCGAACCGATTTTAAGGACCTATTTACAGCGCATATGTTCTACTTACTATTGAATACGGATCTCCTCGAAATCAAACAGATAGTGGGTATAAGAACAATGCGCTGGTCAATGGTTTCTCTCACAATATTTACTTTACCTTTCATGACCAAACACTATTCACATCGTTCTGGTATACGGAAAGATCTAGAAAAAGCTATTTCTCATATGTTAACCTATAATAACGAGATTGTTAGCATATAATCAGAGCGATTATTTCCCCACCATGGTTCAGGCCTTGACGTGGCGGTGGGGCTTAGTAGCCTAGGGTGAGCCCAGCACCTTGGGTGAAGCTAATTGAGCCGAGGGGGCTCTTTGTACCCCTCTTATAAGAAGAGGGGACAAAAGAGCAGGGGGCAAGGGGTGAGGATGGGAACCTTATCCCATTGTACTGTCCCGACGTTGGGAGGGGTTATTCTGTCCCGCAGGACAACCGCTCTGTGGAGGTGGCGTCGGTCCCTTGCGGGACTGACCAGCTGTCGAGGTGCCCTGTTAGCTTAACAGATCCGGGGCACCTCACCAAGGCGGCACTGGTGGCACTCGCCGGGTTTTAGTGGGTAGAGCTGCGTCCACTTACCATCTTTCGGGCGCAATGAGTCCCACATACCCGCCTGGGAAGACCCACTCCCCCGCGGGATGCCTCAGAGCATTTCCCGGCGTAAAAGAAAAAAAAAGCGATTATTTAAGTCATAATAAAATTGAGACTTAAAAAAACATAAAGGTATTCAAGCAATGATATTAAAGATTCATCGAGTATTTGGGGCTATTAAATTATTCAGCGCTAAAACGGTTGGCCTTCCATTTAATGTAGACAATATTACATTTTAATTAAATAAATGTTTAATCTACAGGATGGTAGTATTTAAGACCAGACTTTAATATTAAGAGACGTCAGTCATCTGAATTTCTGTGTAATATCTATCGGAGACTAGAATGTGAAAATGGAAATGTGGAATATCTATTATCTACTACTACGAATGCGACACTGAAAGCTCTTAACAAATCAAAATATCAACGAATTAGCAACTAATTAGTTTTATGATGCCTTTTCAAAATAGTATCCATACTACATTCATATCGATACATCGCTGCATCTGATGAAATCACTGAGAAAATCACTTTGTCCACTCGTCCTTAGGGGGTCTCTTCGACTTACAGTCGTGTGCCGCCCTCGTACTAACTCAGTATAGTACCTATACATGCAAGTTCTGATCAATCTCTACGAATTATAGTATATACAATACGACTCGTATAAAATACGAGTAGAATAGGAACAAGTAGTAGTCTATTATTGTTACCTCGCTTCTCATATAAATATAAATAGATTTTTAACTTCCTTGTAAATGTTAGTTTCAATCATATCGATGATCAATGTGGAATTATGATTTGGGGTCAATCGCCAAGGACTAACAATGAGTAAAGGGTAACATGATGTAATTATTGACGGATAAAGGCTAATAATGGCGATAGCAAATTGTTGATTTAATATGCACAATTGTAAACTCTTGGCGTTCTTTGAGGCTTATTTTCAGCAGTGGACGGATACCTAGAGGCTGATGATGATGATGACGACGACGATGATGATGATGATGATTGTTAACTCTTAGCTGTTGATGATGAAGTTTGATATTTATGACCGTATATCGATGTATTCTCCTTTATTAGTTTGTCTGTCCTTGATACAGCTATTGCTGTAATTACATTTGGGATTTAAAATGTGTCCTAGTACTGGATACAATCTGGACTAGTATTACAACTGGGATTTTTTAATTTCCAATATCACTCTTTATTCGTATGTATTTTCATGAATAAAATATTCGGTATTTTATGCCCATAAAGCCAGCGAAAAAAAATAGTTTTAAATCGCTTAGATAAGTGCAATTGTTATAATTATTATTCATCATCGTCACTTTTTTTAAGTCCACTGTCCAGTGTACATAAGTAGAGACTAATTTCATTGTTGACAGAGGTCAACAATGAAATTAGTGTGTTCAATTACATAGATAGATTAATGGTTTATTTCTATTCTTAGGAACTCTCTATCCTATATGTCTTAATTATATATATATTAACGTTTGTTATTTATTGTTGCAGGTTTCGGATTCGTCACGTTTCAAAGCGAAGATATTGTAGATAAAGTCTGTGAAATCCATTTCCATGAAATCAACAACAAAATGGTAAGTGATACATTATATGCTGTTGGATGTAAGTGGCAAATGATCGGACGTATTTGCGTTCATTGGGAAAGGCCTATGTTCCGCGTGGACGGATAGAGGGTGATGATGGTGATGATACTTTAGTTATGTATTATATCTGATGGTAATAGAGAGTTTGAAAGGACGCTACGTTTCAGAAAACGAAGGTCGATCGCCTTATACGTGGCACGTCCTTCGTGTAGTGGCACGGTTATTAAAGATGTTGATTATAAACTAAAACTTTAAGAATACTTTCGTACCTTTACAAATTATTTGTATCTTTGTCGTAGAATTATTAAATTACTCGCTGCTTATTATTTATTAAATTTATTTGGAGCAATAGAATATGATGTTAATAAGCTTAAGGCAATCAATTTAAAACTAAAATTCACAGCATTTCATGATACCCGATAAGATCGTTGAATTAAAATGACCTTTCTGAGAAGCCATTAGACGATAATTTCGGAAGTAGCTAATTCAATTCCGGTTTCAAATTTAAAAAAATTAAAATAAAATATCAGTTGAGAATCAGAAATTCTCAATCCTAATGTTAACATTATGGGCCAGATATCAATTAGATTGAAAGAAGCGAGCTGGCTTCAGTTTAAATAGAGCCAATAAAATGCCACTAAAATGTTTTTACTCTGCTTTGATTTTTTCCTCTGGTCTTACCCAATGATGTGGGTATATATTTAACCTAGCATCGCCCCTCGGTTCCACCCGCATACTTCCCTTTCCCGTGGCAGTACAAAGATAAATTATAGCTTATAATGGCTTATATGTTATTCTGATGAATAAGATTTTATTTCATCAAAATCCATTCAGTAGTTTTTTTGCGTGAAAGAGCAACAAATATACATCCAACATCCATCCAACAAACAAATATAACAATATTATGAAATGAATGACGTGAAATATTATAAAGTTGTCAATAAGAATCAAGATTACTCCGAACAAAATCAATATTTAAGGTTATTTTCACTACAATTTTAGTATTCGAATATGGTAGATTATGAGCAAATTAATATAGTCAAAAGGTATATATTTAAATTGATGTACAAAGATTGAACGGAAATGACAACCATTTTTTTTATTAAAATTAAAATACGTGACGAACCTTTACAGTCATATAAATTTAGTTATTGCTCATTTGAGTCCCCTTTATACATAATATTATGCTAGTAAACATTGGCCTATATTAACGTAGCACGCAATACGTAAGACATTATTTTTGTCCACATTACTGAGAGGAACAATGGCACGATGGATATAGGCACGCGAGCTGGACCCTAAAAGGATGAAATATGACATTCAACGCAAAAAACCTGAATTTGTATGAAAAAATTGGTGAAAATTTTCTGTCATTTTGATATTCTTTATACTAGTTGTTGCCTGCTTTGAACTTAGCTTAAAGCTGTGAGGGGCTGATGATTGTTTTTACAGCATGACATAGTTTAGCATTATACTGATATTTTCAATGAACCAAACTCACAAAATTGCCTCTTTAATATATTAGTATAAAACTCTGTAAGTCTTCAACCAATGCGTCATCCCCGTAATGACCTACGGGACTGAAACATGGCCTCTAAATTTACGACTGGTCCGTAAGTTTGCCGTTGCACAATGTGTTATAAAGCGTGCTATGCTGTGTGTTTCTTTGGCAGATGGGATTTGAAACGAATATATCCGCCGGAGAACTAACGCTACCGGTATCAACCGCTGAATCAGCTACAGATTTAGGTAGACGAAGCTGCGCCGCGCTTAGGTAGACAAAATGTTGGTCGGCCATTAATCAGATGGGAAGACATGCATCGGCCTGTCCGTGTTGGATGCGAGTAGCCAGGGATCGACCATCTTGGCGGTCATTGAGGGAGGCCTATGTTCAGCAGTCGATGCATAGAGGCTGATAATGATGATGAAAATAGATCTCTGAATATATTGTGCTCTAACTATAGAAACCCTGAATATGTTTCCTGTCTAATTCAAAAATTTATGTCGATATTTATGTAAATCAGTAACCATTTCTGAAAATAAAATGGATTGAGAAACGCTTAGAAAAATGGTCGGAGGTCTTAGAGAATGTTGTTTACATTATGACAAACTGTATAAACAATAATAGGTATAAATCCACAAAAAGTAACGAACAAAGAAGTAGTAGTAAATAATCATTTGAATTGTTCCCATTCACATTTGGTGAGTTTATTAAACATAATTACAGCATAATTGCGACGGCTTTGAACATAGAATTACAGAGTTGGTTATTAACTGTATTTGTTTAAGCTCATATCAGTTAAAATTAAATGCTAACTTTGGTAATGGCATTTTGCGTGTCAAACCGCAGAGTAAAAGTAATTAAATTAATTCGAGAATAACACGTTTGAGCTTTTTATCAAAGGATCTGCAACTCGTTAATTATTAATATACGTATTGAGATGTCTATGTTAAAAAATATTTTTTAATATGTCAAAAAATATTTATAACCAATTAACTTCCCGTAATCAAGCTATGAGTGTATTTGGGTTTTACATTTTTCTTATCTATAACTTGCTCATATATTTATCAGTTCGATGACAAGTCTAGAGCGGCTTTACACTCTCCTCAAGACAGTCCGAGGCAAGGCGAGTGCGAGAGTGTAGATAGCGCTCTCCTGCCTTGGTCTGTCATATATATATATTTATTAATAGGCGGAGGAAGAGGCCTCGAGTGAGATATTAGCGAGTGCTCTCGACCGAGATTGTAGAGCCGCAATTAGAATGTTGCTGTAAAAGCGTCAAAATATTTGATATCATATTTAAGCTTATCTCACTATCCTAAAACCGAATAATCACTCATTCTTGTACTCCAGGTAATCTCACTGTAACATAAAGCTGAAATATTTCACATATTCACTTAATACCTCCCGTGTAACATTCAACACATGTTATGACAAAACACAGCTATTTGTAGGGCTCAAAACATAATCACTTAAAATTCTTTTCCCCTTTATAATGTTAGGGAGCCGGGACTTCTCGAAGCATATTCCTTATTAATGCTTGTTTTCCTCACCCCATACCCTAATAGCTGTACGAATCTTGCCTAAAAGGAATCGGGGGTGATGTACATTCTAAGTGGAACAAACAGCGAACAAAGACATCAAACAAATGGGTAGTGTTTTAGAGTAATTACGATTTGCTTCCGTGCGATGTGAAAGGTGTGTGAGAGTGAAGGCTTCCGAGCGATAATGTGTTCGTCGCAGCCGTAAATAAAACCGCCAGTTTGTCTTCAATTTTAATCTCAACGAATCATTAGAACGTCGCTCAAAGGTACCGCTTTGCGAGTTTCATTATCATCACGATTTCAAAAAGAGAATATGGACGAGCTAGCAGTGACACGCGATTTCACCCACGTACTTCCCTTTCCATCCTCCCTCTTGCACGTTTTCCTTTCATCTATCCCAAAATGAACGTCCTCTCCTTCCTTGGACGCATAAGATGAGAAGTTCTTTTAAACACGTGTTTCTAAATTACGTATTTTATCAGCTTACCTTCTTTTTATTCTTTTTTTGGATAGTAAAATAATAGTTTGTAGAGTATAGATATAAACTATTACATATTCATGGTAATAGTGTTATATCAAAACAGAATACACGATATAAGCTTTTTATTATACGGCCGAATATGTTCGCCCGAGGCTCTTTAAGTGTATTAAATCTTTGGTAAATGTTAGAAGAAACTAACTTGTTTATTTTGGTATTACTCAGGTATTATGTAGCCCATACTTAGAAGTTGCATGTAAAAATATATTTGAATGATGAATGTAATTCGGAGTTATGGATGTATATTTATTATATTATGTTATGATAGAATGTAACCTTGTATAATCATCTTTTTTTTTCTTTTGCGTCGGGATACGTTCTTAGACATCCCGTGGAGGAAGGTCGCACTCCCCAGGCGGGTATGTGGTATTCGCTGCGCTCTAAATATGATAAAGTGGACGCAGCTCTACCCAATAAAACCCGACGAGTGCCACCAATGCCGCCTTTGATGAGGTACCCCGGATCTGTTGAGTCCCATAGCACCTCGACGGCTAGTCAGTCCCCAAGGGACCGACGCCGCCTCCACAGAGGGGCTGTCCCGCATCACAGAACAACCCCTCCCAACGTGGGGACAGTGCAATGGGGTGAGAATCCCATCCTGTCCCTTACACCCTCCAGCTCTTTTATCCCCTCTTCTCATAAGAGGGGTACAAAAAGCAGCTCACTCGGTTTGATTGGCTTCGCCCAAGGTGCTAAGTTCACCTTAGGCTACTGAGCCCCACCTCCATTACAAGGCTTGAATCATGGTGGGGACATAATCATCCCTAAACTAGACTAACCTGGTATCGTTTTTCCATAAATTTTATTTTGATCATAATTATTACCCTTTTTAACCAACTTCAAAAAGGAGGAGGTTGTCAATTCGCCGGAATCTTTTTTTGCCTTTACTGTTATATACTGTATGATATAGGCCTCTCTTAATGAACGCACAAATGGCTAATATAAACGAACCTGGCATATCATTAAAAATGAACTGAGGTAGTTTTAAACAAAACACATTATTCCATTACATGTTCACAGAATAAAATGTTTCTTAACATGAAAAAACTCACATATTGGCACAGACGTATGTAAAACAAGGACAAAATAATAACACTATTAATTTGACGTATACAAAAACGTCAACAACGTAGGTTCTTCTGTGACCTCATTAGTATTAAGGAAATAATTTGAAATATAATGAGTAGGGAGAACAGCATTCAAATAAACATATCGTTAATAACTGAGGAAAAACTTCAGCTTATTATGTTATGTATTATGTGATTTGCATAAGTGGTAACGGGCTGAGACAGAACTCGGATAAAAAACGCCCGGTGCTTTTGCCACGCGATGGAGAGGTGATCATGATGATCATATTATATAAAAAATGGCATGGACGTGTGTATTAATGATGATTTCGCATGACGTGATCTCAATACCATTAAATCATAATCATACGCTTTTCGAACATAGTAAAGATATTTAGAGACAAACAAAGAAATGTCACATACATAAAGAACACATATTGCAGTAATAAACTAATAAGGTTTGCTATCAGTGTAAGACGTAAATGCCCCTTTATTGTAATCTAAATACTTAAGTGGTACAAATTAAGACAAATGTTGAGGCGCCACATTTTAAGGTTCAATGGAGAATATACTTTTAACGACTATCAGTAAGTAGATTGTAACATTATGTTACACCATACTCTGTCATGCTGCCTGCAGGCGGCGCTGGGTCCTCTGAAGTTCAGGAGGAGTCTGCCCAGAAAGACAAGTCCCCTCCGATGACCGATGTCAGACCGCGACGCAGTGCCCCCATCTTGGCACCACGGATCGACCATGCGATCGTGTCGACTACGCGGCCTGACTATATGTGACCAGCTCCGACCATCTGCGACTATAGCCGATTATCTACGAACCAGTCCAACATGAGGTTACTGGAGGATGCCTGGAATTATCATCTGACTAGGGAGTTCAGGTTGAGTTCACGCCACCTCCACATAGGGGTTATACCGCAGCACAGAACAACCTGGGGTGAGGTTCCCGTCCTCGCCCCTGCTCTTTTGTCAAAGACAAAGACAACACAAAGACCCCCTCGGCTCAATTAGCTTCGCCCAAGGTGCTCGGCTCACCCTAGGCTACTGAGCCCCACCGCCACGTCAAGGCCCACCATGGGGCTGGTTGAGAATACTATGCTAATCGGCGTTATATCCTTTTTTCTCTGTAAGTTTATTGTAATCTTTTGAGAAAATTAATGTCTTTAACCGTAATTTTCTTTGAGTTAATGATAATGTGGCATGCACGCATACGCACGTAATAAAGATAGAGGCGTCATGACACCATGTTTACTGTGAGTAGCTTCCTCGTAAATTTAATATGTCGTTATATTAAAATGGTCGTTAAGCTTAACCTTAGCAAGCGATAGGTTGGTGTCATGGTTTATTTTAAATTTCACCTGATATATTAATTTTGATATTGATGATGGATAATTTGGATAATGACGTCATATATTGAGGGGAAAGAGGATTTTATACTTATATATAGATTTATTAAACGGTAATCTGTCACTGATATTGAGAAGTTAACTGATGGTTTAGTACAGGCTATCAACAGCTTTCAACACGTGATAATTGCGAGTCATTTTTTCACAAACATTTGCATTATGTACAGACAAGTTTCCGAGAGACTATTGTTTTGCATTCAAGAATATACACTTGATTAAATTATTTTTCCAGCGAGGAATATTTAGTAAAAAATATCATGTAACAAGAACAAACATAAATACGGTTACCTCTATAAGAGAAATTACGCTCAGAGACGGCTTGCCTCGCTTCTGCATTTTGAAACATAAATAGAGGGTCCCATTAAAACGCTCGCAACAAATTCTCGTCACTCTATTACGTCCTTATACATTACTCCCTTAATTGCTTCAGTTCACTAGGAATTTTAACAATACACTTCTTTGGTACCGCAACATTTTTCACATTATTGTTTCAAACAAACTCGTGTTGCATATTTTAGATACATAATTTGGTACATTGGTGATTAGTATTTAATGTAGGCCCAAAAATCCTAATTGTTTATTGTAGTTTACATATATCGATTCGTATATTTTTGTTAGAGTTTTATTTTTTAATAGAACTACGACAAAAATACTAAAAAAATAAATACTTTGTAATTTTAAATCAAATTTTCTATTGATTCACCGGTATAATAGTTTTGTCTAATATTACATTTATTTTTGGCTCAATAAACTGTAATGTATAAACAAAATAACAAAACCAATAAATTTAAAAAAGAAAATATAAAATATGTATATCGTATCGAAAAAGATGTCTAAGAAGTTTGAAAGCGATAGCTCAAATGCAATGAGTGATGGAATATACCGCTTGCCTTCAAGCAATCGCATAAACACTTCTGCGAAACCATTTTAGGTATTACGTACATTTTTCTCCCCGATCGTGCATGAGGCAAACAAATGGTTTCCGTTTAGGAAATAACACTAAAAGTAGGCACATTTGAAACTGCCACTTAAATCTTCAGATACTCGATCGCCATTTTTCTTTGCATTTAAAAGGGATAGCGCTCTGTCATTGCCGCCATCTTGTGAATTTTTAACACGATTTCTAAGATGATATAGAAATAAACAATAATTTATATATAGGAAATATAATTGAATATTATATATCTGATTACATTTCCCCCAAGGCCCTTGATCAATCAATCACGTTTTTGCACCCGTGATTAACATAATGTTTATATTTTAACCTCGGGTAGGATCTATTGATTCTTGGGGCGCCATTTTATTGTGACTAAGATTTTATCCGGAAACTCTTATATATATCCTTCACACTTCTTAGTGTTCATATGTAGTGTTCGTTTTAATCCTTTTGAAACTATTTAAGTATTAAAAAAATATCAAATCAATACCAGGAACAAGTAATCTCTTTGAGATAAAATGATTGTAGTAATTTTGGAAGAGGTAGTGCCATGCTGCTTTGTAACCGAATTGGGCCGGCACGACCGCGGTGGTACCTCTCGCTCACATAATACCGGCGTCAAGTGACAGCTATGCTGTCGCGTTTCGTGAGGTTTGTAAGTTTCCGGTGGCCTATTGGGGGGATAGAGTTTTCCCTATCGGGAGGGCAACCCTCATAACCCTTGTTGTGCGTGCATGTGCATGGGCGTCGATAGTCGCGAAAAGGCTTCGACTGCTCGTTTGTATTCCTATGTTATAAAAACATAATATTTCGAATAGTGTAATAGTAACATGTCTTATTTAATGTGAGTGATGTGAGAGGATTTGAATATTTTAAAGGGTAGATTTTTTTTATGAATACGTTTATATTCATGTTTGCTTCATGATCATATCCCTGAAGATTTAAGATATAAATTTCTATTATTTTATTTTACCTCATTTTTATACACGTTATAACCGACTTGGTATTTATGGTTTTATATTTACTGTTTATTAGAATAAACAGTAAATATTTTATGTAACTTTTAATAACTTTTAAATAATTGTATAAAATAATGAAATCCCCTGCAAATCTCTTAAAATTAACAAACGATTGTTGATAATTGGAGCATGTTCGCGCAGTTGATGTAGAATCACGCTAAAATGTACAATAACATTTCAACAACCCCTTTAGCGAGTCTTTGGGGTCGATCGGCTGACGTGACAGGTGTGTAAGTTTTGGGGTGCGACACAATAACGGAGTAAGTTGCACGCGTTGTAGCAACGCGATAATTTACTTTCCCAAAAAATAAAAAGATTAGAGAATAACAAAGGCCTTTATATATAGCCTTTGCCTAGCTTCTTGCACAGCAAATCAATTAACTCCTCTTTTATATGTGCTATTCAAAAAAGGTAAATAGGTGATCATGACAAGTGTACTAGTAACCTAATACAGGCGTGATCATGCCTCAAGCTATAGACCTTCGTCAAAAAGACACCATCAGGTGCCTAAAATGACGGTGAGTGGCGAAAACGTCATACGATATTTTAGAATTACTTTCATATGATAGGTACATTTGAATATTTAATATACGATATTCATGTGAATTCTTGTTTATTTGTGTTCTTATTAATCTATACTATATAATATTATAAAGCTGAAGAGTTTGTTTATTTGAACGCGCTTATCTCAGGAACTACCGGTCCGATTTTAAAAATTCTTTCAGTGTTAGATAGCCCATTTATCGAGGAAGGCTATAATAACATGACGCTGTGTCTAACAGTAGTTAAGTTGAGTAAGTTAACGCGGGCGAAGCTGCGGGCAACAGATAGTATTTCAATATTTTTATCAATCCATTTTCTTATTATATTAATATGCTTATGCATTATACAGCTTGCACAGTTGCATTATTCACGATATTATGATAAACAAGTAAATATGTTATGCACCCTCGGCTGGACATCTCCCTATGATGTGAGCGAGTGGTGACGTCATAAAGACGTCAAAAAGTGGTATAATTGTAGATTCGATAGATACGATAATAGTGATAAATACGAAGTAACTTAATCAAAAGATAAACTATCTTTTATTGTTCTTTTTTTAATTAGTCATCAATGCTAGATTTTCAGTTAATGATTTAAAATTAGTAAAAGACAACGGAATTTTTTTTTGATCATTAATTTTGAGGCCCTCAAAATATATATATGTATGTACTAACGGTCATAATGTGATCGTAATCACCACAGGAACAACCATCTAATTTCCTATGTACGTACAATATAAATTTAATGGTTATAATGCACATGGGGCACGCAACTCCCAAGTGACTCAACTTGAGCCAACGCAGACGTAAATTATGGTTCAACAGGCCTTTCCGGCTGCTAACGATCTCGAACTTAAATTTGAAACGTGAAAGAAAATTAATTAATCACAGGTGGCACGGGGCGTTCACGTATTGACTGTATCGTACGTCGAAGTTTTAAGTGAGATGAAATTTTGATATTGTTTCTTATATTTACACAAATCACGAATTAAAATAGTAAACAATATAGTAAAACAACTTCTTTCTTCTTTCTTACACTTACTTACAGTGAAATTCGTGTAAACATTAGAAAACAGTAGTGTTTATGCTTTATGTCATATCATAGTTTCTAGAATTTTTAGCTATACTAATTATGAACCATGCTAATTAAGAGCTAGATTAAAAAGACGAATTGTATGTTTCTTATATGTGTACGCGAATCGTTCATTAATGAAGCGCTACTTCGATGATCGCGTTACTTTCTATCGTTTTTTTAGAATTTATATCAACCATGGCCATGTATGTCATCATGGTTAATGTTTGTAGATTCGATATTATTAAATCCTAGCGTAATATCTAGCAAAAGATTAGAGAGAGTAAAGTTGACGGTGATACTGTAAATTCTAAGTTCCTCGCTAAATATCCGAGAATGTAATCTTCAAGTTGTTTGTGCACTGGAATATATGACCGTAGTAACATCAAGAGGAAAACCACATAAGAAGTCTTGGACGGCATGTGAAGTCCAACCCGCATGGGGCCACACCAGTGAACTATGGCTTAATACTTTCTTCTGATTTAGGGAGAAGCGGGAAAAAGAATAATTCTTTCACAATATTGATAACTTTGATATACACCGTTTTTTTATGTTAGTTGAATAGGCAAACTGGCAAACGTACCACCTGATTGTAAGTGGTCGACGTCGCCCATGAACATAAACTAGTATACCTGGAACGAGCCCAGGCAATACGTTTATGTGTTGCCTATCCTGAGACATAAGATATTTAGTCTCAGTGCCAGTAATCACACTTCCTGTCCTGCCCTTCTCTCGTTTTATATATGATATTATAAAAGTATGAATACATATCTCAAATGTATAGTTAAAAATTGAAATTATATAAGTCATAAATATCAAACGAAAAACTAAACTTGAATGTTGTATTCCTCATCGGAATAGCCATATTAAGATTATAACAAAATCGAATTCGAGACAAAACTAATTTGATATTGCAAATCGTTCATTCTGCCATTAATAAATGGAAGAATTTAATTAAATTAAAAGTGGGACAAAACCAATATATTAATTAAAGCGGGGTTTATCAATAAAAGCCATATGTTACGGCAAGCTGGTTCATTACTAGAACGCGTCGTCTCCGCACCATTACCAGGGAGTTAGGAGACACGAGCGGCGATAAATACCGGCCGAGGAGCCCTGCTTTATTTCTTGTGCACAATTTCATTTACATTAGAGGTGCTGAGCTCCCCCCTCTCGAGACTCATACGAAAGTCGCGCATTCATGCAAAACAAGTTACGAGCGCTGAGACCACGTGCCGCAAACCGTAATCTAGTCGGCGGTCTGACAAGGCACCAACGCTAACATACTTAATTACTACTAATTGCTACAGCTTATAATAAACATCGTGAACTTATGCAAAGTAATACCTACCGTGAACACTTACAAGTTATTGCAAGTATTTCGAATTTACCAGTCTGTCTTATTAAGTTACAATTGTTTAAGACTATAATATTTTCTGGCCAATATTTTTACTTAAATTTTTTAAATTTCGAATTAAATGATCTCCACAATCAATTATAATAAATCATATAATTCATCACCCGCATATACAAAATAGCCGCCATACTAGAATTACGTCACGTTTTAAAACTTCAAATTTAATCTGGCTAATAACTGTGTTCATAAGATTTGTATTGATACAAGAGCTAATGTAACATATACTGTATTTTCATTACCTAATGAAAGGGGTCGTTTGACATAGAAAAGAGAACCTACATTGCCAACCATAGACGCATCCAATTTTGCAAATTAAAGCCGTATTATCGCATAACGGATACATAGATACCTAAATAGAAATCGTTTTCATAAGTCTAATACGTTTCTACGATTACACTATTTACATTTAAATTTATAAGAGACTTCTTGGACCAAACATATAGTACATTCAAGCCATACGTATTGGGTACACGAATTTCATTACAGCACGTTTCAATTGGCTAAACGATGCGGTCGCCATCTCTTGGCCGTTTGCAATCGGTTTATTCTTTTTCTACATTCGAGCACCTCTTAAGGTTGATACGAATTAGTTAAGCAACGAGTCCACTGTAATCGTGTTGGTTTACAATTGCAAAGTAGCGCTAATACTGCTGAGTAGTTGCCAATACGCATTATGTTTGTTTTACTGCTTGGACATGCCAAGTTTCGTAATTAACTTAATTCGTTTTGTTAATTAGAACTACTGTAATATTATTTTCCTGCCAGATATAATTAAAACCACCTTCGTTTCATACTTTGTTCTTTTTATTGTCAGCTTGTAATAGACCATTGCTGGATGAAACTCTTTCTTCACAAATTACGTCTTCAGTGTCCTACTGGAATTATTTTTTGAGTACTACAATGTCTACTACTTGTTATCAATTCAATATATTTATCATATCTAATTATATCAAGACACGCCATATTTGCTCCATTTATAATTTAAGTGAATTAAACTATAATTATGTACTAACTACGGTGTATGTTAATAATAGCTTTAACACAACTCGATAAATATTTACTGAAAAAAAATTATAAAAATATATTCACTTTGTTTCTAATTTCACTTAATTTTAGATTCATCAGGACGTCCGGTGACGAAAGATACTGTGAAGTATTCGAAACAAACGTCATATCGTCATCACAATTTCAACCTTTCCCATCCAGGAGCCACGTCAAGACAGCTCATCCCCAAATTTGAAATTACACTGAATGTCTTGCCATGAAATCTTAGATTCACATATTGTTTTCTAATGTTTCCGTGAGTTTTACTCATTATAATACGTGGAACAAGAATGGAACAACTTTTGCGGATTTTATCGCGGTTAATTTTTAGATGCCCGATGCTTCGCATAATTAACAGCAACCATAGTCACGGAAGGACATGTCCCCCTCGGTCATATAAAAATCTTAGTAAACCGCCATAAATCCGTAAAAGTTATTTTATTATAATCCTAATGTTCATTTGTAACATATTAATGTGATTATAGAACAAAAGACGTCTTGTGCTTCCCGATACGATCGTCATACCGCAATCGATTCACCAGAAATAGCCGACGGCGTTGAGCGTGGTATAAACGTTGCACGGCCCGCCAGCGTGTGCTCTTAATATTTAATAACCAAGTATTTCCATGACGTTCAATATGATGTGATTTTACATTCAACGCTAATGTTGATTCCCTGTCTTTTATTCGTGTTGACTAAACAGATAATGAAACAATACTTTACGGATTTCACGATTAAATAGATAAATCTTAATACAGCCTGTGATACAGTATAATAAAATAAAATAATAATAGGCTAATATTTTATAGGCGCGGAGGCCAAAAGTTGACTCCAATTTGTCTTACAATAATATAAAATTGATGTAGTACATTTATTTTTAAATCGGTCCAAGTTTTTCATCATGAATGCTAACTTGGTCGAACTATGGGACTGAAAATTATTTATTGCACAACGTTTTTTAATGTCCAGTACATTTATGCAGTATCACGGTTTGATTGATTGATGATTTAAATAAATAATTGATGTATAAAGCCTTCATTTTGTAACGAAACTCCATTTATCTTTCAACAGTTTTTATTTTATTTTAATACGGCTATTATTAATGTCCACGCATTTTTCCAATATCTTGTTTGCGTATATTTTTCATCGTATTTAATGCACTATTAACTACTACTATTAACTAAAAAAATTTACTAAAAATAAAAAATGTATGCCGAATGTATGTATGTATGAATGCCGTATATATGCGTGTGTATGTACTATGTATATATGTACGTATTTTTAAGACTTCAAATACATACTTCATATGCCTTTTATTTCATTATCAGTATCCGGTCGGTGTTAGATGTAGTGATGATGGCAATAACGGCTGTTTTACAATAATAAATTGTCGTGTTGTTTTGTAACAACTGTTGTTCTAAACTGCTGTCTGTTATCCTGTTATTGTTGATTTATAGACGTTGAAAAATATGAATAGTGACATTAAACAAAAAAAATCGGTTGTCTGTAAAGTTGGTTTACTGACGATAGTTGAACGTGACAACGTCTTAAGAAAATGGAACGCCTCAGAGCTAGGTAACGCCGCATGAGTCATGTTTTTTCGTGCATGCAGCCGGCTCCATCGAATTATAAGACGTTGTCACGTCAAAAAAAAAGGTCATTCTGCCTATTGCTTGCCTATTCTTACCTCATCGTTTCAATAATGACAACTGATAACAGGGCATAGTTATTCTTTAATAATGCATTATTCATTATTTTCAAATAACGCATTACTACAACTGTTGTTGTAATAATGACCACCACTAGTTAGATGCGTGTGGCAAGGGATCGGTGGTCTTGGCGTTTATTGAAGGAGGCCTATGTTCAGCAGTGGACGAATAAAGGCTGATGATGATGACGATGAAGTTATATTATTATGCATTTTACTTAGGATAATATAAATATTGTATGTGAAAACATTTTAAATATTTGTTTAATAAACACAAAGAATCGATGATTATGTTGTCATCTACGGTTGTCATACTATTTAGGGCTAGGTTCCTAATACTTATATTTAAATTTTAGGTTTAAGCCTACTTACTTTACCAATTTAATGATAACCAAGATTCGAATCACAAGTAAATTTATAATGTCGCAAAATACGAACGGCTTGAGGGCTATCTGTGAGGCGTTGCAGGTAGCGTTACCGCTTATCGACGATCCGATGATTTGAATTTCGTATATTACAAACCCGGTGAAGGAAAACTCCGTGACACCTGCATGTTTGATGAGATTAGAAGTCTTTGTTTGGTGTAGGTGGCATAGGTGCCCAAGACCCTCCTCGCAAGATTTCGAGGAGACACGTGCCAGCTGTGAGATGGTATAAAAGTCGATGATGTTTCCTCTAAACTCCCTCCCACTAAATAAACACAAACTCTAAGTGACTGTGCTTAAATTTATTAATTAACGGAACTCGATATGTGCCATCTTATTCCTAAGTGTAAAGATTCCTTGCGGTCTTTTTTATATTTCGAGCAATAACTTAATATAGCTATTATATTACAATTATAAGTTTTATAAGTATAACAAGGATAGCGTTATATGTTATTTGTTATATTATGTAAATTATTTGTGCTTCACTATCGAATTGGGCAGTGCCTGTAATGATAGTTAAGTTGTGGTTGAAATATATAAATAAATAAATAAGCAGTTTCTTCTTATTATTTAAAAAAATCATCCTTGTTTTACTGTTTAGTACCAAGTTATATTTCAGTAACATATTTTGATTCTAAGGAATGAAATAAATAAGAATAAATAGCATATAGATACAGTTACATCATATGGGAAAATATTTTGCAATTCTTAATATTGAAGGTGGATTTTCTATACCCAAGTTCGGGAATGACATCACGCAACACTGTACATGAAAACTTTAAAATTTATTTTGCTAACGTATAATAATACAACAATTTGAATATTTTTATGCGACTTGAATAAATATGGTACAAAGCACTATTTTACGTAAAATATAATCTATTCTAATATTATAAAGCTGAAGAGTTAGTTTGTTTGAACGCGCTAATCTCAGAAACTACTGGTCCGATTTGAAAAATTCTTTCAGCGTTAGATGGCCCATTGAGGAAGGCTGTAAGCCTACAGCCTTCCTCGATGGGCAAGCGTGATGTTATATAGCCATATAACATCACGCTGTAACTAATAGAAGTTAAGTTGAGTAAGTTAACGCGGGCGAAGCTTCGGGCAACAACTAGTTTATTTATAAAGTGAAACCTTAAATATTTTAATAAGATTTTAAAAAAGTCGTAGTTCACCAAAATATGGTATATTCATATTTTAACAGATCATCATCATCATCATCATCATCATCATCATCAGCCTTTATCCGTCTACTGCTGAACATAGGCCTCCCTCAGTGCCAAGACGGCCGATCCTTAGCCACTCGCAAGGTTAACATATACACATTTATAAATCCCGCTTAAGGCAGAAATCTGTAGCATGATGACTTTCTTGGCGAGATTCAAACTCACACCGTAAAGCGACATTATTTACCAATACACTGGCCGTTATATAAGTTATATATAAAGCTATATTCGATATATACCCATTCGCAAGTTCCCACGCTCGTCTTCCGTTTAGAGGCAATCGGAGGCAGACTCGCGCCGCTCTGTCAATACAGAGGCGAGAGGTTTCTGATAAACTTATCCACCCGTCCCCGAACCTTCAGCCGTCCTCGTTAATCTCTCACGTATATGTACGATATTAAAACGTTAAACCTTCTCATTATTGGCATTCGATATAAGAGAATAGATAATTTGTACAGCATTTAATACCGTAGTATTTTATTGTGAAACTTGTCTGTTTGGCGTCGTGCCCGTAAACGCAAGAATTTCAAAGGAAACAGAAATTTTTGTGCAAAGAAACAAACGCAAAATCTTATAAAATGCATTTTACGTCAACACATGCGAGTCGGTTCAGTGGTTCAGTAAGCATATACTGTACTTCAGGGAAGTTGCTTTATTTTGTATAGTTTCTTGTTCTACGCTTGAAAGGAACTTGCAATACTAAATTCATACAATTGCTCAAACTTTACCCGTTTAATAATTTTATACGTGTAATGACGTAATAAAAATGTCATATTTTGTACAATAATGAAAAATACAGTGCACACTAGTTAGTCATTAGTTGTGAAACAAAATAGTTTGCGATTAAATGCTTGCAATACAACATTTTATTATTTTCCTCTCTACACCTAAAGCATAATATGTGGTTTATGTTATTAATAAAAAAGATTAGACAATGAATACAATATGATAATTTATTTGTTTAAACGATGCATGTAAAATATGTTATAGTACTAACAATTAATCTTAATTGAACCTAAAGACTTATTGGATTTAATTGTATTTAAGTAGTTTGAATATAATTGAGTTCATATAAGTCGTAAAAATTCTTAAAGGAACATATTTTTCTAGTAATTTATAAAATACTAGTGGCACCGACAGACGTTGTCCTGTACAAACTTTTTTTTTTGTGAATCTAAACCATCCTCGAATACCCTTGAACTCACACAAAAAATTTCATCAAAATCGGTCCAGCCGTCTAGGAGGAGTTCAGTGACATACACACGCACACAAGAAATATATAGAAACAGATAACGTAACTATGTTGAAGTGTCAGAAATTAAATAAATATCTTTATAGAATAATTTTATCATAGAAATAGTATAACCTTATTAGGGATCGGTCGTTTTGGCGTTCATTGAAAGAGGCCTATGTTCAGCAGTGAACGGATAAAGGCTGATGATGATGATGATGATAGAGATAACCGGTGGGAGGGAAGCGCTGTGCCGCGCTCCCGGCTGCATGGGTACCACCATCTTGCTTGTTTCTCCCGTGAAACAGCTTTGCTGTGTTTCGGAGAGAAGGGCAAGACAGGCAGTGTAACTACTATATATAGGCAGATAGGCAACACATAAATGAGTTGCCTGGGCTCGTTCCAGGTAAACTGGTTTATGTTCATGGGCGATGTAGACCACTTACCATCAGGTGGCGCGTTAGCCAGTTTGCCTATCCAAGTAACATAAAAAAAAAAAAAAAAAGATAAACCATATTTCCGAATTTACCATTCATTTATGTATATCGAAAAATATTCACATAAATTACAAAAATTTTAAACAAAAATTAAAACTGCCTTCAAAATTTAAAAAAAACTAAAAAGTAATAAAATAATTTCCTTAATCTTTGTGCCTACAATTTATAATCAACTTGTTCTTCTACTAATATACAATCTTTGCATTTACCACATCATTAATGTTACTTTTGAAGCCGGTGTCGTATTCGTTGATGTAAACCTCTCTACCTACCTTGGCTGACACCGACTCCAAAAGTAACAATAATGACGTGGTAAATGCAAAGATTGTATATTAGTAGAAGAACAAGTTGATTATAAATTGTAGGCACAAAGATTAAGGAAATTATTTTATTACTTTTTTTTTTTTTTAATTTTGAAGTCGGTTTTAATTTTTGGTTAAAATATTTTTATTTCTTAATTTTTTGTGATTTCAAAATTCGATAACTGATTTTATTTGTCTGAAATATGGGTAGAACTATTAAACGCGTTGCTCAGATTAGATAGCGCTGTATAAATGAGAAGAACGTAGAAAGGGTTTAAATCATTACATAACAAATGAAAAAACCGAAATGGAATTGCGTAAAACTTTATATACATGTAATCGAAAGCAATCACGGCAGATTTGCTGCTATTCGTTAAATAATTCCATTATATATAGGTATAGAACATCACCAATATATAGATATAGAATTGATATTATGATGACCTTGAAAAACTATGATGCGCTTCCAAGCCACAGTTGTTTTTTGTTCATTTAACAACGAAAAGTAATAAAATTACATGATTTTGGCATAATATTATTTACCGTATGAAGTAAGCCCAATTAAAGCTGTAAATCGTCGAGGATTCCCCTCGACTGTGTATGGTCTCCATGATCACACCTGTAATGACGCTTATAACCCATATGGGTACAAAGTTCTCATCAATTTAAATTAATTAAGTCCAAACACAAGGTAGCTACTGTAAACTGTTGAGGAGTTCCCTTAACTGTCCTTTGTCTTCATCATCAGACCCCTAATGACAGTCACAACCCATCTAGGTGTAAAGTTCTCATCATTACAAATTAATCAAGCCCAAACACAAGGTTACTGATGTAAATAGTTGAGGAGTTCCCTCGATTGTCTTTCGGCTCCAGCATCAGATCGACTCCAGACCTTCATTAAATTGAAGTCCTTCAAAACACTTTATAAAAAAAATATCAAACACACTAGTCGCCCCTACGATTTTCGAAAGTTCCCCTCGATTTCTCAGGAATGCCATCATCAGATCCTGGTTTTCTTATCATGGGACCATTTGGGAAGTATACCCTTTAGAACAAAAAAAGAATTTTTCAAATCGGTCCAGCCATCTTCGAGTAATCAGGTAACATACATAAAAAAAAAAAAAAAAAAAAAAAAAAAAAAAAAAGATTCTGACGAATTGATAACCTCCTCCTTTTTGAAGTCGGTTAAAAAAAGAACCCAAGCGAAACGTTAAAATGATATAAAAATTACGACGTGAAGAAATGTTTGATTTTGTGCATGCCATCGCGTTACGAGTCTGCACGCTATTCGGCTCGCATTTAAATTTGTCGACATTTTACGTATGAATTTGTTTTACCTTTAAAAGATCGGTTAAAATCAATCGAGTGAAAATTTAATGAGTGCTTTGAGATTCGTATTACCGCGCCTCCGTTCACTTCGTGCGCGTCGGAGGATGAAAAGCGATGTTTTCCAGCGAAACAATTAAATTTCTCATACATCGATGGGATTATGAACGCAAATTCGGTATAAAGCGTTCGATCACGCTACAGCTTATTGAACCTTAAGTTCGCTCGGTTAAACCAAATCTTGGGCCGGGTGTGAACCGATCGATACGCCCGGGGCATACCTACGCTTAATACAATTTACCTTTGTTATTTTTCGTGTCATTAAACTGCGTCGCGATTCGAACGCTCGATTTCGAATTGTTTGTGAGCTTTTGTTCGACATCAATTAACATGGGATCGGACTGAATTTTCTTCATGACCGTTCCTGTTGTCTCCGGAATTCCATCAATTTGTATTAGAGAATGCCAAAGTTATGGTTGTTTATCTAACACACCGTTCGCGTGTCGTACAAATGGGGTGACCACGAATACCATAAGCGCCAATTCATTTGTTAGGCTTTATCGGCAATGACAAATTGCGACACCCACTATTTCACGCTAAAAACGTGCAAGGAAAATATAAATAGCTTTACCTGGCGTATTGACGGAGTGACGCCATCGCTTAAGCAAAAATAAGTTGTGATTTTTATACAACATGGTTATTCTTATAATAGTCATTTTTGCAAATATATAATGTTCGTATATTCTGACTGGCCTGTTGGTCTAGTGGTTAGTGACCCTGACTGCTAAACCAGAAGTTCGTGAGTTCGAACCCCACCCAGGACAATTTTTGTGTGATGAACATGATCATTTGTTCTGTATCTGGGTGTAATTTATCTAGGTATAATAATATGTATTTAAAAAAAAATATAAGTATTTATCAGTTGTCTGGTTACCATAAGAACAGGCTCTGCCTAGTTTGGGATCAGATGGCCGTGTGTGAGTTGTCCCAACATATTATTATTATATAATTTCAAACTAAAATCTCTTTACGGATTATTTCATCATCATCACCATCATTATCAGCCTTTATCCGTCGACTGCTGAACCTATGCCTCCTTCAATGAACCCCAAGACGGCCGATCTCTTACCATCGCATCCAACATGGACCGGCCACTGGACGGAGATCATCTTCCCAACTGGTTAATTGACAACGAATCATTTATATATATAGTATATATAGTTACAGCTTTCGAAGTTTAATATGATATACCTAAGCTTTCAAAATAATTATAAGATACTGTATTCACATATAAACCCAGAATTAAGATAATAACTCCACTGTAACCTTTGGTGTGGATTTATACATTTTAATCTTCGGAAATAATTATATCAAAGATAATCTTAGTAACAAATGAAGACGGTCTCATACTTAAAAGTAGCGAGCAAAAATATAACAGCAAAGCCAAGAAGTTTCGCAAAATCACGTCTTTGAAAAAACTGTCTCATATTCCACGCGTCACTCAAGGTTCGTGTTGATTATTCAGCCTTATCTAGGCATAAAACTTGGCGGAAAGAACACTCGGGGTGCAACTCACTTCCCCGTTAATGCACAAGCACGTTGTTTCACGTAGAAAGTTGTGTAAAGTGCACAAAGTGCGCGAACGCCACAAAGCCTTCATTTGTCTGGTGACGGGCGCGTGACAAGTGTGGACTAGTGTATGACTTAATGTTTGTTTTATAACGGAGATTGAAAACTGGATTGTTGTATTTTCCGTATATATGGTTATCTATTATATTAAATATGTGTATAATATAATAAAAATCTTAAATATATGTATAGTTTAAAAGTATTAAATATATTTTCGTTGTCTGGTACCCGTAACAAAAGTTCTTCGAGAACCACGGGACCAGATTGACGTGGTGTAAAAGCGTCCATAGATATTATTATTATTATATTGATGATAAGGGGATCACTAGATTAAAAATGTTTTAACTCGCAACCCCATTGATACACAAATACGATGGGCTTATGTAATCTTATTTAGTTTATCGAAATAAATTAAAGAAACTTGTAAGAGGTAGTGGCACGACCGGGGTGGTACCTCTCGCTCATATAATACCGCCATCAAGTGACAGCTATGCTATCGCGTTTAATGCGGTTTGTGAGTTTCCGGTAGCTCATTGGGGCGGATAGGGAAAAGGAGGGCAAGGCATCTTCATAACTTTTGTTTGTGCGGAAGTCTATGGGCGTCGGTAGTCACTAAGTCTCCGACTAATCGGATGCCTCCTTATTACATAAAAATACTGAAATATGCCATGCATATTATTTACACAGATCGACTACTAACTTCTATTGATACATGTTATTTTGGTTTATTTGTATTTTTCTTATGATTTCAATAGTTTGACTGAGTCATTCTGAAAACAACTGAGCTATGGTGCTTGCATATTCGGACAATCAAATATTTACGTACAGTGTTATCACGCAGGCGGTTTACGATGTTTTACTTCATCGTGCTACAAAAGGTATCACGTAACGTACGTAGGTACTCCGGTATCTCAATACAATCGAACCGAGGCCTGTGAGTGTGAATATTCACTATATCATCGTCATCATCATCATCAGCCATTATCCGTCCACTGCTGAACATAGGCCTCCCTCAATGAACGCCAAGACGACCGATCCCTCGCTACTCGCATCCAACGCGGTATAATATATACGCGGCACTATAATATACGATGTATTATATTCCACAATTTGGTGGTTTATCTTGTCTAGATTATCTAAAAATAACAATGTTTTAAATTGAAGGAATGTTACAGATCGCAATTTTTTGACAGTTTTCCATCTAAAATTATTTAAAGTGGGATATTTTCTATGTTTTTCACTTTTATTTCGCTTATATTTTTATGTTTATGCTTTTCACTTACCCTCAGGTGAACCGACTGTCCGTTTGCCCCCTCTTCTAAAATGTCTTGATCATGACGATAATGTTGAATTAAATGAAATAAGAGTAAAAAATATTTCGTTTTAAATAATTTTAGTACTTAATGAAAATGATCATGATAAAATAAGTTATATTTTAAGTGTGGCTCCACACTCTCCCCGAGAAAGTCCGAGGCAGGGAGAGCGCGAGAGTGTAAATGGTAGCGCTCAACGGCCTCGGCCTGTCATTCATATATTAATAGGCAGACAAAGAGGTCTCGATCGAGACATAGCGAGTGCTTTCGATCGAGACATAGCGAGTGGTTTCGACCGAGAGTGTAGAGCAGCAATTACGATGACATTTAAAAGTTATTTGTCTTTGTAATTGTGTTATGCATATATGTTTAATATTTAGCCATCGCTTATTTTTCATACTAATTATTGACAGTAAAAATAAATAACATCGATACATTAAAGAGATTTATAAAGGTTCCTTTAAAATTCAAGCTTGCGTAAATTCCCTTCACATTTTACATGAGGATGAAAATTCTATTGGTGAAGGCATAGGCTAGCGTAGATTGGGTAATTCATACCCGCCCACCCACTCTCTTAAGTTCGAGAGTATTTCAGCTAGCTTTTTCATTAAAAGTGTTTAATGAATCGATTTGCAAAACGTAATGATCATTATGCTTTCATTAAAACCGACCCACCAGAAACCTAAATGTTTTTTTTTTTTTTTGTTTTAATCATCAACCAATATTTAGATAAAATTGTTTCATGTTATTTTATGAATGTCATTTTATAAAGATGTATGTATACCTATATGAAATTCAAACATTTTCATTCTTAAAGTTAACGAACTTCTAGGATTAAGGTTAGACCATCCCGCGGGGGAGAGGGGAAACCCCAGGTAAGGTGGACGCAGCTCTACCCACTAAAACCCGCCGAGTGCCACCAATTTCGCCTTTCGTGAGGTGCCCCAAATCTGTTGAGCAACAGGGCACCTCGACGACTAGTCAGTTCCCCAAGGGACCGACGCCACCTCCACAGAGGGGTGGTCCCGCACCCAGAACAACCTCGGGATAGTGCAATTGGCTGAGGTTCCCATACTTGCCCCTTGTCTCCTTCTGCTCTTTTGTCCGCTCTTCTTATAATAGGGTTACAGAAAGCAGCTCCCTCGGTTTAATTGACTTCGCCCAAGATGACGGGTTCACCGTAGGCTACTGAGCCCCACTGCCACGACAAGGCTTGAACCCCGGTGGCGACCTTATTTACAATCCATATAACGGTCATTAGCTGTTCACCATCAAAAATACAAAGTCGTGTTCCTATAAAATCCTAATTTCTATTTAATAAATATTCAATGTCAAGCTCTTTAATTTGATAAAGCATGTTAAAATTCAATTTGCGAGTCCAACCGTGAACCTTGGCGGATTGTCGGCTGGTTTTGTCACTCCCTCTTCCATCATTTTACGATTCACCCAACCTTCGGATGATAACAATTATGTCAAGAACAATAAGGGCCACCCCTTTCTTTAAAATTTATTATGTTTAAGTGATTATTTCTGTCGTTATAGTATGGATTTATTGTTTTAATGTTGTTGTTTGAATATAAATATAGAAAATGTACAGTTTTTACAGACTAAACCCTGATCATACTTGTAATATACGCATTTTTATCTTTTTTTTAGTTTTAAGTTGTCTATGATAAAATATGTCTATGACATCATACACACAGCTACAGTCTAGTACCTTACCACTCACTACAAATTCCAAGTACTACAGCACAAAGAAGTTGTATGAATGTAAATTTCATTGTTACAGGTGGAATGCAAAAAAGCACAACCCAAAGAAGTAATGCTTCCAGCGAATCTGGCGAAGACGAGAGCCGCCGGTCGCGGCGCCTACGGTGAGTTACTAGGTAGCGCGGTGGCGGCAGGCGTCCGGTACGCCCCCTACCCAGTCCACCCCACGCAGCTGCTAGTCACCGGAGTAGGCTCGGGCTCCAATGCCGCTGCGCTCTACCGCCGCGCCTTAGCTACCCTTCGACCCAATCCTCGCCCTCCTAGACCGACCCTCACTCCGATCACACTCCCTCCTCTCACGTACTCCGTGTCCGAACTCCTCGGAGCCCATTCCCTCGACATTCCCACTCTCTACTCTCCTATCACCCATTCCACGATGCCTACTCCCATGCCCCTCTGATCCGCAATTCTCTTCCAGCAACATCCGCATCATCCCTTCTAATTGACATCACATCAGATTATCCCTGATCCATTTTCATTTATTAAGACCCCAATTTCATTATTTTTGCTCAAGCTGCGCTGGCGATGTTCCCTTCCATTTATCAATCGTCTTCGCAAACATTCCTCCATTTCGTTGTAATCCCAAAAAGGTCGAGTTCATATTGCAAGGAAACTGATAATATCTCAAGTGTCTTATTTTAGTAATTGCCATTAGTGGGTCAGATAGTTAGCGAACTTTCGAGATTTGTGCCAAAAATTTAGAGAAACCATATTTATAGCCAGTTATACAAAGGTTTATACAAATTGACATTTATATGAAAGTGTAGAAAATACGTCTGAAATTTTATTTAGGGTCATATAGAAAAGTATTTTAACCAGGACGTAGGTGCTTACTCTCGTTTGATTTATAAATAGATAGAAGGTATAGAAATGAGCCTGATAATATAATTTGTGTAGCTTTTAACTAAGGACCTGCCGGTTCTGCTGATTCTTGCCACTTTTGCTACATTTCCATCCATATAAAACTAAAAAGTTAGCGAACGAAATTACTAGATACCACATTAATTGCGCTGAATTAAGAAATGTTTTAAGATAATATTTTTTTAAGTGAAATTATATTCTTTAGCTTTTTACAATAAATAGCTTTACAACTTGATGTCGGCTTTTCAAAAAACATTATCATTGAGGAGAAAGGTACATATATGAACAGTCGATGTTATGAGTTTTGTGAGATTATTAGTGATACTTATTATTATTTATTTATTACTTATTTATGTTTTTTCTCTTTAGATTAATATCAAAATATTTTAAATATATTTTGTGTAATTATAGATAATTTTAGAATGGCGATAATTACGACGCTAAATTATATATTAATGAATTCTATATATTATTTGTTATCATTTGTTTCTCTATTACTTTAGTTATATTTACCATTTGTTTTAACAATATAATGTTAATGACACTTTGTATTAATAAAAGTAGTTCTCGTATTAACTTCTAGCATTAATTGTATTAATAAGTAGGATACAGTAGTGTTTAGATTAATAAATATTATTTCATAAATATATAAAAATGTCTGTTTGTTTAACATGTTTAGCTCTAGACTAACATTTGTAGAGTAGATTAACTATACAGATATATGAGGTAGTCTACTAACATACCCCATCAAGGCTACCTGTGAGACGATAGTCGAGGACGTAGTACACTATATGTAATAAGTAAATAATACACATGTTTGTTTGTATCCATATAAACTCTCGCCAACCAAAATAGTGTCTCACGGTACACTTTTGAAAGTTTTATTCTTATTATTAACACATTTATATACTAAGGTGTAAAGATAGATCAATTTATGTAAATGTTTTTACATTTCTAGATTTCATGTGGTCATTGGGTGCTCTTCCTGACGGTAAGTTGCTATCATTATATATTTTGACAACATCCTTATCGCATATACCATCGGCTGTGCTAAGTTTAAATACGTGGAACAGTGGGATTAACGCATCACCAACCAGCAAGACGCAGTGCCCATCGAGTAGGATGTAGTTCATGCCCTGACAGACACACTATTTTGATTGGCAATATTATGATAAACGATCCGATGTGGTAATCACATCAGTCCGTTGGCGGCCATCAGTCATTCGCATTTTTTACAAAATGTCCACGTATTCTCACTATTTCGCCGCATATATAGCCTAGATTTGTAGCACGGATCTTTTGTCTTGTAATCTGATATATAGTGTTTGAAAACTTAGTATTTTTTTTTGCATTCCATAGTTTGTGTGCGACGTTCACAAAATATTATCTGGACAATCTCCAAAGCCGTGTCGCGCTCGTGCGATACTTTACGTACCTTTTAAGAGACCGCTCTATTTTAGAACTGGGCAAATGGGCCACGTGTTACATACCAAAAGTTATATTGACCAGATGACCTTTATTGCTGATAATGAATCATTATGTCATGTCAATCAAGAGCAAAATTAATTGCCGTTCATCTGTCGCAAGGTTTTTAACGGAAATTAACGTGTGTTTTTCTTTGCACAGGTTTTCCCGCAGCGTACGCCGCCTACGCGGCCGGCCGTAGCTATTCGGGCTATCCTAGCTTCGGGCTGCCATACCCTGCAGGTAATCCCTTGGCGAGCTTGCACCACCAACTGTCCGGCAATCACTACCACCACCTGGCGACACTACTGCCATACCATCCGCTGGAACTCAGTGGAGTATACAATGTACATGCTATGCATCTGTGAACTCGCGCAACGACATTGCATTCCACTAACTGCTAAGATTCTAACACCGACTCGCTCACCATCTAATCTAACATAATTCAAACGCTTTTAGTAATTTATAACCGTGGTGACTGTCGTAACTTTCATTTCACTAACTCGTGCTAAGGCAACGACAAAAGTTCGTGTGAACTACTAACAACTTTACTAACAAGTTAACACCTCTAACAATGACTGAGCCATCTAGATAAATCTGCCGCGTCAATTATAAAACGTCCAACTTTTGAGCGCTATTTATTGTTTATACCCACACTTCTGTAGGGTATCCGAACGCTCCGTGTTTGCTAACGATTCTCACTAACGATTCTCAAATGCTACGCGTCGAGTAAACACTCTAGCGCAAATACTGCGTTAGCTTCGCCTTTGCCCTATCGTTTGTGCCCCCCTCTCCCCTCCTTACCCGCGCCCCTGCGCCCAACTCCTCACCCCCGTGCTTACCGACCAGTGTTTTACTTTATCTTACGTCTAATTAAAAGTACAAGCTGGCAAACGAGCTTTTAATAAGTAAAATATCTTGTATAAAATATACATTTCAGTACACAAAGGTCACTAATTAACGAATAACCTTCGCCTATTAGTAAATGTTATGTTTGACAAAAATATTTAAAGGCATTCATTCACATCTAGGCATATCTTTAGCCGACGCAGCTGTGCAAACACTTCTTATTATTTGTCCACAAAAAGGCTTTTGCTCCTCGATTTTTATGACTTCGTGTCAAATTTTCGTTTTGAAATTTATCACGTATGTTCGAACCGAGGTTTTGACTTTGAAACATTTTATATTTTTCGAATCATTCCTAATTTGATGACGTTTATTATTATAATAAACAATAGAAGAATAAATTCAATAAATTACAAATTTACGCGAATTATAAACTTTTATAAAGAACAAAAAAATATTTTGTATCATTAAAAAACACACCTACTCGTGTTTTTGGTGGTGGGGTATAGCAACATTTGGGTTTACTTACTTTCATTTTCCTAGTGTAATTCAGGGCTCAGGAGTTATCAGAAGACTCGTATATATTAATGTCATAATGCCAATAATTGAGCGCCTCGCACCGTCCGTTTCTAAACATATATTATATATATACATTGGATATGATATTGATATAAATCAAACTGTTAGCGGAATCTACTTTTGGATATGACAAAAATTTGACACTAATTTCGCCATCTTGATTATGGCACAGTAATTTTATCAGAGTAAAAAAATGCTGTCACGGGACGCCCGAAGTGAACATCAATATTAATATTAAAATTCGTAGTTATTAAAAAAATATAATGAAAAATAGAATAAAAAAGAACGATACTACCACAAATGCGTCAGGCCATTTGCCGTCATTTGCCAAGACGCGAAAATAGATATTTCACATCAAAATCTTAATAATATGATTAGGGTCGGTGGAAACATCCAGAAATGTCTGGCGTATTACGTAGCATATTATCAGTATTATACGAAGTAGTGAAACATTAGAACTAGCTGTAGAGGCGAGTAAGCGTAAAGTTATTAGTCGACGAATCAATATTTTCAAAGTTTTAATATTTAGCCATAATAATAGGGTTCTAGAATCTCTCTTCTTGCATGTTAGCGGTAGTTAAAATTTTGTAGGTTTTAGACGACTGAATACAACCGCTGCTTTGAGATTTGTTTCCGAATGCATTATTTAAAACACAATCTGTATGAATTTATGCATGCATAATTCAATTTAAGTATGTAATTATGATAATCACGAAATATTTGATTCGGTAATCAAAAATGATTAAATAATTTTTGCTCTGTCAAATTTACAATCATTATTTATTCGACATAAATAATAATTATTAAGCCCTAGTTCAGACACGGCGGGGAATCACGTGGATTCAGAACCACACGATTACAAATCGTGCGGTTCCCGCGTGTCTGAACGAGCCCTAAATAAATATAATATATAATGAATAACTACATATATAAGACCCATACGGTTTCTACGTGATTCTGAAACCACGTGGTTCCCGTTGTATCTGAACTAGCTCAAAATCATAAAAACGCGAGTGTTTCTCTTACAGAAGAACTAAAACCAGTACACCATTTGTCTGTACATTTATTTTAAAGAAAATCAGTTCTAAGACACTGACATAGCTTTTGATTTTTGTTTTTTTCTTCTGTAATATATAAAGTGTGTTGTGTTCAGTCTTAACAGTAACATAAGATTTTTCTCGTACCATCTATATATGAATTAGACTACTAAGGCGAGTAGACATCTAGATATTTAGAAGTTAATTTATAATTACTAAGTTTAGAGGATGTGTAGGCACTATAATTTTTAGAATATTCATTTGCGTAGTTAAGTATCGTTATGTAGTATTAGTTTAGATAATATTTGTTTTAAAAAATCTATAATCGAGCTTCAAATGTGTTGTTTTAACACCTTTTTATATATTTGCTATAATTATAATTAAACTGTACTTGCGTAGATGATATATACCTACCTATTTTGTGTTTCAAAGTTATTTCAAATATTTAATATATATACACTGCTTATGTCATAATTGTTAATAATAATATGTATTGTTATTGTTATGATATTTTTGGATGCGAGTATTTTACGCTACCTACTTCGTGTTAATGTTATTGTGAAGTGCCAGTTTTTGAAAAAAAAAAAACGGATAATTTAATTTTAAGAGTATAAAAATCGGCATAACGGCCTTTGTTTGTTACGCCTCGCATTTATTTGTTTAATCAAAATTTTTATCGGAATTATTACATAATAAGTTACTTCGATCACTAAATCGCTGAGTATGCGACCGTCCTTAACGCCATCCTCTAAACTAGTCATACGTAATGTAAGCTTGGATTATATGATATATATCATTAATGCGTGTCTATCGATTAAGCAAAACCCATTACTATACTTTTTATCATTAAAATAATTGTTTTATAATACTCACGGAATAACGTAATTTGTGATCAGCCTTAATTTCGGCTTCAGATCGCCTCCCTATCGTTCTATTCGCGTGTAATATAGAGTAATTCAGTGAACAACACCATAAAAATTGGTGTTCTAGTTAATATAATAAGAACAAAGGTCATTTGTCCATCGTGATTATGAGAGTAGTATAACTTTACCGGCGGTTTCTTATTGATTAACTTTTTTGCTTTATAATATTGTTTACTAAATATACTTTAAAACCTTAGTCTTCTAACCACTATATCCTATATACATAAAAGAACTATTGCTAATTTCTATGTTATGTCGTGTACAACACCAAATAATAAGCTATAGTAAAGTCACATTGTTATGCAAATATGTTAGCTTGTAAGCATCAAAATAAATAAATGTTATACAACAAAGGGTACATGAAAAATTAAATTTCGCTAAATTTTAAATAAATGAGATTGGTCACGATAAGGGTTAATTCATCACCCCCAGACCGCGGGCTAGTATTAATCCATAATCATATACTTCACCGTACAATTATTTCCCAATTAAATTATTTATTCAAATAACTGGTAACGTTTTCGCTTAGAATTAATTCTATTCCGCCGTTTAGAATTAGAAAGCACAAGTTAGGGAGAGCTTAAAAGTTTGTTTTGTTTAATTTTGGCGTACCTTTTTATTTTTAAGCGCTGCGGTTCTGTCGGAGTCCTCCACAGTTCCGTGGCGGGCTTTGTAGCTTTTTTTATTTTATTGCCGCAGGTGTAGTGGGAGTTATACCGCCGGAAATTCGACTGTTGGTCGGTGTGGAGTATGGTAATGCGGGTCGCATCGGCCAGAGCTCGTGACTCCGCCTCGACGACTACGTCTCATTAATTCCCGGATATTTAAATAAAGCTTTCGAAGCCATCTTTCGTTCCCCCGAATCGCAGCTATGGAATGCAATGTCGATGCGCCTGTTGTACCATCTGTACCACGCAGATGAGTGAACATCGCCCGGCTAGGTTTGCCCCTATAGCTCGATGTCGATTATTAATATTGCGGTATCCTTCAGGAAGTTAATCCAATTTAGATAAGGTTAAATTATAAAGCACAAACTTATATGGTATGTAACCCATGTGTCAAATTTTGAATGTATTAAATGTAAGTCCTTAGCAATGTTCTTATCACTGTTTAACATATCGTCTTATTCGTAAGGTAATATTGTGAAGCCACTATATTTTAAAAATAAAGGAATTTGCCGCTGTATAAGCAATAACGTTGTATCCATTGATTTCTTGACGTCGAGGCCGATTCCTCATTTATGATTCGTTACGTATCGATTTGGACCGAAATAAACCGAAAGAAGTATGGAGCATGGAGTCGGCTAGCGTGCGCCGAACTTTATTCATTATTGTTGTCAAAGTTTTTACCTCCGATTAATTTTAACGAGGGCTTTTCTGACTCATCCAATGCGGTCTGCAGCGTGGTGTAGGCGAGCACACGGTAAGGCCACGACGTGTGCAACCACTAGTGTATTTTATCGGCTAGTCGTTGTTCTCTAACATTCGTAGCTAGGAACGTGTACCGCGAACCACGCCGCTGCATCTTCGGCATTCCTTACATACAACACACTCACCCTCAGAATGCAGCCCGCGAACCAGACTACCCACACAACTATTTTGCATAGTTCGGTAGAACGCTTTCATTCTACTTCGATTTATTATGAACTGAGAATTCGAGTTGCGAACTTTAATTAACAGCAAACGATAGAAACGCTTAAAACATCTTAACACATCGTTAATTGAACTTTCCAAGTTTCCAACTTTAACGTATGACGTATTATTTCAATATAATTTTGTTCTTCACAGGCGTTCATCGATATAATGAACTAATAAATCTTCACTATTTTGATAAATAATACTTACGTGTAGTATTATATAAACGTATATAAGTACGTTTACGGGTTCGTGTTTATTAATAAGATATTATGAGAATTTCGCCACTGAAAAAAATTCGGTCCTCTTAGTAACGATATCAAATAGTGTTTAGACCTAAAATTGATGATGTAGTGAAGTTAACATTCTTCTCGTGGCGGCTAATGGTTGTACACAGACTTCCCTATATTAAAAACGTTTGACCAGTAATATATTAGTAACTTATTAGTGCCTGTTACACCTCAGACCAAGGTAACCCTCAAAATGTATTAGTTTCTTTATAATAGAATTAGGTTACTTCCGATTTATATTGGATGGGTCAGATTCTTAGATTCCTAGATTGTAGGAATGATTATAGATCAAACTATAAATAGCTTAGCGACTCCATGGATCATTATTCTTAGAAGCTCGATATATTATATTTTTTTCTTTATACATTTTCAACCCTCAAACCTAGAATCACAAATTTTATATCAAGTTAAAGTAGTGTATATTTTATACAAAGTAGATGATATTAATGTAAATAATATGTACAGGAATGTAAAAGGTAAATATAATTAAAAGCTAAATATGATTAAAAGCTAGATTCACAAGAAATATATCGAGATAAAAATTCAATTTTGTATAGTGATTTATAACTTGAATAAACGAAAAAAGATAGTGTTAAATCAAACAAGACAAGCAGCAGTGGTGAGTGAAGAAAGCAGAACTTCAATAGGGCGAGTAACATTTATCTTTGAACTACAATTTTAAAGTATCTAACTCCGTTGAAGATCTAGATTAGTTTAGGAAATGATGTGTTGTAAAAGAAATAACGAGTGGTAGATATATAGCTATAAAAGCGGAGTATATTAGAAAAGCTTAGATAATTAGTATTAGAATAGATGAAGTATTAGAAGGTCAAAATAAATCAATGTAAGCTGAATTTGTAGACTCAATCTGGTCATTTATAATCTTAAACTAGCGGAGTTTCAGAATAGTCTAGAATTAGTAATTCTGAGTCATTGCGGGCGATTTATCTACTATACACTAGTGAAGCTTAATATTTAGTGTCGACTAAAATTTTTATTTTGTAAGGATTTACTGAAGTTTGACAAGAAATGTTCGCTTTACTGTTAGTGGGTAGTATTTAAGTACAAATAGAATTCGGTGGAATAATGCGATGGTGGTGCAAACTCATATTATAGTGATGTAAAATTGTATCGTAATAAGTTATAGATAGTTTTATGATGTATCTTTAACAGTTGTGCCTTAGGCAATACGTATACTAGGCTTAAGGTTAAGATGAAAAATATTTGACGCAGATTTGTTAGACATAGCCATTTCAGATTAAAATTGTGTATAGAATAGAAATATTTTCTTGTAGATGTTTCGTAGTAATAAGAATAACTTCGAGTAATTTATAATTTGACTACATGGGTAGATAATGTTTTATTTACGATATTGAGTAATCCGTAGAGGTTTCAATTTTTATATAATACTGTGTGAATTAACTTTACTCATTTTGCTTTTTAAAAATCGCTTTTTGTGTTTTCTATAGATGACTGAACCATTGATAAAATTGCATTACTTAAATAGACAAATAGAAAAATGTTCGTTCCCCTTTAGTTGGACACTGCCTTTCCTTAAATATACATATATATCCATAATATACAATATATTTACGAAGTTAACCTACATGATATGCGATAAATCTAATTCGAAACACACATTACCATTAAATTACAAATCAGTATATGCGGTGAGCGGAATCCGGCCGTTAGCAACAAACAGCGCAGAATCTCACTAATTTGCAATTGAGATAAATCTCTGTAGATCAACTGACGAGGATCCGAAAGCGTATCATCTTCGCGGCGAGTTATTGATGACGGCTATTAAATATACCTTTGCCGATGTGGATCTATTCACTAGTGGATAGCTAAAATAAAACATTTTAATCGTGGCAAGTGGAAGCTCGTAGGCGTATCCTTAATCATTCTTAGTTCTGAGGGGGGCAACCCCCCAATCAAAAGTGAGCCGAATGGGCTCACACAAATCCGATGAAGCATTAGGGCCTTCGGGCCATTAGCATAGATCCATCCGAAAAAAAAAAAAAAATCTTAGTTCTGAAAAAAGGATATAGAATTTATTTACTTACATACCCCAAAATATATGGAATCCAACATCCGAATGGATGCCTAGTCTGTGATATGATGATGTGGGAAAGCTGGTGGGCAAGGATGAGATAGGCAAGGACAGAGGATTGGGAGAAAAACGGCATATGCTCAGCAGTGGGCAAAAACTGATGATGATAATCGAACTATACGGCGAATATGAAAATTAAGGGAGAAATGAGCACACGTAAAGGGGAAGTTGTGATGGTTTCAAGGGTGCGTCTTACGGTAAAGTACGCCCCGTGAATATTTCTCACGGCCGTCATCCCACTTCTGAAGAAGAATTATTAAGTTTCCCCGAACTTCGCAATTATGAAAGTTCGAATAGCTCGCAAGACGGCTTCTGAATTTATAGATGAATATGTGTTAGGTGAGAGCCGTAAGGGGGCCCTATCACCTTTGACCTTATAAAGTATACGGTAAAGTTTGGTGAAATTGTAATACATAATTGGAAAAAATATATAGAAAACAAAATATGAAACTTCATCTTGGATTTAGAAAATTATGGTAGAAGTACTTACCGTATACTTCTTAGACGATTAGGTAAAAAAAAATTCAGGAAAAAATCTAAAAAAAAAATTGAATAACAGAGACTTATTTAAGAATACTTAGATCTATTTAGCGTGATAAATATATATTCATTTAAAATAGTACACTTTTTCATGCAAACCAACTCAAATGTACGATAAAATATTGTAGAATAAAATTGCAATGTGTTAAAACCAATTGTAGTATTCAACTTTCATAATTTTAAACGTTAATAGTAAATAAAATAACTTGCATAACACAAATTACACACTCAATTATATCTGCCATTACAAGGCTCTACATTTACTTCAAACGCTCGAAACTAAAACGATTATAACCAATTTACACAGCGTATGTTACAATGCGAACCATTACAAAGTTACCGTCCGACACATCTGATATGACGGCTGTAGATAACTTCCAACTTACTTTACGGCTCAGGGAATTGTTAGTCATAAATTATAAACCAGTCAAAAACATACCCTAACTGTTAACATACCGGGGTTTCCTTTTAATTTCGTTTTGTAATCTAGAATGTAGGAACTAGCGTACATTTTTTGCAGGCAATAAATATAAGTAATATCGGTGTCAACGTAATGGGAAAAGAATGAACTACGTGCGATCGACACGTTAACGATCGGTAGACGTGTCTGCTCTACTCAAATTCTTATTTATTACTCGGCAACCCGCAAATAAATAGCCTCTCACGTCGGTGTAATGTTATTAAAATGTGTCAGCATTTTAGTGGGGTAGGAGTGCGGGCGGGGCGCGCGGACGAGCGGAGGCGTGCGCGGGCCGCCATCTATCATTCATCCTCCATTACTTATATTGTGCTTTTTTTGCAAAGTCACTCGCAGGCCGGTAATCACCTGGTGCGTCCGCGGACCACCATTTTTCACATTAAATCATAACTCGCACATCTGACAATAATAAAATTTGTCGTACAAGCCAATGGTGATATTATGAGCAGGAAGAAAATTGAATATTCTTATTTTAGCCATTACGATATTTCATACCAATTGAATATATTAATAATAATAAGTAGCGATTATTACTAGTACAGACGTAATTTTAAATGTAATGTCATACTTTTATTAAAAAGTATTTTATATTTCAACAATATATATTCATTAATAATAATACATAGTTGTACATCTACCGATTAAATAAGAATAACAAAATATAAATTTTCTATATAATATTACACAAGAAAATTTACAAATCACAATTTAAACATTAGGATCTTCAAATCTTATCTTTAGTAATCATTTTAGACAGTAAGAAGCGGAGTCTGGACAAATAAAACGGCAGATTAATACCAGTTGCATAAAATTGAAATCAATAAACAATGTTCCCCAGTGATGAATATTCATAAAAATAATATCATTGAAATCCAATATTTTAAAACAAAATCTGTAATGTTTGAAATGAAGAAAAGATTGTCCTGTAAAATCAACGTAGGTTTAAGACGTTAGCGGATAGCGATTTGTCGGGCGGAGCGGTGTCAAGCCGCTGCTACGTGCACCGCATGCTAATGGCGCTCCCTATTCAATAAGCAGACCACCGCGTGCCACCGAGAACTCACGTCAGATAATTTACTGGATATTTTGTAAAAGTTTTTTCGTCCTGCGTGATTTATGCGCGCAAAACTTCTAGCTCTCTTTTTCATTTGAATGCACGTGACACACGTAATATTTTTTTGTTCTGACATAATCTGAGCCGCCGTTGTCTTCATTCGTCAGCGCGACGTTTGTGTGGAATATTCAAATTATTCATGTATTTACGCATCGTGTTTATCATCAGTATTTTATGGCCAACGAACATTTTCGTTTTCAATTATTTATTCGATGGTTCAGTCACGGTGTGTATTAACACGCGTGTGTCAGTTTATTTGTAGCGAATGCGATCCATGTATATGTTGCAGTGGACCTGACCAACGGCCAACTCACACCGAATAACAACACACCGCTGCTCGCGCAGGCGCTCTCAGGTGAGAACGCCTAACATTTTACTTACATTTCTAGGACTCATGCGAGAATGCCTAACACTTAAATTTGTAGGTCTCATGTCCTGGATGGAACGTGGTATTTCATAGGCCATTGACATACTATTACTTTCATAACGCTTTGGCGTTAAAAACTTCATGTTTATTCGAAGTACCTAATATAATGTGATGACCAATAGCTGTTGGTAATAACTAGATTTATGATACTAGTGTATACAATTCATATGTTTTTATGTATATGTTATATATAACCATCGAAATAATATAAAACCTAAATTAAGGCATAGAACGAATATCTACTAACAACTGCAGTACTCATCCTATATGCTTGCTTCCTTATAAAACTAAAAGAACACTTTCACTGACACAAGTACTATATAATAAATATGACATAACATTGGTAAAATCAAGTATATTCCATTGGGTGTCAAAAATGGTGGTACAGGTTGGTGGTAGTTACAATATCCTGAATTCCATAATATTTCTAATTACATTGTATTTTTAAATAAGTATTAAGCAATATATTTTACATAAAAAACTTATACCATATAACATGGAAGAGCAAAATAATTTAGCACATTGAAAAATATATTCGCTAAAACTTTAATCCTTAATATAAGTTTGCTATAAGTAATAAAGTTAGAACGTTAAATGCATAAGCGAAGAAAATCACCGCATTATGTTTAGAATTTATGAAACTATATATAACTTGCAAACAAGCAGTTTTACTTTGTTATTATCTTGTATAGAAGATTATAATTTTAGCAGAGCTAAAAAATAAAAAATAAAACTATAGTGTTATATTGGCGTAAATGAAAAGAACCTCACATTTTACCCTATAGTTAAACCTATAGTTAGGATAGTTAAAGGCTGATGATGATAAAGATAATCAAGAAAGAAATATTAATTCAATATTTAGTATCATGACAAAAAGTAGGCTCTACTTAAAAGAACATGTCATAAGTATTCAACAAATACAAAATACTTGCTAGATTTTTTACTTACTTTAAAAATGGGGAGATTCTCATGCCAATTGTGTTTTTTTGTATGTTCGTTACGCGATTACTACGCCAATAATGAATGGATTTGGATGGGCCCCATGTAAATTTATGGCAACTCCTTTTGCGCTTTTTGAAAAAATCAACAAAAAAAACATGTTTTTACATATAAAATACCTCGGTTTTCGATTTTTTTAATAATTTATACTACTCTACTCTATTCATGCATATATTTCTGTGTCCACAGTGATGAACAACTACCAAGCAGCAGCGGCTGGCTTTGGCCCACCCGCGTCGCCGCACACGGCTGGTGGTCGGGCAGGATTCCCAGCAGCAAGCTCCCCGGGCCCCGCGCTGGACGTGTACGGCTCTGCAGCAGACAGCGTCGGCTACGTCCAGGCCGCTAGCCCCCAACCCTCTGGGTTCCCCGCCATCGCAGTCAGCCGCGCACCCCTTAACTACACCCCGGTCAGTTCTGCCAACAACTCCTCACTTCAATATTTAGTATATTATTAAAGTAAGGTTTTAAAAGTCTATTTAAATGCAATAAGAAAGAGGTGGACTAAATACTATAATGTACAATTCTCTGTATGTGCAGACTCAAAACGATTTCAGAGTGTGATACCTTTTGAAGGCTTTGTTTGAACGCGTGCTAAACCACCGGTAATAGCTAGTCGCATTATAAAAAAAAACATTATGAAAATATATTTGGTATATTTCAAAGTCCGTATCTAAATGAAATTGTTTTGGATGTACAGAATCAAATGACATATTTTTCAGAAATAGGAAAGTTTCTTACTTTCCTTGATAAATGGGACAAAGTTATTAACTTTCGATTCTAACTTTTTTCATTTATTACGTTTTATTAAAATGCTTCTTTCAAGAAAAGGCAGAGGTACTTTTAAATTCGTCGTGGGTTATTACGATTATTTTATTTAGATTGCTTAAGGTAATATTAATTTTATGTAAATGTATTCATCGGTACATAAGGGTAAATAATGTTTTAATAATGTACAAAGTAACAAAAGATTGATGACATTCAACATCATTCTTCTATTACTAAACTTAGTTTAAACCACAATCAAACTCAGTTTAATTTATAAAATCATTTATTGAATATAATTTTGAATACAAACCTAGTATAATGATATTTGACGTCAATATTAAAAATAGTGTAGCAATATGTAATTTTTATGAGGCGATAAAATGAGAACACGTTAAGATCGGTACGAAGGAAACGCGCCGGCACCGCAGACGTAATTACCAGCCGACGACACTCTAAAATTTTGAGCGCACGGCCAATCTCATTACCGAGCCGATCTTCCTTGTCGCTCTTAAAGCATAATCACCATAAGTTAGTGAGCGAGTGAAGCGTGGGAGATGCGATTATAAAGTGTTCCGAAATATGAGCAAGACGCCAATCTGCGGTAGAGGTAATGGCTTTTTAAAACTACGACCGCGCCTCCCAAATGTCATCAGTCTTCATTGTCGGCAGCATCGCGATCTTAGCTTCTCGTATACTATCTGCGGGACATTTTTCAAACTCAACGCTTTTTTTAAATTTCACCACAATCTGTGAAATATTTTCCGATTGACTTAGCTTAAATATATATTCAATTGGAAATTCTAACATTAAAACCAATGAATTAACTCAATGATGTAATCGAGAGAACAAATATATTGCTAATGAGTAAATAAACGGTGAGACCGGGCGCGACGCATGTGGTTCCTGGGTGTAAAGCGGTCTTATTAGGTAACGGGAATGGCCCACGGACTATAACCGTAAATCACGGGAACAAGCGGTGTAATTACCGCCGCCGAGCGTCGCACGCCGCTCTAACTCATCCGCTCGCTGTTTTTATTTTGTTGGCCACCGAGCTGCTCTATCGACTGACCAAACTTACTACCTTTAAATCTGTCCCAGGAGAGGTTAATGTTCATTCGAACGTTTTATATCCCCATTCAATTATATCCCTACCCTCGATTGAATCGAGTTTTTTACGAATAAGTGTCTGGCGTGCGTCCAAATCTTATTGTACATTTTTTCTATTACAGGGACCTTTGATTCCTGCGGCTTTCACCAACGGTTATCATTGAAAGTGTTTTAGCACAAATATTCAACGTAAGTAATAATATCTAGCTTTATGAAGCAGTTTTATCATACACAATTAAAATGTCGTTATCCGGAATAGTGTTTTAAATGTTCGCGTGCTTAATAGTTATCACAAATGCAGACCGTTGAGCATTCGAGTTAATATTACATATTTTTGTTTACGCTCACTAAATTCCTTTATTTAAATTTTGTACATAGTTTTTGTTGGACAATTTGTTATGCTAGACTTAGTAAGCTTAGAACTTACTTACCAGTAAGTACTCTGGAGGGCCTGAGAAAGTACCCATACCCGGCACATTTGTTCATCATACATATCGTCGGGAACTGCGTGTGCAGGCGTATGGTATCATGTTGCATGTTGTGGCGCAGGTGGCGAGCGGCGTGGCGGCGCGTAACGAACCACCTAGACGGCGCACCGAGCCGCGGTCGCCGCACGTCGCGCCACGCGCCGCATCGGCGACGGTCGTCTAATCCGTCCGGCCACCGCGCGGACCGATCCGTCGACCGCGGCATCTCCACCTCACCGTACTCCCCTCCCGACTCTTCCACACTACCCGACCCTCCCCCGACCTCCACCTTGTCTATTGTAAATAACAATAATCTACTTTTTGTCGTGTGAACGAAAGATAGTTATATTGATTAAACAGGTATTTTTTCAAATTCTCGCTTCGACTGTACCGTAGATGTGTTGTCAATATAAACGATTAAACTTCAAAAAAAATCTTGATAATATTATATAAATGCATATAGACGATTTTATTGCAGGGAGGTATTTAATTCAATATTTTCGTAATTCATAGTTAAATTAATATTTAAGGAACTTGCATGTGAATCCCTCAATGTTTGATTTTTCTATGCAACGTTGAGTTCAATAGTGTATACGAATTGTATTCGTAATAAATATAAATTTTGCGGTGGATTTTAATTAAGATTGGCAGTTAGTCGTGAGTGTGACGGCATTATGTTCGCTGAGCTTACTCCTCCCAGTGTTCCGTGTATAGAGTTGAGTTGTTCGGCAGCGGTACGTCGGTCGGTCGGGGCCGGTCCGGATCGCACCGGAGACAATAACGCGGTTCGCGACCGCGCGTTCGCCGCGCGCTTTCTCGCTCGTCCACCACACATATTTTATTCTATCTATTTTTAATATTAATGTCAAATATAATTATAATTACTATACTAATACATATTGCGCATATTTTACCTATGAATGTAATTCTTTTTGCCTAATTAAATTGTATAAAATCACTTCTTCTTATCTGCTATTTTGTTTCTGTAGAAAAAAGATTCTGAATTACTTCCCTATAAGACTATGTTAGATATGCATATACATACTTTCTAATAATATGTATTATGATATAAAATTTTATCCTAAGGATAACCTGATCATATTTACGATTCATAAGGACCTTCGGGAAGCTAAGTTGGAACATTTCAAGTATTTCTCATCGCGATAAGATAATAATTCGTTTTTATCTTGTACCTTTGAACGTAGGTATTGTAATTATATTATAATAAATAATAATTTTGTGCATTACGTAATTAATACTTCATTGTTTCTTACGATTGTATTTACCTTAATGTAAGACCACTGTTAAAAAATTCGCGGCTCCACTTGAAACGCGGAGTTTCACCGTACTTAGTCGTATTTAAAGTTTTAATCAAAGTAATAATATGGTAAACAGTTACATTTTTCATACAAAAATATCGTATAATAATCAAATTATTCAAAACATTTCAATACACAAAAGACAGGGATTTTAAGAAATTTCAGCCAAAGCGCAGGTTTGAGGTAATAGTATATAATATGAAGTCAATTCATTAATCATATATTCGTTAGGTACTGGAAAAATTTGATGACCACTTTGTCTAGTTTACAACATGTGGGAGCGTCACGCGCTGGCGCAGCGCGTGCTGCCGGCGAGTACGACCGCCACACTTGTGACGCGCCCGCCGGCCGCACGCGCTGCGATGCCGCCCGCACTCGCCACATAAGTGCACTCGGTTGCAATCATTCGTTATTTACTATTATTATTACTCATTACCTACATCAATTAACATTTATATTATAAATCTAGGTATTAAATTTTAGGTATAATAATGAACAATCTTTTAAATGCTATTATTATATAAATACGTTATAAATATAAATGTTTCCTGTTACAAAAAAATAAATATTGAAAATGATACGAAATAAATCAATATTCTTTTTAAAGGTAATTTATTACTTATGAGTATGTAGTTAATTAAATAATGGAGTGTTAGTCGGAGCGTGTCCGCCACCGGGCGACGCGTTCGCTTCGCGTTTTTTTGTTCTTTCGTGCCGAGACATCGTTCGCTACGTGAGTCAAGTGCGCGCGCTCGCGCCGCGCACACGCCGCAAGAGACGCGACCGCGATTAAGTTGTTAAACGTTAGCTAGGAAATTGATAATAAAATCGAAAGGTGTGAGTCTTATAAGACGGTCGGAAAATCGATATCATACCTAACAAAATAACGTAATTATTTGTTTTATATTTACGGTGTTATAGGTATTTAAGACATTTTTCTTAGAATATTTAATTATTACGATGAAATGTTATAATTGTTAGGCCCGGGCCGGCGGCGGCGCGACGTCAACACATCATCCCGCCGTCGGCTGTTTCATTGACCTTACATCTTCACTATAATTATATTTTCTTACCGACCTTTTTAATGTAGGAGAAGCGTACACGGCCGCTTATCCCCGTGCGAGTTCGAGTACAAAGATACAAACATTTATAGTGAGAGACGTTCGTTTCGCTCGTTCGTGAGAAGCCATCGGTTCGCCGCGACTGCATCGAGACGACATTATGACAATTACTATTGTATATAAATAGTTAGCCGCATGTATAAAAGACGTATTAGCCGATACCAGCTGATCGTTATTATTAGACTCATTGGAACTACAATCAGGATTAGCTTGACGGAGATATCGATTTCATTGTATTTGTTATAGTTTAATTACAAGTTGTGTGACTCGTTTCGTTATTTTATTTAGTGCTCACACGCACGGGCCATTCTATACTTCATTTTAAAGTTACGCTTTTAAAGAGCTAGATAGATACTCGTACATAAGTAATATTCGCAATAATTACATTTTTATTGCTTCAATTATTATAAGTAATTAAATAAGGACCTAATTTTAAAATAGTAGTCGTTTTTTTTATGATAAGAAATATGAAATTATTAATGAAATTAAAATCTGTTATAATTATATTTTTGTATTTATCAATTTAACCATACAATTATGGCCTGTGAGTAGAGCAATATAACAGCGGCTCGGTGTGCAATATCGCCCGTACGTTTACTGGTGCTACGTCGTAGAGTTTCACTTGTAGCCGTGGGCCGTGATTCTTAGTGTAAAATATCGTAGCGCGAAATGGTAGAAAGGTTATATTTGGAACTCCGTTGTGTGATCGTTAGTAGCATAATATGATCTGCATCGCGCGTGGTAAATTACAGCGTAGCATTCTCAGTGAAGGCGGCCGATCGTAGTATAGGATTTGTGTCGCACGTGGTCATTAACATCATAGCATTCTCAACGAGTGCAGCCACTCGTAGCATAATATCCGTCGCGTGATAATCGTGGTCAATCTCAGCGTAGCATTCTCAGTGAGTGCAACTGTTCGTAGCATAGGATCCGTGTTACCCGTGAGCGCCCTCAGAGTGCGATCACGGGTAACTAGTGTTCAAAGCGTGCGATCACACCGCGCTAACCGTCACCGTGGCCACCGTGGCCGCACCATTCTCGCTTGTTTGTTTACACTTAGTTTTCATTTACACATTAGTAATGTGTTTATATCAGATATAAGACTACGTAATACTAAGCGAGATCTCAAATTTATTTAAAATTCGTTATGTGATCCTAATATTGCGACTTATGGTATGGTATGCATCTATATTTAAAAATATATAAAAAGCAATTTATTATATTTTATATAATAACATTCTACATTCATTTACACTTTATATCGTTATTAAAGATAATAATTAATTTTAATCTAATAAAGTGACAGACTGGTAAAGTTCGTAGAGTCGCCGTGACGGCCTTAGATCAGTAGCTTTGCTTACTTGGCGATGGCCAAGGTAATGTTTCAAGGACCAAAGGTATACTTATTCGCGTAGAACCGGACGCGCATTGGCTCCACACGAACCGATCGGTCGATTCAGCATCATAGCGTGTCTGTGAGAATAGCGTTTGAGAATTCGAGGCGGGCTGAGGCGGCTGCTGTTGCTCCATGTGTGACTACTAGCTCGGTAACGCAACAGACATGCTACCAAACATTTACAGCTACGCTTATGGAGCAAACACTAACCAAAATTGCCGCGAACTTGTAATCGAATCAACCTAGTTTTTAAATTGGCAGACAACTAGCCGGGGTCGGTCTTTCACCATCGCGTCACGTATTCATGAAAACTCCTCACTCGAGAAGCGCCCTTGGAGCGCAGTCGCCGCCGGCGCTCGCGCACACACCTCCCCCACCACTGCCCCTCGCCCCAGCCCCCCGCGCAGCACCCCGCACCCCCGTCCCACCCCCGCGCAACGCCGCCCGCTTGGTTTCGTTCTCGCGGTTACTTCTCGATTACGTGCTTCGCGTGCTGACTGATTTTCTATAGCAATAAAAATCAATTACCTAAGATTTTACATTAAAATAAATTTGGATTTATATACGTTCGAATTTGGTGTCATGTACATTTAAAATTAGATAAAGGAATAACGATAGGCGAACGAGCCGCGGCGCCCGTCGCGGCGTCGGCGCAATATTTTCGTCATTTCTTCGTGTATGATATGTTACATGAATCTGTATACAATATGGATATAAATTGTATTGATGAATAAATTAGTTTTTACGGCATCTCTTTATTAAAATAATGATAATATCAACATTTTGTAAAAAGCGGCGAGTATGCCCGCCGCCCCGATTTCGTGCACCACTGCACTTTAACTTATTGGAAATATTACATTATTATAACGTACATAATACTATGAGATATATAATCATACGGCCTCTTGGGGCGCGCGTGTATGGCGATGCATGTATACACATTGTGCAATGTACATATACCTATTATAATACAATGATTTAAGACAAGGTTCACATCGTGCCGTGTGTATGTGGTAATAAATATAATATGGACATTGTTCAAACAATAACCAGTTGTTTTATTTTTCGTCACCCTATTCCTTTCCTGAACTACCTCTGATTAGAAATACTTAATTGTATGTGAATATTATGATAAGCCTGAGCAAAACTGAATAAGAACAATAGTGGTTTTGGATTGGTGAGTGGATCTTAGGCAATATTATGAGTAAAGAGGCCTCATCACATGTAGAAGCACACAAATGCGATCATATACTTAACCTACCTATGGTTATCTATATAGATAAATAAAATTGGAGTGACTGTTTGTAATATTAAAATAACCGCCTTTTATTAAATGCATAATATGGATGTATACACGGTACATATACCAAAATAGCATTTTTACCATTTTTGTCTGTTTGTCTGTTCCGCGTTAACGGAAGATAACGCGAGCTAAGCTGCGGGCAACAGCTAGTGTAACCTATGGCGAGAAAATTCCGTCATCCATATAAGTGTCCGCACACTACAACCTCTCAAGGTACCAACTAAAGACTATTCCTAACGACCGCCACTCTAAATGGAAATATTTTGGGAATAACGCAGATAGCAAAGATACTAGAGGTGGTAGCCAAACTACGAATGTGAAATTCATTGCATACACTTTTATATATACCTACTGTTTGTTTCTTACGAAATAAGGTCAGAACTTTTACACGACTTGCCCTTGTACATTTCTATTTAGCCTCAAAGACGAAGTAAGATATAGTCGACAAAGCTTTCAAGAAATGTAAAAGCAAAAATCAAAGATAACACACGCTAAAAAAAGAAGTTTTCAACAGATTGTTTTCTAATGTTTTCTAATGTTTTATTATAATAAGTTTTCAACAGGGCTTGGATACTAAAATTCAAAAGCTTTTTCAATTCGCATTAATTAAAAAGTTAATTTATTAATATCGTTTCATGATCCAGGTTCAATTTGATAGAGCAAAGTTGACAAATTTAGTATAAAAGCAGCAGATTCTAATTACACAATTTTACTGTAACCTACTTGTTTACACACAACATTGATTTTTTTTACGCCCGGCTGGTCAAGTAGTCAGGCTTCATGACACTCTACGCAGCGGTCGCGGGTTCAAATCCCTCCAAGTGCAGGTTTGTATGATGAACATCTTCACCGGGTAATGGACATGTATAATATTATATGCATTTAGACAAATTTCTTAAATCTATAACCATTCCTAGTACTCGTAACACAATATGTTCTTACTAACTTTTTTTTTTCCTTTACGCCGGGAAATGCTCTGAGGCATCCCGCCTGGGGAGTGGGTCTTCCCAGGTGGGTATGTGGGACTCTCTGCGCCAGAAAGATGGTAAATGGACGCAGCTCTACCCACTAAAAGGCTACCCGGCGAGTGCCACCAGTGCCGCCTTGGTGAGGTGCCCCGGATCTGTTAAGCTAACAGGGCACCTCGACGGCTAGTCAGCCCCGCAAGGGACCGACGCCATCTCCACAGAAGGGTTGTCCCGCACCACAGAACAACCCCTCCCAACGTCGGGGCAGTACAATGGGGTGAGGTTCACATCCTCACCCCCTTGCCCCTTGCTCTTTTGCCCCCTATTCTTATAAGAGGGGTACAAAGAGCCCCCTCGGCTCAATTGGCTTCGCCCAAGGTGCTGGGCTCACCCTAGGCTACTGAGCCCCACCGCCACGACAAGGCTTGAACCATGGTGGAGCTTACTAACTTACCACGGGGCTAGGTTAACGTTATGTGACTTAAGAAATTCATGTTAAATTATTCATCATCATCATCATCAGCCGTTATCCGTCGACTGCTAAACATAGGCCCCCATCAATGAACCCCAAGATTGATCCCTTGCCACTCGCATCCAAAACGGACCCGTTACTGCAAGGAAATCATCTTCCCACCTGTTTAATGGTCGACCAACACTTAGTCTCTCTAAATGCGGCCTCCACTCTTGAACCTTATTGGACTATCGGCCATCCGTTTAAGTTATTATTAAATTACAATAATTAAAAATGACCTAATAATGCATATGGACACAGGTGTTGTGTAGCGTAAACCCATACACTTAGATACATACACTTAGATATATTGGGCTCTACAGTATTTTCAGGATACTAGGCTATTCATAAATAACACTCTGATGGACTCTAGGGAAATTATTACGCAGGTTCTTTTATCTAAGTAGGCTTGATTCTAAAAACCAGTGAACTAAGAAGAAACTACTAGAAAATAAATTACTAGATAACTAAACTAGATATTGATCCGTATGTGTAAGTGGGTAGAGTCGTCATTGCTGCTAACATGAACTGCACCTACGTAGAGAAGTATGAGAGGGCTTTATGCCTATAAAATTTTTTTAACGCCTAGAAATGCTCTGAGGCATCCCGCGGGGGAGTGGGTCTACCCAGGCCTGAACCATGTGGCGTGGGGCCTATACAGTCTGGGCAGACTGTAAAGACCCTGGCCCTCAATGAGACCATAACTCAAGAAGTATACCAATGAAAGTGTACGTTTCAAAAAATATTATCCCTCTAAAATGGTTTCATGAACATCTAGCTACCGACTTTCCAATCTCTTAACTAATGTTGAGAGTTCTCTTAGCTAACATAATTAGTATTAAAAGCCTCGTAGTATATAATGACATGGACAAGCTCTATCTAAATTTAATAAATAGTTTTATCGGTATCCATTGAAAGAGGCCTATATCCATTGGATCATAAAAGATTTATAATGATGACAATATTACCACTTGCTTCGGATCCCATTATTAAAATAATTAAATCAAAAACCAAGCATAATATACCACAGATTAGACTCGGTACTTTCTACATGAAGAGGACTAATTAAACTATTGATGTATCATAGGGTAGTTTCGAATAACTTTGTAACGTTAGGACATCTGTTGCCTCAGTCCTCCCGTGACCATGGTCGCAGTAAAGTATTCGAAACGTCGGGCTTGTAAAAAAAATAATAAACCGCGATAAAATCCGTAAAATTGTTTAATTACAAGAAGACTAAATATAATGGTTATGGTTAAACTAAATTGTAAAATTTCCTTCCTGTCCTTAAGCTAAAATGTAGTGCAATTGCTTTAATTCTGTTCCACGTCCGCCAGTCTCTTTCACCTTTAATATGAAACCATCTTGTACCGCACGTGACTCTATTTAGCGAGCAAAGGGGCATTTTCCACTATTTACCCTGCCTACAAATGATCCGTACGCACGAATCTATTGCATTGTGTTAGAAATAGAAAACTACGACAACAATTGTTAGGAAACGCTTTAATATTAGAAAGTCGTGGGAGTAATAATAGTTTTTATACTGATAGATTTACCGATGTAAGGGCTTTAAACATTTTAGTTTAGTTAAGTTTATTTATGGATAATTCTGTTCATTTAACACAACATTGCAACATTTACAATAATAGTCCATTGGAGGGGGATAAGGAAAGGAGGGCAATGCAGGCATAACTTTTGGTTGTGCAGATGTGTATGGGCGTCGGTAATCACCATAAGGCTCGCTTGCCTCATGGCATAAAAAAAATTTGACATTTGCTCCCGGTTGATCAATATACATTGAAAAAGGATGAAACGGACGCACAATTAAAAAACTATAAAAGTATAGATTTTTTTAATTCTCGTGTAAAAAAAATTAAAGTTAATAAGTCGCATACTATTTATATGCATACGCATATAAATAGTATGCGACTTTCCAGTATAGTCGCCATTCCACTATGAATCCAGAATAACAGAATGCGGTTATAGAATACTATTATTAACTTACTCAACCTAATTTCTTCTTCCCAGTGTAATACTAGCTGAAACTATAGCCAAAAACATAATATTGTATCAATGTAATCAAATTATATTCCAACTCTACGCCCACTAAGATTTTCGCAATCGACACGCGCTCAATAAATAACAAGATACTTTATTGTATGTATAAAATATGGATGCTTCAATAAACATTCCGTGATTTACGCGTATTGAAAGGAAAAGAGTGGGAGAGGGAAACATCGGTAATCTCTTTCGCACAAAAGGGGTGCTGTCAGTGACGTCCACTAAAAGCTTTACAATTACAACAGTAAAAGTAAAGAGGCAATGCTTGGGAATAACAACTAACTACCGAGTTAGTATTATAAAACAGCCATTTACAATTATTAGATTCCTAAATTAAGGCTTATTTTAACCCCCGACGCAAAAATTTTACTTATCTTAACCGCTAAGAGTTTATCTCTGTGATACTGTAGTTCTAAAACGGGTGAACCTTTCTTTTCTTTCTTTTTTTTCATAAAAAAAAATTGATTCCCTTTTTTTCTTGAAAGCAGGTGTTTACCTGTGGGAGGGTTGCGCTGTGCTGCGCTACCGGCTGCATGGGTACCACCATCCTGCTTATTTCTGCTTTGCTCTGTTTCGCAAAAAGGGCAGGAAAGGCAGTGTAATTACTGGCACACTTAACATCTTATGTCTCAGGATAGGCAACACAATATGAATGAGTTGCTTGGGTTAGTTCCAGGTTAACTTATTTATGTTTATGGGCGACGTCGACCACTTTACCATCATGTGGCTCGTCTGCCCGTTTACCTATCCAACTGTCATAAATAATAAGGTTTATAGCGGATTTTTTTGGACGTGTTTCATCAAAATCATTTTAGTTTTTTCAAGGTTATCAATTTGGTTATCAAGTTTTATTATAGCATTGGGTTTTTCAAAGTAGCCTTTTACGTTCAACCATAGAAAAAAATATGTAATGGAAATCACGTGGACGTGTAAATTGACAAACATTTCACTGCTACTTCATAACATGGCTACATACATACTATAAAAATGATCAAGCTATGCAAACTAATGGAGCACTTAGCGTTATGGATGTAGAAATCATGTTCCACGCTGTAACAAGTTAACAACTAGGTACTCCCTCGGTGGAGCAGCTAAACTTGAACGCACAAGACACGTCGCACCACTTACCGGCTTACATCACGAACAACGCACATCGATGTAATATGGAGATAAGAAACTAATTCCGATATATCCCAACAAATTACTTTCGAGTATTAATATTTGATTTATATACTGGTGTAATTTACACACCACTTTACGTTGACCTTGGGTTGAAATACTCTAGTGACTATGATAAAAATATGTCATCTGTTACAGTTGTATGTCGTATTTATTTTTAGTAACTTTTGACGGCCCGTCAACACCTAGCCTGTTTTTATTTCAATAATAAATCATAGTTTTAAAAAACTAAAAACACGCTTTAATAGCAAACCGAAGTAAAAATTGGAAAATAAATATTAATAGAAGAATTAAATGGATTAATAAAAAAAAAATGTTAGTTATTGTAAAAAAGCGTTGTGCTTATACTAAGTTTTTATACTCACTTCACTTTTAGAAATAGATACCGATGAAATATTTTTAACAATGAATGTCGAGGACATTTTAATTTGCATTTTCTTAACATAACGGATATATTTTATGTAATAGATAAGGTTAAGCAAGTATACAACATTTTATATTTATTTAATTAAATTATTGCCATATAAGCCTTCCTCCTTTCAACACGGAAATTATAGAATTATAGGACAATTTAAAATGTCTAAAGTACTGAATAGTTTGTTCCTTTAAATTGCAGAGAATTTTAAATTATTGCTCAACGATTGCAGCCACGCCGAGAGAAGGTACTAAGTAAAGGAAATAAATTCCGGTATAAAATTTTATAATAGTCTGTTAACTGCCATCCTGAGAGCTTCCTTCATTTTACGTCCTAAACCCAACGCTTGTTACGACACGAAATCTATTGATTTTTTTTTTTCATTAAGTTAAGAAAAACATTTTCACGCTTCAAATTGGAAATTTTTGGCTGTTACTCCTTGAAGAAAGTTAGGTCCTCTCTTACTGCGAGTCTAAAATTTTCAGAACAAAACTTGCATTTGTATTTTACCGGTGGGAGGGATGCGCTATGCCGCGCTCCCGGCTGCATGGGTACCATGCATACCATCTTGCTTGTTTTTCCCGTGAAATAGCTTTGCTGTGTTTCGGAGAGAAGGGCAAGACAGGCAGTGTAATTACTGGCACCGAGACTTAACATATTATGTCTCAGGATAGGCAACACATAAATGAGTTGACTAGGCTCGTTCCAGGTAAACTAGTTTATGTTCATGGGCACCGTCGGCCGCTTACCATCAGGTGGCACGTTTGCCAGTTTACCTATCCAACTAACAAAAAAAATACAGCTGGAGACTTCAAAATAACACCACAGTATAATTGTACATAATATCATTAAAACTACGATTACGCAGTTATATTTGAAACTATACTTTGAAAACAATACAATTCATAAATCATAAAGCAAACATAGACATATTTCAGCTTGTTACTAATATTCGAAAACATTTGCAACGAAATTGGGTTATTCCAGATAAGAACCTGGCCTTCATAGAAACGATAATAGCAACGTAAATTGCACTGTCCGTGCACCGCAGATTTTATCAATTTCATTCATGATCTGAACGCATTCAATAAAGTAATCTGATTTCGCGTATTGTGTGCGCGTATTTAAAACGAATACGATCTGAATTTGGCAGCTGAAATAATCTTCACACCCCAGCGAGTAAGGCTGATAATTAAAGCGATTGGTTCGTTGACATAAGTTGGCAATTACTGTTCGATGATGCTTTTGTGTAGGCCCGGCTTAAGGTAGTGTCAGTATTGTTTAAAGTGTTGAATCGTTAAGCAGATTAAAACTTCAGTGTAACGGCTTATAGACCGAGCACAGAATATGTTTCAAATATAGACGGCTTAAAAGTCTTTAGATGTTATTTATTTTGTAACTAGTAACATGAAAGATTGGGATGTTTAAAAACACGTTTAATAAAAGCTAGTAATAATGATAAAGATATTTTATTTGCATTAACATGTGTATACAGTCTGGCAAAATGGTATTATTCCCCACCACGGATCAAGCCTTGTCGTGGTGGTGGGGTTCAGTAGCCTAAGGTGAACCCAGCACCTTGGTTTTTTTTTTTTTTTTTTTTTCGGATGGATCTATGCTAATGGCCCGAAGGCCCTAATGCTTCAACGGATTGGTGTGAGCCCATTCGGCTCACTTTTGATTGGGGGGTTGCCCCCCGCCTACCGTGCAGTCTGCGACCACACGGCCTCCTGGCGTCGGTTGTGTCAGCACCTTGGGCGAAGCCAATTGTACAGAGGGAACTGCCCTTTGTACTCTTGTTAGAACAGGGGACAAAAAAGCAGGGGGGGGGACAAGGAGCGAGATTGGAACCTCACCCCATTGCAACGTCCCAACGTTGGGAGGTGGCGTCGGTCTCTTGGGGGACTGACTAGCCGTCGAGGTGGCCTGTTGCTTCACAACTTCAACCTCACTAAGGGACATTGGTGGCACTCGCTGGGTTATTGTGGGTAGAACTGCGTCCACCTTACCATCTTTCGGACGCAGCAAGTCCCACAAACACGTCTGGGGCGTCCCCTTCCCCCGGGGGATGCCTAAGAGAATTTCCCGCCGCAAAAGAAAAAAGATGGTATTATTATGAGTAGCAAAATGTCCTACTATTTCTAGTGTGAAAATTATTTAACAGATTCATGCATTCATTTTTAAACGACTTCTAAAATAACAATGTTATAATGTCAATAATGTATTAAATTTTTGACCATTTTTATTTTATTTAACTTTAATTTAATAATTAAAATGAAAGAAATTTAGAGTCGCTAAATAAATTAAAACAAAATATTAGAATTTGTAATTTAAATCAATTTAAATAGTCATTTATATTGTAATAGAATTTTTAGCTAAATTTTTTTAAAACTTTATTTAAAAATGGGTTATTTATATTAATTGGAATTTTATTATAAATTTGGGATCCATACAAAATACACTTTTACAAATTAAATCGTGACAAGCTTAAATGTATACCAAAATTTTGATAGGATTTTATGAAACACCAAAATGTCAAAGATATTATACAAAATTGTATATTATTTTTGGCTGTGCGAGAGTGGCGTCCACCCCAAAAGAGCCCCAGGTGAGGTGAGGGTCGTCAAATGGGTGTTAGCCTTACACATTCAACACGCAGAGGCGACACGGTGTAACAATGTCAGTTACCCATGATAGATCCGAAAACATGCAAGTTTTAGACATATCTGCATCATGTTAAGAGTGAGAATTGATTAAGTGAAAAATGTGAATCGATGACGAGCTGAAAATCATTAAAAATGTACAAAAAATATTAAAAGATTATACTTAATTTACAATTAAAAATCAAAAGAGTCAATGACTTTAGAACAGCTGAATCGAGTATGATAAAACGTTTCTAAGAAATCCCCACCAAGGTTCAAGCCATGTCGTGGCGGTGGGGCTCAGTAGCTTAAAGTGAACCCAGCACCTTGGGCGAAACAAAATGAACCGAGAGAGCTGCTCTTTGTACACCTATTATAAGAAGAAGGGCCAATAGAGCAGAGGGGACAAGGTGCGAGATGGTAATCTCACCCCGTTGTCCGACGTTGGGAGGGGTTGTTCTATGGTGCGGGACGATCCCTCTGTGGAGGTGGCGTCGGTACCTTGAGGGACTGACTATCCGTCGAGATACCCTGTTAGCCCGACAGATCCGCGGCACCTTACCAAAGGCGGCATCGGTGGCACTCGCCGGGTTTTAGTGGGTAGAGCTGCGTCCCACATACCCGCCTGGGTAGACCCACTCCCTCGCTGGATGCAGAGCATTTCCCGGCGTAAAATAAAAAAATAAAAAAAAGGATGACTTGTGCAATTACCTACTCACCAAGACAACATACTATGTAGATTAGTATAGAAACGCATAGGCCCTGGCCTAGAACAATGAGGTCGTTCTTGGATGAACTCATTTCTATTTTTGGGCGACGTTGAAAACTTAGCACCAGATGAATTTCAGATAAGAATAGACTAAACGGCTTAATACATGACATGATGCATAGACCCCCGGCCCCATTAAAGTGAAACTACAATACATTTACCATCCTAAGAAATTCAATTCCGTTTCATTGCTGTTCAAAGATACACATCAAAGCTTTAATGATATTATGGCATGAGTACTCACACATGGCGTGCGAGAACGTTGCCTCTGCTATGAAAAGGACTCCTACCTTATTCGATACAATTTTCATGCGCTACTTCGATACGAGGTATAGCATGGTTCTTTAGACGAGGTTAGGAATATGGATTCTCTACGACGTTGGTTCGATAGCTGTACTTTGTTATGCTTGTATGAGTAGCTCTTGCTAGAGACAAGGAATGAAACACGATTACAGTGAAAGCTTAAGGATATGAACAAATATATTAAAAATGTTACTACTACTAGTTTTATTATTTTATTAATTTATAAATCTTACCTCCTTAAATATAAGGCTATATGCAAATATAGAAGGTGAAGATATTGTTTTTATCATATTCATAGTGATGGTGGAAGAAAATATACATTTTTGAAACTTACATACTTGAAAATTACATAAACTATTTAAAAAAACGACTTTAATGATTTTTTTTATGTCAGTAGGAGGCAACCGAACAGTCGGAGCCTTATAGTGACTACCGACGCCCATACAAATCCGCACAACCAAAATTTATGCAGATGTATTGCCCTCCCTATCCTCCCTATCTCCCCCTCCCCCAATAGGCTGTCAGAAACTCACAAATCATAAGAAACGCGATAGCATAGCTGTCACTTGACGCCGGTGTTATGTGAGCGAGAGGTACTACCCCGGTCGTGCCGGCCCAGTTCGGCTGAAAAGCAGCATGGCACTACCTCTTACATGTGTTTCATGATTCTACAATTGGGACATATTTTATATACCTATATGTAAATTGTTTAACATATTTACACCTTTTTGGGCTATTAGGATTATCTTGAGCTTCGTCCATGTCCTTTTAAGCTCCAATAATTCGTGAAGGTGTTGGAGAATCACCTCGCTTACTTTTACAACATGATTACGATATTAAACGACTTTCTATTTATATACTTCAGAAATACAAGTTGTTTCGGAGTAGATTATCAATTCCATTATCGAACTTCTGCGAAGTGTAAGTGAAATATCGATTTTGCCCTTCTTATTATCTTCGTGATGTTGCCTATAATAAACTCGGGTATAATCATCATCATTATCAATATTATTCCCTCAGGAGATAGGCCTCTTTCGATCGACACCAAGACGACACATATTTTGCCACCATGGAATACAGAAATAAGAAGGACCGTTACGCTACCGCTAGATTGCTTGGGCACCGCGCGTAACCCGCCTCCCTCTCCAGAGGGAGGTATGAGGGCCGGCCCTCATGATGATAGGTTAAATTCAACCGTAAAAGATTCGTCGACCGTATCGGGATTTGACTAGTCCAAATCCTGCTCTCCCGAGCAGCGCGCGCGATGAACCGCGCCTCCTGTGGGGCGCGGAGGGGGGCATCCCCCTTTCGAATATTTCTTAAGTGAGCCATCTTTTCATTTACTGTACACCAAAAAAATGTCCACCTTTATACGCAAATTAGACGCAAACAACAGTTTCAAAAACCGTCAATGGCACTAGTGTGTATATGTGCGTAATTTCTTCACCTTAATTTGTCACTTCTCGACGGACACTTTTCATACACAGGGATCTCCTTGCTTTCTATCCTCCATGCAACTCCATGCTACTCAAATGACAGTAACACAGGTATACATTTTATAAAAATTCAAACGGCAGGTTTTTTTTAAAATGCGACCTATGGATTTTTTAAAACACTGATAAAACAAGAGTGAGATAGAAATAAAATGAGAACAAGATTTTTTCTATTTCATAATTATTAGATTTATGTATATAATAATAATGTCAACCCTTATATGTCCCACTGCTGGGCACGGGTCTCTTCCTCGAAATCAGGCGAGGAGGGTTTTGGGCTAGGTATGGCCATAACCCATTGCGGGCTGGTAAACTTCACACACCTTCAAAGACTTTTAATCTCATCAGGCATAAAAATTTCCTCACGATGTTTTCCTTCACCGGTGAGCAAGCCATAGTCTCATGTTCAGGTGCATGTAGAAATTAAGAAAACCCTATTTCTAGGCATCACAGGGGGATCAGGATCAGGACCCAGACCTCTCGGTTCTCACTCAAGAGGCCGAGCCCATACCCACTAAACCATCGTCAATTACTTAATACTTATTAAATGTGAACTACATAAATATATAATAAGTTATTATAGATTTATATAATTCATATTTATCTAAGTCTCAATAATTTGTCTTGCAAAAGCTAAATCAAGACTAGAATAGAACTATGCTAGGAACAAACGAGCAAGATTTACTAAGTTGTAAGTAAGTATTAGTATAATTGCACTTTGAAATTCCAAACGAGTAGTTTTAATCAAATATATTACAATATAAAAGTTTAAATACTCGCATCCAACACGGACCGGCCACTGCACGGAGATCGTCTTCCCCCCTCGTTAACGGTCGACCAACACTTTTCATTGAAGGAGGCATATGTTCAGCAGTGGATGGATAAAGGCTGATGATGATGAAGTTTTAACACAGCAAATAAACACATTTTACTAATTACTTTTATTTTATTTCAATATTTGTTATTAAAATGGTTGCTTTAATTAAATAGTATTATAATATGTAGTATCCTGTGAATAACATGTAGATACACCAGTTATTGACACATCGGCCTTAGGTACGTTAGTTATATTTTAAATCTTGTATTGCATAATGTGTGTGCTGTTGGAATTGTATATTTAAATAAATATATATCTACCTAGTATAGTTTAAACAAGCAAACGACATTCAAAGTTTGAGTTCAAAACGAGCAACGAACAGCGCAACATTGATAAGGTTCTATTTTGCACCACTCGACATGTTAAATAAAACAAATAATATACAGCTAAGAATACTGAATACGTCATTTTCTGTTGTCTTACCAAAAATAAATGTAGCTGGAGATGATGAGGAAGAGTACTATGGACGTGCAGATTTTAAGATGATGATATTTACATTTAAATCAAAACATAATATTTTAGTGATAGAAATTACGATCTTATAGTACCATGACTAATGATAAAGAATGTATTGTATTAAAATGAAAAGAATGTATTATATTAAAATGAAAAGAATGTATTATATTAAAATTTAATCTTACAGTAACAATACCAAAACATATTAATTTATATTTGTAAAACAAGATTATAATTCAATACAATAATGAATGAACAGGCTGCTAATCGAAATCTATTGAACATGAAAATAGGCTTCCCGTTATACCAAAACAAAATATTATCATTATTAGAATCTAAAACGGAACATTATTCCAATAACGGAATTACTCGTAGTATTTCAAATCGGATTCAAATAACATTAACGTGTACTGTAATCCTATAAAACCTGCTAGGATTTCCAAACGAGTATACAAAATATATGTGAACTCATACATAAGTAGATAATATAATTTTGCGGGAGTTAAATCGATTGTGCTTTTATCTATTGGACGGACTAAATTGTTTCGCTAAATCCAAGATAATCTCGTTCCTGTATCGTCGTCCGTATTATACGGTTAAAACAAAATGCCATTGCTGTAATGTACTTTTGTGTGTTCTTATAATCCGCGGTATAAAAAATATCCGTTTGGTTTTATGTTTAATTATCGACTTCATTATTTTAGATTCGTGTGATTAATTTCGTGAGAGGTCCTCCGACGAAATTATTAGCAATACGGTAATTGAAGTAGATTCATTATTGGATCGATTTTCATTATTAATTTCCAAAGATCGCACGGATTATGTTTTCAAATTAATAAAGATTATTAATTTGAATTATTAAAGATACCAATTATTTATTTGAATATGCGAGTGGCGAAGGAGTTCTATCTTGGCATCAAAAGAGCATCTGAAAAAACACGAAAAAGTTGAACTGTGATGAGGACGTAGGAGACGTAGATAATTTTCAGAGGCATGATGTATCCAACATCATGCCTCTGTGTGGGATATAGGTGAAAGCCCCAAAGGGAGATTCTCTGACCGAGCGTGGCATGCTTGATGGGAACCTCACCCCATTGTACTGCCCCGACGTTGGGAGGGGTTGTTCTGTGGTGCGGGACAACCCCTCTGTGGAGGTGGCGTCGGTCCCTTGCGGGACTGACTACTAGCCACGGCCGCGGTGCGTTGGGCTGGTTGGTCGAGGTACCCCGATGAGGCTGAAGCTGGGCTGGCGTGATTCGGAGGGGTGGGGGAGTAATGATAATGATGAAGGAGGCCGTGTTCTGTTGAGGGTCACCAATGTGGGGATATATTATGGGAAGCCCCAAAGGGAGATCTCCGACCTAGCGGGATGGTATGCTCGGTCAGGCCGAAGCCCACTTGCTATCAATTGAGCTGTTGTATGTATAGCGACGATCTGTGGAACTTTGATAGCGTGATTCAGGAACGTGGCGCTGATTGGTCCGCAACTAATGTTTTAAATATCTCACTATTGTTAATTATATTTTTAAATATCTAATGAAACACTCGTTTTAGATGAAAATGTTTGCGCTTTATGTAGTGCGTGTTTGACTTACCACACTTTCTCTAAATAGATGTGCTGTGCTATGTATATTAGATAGGACTAGCACCCATACCTTATCTTCTTTTCTCTCACTGTAGGTGGATAGTGGATGAGGCACCTAAACCTGACACAAGAGAAGTCAGTCTTGGATAAATAATTCCGAGATTTCCCGTTTACGATCAGGTGGTTCTCCTGTTGATCAACTACCTATATGTTTTAAGAATACTGGTAAAGGCTCGACCTCAAAAGTCTTGGTTAAAGCATAGCCAAAGCTCTGCTACATCGGATTATTTTTCTTTTTGTTGTTTTACGCCTGCGATAATCTTTCTATCTACTGAATCTATTAGAATGAAATTTCGCTAACGAGGTCAGCCCGGGACTCATCGGAGGGGACTTGTCTCTGCCGAGCATGATTACCGCGAGGCTCGGTGACGACGAATCCTGGACGGAAATGGTATCCTTCTGCTAAGCAATAATGTCCCAGAAGGAGACCATCGAGCGGGTGAAACAAGAGGCCGCCGACGAGGTCTCCCTCCACAGGCAACGATTGAGGGTGCGAAGGAGGCGCTACTTAATGCGCCTTCAGTAACGCCCCTGTGCTCGTGCTGGTTTCAAGTTGGTAACCGGGGCCCACTATAGCATGACGTCGCGGGGACTGATTAGTGGCGGCCGGGCAGTCCCCCTTACGAGAAGTAGTCTGGTCTTCGCCGGGGTCAGCCTATCACTGAGGTGATCCTGTTGCCTGCAGACCCTCAAAAAGCGGCTGAAGGCGCTCGCAGGTGAGGTGCCCGGGCCAAGTTATTTATAATATAACTTCAATGTAACTGGCAATTTTGTAGATCGATTTCATCAAACACTCCCAAGACGTTCCGCCGTCAATACTCCGTTAAACTTACGTGGGCTCACTTCCGATTTTAGTTCCACAACTTCAAACGAGCAACACATGTGCAAAACTATAGTTAGATCATTTATTTTGATATCATTCAAATATTCCAAACCAAGTAAAGTATACGTTGCTAAATAACTTTGTATACGAAGATTAAAACGATTTGATGAGGAATTATTTACTTCATATTATTTGCATCTCCTGCTAGCCATCAAATGTTCCGAAGACGATTTTTGTCCAGTAATAGATAAATCTACTAAAAGGCACAACCAATGTTTTATTATATTTTATGTGCCCATCAACAAAACACACAAGTTCTTCGATAACTTACCACAGGACCAGATTGACGTGGTGTGAAAGCGTCCATAGATATTATTATTATAAACATCTCGTGTAAGGTATTCATATTTCAAGTATGTAATCGCCAAGATAAAGCATAAACTGCCGCTTAATAAGAAACAAACTTGAGAATTTTGTGCAATTAATACTTAAACGGAGATGCATAACTACAGGAAAAACATTCACTATACAAATTTTTATTTCTTCGAATTTCCAATCTTAGGAAGTGGGTTTTTCTTGCTCTGATCAAGGGACTGACGTGAAATGTATTTTACGAACAAGATAAAAACCATTTGAAAGTGACAATTGAAAAGATAGAACACAAAAGACGACGATGATCAAAAATTAAATCATTCGATGACCTCTGTGGCTCAATGATTAGCGCGTTGGCGCTCAAGCCGGAGGTAGCGGGTTCGTATATAACAAAAATTTTCTGTCGTCTTGGGTCATGGATGTATATTAAATATGTGTAGTATGTAATAAAAAACTTGAATATAATATGTAAAGTATTAAGTGTAAAGTATTAAATATATTTCCGTTGTGAACCCGTAACACAAGTTCTTCTAGAACTTACAGCGGGACCAGATTTACGTGGTGTAAAAGCGTCCATAGATATTATTATTATTAATTAAATCATCATATTTATATCATGCTTTAAAAATAATTTCAATAAATATATTTCCTATTTATTCTAATTGCCTCTACTCTTAATTTGAAGCTATTATTTAGTGTGTTATTTACGGACGTGGGGCTCAAGAGAAAGTAACATTTACAATTAGACCTCTTGAGGTTTGTAAGAAGATTACTTCATAGTAAATGGTATTGTGAATAAATGCTTTTCTTGCTTACGTGAAATTAGTATGGGAACTTCGTTGTGCCTTTCGTGAACGCCAAAATGAGCTTAAATATGTTATATTTACTGTGTGGAACTTAATCTTGTTTCTGTGTAAATGTCTTATCATTCCCAACGTATAAATCACTATGACTATCTTCACTATTTTTATCATTACCATTATGATAAACAATATCTTTTAATAAACAACATTTTTAAGGTCTAAAAGTTCTACTAATCAACGATTTCATTTATAAAAAAAAATTTGGATTCATGATTTTAATGTACGCAAGATTGGACGGATTGGGGATGACGATTATGAATATGAATAATGCGTTATTTATTTCTTGTGTATATAAGAAATATATCTTCTGGATATTATTTACATAGTGTATTGTTATAAAATATTTCTAGTTTTACTAATGCAAAATTTTAAATGGACTTCTACAATAGACTTAATTAAGCATATTCTTATAAATAGCATAGTATTTCAAACTAAGGCCTTAATATTTAAATATAGTAAAGGAATTTGATAGAAGCTTTGTCCAGTGAAGTTGGCGTTACGTTGCAGGCATTCGACTGGATTAACGAACTTCCTTGCAATCTTGAGGCGGAACGAACTTAAAATTCCAACATCAGTTTCAGGCATTAAGGGATAAATTCTACTTCATAAATTTATAAAGCCTGTTTACGCTATCTTAATCTTGTTTGTTAAGACCCACAAGTCTATTTACAGATAAATCGCGTATCAGCTATTCTCTTTTAAAAGTGAACTCTCATTAGACTCATTCACTAGCCTTGGACTGAATATAATTTTATACGGTACGTTTCATATTTATGCAAATTCGCCTCCCCACTGAATATCAAAAACATACTGGTTTAAATCAAATCAAACGTTCATCTAGCTTTATAATTTTGCTAGCTGTTGCTAGAGTGCTTACTCGTATGGTAGAGTGATGATAACGATACCTTTTTTTATAGCATAGGCTAACGAGCAGTCGAAGCCTGACTATCGACACCCATACACATCCGCACAACCAAAGATTATGCAAATGCGATGCCCTCTTTTCCCTATCCTCCCAATGGGCCACAGCAAACTCACAAACCACACGAAACGCGACAGCATAGCTGTCACCTTACGCCGATGGTATGTGAGCGAGAGATATCACGCCGATTGTGCCTCGGGTGGAAACTGGTAGTGGTTTATGGGACTCGGCGTTGACTGCCACGACTCAGAAACCCTTACCCAATAACGACCCCTGGTCTTAGACTGTAATTATTTAGGTGGACACCTTACGGATGTCGATAGATAAACCTGGTGGGTTAGTCAAGATGACATTCTACAATCGTAAACGCTAGTAGAAAACTAATAAATGTATGAAAATGACATTTTACATCGATAAATCACGCACTCTTAAATATCATTTCCATACATTTATTAGTTTTCTACTAGTGTTTACGATTGTAGAATGGCATGTTGGCTAACCCACCTGTTACCTAATGTAGGAATATTTTATTTAAAACAAATTTTGGATATTTTTATACAATATATTTTTTATGTATACTAGCGGAGGAGCCATGGTGGTTCATCTAAAAACATACACGAATTCACCATAATTTTGCCTGACTGACCAGGCATCCGATAGGCAAAAAGATAAGATTTCTTTTTACACAGTAAAGGTTGATGGTATTGGATTGGAAATTGGAAATTCGATATTAGTACCCGTGAAGAGGAAAACTTCTAAGACATTCAGTCATCACCGTAAAAAATAGTATTGAAATAGTTATAATATATTAAAATAGTTTTGAAATATTAATATATTAAAATAGTATTGGTTCACAAATATTGTGAGTGAAATAGCAGTATTATAGTATAAAATAAGGGTTGAGCACGGAGAAAGGTTCCGTACATCATGCGAACGCTGCACTCTGACACGCGGCTTTGGGGTATGATGAAGCACCTGTTCTTATATTTTATAGTCCACACATTGAACCCAAATATATTACTAGACGTATTATGTAATATTTTATTTGGAACGTCCTTTCGTAACTTATCATTACTATTTATGACTTTGGTGTTCAGGGGAAGACCTAATTTTTAGATCTATAGTATAATTTAGTTCAAGCGATGGTTAATATTTAAAAACGAATGCAGCTTATATCGTAGATACTACTACAGGCTTCCTATTACATTGGTACTTAGTAAGAGCTAGTGCCATGCTACTTTGCAACCGAATTGGGTTGTAGCTCCAACACGACCGGGGTTGTAGCTCCCGCTCACATTATACCGGCGTAAAGTGACAGCTACGCTGTCGCGTTTCGTGCGGTTTGTGAGTTGCCAGTGGCCCATTGGAGGGATAGGAAAGGAGGGCAAAGGATCTGCATAGCTTTTGGATGTCTATGGGTGTCGTCACCATAACGTTCCGACTGCTCGGTTGCCTCCTTATAACATAAAAAAGGTTCAAATCCAGCCCAGCTTGTCAATTTATATGACCCAGCTCAGAATTTATATATGTAACTTGTGTATTTTTAAATTTAATAAGTATTATTCCATTCTTTGTTAACATAACGAGCATCTCACTGTATATAATATGATTTTAAGTTAACATGGTTTTTTTATTACTAAAATGATTTAAAACGGGATATATACCGTGTTTTTCATTTTATTTCGCGGAGCTCGATATTTCGACATTATCTACGAATGTCTTGTTCACGTGACCCTTCTGTGTCTCGTATCTGTGTCAAGTGTATCGAGTACGAGTGTCTCGTGAACAGGACATTCGTAGATTCGAAATATCGAGCTCCGCGAAATAAAAGTGAAAAACATGGTAAATATTCCGTTTTAAATAATTTTAGTAATCTCACTGTATTACATTAACGTAGTTTTTTTTTTCAACCATTTCGTATTTGGAGATGCTTAATCTTGATAAGCGTTTTAGGAATCATCTAGATCATTATATTATTATTGACATTTACTTAACTCTTAATCACAAAACTCCACCTAATGGGATACAAACCCACGAACTCTCTGGACCTCAATCTACCGACCACTGTACCAACAGAGCATTAAATAAACAGAACCATTGTTAATACGTCCTATCTTTATATATATTCCGTAAAGACCTTCGTTTTACACTCCCATTATACTTTACTAAGGGTCTCGTATAAAAGATCTCATTTCCGATGCAGTTCACTATATAATCTTTACGGTTACTAAAGCGAATGCATAAAATCAGATCATTGTTGCCAAATATTAAGATTCTTAGGTATCGATAAATTATATTATGCCATAGCTTCGAAATAAACTTATAATAGATGGAAAAAGTAAGTGTTTTCAGGTCACTCGTGAACTTAAAAAATTAATTCAGTCGAAAAAAGTTGAAAAACAGCATTAGATATCCCAACCAACCAAACAACCAACCAACCAATCAACCAAATGTAATCAACCTGATTCTAATTATGCATGCGTGCGGCATTAAGCTTCGAAGTTTTAAAGATTTACTACTATTAAGATGCAGAAATTAGTGTGAACTTGTTATTGCAGGACTCAATTTTTGAGTATTATGATTATCAGTTCGATTATATAATATTATGGTGAGACAATTAAATACAAAGCATTTAGTTATCTTCATCATTACTTTTACAATGCCCGTAATCAACATCATTATCGACCTTTTTCTGTCCACTGATGGTAATCTTTTTTTTTTCTTGCAATAGACGCCACGGCAGCCGATCTTCTGCTATGCATCCGACTAAAACCAGACAGACTAGATGAGAAGACGATCTCCGTGAAGTGGCCAGTCCGTGTTGGATGCGTGGCAAGGGATTGGCCGTCTTGTCGTTCAATGAGGAAGTTGTTCAGCAGTGAACGGATAGAGTATGATGATGATGAAGACCAGAAACGTCGTATATCGTCGTCCCATTTAGTTGAAAGTGACGAACCCTCCATCTTCCTAAAATGTTCGTAATAAGAGATTATAATTCTTGATTAAAGAAAATCGGTCATAATTATAACGCTAACAAATCGCCTTAAGTACTTATTTCGAACCAAAAATATACCTTAATTACAATACACCCACGCATTTACGCAAAGCCGATCTTTGAGATGATTTTATTTAAAAATCAACTATTCCGAACATTGAATAATTGAATAAGATTCTTGAGGTATGCGAGTTAAATAACAAAGGTCATCTGGTGCCTTAATTCGTGAGCTCGCAAACAAACCATTTCAATATTTTATACAAAATACAGTAGCACCTGCGTTTAAATCTTCCTTTTCCACACCAGCGAGCATAACGAATCGTGTGCCGTGCCGCACTATTTCGATGTTTAGCTACATCTTGGAGGTATTAAAATACTTTAACGTGGAAACTTTTAGATTTTTCCATTAAAACGTCCGTCACTTTTGAACAAAATACTTTTAATTCCTTTCACGTTCAATGGTCATGTTAAAAACATTATTTTATTTTACATTTTGTAATATTTTTAATCTTAATATAATATTATATTGTTGTTAACATTTATAGTTTAGAAAGAGATAGTGCCATGCTGCTTTGCAGCCATATTGGGCCGGCACGATCTCTGGTTATGCGGATGTGTATGGGCGTCCATAGTCGCCAAAAGGCTTCGACTGTTCGTTTTCCCACGTATGCTATAAAAAATTTAAAAAAATTGAGTTAACAATAATATAACTAATATTCAAATATCACAATAATATGTTTTTATATGACATAAAAACGTCTAAAAACGAGGGCGTAAAAGTGATTTGATTTTTCAACATTAACTTAATTATTAATAATTCGATATTGAATAATATTCTCCTGTGGTGGCGAGTCTGATGCGGTGTCCCCCAGGGATAGGTTTTGGGTCTGATACTATGGGACATCGGGTACGACTGTGTCCTGCGAGGAGTCCTGCGGGGCCTCCTTCCTGGGATGGGTGTCATCTGCTACGCGGAAGGTCGTGAAGGCGGCAAGTGCACTGGGCACACTCCCCCTGAGGTCCCAGTGCCGCCTCCAGGTAGCTATACTCCGGAGTCTGTAGGAGTATGGCGACATATGGTGAACCCATTTGAGCGGGTCACCTTACCGCGAGAAATAAGTACTTCCTTCTGTGAGGCAGTAAAGTCCTAGAACGAGGCCGATAAGTGGGTGAGAGAGTAAGCCGCCGACGAGGCTTGCCTCCGCAGGCGACGAACGGGGGTACGAAGGATGCACCTCCAGTAACGCCCCTGTGCTCATGTCTGTTTTAGGGTGGGAACCTTGGCCCAGTATGGCACGACGTCACGGGGACTGCTTAGTGGCGGCCGGTCCCTTCTTTAGAGGAGTAGTGTGGTATTTTTCCAGGGCCATCCTGTTGCTGAGGTGTTCCTGTGCCTGCATATCCGGTACTCTCAAAAAGCGGCTGAAGACGCTTGCAGTAGTTTTGGGTGTACAAAGCTCAAGTGTGAGTCCCACATAGGGTTAGGAACATACCCCGGTTCTGACTACATGCATAAAGCTGCTGTTGCATGCTACCTGCCTGCGTCAAAAAAAAATCCCTTAGGCTATTTTTTTCGATCAACATGTTTTAATTTTAATAATTTCATATAATAGAATTATAATATTACAACATTAAGTCAAAATCAAAGCATAACCTCAGAAAAAGCGTGGGCGTTTTATATACCAGACTGCTTAGAATATTATATGAAAATCTGACTAAAAATAAGAACTTTTTTATCTCTTAATCTAACCTTATATAATTTACCTTTAAGATTTAAGCCCATACAAGTTGAGTGCGACGTTCCAGAGCGTCCCACAGAAACGACCAATCCGCTGAATAAGGTAAGCTTGAAAGTGCTTAAGTAGAAAACCCTTATTTTCTGCGATAAGATATTGACTAAGCAAAAAGGGAGATTTTTAACTAAAGTTTTCTAACTTTTTAAGCTTCAGCAAGAATATATTTAGTAACGAACTAAGGCTGATTTAATTAATGCCAATATATAATATTTCAACTATTTAAAACGGGATATTTACCATGTTTTTATGTATATTTTGCGAAGCCCGATTTTGATTTTGACATTATCTACGAATGCCGTATCCAAGAGACTCCACGTAAGAATAGTTTAAAATTTGCTAAACATTCCGTTTTAAGCATGCCAATATAGGTTATTATGTACTTCCAAATAATGTGATTTTAGTTTTGTTTTTTATCTTAGTTGAATAGGCAAACTGGCAAACGCGCCACCTGATGGTAAGTGGTTAACGTCGCCCATGAACATAAACTAGTTTACCTGGAACGAGCTCAGGCAACTCATATATGTGTTGCCTATCCTGAGACATAAGATGTTAAGTCTCGGTGCCAGTAATTACACTGTCTGTCTTGCCCTTCTTTCCGAAACACAGCAAAGCTGTTTGACGGGAGAAACAAGCAAGATGGAAGCCGGGAGCGCGGCACAGCGCTTCCCTCCCACCGGTTTAGTCTTTTTAGTCATGAGTGACCAGCCTACGGATGGGTCGTCCCCGGGGATATATGGGACTCCCGGGACTTCCAGCTAACCCCAGCGCCGGTATACCGCACCAAAAACCACCGTGAGATGCCTTCAGCCACTTGAAGGGGAGGGTCGCGGATCTGATAGACACAGGCCACTGGTAAAATAACCTAATCTAACCAGTCATAGGGACTTCCGATAGAAGTGAAAACTTATAATTTTCGTTTATCAGTAGAAAGTAACAATTATTAAATACGAAATATAAGCTGACATTTTTACAACTTTTTACATATTTTGTAGAACTTTACATAGAGCTTAAAGGCCATCAGGCCGAAAAGGTTAGCACTTTTGAAAAAAATCATATTTTGTTGTATATTAAAACTTTAATTAGTCGAATCTAAATTTGAAATAACAAAGTTTAATTTATTTTAGATATTATATGTAACGTGGGTTATATATAAAATAATATACATATTATAAGAGCATACAATCTCTGTTTATGGCACCATCTAAGTAATTTATCGGCATACTATGTTTTACTTAAAATAGATTTTTCGTATATTATATCTTCTTCATCGATATATTATATCATTCATCGATATATCAGAAATATTATAAATAGTATTTATTTGAACGGCCTATATTTTAGCTGTTCAGTTGTAGTAAAATACAACTTTTCCCAAACAAAATTTCATTATTTTTAAACTTGAGCAACGAATAGGAATTCCTTGACTTAAAGCTCCATCAAGATTGTCTTAATTGAGAGGTTGTACTCGTAAATCAGCACCTAGCGAAATTAAAACCAGGGTCGCATAGCCGAGAATTAATATCCCAAACGGGAGGGCCGACGCCCGACGGAGACAGATTCATGGTGTGGCAATACCATGGCTTACAAGTTATTAATTTCACTACAACATATAGCCAACATTTGGGAATCCAGGTCGGCTATTACTCACTATGAAGAGGAAACAAAACTAAGCACTACACGAATAAAGGTAAAAAAACTAAGCATACTAGGTAATAAAATGATCAAGTGGCAAAAATACTTTAAAGAAATGTTAATTCATTTTTTTTTTTCATTTTAAAAATAAGTATTTATGAACCAGATTTAGTTTTATTTTAAACATGCAAGAACCTGCAGATCACGGAGCTTAGATAGAAAGGAGAGCGATCGTAATGTATAGAAATGTCTATGGAATATAGAGAAAATAAAGTTTTATTGTAGGAGGCGTTGCTGTCGCAGAGCCTCCATTTAAATTAAGCGGGTGATATTTTTATAATCCAAAGAAAAATTAATCAATAAAGAAAATAGTAAATAATTAAATAAGAAATTAGGAGTTTTCACAAAGTCAACGTTTGTGTTAATTAGTTGCTAAATATATACCTATTATTTAGTGGCGTCACGATTTCGGAGTGATATCAACGCCGCCCTGGTGGCAAAAATAGACACTGAAATTTTGCCAATTTTTCAGTTTATAGTCTATAACGCTATTTCAATCGTTTTCCTTTCTATCTAAGCTCTGTACTGAAGATACTACATACAATAAAAAAAATTGAATTGTATATAAATGCAATGCAACACTGCAATATGACGGATTAGAACCCACGATCTTCACATTAAAATATAATGTTTGTGTTGATACCAAAATACAATAACAGACAGACATCCTAGAACTCTTCAAAACATGAGATTCATCGTGTTTTTCATTTTTACTTAGAGCTTGATACACGAAAAAGTAAGATTCTAAAAGTTATTTTCAAACCTTCAAAAGCATCGTAATAATTAACCTAATCCACTGTACGGGCATAACTATTAAACGCATTGGGAACTATCTTAACATGCGCCGGTGGGAGGGAAGCGCTGTGCCGCGCTCCCGGCTGCATGGGTACCACCATCTTGCTTGTTTCTCCCGTCAAACATCTTTGCTCTGTTTCGGAGATAAGGGCAAGACAGGCAGTGTGTGCAGGGCGAGACTTATCATCTTGTCTCAGGATAGGCAACACATAGATGAGTTGCCTGGGCTCATTCCAGGTAAACTAGTTTATGTTCATGGGCGACGTCGACCACTTACCACCAGGTGGCACGTTTACCAGTTTGCCTATACAACTAATATAAAAAGAAAAACATCTCAATGATCTCAAAATGTTTAATAGCTTGATAGATGTGCTTTTTTGTTGTTGTTTGTTTCTCCAAATAAATTATATTATGTATATTTCATGCTGCGTCTATTCAACGAGAACTTTTCAGAAGGAACACCTAATAAACACCTAAGTGTGAGACTGATAGATGTGCTTTTCTCGAAGTATATGTCTGTTCCGTCCTGTATACGGGAATACATTATTGATTTGCGGTCGCACGGGATGGTAGCGTGCACACCTACCACAATGCAAAAATAGGTGAGAGAAATCGTACTATATTTCAGTGTACAGTATAGTGAAGCGTGCTGTGTAGTACGATTTTTCTCACTTATTTTACAGTGCAAGTAAATCGATTAGACATTATACAAAACGTCTATTTTCTCTCAAGTCTTTGTATTTAATATTTTCGGGTAGAATTTTAATGATCATTATTTACACTAGAATAAGATTGTATTCCGGATAACCTCTTATAAATTGATGAACACCGGCAGCGCGCACGAAAAGGCATCCCGTTCCGCTGTCAAACGAGCGTTGTCTTGGAAACCATTATTTATAACAAATGCTAATACGTGACAACGTGTTTTATGATTTTGTGTTTATTTCTACAATTTAATAAAATATAATTGATTTCCGCCATAATTTTCAGTCTAATTTTATTTTGTTCAATTAACTGTTTTTCTCAAAACAGCGGCAAAAAAGGTAATTGATTTTTAATCAGTGTTTGTTTATGACGTTATTACGTAAAACTATCGTCCGTAAACCGACTTTACAGACAACCAATATTTATTTAATGGACGTTTCGACTGACATACTGAATTAAAATTTGTATTTGCCTGCGATGATATTAATCACAAATTATGTATATACCTTTGCTACAAAACCTTGTATAAGATGCACATCTAAGTAACATAGTTCTATTTATACGTCTAGCTACGAATAGTGTTAGGAACTTGTTATATACATAAGGGTGTTATTAATTTAATGTTCGCAACCCTTGCAAGTCAGCTCGGCCACTAAATCTTTACTGGCTTGTAAATGTCGACATCAAATGTGAATTTACTTTATCATAACCCTGGTCATCAATTTCTAAACCAAAAACGTCACGATGTTATAAGATTTAAGTTGAACAAAAACTAAATTCAATTATTGATTAAATTTTAACTAAACATTTTTTATAGAAGTAGCAAACCGACAATCGTCCGTCACGATGTTATAAGATTTAAGTTGGACCAAAACTAAGCTTCAATTATTGATTAAATTTTAACTAAACATTTTTATAGAAGTAGCAAACCGACAGTCGTCCGTCACGGTGTTATAAGATTTAAGTTGGACCAAAACTAAGCTTCAATTATTGATTAAATTTTAACTAAACATTTTTATAGAAGTAGCAAACCGACAGTCGTTCGTCACGATGTTATAAGATTTAAGTTGGACCAAAAATAAGCTTCAATTATTGATTAAATTTTAACTAAACATTTTTTTATAGAAGTAGCAAACCGACAGTCGTTCGTCACGATGTTATAAGATTTAAGTTGGACCAAAACTAAGCTTCAATTATTGATTAAATTTTAACTAAACATTTTTTTATAGAAGTAGCAAACCGATAGTCGTTCGTCACGATGTTATAAGATTTAAGTTGGACCAAAACTAAGCTTCAATTATTGATTAAATTTTAACTAAACATTTTTTTATAGAAGAAGCAAACCGACAGTCGTTTCATCTGGTAATAAGTAATAAACAACATCCATAGACATCCGCTGCATCATTCGCAGGTGCGTTGCTGGCCTTTTCATATTATTTTAGCATAGGAGGGCAAACGAGTTGTCGAAGCCTTTTGGGTACTATCGATGCCCACATCCGCACAACCAGAGATTATACAGATGCGTTGCCCTCCATTTCCCTAATAATAGTTGTTAAATAAAGGGTTTGTGTAAGTGATAATATATTATATATATTTTTTTTTACTATCCGTCTCAAAATATTGGGCCAGCTCTACCGGGGTGTTATCTCTCGCTCACATAATACCGGCGTAAAGTGACAGCTATGCTGTCACGTTTCATGCGGCTTGTGAGTTTTCGATGGCCCATTGGGGTGCAACCTATCTTCTTGACCTCTGGTTGTGTGGATGTCTGTGGGCACTGGTAGTCACTATTAGGCCCCGACTGTTCGTTTGCCTCCTTAGTCTATAAAACAATATGTTGTTTATTGATACAGAATACCTACACAAAATGTTACTTACCTTTAACATAATATGTCTAAAAAAACTATCAGCTATTTGTATAAATCTCATCAAAGTCGGTTGAACCATTTCGATAATTAGATAGAATAAAGAGACAGACAAACAAAGCTTTTAAAATTTGCTATCGTTATCACATATCAATAAACTAAGCTGAGTTTCATATGCATTTGATTAAAAGCTCATTTTGACGTTACAAAGGGTCAATTAAATAATATTTGTATAAGCTCAATATTTGAAATATAAATATAGCGTGATTAAACAACGCACTATAATATCGCCAGCTATTAATTTACATTGATAAAACATTAAAATCACATCGAATTATGCGTCATCGTTATCACAATGACTTCCTTTATGATGTGTCATTAAACGATAATACCGTCAATGGAATGGCTTACAAAATCAAATAAAATTTTAAAATATTCAACGTAAAATGAAGCTGGACATTTATATTTTAAATACTCTTCTATAAAAGATCTCTCCGGCGGGCAATCGAACTCTAGTCTCCCGCGTGACAGGTGATACTTACCTTACCACCGAGGACTATTTAATAAGTAACGAATTAATATTAAAAATATTTCAATGAATACATTTAAAGATAGTCAAATTATTAACAACTGTAATTTTCTATGCTGTTGGATGATGTAGGTATACAAAAGGGTATATATATATATAATTTTAAATATATATATATAATCCTTCTGTACGTGTGTATGTCACTGAACTCCTCCTCGCGGCTGGAACGATCTTGATGATTTTTTTTTGTGTGTGTTCAATTGGATTCGAAAATCGTTTAGATTAAAAAAATATATATATTGTACAGGTCAACGTCTGTCGGTGCCACTCGTAATTATATTATATGATATTGAATAATTAGAGTCGAGCCGAGTATAGTAAATACATCTCAAAGCCTAGAAAAAATAAAATACCTTCAGTGCGAAAGGTACGTATCAACGTACCTTTCGCACTGAAGGTATTTTTATTAGTATAAAGTAGATACTAAAATATACATTCATCTAGCTATAGTAGATGAACATATTTTGTTTTATCCTTTTAGGCCTGTCTTGTCTCATAACATCATTAGTCTTGTTACATCTCAGCCTGAGAGCGTGTAAATGCAATACAATAATCAGACCAATCTCACTTAACGCTCGAGTTACAGGTCCATTTCTCAAATGGAAGGATTTAGAGAAGTCCACAGGTGTCCGATAAGAGCGGGATCAGACCGCATTTGATAGAATTGCAGTCTCCATTTCATCTTGAATAATGCCACTTCAAGACATCCACTGGAATAGTTTTGAATGGAGCCGTGGAAAAAATATCAAATGTTTTGTGCCTTGTATAAATATACAAGATGTATTTTTTTGGGTAATAGAATAGTTAGAGTATAATATGTAAGTTTGGTTAGACTGTTACGACAAAATAATTCCATTTTTATGTCATAAGGAGGCAACCGATTAGTCGTAGCTTTATGGTGACTACCGACGCCCATAGACATCCGCACAACCTAAAGTTATGCAGATGTGTGGGCGATTATGGGCAGGCCGGAAACGCGTCAGCATAGCTGTCACTTGACGCCGGTGCTATGTGAGCGAGAGATACCCCTCTATTGTTACAAATCACTGGCAGCATCAGCCGGATGTGACGCCGTTTACCTATCTAAACGTATCAATTAAAGTAATTTAAATTATAGACTTCCGGTGGCGCCAAAGGGATGTGCCATTCATGAAGATAATATTGATTAATAATTAAAGTATAACATTAATAAATCTAAATATACGTGAATAATAATTCTAATAATTAATAATGTTTTTATAAATTTATATGTCATGAAAATAATATGAACTGATAAGTTTTATAATTGAATCGGTTATATAAGTCCAAATATCAATTAACAAAATACTCCACTGAAATATTGAAACTAATGAAAAGCAACGATATCGACCATAATTGCAATCATTTCTTAATCCCATTTTCATTATTGTAATATTAATATAAAATTGGTATAATCTGTATTACGGTAATCATTTATTGAGCGTTAAGACAACATTAGCGTTTAGGTAGACGAAGTGACCTCCGTGCAGTGACCGCTCCGTGTTGGATGCGAGTGGCTAGGGATCGGTCGTCTTGGCGTTCATTGAAGAAGGCCTATGTTCAGTATTGGACGGATAGAGGCTGATGATGATGATGATAGATGAAAAGCATTTGCGTTTCTAAACTGATACGAAACATTATATAGAGCAATTATTGTGATATTTATTGCCTGTATCTATTGCGTTAATATGGGTAATAAAATGTGAAATATATAAAATGGTCAGAGATAGTGCAGTGATGGAGAGAGTGCGCTCTGAGCTCAACAGTGAGACTCCACATAAGTCACTTTCAGCGGCGATCTTATCGTCTATGATAAGTGTTGCTAGTAAAGAGGGAGAGGTGGAATTATTATACCAAATGTGACATTATATTTAGAGAAATATAACTACAATTGTTACATACAAATCCTTTGCAAAGATTTTGCATAGAACCAACATCTAGCTTAATAGGTAGTTCCGTCAAACAGCTCTGCTGTGTTTCGGAGAAAAGATCAGGACAGGCAGTGTTATTATGGCGCCATCATGACTGATCATCGAGCATATAACAGCTATAGAGCTGTTGTGTTTTGTATAAAAACAAATTCCAACAAATTTGCGGCAATGTTCTGCGATGCTGCGCCGGTTCTGTGATCTGATTTGCCGACTGATGGCCATTGATGGATGATTGCCCGATGGGACGTAACAGGTTGCACTGCACTGGTTGCCTGAGTTGCTATTACGTCAGTGACAGGTCACTGACCAATTTCGGAATTTTATATTATCTACGCTGTCCGATTACATGCTCGATGTGGCTGACTAACCATCTCACGTCTTAGGCTGACCACTTTAACGAGAGAGGGAATCCACTGGCGTCTCTTCACACCACCATGAAGTACCTGTGCGCGGCCAACGGGGGGTCCTGCTACGCGCGCCAGGACCCTTATGTGCTCAGGAGGAGGGGACGCCATCTCCCTCGAGAGAAGCGTGCCAGATGGCACAACGTTGTGGTCCGGTGCGGACGTCCACAGCTCTCGCGCTGGGTCACCCACCGAGGAGAATACCGCTGGGGTTTAGTGGGTAGAGTCTGCGTCCACCTTACCACCTTCTCGGGTGATGATAGTCCCACATAACCAAACCTACCAAAAAAAGGCTGACATCTTCCCACCAGATGGTTCGTTGGTTCGTTTGTCTATCCAACATATACCCAACATATAACAATAAAAAATATTGTATTTTTACAGCCATATGAAGATTTTTGTGTTAAATATAATAAATTTTAGCATCAATAAATAGTTTATAAATTCTGCAACTAACTTGATAATCTTATGAAAATTATAGTAAAGTATAGCTACTATTTATGAAGATGATAGTTTCGAAGAACGTAGAATCGATCTAGTGTTTGACACTTAAATTGATTGCCACATTGCGTGATAAGGGCGAACATACAGACGAACTTTATTATATTTCTTAGTTATTATTAATGTTATTTTTTTAAAGAACTAAAGTGATGTTTATTTCTAAATACAATTTTCTAGCATGTTCTTTACAATAGGAGCCTTTTTTATCTTCTTAAATTGTGTGATATCGACAGCAACAGTTTGCAAAAATTTTCACCCATTTTATTTTCATTAAAAAATTACTTAAAATTTCGTGTACTACATTTTGAATATACTTTAGATCATATCACGAATTTTGTATGTGCTATTTTTTCACTGTCTATCTTTTGATAACATAAAAGTACCAATTTCCTTAAATTTATCCCTAAATGCCACTTCGGGGCTCAGTTTGTATATTGCTTGAATAAAAAGGGTATTTATATCGCCTGCATTTCCTTATAGAACATCATAGGAGATTATATACTATAATTGTAATAAAAATTCATGGTGCTCTTTTTATTTAGCTTTTAATATTTAAACGGGATGCTACCGTGTTTGTATTGTTTTAGAAAAAAAGGTATTTCGGCAATGGCCGTTATTATAGAAATTTGACAGTGTCTTACATAACTAGTTAGGCTGCTAAAAATATTATTTTAAATGAAATTAAAATATCAAACCATAATGTATACACATTTTTATTATTATTTTACACCGAGAAATGCCTCGAGGCATCCCGCGGGGGAGTGGGTACTCCCCTCCAGGCCGGTATGTGGGACTCGCTGCGCCCGAAAGATGGTAAGTTGGACGCAGCTCTACCCTCTTAAACCCGGCGAGTGCCACCAATGGCGCCTTTGGTGAGGTGCCCCGCATCTGATGAGTAACAGGGTACCTCGACGGCTAGTCAGTCCCCAAGAGACCGATGCCACTTTCACAGAGGGGTTGTCCCGCACCACAGAACAACCAATCCCAACGTCGGGACAGTACAATTGGGTGAGGTTTCCTTCCTCGCCCCTTATCCCCCCCTGCTCTTTTGTCCCCTCTTCTTATAAGGGGGGTACCAGGTGCTGGATTCACCTTAGGCTACTGAGCTTAAGCTACTGAGCCCCACTGCCACGACAAGGCTTGAACCATGGTGGGAATAATGTATACGTATACATTATATATAGTTCGTTTGTAATTGTATGTGTTGATCAATTGGCTCCACCGTAATACATAGGCTGCACTAAAAGTATCGGGAATGGAATATTTCCACTTCCTGTCATATTAAAATCTTTTTAATTGAAAACTCCTTGATTTTAAAAATCGAATACCATTTATTTATTTAAAAAAAGATTCTCAGTCTTGTCACAAGTTCTTGTTAAACTTGTTTAGTCGTTGAGAAAATGAAATTGACTCGAGAAAATTCTAGAGCGATGATTTATTATGACTTTCGAAGTGGTTTAACACAAAAACAGTGTGTTGACGGGATGATTTCTGCATTTGGTGATGAAGCCCCATCCAAAACCACAATTTATCGCTGGTTTGCTGAATTTCAACGTGGACGTGTCAAGCTCAGTGATGATCCCCGCCATGGTCGTCCAAAAACTGCAGTCACCCAAGAAAACGTTGGTGCTGTGTGTAAGATGATTGAGGAAGATCGACATGTGACATACCGCGAAATTCAGGCAACTTTCTAAAGTTGCCATGCCAATGTCTACATTGGCATGAGTCAAATACAAATAATCTCGCATGAACAATTAGGTGTAAAAAAGTTGTTTTCCCGATGGATACCGCATTTGCTCTGTGAAGAGCAAAAAGCGGCTCGCTTTATTTGGTGCGTCAGAACTCTCGAAAGATTCCACGCAGGATCCTCAAATGCTGTATACAACATCGTATCAGGTGACGAATCCTGGATATACGCGTACGAACCCGAAGCAAAAAACCAGTCACGAGTTTGGGTGTTCGAAAATGAGTTAAAGCCAACAAATATTGTTCGTTCACGGAGTGTTGCAAAAATTGGTGGCCACATTTGTCTCCAAAACCGGCCATGTTGAGGGACAAAGAACGGTTAATGCAGAATAGTATGCTAGTATTTGTTTGCCACAGGTCGTTTCTGAACTCCGTAAAGAGAACTGCAACCACCGCATCATCCTCCATCACGACAATGCGAGTTCTCACACAGCGTACAGAACAAAAGAGTTTTTAGAGCAAGAAAACATAGAATTATTAGACCATCCGCCGTACAGCCCCGATCTAAGCCCTAATGATTTCTATACTTTCCCTAAAATAAAGAATAAATTGCGTGGTCAGAGATTTTCATCGCTTGAAGAAGCTGTGGACGCCTACAAAATGGCAATTTTGGAGACCCCAACTTTCGAATGGAATGGTTGCTTCAATGATTGGTTCCATCGTTTGGAAAAATGTGTCAAATTTCGCGGAGAATACTTCGAAAAGCAATAAATACATTTTTAAATAGTAATGTTGTGTCACTTCCTTCATTCCCGAATTTTTCAGTGCCACCCTCGTATACAAAAATAATTTAAGAATACACAGATTATTTCATCATATTTTATCGCCGTTTATTAAGATTTACATGCATTTTTAATGAACCGCGATAACATTCACATCCCAACGCAATCACCAAAAAAATCCCCGATTCGCAATAATATAAACTAAGTCACCAACGCATCACCGATCGGTCTATCGTTGACGTATCCCCATCATTCGTTGGCGACATAATTGACATATCAATACCTAATTGGGTAGCGATCCTATGATTAATACCGGTCGGCCGGGTGACTCGTGCTCAATCGCCATCTGCCCTTATTAATTGCCTTGTCAGCTGGAATCGTGCGTCCTTCTATCCTACATCTACGCACAGTATATAGTGAAAAAATGTTTTAATTACAATAGCTTCCAACCCCATTGCGTTAGGATATATTTTTGAGAATCTATACCTTCAATCATAAGCTAAGGATGGGTTGTATTTGAGTGTTTGTATGTTTACTTTTAATGCGCTTGAAAGGCGTTATGGTGGATTTTAGGTTGTATTAATTGTGAATGCACTGAATATATTAAAATTCTAAAAAAATGGAAAGCGCGTGATGATAACATTTATTAATAATATAAGAATTCATAATAAATAAAAATACAACGTGCCTGTCACGGCAATCGAGTCGAATTTACAGCCAAGGCCTTATTAGCCTTGGCCTAACAAAATGGCGGATTTATGCCGGCAAATGTATCACAATAATTGGATTATTTGTAATGAATTAAATAATCATAAATGCATCCTAGGCTATATTTGACATATTATTTTAATGAAAACATTAATACATTGAAATCTCCAATTAAGTATCATGTATGTATCATACCATTGTTAAAACATAACTGGATCAATATTTACTAATTACCAAAATATGGTCACCTGTTACCGTCCTTTGTTTTAGATTTTATTTTATAACCAAAAAAATAGAAAAAAAAACATGTCATAACCATATTTTACAATGTTTGTAATGATAAAAATTTAAAAAAGCCTACTTAAAAAAAATAAGAAATTTAATAAAATAAACTGCTTAAATTTCTTAAATTAATTCTTTTTTTAATTTTTGTTTCTACAGTAATTACAGCTAATGGCGTTTATCACGTCATTATTATTACTTTTGAAGTCGCTGTCGTATAATTCGTTGCTGTACGTAGGTACAAATAATGACGTGGTTGACCTAAGCATACGAATAGGACGTATCTCTAGAGGACAAAAGAGTGAGTGAGACAGGACATTTCTACCAGGAACTCATAAATTACGGATGGTTGATATATAGCGTTAATAGTCAATAGCTCGGAGCATAACATGTGCGTTAATCACGTCCCAGATTATAGATTTGACTTATTAGCGCATAATTAAATTAATAGTAATTAAGTGGGAATTGTATTAGATTCCAACACCGTCTAGATCGGCTGCAATGGACAACTGGGTGTGGAGGTAGCGGATTCGAATCCCACCCAGAATAGAAACACTGTACAATGAAAATATCAGTAATATTTAGATCATATACTAAATAAAAGTATTTCACAAAAATATTGAAACTATAAATAAAAAATTCACTCTTCAGTCTCAAAAATCGTAATGTTTCGGAGTGTATTGAAATTGAATTTAGTATTCCACTGTTTATAAAGCATAGGTTAATTTGAACAATAATACTATTAGTTAAATGAATAATTTGTCAATAATTACTTTGATATTACCAGCTAGGTTATTATCATATTGATTGAATTTTACCAGCATCGTCAAACTAAATTATTTTTACTATGAGCCAAAATCATCCGAATTAAATTAAATAATAATATTAAGTAACTCAATAATGGCAGGCATGTTTCTCCACCATGGTTCAGGCCTTGACGTGGCAGTGGGGCGCAGTAGCCTAAGGTGTACCCAGTACCTTGGGTGAAGCTTATTGAGCCGAGGGGGCTCCTTGTACCCCTTTTATAAGAAGAGGGGACAAAAGACTAGGGGGCAAGGGGCGAGGACGGGAACCTTTTGTACTGTCCCCATTGTACTGTCCCGGCGTTGGGAAGGGTTGTTCTGTCGTGCGAGACAACCCTCTGTGGAGGTGACGTCGCTCCCCTGAGGGGCTGACTAGCCGTCGAGGTGTCCTGTTTGCTTATTAGATCCGGTGCACCTCACCAAAGGCGGCATTGGTGGCACTCGCCGGCTTTTAGTGTGTAGAGCTGCGTCCGCTTACCAGCTTTCGGGCGCAACCAGTCCCACATACCCGCCTGGGGAGACCTATTCCCGAGATGGATGCCTCATAGCATTTCCCGGCGTTAAAAAAATGCATGTTCGGGAAGAGCACTCGACCTCCAACTGCTTAGAACTTAGTACATACAGTAGACGATCTAAGTTAGAGTTTATCGAAGACCTATTTTCGATAGTGGATGGATACAGATTTTCAGGCCGTTCATATACGTAAATGCAATGATGATGATGATGATCTCTGTTGATGTGTAATGACTCTTACAAAACCTATCGAAAATAATCAGAGCTACGTTATCGTAGCATCGTTACGAAGTGTACTAGCACTGCTACAGCGGCGTAGCACTACCACTACAGGCTACTGATAGATGTAGACCAATGTTGGTCTCGGCGACTGTGTTCTCTATCATTACTAGTCACATAACTATGTGACTTACTACCTCTGCTCTCTAATCCTCTACCTCTCTCCTGTAGAGGAGAGAGGTAGAGGTAGCTCTACCTCTGCTTTTTCATAATCTCTAAACTGTACAACTCTGATAATTGCACTCCTTGTAGCTAAGCGTTGAGTGTGCTACTCTTGACATGTCAAAAAAAGCAGTTTTCTCGAAACTGAAATTGTTTTTTTTTTTATTTATATCATACTTATAGCTTAATATAATATGCATTAGAGTACTATAAAAATGTGCATTTATATCAGACTGTTTATTCGATGCCAAGCAACTGACAGGCTTTTAAAAATAATTAATCAATTTTACTGTGGAAAATAAGATTATGAGGCGTGCACTTTTAAATTTTCCAAACTATTTTATCCGAAAATCTCTAAAGAAAAAAATATTGTTATAGGATTACAGACAAGTAAATTTGAAAGGTTTTCATGACTATATCAAATGTACTCTATTTAAAAAAAAATAGAAGTTTTTTCTCAATACAAAACTATCCTTCAAAACGTACGTAAAAATCTTTACTATAATAGTGTTATAATTGCATAAAGTTCCCACATTTTTAAATTATATTTTATTTTCAAAGTGACTCTTGTAGCCACATAGTCCGCCACTCCATGATAAGTTTATATAGTTTGTCTCATGTCTATGGAACCGTAAAAACATGATACATGTAGCTATACCTGTACGTTATGACTAATGACTTGTGTAAGAGCAGCGCGATCAACAGATGACAAGCAATTAATAGAATTGATTGGCGAGTGGAGTCGAGTGGCCCTCGCCGGTTCTTGGACACGTTCGTTAATTTAATACCTGTTCAATGGAACACGTAATTGTATTGTAAATATCATAAAACTGTACTCTGATATCCGTTTACCGGGGTTATCCGGGGTGGTACCTCTCGCTCACATAACACCGGCGTCAAGTGACTGTTATACTGTAGCGTTTCGTGGGGTTTGTGAGTTCGTGAGGCCCTTTGGTGGAAAAGGGCACAGGAGAGCAACACATCTATATCTCTGGTTGTGCAGATGTGCGTCAGTAGTCTGAAGCTTCGACTGCTCGTTTGCTCTCTATGCTATAAAAAATATATTAGATTAAACTTGTTAAATAAAATGTAACATGGGCCAATGAGATTCAAGAGTGGCCGCGTTTACGTAGATCGGCCATTAACCAGGTGGGAAGACGATGTCCGTGCGGTGGCCGATCCGTGTTGGATGCGAGTGGCGAGGGGTCGGTCGTCTTGGCGTTATGTGAAGGAGGCCTATGTTCAGCAGTGGACGGATAGGGGCTGACAATGATGATGATGACGATGATGAATTAAAATTGTTCAATACAGTTTCATGAATTTCACATTCCACCAAAAACAATTGTTGCTATTTCATTGGTGATGATGAGCGATCAGCAGTGATTGGAGATAAATCATGAAGCGGTGAAGAATTCTTCACTAAAGAGAATTAAGTTAAAACGTCAAATGTACGTTAAAATAAATAAGGAATCGGGCTCTACTTCTCGGTTCAAAATTTTCGGTTCGGTTCGTAATCACTTGCAAGCAAAGCAAGGCAATGTAAAAATATTAAGTTATAACGAAAAAAAAAAGCTTTGTTCCTTAACAATAACAGCGATTCAAATATAACACATTCATTAACATATTTCGAGAATCTTAATACCAGATAAATTATGTGTAGAATAAGGATTATGTGAACAAACAGAGTTATCTGTGTTCGCGTTAATCTTTCCATACAATATGCTAATTTGAACATGTGTTACTTACAGAGGTCTCGTGTTGGACTTACAAGACGTGATGATGTTTGTATTATGTCTCTAAATCCTGGTCCCACTATTTTAAATGTAAAAGTTTCGATATTTGAACGTGTGAATGTATGTTTATCAATCGTCGGAACGGTTGAACTAATCCCTACCATGGTTCAGGCCTTGACGTGGCGGTGGGGCTCAGTAGCCTAGGATGAGCCTAGCATCTTGGGCGAAGCAAATTGAGCCAAATTGGCTCTTTGTACCCTTCTTATAAGAAGAGGCGATAAAAGAGAAGTGGGCGAGGGGCGAGGACGGGAACCTCACCCCATTGTACTGTCCTGACGTTGGGAGGGGTTGTTCTGTGGTGCGGGACAACCCCACTGTATAGGTGTCATCGGTCGAGGTGCCCTGTTTGCTCATTAGATCCGGGGCACCTCACCAAAGGCGGCATTGGTGGCACTCGCCGGGTTTTAGTGGGTAAACCTGCGTCCATTTACCACCTTTCCGGCGCAGCGAGTCCCACATACCCGCGTGGGGAGACCCATTCACCCGCGGGATGCCTCAGAGCATTTCCCAGCGTTAAAGAAAAAAAAAAGTTGAATCTGAAATGCAATATAGGCTTCTTTTTGTTCCAATAAAATGCATAGTTCCTTGTCATTAATTAAATTTACTAGATTGGAATTTATAACACATATGCGGACCCGGCTTCATATTATGTTACTCGGTAATGTAACTTCCTAATCGTGAAAGAATTTTTCAAATCGGTATACTAGTTTCAAAGCCTATTCAATACAAACAAACGAACAAGTCTTTCCTCTTTATAATATTAGTTATAGATAGAAAATACTATACGGACAAAATCGGGCAACAATTAGTATGTAATAAACCAAACCAAATTTTACCGCGGTTATCTTCCCACATAAATTTATAGTAATAAGATACTAATCGAGGAGAAATTTCAATTTCAAAATCTCGTACGTTGCTCTCGAAATATGCGGAATTATGGTTTGCAGGTTCTTGATGCTATTTCACTGGACCGGCGAATCTTAAAATAAACAATTTAACACTGAATCAAGGTCTGTTATATCGTTCTGTTCAAATATTAATATCGAAAGGTAGTTTTTACTTTTTGGTAGTATATGGTTTTTTATTGATATCAAATCTTCTGCTATTATGGTTTTTATGTCATAAAGAGACAACCGAGTAGGCAGAGCCTTGTGGTGACTTTCGACACCCATAGACATCCGCACAACCAAAAGCTATGCAAATGCGTTGCCCTCATTTTCCCTATCGCCCAATGGGCCATATATGAATGAGTTAATATAACCCCGCTGTCCGCACCTGCTGGGCAGGCGCCACGTCGGGATGAAGACGGTTTTGAGGTGGTGAAAAGGGAGAGGCGCCATCCCAGAACCAACAAGAATCGCTGCGGCAAAGCCCCACTGGAGCCCAACGTGCTCGTGCAGGCCGCCAAGCCGAACATGCCGGTGTATATCTCTCGCCTTCATTACACCACAAATGCGGAGAGCATCGTAGAAATGCGGAGTGCGCCGGAAGTTGCAGTACTTTCCGAGGGTGCAGGACCTGGAGTCGCACCGCAACGTCAATTTCAAGGCGTTTGTGGTTCGAATACTGACCTGCTACCTGCTGGAAGTTTTACGAGAAGACTTCTGGCCTCAGGGTGTGGTGTTCCGCCGCTTCCGCGGAACAATTCCACCGGAACGCACGATAACGTAACACTAGGAAGTTTACTAACATAAGTTTAAGGTTTTATACTAACATAAATGTAATCTATACTAATATTATAAAGCTGAAGAGTTTGTTTGTTTGTTTGAACGCGCTAATCTCAGGAACTACTGGTCAGATTTGAAAAATTCTTCCAGTGTTAGATAGCCCATTTATAGAGGAAGGCTATAGGCTATATAACATCACGCTGTGACTAACAGTAGTTAAGTTGAGTTAGTTAACGCGGGAGAAGTTGCGGGCAACAGCTATAATATATGTATGTTAGTCTGTAAGGTATATATGGGCCATAGTGTCTGAAAATAAATAATTTATTTATTTAAAAAATTACATGCAAGGCGTTAGGAAAAGTTGACCAACCAAAATTATCCCTAAGGTCACATAATGATTAATGAAGCCAATTATGTACAAGTGTTAAAGAGAAGCACTAGTTTACAAGCGCTGGTTACTTAGGTCGTGTCAACTAAACATAATAGACAGGATCCTATCGCGGCTACACAATGGAAAGCAAGTTGAACAAGGGTAATTATGTTAACAATTCTGGTTTCACATGAAAAATTGTGATGGGGGATTATTATTTATAAATTTTATAACATCAAAGCTTTTTAACACTGACTGACTTTTTTGACTGACTTATTTAAGGTACCAAAAGTGTTGAAGATGGAATATTTATCATATTTTTTACGTTTTGTTCGTGGAGCTTGATATTTCAAAATTGTCTACGATTGTCTAGTTCAGGACTCCCCACATTGGTTCAAGTCTTGTCGTGGCGGTGGTGCTCATCAGCCCAAGGTGAACCCAGCACCTTAGGTGACGCCAATTGCACCGAGGGACCTACTCTTAGTACCCCTCTTATAAGAAGAAGAAACAAAAGAGCAGGGGGGACAGGTGGTGAAGATGGGAACCGATCGCCGGATTCTAGTGGGTATGAGCTGCGTCCACCTTACTATTTTTCGGGCTCAGCGAGTCCGACATCCGCCTGGGCAGTTCTCCCCCGCGGGATGCCTAAGAGCATTTCCCGACGCAAAAAAAAATGTTCAGGAGACTAGAAATGCCTATAAATGGCTTAATAATATTATATCGTTAATATCTAACTCAATATAATAGTATAATCGTACTCAACGTAATTATTTGGTCGATTAGTAATTAGTTGATGAAACTCTAATATGATCATATGTTTACTTAGATTCATTTAATTAGTACATATAATGATAAATGATTATTTATTTCTATAAATATATTTAAATATAATTTATCTTCTTATCTAATACTAGCTGTTGCCTGCAGCTTCGCCCGCGTTACTTAACTCCTATTAGTCATAGCGTTATGTTATATAGCTTAAAGCCTTCCTCAATAAATGGACTGTCTAACACTAAAGTAATTTTTCAAATCGGACTAGTAGTTCCTGAGATTAGCGCGCTCAAACAAACAAACTCTTCAGCTTTATAATAGTAGTATAGATTGTCGAAATATGTTCAGCTTTTGATCTCTGTCTGGTCCTTTTTTGAGACTATAGTCGTAGATAGCGAACAGTCAGATTCATAGATTTAAAGCTGATTTGTGTTATTAAGTAGTCAAGTAGGTAATTAAATAGCTTAATTTAAAGCGACTTAATGCATAAGCAATAAAGTATTTATTATTTTCCAAGCTAAAATTTTGCGTTTGCTTATTTATATTCGTTAAGTCGCTTAAAATTTAGTTAATTACTTGACTACTTACATTTGATACGTGTAAATCAGTTATCGAAACTTCTTACGTATTAACAAACTTCAAATCAATTCGCAAGAATTATCCACACTTATAAGAAATATAAAAAGTAAAAAAAGGTCTGGTCCTGCATATATCAGGATAGTGACAAAGCGGAAAGATGAAGTTGTAACAATCTGCGATTTAAATCAAGTACACCTGAGAAGGCACCGTGTGAGTCGGCCCGAGTTCGCCCACACCTGCTACTTTCCCACAAATTGTAACCGGTTCAAACTCGCAAGTCGCCGCCAACTTCCACTTCATAATTAATTCTTTATTCGAAACAACTTGGACAGAAACGAGCCGCGTAAGCACTTAAATAGTCCAAATGGTGTCGAAGACGCCCATTTTTAATTAGTTCAGAGCCGCTTCAATTGTTAATGGCCATTTGCTGAACTTTTAAAGAGGAAATTTTATAGATTTATCATTACTGGAATTGCGAACTTAGTTCCAGCAAAATATTGGACTTGTATTTAAAGTTATATAAGTCTACATAATACAGCTCAATTGGGAGCGACGGTTGTCTATTGGGTATGGGCTCGGCCTCTCGAGTCAGAACAGAGAGGTCCGGGTTCGATCCCTACCCTCTTTGATGCCTAAAAATGGGTTTTTCTAAATTTCTATTTGCACCTGAACATGAAACCATCGCTTGCTCACAGGTGAAGGAAACATCGAATCATGCATGCCCGATGAGATTAAAAGTCTTTGAAGGTGTGTGAAGTTCACCTACCCGTATTGGGCCAGCGCTTCGGTGATGACCCAAAACCGTCCTCGCCTGATTTCAAGGAGACCCGTACCCAGCAGTGGGCCGCTATTATTATTATTATACAGCTCAAATGTACATTCACAATGTTAAAACTATTTCATTATCAATGTTAATAAAAGTGAACGATATTAGCTAGAAGTACCGCCATATGTATAAGCCCTTGAGCTATTATTCAAAAGAGCTTGTATATTTTAAAGAATTTTGGAACAATGTCGCATCTAATTACCACGTCGAGCAATATTAAGAAACTGATGATCAATCATTCATTAGATATGTTGATAAGTGGATGATTGGTCGATACATACATACGGATTAGAAAGAAAGAATTAATAATCTTCAACTGAGTTCGGTGCGAGTAGTTTAGTCGTAGTAGAAGTCGTCCATCACGCAAGCTGATGATGACGATTTTATCCATATAATTTTATGTATGTACCTTTCGTCTCTTTTTATGTACCGTACCTGTGAACCTAATACTCGAATGAAACACTTCGATTTTCCTAACCAACTTATGATCTAAAACTTCCATACATTAGACAGTATCGATGTTTTAACGCGAATACAAACCAATCTCATAGAATGGCGTATCAAACAATGTGTTTGACAAATCAAGCGGAGCGAACGGACGGCGTGTTTGTTGTAAACCATTGTTTCGTTATAGGTACAGATGACAGATGGTACCCGTAAACCCATCCGCGGCTAACAAGTTATAATCAGGATTTCGAGCCAGATCTGATTAATGAACTTTGACATACCTTTGGATTCCGCCTTGATTTGTCGAATCAATTTGGATACGTTGTTTCATAGTCATTTTCAGTTACAGTTTGGTATACATTGTAGATGCACCGCTGATTCAACAAAGGTATCATGACATGACACAACTTACGCGCAATGAAAAGCCTGTATCACACACTTTAAAAATTTTAAGACAGCATTTTTGAAATGCCAAATGCTTACGTTCTTCAGAAACATTTGTATTTTTGATCACAAGGTTTTATCCATATCCAAAAGTACTATTTTTTAAAAATCAAGTAAAATTAGTCAGGGAAGACAATCTCCGTGTAGTGGCCGATCCGTGTTGGATGCGAGTGACGAGGGATTCGTCTCGGCGTTTATTGAGGGAGGCCTATGTTCAGCAGTGGATGGATAATGGCTGATGATGATGATGATGAAGACAATAAGACTCCTTGCAGAAAAGTATCCCTCGCAGTTACACACCCTACGAAGCGCATTCGTCTCGGTTATTCAGTTGATACCTTATTACATGTAATTCAATGTCTACAGACTGAACTATATTCACTGTAATGTGCATACGTTCATACATGGAATCCTTTTTATGCATTAAAACAAGTAGTATATCAGCTCGCAATGAGTTTTCTTATAGAACACGAGCAGCACGCAAGTGTACCATAACATTTCGTTACGACTTTATCAACATTTCAACAATATGCTTCGTAACCACGCGTGTTAGATTTATTTAATATTTTTAAGCATTGCACTGTAATAGCGTGACAGTGTTCATAATCACATCATTCCACTTCATGTGCATAATTCGGTCGCTTCCATAATAGAGCATCGGCATGGACCGCGCATATTAATCAGCTATTTCAATGGATCTAATTAGGCTTGACACTGACAGCGTAACAGTAAGCGGTGAGCAGTATACGCGAAATATCAAATGTCATTACAAAAATACGTCTGCTCAACCGGTTTTATTGCAATGTATTGTAATTTGTACCTAGCGCTCATCTAGCGCTTATATACCTTACGAACGTTGTTATTTGGGAAAAACTATGATATGCTTAACATATCCATATAACTAGAATTTCATCATCACCAGATTTATTTTATCTACTACTGAACCACTTTTTACGGGATTTATCGCAACTTATTAAGATTTTTATAAGTTCAACGTTTCGGATACTTTAAATATAAAATGTTTAATAGTTATGAGTGAAATTGGGATAAACATTATATCCCAGATTTCATAATGGCTTTAGTACATTAGACCGGGTTAAAATAACAAATCAAAGATAACCAGGATACATATTATATCCATCTTCACTCCACTATCCCAATCACGAGCGACCATAGGGGGTCCTAGGGAGCACTTTGGAGTAGGCACTTTTTTTGCACGTCTCGCAAATTGTGTGACCCCGGTCTCCTTCCCAAAAGACAATGTCCAAGTCGGAGATTATAAAATGAGATGAATTCTTTTATTTATTACCTATATGGTAAAAGTGGGAGATCTTTAGTTGATATTTTGTATTCATGATAGCTGATAAATAATAAACATAATCTTGATTTGACACCTTTCTACGGCAAAATGCCAAACGCCAAAAAGTAACGCCAAATGCGAGATTAAATCTGAAACTTAAAACTTCTTTATTATGTTTAAGTTAAAATTAGATAACATTAATCGAGCAGATTACTAATCGAAAAAACTGTGATTTATTTAATGGCACTGCAGAAACCAGACTGTGGCCTCTTCGCGCTCAACGTAATAATTACACTTTTGTCGTGTTAATGTTTGTTGTCTGCGGACCTGAAAAAAAGTCAAATAAATTTGATTCTATGTTGATCAACTGACAGTTGATTCACCTGGTGGTAAGTGATAAGCGACATCCATAGATACCCGCTACATCATATTAGTAGGTGCGTTACCTTTCAAATATGAGTATGCTCTTTTCTTGAAGGTCCCTAAGTCGTATCGGTTCAGAAATACCGTAGGTGGCCACTGGTTCATTATAGTTGTCGTTTGATGTAGGAAATGCGGTAAAAATCTAATTGTTGTGGATTTTCGGATATACAGGTACTTGAAATTTTAAATTTCGACGCGATGCCCGGTGGTGGAATTAAGAAAGAAAGAAAGAAAGAAAGAAAGAAAAATTTATTCGTGAAACTACTTAAGACACAATTAAAAATATAACATAATATAAACCTTGTAGTTACACAAAACGGCCTCAAAAGATGCAGCTTTAAGTCCGAAAAAATCCTCAGATCAAGCCGTTTAATCTTATAACAATTTTAAGTACCTACCTAATTGAGATCTGTGATCGTCATGTGTATAATATATCCTTGAACTTTATATCAATATTGCTATGTACGGTCCATTTACTTGAGTTATCAAGGGTACAGCCAACTAGCTTCTATTCAAGAATGAATGTCCGACCCGATGTAATTCGACAGTCGACATAATTGATTAACTGGTCCAATTTCCCGATCAGACTGATTACGACAATCCCTTCCCTCAACTAAAGGATATTTCAAGGTGCCTTATTCTGTTTCCGAAGTTAATATTAATCTAAAATCTTATTGGATATAATATAATGTTTTAAGTATGGGTTTTCACTTATTTGTTTTTTCGATAAACATGATGATGACTAAATGATTGATTTTACGTAAAAGTATGAAATTATTTCCACATATTGTGTTTAAGCTATTTTTTTATGTCATAAGAATGTAATATAGCAGTCGGATTCAGACTACCGACGCCCATAAAAAACCGCACAACCAAAAGTTAGGCAGATGCGTTGCCCTCCTTTTCCCCTATCCCACCCAATGGGCCACCAGAATTTCACAAATCGAAACGCGACAGCATAGCTGTCACTTGACGCCGGTTTTATGTGAGCGAGAGGTACCACCCCGGTTGTGCAGGCCCAATTCGGCTGCAAAGCAGCATGGCACTACCTCTTATAAATTAGGTTGATAAGTTAAATTATAAAATACTGCCTACATCATTCTAGATCTTCTGTCAGGCTTGGCCAACCATCGTCTATTGCGACACCTTGCTCATGTCAGGTAAAAGATGATAAAAAGTTATTAGTAAAAAAATACAATAAAAGTTAAAAGATACTACTTATGCTAGATTTTTCATGGCCTCGTTTTGCGGGCTGCCGCCGCGTTTGGCACTATAGGTCAGCTGATTGTGATGGCATGCGGTCCTACTTTGAATCCTACCCATGGGGCGAATTTGCTTCTCGCTGGATGATCCAGACATCGTTGCCGGTTCAGTTACCGAGGTGGTAATGCAAGTCTTTTTTCCCACTCCACCACCGGACATCGCGAAAAGACTCAAATTTTCACCCACACCACCTCGATGTCCGGAAATCCACAACAAATCGATTTTTACGGCATATCCTACGTCGCACGACAAATATATGGAACCAGCTGCCATCTACGGTGTTTCCGAACCGATACGACTTAGGGATCTGCAAGAAAAAAACAAACTCATATCTGAAAGGCCGGCAACGCACCTGCTATCTGGTGTAGCAGGTGTCTGTGGATGTCTCTTATCACTTACTATCAGGTGAACCGACTGTTCGTTTGCCCCCTCTTCTATTTTTTTTTTTAGTCTACTTCATTGTTTAAGAATAATCTGCATACCTAAAGTGTTTATTTTTTGTGTAATATCTGTAATTCTCGCATTTTTCTGTAATTCTAACATTATTTTATCATATTATATTCAAGCGTTTGGAAATTGATGTCTAGGAAATAACGATTTTCTTTTAATTTATTATCAATACATATTATCAATATATAATAAATCTATAACTTATTTATTTCCTAAGAACTTGTAGACATTTGCACTGCATATAAGTGTAGAATGAAAATGTAATTATCTTGATAATCCGCAATTTAATTCATAATATTACAACTAAAAAAATCGCAGTTATTGCAACTTAACGAATGTTAATTATAATTTACAAAGGATTCCAAAATTACACGAGTTGTAGTACTTTGAATAAACTTCGACACTTATAGACCATTGTCAAAATGTACAGTCATACAATGACATCAAACTTTCACACAAAAGGTTATAGTAAAGTAATTGCCATCCAATCGATTTTACCAATCAACTTTACACATCAATCATCAAGAATTTATAGGGGAATTTATAAAGTTAGCTCTTTGAAATAAAGACATTTCTATTGTTTGATTTATCAGAACTTTCAATGTTAATAATATACTATTTATTCACAAACAAACAGTTATTTTAAATGTGTCGTATGATTATAATCTCTTAACTTAATTTGAAATAATTTGTTTTCTAAAAAGTGTGATAAAAGCTTTTAATTTTTATTACATATCATTATCATTAACAACAAGTGAATCGATATGAAAAATCAAATAATATTATTTATTAATTATATATTAATATGTATGTGCAACCAAAAACAAATCATATTTTGTATACGTATCAAAGTAACAAAAAGTGTTACTTCTTTAAAAAATATTTCTGAAGATTTCAGAAATATTCTTTAATATTAAATTTTATATTGAAAGTTTTAATGATATAGCTTGGATTTTACATATTTTAGTTTCATTAATAATCATCTTTTCTTTAAAATATCTCTCAATATTTATATAACGTCTCATAGACAGCGTCTATTAAATATTCAATTTGTTAAAGAAGACGAAAAATATACTGTTATGAACTTGGCCTTGCCTTTTTATACCTACAGTTTAAAAGAAACAAATGTGTGCAATTTCGGTGGGTTTCATTTAAAGGCCTTAAAAAATATTATCCTTATTTTCTTAAACGTTGATTTTCTAGGATCCAGAATAATTCCAAGTGAAGCGTGGATTAACAATATTACCAGCCCAGAGTAATAAAGCTTAGCAAAAGTATCTCCAAACCCGAAATAAAACCTAAATAAACTCTCTGAGTTATCACATAAATAAAAGTTATTTAAATCCAGATTACTTTTATTACTATATAAATCGGTATAAATAAATTGCACATAAGTAATTGGTCAGCCATCTAGTCGTTTATTAGAGGTCTAGCGATGCGAGAATAATGATAAAGTTGATAAAGGAGACGCTCTGTTTTAGGTCTGGTCTTATACAGTATAGCATAAATACAAAGCAATACATAGATTTCATTAAAAATAAAATAAATTAGTTTATCAAACTAAATTACAGACAAAGAATAAAAATCTATTTCAAGTTTTTTTTAACCTGTTAGCATTTTACTTTTACTTGAGACGGTTTTTTTTTTACTTTAATTTCTGTCAAACAACAAACCCGATGCCGATCGATCAATGGCATATTACCTCATATTTGACAGATAACGCTAAAGAATATCCATACGCCATTGTTGTATGCACGTATTGGAAGTGTTAAACTATGCTACCGCTAAAATTGAGATGATTTCGTGGATATAAACAAATTAAAACTGTTTGAATATTTTCTTTCCTTCGCCTTATTACCTGTACAAAAGTATACCTAGGTCCCATACAATTTTGGAGCGTCTATGTTTAACTACATGTCGATCGATGAGCAATCCCAATCAAATGTGACTTAAGAGTTTTTAATCTTCAACTATTTTCACAACTAAAAATATGTTTACTTATTTAAAGTTTGTGGTCGTTAATAAAATAGTTATGTTAAAATGTTCAAACGCTGGACTGAACCCTACTAATTATAACTTCAAACTTCACAAGCACTACACTATTATATGTTTACAATCGATACACTAGGTACGACAAAGCCGGAACAATACAAAACAATAAGAGCCTCCGCAGGCTGCGCTCTGTCACTGTCAGACCTAATTAGCGGCGCCATTGAGATTGTCTGATTAATATGCGTATTGTCTCCTTTCATACCGCATCTACTGAACTATCGATTTTCACTATAAACCTTTTTATACTGACTCATTTTTTCTACTTGTAAATTACAATGCCGGAAAATATATTATTACAAACGAAGTGGTTAGCGTCGCCCATGAATATAAACAAGTAAACCTGTAACTAGCCTAGGAAACTAATTCATGTATCTATCCTGTAACATAAGATATAGTCTTGATGCCTGCTTGTAATATAGTGTTGACGCCTGCCCACTGCCTGTCCCGTCCTTCTTTTCAAAACACAGGAGAGCTGTTTTCACACAAGAAACAAGCAGGCTGGTGGTACTGAAGCAAACAAGAGCGCGGTACAAGCGAATTTCTCCCACCGGTAAAATAAAAACGAAATATATCATCATCATCGCCATCATCATCAGCCTCTATCCGTCCACTGCTGAACATAGGCATTCCTCAATGAACGCCAAGACGGCCAAGAGAACTAAGGTTATCGATATCACGAAAAGAATAAGCTCGTTGAAGTGGCAGTGGGCTGGTCATACACTCAAGAGAACGGATAGCCGAAGGGCCAATAAGGTTCAAGAGTGGAGGCCACGAAGCATTGATTGGCCATAAACCAAGTGGAAGACGATCTCCAGTCCGTGTTAGATGCAACAAGGGATCGGCCATCTTGGCGTTTTAGATGCTAATATTAATAAATATTTTAAAGTAATTTGAAATACTTTCATTTATGATTTGTTCCCTTATTAAGGTTGTCCGTTTTCAATAATGATACGATGATAAACTATCATAAAGTGCCAAAACATTGCTTTTGTGGTCTTGTTCGTAAGTTTCCCGAAGTTGTGCTCCTTGTGATATACCTGACACATGTGAAACATAATGCCTTGCAGCGCTGATCTAACGTAAAATCTAATAAGCTTTTTGGATATAAGATGAACAAACCAACGCCTTATGATAAGGGATCGTCCTCCACGATATAGCTTTGAATGTTAACAGTCTCTTTTACTTATTTTAAACCATTTAAAAGCAAAGGAAGAAAAAAGTAAGTCATAAATATAAGAAGGGTCATTTAAGATAGGAGGAAAATTTAAGGATAAGATACTACGGCAGTTTGTAAATAAGACATAAGTAAATGTCGAGTCAAGATTTGTTTTAAGATTCCGAATTCAAAAATAGGCCTAGGAAAATCTTAAATCAATTTTTTTAATTCTACGTTTAGGTTTGATTATAATATCTTTTGCTATATACTCGTAGTACTTGAGTCGTATTTCCCTCATCTGATTAAATTCGATGCTCGCCAGATTCACCTGGTCTCCGGGGAGTGAGCTCAGCTCAGGTTTACGTATTAACCGCTTGTTCTATAACTCGACATCATATTGTATCAGTACTAGTGTTACATTTATATTACTTTGCAATTTCGGAGTGTAGTCTTGTATAATAATATAAGTGGATGTTTACTGTCTTGGTACATTAAAATACACCGATGTTTAGCAGAAAAACAGGTGGATCATCATTATCATCATTCGCCTCTATCCGTCCACTGCTGAACATAGGCCTCCCTCAATGAACGCCAAGATTGCCGATCCCTTGCCACTTACATCCAACACGGACCGGCCATCGCACGGAGATCGTCTTCCCACCCGGTTCATGTTAGCAGGAAAAACAGATGGAAAACGAAGAAGAATTTGTTTTTGTAAGAGGTAGTGCCATGTTGCTTTGCAGCAGAATTGGGGCATGACCGGGGTACCTCTCGCTCACATAATACCGGCGTAAAGTGACAGCATAGTTGTGACGTCTCTTGCGGTTTGTGATTTTCCGGTGGCCCATTAGGAATATAGGCTAGGAAAAATCCCGCAAATTCTCTGGTTGTGTGGATGTATATAGGCGGCGATAAACGGCATCGACTACTCGTTTGCCCACCTATGCTATAAAAAAAACTTATAGGAGAAAATTTATAAGAGATAGAAGCGCAGAATATGCAAAAATGTGACTAAACACACCGCCTTCCTGTAAAACTTGAAAATCACGAAGTCGTTACATACACATTAAAATAATAAGTGGATATAAAACCATTGAGTTATCATTCAACTTTGACCATTACTTGAAAATGTCTTCCATAATGATCGTCGTAAATGATTGTAGGTAATTGCCAGTTTCGATGATAAATATGTCAGTGTACCCATGCTGGTGTTTATGTGCTATTAAGTAGAAATAACTATTTATCAGTGAGTTATTAAGGTTATATCTTACAGGTGTTGCACATTTATTGTAGGGCGTTAATTTATCGATATATTGTGCGTTTATGTGTGTATGAAACGGCAAAACTATATTCATCTTACAGAAGTTTCACAGAAACTGCGTGTGGTTTGATCTATGCATTTCAATAATTCCCTAGTCGTGATATATAAGTACTGTGTATTTTTATAGGGCCAGCAACTCGCCCGGGTAATAGTGTTGTGGGATATAAGTGGAAGCCCCAAAGGGAGATCTCCGACCGAGAGAGGTGGTATGCTCGGACAGGCCGAAGCGCACTTGTTAATATTTCAGCTGTTGTATGTATAGCGCCGAACAGTGAAACTTTGATAGCGCGATTCAGGATTGCGACGCTTATTGGTCCGCCACAGAGTGTCTATGGACATCGAAGATCGAGCTACTACCAGGTTAACTGTGTGTGTGTGTGTGTGTGTGTGTGTGTGTGTGTGTGTGACACCAAGACGCCAAGACGTCCGATCCCTTGCTACTTGCATCCAAGACGGACCGACCACCGCACGGAGATCGGCTCCCCACCTGCTCAATAGCCAACTATCACTTCGTCTACCTAAACGGGGCCTCTACTCTTGAACCTTATTGTCCCATCGGTCATCCGTTCTCCCGAGTATGTGACCAGCGCACTACCACTTTAACGAGCTTATTCTTAACTAATTATTATAATAACTTTTCAAAACTTCATTAGTTGCTCATCCAAGCTCCATTACCTAACTTATATTTTAGAGCATAGAAGTATTCAGTCTACTCAACTAAACTACATTGTTAATTAACTTCTTCAAACTGAAGTTTTCAAATTACATAAAGTATTACAAGAGAATCGAGTGTTTTAACGTAATTTTTTTAATGCAGTTATGTGGAACAACCATTAATTTTATGTCACCAATACTGAAATACAATAATAAATAGCCCCTAACCTATGGACCATATATATAATATATGCTTGCATAAAGTATTCTTATTTTCATACAAAATAAGTTGATGGTTAAAATTATATTTGTACTCTAATAAATGTTGGAGATTTGCAAGTATTAAGAGTTGTTAAAAATGATTGTACAACCCTTAATGTGAAAGTAAGTTTGTTTGCTACGCTTTCACGCAAAATCTTTTTTTTTATCGCAGGGAAATGCTTTTTACGCATGTAGCCAGAATCTCGGGTAGATCCTGACCCTATGTGGGACTAGTACCTGGGAGTGCTCTACCCGTAAACTAAAACCACTGCAATCTCGCCCATCAGCCGCTTCAATTTGAGAGTCCCGGATAGGCATTCAACAGGATCACCTCAGCGACAGGCTGGCCCCAGCGAAGGCCAGACTACTCCTCTTAAGGGGGGGCTGCCCGGCTGCTTAGGCAGTCCCCGCGACGTCGTGTCATACTGGGGCCAGGTTCCCATCCTGAACCCGACACGAACACAGGGGCGTTACTGGAGGTGCATTAAGTAGCGCCTCCTCCTCACCCGCTCGTCGGCCTCCTTCTGGGACATTACTGCCTCGCAGAAGGAAACCATCGCCGTCCAGGACTCGTCGTCACCGAGTATCGCGGTGATGACACTCGGCAGAGACAAGATCAGATCAGATCATGACGCAGCGCCGCCCATCTCGGGCACACCTTGATGGTGTGCTGGGCCGAGTCCACCGCCGCGCCATAATCGTGACACACTGTCAACGGCTCCCTGCGGGCCGTCCGGCACAGGTACTCACCAAAGCAACCATGCCCAGTGAGCACCTGTGTCAGATGGAAGGTGAGGGGTTTGCGCTTACGCCGCATCCACCGCTCAAGGACCGGACGCAGAGCAACCGTTAGACTTTTGGCGTAAGGCTGTCGTGCCAGGTGAGAACCTGGAGGGGGGGTGGGGGGAGGCATATACGAGGGTGTCATCCGTTCACGCGAAAACTACTTAACCAATCATCACGAAACTTTGTACACATATTCTTGAAGTTATTAGAAGTAACATAGGATATTTTTTATGAAGAAAAAAAAAATCTTATCCTGCGCAGACGAAGACGAGGGCACCAGCTAGTAATTCAATTATTAAAAGGAATTTCCAAATATTTATTACTTTAAACAAGCAAGCATTTCTATTAATATAAATTGTAATTAGTCACAAACCTTCAAGTAAACCAATGAAAGTACTTCGAAAGTAATTTTAGTGAAACGTCCATAGTGAAAACTTTCATTTAATACCTCACAAAAGATATTACGAATTTATGATTTACGCAACATTTTCGATATTGCCCGGCCTTTCATTTTGAAATAATAAATTTTGTTTTCAAATTGACAAAGCTAGTAGAAACATCGATTCGGAGTAATAAAATTAATGAATACATTCTCCCCAAGTATTGGACCATTGTCGGCGAATGTTTAAACATAATTATTATAAATAATTACGCAACTTCACGAACTTTAACCATTAATAACATATCAATGTGAACAATAATGCCTTCCACTCTTCCGTAATGTGTCTCGCAAACTTCGTCGGAGGTACCTTTGTTCGTCGTGAAAGACTTTCAACGCAAGCAATTTAGATAATTTAATAAAACCTGTGTATTGTTTTTTAAATGCTTTACAAGACCTTCATTGATTTATGAAACAAGCGACTGAAGCGAATAAACGTTTAGGAATATAATTATATTTTGTTTGTGAAGTTCATTTACCAATTCATATAAATAAACCATCACTGGTTGTCACACACTGACTTAAGTACTTGTTACTGTGATAAGAATAAAGTAACGTAAAAAAAGGTTTGTGACCTACGTTCGTAATAGGGACTTATGTATAATGCTATAATATATACATACCTAAAAGCAATTATACAATTTTTATTATATGTGTAATTCTTTTAAGAAACGCAAAAATCTTGAAGAAAAGATACAAATTATGACCAAAATAAATTCATAAAACTGCAATGTACAAATTGGCTGACACTGTATTTAGGATTTGAACCCGCGTCCTTCCTTCATTCCCTCGGTCACTACACATCAGCCATCACACTAAGTAACTTTAAATTGTAAACGAAGCAAAGAATAATTATTATATTTTTTAGTAAAATTGGCAAGAACATTAATCAAATGCTAATAAGCTCCCAGCCGGCCGTCAATCCCATCATTTACTTGAGCTTTTTTTATTTTCACGTTATAAATTAACTATTTTCTGCGCTTGTCAGCATTTCCAGGGTTCCGTTGATAATAAGGAAATATTCTCTCATGAAGCCACTCAAACATCTTTCATCATCCCATAGAACCTTAAGCTAATGATACATGTAAACATTTGTCCATCAATTATATACATCAGTATTCGTATTTTCTAACAACATCTTGAATTATATTTAAAAACTTAAAATGAGATTATGAATAAAGAAACTTGCAATTTACTTTTTAAATCTTCAGAACTACCTTTAGTAGAAATACCTTTCTCCCACACTCTTTGCTCTTCTGTGAGTTGGTACTCAATTATCAAAAGTCGTGTGAGATGTTAAAAAGTTTCCAACTCTGATACAAGCCTTGTCGTGGCGCCCCACCGCCGCAGTAACCTAAGGTCAAGGTGAACCTAGCACCTTAGCTGAAGCCAATTGAGCCGAGGGATCTGCTCTTTGTATCCCTCTTATAAGAAGAGGGGACAAAAGAGCAGGGGGACAAGGGGCGAGGATGGGAACCTCACCCCATTGTACTGTGCCGACGTCGGGAAGTTTTGTTCTATGGTGCGAGTCGGGTGCGGTGCGTGCGAGGTGGTCATTAGATCCGGGGTACCTCACCAAAGGCGGCATGGGTGGTACTCGCCAGGTTTCAGTGGGTAGAGCGTTCACCTTACCATCTTTCGGGCGCATCGAGTCCCACGTACCCGCCTGGGGAGTCCCCCCTCCCCCGCGTGATTCCTCAGAGCATTTACCGGCGCAAAAGAAAAAATATATGGTAAAAAGTTGCTATAGCAAATAATAAAACAATCGAAATTAACCAGTAACAGTTTTTCTCTTCCGCTTTTGTGAATGTTGATATATTATATGCACTTAGTTTTCACAGTCTAAATACTTGTGAGAGTCACGTATGTATAGTAAAATCTACATTAAGACGCGGCTCCACCGCGGCGCCACAGACTCTAGGCACGTGTGTTAAAATGTTAATTGCAAGAAAATATTAATTAATTCGTATATCCTACATCTAGTTAAGTAATGGAAAACCTTCTTTAAAATAATTAGCGCATAATATTAACGAAACAATGTGATCAAGGGGGCTAATTCGAGAGCCCAATAAGAGGCCGAAGAGAGTTTAATTAGTAGTTCTACTAAAATCCGGTTGACTTTATTGTGGAAGTAATTAAAGCAGAGCTCTGACAATACTGAAAGAATTAAGAATTTTTTTCGTCAAATGAATTTTATTTACGTATTTATTTTTAAGTCGTATATTTTGTTACGAGAATTTTCCAATTCTTTTAAAGTTTAGAAATATTTGAACTTTTCAACAAATTGGAAACGTAAAATCCTAACAATTATTAGTATAATATTATTTTTAAGTTATATAATTTTGTTCAACAAGAGATTTTGGTTCTGGAAAAAGAGTCTTTGGCATCTTCTGTTTTACCCGTCTTAAGTTCAATAATGCCAAAACGATTGACGTCCGTTTTATAGAAGACTTGAAAATAACTTTCTAGCTTAAAGATACTTATTATACAGAAATGTGGTTGCCAGTTTAAGACGCCTTAGATTGTATTCACAAGAGACCAGTCACAGTACCAATAAATCCCTTGTGAAGACCACATCGATTTTTTTTTCTTTAACCCCGGGAAATGCTCTGAGGCATCCTGCGGAGGATTGGGTCTCCCCACGCGGGTATGTGGGACTCGCTGCGCCCGAAAGCTGGTATATAGACGCAGCTCTACCCACTAAAACCCGGCGAGTGCCACCAATGCCGCCTTTGGTGAGGTGCCCCGGATCTAATAAACAAACTTGACGACTAGTCAGTCCCGCAAGGGACCGACGCCACCTCCGCTAAAGAAATAGACACTATCATGTCTGCGATGGCCCATTGGGGGGATAGGAAAAAGGAGGGCAACGCATCTGCATAACCGCTGGTTGTGCGGATATGTATGGTCGGTAGGTTCCGACTGCTCGTTTGCCCCTTATGACTTTACTTATGTACACGCGTTAGTAGTTATACCTACCACTGTAATCTTTTTGCTTATTGTGTAGTCAAAAACTATATCTTTTTCTGACGTCTATACTGTCATTATGTGAAAATTGTTATATAAAATAATTTTGACTGTAGCTAACTTCAGGGTGTCGGTTTTTCGTGACGGTGTGCGGGCGCATCGTAAAAATTTACACTCATCATTTTTCCCTAACGCGCCAAAAGAAGTATAACTTCAAAAAAAATCAAATACAATCTTACAAGCCAAACTAAATAAATCTTTATAATTTGTCATTCCAAGTCCACGCAATTCAATATGTTCGTGTAATTTTTATAAAAACCTGGAGCACGTATATAACATTAAGCGGAACATACAATAACTTTTAAACTTTACATAGATTGCTCGCTTTAAGGGACGTGAGCTTATTTCAGCATAATCTACAAGTTGGGGAAATGGCCAAGTTTCTAGTTCGCAATTACACCTAGCTAATAGCGTTCTATTCTGCAGTCATTACAGCTCCAAAGGACTTGTATGGCGATTGTTTCTATTTCAGAGCTCTGTATAATTTGATGTTGCCTAATTTTATGACAAGGAACAAAGTGAAACAATTTGAGAGAACGATCAGAACTAATTCATTTAAAGAAATTCATTATAAAGTGTATGGTTATTTCATTACTAAATACTTCATCCTCAAGTCATTCATCATTATCATCATCGTCTTTCAGTCTATCTGTAATAGATCGCATAATTTTACTTTTCATCGACGAAACTATAAAACTTGATAACCATTATTTCTTAAAAAACAATTTGCTTCTAAATCATTACAAATGATTAATAACAAGAAATATATAAAGTGAGCGACGATGGTCTAGTCACTAGTGGGTGTGGGCCTCTCGAGTGAGAGCCGAGAGGTCCGGGTTCGATCCTGACCACTCGGACCAGGTTGACCCCCCTGTGATGCCTAGAAATTACTTTTCCGAAATTTCTACGTGCACCTTAACATAAGACTCTCGCTTGCTCACCGGTGAAGGAAACATCGTGGGGAAACCTGCCTGATGAGATTAAAAGTCTTTGAAGGTGTGTGAAGTTCACCAACCCGCATTGGGCCAGCGCATCCGTGAACTATGGCCCAAAACCTTATAATAAACCAATTTTACGGTTTTGTCGCGGTTTATTAAGTTTTTTATAAGCCCGACGTTTTGGATACTTTACAGCAACCATGGTCACGGGAGGACTGTTACGCGAATTTCACTAAATGTAATGAGTGAAAATCGCGTGACAAATATGTTCAAAACCCTCCTTACCTGGTTTCGAGGTGGATACCCGTGCCCAGCAGAGCGACACATAAGGGTTGATATTATTATTATACACTGGACTGGCCTGTTGCTCTAGTGGTTAGTGACCCTGACTGCTTAACCAGAAGGTTGTGGGTTCGATTCCCACCCAGGACAAATGTTTGTGTGATGAGCATGATCAATTTGTTCTGTGTCAAGGTGTAATTTATCTATAATATGTATGCATTTGGAAATATATAAGTATTTATCAGTTGACTGGTTACCATAAGAAAATGCTCTACCTAGTTTGGGATCAGATGGCCGTGTGTCAGTTGTCCCAACATATTATATTATTATTATTATATACATTACTTTATATAAAGTAAAGCATAACATTTTAACATAATTCAAATTATAATACTCCTACGAAGCTTTCAAGCTTATAGAAACTTTAATTACACAGTGTTATAATAACCGTTATAAGAAAATCGCTGGAAGTATTTAAAGAAACGATTATTTGCTTCAACATGAGTCTTTGAAACGCAGACAAAGCATGTTCAGCTCATTTACATGTTAATGGCACATGTTACAAAAGATGGCAGTTAAGAAAGCCCTACCCGATAGTGCAACGTGTTTTATTCAAGAACACTTATTTTAACACCATATTAAAATCTGGGCCAGTAGGTGGTTTTTTATTAAAATTTATCCATTTTTAAGCTTAGCTAGATAACATTATGATATAATAATAAAAATAAAACGTTTATTCATACTCACATACACACATCGGTAGTTGTAAGAGGTAATGCCATGCTGCTTGGCAGCTGAATTGGGCCGCCACGACCGGGGTGGTAACTTTCGCTCACATAATACCGGCGCATTTCGTGCGGTTTATAAAATAGTAAACTGTCGTGCATGGTAAAAACCCCAAAAGTCGTCAAGAATACACTCTCCTAGCCTGCCATAAGGAAAAGCTAATTTCGATGCACAATCAATATAGATAAATAAAATTGGAGTGTCTGTTTGTAACATTAAAATAACCGCTTTTTATTGAATGCATAAGGGTTTTACACACGACATATACCAAAATAGGATTTTTTACAATTTTTGTTCTGTCTGTTTGTTCCGGCTAATCTCTGAAACGGTTGGGTCGATTCTGATGGGACTTTTACTGACAGACAGCTGATGTTATAAGGAGTAACTTAGGTTATAAAATAATCATCATCAACCCGCATACAGCTGCAAATCTAAGTAAATGCGGGCGAAGCTGCGAACGACAGCTAGTTTTAAATAAATTCGTATTATTTCTTTTGTAAAGGCAAATATGTTAAAATATAAACAAATACCCAAACGTGTTCCTCTTAAAGTCAGAATAATATTTATAACATTTCCCAGTATTATTTATAGTTAGACACCTTCATATGGAATATCATTCGCTACGACCTAAATAGACGCCCTAAAGACAGACGAAAAGGAGGTGCCCTAGATTAACAGAGGCCCGAACAAAATCACCTGGTGTGTCGAGCATGAGGTGATTCTCTGTTACGTATGTATATTTATGTCTTTGTAACATTTCCCGGAATGTATCATGTCTATAGTAATAATATGATTGTAATAAAAATAACCTTTTTATGGTTATTCAACCATAGGCAAACTGACAGACGTGCCGTATAATGGTAAGGTCGACGTCGCCCAGGAACATAACCGAGTTTACTTGCAACTATCTCAGGCACATATTCATGTGTTGTCTATCCTGAGACATAAGATGTTATGTCTCGGTGCCAGTTATTACACTGACTGTCCTGCTCCTCTCTCTGAAACACAGCTAAGCTATTCCACGGGACAAACAATCAAGATGATAGTACCCATGCAGCCGGGAGCGCGGCACAGCACAGCCCTCCCACGGGTGGGATATGAGCATTAATTATCGTCACCCCGTTGCTATGTAGAATGGTGATCCTATTATATATTGTGTTTTATGTAAAGGCCCGTTATAAAATTATATTATATAATTATTATCCTATTACACAAAAAAAGTACAGTGACCTCCGCGTCCTGTTCATTAATGCTTTTAGAATGCTGTTGGGGCTGCCCCGGTTCTGTAGCGCCTCTGGTATGTTCGCAGATGCACGAATAGAATGTTTTAACACCGTAATGCGAAAGAGGTGTGCATCTTTGGTGCGTCGTGTTAGGGGCAGTTCTAACAACATTATGAGCATGATTGCAGCCAGACTAGACTGTCCGTATATTGGGCACTGCTGCAGTTTACATGTAGCAGTGCCAAACCCGGGGAGGAAGTTATAACGATATGCTCCTTATAACTTCCTTATAATGTATTATTAAATAATTATTATATATTTTACGTAAGTTTTTAAATTTAAAATTTTATTTTTTAATAACTCCTTTCGACATTAATTCTATTGGTCTTTGATTTTAGTATTAGATTTTTTTTTATTTAAATTTTAATATTTACATTGCACTAATATGGGTGTAACCACGGAGCAAAGCAATTACAAAGGTAACCCATAGATATGTGTAACCTGATATGAATGAATTTTATTTTATTTTATTCATTTTTTATTTATAAATAACCTATGATATTTTGATTTATGACATAAGTGTTTATGTCATCTGTACTTTAGTCAAATATCATCTAATAATAATCGTATAATATCTATACATACATAAAATTGGAGTGTCTGTTTGTAATATAAAAATAAACGCTTTTCATTGAATGCATATGGATATATACACGGGACATATACCAAAATCACATTATTACAATTTCTGTCTGTTTGTCCGTCTGTCAGTCTGTTTGTTCCGGCTAATCTCTGAAACGGCTGGGACGATTTTGAAAGGACTTTCACTGGTAGATAGCTGATGCTATAAGGAGTAACATAGGCTATAAAAATAATCATTATCAATCCGAGTACGGCTATAAATCTAAGTTAACGCGGGCGAAGCTGCGGGCAACAGCTAGTTTAAAATTTTAGTAGACGGAAAAATGATGATTATGTACATGATAATGGTAAAAGACAAAGGGCATTAATGGGATAAAGAGAACAAAATTGGAAGAATTAACATAAAATAAGGAACCAAATGATGCTAAATAATTAAATTTAGTAAAGTTTGTAATTAAACCCCTAAACCTTGAGCGGCTTTAAATCCATCAAGTGACGTCACTAGACTGAAGATGGCGGAGCGTCAGACATCGATAACCTCAAACATCATGCAACTGAAACGCCTACAACTTGCATATAACAATTTCTGACTCCGTCATACAATAACCTAAATAATATATTTTATATTTCATCATCATCCTCATCTGCCTTTATTCGTCCACACATGAACATAGGGCTCCGTCAATAAACGCTGAGACGACCAATCCCTTGCCACCCGCATCCAACATGGGCCGTATTCATCATCATCATCCCCTTATTGCCCACTGCTGTAGGCCTCCCTTTTTTTCTGCCAATCTCCTTTGTCCCTTACCTGCCAACATCATCCATGTTTTGTCATCCCTACCCATCAGCCCTACCACGTCATCAGTCCACCGAGCCATAGGACGTCCTGGACTTCTCCGACCCAGTCTAGACCACCATTCGGTTACCGCCGTGGACCACCTGCCATCCCCACGTCTAGTTAAGTGTCCTGCCCAACTCCGTCGATCGTCTTGCTACCTGGTTAAGGGCCGACCAACACTTCATCTACCTAAAAGTGGCCCCACTCTTGAACCTTTTTGGTCCATCGACAATCCGTTCTCCTGAGTGTGTGACCAGCCCACTGCCACTTCAACGAGCTTATTTTAGTAAAATAAGTGTAATGGTTTAAGCCTTCAAAGGTAACAGTATATAAAGGGAAAAGGTTTTTATTTTTATTAAAAATATATATTATAGTTATACTTAAATAATAAAGCCAAAGTTGGAACAATTATTACATCATACATTCTCGTAATCACGATAATTTCGTTAGTCGTGGAGCAAAATAGAACTGACTATTAGGGAAATTAAATACCCAGTTGGGTTCAGGAATATTTTGCGATAATAATTCTCTTTTATTGTACCTATCTTACGCCCTTTAGCGCGCCTTGCTACGTCTGGAATAAACGGCGTGGCAGCTTGAGTAATCGGCCTGTATCTATAAATAATTAGATATGTAACGAGAAATAAGGTATTACTTGTATATAAATGTATTAGTGGCCAGGTCGACGTCGTCCATCCCAAACTATCTTTTCTCTCTAATTTGATCACGTCTACAGTGTTCAAAATTTAATCAAAATCGGTTCAGTTTATTAGTTCCTTGCGGACAACGTGACGCGAAACTAGTATACATATATAGAGAAAATAAGAGACCACCACTAGTGAAAGAGATGCGATTTGTGCTTTTCGTTTGTATGGGTATCGCTATCCTGTCTGTTTCTTTCAGATATAAATTATACCAGGACTTTTCAAACACGAGGGTCTGGGATCTGTAGGCAGCAGGAACACCTCAAGTGACAGGCTAGCCCCGGAGAAGATTAGATTTTGACAGCATTAGAGGTGTCCATACCAGACTACCTTTCTCGTACCGTTTTAAAAGTTTTAGTAATGAAAATAACCATGTTAACTTAAAATCTATAAAACATCCTCAAAGTAACAGTAAATATATTCTTACTCCAATGTATATAAGTAATATGACTTACCACATTCAAGTATACAATAATACACGAAACTAACATCAACAGTCGAACAAAGTGACAGGAAACCAACACTTCTAGCGCACGAAAGAACGAATAGTTTTTTTGTTTTCATATTATTATTTGATAATAGTGACCAATTTCTTTTTTTTATGTTAGTTGGATAGGCAAACGTACCACCTGATGGTAAGTGGTCGACGTCGCCCATGAACATAAACCAGCATACCTGGAACGAGCCCAGGCAACTCATTTATGTGTTGCCTATCCTGAGACATAAGATGTTAAGTCTCGGTGCCAGTAATTACACTGCCTGTCTTGCCTTTCTCTCCGAAACACAGCAAAGCTGTTTCACGGGAGAAACATGCAAGATGGTGGTACCCATGCAGCCGGGAGCGCGGCACAGCGCTTCCCTCCCACCGGTAGACTCTTTCTAAGTATTTATTAAAAAACAAAATCACTCTTTCCGATCTTCAAGGGGTTAGAATTTCAAAAGTAATGAAATTTGTAGTAAAATACGATACAAACCAAAACTATAAAAATTCTATCATACCACGATAATTTTGCATTATCAAAGCTAAAGCTTAAATCTAATGGAACGTACAGTCATAGACTGACAGCACAACGAACATATGGATTATATAATTAAAACGCTTTGTGTATCAATATCGAACCATGCTATTTTGAATAAAATCAATGTAAGTATAGATTTAACGTCAAAAGCATCCTTATACAGTGGAGCTTTAAGCTTGTTTCCCCTTCTTAGCACGGAAGTGTCCAACGATAGGCAAAACTACGTTTACCGGCGCCGCCATCTTTATTTTCAAAAGTATAAGGACCAGCTTGGGAAATCCAAGTACAAGGAGGTTTTACTGGCGTAAATACGGGGTAGTTCAGTCGACCTTTTGGAAACAACGCCTGTGTTTGACAGAAAGATGGCATGGCGATCTTTCCACTACGCAATTTCTAGTCAATGCTTAAATATTTTTCATCGATTTTTATTTTATTTGTTTATACAGCAATACTAGTCGCGGCAGTATCAGACTATTTTAATATGTTTATACTTAGTAAAGTGTTGGTATAAATAAAATAGAATAAAATTATCGAGCATATAACCAGATAGAGTAGTAAAGTAAGCCATAAAATTCCGAAACTAGTCAGTGATTTGTCACTGAATTAATAGAAATTCAATCAAAAAGTGATCTGTATGTACGTCCCATCGGCCAATTACAGCGCAGAACCAACGCAGCGTCGCAGCACATATTTGGCGGAATTTGTTTTCATACAAAACACATAACATTACCGCTCTATTCCGGTTATATGCTCGATGAATAAAATAGATGGATGGATGGATGGATTAATTTCCTAAATAGTTATAGTTAAAGGCAGATTTCGATTATTATTAGGTATCGTAAATTGTTTTGTCAATATATTTTTGATCCTTCTTTTGTGATGGAGCTTATCACTCGAGAGCAAAGAACCCTTTTTTTTTCTTTTACACCGGGAAATGCTGTAAGGCATCCCGCTGGGGAGTGGGTCTCTCCACGCGGGTATGTGGGACTCGCTGCGCCCTTAAAAGCTGGTAAGTGGACGCAGCTTTACCCACTAAAACCCGACGAGTGCCACCAATGCCACCTTTGGTGAGGCGCTATCTATTGATCAAACAGGACACCTCGACGGCTAGTCGGGCTGACTCAAGAGACCGACACCACCTCAACAGAGGGGTCGTCCCGCACCACAGAACAACCCCTCCCCACGTCGGAACAGTGTAAATGATTGAGTTTCCCATCCTCACCTTGTCCCCCTTGCATTTTTTCCCCTCTTCTTATAAGAAGGGTACAGCAGCTCCCTGGGTTCAATTTGCTTCGCCCAAGATGCTGGGTTCACCTTGAGCTACTGAGCCCCACCACCACAACAAGGCTTGAACTTTGGTGTGAAGATCAAAGAACCCGGGTCACTTAAAGATACCTGAAAATCTCGGAAACTAATAATGTTAGCGTAATCGAATGAATCTTGTTTAATGGACATTTAAATACTCCTTAAATGAAGCTATTAAAACTTTTTAGTTATTATCAGCGTGATACAGCCAGGACTGTCGGTGGGTCACTGTCAACATGACAAAGAGTTCTCCGACGGTACGAGAAAACTGATTCTAACCTACGCAGACTAGGAACAAGCAGAACCAGGTGTACCACTGCGAGAAAATTGATACTTGGTGCTAAAAGGTTTTTCAAGGCTCATATTTTTTCTGTTGAGATACGATTTCTTCTATTTCTAAAATGTGTGACCCAATAGAGCCAATATATAACTCTATATTGGTCATTAGCAATATATCGGGGGTATTTAATGATTTATAAACACAATAAAACGGTTTGCCCAAGTATATAACAATGCGTTATTTATAGGGCTAATATCTTTATTTCCCGGTCTTAATTTATAATACGTCGTTCTCCATTACACGAAGGAAATCAATTACAGTGTGCGTGACATGGTGGCAATATCGAAGACCCATTTATCAAACATAAACCCACCGTAATGAATGTGACATTATTGTACAATTAACCCACTCATTTATAAATATAATGTATAGCCACATATGTGAACCTTGAAGTGATCCTCGGGTTTCGAAATTAGCTTCTAAATTTAAGTTCAATGGTTTAGGTATCAATAATATTAACTTTGCTAAATTCACTTACTTTAAAATGATAACATAATATTTATATCACTTTCTTTGACATGAACGTTACCTTTAATTATATTATATTATATTATACTATATTTTCTATGGACGCTTTTTACACCACGTCAATCTGGCCCCGTGGTAAGTTCTGTTCTAGAACTTACCACGGGGTCTTGTGTTACGGGTACCATGCATCGGAAATATATGTAAATGTCATATTTCTTAATAAACTGAAAAATGCATTCACAGGACGCCAGACAGTTATGAAACATGTGTAACAATATTAGACTAATTTATAATTAATAATAATGTTTATACATGTAAATATGAAAAATAATGTAGAGAATAAGCATAGTAATCTAACAAAGTCGTGAGCGTCACGGCATTCGAGTCCATTTGACTGCCAAGATGTGCCAAAAAATATTTCACATCAAAAGTAAAAATATTTACCTTCAGAAATACTAAAAGAGCGCATTAGAACAGACACCGTAATACACTGTGACAATGCGTTTATCCCTGATTATACTGTATATTTCATCATCCCTTCAAAATTAACCCCTAAGCCAGGGAGTTAATGTACAATTTTGTGTGTTTTACCTACGTGTTTAGGATATTTCAAAAGTGGGCTGTTAGTATTTGTAGCAAGAGATAACTGCACATGAGCCGGTAGCGAACCTGTTGATAAGCGTCGTCGTCGATAAGGCTCCGCTGATGGAGTGGACGAGAATTTCGGCAAATGCATATTTCATGACTTGATTAAATAGTTCACGCTTTGAATTTCGCAGTGCACATGTATTCCTGGTGATAAGGTATGATGATTTCCAGAGGTCATTTATAATTTGAAATATTAAATTTGGTTGGTTATAAGGCGTAATGGAATTATTGTCATACAAAATTTTTACCAAACCCTTTTGTAAATATTATGTTTAACAAAATAAAATTCAATGTGTGATGAAATAATTGTCGGTGTATTTTTAATGATCTTTATAGTATTTAGATGTGTGCCAGGTACTAAGTTCAGATTTTTGAGGTATTTTGTCTAAAAATTACAATGTTGTTGCCAATTATTTATTCTTTCTGAAAGCATCAGACCTAGTATAAGACTCATTTTTCCTACATGGATATGTAACTTCTAAATTTTATACCATAATTATTATTTTAATCTTCATTATTTAATACACACTGTATAAGTTTTCACGAATGATAAATAAAATAAATAAGTAAAATTCATTTATTTCAGGTTTCACCATATATATGATACACCAAACAAATGAACAATAACGCTTAAACATTTATGTTGCTCTGGTCTTTGTTTCATTGAAGTAAGTACAACCAAGGTACTCTCTTGGTTGTTTCAAACAAACGAGCGCCTGTCTCAAATAACGTAGCTTAGTAAACTAAATTCGCCTCTAAAAAGAAAAATTGTCGCAGTCAAGGCGATTGTAACGGTATCCACTACTTTAGGTTGCATTCAAATGTATGCTAATTTTATTCTGTAAACTGTGTAAGTTGAAATTTGTACGTTTTAATGTCGTTGTATTTATTACCTTATAAAACACAGCCGTAAACTAGAATAGATTTATTATACATATTAGGTATTACATGTCTGTGAAGGTTGTCTTCCAAAAAGGTTCCTTTTTTAATAATACTCGTAGTCAATGAAATTCCTGATATTTGACTAACCATTTTCTTTTGCAAAATATACACACATGTATGGATGAGTCGTTCAAGCCTGGCTGCTGAAACATTTCTTTTAAATAATTTAGGGCTACATGCACTACGGAGATTCTACCATGACTTACCATTAGGTAAGTAGATCATATGTGTTGATAAAAATCGTTAGACAGCAACCTACCGGGAATAATACAGGTTCCTTTTTTTATGTTAGTAGGATAGGCAAACTGGCAAACGTACCACCTGATGTTAAGTGGTCGACGTCGCCCATGAACATAAACTAGTATAGTATACCTGGAACGAGCCCAGGCAACTCATCTATGTGTTGCCTATCCTGAGACATAAGATGTGAAGTCTCGGTGCCAGTAAATCACTGCCTGTCTTGCCCTTCTCTCCGAAACACAGCAAAGCTGTTTCACGGGAGAAATAAGCAAGACCCAAGCAGCCGGGAGTGCGGCACAGCGCTTCCCTCCCACCGGTTCCTAACCCGATGCATGCAAAATATAGGACTTCAGTATTCAGGAGACCACAAGTCATCAGAAAAACTGTGGAAAAACAGTTTGTAAACATTAAACTGCTCTTATAAGAAGAGGGGACAAAAGAGCAGGGGGCAAGGGGCGACGACGGGGACCTCACCCCATTGTACTGTCCCGACGTTGCGACCGGTTGTTCTGTGGTGCGGGACAACCCCTCTGTGGAGGTGGCATTGGTCCCCTGAGGGACTGACTAGCCGTCGAGGAGCCCTGTTTGCTCATTAGATCTGAGGCACCTTACGAAAAGCGGCATTGGTGGCACTCGCCGGGCTTTAGTGGGTAGAGCTGCATTCATTTACCAGATTTCGGGCGCAGCGAGTCCTACATACCCGTGGGGAGACCGACTCCCTCGCGGGATGCCTCAGAGCATTTCCCGGTGTTAAAGAAAAAAGTATGTAATACGGCATTCACCAATTTAAATGACAAGTAAGCCGCTCAACAAATACATAATTTAACGAAAAATATAGTATAAATTGATATAGTCCATAAATATTTAGTACATTAGTACCAAGCAATAGGTAGCAATGAATACGGTCGGAGTGCGGGAGATAAAAATGATATATGCGCACCGACGTGGACACAGTACTGGTACGACTTTATTTGTACCAATACCCCAATACACCAATACGCCACATTCCAAATCGTGAGGTTTTTATATTGCCGTTTATTGGTCGCAAAATTGGCTCACGGCGTTTATTTCTTATCGTGCTGTTTTTACCGACTTTCGGGCGCAGCGAGTCCCACATACCCGTTTGGGGAGTCCCCCTCCCCAGTGGCATGCCTCAGAGCAATTCCCGGCGTAAAAGAAAAAAGAATACTTCAATGAATAAATTATTTTATCTTATAATATGCAGAGTTAGGGTGTCCTTTTATCATCATCAGCTACAGTGGTAATGGCACCTCTCTCCTACCAATACCACAAAATTCAATTATCTCAAAATTATATCGGCTGCAGATTACGATTTTTTTCTTATTTTTCTTCTGTATGAAATCATAAAACAATTACTTAATTTTAAATCAGTTACATTTGATTTCCAAAAACATCATCATCAGCCCCTATCCATCTATTCCTGAACATAGGTCTCCCTCAATGAACGCCAAGACAGCCGATCCCAAAAACATTTCTCATTATTATCATTATCAATCTTCATCGATGGATCTTCATGGGTGGATCCATCTATTCACTGCAATTGCCAAGAACGTCCTTCGAAGAACGCCAAGATCGCTCATCTCCAGCCACTCACGTCTCACTAAAACATAACTCATCTATACTAATATTATAATATTTATAAAGCTGAAGAGTTTGTTTGTTTGTTTGAACGCGCTAATCTCAGGAACTACCGATTTGAAAAATTATTTCAGCGTTAGATAGCCCATTTATCGAGGAAGGCTATATAACATCACGCTGTGACATATAGGAGTTAAGTAACGCGGGCGAAGCTGCAGGCAACAGCTAGTAGTTAATAAAACCTAATTACAAATTACATATAGCCCGTATCGTTGATACTTTTTCGACTGAATTAACGATTTCGTTCATTCTATTCCAACTGTTCGGGATTTTTTCCATTTTTCAGAAATAATCGTCTCTTTTGCGTAATGACCCACTCCTCGTGAGAAGGACTTCCTGAGAGATACCCCGCGGACGCGACTAAAAAGCCTTGTATTTCGGATCTCGTGAACAATATTGTTAGAAAATGAGAAATAATAAAATTTCACTTTTATTTAAGTACTCGTATCAAATTAACGTTGAAATTTTAAGTGCTTTCGAATTTTTTACTTACAACGCAATATTTTTTTATGCGCTATAAAGTAACTAAATATATTTGTTAGTAAATAATCTTTATAACAAGGTCCTTAACTAATTACTTACACACACTTTTAACAGTAGTGTAAAATGATATATATATCTCCTGTTCTACACATGTATACCTAAATAGAATTTAACCAAAATAAACTGAAAATAAGTGAAAAAATAGTAAAAGGTAGTGCCATGCTGAGTGACAATTAACTATGTTGTCGCGTTTCGTGCGCTTTGTGAGTTTCCGGTGGCCCATTGGGGGGATAGGGAAAAGGAGGGCAACGCATCTACATAACTTTTGGTTGTGCGGATGTCTATGGGCGTCAGTAGTCACCATAAGGCTCCGACTGCTCGTTTGGCCCCTTACGACATAAAAAGAAGATAGTATAGGCGTACATCAAGAGTTTACCAATCTATTTATCATCATTATCATCAAAGTCAGTAATTATAAAGTATTATATAACAATAAAGCAACAATAAAGTATAATAACATCGGATGGAGGGAATTTATCTTGTGGAATCGTTGAGAGAAGTGCTGGAATCAATTGTTCGGTGGCGGTTAACGGGCTAGCTGGAGCGATAAGCAAAACTTATGACCGCTATTTTGTTTAAAATATTGCACCGCGATCTCAAAAGGGAGGGTAATCTTACAATTTTATATCACATCTACACTAATATGTTACATTATTTTTATATATTATATTTTAAGACTACCTACAGAATAAATAGTAAAAATGCGAGTAGCGAGGAACGGCAAGACCACCACTTGCCGTTCTTTGGGGGGAGGCCTATGTTCAGCAGTGGATGGATAGAGGCTGATGATGATGATGATGATGATGATGATGATGATGATTATCACATAATTTAACTTTTAATGATTTGTGGTTTACTAAAGCTGTATGTCCAGTTTGACTATAAGGTAGTACAGGCGAAAAGGGAAAGTAATTACTGGCACACAAACTTATAATATTTTATCTCAAAGAGGACTTTGAATTAACGTATTGAACATATTTTTGATTGAATAGGAACCAAGTAGGCCATCCTTTTACTCCCCACTACGGTTCAAGCCTTGTTGTGACGGTGGGGCTCAGTAGCCTCGGGTGAACACAGCACCTTGGGTGAAGCCAAGTGATCCGAAGGGGCTGCTCTTTCTACCCCTCTTATAAGAAGTCCCCTGTCCCTTCCTATTCTTTCATCGCCTATAAAAGACTAGGACAAGGAGCGAAGATGGGTACCTTACCCCTGTTTGCTCAACAGATCAGGGGCATCACACTAAAGACGGCATTAGTGGCACTAGCAGGGTTTTAATGGGTAGAGCTGCGTCCACCTTACCATCTATCGGGCGCACCGAGTCTCACATACCCGCCTGGGGAGCCCCCCCTCTAATCTCGGAATGACTAAGAGCATTACCCGGCGGATAAAAAGGTCATCCTTTTACTAGAGAGAGGAATTCGTATGGGTTTCACGAGAGAATGGTGGTAACCATTCTGCTTGTTTCTCCCGTGTGTTTCCCGTTTACTGTGTTTCGGAGAGATGGGCAGGACTTTAGTCTTGAGAGATTTATCATCTCGGCCACCATTACTTCCACTTACGCTTTGATTATTTAATCAAAGCCAATTACCACCATATGGCTCGTCTTTTCTATTAGCATTTATATCACCCCACCATGGTTCAGGCCTTGTCGTGGCTGTGGGGCTCAGTAGCCTAGGGTGTAGTGGTTACCTTGGGCGAAGCTAATTGAGCTGAGGGGGCTCTTTGTACGCCTTTTATAAGAAGAGGGGACAAAAGAACAGGGGGCAAGGGACGAGGACGGGAACCTCATCCCATTGTACTGTCCCGACGTTGGGCGGTGTTGTTCAGTGGTGCAGGACAACCTCTCTGTGGAGGTGGCGTCGGTCCCTTGGGGGACTGACTAACCGTCGAGGTGCCCGGTTTGCTCATTAGATCCGGGGCACCTCACCAAAGGCGGCATATTGGCACTCGCCAGGTTTTAGTGGATAGAGCTGCGTCCACTTACCAGCTTTTCGGGTGCAGCGAGTCCCACATACGCGCGTGGGGAGACCCACTCCCCCGCGGATTACTCAGAGTATTTCCCGGCGTAAAAGAAAAAAAAGTATTAATATCACAGGATAATTAAAATAAAATATACACTTGGCCACATAAAGACTTGTTGCAGATTATCCATTTCACGTAACATTTCCGGGCGGGTCGCGGAAACGAACGTCCTCATAAAAAAAACGACAAAAGGAAAAAGGAAGCGAGGACCCATAAGCCTTTTATGAAATCGCTAATGATTCTTTTGATGGCCCAATGCTTTTTAAGTGCTTCGATATCTTATTGACTTTAGACCTTTTAAGAACACTTCAAATGTTGTATTTCTTAAATGATAAATCTTAAACAATATTATTTGTTTCCGGAAAAGGGAGAGAATATCTTGCATTTACGCGTATATCCTCATCACAATTTAAAGTTATTTATTTATTTAATAGGTACACCAACAGCACTACATATTACAACATTCGTATATAGAATATATTAATACGGTACAACATCTGATATGCATGTTACTAAAAGGTATACACAGCATTCACCACAAGCAAAGCATAGTTCATAAAATAGAAAAAAAACTTAAAAAATAATTAGAAAATAATTTGGAATTATGAAACTTACATAATGAGTTAGACTATTACTTATAAGTAAGTTATACATACCTTACTTATTTTATAATTATAAATTTTATCAGTGGGAGGGAAGCGCTGTGCCGCGCTCCCGGCTGCATGGGTACCACCATCTTGCTTGTTTCTCCCGTGAAACAGCTTTGCTATGTTTCGGAGAGAAGGGCAAGACAAGCAGTGTAATTACTGGCACCGAGACTTAACATCTTGTGTCCCAGGATAGGCAACACATAAATGAGTTTCCTGGGCTCGTTCCAGGTAAACTGGTTTATGTTCATGGGCGACGTCGACCACTTACCACCAGGTGGCACGTTTGCCGGTTTGCCTATCCAACTAACATTTAAAAAAAAATACAAACAAGACTTTATGGGACTATAATATTATTAGCACGCTTTTATTAACTTCGCCGGTAATTGTATGTAACGAAACCTTTAAACGTTACTTTTACCCACTAGACGTAGAATCAAATTGAATTGAAATTTTCAAGGACCGATAACAACACAATAACTTAATAAGTTTGTTCCAATATCCTGATTATTATTTTCACCAGGGCCGCAAAGCGGTTGTCCGCGGCAGGCTGATCAGATGCCGGAAGGCCATCGGTGTCCTTACTATTTTTGGCGCCGGGACGATGACCACGGCGTGGTACGACGCACGCCCCACCACCCATTCTGTGGGCAGCTGCGGGCCGTCGATGTTACGTTCCTCGATAAACGAAATATTCAACAAAAAAGAATTTTTCAATTCGAACCAGTAGTGTCTTTTTTTTCTTTAACGCCGGGAAATGCTCTGAGGCAAAGTCCAATTTAACCCCAACAAGACACAAGTTTGCGCGTTTACCGCAAAAAAATCACCCTTCGTCATTCCTCTACAATTTGAAGGCACTTCCCTAACCGCCTCAGCCAGCATTGGGATACTTGGCGTCGATATATCGAGAGATGTGCAGTTTCGTGGTCATTGGGAAGGAAAGGCTAAACTAGCCTCGAAGAAACTCAGCGTGCTCAATAGGTCGAAGCAGTATTTCATGCCTTCACACCGCCTTTAATTATACAAGGCGCAGATCGGGCCTCACATGGAATACTGCTCTCACCTCTGGGCTGGAGCGCCCCAATATCAGCTCCTTCCATTTGACCGCATTCAACGCCGGGCGGCTCGAATCGTCGACAACAATGTTATCTCCAATCGGCTTGATTCTTTGGCACTGCGTAGAGATATCGGATCGCTCTGCATCTTCTACCGCATCTACCACGGGAAGTGCTCTTAGGAATTGTTCGGACCAATACCTGCAGCAGAATTCCACCACCGGACATCGCGGAAAAACTCCAAATTTCACCCACACCTCGATGTCCGGAAATCCACAACAACTCGATTTCTACGGCATTTCCTGCCTCGCACGACTAATATATGGAATCAGCTGCCTCCTACGGTGTTTCCGAACCTATATTACTTAGGGACCTTCAAGAAAAGAGCATACTCATATCTGAAAGGCCGGCAACGCACCTGCTAATCCACTGGTGTGGCGGGTGTCTGTGGATGTTGCTCTTCACTTACCATTAGGTGAACCGGCTATCCGTTTGCTCCCTCTTTTTAACCACCAGGCGGTTATGTGGGACTCACTGTGCCCGAAAGATGGTAAGGTGGATGCAGGTCTACCCACTAAAACCCGGCGAGTGCCACTAATGCCGCTTTTGGTGAGGTGCCCCGGATCTAATGAGCAAAGAGGGCACCTCGACGACTAGTCGGTCCCTCAGGGGACCGACGCCACCTCCACAGAGGGGTTGTCCCGCACCACAGAACAATCCCTCCCAATTTCGGGACAGTACAATAATAGGGTGAGGTTCCCATCCTCTCCCCTTGTCCCCCTGCTCTTTTGTCCCCTCTTCTTATAAGAGGGGTACAAAGAGCACCCTCGGCTCAATTCGCTTCGCCTAAGGTGCCGGGCTCACCTTAGGCTACTGATCCCCACCACCACGACAAGGCTTGAGAACCATGGTGGGGCAAACCACTATTGTCTGAGATTAGCGCGTTTAACTAAAAAAATAGTATAGATACACAGGTCTGGATCGAACCCGCACTTCTCAGTTCCAATGCCCGTTAATAATTTCCCCCAACTCCAGCGAAACGTGATGTTTATCCTCCACACCAGATATCCATCAAACCTGCCCCTCCAAATGGAATCCTATACTTTATATTATATATCATAAAAACAACCATAAAGATATTTCTCGGAGATATTCATGAATCGTAATAAAAACATAAGGGTTGAAAAAATCCTTTTTTGGTTAAATAAAAATAATAGTCATTTGCGTAAGCGATTAAGTGAATATGAATGTATTGATAAAGTTATATTACTTTTATATTCATGAAAGTCACTTGTATCAGACTTTAAAGACGGCTCGGTAAGGTACGGGTGGCTTATGGTAATTATTTCACCTAAATAAATATCGAAATACTAAGCTTTGTACTGCACTAACACTGCAGGTACCCCACCATGGTTCAGGCCTTGTCGTGGCGGTGGGGCTCAGTAACCTAGGGTGAGCGGTGCACCTTGGGCGAAGCTAATTGGGCCGAGGGGGCTCTTTGTACCCCTCTTATAAGAAGAGGGGACAGAAAAGCAGGGGGCAAGGGGTGAGGATGGGAACTTCATCCCATCGTACTGTCTCGACGTTGGGAGGGGTTGTTCTGTGGTGCGGGACAACCCCTCTGTGGAGACCTCACCAAAGGCGGCATTGGTGGCACTCGCCGGGTTTTAGTGGGTAGAGCTGCGTCCATTTATCAGCTGTCAGGCGCAGCGAGTCCCACATACCCGCGTGGGGAGACCCACTCCCCCGCACTCAAAAAAAAAAAAAAAAGCACTGCAGGTAAATATAATTTTTTTATCGAAAGGGCTAGACTCTTTTGGCCTGATGTCCTTTAAGCTCAATCGGTACGGTAAGTGAACAGATGGCTCACTTAAGAAATATTCGAAAGGGGGACGCCCCTTTCCGGTTTCGCGGGTTGCGGAGAGCAGGAATTGGAATAGTCAAATCCGCTACGGTAGACGAATCTTGTTGCTATTGTTTTCTAATGTTTACGCGAGTTTTACTCATTATAATGAAACACTTTTTACGGATTTTATCGCGGTTTATTAAGATTTTTTTTTACAAGCCATCTTTTACGGTTGAATTTAACCTATCATCATGAGGGCTGGCCCTCATCCCTCCCTCTGGAGCGGGAGGCGGGTCATGCGCGGTGCCCAAGTAATCTAGCGGTAGCGTAGTGCTACTGCTGTTAGCGCGATCTGGGTTTGTGTCTACTCGTATCGGATTCGTAATATTATATAATATTTTACTACGGATAAGGTATACGATATACGGAAAGACGATCTCCGTGCAGTGGCCGGTCCGTGTTGGATGGGAGTGGCAAGAGATCGGCCGTCTTTTCAGGCCTATGTTCAGCGGTGGACGGATAGGGGCTGATGATGATGATGATGATGACTATGATGATATATGAAATTAGCCCTGGTATTCCATGTTCTGTCGTAAAAGAATCACCAGATGAGGAGGACTGGTCTACTGGTCCTGATCGCTGTGAATATCTGAAACGTTTAAAATATAATATTATAAGGCTGAAGAGTTTATTTGTTATAACACGCTAATCTCAAGTACTACCGAAGGTCTGATTTAAAAGATTATTTTAGTGTTAGATAGCACATTTATCGAGGGAGGCTATAGGCTATATAACACTACGCTGTGACTAACAGGAGTGAAGTTAAGTAAGTAAACGGGGGCAAAGCTGCGGGCAACAGCTAGTATATAACATAACAAGAACATTTGTATAGGCCGGTGGGAGGGAAGCGCTGTGCCGCGCTCCCGGCTGCATGGGTACCACCATCTTGCTTGTTTTTCCCGTGAAACAGCTTTGCTGTGTTTCGGAGAGAAGGGCAAGACAGGCAGTGTAATTACTGGCACCGAGACTTAACATCCTATGTCTCAGGATAGGCAACACATAAATAAGTTGCCTGGGCTCGTTCCAGGTATACTATTTTATGTTCATGGGCGACGTCGACCACTTACCATCAAGTGGTACGTTTGCCAGTTTGCCTATCCAACTAACATAAAAAAGGCTCCAAATAAGTTGTCCAGAGATTAGTCTACTGTTAGAAAAGTTTAAATCGAATGAAATTTTTGTCTAAATAAATAATCTTGAAGGTAGACTTTATAGGCATTATTAGAAACAAATTTTACTGTAAAATTCAATAACAATATTATAAAATGATAATGTTAATATACTGCCATTAAAACCCTGCTGCAAACAAACCACATAAGTAAACAATTAAGTCTACTCTAGGCAGTGAAGTATGTAGGGGTGGCTTTCACCCTCAAAAGTATATACTATATACCCTTTTCGCCCTCATTCAAGACCTTAGATGCGAACCCGCAACTCTGTAACCGAACCAATTATAACCGTGGAGTATAGTAGTAGTGAAGTAAGGAGAACCATTTTGTAAAGAATATCACAAGTTGATTTATCGTTGTTCAGTACAAAATGAATGGAAAATGTTTTTGGCAATTTCTGACATTTCTAGTACCTGAGAGTTTTTTGATTCCCATATGAAGTAGGATCGATACGCATAGAAATGATATTTTGTGGATTCTAGCATTTTTGTCGCTGACCGTACATTTTTGCAAAAATCTGTGAAAGCAGTTCCTATAATTTTAATATCGTGGCCGAATAAAGGCTGATGATGATGATGAATGTTTAATTAACACACAACAATAAATCCGATCCAGGTAAAGGCGTGGGTTTGTTTGTTCGCGTAAAATAAAAAAATAATAACGCTCGGTCTCAGCACTTGACATTCGCAAGTTTTAATTGCCGCACTCTGTTGTGCTCCAGCGGTGGGAGTGGTAGTAGTGCTGGGAGTGGGAGTGGGCGTGAGAGTCGGCGTGACACTTACCGAACTACACGTTTAGCGCTGGTAAACACGCCATTTGCCACTAATGAGTGTCATGGTGAGGATTGTTGAATTCGATGCTGTATAAAATGAGTTTGTGGCAATTTCTTATATATAGATTACTGAGTATCTAAACAAAATATATTTTCAGATGGTGAGTACGTTTTTATTTGTCATTATGGTTGCAAAATTACATCATTTTTTAATTTATTTAAAAAATACCGAAATATTTTAAGAAATATAAATATTTCATTTTTTTTTAATTGTTTTACGTTATAAATGTCACATTACAAGCGTTCGGTGACGAGGTGACGACGTCGCCAGTTCCATGATTTTTGTTCACCCAAAAAGTGCTCGACGCGCCTAAAGAAGTGTTCACTTCATACCGACCAGCAAAGAACAAAAATGACAGGAATGTTGTTAAAACTTCAAAAAATTATCGACATTAACATCGCGCAGAGTACATACCTTTTTTTTTCTTTTACGCCGGGAAATGCTCTGAGGCATCCCGCCTGGGGAGTGGTCCCCAGGTGGGTATGTGCGACTCGCTGCGCCCAAAAGATGGTAAAGGGACGCAGCTCTACCCACTAAAACCCGGCGAGTGCCACCAGTGCCACCTTTGTGAGGTGCCCCGGATCTGTTAAGCTAACAGGGCACCTCGACGGCTAGTCAGTCCCGCAAGGGACCGACGCCACCTCCACATAGGGGTTGTCCCGCACCACAGAACAACCCCTCCCAACGTTGGGACAGTACAATGGGATGAGGTTCCCATTCTGACCCCTTGCACCTGCTCTTTTGTCCCCTCTTCTTATAAGAGGGACACAAAGCTCAATTAGCTTCGCCCAAGGTGCTGGGCTCACCCTAGGCTGCTGATCCCCACCGCCACGTCAAGGGCAAAGTACATACCTACACTATGCATGATGGGCAAGTTTTTTTTTTTTTTACAATCGACAGATACATCGAAGAAGATAATTCCTCATCTTTACGCTAATGAAAGCGTCTTTGTATCGCACTAGTTCTAAGCTCTACACGTGTTTCTGCTTTAATCACGCTATTGCTATCTAACATTACTTTGATGACAGGAAACGAAATCACAACATCAACTGTACGTGAGGAAACAACAACAAATCAAACTTTCACTATAAAGTTATTCACGAATTTGAGTAATTTATTCACAAAATTATTGCTTTGCGATAAATATCTATAAATAAATATTCATATAAATTAACCATTTCTGATGAAAGGTCGTGAGAATTTTGAATATTTGGTAACAAAAAAAAGAAAAATACTCATAACAGACACACAAGCGTATAAGTATATGCTTGTATTCGTAATATAAACTATATTTTACTCTATAAGAAAGTACCATGCAGTGCAGACTCCAAAAAACAGGGAGGTATATTTTCCACCATCCTTGAATAGTATAGGTTTCTTAGAGTTGAGTTCTGTGCTAGTCAGTTCCGACACTCCCCTTCAAACGGCTGAAGACAACTCCGACAGTGGTTTTGCGGGTGTAATGGGGAGAGGGCGCTGGGCGCGTCCCACAAAGCATTTTCACTGCGACAAGGTGCTTTGGAGTTACAGCCAAGTTCATAAAAACACAAAATGATCTCGTAAATTAGTAAAGAACCCCCATGTCGTCTACAAATGCACTTACAACATCGTTACAAGATGATAAACACATATTAATCCAAAACAGCGCCTACATTTACATAAATTTAAAGGTATTTTCTTTCAATATATCACCGTAGGACGCTGTACATCAGGTTTAATTGACCAATCCGTTGACCGTAACTCTGTTGCGCAACTTAATTGAACCAAGCACCGAACACCCAGCACGAAACTGTACAATTCGTTATCACTGTCACTTGTACAAATAAACCATGGAAGAAAATAAAACCTACTTCGAAGCGATGTAACACGCTCGTAGGGCCGAGGTACGCATTTAAAAAATGGGACAGCTTATGCTCCCCGAGAGCGGAAAGTGAGCGGAAGGGGGTTTAGTTTATGAACTGATACCGGAGACCCAGGAAAGAGGGCTTATACGGGATTTGTATGTAAAAGGTTACTGAATACGCGAAATTTAACGTTTTTTCTTTAATACTCGAGAAACTTGAAAAATGTAATTACCAGCGTCACCCACACCTGCAACCCTGTAAATGGGTCACGGAGGTGGACCGGAAAATATTTTTAACGTGGCCACACTCACAGCTTCTTGCTGCGGTTTCTTCAACTTCTTAAAACTTCCTTGTGACATATTTCACTCACTGTTCAACTTTATAAGCGACTAAAAAAAATTATACATAATTAATGATATTTATATCATGATTTATACGAAGTTTTATAAAATCTCACGGAAACTTTTCTTAGACATCAAATATTTTTAGCATTATACCTTACTAGCTGTTGCCCGCAGCTTCGCCCGCGTTTACTTAGATTTTTTATGTAAGTACCGTATATTATTTCATAGCTCTTACCCGCGACTTCGTCCGCATGTATGAAGTATTTTTATTAATTTTATTTTTCAAATAATATGGTTCTAATTTACAAACTATTATAATTTAAATAATACTATTAATTTCCAATGTAGGGCCCGATAGTACGTTTTTATAAAATATATTTACTAATTTAGAAGTACATTTTTATTATATTTAAATAACTTTTACGTATTTTATCGCTGTTTATTAAGATTTTTACATGCCCGACGTTTCGGATACCTTACAGCAATTACAGACGTCCGAACGTTACAAAATTATACGAAAGTATTCGAAACTATGAAACATCATTTTAATTCAAATTAGTACTTACCTACTACTACCAGCAAAAAAAAAACTACGAAAAAGAAATGTTATATTTTTTATTAATATATTTTATTCTTTTATATAAGTATTCCTTTTTTATAATAAATATCTAAATATTATAATAAATATTTTATAATTACTAATATATGGTAACAGTATTCATTAAAAACGCGTGCGATCCTCGATCGATCATAAGTATTCACATCTTGTAATAGACAGCGTGATCTACATTTTGTGTTAACGCCATCTATTGAAAAATCTAAAAAACTTCTTGATAGACTTACATATCTTATATCTTACCTTGGGTCTCGAACTATCTCCATATAAAATTTCACTCAAATTGGTTCAGTGGTTTAACAAATACACAGTCCCAGCGTTTTAGCTGCACAACTCCCGTTCCCGTGAGATTTTCAGGATAACAACTATTTTAGGTCCTACGTTAAGTTCCAAAGTATCTTCATATCAAATTTCACCCAAATTTGTTCCGTAGTTTAGAAGATAAACTGTCCTGGGATTTTACCCGCATATTTCCCGTTTCCGTGAGATTTTCAGGATAACAACTATTTAATGTCCTTCGTTAGGTTTCAAAGCATCTTCATATCAAATTTCACCCAAATCTGTTTCATGGTTTAGAAGATAGACAGTCCTACGATTTTACCCGCATAGTTCCCATCTCGTAGGATTTTCAGGATAACAACTATTTTAAGTCTTACGCTAAGTTCCAAAGTAGCTTCATATCAAATTTCACCCAAATCTGTGCCGTGGTTTAGAAGATAGACATTCCCAGGGTTTCACCCATATAGTTCCCGTGGGATTTTCAGGATAGCAACTATTTTATGTCCTATGTATCTTCATATCAAATTTCACCCAAATCTGTGCCGTGGTTTAGAAGATAGACAGTATGGATAAGAACTATTGTATGTCCTACGTTACGTTTCAAAGTATCTTCATATCAAATTTCACCCAAATCTGTGCCGTGGCTTAGAATATAGACATTCCCGGGGTTTCACCTGCATAGTTCCCGTTCCTGTGGGATTTTCAGGATAACAACTATTTTAAGTCCTATGTTAAGTTCCAAAGTATCTTCATATCAAATTTCACTCAAATCTGTGCCGTGGTTTAGAAGATAAACAGCCCCGGGGTTTTACCAACATAGTTCCCGTTCCCGTGGGATTTTCAGGATAAAAACTATTTTATGTCCTACGTTAAATTTCATAATATCTTCATATCAAATTTCACCCGAATCTGTTTTGTGGTTTAGAAGATAGACAGTCCCGGGGTTTTACCCGCATAAATCCCGTTCCCGTGGGATATCCGGGATAAAAATTATCCTATGTCCTTTCTCGGGTTTCAAACTATATTTGAGCCAAATTTCATCTAAATCTGTTCAGTCGTTTAGACGTGAGGAAGAGACAGACAGACAGACAGACAGACAGAGTTACTTTCGCATTTATAATATTAGTAAGGAAAGTAAGGATGATCGAAGAAAATATCTACAATTATTTTTTTTAAATATTTCTGATTTATTATATTCTTACTATTTATTTACCCCTGATCCTAACGAAATATTTTCTCCTCTACGATAGCAATTTATTGAACATTCCCAAGAAAACGATTTATATTCAAAAATACGATTTATTTGATACCATATGACGGCCTCTGTGGCTCAGTGGTAAGTGGCTCGGATGTGTATTAAATATGTGCATTATATAATAAAAATCTTAAATATATGTATAGTATAAAAGTATTAAATATATTTCCGTTGTCTGGTCCACGTAACACAAGTTCTTCGAGAACTTACCACGGGACCAGATTGACGTGGTGTGAAGGCGACCTTATAGATATTATTATTTTTATTATTATATACCCACAGATCATATACCTAATATTAATACGGACCAGTTTTTGTTATCATTAATCATAATTTTACTGACATTTGTTTCCTAAAAGTATTTGAAGTCAATATCGATATATTAGGATACAAAGCAAACAATGTAGATACGGGCTGGCCAATTGACAAGATAAAAAGCCTACCAAGTGTGAGACGTACGATTTTTTTCAAACACAAGAACAACCCTATTTTTTTCACCAATTAATGTATAAATGTCTCGAGATACATATTCGACTACGAAAACATATTCCGTGAGTACTTTTGTTTAAATCTTATATCCAAATCTCTATAACATTAAAATTGTTGTATAAAAGCAAAAAATACCATTTCACCCTTTTTTTTTTCTTTAACGCCGGGAAATGCGCTGCTCTGAGGCATCCCGCAGGGGAGCGGGTCTCCCCACGCGGGTATGTGGGACTCGCTGCGCCCAACAGCTGGTAAGTGGACGCAGCTCTACCCACTAAAACCCGGCGAGTGCCACCAGTGCCGCCTTTGGTGAGGTGCCCCGAATTTAGTAAACAAATAGGGCACCTCGACGGCTAGTCAGTCCCGCAAGGGACCGACGCCACCACCACAGAAGGGTTGTCCCGCACCACAGAACAACCCCTCCCAACGTCGGGACAGTACAATGGGGTGAGGTTCCCATCCTCGCCCCTTGCTCCCTGCTCGTTTGTCCCCTCTTCTTATAAGAGGGGTACAAAGAGCCCCCTCGGCCCGATTCGCTTCACCCTAGGTTACTGAGCCCCACCGCCACGACAAGGCTTGAACCTTGGTGGGGATACCATTTCGCCTGGACGTGTCCTTATTTAAATATTAGTCTTAATCGTAAGTCAAGTAGTACAAACTAATAATATTCTCAGAGTATTAATTTAATTTTTATAACATAGGAGGACAAACGAGCAGTCGAAGCCTTATGGCGACTTTTGACGCCCATACACATCCGCACAACCAGAGATTATGCAGATGTGTTGCCCTTCTTTTCCTTATTGCCCCCAAAGGCCACTGGAAACTCACAAACCGCATAAAATGCGACAGCATAGCTGTCACTTGACGCCGGTATTATGTGAGCGAGACCTCCTCGGCTGGGTCGTGCCAGCCCAATTCGGCTACAAAGCAGCATGGCACTACCTCTTACAAATATGGATGGGATAAAAACTATTATTTAGGTCTTTGGTTTGTATCATCTTTATTATTAAACAACGAGACAACTCTTTGGCTAAATTGACGCCACTAAACTCTAAAAACTGATGACATAAATCTTTTATTCTACCACGCTTTTTATTACATTTTTTTCTGGTGCCATAGATGCGAAGATCAGGATAACTTAGTTTTAGTGTATTATTACTGATGTTTAAAAGTTTTAATGAGTATATTATGTTTATACTGATAAGCGCATCTGTATCTTTATCTGGTAAAAAAATATGAGCGTTACTCTGCGTCGCAGTTTTTACTCAAACAGTATAATTTTTTTTTTCTAAAAATTTTGAAGAGAACAATATTTTTCTGAGTTTATTTTTTGAAAATCCTTTAATCACACGTTTTATTTTCGAGAGTTTATTGTCCCACATAAGTGTGGACTTGCCCTTATCGGTCGGAGGTCGATCCTGCGGCAGACATGACTTATTACGACCAGGATACAACCCTATTCCAGCCCTAATGACGATGCTCGTAGGGCCCTTAATTTCCACGCCCCATTTTTATTAACGCCTTCAAGCAATTTAGGATACCACGTTTATTGTGATACGGCCGATTTCCAATTACTATTTTTTGCTTTGATTAAACCACTCAATGTAGCATTTTTCAAGCAAGTTCATGGGCGATGGCGACCACCTACCATCAGATGGCACGTCTGCCAGTTTTCCTATACAACTACCATAAAAAGAATATTAATAGAAATGTTTATTTTATAGTATTTCCGTAGGTGGATTTTTTAAATAATTTATCTAGTTCCGAAAGTAAAGGTCAATAAATGCTTTCGAATTATGGCCCATTTGGAAATATTACTTTGTAGAAACTTGGGGTGGTTGGGTGGACCTCCCCTGTTTGTAATTTGACGCTACGGCACTAAACCGTTTATGATTTGGCTCTTAGAAAAGTAAAAAGAAGTGGCTATATACATTATAATAGCAGTTATATCGTAAAACAATGTTCAAAGTGAAGCTAATCTAAAGGTGTAACTGAGATGGCGGTCATAAATGTTAACTTGGGACTTATGTTAATTTAGGGTTCCTAATTGTTTTTGTCCATTTTGATCGCCGCGTTGTATGTTCCTTTGTGGCAACCTAAAAGATAAAAATCATATCAATGACATGTTTAATAGGTTTATGTATGTAAACACATATTTTTTACATTTGAGGGTCCCGGAACTGTAAGCAACAGGATCTCAGTATCAGGCTGGCCCCGGGCAAGGCCGATTCCTCGATAAAGGAGGGCCCGGCCGCCACTAAGCAGTCCCCGCGACGTCGTATCATACAGAGCCCAGACGTTTACTTACTCATGTGACCCAGGTTCCCATCTTGAACCCCACCATGGTTCAGGCCTTAACGTGGCGGTGGGGCTCAGTAGCCTAGGGTGAGCCGCTGCACCTTGGGCGAAGCTAATTGAGTCGAGGGGGATCTTTGTACCCCTCTTATAAGAAGAGAGGACAAAAGATCAGAGGGCAAGGGGCGAGGATAGGAACCTCACCCCATTGTACTGTCTCGACGTCGAGAGGTGCGTGACAACCCCTCTGTGGAGGTGGCGTCGGCCCCTTGGGGGACAGACTAGCCCTCGAGGTTTTTGTTTGCTCATTAGATCCGACCGGGCGAGGTGGGGCGAGGTGCCCGGTCGAGTGTCACCAAAGGCAGCATTAGTGACACTCGCCGGGTTTTAGTGGGTAGAGGTGCGTCCACTTACCAGCTTTCGGACGCAGCGAGACCCACTACCCCACGGGAAGCCTCAGAGCATTTCCCGGCGTTAAAGAAAAAAAAAAAGATTCCCATTCTGAACCCGACACGAGCACAGAGGCGTTACTGGAGGTACATTAATTAAGTAGCGCCTCCTATGGACCCCGTTCATCGCCCGCGGGGGGAGGTCTCGTCGGCGGCCTCCTCTCTCACCCGCTCGTCGGCCTTCATCTGGGACATCACTGCCTCACAGAAGGAGACCATCGCGCTCCATGACTCGTCGTCACCGAGACAGCAGCAGAACAGAGGCAAGTCCCCTGCGTTGACTGATGTCAGATCGCGACGCAGCGCCGCCCATCGCGGGCACACCTCAAAGGTGTGCTGGGTTCACACTTTCATTTCGTCAAGTACTATTTTAAAAAGCTTGCTTCGATATTGACTATATTCTGTTTTATTTTTCAATACCATAAAACATTACATGCAATATTGTACAGATTTATTTAAACTGTATTTATGAAAAATTCATTTAGACAAGTGGTTAAAAAAGAAGAATTAATAAAGCCAAATATCCAAACTTTACATTTATAAGATCAGGCAGGTCTTAGAGTTTCTTAGAGGTCTTATTAATATAAAAATCTTTTATTATTGTACTATAATAATAGCAACAAAATAACCCACGGGTAAAGACTATCGACTTATTAAACTGAAAGGTGAACATACAGAAATAGGCCACAGACATTTCGCTAGCTCGTATAGATCAAAGCTTGACATTAAACACTTTCAAAGAAAATATAAAATGTTGCTTGAAATCTTTTTGTTCTTGAAAATATATAAAGCAAATTCTTAACTAAAATGTATTTCTTTATACATTTTATTTACTTGGCAAGATTGAGTTACCTGTATATAAGTTTATTTATTTTTCATATTGAAATATAAATAACTAATTATGTATATCTTTTACAGTTGCTCTCTGCTGTAACTGACACTTTTATACTCTTTTTTGCTCCCCTCCCCCCACTCTGATGCCGGTATACCGCACTGAAATAACTACGAATTGCCTTGAGCCGCTTGAAGGAGAGTGTCCCGGATTTCTGACAACCTGAAGCACCCCCGCAAACTCCCATCCCTAAAATTATAATAAGATATTCTATAATTTAATATTAAATTTCAATTTCAGGACAACTGACACAGAAACCTATCTACTAAAAACTATCATGCCTTAGATAATTCAACGCATGGATCATCTACCTTTTTTTTTGTTGACACGGGGAAACACCTTTACGCGCCGTCAACGGCTCCCACGTCCGATGGTGTGTGGGACTTGCGGCACATATCTGTGCCAAATACCCACTGTTACTGACAAATACTGTTTGGTGAGGTGCCTCGGATCTATTGAGCAACAGGGCACCTCGACGGCTAGTCAGTCCCCCATGGGTCGGTCACTCCCACTCACACTCCAACAGAGGGGTTGTCCTGCACCTTATCCCCCCTACTCTTTTCTCCCCTCTTCTCATAAAAGGTACCCAAAGAGCAGCCCCCTCGGTTCAATTGCCTTCGACCAAGGTGCTGGGTTCACCTTTTTAGGTTACTAAGCCCCACCGCCACGAAAAGGCTTGAACCTAGGAGTTGAACCATGGTGGGGATCACCTACCTAGGCCTGAGTCCTGACTTAATAAGGGATATAAAAGTAGAAGTTCCCAGTTTCGGTTTATATTTTTTGGGAAAAGTTGATAATTTATCATTCAATAGTCAGCCCGTCGCCTGTTCCTATCATACCTACCTATCATAGCACAAAAAGGTTTAGCAATAAGAAAAATGATGAAAATAAAACGGAATTAACGCGCAAAATCATACACGTATTGAATATCCGGAGCGTGATCCATAATTGCTGCCAATGTTCTCATCATGAACCGTTAATCCGGCAGCCAGAATATATTTGCATGATTAACGCAACGCAACGTGATAACTGCGTGACGTAGCGTTGATAAGCTCAACGGTGGATAGCGTTGATAAGTTTAACGAACAACGAAAACCTGCCAGTTTAAAGGTATTTAGAAACCTTTAAACTTTGATAAACGAATGCTATAAGAATTTGCATATGCAGAAATAATCAGTTATGCACGACTGCATAATTATTTTAAATAATTGTTAAAAAAGTCGACCCATGATATGATATCTTTTTGATACTAAATGATTTCTATTAATGGTTGTTATATGAAAAAACTGAATATTATATGCTAGTTTAGTAAGAGATAGTGCCATGCTGATTTACAGCCGAATTGGGCTGGCACGACCGGGGTGGCACCTCTCGTTCACATAACACCGGCGTCAAGTGACAACTATGCCAACAGCTTAGCTGTCGTTTCGTTTCGTGCGGTTTGTGAGTTTCCGGTGGCCCATTGGGGGATAGGGAAAAGGAGGGCAACGCATCTGCATAACATTTGGTCGCCTGCCTGTGAGCGTTGGGCTTAGGCATTAGGCTCCGACTACTCGGTTGCCTCCTTATGAGATTAAAAAAATAGTCGTTCACGTAAAGTAGTCACTAATCAAAAGGAAATAAAATATATTTTCTTTATTGTATGTGGCTAATTTAAATTTGTTTTAGGCAAAAAAACAAGAGATGAATTCTTAAATGTCCAAACACTTTTCTTTCTTATCTGTAGTGGGCAACTAAATGAATAAATTATTATGAGTAATGAAAATTATGAATTATGAAAAAAGCTCATATTTTAAAACGTTAAAATGGACAAACGCCTTATTCCCAAGGTGATACTTTTTAAGCAATACATATTCCCTTACAATCACGTTAATATCAAACAATTATACATTTCAGGTATCACCAAAATATAACAAAGTTTAATTAAACATTCAAAATATTCCTAATCCCTTGATCATAGTTCAGAGAATTTTTCCCCGGATTTACCCTCGACTTCCTGGATCGTCCTTATCACCGTATCAGCCCCAACATACGTTCACATAATGTCCACATTCGGGCCTGAATATTCACAGTCAACTTAATGTCTTCTAAATCTCACTGAAACACGCGACAGTACTTTTATCAATAATTTATTCCAAAGGAAATAATAAAGTCCGGGAAAATTTCGTTTGTGGAAAATATAAGTTGAGATGCCGGAGATCGGTCATTTTAGTGTATATTGGAAACCTATATTTATCAGTAGACGATGAGAAAACATATTCGCAATAATGAGTGAAAAACTATTTTAAATCAATGCAATTCTTAGTGTCCTTATTGTAATCAGTGTGTATAAACTGGCAAACGAGCTAGGTAGCATTAGGTAATAGTAGTAGTCGAGAGGGGCAAAAGAGCAAGCAAGAACAAGGGACGAGGATGAGAACCTCACCCCATTGCACTGTCCCAACGCTGAGAGGGATTGTTCTGTGGTGTGGGACAATCCTTCTGTGGAGGTGGCATCGGTCCCTTGGGAGACTGACTTGCCTGTTGCTCAACAGATTCGAGGCACCTCACCAAAGGTGGTATTGGTGGCACTCGCCGGATTTCTGTGGGTAGTGAGTCTTACATACATGCCTGGGGAGTCCCCACCCCCGCGGGATGCCTAAGAGCAATTTCCGGCGAAAAAAAAAGTGATAGTAGTAGTCAACGTCGCACATAAATTAATGTAAAGAAGCTATAGACGTGAGATAGTAAGTATCGATCCCAGTAATTACACTGTCTCTGTCTTGTATTTCTTACCGAAACACAGCAAAATGTTGAACGGAAGAAATAAGGAATATGTTCGTACCCTCATATGACAATAGCATTTAGTTTTAATTTCTGACACATTTTTATTGCCCTGAGGCAATCCGCAATTGTGGTTCTAGAAAAGACTCGTCGAGCAACACAGTTGCATTAACGCTACCGCTAATATAATATACATCCGCTAATAACCGCTACTCTCCTCATATTCCTTTCTGACAATCTGATATTGTCTTGGTTGAAGGTGCAGCGTTGACTAGCCAGAAGCGAAGAACACCTACTACTGCTACCAGTGAAACGAGATCGTGATACCGACGCGCGTGGGCCCCTGTGCCTTTATTGTTATATACAATGTATGTGTCAGCCATATTACTTTGAAATTTCACTCCCAAAATCTTAGTAGCAGTTATTCGGTGTCGGCACTCTTTGGTACTAGCAGCGCCCCGTGGTTTCACCCGCGTACTTCCCATTCCCGTGAGAGTACATGTAAATGAGTAAATATTAGCCTATATATTATTCTGATGTGTACTTATTCTGATCTGATGTTACTGTAAAGTTTCATCAAAATCCATTCAGTAGTTTTTGTGTGAAAGAGTAACAAACATATATACATATAATCATACAAACATTCGCGTTTAATATATTAGTAGGATTGATATTTGTCTTGGTCTCAACCAATCAGTCTCGGTTTCATGATTGGTTTTTGGCCTATCTTACCCGCGCTTGGTTTTTGTCACTTCTCTATTGATCACTAATTTACAACAAAACCCCTTTCAATAATACACCCTTTCAGTATTTTTCTTTTTCTCATGTTGGTAGTACTCATTTGTTGGTTAGTAGAATAGATTTTTGTCACCTGTATATAGGAAAACTAACTTAACTCAATACATTTACTGTTATAGTGATGTTTGTCCCGCAATCATAAAAAATCAACTTCTACTTTTGCGCCGGGAAATACTTTTAGGCACCGCGCGGGGGAAGGGGGACTCCCCAGGCGTATATGTGAGATTCGCTGCGAAAGATGGTAAGATGGACGCAGCTCTATCCATTAAAACCTGGCGAGTGCCACCAATGCCGCCTTTGGTGAGGTGCCCTGGATCTGATGAGCAACAGGGCACATAGACGGCTAGTCAGTCCCCCAAGGGACCGACGCCACCTCCACAATTTTTGATTTTGATTTTGATTTTTGAGTTTCCCATCCTCGCCCTTTGTCCTCTTCTGCTTTTTTGTCCCCTTTTCTTATAAGAGGAGTACAAAAAGTAGCTCCTTCGGCTCAATTTGCAAGGTGCTAGGTTCACCTTGGGCTATTGAGCCCCACCGCCACGACGAACCATGGTGGGAAAAAATTCAATAAAACCACATTTTTTATAAACTGAACCCCAGTTTATAAAAAATGTGGTTTTATTGAGAAGATTAAGAACGTAATCATAATTCTCTCTAAATCTAGACCCCAAGCAATGTCACGGGCAATAGCTAGACATAAGAAGTGATACTTTACCGTTACGTAGGTGAGTCACTGAGTGCCTTCATATTTCTTAATACTAACAAGGTCGATCCAAAACTCGCAAGTTTCATATAAATGGGATGCAAAACTTGAAACTGAACTTATGCCAAATTTCACATTTTGTGCATAATATATTAATTGAATTGCCCAACTTGTAAAAATATCAACAGAAATGAGTTTGTTTGCTAAGTAAAGTAGTATTTATTGATTTAACCATTATGTAATGGCGTTCCCCTTCGGTTTTTATCGTTGAATTTTTGTTCATTGCTTAACCGTATTTATTATCATTATGGTCATGTCTGTCAGTGTTGGTCGGCCATTAACCAGGTGGGAAGACGATCTCCGTGCGGTGGCCGGTCTGTCTTGGATGCGAGTGGCAAGAGTTCGGCCGTGTTGGTGTTCATTGAGGGAGGCCTACGTTCAGCAGTGGATGGATAGAGGCTGATGATGATGATGATTATGGTCATGTCTCCTAAACTTTTTATGTATCTTTCTACCTTACTTTTATGAAACGCCAAGACTCTATCATCGAATAGATATGACGTTTTTTTTTTTTTTTTTTTTTTTAGTTGGATTGGCAAACTTGGCAAACGTGCCACCTGATGGTAAGTGGTCGACGTCCCCCATGAACATAAACTAGTTTACCTGGAACGAGCCCAGGCAACTCATCTATGTGTTGCCTATCCTGAGACATATAATATGTTAAGTCTCGGTGCCAGTAATTACACTGCCTGTCTTGCCCTTCTCTCCGAAACACAGCAAAGCTGTTTTACGGGAGAAGAGAATAATCTTGTGCATTGTATACTCAGTGCAATGACCGGTCCGTGTTGGAGGCGTGTGGCAAGAGAACGGTCGTCTTGACGTTCATTGAAGGAGGCCTGTGTTCAGCAGTAAACTGATAATGGCTGATGATGATGATTGCATACTCTATATTCTATAACTATCGGACTCTATTTAACACCTACACACAATACACATACATAACGTTAAAAATTTCAGAGTTATGTATCAACAAAAAGAGCTGCTAGAAATCATCTTTCCAACTTTGTCTATTTAGCAGACAAATCTGAGCTTTCAAATACGAGTAAGAATTAAGGTAGCTTATTATAGATTTTTTTATATCATGAGGAGGCAACTTTTTTTTTCTTTAACGCCGGGAAATGATCTGAGGCATCCCGCGGAGGAGTGGGTCTCCCCAGGCGGGTATGTGGGACTCGCTACGCCCAAAAGTTGGTAAGTGAACGCAGCTCTACCCACTAAAACCCGGCGAGTGCCACTGATGCCGCCTGCGGTGAGGTGCCCCGGATCTAATGAGCAAACCGGGCACCTCGACGGCTAGTCAGTCCTTTAGGGGACTGACGCCACCTCCACAGAGGGTCACGCACCACAGAACAATCCCTCCCAACGACAGGACAGTACAATGGGGTGAGGTACCCGTCCTTGCCACTTGCCCCCTTCTCTTTTGTCCCCTCTTCTTTTAAGAGGGGTACAAAGAGCCCCTTCGGCTCAATTCGCTTCGCCCAAGGTGCAGCGGCTCATGCTAGGCTACTGAGCCCCACCGCCACGACAAGGCCTGGTGGGGATGAGGAGGCAACTCAGAAATCGGAGCCTTATGGTGACTACCGACTACCGACACCCATTCACATCCGTACAACCCAAAGTTATGCAGATGCGTTGCTCTCCTTTTCCCTATCTCCCCCAATGGGCCACCGAATTATTAGTACCTAATTATCTTGAGAATTTGCAGATGATTCACGTTGCTAATGTGCTAATTTTCTTTTATAAATCAAATCATATACAGTTTTTCGAAATAAAAATAACTATCACAATATGTTAGCGACATATATTGTGTTATTGATTTATTATCTCGCTCTGTTTGTTCTCTCTACTCCTTAAGTCTTAACTAACTCCAATACAAACTTTTATTCCTTCGATCTTAAATGAAACAAAACATCAAAATTTTCTATACATAAAAGCATCTTTTCTTACTTATAAATAACTTGGCATTGTTAGGAGTAGAAAATGACATGTTATTTTATTTTCATCATTATCATCACCATTCTGCCTGTAATCTTCCACTGACTGTACATTGCCGTTTTTATAGATAGGGGGCAAACGGGGGATTCACCCGGTAAGTGATACGCGACATCCATAGACACCCGCTATATGATCACGCGTAGCATAGCTCAGTGGTAAGCGCGTTGGCGCTCAAGCCGGAGGTTGCGGGTTCAAATCCCGCCAGGGAACAAAAATATTTTCTGTGTTCCTGGGTCATGGATGTGTACCATATGACGGCCTTTGTGGCTCAGTGGTAAGTGGCTCGGATGTGTATTAAATATGTGTATTATATAATAAAAATCTTAAATATATGTATAGTATAAAAGTATTAAATATATATTTCCGTTGTCTGGTACCCATGACACAAGTTCTTCGAGAACTTACCATGGGACCAGATTGGCGTGGTGTGAAAGCGTCCATAGATATTGTTATTATTATTATATAATAAAAATCTTAAATATATTATGTATAGTATAAAAGTATTAAATATATTTCCGTTGCCTGGTACCCGTAAAACAAGTTCTTCGTGAACTTACCACGGGATCAGATTGACGTGGTGTAAAAGCGTCCATAGATATTATTATTATCATTAGCAAGAGCGTTGCCAACCTTTCAAATATAAGTATACTCTTTTCTTGAAGGTTCCTAAATCATATCGGTTCTGAAATACCGTACATGGCTCCTCTCCTGATGAACGCCAAGATGATAGATACTGGTAAGTGCTAGCAAGTTGCTACTCATATTATAGCAATTAATTACCGTAATATACGTATCAGTTTTATACTTATCAGAAATGCGTGTCTTTGAATGCCAAGACGAACTCTTTCTGTTTGCCAAGAACTTGTTAAAGAATTGTAAATCAATTGAAACACAAGTATTCTCTCGGCATTCATTAATGGGATAGACGTGTACGAAATTAGCATCTCTAGTTGAACGTCGATAATTTATTTCTTTATTGAACGCCGATTTCCAATGCAGATTTTCGACTTCAATTTAAATCGCCTCTCCAAATTTTATATTTACTTTAAATAATTATTGGCATTAATCTCTTTGGAATATTTTATTTAAAATCAAATTTCGTGTATGCTTTTTTGTGCCTGCCTTTTATGTTCTCCTGGTGGTTTGCATTGCATTTTACAGAAGCTTTTTGAGGTAAATTCAAAATTTGGAATCCCACTTCGTGGATTAATTATGAAAGATGCTTAGAAAGTCCTGCAAATTTAGAACCGTCCTGCTATTTTTATTTTTTTTACATCATGATCACCACTGCTGGAATGCCTGTTTGAATGAATTCAATGAACGCCAAGACAAAAATTTTAATCGATTTCATACCAGGATTCTATAAACGTACAAAGTTGAATAAATAAATACACCCTCATATCTTCCAAACACTTTTTGGAACTTATACCTATCTAAACTTAATTTTATGTACGAGCGAGATCTTCCGCTCAGAACTTTGAAGATATTTCGGCAATGTTTCAATTGATGATCACGTGAAAATGGTTTTCCATATTATATTGTATAAATTGAGGATGAAATAAAATCAACTTATCTATTCGGTATAAACTAAGCAATTAGGTCATTATTAAAGATCTTAACATAATTAGTTAAAATAATGCAAAAAAGTTCAAAGAAGCGCGAAAGACATGTTTTTTTTTTCATTAATACACCTCATTATTATTAAAGTAGAATACAGGAGGTATTCATAATAGTGTAGAAGATTAATTAAGTCATTTATTTGATAAGAAAGGATTTTTTAATTCTAAACATGCCTTGGAAACCATAATAATAAATTTAAAATGACGATATATGCTTTATTAATTCTAACCTCTCAATATTAAGTTCTTGATTTCTTTACTCTTCCTGATTAATCCATTGAACAGAACAAAGAAAAGAACCGATCATCATGAGAGAAGCCATCCGTAATTTCCAAGGACTACTCGGGGACGCTTAATTGAGAAATCTCTTTATTTTTCTGCGCCCCTAAGCTATCAAATGTTATCGATTTGTCAGTCCACACTTAGTATCATTAGGGCGCGGAGGGTGGAACCGTCACAAAAGGACTTGGGGTAATCCAAATTCACCAAAACGAAATATTTCATGGAGTATGAAATGTGTTATTTGAAATGGAAACACGTATTTCTTTAGAAAAGCAATAAGTGTGACAGACCATATCAGAAATTACATTTTATTTCGATAAGATTGGAAAACTTAATGGCTAAATTTTAAACCTCGTTCATGAATGTGACTTTACCTAAATTCGAAATGTTAAACCAACACAACACATCCATGATACTGACCGTGATGATAATGTCAGTTGCGCCCGAATACTCAAACGAATCTCAAATGTAAGACGTACTTAAACTCATGCTACGACGTGTCAGATTCAAAGAAAAAAAAAGGGACAACACGAGTTTAAGTACGTCTTAAATTTAAGATTCGTTTGAGTATTCGGGCGTTAGTGTACGAATGATCCGTACACTAACTGACATTATCAGAGGTGCATTGTTACTGATTTTTACACAGAAAGTCTAGTCTAGCTTAAAATAGAGCAGTGCGTAACTTACAAAACCGATCCAAGTCATTAATACTTATATTTATAATGACATCTTAATTAAATATTTTGATATAAATTGCACGTATAAATAGAAACCGTCTTAATAAAACGTGAACAGGTCTCCGGGCTCTATATTACCTAGACTAGCTCAGTTATTTACCTAATTGACCAACAGACTGCGGCTTCTTGAGTGTTTTTCACGAACCACTTCAATTACTGTAATCGAAACTTACGTACTGACTTTATTCATCCATTAGCAAATAATTTAACGGCTATATAGTATTTAATGTAGAATTTATAAAAGATTTCGTTTTAGATTATTATTATCATAATTCACTACCCACAACCGACGCCAGGAGGCCGTGTAGTCGCAGACTGCACGGTTGGAGAGGGGCAACCCCCCACCAAAAGTGAGCCAAATGGACTCACACTAATCCGATGTAGCATTAGGGCCTTCAGACTATTAGCATAGAGATCCATCCGAAAAAAAATTCTCTGCCAAACAAAAATTTGATAAATAAAAAAATATGGTGCTCGTGTTAACTTTCCAAAAAAATTTGGTTTCAAAAAATGTTTCTGTTATCATCAAAAGCTCGTCTAGATTATTCTACTTTGATCACTGATTACATAAACCATTAAAACAAACGAAAATTACGTTTGTTAAGTTTGTAGAATTATGTTGTATTTTGGGAATGGATTACCCGGTACAGATCTATATGCGCTCATTTTCTTTAATATTTCTAAGATACGACCGTAACGCATTTAAAATCTGAATGCGTGCTAGTTCCATAAACAAATCCAGATAGTCGCTGCCCGGACCACAAATCTTTATTAAGAGGAGAGCAAAGAAAGGCGTGCGTCGCGTAACAATGCTTTAATTGCGACTGTTTATCGCAGCCATTACTCTCTGGGCTCCCTTAAATAGCGCTCATACGTCACAGGCGGCATGTAATTATTTCCCACGTAAAACGCTACAAAACCTTACACTAAACGCACAACTCCTAATACTGTATGCGAGCCCCATAATTTGTCTATCGGTTTTACTTTCTCTAATTTCTTTCGCGACACACCTGGGAAAGTGGCTAATGATGCAGTCGATTTGTTTTTGTTCCAAACGGTAATATAACGAACAATTTGTAATTGGAGTTGTAGGAAACTTTATCTCGACAAATTAAACAATTTTGAAATAAGCGCTCCAAATGGGAATGATTTATTGAGTATAAGACTCGAAAGCCGTAAATTAACTGAGTCATATAAGCGAGTCCTTGGCCCGGCTGGATTCATTTTGCGGAGATAATTTTCACACACTATCCTTGTTTTCGACTGCATTTATATGTATGTGAAAGGTGTCATGGGATGTATAAATTTGCAAAAAATCCAATAACCAGACCGTATCGTGATGGGTGGCGAGTGAAACGCAAAATTACTGTGCATAAATAAGTGCGGCATAGTGGAGACCGTTTCTACCAAAAGAATTTATCTTTTTTTATTCATGACCCAACCCAAATGACATTATCCGACGATTTTGTTCAAGCTTCCTTGGATTTCTGTTTCGAAACATTTGTAGACTTGCGAATTTTTTATAAAAACTAAAATTTTGTGTTACTCTTTCAAATATGCTTTAAAGCCTCCTTTTTCGTTTGCAATGTATGCATCTCCTTAGCTGTGGTTAGTGGACTCGATTGTATAATGATTTTGATAATTCTAGAAAGTCTTATCCCCTTAATATTTATTTATTTACTATATTATGTTGAATTCATTTTTATATTAACTATTGAAATCGTGATTGTAATACCATTTTGTATGATATGGAAAAGTAATTTTTCTTTAAGTCTAGTTTGTCAAGAAATTTAGGTAGTTCTGTGTTACTGAAATTGCATATGTGTTCTCCATAAGCGCTAATTAAAAGTCTCGGAATTCTCTGGAAATGCCTCATATTTAGCTTTTACATACCCAGTACGAAGTTAAAGGATAATATAAAAACATTTTACAAAAAATTCAAACCGACTTAAAAAATACTAAACTAAAGAGTAATAAAATAACAGTTTCTTTGATGTTTGTGCTTACAACATATAATCAACTTAATCTTCTACTAATGTACAAACTTTGCGTTTACCACGTCATTATAGTTACTTTTGGAGTCGGTGTCAGCCAAGGTAGGTAGGTAATGTACCTACAGCAACAAATACGACACCGACTCCAAAAGTAACTATAATGACGTGGTAAACGCCAAGTTTGTACATTAGTAGAAGATTATGTTGATTATACCTATGTTGTAAGCACAAACATTAAAGAAACTGCTATTTTATTACTTTTTAGTTTAGTATTTTTGAAGTTGGTTTTAATTTTTTGTAAAATGTTTTTATTTCTTAATTTTTAGTGATTCCGAAATTCGTCGTCTTGGCGTTCATTGTAGGAGGCATGTTCAGCAGTGGATGGATAAAGGATGATGATGATGATGATGATGGTGATGGTGATGATGATGATGATTACGATGACTGCGACAAACTATGGTGTGCGACCAAAGCATCCTATACAATTGTTACATCGACACGTAATAAAATGATCATATCATCAAGGTAAACAAAACCAACCAAATAGGCATTATTGGGAATAATTAAGAAACGGCTTGTCAGATCTTAATAAAATTAATATGGGACCAAATTGGAAACACCAGCTTTCAAACAAAAAAATAACCATCGAAATCCATTCACAAACGGCGGAGATATCGTGTCACATACATACAAAAAAAAAAAAAAACATACAGACGAATTGAGAACCTCCTTTTTTTAAAGTCGGTTAAAAAGTTGTAGTAGGTACTAAGCACGTAGATTATACAATGTCATGTTTAAATTATATCTAATCGGTCTTAGGTATCAGGAGGCGGTAAGAAAAAAATGTAATTACCATGTAATACATATTGTATTACCAAATACTGAACATGTTACAACAGTTGCCAACATAAAAGAACATAAGAAGACACTGTAGCAGTCACGTAAGTTGTAGAACATTCAAGATGTAGGCTAAGATCCCGATATAAAAAGACCTTCACCGAGATGTTTATTTGATAAAACGTATTTTATATTTAATTTAATATGTCAATAAATATATTGCATATGGATTGCCTAACAAATTTTTGTCCAGGGTATGTTTATTTAATAATTTAAAAAAAATAAGATTTCGCCGGTTTGATTATTAGATAAATTCTATACCAATCGAAAGTATGAAGCCCATAAAATATGCAAACGTTAGGTTGCCTTTTCTTTTCCGGTCACAACTATCGGGTAGCCAAGTATAAACAGATAATCTATACCGGACCGGAAAAGAATAGGCAGCCTAACGTTTGCATATTCTATGGGCTTCATACTTTCTATTGGTATAGAATTTATCTAATAAAACCGGTGAAATGTTTATTGTTTTTTTTATTTTATTTAATAATTAAACATACCCTTTTTTTTTCTTTAACGCCGGGAAATGCTCTGAGGCATCCCGCGGGGGAGTGGGTCTCCCCACGCGGGTATGTGGGACACGCTGCGCCCGACAGCTGGTAAATGGACGCAGCTCTACCCACTAAAACCCGGCGAGTGCCACCAATGCCGCCTTTGGTGAGGTGCCCCGGATCTAGAAAACAAACAGGGCACCTCGACGGCTAGTCAGTCCCGCGAGGGACCGACGCCACCTCCACAGAAGGGTTGTCCCGCACCACAGAACAACCCCTCCCAACGTCGGGATAGTACAATGGTGTGAGGTTCCCATCCTCACCCCTTGCCCCCTGCTCTTATGTCCCCTCTTCTTATAAGAGGGGTACAAAGAGCCCCCTCGGCCCAATTAGCTTCGCCCCAGGTGCACCGCTCACCCTAGGTTACTGAGTCCCACCGCCACGACAAGGCCTGAACCATGGTGGGGTAATTAAACATACCCTGGACTAAAATTTGTTATGAAACCATATGCAATATATTTATTGACATATTAAATTAAATAAAAAATACGTTTCATCAAATAAACATCTCGGTGAAGGTCGTTTTATATCGGTAACCTATACTAATGGCGGTTTGTAAGACATTGCTGATCAACAGACGATTTAATGGGATTTGTTTCGATTTATTGTGTCCAACTGCACAAGAATAACAAGTAATCTCCCCGTGGGAACTCGTGGCTGAGGTCTCGAAGCCTCCCCCCGCGGGAAACGAACGGAGGTGCGTAGGGGGCGCTATTAAATGCGCCTCCAATAACGCCCCTATGTTCGTGCCGGGACAGGATGTGAAGGTTCACACCAGCTAGGCATTACGTCGCGGGGACTGCTTAGTGGCGGCCGGGCAATCCCCCCGAGGAGAAGTCTGGCCTTCGCCAGGGCCAGCCTGTCGCTGAAGTGTTCCTCTTTCCTGCAGATCCAGGACCCTCTAGTGCTCTCCCAAGTGCAAATCTCACGTAGGTCTAGAAGCCTAATTGGGTAACCTGGATACATGTAAAATGCATTCCCCTGCGTCATCAAAAAAAAGGGAAAACAAATAATAATCATTTTGTTGAGCAGGGGTAAGGAAATCTTGGCGTTCATTGTTAGAGACAGTAATAGACCCTTATATATAAAACGACTTACATATATCATTGAAGACATACTCGGAAGAGTAAATTAGTTATTCAAGTTTTTTATAAATTGTTCCATTTGAACAATTGTTACTAAGAATTACATGCATAATATATAAAATTCTCAATATATATTAAACATTTATGCCAAAATATGCATGCAAATTTTTGTCAATGTAATTATTTGGTACCACATAATAAAAAATAATACCTTTTATGAAATAACTTTAACATCAACATCCTTGAGGTAGAACTCGCACATACCTACATGGTGACAGTGAGTCCTCTCTCCTGTCCCCACATAGAGATACCTAGTAGCGGAGCTCAAAGTGATGATGATGGTGATAACACTTTCCTTCTTGCATTCTTTTCATCAATATCATCATCATCAGCCCCTATCCGCCCACTGCTGAACATAGGCCTCCCTCAACGAACCCAAGACAGCCGATCCCTTGCCACTCGCATAATATATCATGGACCAGTCGCCGCACGGATATCATTTTCCCACCTGGTTAATGGCCGACCAACACTTCGTCTACCTAAACGTGGCCTCCGGTCTTGACCAGCACACTGCCACTTCAGTGACTTTTTTGCGTGATATCGGTAACCTTAGTTCTGTGGCGGATATCGAATCCTATTGGTCAAAGAAACACCCAGCATAGCACGCTCCATAGCACGTTGAGCTACGACAAACTTACGAACCAGTCGTAAATTTGAAGGCAAGAATAAAAATATAATATGTAAAATCATAATTACATTACATACATTATAAAATAGTTTACGCTTAATAGTAACAAGTATAATAACCTGAGGACAATACAACGTGAGTTTCATCAAGTGGAGTCACTTGTAAGTTTAAACTGGCAGAAACCTCCGTGACTTATGTACATGGACCATTATACTCGAGAACTCTTTACTTCTTAACAGTCGATACTCGTTGGCTTTATTGCAAAACTTTTGCAAGCATTCCTCTTTTATTACCCCAATTTTGTACGACTAAGCCTACCCAGCGAGGGGATGGTTCGATCTTTATTATTTAGATTTCGATCGCGTGCTTCTAGTATGTAATACGTCGAACCGATAGGCTCCTTCACTTATTGACATGCAATAAATCGAATGGCAACCGTTCTAAAACCGAACGCATAAATCCACCGCAAACTGCACTTTTCAATCGTAATGTCAAAGTTAATGGCTGATGCAAATGGAATATTGATTCAATAGCCTTAACAACATTCGCGGAATCGAATTACCAAGTGTCCAGCGTTTACTTCCGAACAATGTGTAGCAATCCGATGAGGTTAATTTAAATTCAGTTGATTTATATTCCGAAACGGAATCGCTGCAACATATTGAAACTCGTATGTTAGACCGTCGACGAAGGTGGCCGTTATCTGAGGAGCAGCTCCCGGCGCATTAGGTCGAAGATTACAGTCCCCGGCCAGGCATCAAATCCCGAATCAAGCACATTAGATTAGGGACGTCGTAGCTATTCAGGAACAACCTACTTGAATATACCGCTCGAGAATGGTATCTGCTTATGAGATTTAGGTCGTCAATGTTAAAAAAATGATGTGTTTATTGCGTTACGTATTTTAAATGAGCTATATACATTGTAAACAATATTTTGCTGTGATTTTTCTCGTTATTGGCGGGAGTTAGCCTAATTAAATAAAACGGTAAGGCCCTGACAATGCCATGATTTCATCACTCGTTATAATATATTTTTATTAATTATGAATTGTAATATGAACAATAGATACTCCAGGTCTCGCGGGCCTTCCGTGATGAAAATTTTATTAAATATCATTAATGTATTGACAAAAGTCGGGGTATAATAAAAAACGTTCGAAAGAGGTAAGACGGGAACTGATTTTTCAAAATGATCAGGAAAATTTCCAAAATAAATTTAAAAGCATCTCCCTTTTTGGGGTCCCTAAGCCATAAAGTAGCAAATCGGAACCCCTTATAAATTCAAATCGTTTTGTGTCACAATTTTACCTATTATAAGGTAGATTATATTCTCTATAACCATTGTGACTTTGATATCATATGGACGGGTTTTCTTATGGGTGTGTGTATGTGTATGTACATGTGTACACACATATTGTGTTATCTGTTCGAGCATATATTAAATAAAATTTATTATACACACACTATACCGGGTGTATTTGGAACGCTTGCAAAAACGAAGAGGTATGATAGTGTTGGCATAGCCTGACATAAGTGAAAAAAAAGCGTTTCTTTTTTTTTTGGTTGCCTTTTTTATTTTTTATTTTGTTGTATAATCCGGTTTTGTAAACATAATGTTATAAAAATTTGATGATAATGCTTTAAAATAATCGGTTTAAAAAAAACTGCAATGTATTTGGTTTATGGTTCACACCGGCCAGCGGACTGCATCAGCTGACAGAGTTTGCTGTTCGAGTTGTATACATACATTGCGGGTTTACAAAATACATAAGTCCTAAAATTTTCTTAAAAAAACGTTTCTGAGATAAATAGTTATATGAATTATTATATAGTATATAAATAGTATATTATTAGGATTAAATCTTTGCAAGTGTTCAAAATACACCCGGTATATTGTAAAAAATATGTTTGTATCAACGATGTCATAGCACACATTACATTTATCATAATCTACGTTATATTCATTTTAATCGTGTGCTTTTTAAAAATTGGAGTGTCTGTTTGTAATATTAAAATAACTGTTTTTTATTGAATACATACTGGATGTATATACGGAACATATACCAAAATAGCCTTTTTTACAATTTTTGTCTGTATGTCCGTCTTTTTGTCTGTCTGTCTGTTTGTTCCGGCTAATCTCTGTAACGGCTGGGCCGATTTTGACGGGACTTTCACTGTCAGATAGCTGATATTATAAGGAGTAACTTAGGCTATAAAAATAATCATCATCATCATCATCATCAATCCGCACATGGCTGTAAATCAATGTTAGTGCGGGCGAAGCTGCGGCCAACAGCTAGTTACAAATAAATCGTGAAGGCTGCCAAACCATTTACTAACGATTGTAAAAAGATTGTCCTTACAACGATTTTATATGACATACGCTATAATTTATTTATTTTGTGTCAGATGGATAGCCAAACTGCCACCTTGAGCCACCTGATGGTAGGTGACGTTACCCATTAACGTAAACGAGTTCACTTGGGACTACTTCACGAATGAATGAGTAAAGATTTAAGATGATGGGTCTTGGTACACACGGCGCCACATCCACCTTACGTTTCCAGTATAACGTGGCTTCACTTTGTATATATTTTCAGTACAATAAGAGCTCCGCATAATCAGTTGGTGTGTACCAGTAATTACGCTGCTTGTTCCTTCTTTCCTAAAGACAAAAAGCTTTTTAATGAAAAATTAAGCACGGTGGTGGTATCATGAAGGTACACGCGCGTCAAAGTGTATCCCTCCAACCGGCAGCCATGTTTCTACTCTCTGTTTGAAGTATAATCAAAAAAGCCCTCCCAAAGCACCCAGAAAACCGATTGCCGATTTTTTATTTTAATCTTATTGAGTAAAACAGAAAAAGATTATCTTTTATGTTCATTATTGAAAATGTATACTCCATTTCTCTTTTATGTTTTGGATTTGGAACCTAAATTTTATAATTTGGACTATATATCTCTTATATGTGATGGAAATATTAGGTCTTTACCTATGAAATTGCCGTTTTGTATGAAAAAATTTAAACGATTTTTTTTCATGTATTTTTTATTTGTATTAATCGAAGTATTATATATATATAGTTGGCAAAGATGCATTGCTTGCATGGGTGGTCCATGCAATCAATGCATCTTTGCCAACGCATTGGCAGTTTATTGATGCCCTTCTTAAAGAAATCAGCTGGACGAGAGGCAACAAATTCTTTAAAGGCACTTTGTTACTGCCTCTGGGGTATTTAATTATTTTCCCGCTAGAAGAAGAAGATTATCCAAATTAGAAGATTATTCAAGAAGTTATTCAAATTCTGGAAAAAGTAGTAGTCTGTAGGCACAAGGTCTGGTGCGTAGGGCGGATGACGGATAGCTTCCAACCCCAGTTCTTGCAACTTGGAGACTGACTGCTGTGCAGTATGAGGTCGCGCGTTGTCGTGCAGGAGCAGCGAAGACGAGCGATTGACCAATGCTGGTTGGAGATGTCATATCAAACATAATCCATTTTTCATCGCAGGTAACAATGCGGTTCAAAATTTCTTCATTTGTGTGTCTGTTGAGCAGTGCAAGGCACGTCTCGACGCGTGCTTAACGCTGGCGATCATTTCGTGGGGCAAACATTTGTCAAGCTTTTTTACCTTGCCAATTTGACGCAAATGGACCAATATTGTTTTGACGCTAACGTCGAAAGCTGCTGCTAATTCAGCCGTAGGTTGTGTATCATTAGCTTCCACAATCGCCTTTAATTCGTCATTGTCGACCAAAGTCTTCGGACAACCGCGAAGTTCATTTTCAGGTCGACATTTCCAGAACGGAAGCGAGCAAACCAATAACAGGTGGTGCGTTAGTTTGCAGTGTTCTGTGTTAGCTCCGTAAACGTAGTTGATGTTGCTTTTTTATGTTAGTTGGATAGGCAAACTGGCAAACGTACCACCTGATGGTAAGTGGTCGACGTCGCCCATGAACATAAACTAGTTTACCTGGAACGAGCCCAAACAACTCATCTATGTGTTGCCTATCCTGAGACATAAGGTGTAAAGTCTCGGTGCCAGTAATTACACTGCCTGTCTTGCCCTTCTCTCCAAAACACAGCAAAGCTGTTTCACGGGAGAAACAAGCAAGATGGTGGTACCCATGCAGCCGGGAGGGCGGCACAGCGCTTCCCTCCCACTGGATTGATTGCTCATATTCAATAATTACTCGAATTTTTAACGTATCAAAAAATAAAATGTAACACTAATCAATAAACAAATGACTACTTTTGGAAAAAGAATTCCATGTTTTTAAAATAAAACTAATTTGAAATTAGTATTCTTAGCCAACCAAAAATTATTTTGATTTGAAATGGCCAGTACTGCAGAACGGCAATTTCTCCTTACCTGCTAAAATCACATCCCATCCGTAGTAGGGTAAAAATACCTTATATTTATTGGATTTTAAAAGAATTAACGTCTACATTTATGTGAGGTTTTTTTGTTCCCTCGTGCATCATCTAATGCCTTGTGAACAGGTTTGGGAGAAGGACATCCCTTATCTCACCCCTCGATGTAGCTGGATTGGCTTTGTTTGAGGGATCAGAGGCGGACAAACGAAGCTATATTGACCTCTCAATACGTATGTGTCCAGTAAATACTAAACTGATCTGTTTTCAAGTTTTTCTATGTACGCGGGATAGACAAACTGGCAAACGGGCCACCTGGTCAACGTAACCCATTAAAGAAACGAGTAAATCTAACACTAGCGTAGAAAATTCATGAGTTGCCTATCTTAATAACTAATATAGGTACGTAACGTCCTGTTTGATGGAAGAAATAGACACCTTTTTTTATTCTTTAACGCCGGGAAATGATCTGGGGCATCCCGCAGGAGAGTGAGTCTCCCCACACGGGTATGTGGGAGTCGCAGCAACCGAAAGCAGGTAAGTGGACGCAGCTTGGGTAGAGCTAAAAAAGACTATCTTCACTACTTTCAAGATGATAGGGCAAAACATCCGACATCTGTCGAACACAGGATCGAGTGTTGAGTGTACGTAAAACAACTAACAATAGTAGGGGTGAAAGTGACAATAGTAGTGGTGACCAGTGTTTACGCAGCAAACCTACGAGAAAGGAGGTAGTCCGGTACGGACACCTCTAATGCCTTCAACATCTACCTGCACACTTCAGTCTCGTGAACAAGACATTCGTAGATAATGTCGAAATATCGAGCTCCGCGATATAAAAGTGAAAACATGGTAAACATCCCGTTTTAAATAATTTTGGTAAAGCTAAACTAAGTTAAAAAAGTAAGTAAAATATAGTAGTAACAGTTTTTTTCTCGTTTTACAATAAATTTCATATCACTTTTATGTGTAAATTACATTATAATATTACAACATAATCAGTGGAACTATTTGCTTCATCTTAATGATAACACACAACACACATTTTTACAACATTTCACGTAAGTTTTCAATGCAAGAATAAGGCATTCAAGAAACACATAGTTCTTTACTGCAGCGCATTTCGTCGTATACAAAATGTCCGCATTGTCCGAGGGCATATGACATTTCCTTCATAGCGGTGGAGACAGTGACATGGGTAGCGAACACCCCCCTTCCCCCACCCCTCCCGTTGATTATGATAAACGACTTATGAAATTAAAACGGTCGAGTACAACAAGTTGCCATTCAAATGAATAAGCCTTTTGTTGAAATTCATTCCCTTGACAAATCGCTTCTCTGCAGTCGCTGTATATATTGTCCGTTAAATTAAATGGGTCGCCCATACAAATGGCTCCTGAGAAGGATATTTCTAGACAGATAATGCGTCGATCGCGTTGCGTGGCCTATTCTCAACGTGGAGGTCGGTTTATACTTGTGCCATACTGTGTCGTGACACACGACATTCCCAATGTTATTGCAGATTCTTATTACAATGGGACAAAACGTTGTATTTAATCCTGTCACGTGAACAAAAGCAAGTTTGCGTTTTCGCTGATACTTGTCAAAAGTTATACATCGCAATTTTTATAACGTCATAAGTAAAAGCAAAAAATGTGAAACACTTAAAAATACTTAGAAATTTTCTCTTCCACTTAAGTGACGTCATTTATGTTGGAAACAAAATAAAAGTGGACGCTTTAACTTTTGCTCGAGCGACAATCGAGAGAGACTTAAAATAAAGCAGTAATTTTACTGGCAACAGTCATCGAGCCAGGAGTGCAAAGGTAGAAAGCGATCTCTGACACCGTTCCAATAACTTTGACACCCGCGCTATCTGGCGTACGGCTGCTCGCTGCCGCGCCCGCTCCCGTCCCCGCTCGTGCCCGCTCTTACAAATTGTCAACTGAAGCGGACTATAGTTTTCTTTTTGTCATTTCCTTATCGCCCTGCCAAAACACGTTTCGTGACTATTACGTCATACTTGTATTTCAGGTGAGAATTGTATACGTTTTTGTTCGCGGGAGACGGTATTAAGTCATTTTAAAGCATTATAAAACACGACTTGTGTACAATGAACGGTGGGGTTGAAATAAATATTCTCTACACAATTTTCAGGAACAAAAAACTGCGCCACAATTCTCTTAGCGTTGAAATACACGCACATTAAAAACTGGAATACAGTACAAAAGCAATTATTTATAAAAATCTCTTTGAAAACACCGCACAAATGCTTGTCGCAGGTAACCGCAATATTACCAGAAATATTTAATGTTACCTACCCATTGCACTTTTCCCACACGCTTTACGTACACCGTTTTATACCTGTCCTGATAAAAATATATTTTGACCCTAAATTAAATAAACTCCGTTACGTGTTTTCGTTGCACCACGTCCGACCGAATTAAGGTCACTTTAATATTTAACTTCGCATCCTTTGAGAATTATGACGATTTATAAATATTTTTAATCTATGAATAAAACAATGGATGTTCAACGCTACAGCACACATCAAGCGATAAACCTTAAGCTTCGCATGTATAATTTTTGGATGGAAACTTTCATGATAGTATTAATAATTTTATTTTAGTAATCTATTTTTCCAGCGTATATAATAATTGTGGTTTGAGATATTGAGAGCTGATTAAAATGTAAGCTTTTGTCCAATAGTGGACACTAGTATTTTATTAATCAACATAATTTAAAAAAAAATCGGTTGTCTGTAAAGTCGGTTTACTGACGATAGTTAAACGTGACAACGTCATGAGAAAATGGAACGCCTCACAGCGAGGTAACGCCACATGCGTCATGTTTTTTCATGCGTGCAGCCGGCTCCATCGAATTATAAGACGTTGTCACGTCAAAATCGGTTGTCTGTAAAGTCGGCTTACTGACGATAGTTGAACGTGACAACGTCATAAGAAAATAGAACGCCTCAGAGCGAGGTAACGCCGCATGCGTCATGTTTTTTCGTGCGTGCAGCTGGCTCCATCGAATTATAAGACGTTGTCACGTCAAAATATCGCATCAAATGATTGGGTACCTATTCGCAACCACCTATGTAGCAGTCAAACCAGCATACGATCAACTTGTTACTACAAAACTATTATTATTTGCAAATTATTCTCGTGAAAAACAGTTCATTTTCCCTTACATAAACCAATGGATAATAATACATAGGTACAATACAATCTTATTAAACATTAAAAAGACATTGAAATATTTGTCAATGATATCAGATACCTAAATATTCACGAATTTAGTAAATCCGTCAGCATAACTCGTATTGCAAACGGTGTATATTGTTAGTATAATCTCAACATAAGTCGTAATGTCTCAGCATGTCAAGATGTTGACGCCATTTGTCTCGCCGCATACGCCGCATATGCTGTGCACGACACTTCCATGCAACGAAACATCTATTTGATTCTTATCTCTGGTATCCTCAAGTCTCAACTAAAATGTAAACAGGTTTCTGCGGACCCATTTTGCGGAAAATCTTTGCCTTGCTTAACGTTGTAAAATAAGTTAACATTATACAATCTAATGATATCGAGGGTCAACTACGTTATATAGATAAGCTCCGATACTTCCCAGTTATTTATTGCTATAGTTATGTCCCGACCTTTCGGATTATTTATGTTAAGCGAAGCCAAATTGGGTATACAAAATACCATCGTTACAGGTACTAACTTAATTCCTTTTCTGTATTTATAACCCCTAAACTTTCCTTTGTAGCCATCGATTTATAGGGTTCAATATCTTTTTTAACGTAACCGATTTACTTATGCCTATTTGTAAACTTTGAGCTTCAAAATCTTACTCTTATTAATTTTTGTAGCAATATAGCAACCCTTATCAAGCAAAAATCTTTAGATTTCAAATTAAACAAGACAAAGTAAGGTTTATACAAAGTTTGTGACTCTTTTGCAAGAGAAATACAGTAACAATAGTAGCAACCTAAGTGCTTAGCACAACATACCTAATCATTGTACATAAAACCCTGGGAAGGAAAATTCCTTTGTACAAACTATGTAATAAAGCTTAGTTTTAAGAGCGAAGTTATCTAAAGGAATTGGTTTGAAGTGAATAAATTGCAAATTTTATAGAATTCATCTCGAAAAATGTTTCCAAAATCATAGTGCACAATAAAACTTTTATTGGCTCGCTATTGTCTCAAGGGAGAGCATAGGTAAGAGGCGCGGGGAGGGGGACGTAAGCCTCCCCTACGTTACCCTCGCTCGCTGCCCACTAGAAAGTTGTGTAATTTTTGCGACAAACGTCTCCCAACTAGACTTTGTCCTATATTCAATAGATTTTTTTCTTTAAATCGAGTAATTCCGCAATGCAACAATCTAAATGTACATTCTGAATTTCTATCCATTCTCAAAGAAAGGTTCTAAATTCATCAAATAGAAACAAAAGTGAAAACTACAAAAGTTCTATCGTGCAATTAAATCGCACTTTACTGCTACAATCCCTTGAAATAAAGAACTTTCAAAGACTGTCTTTTTTGTTCGGTCTCCTTTATTTCTTGTCGCACGCCGTTGCACTGAAAATAATGTGGGCACTGTAATGGAGGTACCTTTACCTACACAATTGCACACGATGTCCACCGCTGCTTTAGCGACGCTATTATTTTTAACAGCCAACTATCGTGTGCACCGGTATTGTTTCTTGTAGATACAACATTAGCTATAATAACAGACACAACACTATTACTAATGACTCATTTTATATGACAGGAATAAAATTTTTGAAATAAGAAATTGTTTAAAATTCGAACTTTCATGATTGAATGTTTTGAAAGATAAAACGATATTTGTGCCTGTAGAATAGTTTAAAAATATATAATATAATTGAGCTATATAAACATTTTCTTACATAAAATTAGTTTGGTAGTAAAGTCAGGTCCAAATTGAATTCTATATACTTTAGAACATCTAATAATCAAATACGTAAAAAGTAAAAATTTTTAAATATAAAATATCCCGCTAATAACATTTATGAAGTTCGTAATGCACGGAGAATGTCGGCTTGGTTACTTTGGCGATGAATTTTTACAAAAGTTATGAACAAAGTCAGCAATACTTTGGAAACAATATGAGGGTTAGCACCTGCCCCAAATGAGCACTGGAGAATGTCGGAATGGACGTGTTTGTTACGCCGCGGCCACACTCTGGTGGGGAAAGTGGGCTGGAATCATTTCGCTCACGACGATTGCATTGAAATAGAGATTTTATAGTGAACTCAGTTTCATATAACATGTTATAATTGTAATGAATTTATAATAATTTATGAATATTTACACCAGGTATGTAAGCTTTTAGGGTATTCAGAACCCCGAAACAGATCATTATATTAATAAAACATTTAGCTAGTTTCAAATTGACACTAACAGCTTTGTTTATGATGTACCTACTAGTGGTGGTCATTATTAGAACAACAGTTGTAATAATGCGTTATTTGAAAATAATGAATAATCCATTATTAAAGAATAACTATATCCTGTGGTCAGTTGTCATTACTGAAACGATGACGCAATGGTAAGAATAGGCACGCAATAGACGGAATGGCCTTTCTTTTTTGCTTATTGCCACAATTCATATTTTTCAACATCTATAAATCAACAATAACAGGATAACAGACAGCAGTTTAGAACAACATTTGTTACAAAACAACACAACAGGATAATTTATTATTGTAAAACAGTCGTTATTGCCATCACTAGTACCTACCATGAACGAGGCAGATATGAAATATAAATAAATACAAATAATTGAATACTATATACACACTAAAGCATATTATACTTACTATCCTAAGTTTGATTTTTATTTTGATATTTTTTATATTGATTAAATAATAATATAATAATACCCATATATTTCATGTAAACTAGCAAAAAAGATGTGATAGTAATTTTATTAGATCACCAGATATTATATCCACATCACTTGTACGTATTATTAATGATAAAAAATACAAAACATACTATGACTTACAGTCTACCTATGTAATCCCGAAAATAAATTTATTACATACCACACAGTAACAAACGATACATCCCCTGTCTCCTCGGAACCCGAAAGACCAGACCAGCGGTGAACTCGTGACATATGGATGGACCTGTAGCGTTGTGGTCCAACGTGCGACAAACGCCGACCAGACAGACCAACTTGTGGTCTTGTCTAGGGTTTAGCTGGCTTGTTTAGTTTCCAGCGTAGGGACTAGGGAGTGGTCAAATGAAAATTTTAATTCATTGTTTTGAACTATTAGTAAATAGGATCTAAAATATGTCCAAAAATGCATACAAAGATTTTAATAAAACGTAAAAATACCTTTCACCTATAATTTTTTTCCTCTTTTTTTTTTTGTTTACCTACCTTATTTTATTAAGCTTATTGACGTGACAACGTCGTCTTATAATTCGATGGAGCCGGCTGCACGCACGAAAAAACATGTCTCATGCGGCGTTACCTCGCTATGAGGCGTTCCATTTCCTTATGAAGTCCGATTTTTTAAATTATATTTTATCATTGTTATAGCTATTTTAAAGAAAAAAAAATTATTTCGCGAAGCAATAAAATTGTTAAAGATATTTTTTAAAAGATTTTTTTCTAATTTTCTCACGTATAAAAATTTTAATAAAATTATTGTTTATGAAACTGTAAAAATCATAAAAGTATGACTAAAAAATATTAAAGTAATTATTATCATCGTGTAAAATAAACTGAAAAACAAAAAGTCATATTTATTACATTACACCTCTGGTATAGAGCTCGAGGCACGTAACTTGGCAAGGTTTTGGCGAAGTGAGGAAGTTCGCGCATAGATTTTACCTAAAAATTATGATGCGCGAACTTCCCTCACCACGCCAAAACTCTGCGAAGTTACGTGCCTCGAGTTATACCATTATCAGATCAGTTTAAATTATCTATTGTATGTATTGCGACCAGATTAATCATACTTGTAAAATAATAAATCGATACATACATATAGGTCATAATATAATAACACTAATAAGATACCGTTTCATACATGATATATAGAAAACTCGTTTAAGTTAGACTTAAACTTAAATTAGCTTTTTTAAGTTATCAATTTTTATGTGTACTCAATATGATTTTGGGATTAAGGTAAAGCCTTAATCCCAAAATCATCATCAACGAGCTGATGATGATGTCACGGTTTTTCTTTATTGATATCGGATATCAATAAACACATTTGGTCCCCGCCAAATTAGTCCTTAGCGCAACCGCTGTAATTCACGATTGGTCATAATCTGTATTTGGCTTGTTCCATTCACATTAATATTACTTGCCAAAAAATATCGGGCACAAATCGTGTGAACTGTACCTCGGTGTTCTTGAGATTCGGAACAATAGAATAAAATGGAGAATGAGTACGAGGTTTAATAAATAGATTCTGTAAATAATAAAAAAACAGAATTTAGGATGTTGAATAATTTTAAGTTATAACAAATTTGAGGATAAGCTTTATTAATCTTCATACGAAGGCTGTCCAATGTATCTAGACAATGCCTTGTAACAGAACCGCAAAAACATTTTTGCGATAAAAGAAATTAAAAACAATATTTCACTTATTAGAGTGAAAGTAAAAAATCACTATTTTCACTTATTCAATGATGTAAAAAAACCTTCGCATCCGACCTATTGAAGGACATTTTTTTTTATTTGTAGATCCATAAAAGAGATGTTACAATTCGAGTATACTAATAATACTGGCAATTCAAATAATTAGTCTGTTTCACCGTTTCAATAGTCTTCCTAGATCATTTAAAATCGTAGTGAATTAGCCAAAGTCAAAGACACAATACCTGCACTAAAACAATATTAAGTAAGATATTCATATTATAATAATAAATCATTTATTTTCAGGCACTATGGCCCATACATATATACCTTACATACTAACATACATATTATATTATATGTCATAAGTGTTAGTATAAAACCTTAAAATTATGTTAGTAAACTTCCTAGCGATACCGGTGCCGGTGGTACTATTCCGCGGAAGCGACGGAACACCACATCCTGAGGCCAGAAGTCTTCGCGTAAAACGTCCTGCAGGTAGCAGTTCGGTACTCGCACCACAAACGCCTTGATGTTGACGTTCCGGCGCGACTCCAGCTCCTGCACCCTCGGACAGTACTTCAACCTCCGGCGCTCGTATTCGGCGATGCTCTCCGCCTTTGTGGTGTAATGAAGGCGGGAGATATACAACGGCGTGTTCGGCTTGGCGGCCCGCACGAGCACGTTGGGCTCCAGTGGGGCTTTGCCGCAGCGATTCTGGACGGTTCTGGGATGGCGCCTCTTCCTCTGCACCACCTCAAAACCATCTTCATCCCGACGTGGCACCTGCGGCGCACGCGTTGGCAGCGTAGCGGGGCACGGAACACGCGCGGCACGCACAGCAGCCGCGCGGGGGGGCGCCGAGGAGGGCGCAAGCGGGGGTGCGGTGCTGCTTGATGGACGAGCCGCGGCCTGGCTAGCAGCCGCGTCAGCATAAACGCGTCGAGGTGTTGACACGCTTACACTCTCAGCAACCGCCGGGGCATCGCACTCGATGGCATGCGGTGACGCAACGGAGTTCGCCGATGCAAAACTGCAGACGGAGACATTTTGCGCCCCGCGACGCGTGTTCACGTTCGAGGTCTCTTCAGGTGACCTACTTACCGACGTAGCATTACGCAATGACACTACCTCGGCACGCAGATCTTGAATGATCCTGCCTGAGACCTCTAACCTGGACTGGACTTCTGTTAGACTCGACTTCAGGAAGATGATGTCCTTAAGGAGCCTGGTGACGTCGACGTGTTCGAACGTGACGGGGGGCAGCTTGTGCAGCTCCTTCGCCACGAAGCTCGGCACGTCGTCCGGGTCGGTCACCTTTAACAAAGTGACGATGTCCTGGATGCTCTTCTCAGTTCCGTCCCTCCGTCTAGACAGCATCTGGTCGAGTTTGCCCAGCACCTCGTACAGTAGTCGCTTGCCACTGCTTATATCTTCTTTGAAGTTAGTCTTACATATTTGTAAGATGCTAACTTCATCCATAGTGTCTATGGCGTTTTGTATAAACGCCAACAGTTCGTTGGCTATGAGTTGCGAACTCATAGCGACGCGAGCGGGCAGCGGCATATAGCCGCGCTAAACATTAATTTAATAACTCTACGGTGCACTTTATAAGGCACGTCCGTATCCGATGCGCGATGCGACCGAATGATTATACTTCCGGTCACACACTCAGGATAACGGATGGCCGATGGGGCAATAAGGTTCTAGAGTGGAGGCCACGTTTAGGTAGACGGAGTGTTGGGCGGCCATTAACCAGGTGGGAAGACGATCTCCATGCGGTGGCCGGTCCGTGTTGGATTCAAATGGCAAGGGATCGGCCGTTTTGGCGTTCATTGAGTGAGGCCTTTGTTCAGCATTGGACGGATAGAGGCTGATGATGATGATTATACTTCTTCTTTTACGGGTGGGATGGATGCGCTGTGCCGCGTTCCCGGCTCCATGAGTACACCATCTAGCTTTTTTCTTCCGTGAAACAGGTATTTAACAAGACAGGCAGTACAATTTTTGCCACCGAGACTTAACATCTCATGTCTCAGGATACACATGAAAAAAAAATGAGTTGCCTAGGCTCGTTCTGGGTAAACTAGTTGTTGTCATGGTTCATATGTTCATGGGTGACGTCGACCACCTACCATCAGGTGGCACGTCTGCCAGTTTGCCTATCCAACTAAGATAAAAAAAAACTTCGAAATAATACGTAACGACACTGATTGGCTTAGCTACGTAATATACTCCGTTGCTCTCCATCCGCTATATTTATGAGTGCGTGGGTTTTTGGGTACTCAAAAATAACCTTTTCTGAACTCCACAATTAAGTTTTACAATAGCCACAAGTACACTACATACAGACCCTAATCGCGATCTACCGCAGAAACTGAAAATGGTCATAGTTATTAGTTTTTTTTATTATAGCGCCTCTGATATCATTTTTATGAAGTTCAATCATTTGAAATTTATGAAAGGATATGATGTATAAATATTACACGCATTCCGGTCCATAGGCTAACTATGGTCTATATTATACAATAGTTATAGACATATTGGACTAACAAGTGCTTGTGGTAGGAAGGAACTTATATAATGTCAGAGAATGACAATGTCAATTTCGATGCTAGAGTGCGCGCACGATAACTCTGCACATAGGTATGGCGCTGATGCCAATTTAAATAATGTTGCCAGCATAGTTCTTACAGAACCTGTTTCAAATGGTAGTTTTGCAGTCTTTTTTGAAAGAATAACATTATTTTATAATATGCATGTAGTATAAATGTCACAATCTGTATACATCCTATTGATATATACAGTATAATAGAATACTACAATATTCTTGTACTAATATGTTATATTTATTATTTTTTGCTGTGATTTAACTGATCATGTGGTGTTTGTCAATAAGTGATTGATGCACTATTATAACTGTAAAAAATCTATGTAAAAAACAAGTTGTATCTGTGTTATCAGTTGTTAGTAAAACAATAAATAAATAAATATCAAATCGGCCGTACTAAACTGATTCGATCCTCATTGAGCATTGAAATGAAAGCATGTATTTTAATACTTTTTATTAAATATATACATTATTATTCTTGTTAAAGAATGGCATAAGTATGTAAAATATATTATATTAATAATAATAATAGAGTGCTCTTCTTTCCTGGCGTGACAATTTTCGTTGGAAGTTTGTGCTGCCTTAGATCCTTCATTCACAATTATTGTAGAAACAGTTCGTTCCGAAATGCCTGGAATAGACTGGAATATATAGAAGATAATAATAGAAGATAGACTGGAAACTGGAATCAAATATATGTAAACCGTACGTGGCGCCATCTATTTGTTGGATATGGAACTAAAAACCTATACCTAGCTATAGCTAGGTTTAGGTTTATATAGGCTATAGCCTATATATACGTTTATTATTATTCTAAGGTTTATTATTTCTATTAATTATTATGTTATTTTATACAATTACCTGTGATATTTTTTGTTTAAAGAATTGTCTCATTACCTACCATGTTTTATTTTCTATGATGTTAACTAATTAATTCAATAGACCTATGAGATAATTTTTACACAAAAATATCACAGGCCGCATCTGCATTCATCTTGTGCGCGTGCATCTCGTGCATAACTACCAGCAGAACCTTAAAATTGCAAGAACAAAATGCGCATGAGTTCGAACTTCCAAAACTTCAAATTATTGCAACAACAGCGGCCATTTGCATTTTTGCGCTAATGAGTATTACCACAGTATTGCTATTGCCGAAATTCTAAATTCTACCATATTACAAATAAAACTAATTATGATTAATAAGATTAAAGGTATGAACGGCACTTAAAATACGTTACAATATAAATAAAATAATGTTGGCTTATTTATTAATTATGAAAATTAACTTATATTTATTTATTTATTTGAATAAATAATTTTACCAAATTATCAAATATTCCATTCTCATATTTTTAACACAGCAACTCTGAATTTAGTAAAAAATCCGACGGCTAGATGTCACTTTTTACTACAAAATAAATTTTGTTCCTAGTTTCCATACCGTGGTACAGACTTAGATTAGTTTCATTATTTGAGTTTTTTTCAAAGTTTTGTTGTGGGAACACTACGATACTAACCTGTTAAGTAGGCGACGCGATACCGTACTTAATTGAACGCTATCACAGGGCCACCATGATCTCTTTCTTCTTCACAAGCCTTTTTTAACTTTAGCACTATCTCTCCACCATCACTTTTTAACACTTTTGGCATGATTATATCTTAATTTTTATAAAAACGTTAACCACTAGTATCACCTGTCAAGAGCAATATGGCAGCTTGTCAATTTAGTTCCTCTATTCGCCGCGTGCAGACTTATCGCGCACTCTATATTCAAAAGTGTCTTAAGATAAATAATTACTTATTTACATCACCTTTGTAATAATTAAAAATTATTTGTTTTTGTAAATATCACCTTTCAAAATGACTAGACATCGAATAGCTTAATAGGATCAGGAAAAGATTGCATTTGCGATCATAACCATTAAATAATAAATTTCAAAGTTTGTGGAAGGAACGCGGAGACATTGAAGGATCGATGTTTGTTGCTCATAACACAAGAGATTGCAATTCTAATCTTTACTAAGTTGCACAGTATTATGGAATATGAACTATAATAGCTATCAAAACATTAAAACAAACTTATTCATGCGCCATGCAAAACCTAATTTTACGCAAATAAATAACAATTAATCAGTATTTTACTATATTAATATCATCTTTCACTATAATAATATCTTGAATATAAAATGTATTTTAAAAATCATTTGGACGAAAAAAAAAGATTTTTCGCACATTTTAACATGTCTTATAAAACATAAAATGTTTTATATTTACGCTCTAAACTGTCAATATCTAGGCTTATTTTCTTCTTTGATGGCAAACCCTAATCCGTCACTAGAATATCGCTTGCATCCGATTCAAGGGCTCTCCAGTTGTGGAGGCATTGTTGCCAGTTGAACAAAGCGAAGGGTCCTCCGCGGCTGGCGTGACCTCGCTACCCTCTCACCCTCAGTACTTCTGTAACAGCACGTTTTTAGCACCGCGAATTAGCTCGATCAATACTCTAATGTTTTTCGGATGTCATCGACTCATTAAATGGGATTTCATATGTCAATTTATTATATGATTAGATAAAAGATTGATCGATTCGATGGAAGCTAACTTTTTGGGTCTCCGGATTTTGATATACCATCCATTATTATACTATACTAGCTGGTGCCCCACCATGGTTCAGGCCTTGTCGTGGCGGTGGGGCTCAGTAACCTAGGGTAAGCCGCTGCACCTTGGGCGAAGCTAATTGGGCCGAGGGGGCTCTTTGTACCCCTCTTATAAGAAGAGGGGACATAAGAGCGGGGGGCAAGGGGTGAGAATGAGAACCTCACCCCATTGTACTGTCTCGACGTTGGGAGGGGTTGTTCTGTGGTGCGGGACAACCTCTCTGTGGAGGTGGCGTCGGTCCCTTGCAGGACTGACTAGCCGTGAGGTGCCCTGTTTGTTTACTTGATCCGGGGCACCTCACCAAAGGCGGCATTGGTGGCACTCACCGGGTTTTAGTGGGTAGAGCTGCTTCCACTTACCAGCTGTCGGGCGCAGCGAGTCCCACATACCCGCGTGGGGAGACTCGCTCCCCCGCGGGATGCCTCAGAGCATTTCCCGGCGTTAAAGAAAAAAAAAATACATACAATGTTTTGTCAAATAAATTTTTAATTAGACTTTTTGGTATATTGTCAGCATTGGCTGTATTTTAATCCACGACCTAGGACCACTGCTCTAATTAAATTAATATTTCAGAACACTCAAGTTGTTGAACGTAGAGTAGTGGTAGGTTTGTAAGATAGCGTCAAATTTAATAGACAGTTAACTATACAAAGTTCATCCTTACTATATACTATAATATTATACATGTGTAAGCGTGGATGTTTGTTACGCTTTCACGCTAACTACTTGACCGATCATCATAGGATACTTTTTATATAAAAAAAACTAAAATCTTATATGGGTTGACGTTCCCATCCTCGCCCCTTGCCCCCTGCCCCTTTCTTTTGTCCCCTCTTCTTATAAGAGGGGTACCAAGAGCCCCCTCGGCCCAATTCACTTCACCCAAGATGCAGCGGCTCACTCTAGGTTACTGAGACCCACCGCCACGACAAGGCTTGAACCTTGGTGGGGAAACATTGTATGTATAACAAAATCATGAAAATTCTTCTTGTATATTGTACATACATATGAAAATAAAACAAAAATGGTTTCTATATACATGGTGTTTTTCATATATGGTACATGGTAAATAACCGCTGTATCAACATTGTGTCGTCACTTCACACGTGACACGACACGCTCGCGCCCTCTCAACTGTCTCTAGCACCTTTCCAACTTACCCACTACTAAATTCCGGTTGCTTTCTTTTACAAAAATAAAATGATGTCACGTAACAACAGAGAAGATTTTTTTTTCATATTTATTTCGGTACATGAAAATATCTTTGTCTAAAACAATTAAAATTATTTTTATGTAAAACATCAATCGCACCTTGGCAGGAAAAACGACTAGAATGTCGTGACAGAACCTAACATACGCAAACGACATAGCGCTATCAAGCTGTTTTCATTCATCTTTCGTCTCAGATTTTATTAATTATTAATTCTAACACGGCCGGGAAATGTAAAACATCTATATTTTACATTTGCCGGCCGCCTTGTAACACTTTTTTGTAAACACTTTTTTGTTAATTATTAAGTTCCGAGACGATAAAAGCCTCAAATGTTATATCAGCGTTGAACTAAAGCTACTATTTGTGACAAGTAGAAAAAAGCACTGAAGATTTATATAATTTTAAAGTGAAAATTCTTTGCGCGCATGAGGGTAAAAATTTTACGGATGAAATGTCAAGAAAATGTGCAACGTTTTTGTCCAAGAAGAGGGAGATAGTGATTGAGAAGATTGAGAGAGAGTGAGAAAGGGCGAACGTAGCATGAAGGACATAGCCGTGGAGTGAGAGTAGTAGAGTAGAGCAAGCGAGTGAGAAAGATCGAGAGAGAGAGTGAGATAGAGTGAACGTCGCATCGCAAATCTCAGCAATTTAAAGTTTTAGATTAGTATAAATATAAACGTGATTTAAATATTAGTTTGCCAAAAAAGTTTCATTTCTGACAAGTGTACTTTGTATGCACGTCCTTTTTTATTTAAAATAAAAAACTTATAATAATTTACAACATGTGTCACAAAAACTATTACATACCCACATTACTAAATTACCTTCCCTCAACGACCATCTCTTAACAAATATTGATTTACTTAATTATAATGCAAAGGACATCATGACCTCAAGTACACAGTTGTGTATGTTGACATTATATGTAGGCAGACGGACAAACAACGTGTGTATATATGTACATGGTGGATATGTTTCAAGATATTATTATTATTGTGAAATATTCAAACTTTAGTGAACAATACCGATAAACATATGTGCTATTTTTCATCTATACCAATGCTTCCCAAACTGTGGCATTGTCCAAAGGGCTTCTTGAGGCGACCCACAACATGACATGTGACATGACCCACACGCATATTTGGAGAGAAAGAGATGAGAGTGGTAATTTCTAAACTTAAGCCCCGTTTTCAGAAGCTATTCGAGAAAATCAAGGACATCCTTTTAATTTATATCTATTCAACAAAATAAAATAAATCTCTTTTAATTTTTATTTTTATATATTTTTTTTTCTAATAAAAAATATAAAAGTTATTTGGCGTTTCTGATAACTTGTTAGTAGGCTAAAACTACAACTGACATGGTAGGTAGTTTTTAATCAGGGGGAAGGGGTCGCAAAAAATAGCAATTTCCCATGGGCGTCACAGTTAAAAAGTTTGGGAAGCCCTTATCTGTACATATAAATAAAATTCCAGTGTCTGTTTGTAATATTAAAATAACCGCTTTTTACTAAATGCATATAGATGTATACACGGTACCTACATATACCAAAATAACATTTATTTTTTATTTTGTCTGTCTATCTGTTTGTTCCGGCTAATCTCTGTTAGGTTCTGAAGGTTTGGAATATTATGACTAGTAACTTACACACATACTTAGGTTAACTTTACTTTACTTTAGTCAAAACAGAAATATAACTTTAAACTTGAAACAAACTACAAGGACAGTTAGTTTTATATAAAACTATTTTTACATTATTCCACTAGGACTTTTAACAATACATTATACAAAGTAAAGCATCATTATTATGAAAAACAACATTCATCCGACCCTTGAAGACTGCAGACACTGCAGATAAGTCAAACTGTTGTCCGAGCACAAAGAATCTTAATTATTTTAAGCTGAACAAGATCTCTTGTAATTTGAAGTAGAATTCTGAGTATTTATTCCATTGTATCAGCTAAGAACTGGCTTAACTAGCGCTCGGGTATTATTTTACGGATTTACACGAAATACGCAGCTGTATCGCAATAGTTTAGTCTTTGAGATATATCCTTTTTAATGCTATTGGAATTAAGTTATTCCGTTCCCTGTCTCGTCTAGAAACTTGAGCTCAAAGAAAGATAGTCAAGCATTCCAATTGGAATTCTTTACGTTAGCAAAGTTCCAGATAGGTCCATTTTTAAATCTATAAATAATAATATATCTATAATTTAACAAGGCGACGGATTTTTTAGCATAAATTACATTTTGTGTATTATTGAGATTAGATAAGTTAGTCTTTAATACTGGGAATGGATTAATGTAAAGACATCCTTTAAAGTAAAAAAATTGTTAGATAGACAACGATTATTATTATTATTTTAACACACATCACACACACAGGAAAGACGTAAGCTATTTTAATTGAAACAATCTAAAATATATAAAATAAAAAAGATTCCGACGAATTGAGAACCTCCTCCTTTACGAAGTCGGTTAGAAAACACATAATCCGGCATAACTTAATTTTATATCAATATCAAACACTGACAGAGTTCACATAAAGAATAAATAATATAAAACGTTTACGTGAACTTCGATTTTCAACTATATCCAAACTGTTCATTATGACTTTCAATAAGATACTTTGTAAAGAGGATCTTGAAAAATATATTTAGATTTTGATAATAGTCGACTAATTAATTTTGCTCATCATCATTTTAAAAAGAAATAATGTAAGTCTCTGGAGTTTAATACCGTTAAAATATCTGGCAAACTAGAGACATTTTTCCTGATCTTTTTTAATTAGTTCTTTTAGCTTTTACTTTAAAGAAGGTGATTATTTTATGCTATCTTGAAAAAGTAGTGACGGTCTCTTTATAGCTACAAACTAATAATGTTTTTGAAGTGAAACTTCTTTGCGCGCAAGAGGTGGAGGTTACGAATGAAACATCACAAAAATGTGCAACGTTTTTGTCTAAGAGTGATTGAGACCTCGACCTTGAGGTATTTTTTTAGGTTGTGAGTGAGGCTGATCTGTCACGCTCGGAGAGGAATAAGTTCGATCGGGTGAACTCGGGACCACCGAGTGTGCCAGAGCGAGAAAGATACAGTCTACTTACTTTTCACTGCTGAGTGCTGTGTCGCTGTGCTTACTTACACGAAAAAGAGACATCTCTATATAAGTACCTGTAGTGCGAAAGGGTCAACAAATGATGTAGCCTGTAGGTGACAAGAGTTATAATTATCTGTGAGTTCCATAATAATCTAAAAATGACAATTTTATTTCACATTTCGACTGATAAAAATTAAAACTCTAAGTTACAATATTGTTTTCTAATGTTTACGCGAATTTCACTCATTATAATAAAACAATTTTTTACGGATTTTATCGCGGTTTATTAAGATTTTTACAAGCCCGACGTTTCGGATACTTTACAGCAACCATGGTCACGGGGAGGACTGAGGTGTCATACGTCCTATTATTACAAAGTTATTCGAAACTACCCTATGATACATCAATATTTTGGTCAGCCACTAAGTCTGCCATCTGTGAACATAGTCTTGACAAAGCTCGCCATTATATCAGATTTGATAAACCACAAGTCCTCGCAAAAGAACACAGATTCCAACCAAGGATGATCCGTGAGGCTATTGAAATTAAAAAACATCCTAATTTCAATAGAGAAGATGGCTGGCTTCTACCACCTGCTTGGGATCCCATTATTAAAATTATCAAATCAAAATCCAAGCATAATATGTCACAGATTAAAGATACAGTTAGCACTTTCTGCGTAGATAGGACTGACCAAAATATTGATGTATCATAGGGTAGTTTCGAATAACTTTGTAATAATAGGACGTATGACACCTCAGTCCTCCCGTGACCATGGTTGCTGTAAAGTATCCGAAACGTCGGGCTTGTAAAAATCTTAATAAACCGCGATAAAATCCGTAAAAAATTGTTTTACTCTAAGTTACAAGTTTTCACTTCTATCGGCAACCCCTATGACTGGTTAGGTTTTATATTATTTACATAGACCAGAGTAGTTCTTGTTCCGTGAGAATATGGGGTCAAATACCTATAGCCTTTTTGTTTTTCTAGATATATATACAGCCTATGTTAATCGCTGATATTGTAGTTTTCTATTGGTGAAAAAAAAATCGGTTTAGGTGTAAAACCATAACAAACAAACGCACATTCATCGTCATTAGCATTTTAATATTAGTTAGGATTATAATAAGGAAATAAGAAAGAAATAACAAAACAATATTTGTAAGAACGTACGATAATAATAATTCTCCATAAATTAGAAAGACCATCGTGTTTTTAACGTTTTCACCTGAGGTTATTGTTTGTAATTTTGACGCTCCATATAATTGAAGAAAAGTAAAACAACTTCATGAAGATACTAAAAACGAATAAAGGCGCATAATTGTTACGCCATAAATCATGTTTATGAAAAAATACACTTTACAGAATATATTAAGAGTGCCTATAAATAAAAAGCATTTAATTTAATTTTTTCCGAGATATTTACGCAACAGCTTGTTAAACGTACTTTGTTAACTCGAAATTAGTAGGTACTCGCCTAAATAGACTGTAATTTAGTTCATTAAGTGATATAACGAGGAAATGTAATCATACCAAGTTGAATGTAACGACTGTAGGTGGGAACCTCGTTCGTGGCATGACCTCCTCAACTCGGCTGCGCTGCCTGCGGTGGCGGCTTACCTACGCTGTTTCAACTATGACCAGGCGCTTAACCACTTAGCTAAGAATTCATATCATAAAGTTAACTAGTATTAGACTAGGTGCTTAGTTTTTACACGCTTGTTTTAACAACTCCATTCAACGCTAATTGCCTAGTATTTATAAAAATTGAAAACAACGGTGGTTGTTAACTTTTTAAGCGTGTTTTTAATGCTTTGTTTTATTTTCATATGATCGGCGGGTTTGTGTGTAGGTAGTTGCTCGCTAAATGAACTGTAATATAAATTATATTTTAGAAGCTTATTTAGACGGATTAGAAGGATTTTTGCTGCCTTATCCTAGTACCTTTTACCGGTGGGAGGGTTGCGATGTGCCACGCTCCCATCTGCATGGGTACCATCAATCTGCTTGATTCTCCCGTGACAGCTGTTGTATTTCAGAGAGAAGGGCAGGACAGGCAGTGTAATTACTGGCACCGAGACTTAACATCTTATGTCACAGGATAGGTAACATTGAATCAGTTGCAAATTAAATTGTTTATGTTCACGGCCGACGTCGACCACTTACCCTCAAGTGGCACGTCTGCCAGTTTCCCTATCTAAGTAACATAAAAAAAAACAAAAATAGGAGTATTGTTAAACCAAAACATATATCCCGTCAACTATGTAAGTGTCTCGTTACAATAAGATATGTGACATATTTGATATTTCGTCGTCGTGTCGTAGTTCTGCGACATTAATTAATTTAGGTAAGTGCGTCATCGTCCCACCGAATATTTTTTTTATAATAATCATATAAAGAAGCTGGCACGTGCCAGCTGATGGTCAGCATCGTCCATAAACATAAACGACAAGAATAGTCTCGCTGCCACAAATGATATTCTGCCTGTCTGTCCTTCTTTCTGAAATACATATATCATAAATGTTCACGAATAACGCTTGTCTTTCGTAAAACATTTGAGCAGATTGATGGTAATTAAATAAAATGGTAAAAAAAGGTAATATGGTAAACAAAACCTTTTCACAATCCGGATTTTATAATATAATAATAACTATAAATTACTTACAAAACTTGAATTCTCTTTTAGTAATGATTGTTTGAACTGCTAAGAGCATATTGCCCTAAATAACATCAGCAAGTTGGTATCGGCGATTCTCCCCGAGCACCCTCATTGAGCTCCAGTTCCACATCTAGTGCCTCATGCTACTCCACGTGCTCACTTCATGTTCCTCATCTAATTAGTCCAATGAATAGCTTATTAGATCTTCTAATGATCACGCATTACTTGATGCATAGTAGAAACTAGTTTAAATTTGTGTATTCATTTGTATTATCTACACACCATGTTCTATGGACTGTCTGTCTGTCCCCATTTCTAAAAAACTACCGACTGAAGTATTCAGGTGACTGTGGCAAAGCACCGCTCCTAGTCCTAGAACCAATCTGGGCATATCTGGCCTGCCCAGATATTTCCGTCGTAATTAAAACTGCCATGAAATAGCGTACTCTACGTTTTGGCGTGTGAGTAAGATCCCACCAGAGTCCATTGCCCTATCCTATGAATCTTGTCCTATCCTTAATTTCGTAAATTACTATAAAATAGATAAGCGATATGAACAAGGTAATCTTATTTAAAAATACAAACAAAATAAAAACATTTTACAAAAAATTAAAACCGACTTCAAAAATACTAAACTAAAAAGTAATAAAATAACAGTTTCTTTAATATTTGTGCTTACAGCATATAATCAACTTAATCTTCTACTAATGTACAAACTTTGCGTTTACCACGTCATTATAGTTACTTTTGGAGTCGGTGTCAGCCAAGGTAGGTAGGTAGATAATGTACAGCAACAAATACGACACCGACTCCAAAAGTAACTATAATGACGTGGTAAACGCAAAGTTTGTACATTAGTAGAAGATTAAGTTGATTATATGCTGTAAGCACAAATATTAAAGAAACTGTTATTTTATTACTTTTTAGTTTAGTATTTTTGAAGTCGGTTTTAATTTTTTGTAAAATGTTTTTATTTCTTAATTTTTAGTGATTCCGAAATGCGTCGTCTTGGCGTTCATTGAAGGAGGCATGTTCAGCAGTGGACGGATAAAGGATGATGATGATGGTGATGGTGATGATGATGATGATTACGATGACCGCGACATACTATGGTGTGCTACCAAAGCATCCTATACAATTGTTACTTCGACACGTAATAAAATGATCATATCATCAAGATAAACAAAACACCAGCTTTCAAACAAAAAAATAACCATCGAAATCCATTCACAAACGGCGGAGATATCGTGTCACATACATACAAAAAAAAAAAAAAAAAAAAAAAAAAAAACACAGACGAATTGAGAACCTCCTTTTTTTTTGAAGTCGGTTAAAAATACCGTGTCATTAGCGCACTCGCTCAATAACAGAAGAATTGGGTTTTAATCTGGCAGAGTTGTACGATAAGAAATATTTCTGTACCGAAATCGTAAACGTTTAAACGTGTTTATATAAACTTATTCAATTTATTTACGTTTTTTTTATGACAGGACGCACCCGTTTATCGACGCGTCGTCGGCGGCCTCCTCCATCACCCGCTCTTCAGCCTCCTTTTGGTACATTATTGCCTCGCAGAAGGAGACCATCGCCGTCCATCGCCGAGTTTAACTACTAACTTACTACGAGACTAACTTATTACTAAAATTATTTAAAACGGGATATTTACCATGTTTTTTATTTTTATATCGCGGAGCTCGATATTTCGACATTATCTACGAATGTCTTGTTCACGAGACTGAAGTGTGCAGGTAGATGTTGAAGGCATTAGAGGTGTCCGTACCGGACTACCTCCTTTCTCGTAGGTTTGCTGCGTAAACACTGGTCACCACTACTATTGTCACTTTCACCCCTACTATTGTTAGTTGTTTTACGTACACTCAACACTCGATCCTGTGTTCGACAACCGTTTCGGTTCGCGAATATTTAATATTATTATTCTTTAAGGGATTTTATTCTTAAAATCATAGATTTAGGTAGTATTAAATATACAGAGAATATATTTATTGAAAATCGCAAAAAATATAAAGTCAAAATCATTATAGTGTTGTAATCTGTATCTACAGAATGTGAATGTATGGAAATCAAACCCGTCATCTTGCTGTGTCTCTAATTACAGGCAAACCTCTCCAACTCCCCCAGACGTTTCTTGAAGGTGATTTAATGAGCTTTTGGCGAATGAATTGTGGTATAAATTCACTAAGCTGCGACAAACGACGACATACGACCGACTAGATATATTTATGTCATAACTATAAAATTTAAATTAAGAATGATCATTGATCCAATATATACTTGTATGTATTGAATTGAATATTGAATTGGCCAAACAATACCTATTTTATTTCCTCAACGAACATTCTAAATATCAGATTACTTCAATATTTATCTAACTAATTATTTTTTTATAAAAAAACTTAATAAAATAAATTAATTAATGGATGGAACAGAACCCAAATGGATTATTATGATGGATGGTTAGACCGATATAGGAGTGAAGACGCGAAATTGCCATCTTTTGACGTTCCTCAGGGTAGCATATTGGCTCCACCATGGTTCAGGCCTTGTCGTGGCGGTGGGGCTCAGTAACCTAGGGTGATGGGCGGCGGGGGCGGTGCACCTTGGACGAAGCTAATTAGGCCGAGGGGGCTCTTTGTACCCCTCTTATAATAAGAGGGGACCGAAGAGCAGGGGGCAAGAGGTGAGGATGGGAACCTCACCCCATTGTACTGTCCGGACGTTGGGAGGGGTTGTTCTGTGGTGCGGGACAACCCCTCTGTGGAGGTGGCGTCGGTCCCTTGCGGGACTGACTAGCCGTCGAGGTGCCCTGTTTGTTTTCTAGATCCGGGGCACCTCACCAAAGGCGGCATTGGTGGCACTCGCCGGGTTTTAGTGAGTAGAGCTGCGTCCATTTACCAGCGCAGCGAGTCCCACATACCCACTCCCCAGGCGGGATGCCTCAGAGCATTTCCCGGCGTTAAAGGAATAAAAAAAGTGTAGCATATTGGGGCCTACTCTATTTTTGATATAATAGAAAATAAACTAGATTATGCAATACTAAAAAGGAAATGCTTAATCGTTTTCTTACGCCAATGACACGACTATTGCATTTTCGGCAAATACCTGGACTGATATTAAAATTAGTGCTGAACAGGTTACGGCTGCATTCGGTAATTAATATTGGTTAAATGAAAATTTATTAATCTTAACCTAAAGAAAACTAATTCCATTTCTTTTAGTATTTATAATCGTAAACAGCCGCCTTAAGATTTCAACATAAGAATCCATACATGTGATATAATAATACAACTCACACACGGCCATCTGATCCCAAACTAGGCAGAGCCTGTTCTTATGGTAACCAGACAACTGATATATATACTTATATATTTCTAAATACATACATATTATAGATAAATCACACCCAGACAGCACAAATGATCACTTTCATCACACATACATTTGTCCTGGGTGGGAATCGAATCCACGACCTTATTCTGGTTTAGCAGTCACGGTCACTAACCACTAGACCAACAGGCCAGTTTATTAATAAAATTATACACGTAATTATAATGTATGTTCATATAATATTATTAATACATTCATTAGACCCGTTATATATACGATCTTAATTTTCGAATCGATCTTAGAATTTCGAACAAACATTATACAAATATCATATTTATTTCGCGCCATAAATTATACAGGAAGTACTCGACGTAAAAACCTGTAAGGTTCGATTCCCGATGCATTGCGATAAAGCGCTTGAAAGATTCATCATAGCACCCAAGGGAGCTATTCCTTTTCAAACTTGTAGCCGACCTTCTACCCTCTGGCTCCGTTATATCATATTTTTCAAAATTTCCCTTAACTTAGTTTGGAATTTTTCAAAGCCGGTCAGTGCAAACTTACGTTCTATTGAATTGTTCCTTATAGTTTATTTCTCGTGTTTTGTATGATCGAAATGTAATCACGTTTGAAATTAAAAAAATATTCTGACATAAAAGTAACAACATCGAACAGCAAAATATGTCGACTCGAACAACCAAACATTGATGCTCGTGTAGAACGATCGTCAACTAATATATCGACGGTTTCACAGAAGGTGACCGCCGCCTGCCAGGCCTCATCGCTCTCGAGCATGCAGCGCACCACAATCGAGAGCGAGGGGTCTCCTCCAAGCACAGCCACGAGGTCGTGACGCTGTGCGGCCCATCTATCGCACACCTCTAGAATCCTGGGTCTAGTCCTCCGCAGCACCACACTCGTGGCAGGCTGGCGTCGGCTCCCTCCTGGCCACCCGACACAGTTACGCACCGAAACAACCGTGTTCAGTGACACAGGTACGCACCGAAACAACCGTGTTCGGTGACACAGGTACGCACCGAAACAACCGTGTTCGGTGACACAGGTACGCACCGAAACAACCGTGTTCGGTGACACAGTTACGCACCGAAACAACCGTGTTCGGTGACACAGGTACGCACCGAAACAACCGTGTTCGGTGACACAGGTACGCACCGAAACAACCGTGTTCGGTGAGCACCTGTGTCAGGTGGAAGGAGACGGGGCAAACAACATGAATGAGTCACCTGAGCTATATCATCGATACATTTACCATCAGGTGCCTTAACTGCTTTTTAACCTCTAACGCAAAAAGAGGGGTGTTATAAGTTTGACCGCTATGTGTGTATGTCTGTGAAATGTGTGTAAACGGGTGAATTGATGTGGATGCGATTATTTTTATTTGAAAACAGATTTCCTAGTTAATGGTAGTTAGAAATATTTTATTAAAATAGATTCACCTGTTTCAAGCTTATCCGCCTTTTTGTTATTAGGCTTTTTTTAATATTATAGCCTTTTAGTTATATAGAATAAAACTGGAAATTACCGACCGATACATAATAAATTTATATCTAATGTTTATACATCTTGTTTATTATATTAAATTTGGCTTGTATTGACGAAAGGTATCAGTTGCATATAATCTTCGCAACACACTTAGCCCCTGTATGTTTACAGCGCTTGGAAATCTTGATAACGTAAGCATCCTGTATATATTATCTGTTAAGTCGTTGCTCCTGTGATATCTATGCTAATAAGGCCACAATGTGTTTACCTTAGTGAATAACAATAATTTAATTAAAATAGCATTCACGCCGCATAATTCATCATTATCTCCTCTATTGTTAGTGGGAGGCATGCGTTATGCCGCGCTCCCGATTGCATGGGTAGCAGCATCTTGCTTGCCTTTCCCATGAAACAGCTTTGCTGTGTTTCGGAGAGTAGGGCAAGACAGGCAGTGTAATTACTGGCACCGAGACTTAACATCTTATGTCTCAGGATAGGCAACACTTGAATGAGTTTCCTGGAATAGTTCCAGGTAAACTAGTTCATGTTCATGGGCGACGTCAACCACTTACCATCAGGTGACATGCCTACCAGTTTGCTTATTACTTAGTTTGCATTTTTTAATGCACACAAAACTATAAACAAGCATGGTGCGTACAGGTGCCAGAATGCAGATGTTTTATTCGCCATGCACAGCCCTGCTTTTCTTGGACTAATCTTGAAGTTCCTTATCGATAATTATAAGTGTAAGAGATCACTAGCCATTATGAAATTACCACTAACCGAAACTGATTAAATACATATCTATTGGCCGAAACTACAATAATAATATGTATATATATGCAAGCATTATATGTAAAATGATTATTTGTTTTCTTTTTCTTTGCTTATATAAATTTTCCTCATAACATAATCTATTGTATTTTCATTTTCTTTTATATAAATCTATTATTACTTGGACCGATTATTTGATATACCCGAATATACTATACAAAATAAATTCATATTCTATAAATATATATTTTCTTGACTATTTCCTCTATAGCTCCGTCACGTCTTCTTATGATTAAACCGAACCTTTACCAGCGATCACTCAGACGCCTCGGGCCTACTGTTAATATGACACACATTTATTTCTCAAGGCTTAGGTTTTTTCTCTGAGATCGCCATTTATTGAAAACGCTTGAAATATTGACTACGAAGCGAATGAAGCGAATAAAGACAATTTTTAAATTTTTATTTCTAAACAAAATTAATAGACGACAAACTCACAATTTACTAACTTCACAAGTTAAAGAGTCTGCCATCTTGTTTTTTTCTTACTTTTCAAAATTTATTAAAAGTATTAATTCAGACCGGTGAAGGAAACATCGTGAGGAAACCTGCATGCCTGATGAGATTAAGTCTTTGAAGGTATGTGAAGTTCACCAACCCGCATTGGGCCAGCGCATCGGTGAACTGTGGCCCAAAACCCTCCTAGCCTGATTTCGAGGAGGAGACCCGTGCCCAGCAGTGGGACATATTAATTTAGATATTAAATTTGGAAATAAAATATAATTTAATCTATTATTACAGAGGTCTAGGCTCCGAATATGATTTTGTCCCATTCGGTGTCGAGACCCTTGGTCCGTGGGGTCCTAGCGCTATAAGGCTTTTTAGGGAAATAGCAAAAAGGTTAGTTGACATCATAGGAGACCGAAGAGCTGGCAGCTACCTCGGACAAAGAATAAGACTAGCTATTCAAAGGGGGAACGCTGCCAGTGTCTTTGGAACCTTGTCTAAAGGGACTCCTTTTTAATAATATATTTTAATTATATATTTTTTTAAATATATTTTTAAGGTTTTTAGTTTTAGGTTCTTTGTACATTATTAAGTCTTTATATTCGTATAATATAAGTAACGCATTATATATCTAATAATTGTATATATAATTGTATAATAATGTAAGCGGTAGTGCCATGCAGCCGAATTAGGCCGGCACGACCGGGGTAGTACCTCTCGCTCATATAACACCAGCATCAAGTGACAGCTATGTTGTCGCGTTTCGTGCGGTTTGTGAGTTTCCGGTAGCCCATTGGGGGTATAGGGAAATGGGGAGCAATGCATCTGCATAACTTTTGGTTGTGCGGATGTCTATGGCCGTCTGTAGTCACCATAAGGCTCCGACTGCTCGGTTGCCTCCTTATGACATAAACAAATTGAAGTACATAATTTGATTAAAATTATTATATTCAAATATTATTGATGTCGCTTACCTATTAACACATTTAATCAGTGTACACAATTTGGCAGAATATGTTCACACATAAAAAATTAAAAGTGCAGTAAAAATAGCAACAATGCCGTGACGAATAATATAATATAATAATTGGGACCTTTATCAATTCGACTCTAATCTTATTCGACCATACATTAAAAATACATGACCTTTAAGAAAACTGACTTAATAACACGACAATAACAATCAAACGGACATTAATATGGCACAGAACATGTAGGTGTATCGCGTTACCGACGCATATAATATCGCAGCCCAATTCCGTGCCGCATAATCTTCAGCTTATGAACGGTATGTAATTATGCTCCCCGAGCTGGAAATCTGCATTTGATATGACAACCATGACGGATCCCGACGGAGTTATCATTCATCCCACTATTTCGGATGTCTGATTACGAGAAAATGTTATGCAACTTTAACATGACTATGATAATTGCATACTCGAACGATAAATTACAAAGTTCATAGCTGAATTGTAATATAAAATGGACATATATAATATAATAATAATAATAGTCAATATGTAATATAATAATAATAATATCAACCCTTATAAGTCCCATTGCTGGACAGGGGTCTCATCCTCGAAATCAACCGATAAGTGTGATGGGCCATAGTTTACCGATGCGCTGGTCCAATGCGGGTTGGTGAACTGTGAACCTTCAACGACTTATAATCAATCATGCAGGATGCAATCTCATCAGCCGAGCAGGTTTCCTTACGATGGTTCCTTCACCGGTGAGCAAGCGATGGTCTCATGTACATATAGAAAATTTAGAAAAACCCATTTCAAGGCATCACAGCGGTCAGAATCGAACCCAGGCCTCTCACTCAAGAGGCATCCCATACCCACTAAACCGTCGTCGCTCACATGTAGTCAATAATACCTTCTATTATTTACAAGGTCATTAATAAGATTTGGCTGGCGATATAATACGGAAAACTAATGAATTTCTAATAATAATGAAAAGTAGAAGTCGGGTAGAAAAAAGTTTAATAAGAAAGAATCTACATGTTAACAATTTTTATATCATAAATTACTAGCTATTAACATAATATTATTAGCTTATAGGATCAGTATGTCTATAAAACTCATAAAGTTAATATACCTAGCGGTATATTAACTTTATGATAAAACCAAAACCTATAGGGTACTTTCCATTGCCATAGAATCATGAAATTAGTTAAGAAGCTATGTCTCACAGCATAAGTAAGGGAAAAATGTGAAAATCATTTATTTGTTGATATTTTATAAATTATTATATTATAAAACTCGTTTTTCGGAACCCTCAGCGCGAAAATCAGGCTTGCGCTTGTATTTTTGATTATACAAACTCATATATGTGAGCAACACATAATTTCTTTATAATGTATATAAATCAGTCTAAAATTCATCAGCTTAACTTAATCTGTAACAATTCCGTTCCATTCTATGGGCAGGTGACGTTTAATCGTCGAAATTCACGGGACTCGATGATAATTAACTGACAGCTACAATTTATAGCCAAAACATCCGGCTAGAAGGACCATCACATGTAGGGATGATACACCGCTGCGAAACACAGATGGAGATGTATTGCCTTCATTTAAACTGAATGACGAGTTGCTCATGCCAGAATCGGAGTCCCTAGTTCTAGTGTAGATCAGCATATTGTTGTGTATTATTGACTAGATTTGATATTTTAATAAAATTCATGTTTTTGACATTTATTTTGTATAATAGGTATATTAGAAAAGTTATATCGTCAATAGGAAACGAAAGAAACGTCGGTAATGGTTCGGATACTTTATAGTTTACACCAATCAGGTCATAACTATTTTTGCTGGCAAATCTTAGCAACCTTGGTAAAATACGTAATTATAGTTTAAAAAAACTAATAAACACGCTTTAATAGCAAACCCAACAAAAAAATTGAAAATAATTTTTAATAGATGAATTAAATGGGTTAACAAAATTACTTATTGTAAAAAATCGTGGTGCTTGTAACTAAGTTTTTATATTAACTTCACTTTTTAGAAATAGATAACGATGAATTAATATTTTTAATAATGAATATTGAGCACCCAACAAAAAAATTGAAAATAATTTTTAATAGATTTAAAAATTAATTTCAATTTTTTTGTTGGGTTTGCTATTAAAGCGTGTATTTAGTTTTTTTAAACTATAATTTATTTTTTACTTTTTAGTGTCGATTTTTTTAATTAAAGATTTTATTAATTTAAAGTACTCAACTATTAACAATCACTTTAGAAATTAGTGAGAGACTAAAAACAACACAAGTGATGTAGGTAACTTGCGCGCCTTACGCCTTCCTAGCATGTGCTATCCTGATTATCCTTATCAGGATATTGGAATAATTTTATCAAATTATTGTATTGTCATCGGTCCTCGATAAATCTACCAAGTTTGAACAAAATCTGGTCGTTAGAAGTGGGTCAAAATCATGTTCAAAGATTCCATTACATACATAGATACATAGATACAACCCAAGCTAATAAAAGCGTGGTAAAAAAATAGTTTTCACCCAAGTATATCGTAAAAAACTAATAGAGTAATTATTTTTATACTTTAAATATGTTCAACTGTGCCTATTATGATATAACAATAATGAAATTAGTTTTATTTAAAAACGACCTATATTTTTGAAATATTGTATTTTTGCTTGGTTTCCCCATCCATTTTCACTCCAAATAAGAGTGTCCCAGTGGTCGTTAGTTTTCACATGTCTGGAGTGAAAGGTGACGGTCCCATGTAGACGACCTTAAAATAACCCGGTATTTTAAAAAGTATGAACTTTTTCTAGAAGCTTACTAAATGGGGCGTGTCAGTATCTAGCCACGCCCAACGCCGCCCTCCAACAAAAGAGCAGCGTAAAATAATTATGTTTTGTATATTATGTTGTAACATGTTAGTAAAAGATGGCAGCGGGCAACGTTCTCTTTTTCGAGTTTATTCTCGTTACTGTTAATTTATTACATATATAAATGAATAAAATTTATAAAAAATCGTGAAGTGCCAGTTGAACTTGTGAGCCGATGGTGCCGTATCGTCATACATACGTTCATTGGAAATAACGCATAAAGCCATTTATTTATTTTGGACAAACAGTAGTTGCTACATTACAACTTTCACATAAAAACTATACTAAAAATATAGTATAATTGCACAACATTTTAAGTTGTCACAAGTCACAACATGCACAAAAAGAAATGTAACACTAGTATACTAAAAAGATTATACAAGTTGAAATACAGACGAAAATAATTAAAAGTAGACATATAGCAGAAAATAAAAACAGCAAAAAATACCAAAAAACGTATAAAAGCAAAATCATTTATATTTGAACCCAAAACAACTTTTTTGAAGGCAGGTAATTTATCTACATAAACATCCACGTTCTCACAGACACATTATATTATGTCTTGGATTCAAACATTTCTAGGGCACGACCTTCAGAAATAAAGTTTTTTTTTAATTTTAGTTGGATAGGCAAACTGGCAACCATGCCACCTGATGGTAAGTGGTCGACGTCGCCCATAAACATAAACTAATTTACCTGGAACGAGCCCAGGCAACTCATTTATGTGTTGCCTATCCTGAGACATAAGATGTTAAGTCTCGGTGCCAGTAATTTCACTGCCTGCCTTGCACTTCTCTCCGAAACACAGGAAAGCTGTTTCACGGGAGAAACAAGCAAGATGGTGGTACCCATGCAGCCGGTTCCCTCCCACCGGTTAAACCAACGAGAAGAAGACGTCCATTAGCCTCTTCCCCGATGACTTGGTCAAGGTTTTTCATTTGTTTTTCAACTTTTATCATCATCATAGTCCATATATTCGAGTTTTATATTCTACTTTGTTTTATTTTACTTACTATGTATTTTGTTTAAAAAACACCATAAATTTGTAAATAAGAAGTAAAGCTACAGTTTGAATTTTTCCAGTGTAAAATTTACTTTATTTAAATGTATTTGAGTTTTGTCTTTTACCAAACCAAATCAGCCCTGCACATACGTTTTAAGGCAGGTCCGCTGAGAGCAGACAAACCGACGCATTATATCGGTAGCGATGGATAAGCGGGCCATACTAGGCAAGTGCTACCTTCTTTGTGGTACCCAAGAGACTGGACCCAACGGACCAAGGAAGGGCATTTCACAATAAAATAAAAAGCCGGATTTCCTCGACCATGGGATTGTTGCGAACTTGTTTATTCTGTCTTTGACTACAAATTTCTCAAAATAGGCACATTATTCACTACTAAATATAAGAACAGTTAAAATAAAAAAGTTAACTGCGGATTGATGATAATATAACGCTGATAATATCTCACGTCAATGTAATAGTAAATGCTAGACTATATCATCATCATCAGCCTCTATCCGTCCAATGCTGAACATAGCTTTTAAAGGCAACTGTATACGCTTTTACAATAGGAAACGTTCAAAAGCTATCCATTAAAAAATTCAAAAAACTTGTTAAAGAGCGTTTGTGTGGTAAAGAATATTATAAAGTAAAAGATTTTATAGAAGATACCACACTCTGGGAATAAGGTGTTCCTCCCAGGCATTTCAGGATAAGATGTTAAAGTTGTTATAGAATACATATTATTTGAAAAGATTAGTTCCACTGAGTTTGTTTCGCCGGTTCTTCTCAGTAGGCTAGCCTTGGAACCGGTGGTAGATTCAATTGACGTTCAAAAAGATACTGTATTGGTACTATTTTTAACCGACTTCAAAAAAAGGGGAGGTTTTCAATTCGTCAGGTATGTTTTTTTTGTATGTAAGTGACACGATTACTCCGCCGTTTCTGCATGAATTTCGATGGTTATTTTTTTTGTTTGAAAGCTGGTATTTCCAATTTTGTCCCATATTAATTTTATTAAGATCTGACAAGCCGTTTTTTAGTTATTCCCAATAATGCCTGTTTGGTTGATTTCTTCTACCTCGATGATATGCTCATTTTATTACTTGTCGATGTAACAATTGTATAGGATGCTATGGTAGCACACCATAGTTTGTCGCGGTCATCGTAATCATCATCATCATCATCATCACCATGATCACCATCATTATCATCACCACCATCATCATCATCATCAACATCATCACCATCATCTTCATCCCCACCATGGTTCAGGCCTTGTCATGGCGGTGGGGCTCAGTAACCTAGGGTGAGTGGTGCACCTTGGGCGAAGCTAATTGGGCCGAGGGGGCTTTTTGTACCCCTCTTATAAGAAGAGGGGACAGAAGAGCAGGGGGCAAGGGGTGAGGCTGGGAACCTCACCCCATTGTACTGTCCCGACTTTGGGAGGGGTTGTTCTATGGTGCGGGACAACCCCTCTGTGGAGTCGGTCCCTTGCGGGACTGACTAGCCGTCGAGGTGCCCTGTTTGTTTTCTAGATCCGGGGCACCTCACCAAAGGCGGCATTGGTGGCACTCGCCGGGTTTTAGTGGGTAGAGCTAGGCAGCTCTACCCATTTACCAGCTGTCGGGCGCAACGAGTCCCACATACCCGCGTTAAAGAAAAAAAAAACCATCATCATCATTCTTTATCCGTCCACTGCTGAACATAGGCCTCCTTCAATGAACGCCAAGACGACGATTTTCGGAATCACTAACAATTAAGAAATAAAGACATTTTACAAAAAATTAAAACGGCCTTCAAAAATATTAAACTAAAAAGTAATAAAATAACTGGTTTTTTTTTTAATTTTTGTACTTATAATCAATCTTCTACGTCGGTGTCGTATTTCTTGCTGTACCCAACCTACCTACCTACCTTGGCTGACCTGACACCGACTCCAAAAGTAACTATAATGACGTGGTAAACGCAAAGTTTGTACATTAGTAGAAGATAATTATATTATAAGTTGTAAGCACAAAAATTATTAGTATTTTTCAAGTCGGTTTAATTTTTTGTAAAATGTCTTTATGAATAAAAAAAATTGATTTTGATTTTGATAGACCTCCCTCAATGAACGCCAAGACGACCGATCTCTTGTCACTCGCATCCAACACGGACCGACCACCGCACCGCGGCGAAGATCGTCTTACCACCTGGTTAATGGCCGACCAACACTTCGTCTACCTGAACGAGGCCTCCAGTCTAGAACATTATTGCCCCATCGGCCAACAAGTTATATGTATTTTATAAATGAATAATATCTGTCTAAGACATTTGTATTTTGTCTGCTTAGGTATTAAAATACAGTGTTCACCTCAGTATGAAGCGTTTAATTGAGATATTAATTAGCCACAGGGTAGACAATCGCAGGCTAATATCACATAATAGCGAACGTACACGTAACGTCGCAATAAGCAGTGAAATCCAAGTGATTTATTAGTTAACCGGTATGCTCATTAAACTGCATCACCGCTGGTATCCAATCGTGTTGTGAATCTGCTAGGTAGTCTAGCTGTAGTGTTTAGGGGACTGGTTTTTCATGTAAATGTATATGTGTGGTCTGGGTTCGAATCTCGCGCATCTTACTAATATTATAAATGCAAAAATTTGGACGTGTGTTGCTCAATCACGACAAAACTACTAAACGGATTTTGATGAAACTTGGCAATCTTATATTATCACTTATTCTGGTATATAAGCTATATTTTATCCGGAAAAATTCAAAGTTCCTACGAGAATTACATTTGCCTTATTATCATTAGTTATTACGTATTAATTCTTAATACGTAAATTTAAATGTCAAAAACAACGTAATTATGAAACGCACATAATTTTTATGTACCTGGTGCCTGGGCCGAACGCAAAAGCCTTTCAATACAATATAGGTACCTATAGAGATATGTTTCAATAAACACCACTTATATGTTTTTTTATCTATTTCTAGCAAGGAAATACATAAGCTACTTTTTCAAACTCTTACGTCATATTTATTTATATGTTAGTGTACCTTCCCGTAACTACGAGTTTTACTCATACTTTTGTTGTTTTCTAGTGTTTCAGCGATTCAGTTATTATAACAATATTTTTTACTAAATTCGTATTTTATTATGATTTTATCATTACATGTTTTTTAAAGGTTTATTTGATTTCTACAATCTTTATAAACCACTGTAATATTATCGTAAAATGTAGTTTTATAATTAATGTTATTTATTTACATTTGCGTATAATTCGGGTTTATTGAAACGTTTCTATAACAATGTTTTAGACGCGTAAAAACGTGAAAGTGTTACATTCCACGCAGCGACAGTTTCAACGTGAAATAAACGCCCGTTTGTAAGCAAAAATTATATTAAAATTTGAGATATTTTATGAAAATTGGAATATGTTGAAATTGTAAAGTTGTTTGTTCATAATTTTATATTGGTGTTTATTTATTATTATTGTATTTATTTAAACCTTAGTGTTCAAAAAGAAATCCCGTATAGTTATCATACATTTTTAGAATATCTAACCTCTGTCTAACATAAGCTTTTACAATTATTCTTCGACTTTTGTAGACGCATAACTACTTTAATGAATAGGAAAATAAATTTTGGAAGGTAAATGACATTGTTTCCGCCTTATCTTTCTTTATACGAGGTTTTATTTTCTTTCTTTTTACGAAACCATAAATCATAATAATATTATGTACAAAATAATGCATACACAACTTAATCAAAGTAAGTTTAAGTATTAATTTTAAGTATTCATGTTACCTACTTACAATTACGTATTAGTATTCAAGATATATCTTCAAAGATGAAACTCCGTCATTGTAAGCTAAAGATCTTCACAGTTTTTCTTAGTTTGTCATATTGTGGTAAATAGGATTTCTTATCTGTTTTACAGACAAATGAAAATCGTCCTGTTGAATTCTACAGCCACTTAGAGTAAATTAAACTTGTATCAACCCTTTTTATGTCCCACTGCTGGGCACGGGTCTCCTCCTCGAATTCAGGCGAGGAGGGTTTTGGGCCATAGTTCACCGATGCGCTGGCCCAATGCGGGTGGGTGAACTTCACATACCTTCAAAGACTTTTAATCTCATCGGGCAGCAGGTTTCCTCACGATGTTTTCCTTCACCGGTGAGCAAGCGATGGTCTCATGTTCAGATGCACGTAGAAATTAAGAAAAACCCCTTTTCTAGGCATCACAGGGGGGGGGGGGTCAGGATCGAACCCGGACCTCTCGGCTCTCACTCAAGAGGCCGAGCCCATCGTCTCATCATCGTCACTAGGCCATCGTCGCTCAATTAATTATATTAATTAAACTTATTAGGTAATATTCATGTGGGACTAATAAAATAGTAATCGAAAGATGTTGCATATTCATTAAGAAAAACTTTGCAATACAATTAATACCTAAGAGTTTGGTAAAATCTAATTCAGCTGGCATTTTCGTATATTTTTTCTTCCTCAACTAGTTTAAAACGCACGTTAAAGTCACTTGGTTCTAATATAAACTCCGCGGGTATAAAACTCGGCCGGGTTAAGCTACTATATTATAGTTTACCAAAAGTCCTTACTTTTAACCATTAATTTTACATACTACTAGTCGTGACCCATATACAAACGTAACGAGATTCAACAAAGTTGTAGGTAGATAACTAAATTAACTATGACATTTGCGTACAACGACGAAATCAACTGAAAGTCTGCTGCAAAGGTGACAGGAAGCGGAGAGCAGCCGAGCGAGAGCTGAGTCAGGATAACGGCCCTAACACGAGAACTCGATGACTACTCGAAAACAGATTGTAATCGAGTTTTTAGAGAGGTAACGATCAATTGACGAGAATGATTCTCGAACATTTTTAACCCCAATTTAGTTATTTTAGAATTTCTCTTTCTCTTTAATCCTTAATGATAATTTGGACGAACGAATGAATGAAGTCGAAGAATCCACGGTTGGCGGGTGGCAGCCCCCCCTCATATAAACATCAATAGTTAAGCCAGCTAGTTCACCACCAAACCGATGTAGCATTATGGCCAATAGGCCATTAGCTTAGACAATTCGAAAAAAAGACATACTTATTGTTAAAAAATTATAAGGTAATATTTAAAATTTTAAAACATACCGACTTTCAAATTTTTCTTCAAAAACAAGAAAGAATTAGGTACATATAAATTGACAGTTATGGCTTATGGGCTGTTTTGTTAATATTTTCGCGTGAGCCCCTTTTCACACGTTCCGGTTGCCGGGTAGACGGCGCCGGGTAGACGGCGCCGGGTAACCGGTAGCAAACTGTATGGGCATGTATGGAGTATGGCAGCTTTCACACGTACCGGCGTAATTTTCTTACATTTCGCTATCGGATACCCGGCGCCGGTTAACCGGCAACCGGAACGTGTGAAAAGGTACTTAGCGTTGGTGCAGCCTTAAGAGATATTGCGATACAGTAAAAATCAAGATATTGGCTATACTAGCAATCTAAACTGATTTTGAAGATTTTTTTGCACCGGTACCAGGTCTGGACTAAAACTTATCCATACCCGTACCAATAGGTACCCGGGTATCCGCCCACATAATGGATACCTATAAATTACCATACTACTACGTCATATCTACAACATATAGGTACTTCTTTGTAACCTCTCATCATCATCAATACTCACTGCAAATATTGTTCCAGGTAGGCGAGATCACCAGCACGGAGTGCAGCATAAGTTAGCCTTGGCCAGTACCAAGCCTGTGCCTAGGCCACTTTAAATTTTAATTACAAAAAGGTCCAAACAAAGGTACCGGCCGCGAGTAAGCGATTTGGCACATTGCGCCCGCGAAAGCCTCCCCCCTCCCCGCCCCCATATAATTACGTACCTACGAAATGTCGTTTAAATCTTGCACTGCTTAAATTTGAAACGAACATCACTGGTCTGTATTAATTTAATTTCACTGTTGTTGTACGAACACCGGTTTTAATTTTAGAGTAACACGCGCGTTACATGTACGTATGTACGCAACTAAAGCGCGTTACTGTTTGCAAATGTTTAATGTTTTAGTAAAGTGTAGGATTTAAAAACTTTTAAATGTGTGTGATAATCTCAGTGTACCTTCGATTACAAACGTTTTTTGTTTTACATAGGAAGGCATATGCTATGGTTAAGAATGTACTTTAGAAAAGCGGCAGAATAGTAAGAGGTAGTGACAGGGGTGGTACCTCTCGCTCAAACACCGTCGTCAAGTGACAGCTATGCTGTCGCGTTTCGTGCGGTTTGTGAGTTTCCGATGGCCCATTGGGCTATAGGGAAAGTAAGAGTAACGCATAACTTTTGGTTGTTCGGATGTATATGGGTGTCAGAGTCACCATAATGCTCCGACTGCTCGATTGCCTCCTCATGACATAAAAAAAGAATATTGTTATTGTGGGCTGCAACACAAAAATATATAGGTATATTTCTAAGTAAACTACTTGCTCTTTGAAGTTTTACACGCCTCAAAATAGAAAAAAAAGAATCTTTATCATTAGGCTCTAAAATGCAAAAATATTTTTTATTGCTAGTTCCCGAGTTAGCGTATTCAAAAATAAACAAAATATAACATTAGTATGGATATTTCAGCACACTTATACCACGACCGCCAACAGACATTGTGATCCCATGTCACGAGAAAAGTTTTTTTTAAATATTGTGGTACAGTATGCTATTCGATTTCTAAAGGTCGCTAATACGAATCCAACGTTGGTAGATATTACACAGTTATCTATCTACCAACGTTGGATTTGTATTAGAGACCTTTAGAAAGCGAATAGCACACTGTACCACCTCCTAAAACTTCTGCGACAGAATCAAGTTAAATGCAGCCCATTTAACTTGATTTTGTCGCAGAAGTTTTCAAAAAAATTTGAAATACACAAAAACTTCTCCATTCACTTTTCCATCAATTGAAATATATAAACGCGAGAGTGTGTATGTATGGATGTTCGTTACTCTTTCACACAATAACTACTTGATGGATGTTAATGAAACTTGACAATAATATACATTATACATCAGAATAACACATAGGCTGTGATTTATCCCCGTACTCCCACGGGAATGGGAAGTACAAGGGTGAAACCGAGGGGTGCTGCTAGCGTTATCATATTAGAAGGAAATCAATGGTTTTTTATTTGAGAAATATAATATGAAAGGACGGTTTTTTTATTAAATCTTTTAGTTAAGCCGGGTTACTGTATAATAAATCACCGGCCGAACGTCGGCCAGAAAAAATTCGGTCACGTATAGATAACGAATGTGGCCGTTATTGGCTTTTATGATACTTCCGACGCCTCAAGGTCAGGCTCTACAGGGTCTCCCAAGGCTTTGTTGTAATTTGAGTCACAATTTTCTAAAAATAGTCTAAAATAGACGAGTTAATTTAACATTCAAGAAAATGAAGAAAAAGAGAAGGCCTTCCCGCGACAATAATAATAATAAATAATAATATCTATGAACGCTTTTACACCACGTCAATCTGGTCCCGTGGTAAGTTCTCGAAGAACTTGTGTTACGGGTACCAGACAACGAAAATATATTTAAGTAATACTTTAATAATATAAATATATTTAAGATTTTTATTATATAACACATATTTAATACACATCCTAACCTAAACTAACCATTGAGCCACAGAGGTCGTTAATGGTGTAAAGTATTCAAAACAAATATAAAAATCTTAATAAACCACGGCAAAATCGGTAAAAAGTTATTTAATTAAAATGATTAGAATTCGTGTAGATAAACGTTAGAAAATAATAAGAAAAAAAGTGGTTAAAAGAATATTCTAGGCAAATGTAAGAATAGATAAAATTAATTAGAAACGCGAAGAATTAGACCCCGTAAAATAATAAAAAGTGTGTGTGTACTAGCGTACACTCGTAAGAAGTGAAACTTCTTTATGACGTTATTTTTCAAATCACGCGTGGTAGGGATAAGAAAAAGATGGCGCGTAACGGAAGAATGTGACGCGTAACGAAAAAATGTTACACTAATTTTTTTTCCAACCCCGATAAATAAGTTTCACTTCAAAAATTAATGTCACTAACAGTAGCATTCTTATTTCATTATCAGCATTAGTAATATATTCCTCTAATGATTTAGGTAACAAACCAAATAGATAGTAAGAGGTAGTGCCATGCTGCATTGCAGCCGAACTGGGCCGGCACGACCGGGGTGGTACATCTCGCTCACATAACACCGGCGTCAAGTGACAGCTATGCTGTCGCGTTTCGTGCGGTTTGTGAGTTTCCGGTGGCCCATTGGGGGGGAAAGGGAAAAGAAGGGCGGCGCATCTGCGTGGCCTTGGTTGTGCGGATGTTTATGGGCGGCAGCACCGTGAGGCTCCGACTGCTCGTTTGCCTCCTGATTACATAAAAAAAATAGATACCGTCATCCTTTTTATTTGGTAACCATAGTCGAGTTTTTCCCAATCTCCAATCTATGCATTCCAACAATTACTAAACACAGTATTATTTAAAACGAGATATTTACCATTTTTTATCCAGAGCTAAATTTTAAATTTTCATAAAAAGAATATTAAATTTTGTCGTCAGCAATAGACAGGAATTAAAAATGGAATCATTGCCGTGGATCAATTATTGCAGTCACATTAGAGTGGCAAAGCTGAACAATTTAATGGCGATTGACTATTCATACCACATTCGAGTGGTTGACCGCACCGATACACTTGATTTCAACTCTAATTATCCTGTAATAGTAAAGAACGAGTGTATTAATAAAATCGATATACGTACATTTCATTATTTTCCTTTTAAATATAAACATTTTCAAACAATGACTGCTTAGTCCTTAAGCTAGTCCGATGGCAAGCTTATTGGCAATTAAATTTAAGTTTATTAAAATATGTTCTAGCGTTCATTTACTTATGTCCAGTGAACAGAGACGGGCTGATAAGGAAGTATTAAAATTAAAGTTTCACACAGCTAGGATGATGTTGTTTCCCCACCATGTTTCAGGCCTTGTCGTGGCGGTAGGGCTCAGTAGCCTAGGGTGAACCCAGCACCTTGGGCGAAGTGAGCCGAGGGGACTCGTTGTACCCATCTTATAAGAAGAGGGGAGAAAAGAGCAAGCAAAGCAAGGGGCAAGGACGGGCACTTCACCCATTGTACTGTCCCGACGTTGAGAGGGGTTGTTCTCTGGTGCGGGACAACCCCTCTGTGGAGGTGGCGTCGGTCCTCTGAGGTACTGACTAGTCGTCGAGGTGCCCTGTTTGCTCAACAGATCCGGGGCACCTCACCAAAGGCGGCATTGGTGGCACACGCTGGGTTTTAGTCCACCTTACCACCTTTCGAGCGCAGCAAGTCCCACATACCCGTCTGGGGAGACCCACTCCCCCGCGGGATGCCTCGGAGCATTTCCCGGCATAAAAGAAAAAAAATGAAAAAAGGGTGTGAAACGTAGGTAATAGACGTAGTTATATCCGTGGTGCATTGGTGGCACTCGTCGGGTTTTAGTGGGCAGAGCTGAGTCCACTTACCAGCATTCGGGCGCAGCGAGTCCCACCTGCGAGTCGCCTGGGGAGACCCACTCCCCCGCGGGATGCCTCAGAGCATTTCCCGGCGTTAAATAAAAAAAAAGGATGCTGTTGTTTAAATACATAAATATATAATCTGCTACAAATGTATTCATCATACTGCAATTGTCGGAATTCAAAGCTACGAACTAAGTTTACTACTACACTGTAGACATTGTTTTTGAAGTGAAAACTTCCTTAGCCGTGTTGAGCACTTTTTGGTTGGGGAAAATTTGATAGGTTCGCGACACCGACATGCTACTATGTGCCATTATGACGTCATTATCAAATTTCAAATTTTTTGTTTCATAAAAAATTTGCATGTTATCATAAGTTATCATTTCTATTGGCAGTCTCTATGACTGGAATTTTTTTATTACAATTTGCTTATCACAAATAGACCAGAACGTTTTTAAAGTTGTAAAATGACTCCAGAATTTTAAAAGCTACAAACACAGAATAAATAATAGTACTAAAGTACTACAGATAACTTAATAGTAATCGATTTTCAATTCGAATGCAACAGGGTATCAATCTGCGACGACGCCCGGGTACATAATGAACGGAGGGAGAGGGGGGATGCAAAATGTTACTATTGCATTCCCCCTCAGAAAAACAGCTTACACTGGCAAAAATAATTAAGAGCATTAGGAGAGAGCGGAGTGTCGCATAGTAAATAGCCTGCTAAATACCCACCTACATTTATGGGACTGAGTCGGCCAGTAACTATTCTGCCTTTTAAAACGGTGTTTTTGTTTGCAAATTATTACAGCCGCGTTTAAAATGTCGTGATTTTTGTTGTATGTCATGATTAAATGGAGATATATTTTTACAATATAACCTACAAATTTCGTAAATCGTAAGGCATGATTAGCGCATTTATTAATACCAATTAATTCCATTTTCTAACCACTTGTTGTTATTATTTACATATTTACATTTTTTTATTGATTTGTTCAAAACACAAAAAGTACATAATATTTTTTCAAAAAAAAACTCAGATATAAAAAGGTTTTCATATCTGAGTTTTTTACGTACGACTCACCTTGCCCAGATAAACCCTGTTGTAACCCTGTGAGGTCACAGGGTTTATCTGGACAAGGTGAGTCGTACAAGTAATACATATATTTTGGAGTGTACACACTCGCGCATACACACTCGGTCTTATATATTTCCCTATACATCTCACATCTGTACTAGCTTTATTTTTCGCAGGGAAATCCTTATGGATGCAGCCAGGATCTTCGGGTAGATCCTGACCCAATGTGGGAGTCGCACCTGGGAGTGCCCACCCTAACTAAAACCACTGCGAGCGCCTTCAGCCGCTTTTTGAGGGTCCCGGATATGCAGGCAACAGACAGGATCACCTCAGCGACAGGCTAGCCCCGGCGAAGGCCAGACTACTCCTCGTAGGGGGAGGCTGCCCCGCCGCTACTAAGCAGTCCCCACGACGTCGTACCATACAGACCCAGGTTCCCATCCTAAGCCCGACACGAACACAGGGGCGTTACTGGAGGCGCATTAAATAGCGCCTCCTGCTGAGGCCTCGTCGGCGGCCTCCTCTCTCACCCGCTCGTCGGCCTCCTTCTGGGACATTACTGCCTCGCAGAAGGAAACCACCGCCGTCCAGAACACATCGTCACCGAACATCGCGGTGATGTCGCTCGGCAGAGACAAGTCCCCTCCGATCGTTACTAGCTCCTCAGGCAATTAATTTACCTACTTTGGGATTAAATATTCTATTTTACGCGTTCCGTATTTGCTTTAGGTACGTAATATTTATTTATGTAAGAAATGGTCTTAGCTTTGTTGGTCGTGTTTTTTTTTCTAAGAATTCTGGGCTATTAATTTCTGTTAAAATAGAATCCCACAAAAAACAGTTTCACTGTAAAATGTCGCGCCAAGTACACGTCTAACTATATACACGTATAGCAAAAATAAAAAAATAAAACTAATCTTTACAAAAAATATGAATTAAAAAAACCAAGTACACAAAACCTCTCGGATTAAAAGAAACACTCATTAAAACCTGTGAAAATTGAAAAAACAATTGGTGTAGTATATTTACAAAAAAAAGAAAAATTTGCAATCTACAAAAAAATATAAATTAAAAAAAAGTAATCATTGTGATTTTCAATAATTGCAAAATTTTTGTGGCAAATTTTACAATTGAAAACAATTTTTTAAACGTACTTGGCGCGCGTCATTGAGTACCCCAAATTTTTTCATGGCTAATCTAGAGCTAGGGTAATATTATTCTGTGATCTACAGCCAGGAAATTGGTATGGAAAAGGAGTATAAAAACAACAATTGTTGCAACCCTTCTACGCCATGTAGTTGGCCTCACTAATGATTATTTTGATGTCTTAAATCAAACCTATTAGAATTAAAATTCAAGCTCGTACCCATTTCTTTATATATTTCTTATTCCTATTACATTTATACTCATATGATTATGACGCTTTCTTGCCTTTTAATTGAATCAAGAAATAAGGATTTTAATAAAATCATTATTACTAGTAAGGTAAAGTACCCAGTAAATGCTCAGAACCACCTTTCCACTCTTTTTATTTGTATATCTGCATTTTTGAATATAGATATACAAATGCAGAGAGTGGGCAGGTACTGGTTCCTGAGCAGCTACTGGGTACTTTACCTTAGATAATGTTTATTAAATTGTTTTTGAAAATTATAACATTAATGAATGCTTGAGGAACACAAACTTCTCGAACTGATATGACATTAATAATTATCTTAGTGATATTGTGAAGCCATTTACATCGAAAATGACGCGCGCCAAGTACGTTTACAAATTTGTTTTCAATTGTAAAATTTGCCACAAAAATTTTGCAATTATTGAAAATCACAATGATTACTTTTTTTTAATTTATATTTTTTTGTAGATTGCAAATTTTTCTTTTTTTTTTTTGTAAATATACTACACCAATTGTTTTTTCAATTTTCACAGTTTTTAATGAGTGTTTCTTTTAATCCGAGAGGTTTTGTGTACTTGGTTTTTTTATTTCATATTTTTTGTAAAGATTTGTTTATTTTTTTATTTTTGCTATACGTATATATAGTTAGACGTGTACTTGGCGCGACATTTTACAGTGAAACTGTTTTTTGTGGGATATCTCTTTTTTTTGTAAAGCATATATTAATTAACATAATTACATTTCAAATATTTTAATATTTTAAATATTTATACTTCTTGAGTAATTCATTTCAAATACTTTAAAATTTTAAACTTAAACTTCTTAAGTAATTCATCAAAATTTTTGTTCTTAAATTTTCTCAAATAATTTAATAATAAAAGAGGTTAGTACTATTACAATACTTTTACTTTAAATGACGCTTCTGACTGACCAGTGACCAATGCAACATCGTCATATTTTTTTTTAATGTTATTTTGATTTTCAAAATTAACATAGAGCATGCGTTCCTGTTATTCCTCCTGTTTAAATATTTAGAGTGTAAAAGGGAAAGTTAGATACCAGATGGCGCAACATGCAACTTGACCGGCTGTTCAAATCAATAATTAAATTAAAGTAAATTATTATATTTGCTTATTAGTAAATCATGTAATAATAAGCTCAAATATGTAATTAAAAAATTTAATATTTTTTGTTCTTGTCCAATATATGATTCATTATTATTTACCCTGAATTTATTAAGTTATAGTTGCACACTGCCATGCCTTCAGAATAAAAAAAAATCAAAACTTTAGATGTATTACTTTCTTTATTGTTTTCTTAAGAATAATTCAAATCCAACTCCATACGAAGAAAGTTATAAATTTACTTGATACCAATGTACTTATTATTATGTTTATTGTCCTTTAAGGCCTTTAAATATTCTCCTTTCCAGAAGCTAAAAAAATGTAAAACAGTAAGGAAATAACTTCAAATGAAAATAATTAAAATTAAGAAATACTACACACATAATGTCTCGCAATTTTTGTTTACAACCAGCTCTTTTCCGCTTAAAGTTCTTTTTATTGCACGGTCTGTTACAATGGGAAAACAAATTGTATTGACAATAATAAAAGTATGACAAGTCAGAAATTTGAAGTAAAATTACTTACATAATATCATAATCAATACTGAAATTAACTTGTCTGTCTCTATTTGATTATTGGAACAAATATAAGTCATCAACATATAATGCTATAACAATTTTTACATCATTATTCATTGTTGTAAAAACACATGGCTCTATACGACTCCTTTTGAAACCTAACTCACATAAACATTGCTCCACTCTCTAATACCATGATCTAGATGATTGCTTTAAACCATAAATTACTTTGTTTAACAATCTTATTCTTATTTGAATCACAATTAATAACTAGTTGAACCTTATAAATGTCCTCTTTAAGAAAACCATTTAAGAATGCTGTTTTAACATCTAAATAAGTGACATCTAAATTTAACTGAACAGATAGTGCGAACAATAATTTCAAAGTAGAAAGTCTGACATCTGGTGAGAAAGTCTATTCATAATCAATACCAGGCCTCTGTGTAACCTTGTGCCCTTAGCCACTAAACATGCTCTGTAACATAATTATCACTATTTAATTTCCTTTTATATACCCACTTGTACTGTACTAAAGTTTAATCAAAAGGTAATTCACTCACAGGAACTCATACATCATTTTCTTCAAAAGCTTGCATGCAGCTTTTCCTCTATTGCCTCAACCCACTTGTCTCTTTCTGGGCTCTCCAGAGCTTCATGGACACAGACTGGATCATTAGTAACATTTGGACTCAACGTTGTACATAGATTTGGAAATCTATAACGCTCTGGCAGCTTTTTTATTCACTTAATTTGGGTCCCCCTTTACTAAAAGTAAATGGTACTGGTTCCTCATTTTCTTCTTCAGATTGCTGTCTGTGTATGATATTCCCGTAACTGCTCCATCTTTCATTTTATTCTGGTCATTTATATTTAAATGGCCAATCTCCTATGACACACTTCACTAATTACTGTTGAAGTAGGAGTAAAAAAACATTGTATATGTTCCATGACCAACTTATTAATACCATCTTCTTGGTTTGCTACAGCCACCAAACTGTTTTTTCTATTGTAAACATAACAGCATTTCTCCTTTAACCCCACATTGTTTCCATTCTTGATAAGTTGACTAATATTATACTAATATAGAGTATAGCAAAAATTTAATGCCAATTTAATTGGTAGGAGATGAAGTCAAGAAACAAACTCCAGCGGCATTTATTATGCGGTTATGTCTAATTTTTAGAGTTTTGACCGAATAAAATCGGTTGAAACTAAATAAAAAAATACATTAAAATCACATTAAAACACCACAATTACATAGATAGAGATAGTACATCTCACTTTGTTAAATAATTTTGTTATTTCTCGAAAAATAATTAGACTGTATTGTCATTTTTCTTTCCAATTGGCATTTTCTGTTGGAACCGGCTAAGACCTGAGGCCATGCTGCCATATCTGTTGTGTTAACAAAAATATCTTGTCTGTGCTTTGGAGAAACGGCGGAAAATGCCAAAAAGCGCGGCTCTGCCCATCTAGCACCCATCAATCAACTATCACTTCCCATTCTATTCACCCAGAACAGTTCACCATAATATTCGCCAACGAATCACATTATATATTACACAGATTAAGTTTTAAAAACAAACACTACAGAAAACCATCAGAACAGTCCTACAATAGAAAACCACTCCAGAACAGTTCTCCACAATATTCGATAACGAATCACAATATATACAGTTTTTAAAACAAACACTAGTAAATCACTCAGGATGAACAAAACACAAAATAATAATTAATTAACGGGAAACTGGGAAGAAAAGAAGAAGATTGAGCTCTTAACAGAAACGAATATATGAAACAAAAGACGTTTATCAAATAAAAAATACGACAGAAAAAATATATTATACGAAAGACGTTTATCAAATATAAAATATGACAGAAAAAATAAATAAAAATAAGCTATAGAGAATACAAGAAAACAAAAGAAATACTTAATTTTTAATACAACACCGTATATTGATAACGATAGGCAGCATAGCCTTTGCCTGTTCCGATAGGATAAAACTAAAAAACAAGCAACCAACTTCGATGTCAAAACTCAAAATTCGCACTGTAACGTCATATAAAATATTTTCTCTGAACCTCTTTAATCGCAAAACGGCGCAAGCAATAATTTTCATGTTTGAAATGTATTAAATAATTGCTGAGACCCAATAATTTTTTGTAATATGTGTAAAATTCGTAAAAAGAAACTTATTAAAAATAGTGTGAAGTCTTAGTGTTTTGGCAATAATAACAAAATAAAGCCCCAAAATTTTATTTTTTGTTTTGGAGTTTATGTTTACATATGTCTCGAGAATATATACACAGTGCCTCACGCCAAACTACTTGGATGTGTTCTTGGCGCTAGACACTAACGTGTCTCCTGATATACAACACTTTACGAAACCCTCAGCACGGTCGGACTAGCAATACTACTTGTGCGACTTGACGCTCGGCAGAGACAAGTCCCCTCAGATCGTTACTAGCTCCTCAGGCAATTAATTTACCTACTTTGGGATTAAATATTCTATTTTACGCGTTCCGTATATGTACATTATTTGCTTTAGGTACGTAATATTTATTTATGTAAGAAATCGGTCTTAGCTTTGTTGGTCGTGTTTTTTTTTTCTAAGAATTCTGGGCTATTAATTTCTGTTATATAGAATATACAACACTTTACGAAACCCTCAGCACGGGCGGACTAGCAATACTACTTGTACGAGCAATGCGGTCATATTAAAAAAGGACCACAGGAAGGAAGGACACAAGAAATTACTATAAAACAGTTATAAATATAGCATACCTACGTACGATATATTTACATTGGTAGTACAGAAGGTTTAATGTATCAAATGACACGTAGACGGGGATGACCTTTGTCCTTTGTCACTCCACCATTAGCGCTGACGTGTCAATGGGCGAGGTCGAAAGCTCTTAGAAATGCTAAACCTCGCGAACACCGAATGCATCATTTGTTGTCTGTCAGTTCTTGACGACGGTACATCGGCTCCGACCTAAAAAGTAATCCTCCAATTAAATTTAACCACTGCCCGTGAAATTGTTTACCATTTCGATAAGACGACTATAAGTTTGTATTGCTTAGGAAAGAACTTGAATAGTATATCTGTCTGTTCGTATATCATATATTCGAAGACTATTAAACTACAAAACCTTTGATAATTTTCTGAGAAACATCTAAATCTTGTACAAGTCTTCACCCAAAGCGCATTTGTATGTAATTAGTTGTTTCCGCGTATTTTCTTGCATAGATTTACATACATGTAGATTATGCGTTGTTGTTTTGATAGCGCAAGAGCAAATTTATTAACACGAAGAGTAGCTTATATCCTATTTCTGAATGTCCATTTTTGGGGGAAATAAAGCAAATCAGTTATTCGTCAACTAATTTTTTACATTTATAATAATAATAATATCTTTGGACGCTTTCACACCACATCAATCTGGTCCCGTGGTATGTTCTCGAAGAACTTGTGTTACGGGTACCAGACAACGGAAATATATTTAATACTTTTATATACTATACATATATTTAAGATTTTATTATATAATACACATATTTAATATAGATCCATGACCCAGGAACACAGAAAATATTTTTGTTCCCTGGCGGGATTCGAACCCGCAACCTCCGGCTTGAGCGCCAACGCGCTCACCACTGAGCCACAGAGGTCGTCAGATTTGTAATTTAACATTGATATAATTCTACTGTAATATTATAATTAATGTAAAAGTAAGTTTGTTTGTTACGTTTTCACGCGAAAACTACGTAACCGATCATCGTTAAACTTTGTACACATATTTTTAGAGGTATTAGAAGTAGCATAGGATAGTTTTATGAAAAAAAAACTAAAATCTTATCTTGCGCAGACGAAGTCGCGGGTATCAGCTGGTATACAATATGGTATACATGATTCAGCATTTTAATGCGTATATGATAATGCATATAATTGAAAGTTCAAAGGTCAATATCACGTCAATATTATAATATTCACTCTATTAGAATCGATTCGAGATTAAAATTCTCTCTACGCCCGTCTGAATTAATATGTAGACGTGGGCGAAGATACTAGATAGTATTAAAGACTAGATTATATTATAATTACTGCTCCACGTTATCACATAGTAGAAAGGCTTTTTGTAATGTTCCCTTTTACATAGATATTCTGTCCCTGCATGGATTTAGTGGAAAGACAGGCAGTAAGAGGTAGTGTCATGCTGCTTTGCAGCCGAATTGGGCTGGCACGAACCTCTCGCTCACATAACACTGGCGTCAAGTGACAGCTATGCTGTCGTGCGGTTTGTGAGTTTCCGGTGGCCCATTAGGGGGATAGGGAAAAGGAGGGCAAGGTATCTGCAAGCCTTTTGGTCGTGCGAATATCTATGGGCATCGGTAGTAAGGCTAAGGTATATAAGGCTCCGACTGCTCGGTTGCCTCCTTATGACATAAAAAAAGAAGTGTCTGTGTGAATGCTGGGCCCTTTTCCGTCTCGAATTTTGCGTATTCTTTCGGTCATAGTTTTCTTGGGCACGTTAAAATAATAGGCCCAAAAACTTTTATACATAAAATATATAACATCATTTTGAGCCCCAAAGAGCCACCTGGTCTCACAGAAGATGAAGGCATGTGTCAAAATTAGTAGATTAATATTCACTAACCCACTCAAGACCAAAATTATTAGCTGGATTGTGTATCTCTTAATTAATATAAAAAAATACATTATAGACTTAACAGAACACGTTAAAAAGAAATACACGATTACAATAAGTGTGTATTTCTTTCACCAATTCCACCCGGGCCTGGTTTACTTTTCAACCGTCAGCACAGTCACGTCCAAAACTGTTATTCTTGTATATCGAATAAAAATATCTCTGTGCTGGTTTCCTAGCTTAGTTCAGCACTGGATATATGTCCAATCATTCTCATTTCATTATATATATCTTTGTAAAAGCTGTATATATACATCACTAGCTTTTGCCTGCAGCTTCGCTCGCCTGAAGTTTGAGAAAGTAGCTTATGGTTTTCCTTGCTAGAATGAGATAAAAAAACAAACATATAAGTATTTATTTATTAAACACTATCTAGTGATCATCATCACCATCAGATGATGGGACGTCTGCTAGTTTGCATAACAAAAAAACCTATAAATTTAAGTCACTTTTTTGTCGGCCTGTTTGTGCATCGATCATTCCTAAACTACACAGCTGATTTTGATACGGTTTTCACTGTCAGCTTCGTTATAAACTAAGGCAGACCCTAAGTATGATACACCAATCTTTTTTATCATAGAAAGTAGAGAAAAGTGTATTTGTTTGTGAGTTTTGAATTAACTCAAAACCGATTTAAAAAATTCTTTCACCGTTTGATTGCTACGTTCACATTGAGTAACATATTATGCTATAAAATAATTATCATCGATCCCGATACAGCTGTAAATCTAAGTTAACGCGGGCGGAGCTGCGGGCACCAGCTAGTTCTTAAATATTTAGTGAGTATTACTACGGTATTGTGACGGTAATACCGTATCATGTATAAGCGAACAGTACGTGATTCGGGAATGCTATCAATTCATTTAACAAAATATAAACTTATTCTCCAATATTTAACAATTGGCAAAAGCGAACCATTTAAAACGCTGATTGTGTTCTGTGTCCCTGAAACGTAGCAAGCGATTTGTCCGTTGACTACTTTTTACCTTCGATCAATTTATCAAGTGGGAACAGACGTGTGTCCGGGACTGCCGGGTGCCGGGGAGAGACCCTGTATTCCGGACACGCGACAATAGTGGTTGGGATTCGAAGATCTACCAGCGTGTCAGCAAACGCGTTAACACTCTTGTTAAGGTAAATGACGTTTCTACTAAATAGGGAGAATAATCTAAATTAATATTTATATGAAAGATGTCGCGAGTTGGGAGTAAAATGGGCTCGTGATGGTCAACGGTGTGACACTGACATATCTTATTCCATCTTTGGATGTACTCATGATTTAATAAAACCTAGGATTAACACTAGGACCTACACAAATATCGTGCATACTTGACAACATTATTGGAACATATAATGGTCGCCTCTTTAGTGATGTACCATTTAAGATTTTCTTTAACCAATATCATCGATTAATGAAAAGTTGTTGAAAAACTAGCACAATTTGAAAAAAAAATTAGGGTAACTAGGCTAAGTGAAAGTCGACTTTTTGTATTTTCAATCGTAACTAGTTCTATCTCTTTTAGATATATAAATAATAATAGTTAAAATAAAACTAAACGTGTTTAGTTTTTAGACTATCTCAACTACATTAATCCTAATTTGCAGTAAGTATCAAAACGACACGGACATAAACCGGAGTGCAGGCCAAAGCGTCGTAGATCGTTGGCTGTGGCCCAACCCTTCAAGACAAGCGACACAAAGTGATCGTTTACCGCCTTCATTTGCCAATCTCTTTGAACATAATGTACATTAAATTTTTGTTAAGACTCTTTAAGTTACAAATTTAAAATCTTTAAAATCTAATAACAAAAAATATGAATTCCACAAAAAAACCCTTTTTTCCTTTCTTTCTAATTTCACTAAATGTATCTGTAGCATTTGGATATATTGATTTAATAACAACCTTTGAGATTGTTCATACGCGCAAGAATATAAAACCAATTCCTAAAATATATCGTACCTATAGGTAACAGGACGGATACGAGACCCCACCATGCTTCAGGCCTTGACGTGGAGGTGGGGCTCAGTAGCCTAGGGTGAGCCTAGCACCTTAGGCGAAGCTAATTGAGCCGAGGGAGATCTTTGTACCCCTCTTATAAAAAGACGGGACAAAAGAGCAGGGAGCAAGGGATGATGACGAGAACCTCACCCCATTGTGCTATGTGGTACGGGACAACCCCTCTGTGGAGGTGGCGTCGGTCCCTTGGGGGACTGACTAGCCGTCGAGGTGCCACCTCACCAAAGGCGGCATTGGTGGCACTCGCCGGTTTGTAGTAGGTACAGCTGCGTCCACTTACCAGCTTTCGGGCGCAGTGAGTCCCACATACCCGCGTGGGGAGACTCACTCCCCGCGGGATGCCTCAGAGCATTTCCCGGCGTTAATGAAAAAAAAGGGAGGATACGAGAAATACATGATAAATTGCACTTAAAATGTCCTATTTCTTTTAATGAAAGATCCCGAAGGGTCCCTTCGTCTGTCTTCAACCGTAGGATTTTCAGAATTAATATAATTGGACCAGCAATAATAAATATACCCTTAGACTACTCTTAGTCTCAAGACTAACATAACTGAAGACTTAAATATAAACATTTTTGATAAAAATTTTATCCATTTATAAAGAGTTCTAAATTATGATTTTTTATGTGAAACTATTTTTAAATAATATTTTTTTTATAGATTTTTAAATTAGTCGGATGAATAGCAACAGCCCCAAGAAAGTGTATATTCATACGATTAGCTTATGAATACAGACCACGGAAATACTATAGACGAGGTAAGGGGCGTGGCGCATGCTACCGCGCTCATGTGTATAAGTACTGATTTACTGTATTTATTAATATTTCGAAAAATATTCGAGCCAGTAATCCATTATGGTTTAGACTTACAATTCTTTAGTACGACATTAACGGCATACGCTGCTGTCGTGCGTAACGCGCAATGTATTGGGCGGCTATAGTTCGTACACCAATTCTTCAAGTCCGAGGCGACACATGATCGATGCCTGTATCAGTGGCTGGCTTACTGTTGTAATTGGGTGCGTGTAAGTTGGATACGCTGGTTTTGGAATAAATAACTTTCAATGCCGTCATCATAGTTCATATACTCCGTGCGTATGAAAAAAAAAATTAATCGTCCGATTGGCGGATGAATAGCAGCAGTCATTAAATTGTCATCGAAATCTACAGGCGTTTTACACAATATTTAAACCTTTATTAAACTACCTTTGTAATGATAATATTTGTTGTGTTTTAAGTTGTGAAATACTTAAATAATTTGTAAGTTTACTAAATAGCACTTGTCATAAAACTTCACGAATACATCACTTATTCTCAGATCAAGTAAAAAAAGGTAGATAGTGCACTTAGAACAAGAAAGTGAAGCCACTTTTTAAAGTATGTGTGAGTGAATGAAGGTTTACCATTTTTTAAAATATCCCTTAAAACTGCATACAGGGCCGGATATTAATTTGTGCCGCCCTGGGGCACTGAAGAAAATGCCGCCCTATGACTTAAATTTTATTTTAATAGTTTTCATATCTTATTTTTTAAGAATTAGAATAACTAATTGATTGCAGGAAATTTATTATGTATTATATAGCATTTATTATACATTATGTGTTATTTATATTTATTCTTTATTTACTCATATATTATATATTATTTATTATATACTATAGTAATATAAAAAAATTTTTTGTATTTTTCTTAGAATTATAAGTTTTGCACTAAGAACGACTTATATTAGTATTGCATAATTTTTTTCACAGGCAAACTCGCCTAACTTTTTGAATTGCAAACTGGTCGATTAAATCTTCACAATCTAAACATTGAAGCACATCTGATTCTATGCATAGAATAGTTAAGCTATTGAGTCTATTTGCACCCATTGTAGCAATAACTTAAATTTCCTATATTATAATATACAAAATTTTAATGTGATACATAATACTTGAATTATATTTCTTGAAAGATAAAATGTTTATTTAAAAGAATTAGTTAATTATATATTGTATAGAAAATTTTATCTCACTTTCCAAATTTTGCCGCCCTAGAAAATTTGCCGCCCTGGGCACTAGCCCCGACTGCCCCTAGTATAAATCAACCACTGACTGCATATTAATAAAAATAGGTACTATGTGAATGCGACAGTGAATATTTTTATAAAATACAATAATATTACGAATATGTAGGAGGCGTGTAGGATCACTGTATAAACTGTCTCAATAGATAGGTATCTTATTGACACAATTGTTTTATTTATTTATTTATTCCCATAAATGTAGTAAATAATGTGATATTAAAAAAAAAACAAGTTTCAAAATAATTGATTATAATGGTAATTAGAAAGTCACATTTTATCAATACACAATTTAAATTAAATACATAATAATGTCGTTTTTCATAAAAAAATAAAAACATTTAAATTATAAAAACATTTCTCTGTAAGCCACGCTGTTACATTTTTTTAAATGTATTAAATGTTAAATCTTTAAATTTATAAATAATTAAATAGATAGTCCCGTTGTGGGTGCGTGAGTCCCAAAAAAAATACAACATAGGTTATACGAGGTCATTTCGATTCAGTCATAAAGCGATCAAATAATAAAATAATAATTATGTCACCTCTGTACTTAATTATTTTGCCATGGCTTTGCCTGCAATGGACTTGCCCACTATTGGGCTATTAGAAATACTAACTTCTGGCAACTCTCTCCCGATACGTCATTTCGGGGCAATAATATTATTTATGTTGATCAACCTCAAAATGGTGTTAAAATATCTTAAAAGAATATAGTCTTGTATTTATTTGTGCGAAATGATATTTCTTCAGACTCTTTGGTCACCTTTGTATTGTTTTGACACCATAAAATTACACATAACTGTATTTTTTTGGCAAATTTACTGCACGACGACTCGTAAGATACTACTACTCACACATACAAAAATGAGCTTAGTTTTGGTGCATGTGTGTGCGTGAGCGCGTGTATTTACATGGAGCTGAGTTTTGTGGCTTCAGTATTAGCAAAGGTCGTGCGTCATCTACCTTTTTTTACTTCATCTGAGCACTTATTTAGAAAAATTTCGATTGTAAAGTTCATTAAATATGGCCCAGGTTACGCAGCTGTCGCTATACTAATATTACTTTAGTTTATTTCGCTAGTTCAAAGCCGATTCATTATAACATCAGGTTCTTGCTCAGACTTTCCTTTAGATTTATTTCTTAACAAATATAAAATCAATTAAACGCATTTTTGTTCATAAATATTTATTAATAAATTAGAAAGTGATTACAAAGAAAATTTATTTGTTTGGAATGTACATTGTCTATACTATACTGTCCATAGATATTATAAAAAGAACTAAAGGTAAGAACAGATGCATAATTTTTTTGATAATAATCTGTGGATTACGTGCATTTAATAATTAATTTACATATTATGGTATCATGTTGTTTAGCTTTCCTTATCTTAATAGATAGGTTATTTAACGCAAAAAGGAAACTGATAGAACAAAATATATGTTCTTTACAGAAACATCAAAGCAGTAAATTTATGCATCCATCATATAGTAACAATGATGTATTAAGAGTAAGTAAAAACAGACACATTACATACCTTTGGTAAAACGCCTTATTGTCTATGGCTATGCGTAATACCACTTTGTAACTGTAACACGTACTTACAAAAGGTGAAAACTTTCTCAATTTAGGTATTATAAAAAGATTATAACATCAATACTCGCTTTGTTCTATGTATTATAAAACAATTCTAATAACTAATATTCGTATTGTATTAATTTTGCTATTTCACTAGAAATATTAGGGACTTCAGGCGTGTACAAGTTTATAAAAGATATAAAACACGGTGGTTGTTCTAGAAAGTGTATTTGAGATGACCACTTTACAAATATGTCGATTAAAAATCATACCAAGTTACAAACAATACATATTTATACCAACAAAAACATTAAATGACGTTTCTTTCGTTATCAGTAAATATCTACAGAGAAAAATATAATATTAACAATACATCTTAAATACGTAGTCAAAGGTAAAGAATCGCACATTGGCGCGAAAACAAATTTAAATTTAGAACAAAAACTAAATTGTCTTTGGCCACACCTTTTCTACCGAATAATATCAACATTTTAAGTGATCACCCATCTTAATATGACACATTATAAATTTAAACAACAAATTTTATATTTCAATACGAGGTACTAGTAGCATACAGTAAAATTTTATAAATTTGATTCTACGTACAAAATATCACATGGATCAACAGTATATTACACTACCTATTTAAAAAATATAGAAAATTTAACTATATCATAGTGAGACTATACACTATTTAAATTATGCGTTTAATATGACTTGAGTCAAAGATAAACGTTTACATTAATTTAACAATAAAAATTACAACTTTTTACATTTTACAACTATTATAAGCATCGAGTTAATAAAATTCAATAAACGTGACAACTGATGAATTTTTTGGCAACATTACAATTTTGTAACCTACGAAATAAAGAAAAATTCGAATTTTAAATAGAGGTATTTTCTTTTTTTTACCCCTAACTAGATGGTGAGTATGAAAATTTCATAGTAGTATGCAAGTTAGATGCGTGGACGGTTTTCTTGGCGTTCATCCATAGAGGCCAAAGACCATTAATGGATATGGAATTATGGTGATAATGATTACTTTCATATACATTTTAATACACGGATAACCTACGTTCGTGTAATAATACACTGATAGCACACGTTCGTGTAACAATACACGGATACACACGTTCGTGTAACAAGCAAGGCAAAGACGTTTTATCTCTATTTAGTTAACTCGATGATTACGTAACCTATACTAGAGACCGTGTATAAGAAACTAGTCATTGGATTTTAATACTTTAGAATTGAGATACTATGGCTCATTACAAAAAAATATTGATTTACTCAATACACTTTAGAAATCCCTTTGACAGTCAACACTGTCTAATTTCATTACGTGTGTACTTTACACACACTTTTTCTCTTAGATGCTATGTCGCTAATATAAATCAAAATGTTGCAGGACGTTAGAATTAAGGACGATATATTTTATTATATCTTTTTCATTTTACGCAATTTAAATTTTCCTCTCAAAACCTGTTAGTTTAAAGAACCTGGGGTTTATTAATACCATTGATATTTTACAAAGTTCATCGACTTAGGGGTGTGCCCCATAACTTTGGGGGTGTGTTCCGTACTCTGACCACTTTAGGGGCACGTCAATTATACTTTAACACTTTTCTTAGTCGTAACTCTCGGTGAGTGTGAATACAGCTTCTTAAACATGTCCTGTATGTTATTGTCGGGGAACAGATTACAGAGGGTGGCTGGAACAAAAATTGTCTACTTTTAAAAGAAGATTTTGACGTGAATTTTTTTTAGGCACGTTAGAGAGAATTCGTGTTATGGCGTCACAGTGAAACACTCGAGTGACACGGTCGGGTGACATGATCGGGTTGACTTGGCTGATCGTGACTATTTTAATTAAAAAAAAAAATGAATTAGTAAAAAATTACTCAGTCGTGTGTCCGACACACTGTTTTTTCCTTTTTTATGAACTCCTCGTTTGAAATGTTGAAGGTCATTCGAATTCACTCATATACAAAATAACGCTATTTTGATAATCTTGATCTATATTTAATCTTTTCGATAAACCTATACTGACAAGACCATCGCTCACTCGGTATTGAAGCTAGCACAACTCATTTTACAACATATTATGTACACATTAGTAAGAGGTAGTGCCATGCTGCTTTGCAGCCGAATCGGGCCGGCACGACCGAGGTGGTACCTCTCGCTCACATAGCACCGGCGTCAAGTGACAGCTACGCTGTAGCGTTTCGTACAGTTTGTAAGTTTCCGGTGCCCATATTTATAAGGAAAAGGAGGGCAACGCATCTGCATAGCTTTTGGATGTGCGGATGTCTATAGGCGTCGGTAGTCACCATATGACACCGACTGCTCGGTTGCCTCCTTGTGACATAAAAAAAAGATTCCGACGAATTGATAACCTCCTCCTTTTTGAAGTCGGTTAAAAAAAACACACTACCTTCTAATAACACAAGTATGAGCCGCCGGTTGATCTCGTGCGCTTGGAACAGGTCGAACACGGTCAGCAGGCCGCGCCGCGCCGCGTCCGTGCCCACGATGTGCTTCAGCTCGTCTGATGAAATTCATATTTTTTTATGTTAGTTGGATAGGCAAACTGGCAAACGTGCCACCTGATGGTAAGTGGCCGACGTCGCCCATGAACATAAATAGTTTACCTGGAACGAGCCCAGGTAACTCATCTATGTGTTGCCTATCCTGAGACATAAGATGTTAAGTATCGGTTGCCAGTAATTATACTGCCTGTCTTGCCCTTCTCTCCGAAAGCAAGCACAGCAAAGCTGTTTCACGGGAGAAACAAGCAAAATGGTGGTACCCATGCAGCCGGGAGCGCGGCACTGCGCTTCCCTCCCACCGGTAATCGGATTTACGTATTTTAATATTCAATATTCATATTGTTATTAATCCATTTCTACGTAACAGAGTATCCCACAAAACTTTCAAGGTTTTGCTTAAAGAAATCTAAGAAAAATAAATAAATAAATATGACCACATAAACGTAGCCCCTAGTAAAATGATGAGAAGCTTAATGTTACTTGGATAAGTAAACCACAGATAGGTAAGAGATCAGCGTCCATGAAGAGTGGGGCGGGTTTACCTGGCTATTGCCCGGTAACCTCCATCACGTGTAACATAAGACGGTAAGTTTCGAGACCTATTAATTACACTGCCGGTAATGCCTTTCTTTCCGAAACACCGCAATACTATTTTACGGAAGAAATGCACTTGGTGACACCCATGCAGGCGGACGCGCGACACCAGAGCATCCTTCCCACGTCCTTCATACATTAGACACGGAAATAAAAAAGAATGCGTATGACGTTCGCTCTATCTCACTCTCTCTCGATCTTTCTCACTCACTTGCTCCCTACTCTCACTCCATGTTTACAAGGGAATGAATTTCTCACTCTCTCTCAATCGGTCTCAATCACTCTTTCCGTCTTCCTGGACAAAAACGTTGCACATTTTCGTGACGTTTCATCCGTAAAAATTTTACCCATCATGCACACATTATGCGCGCAAAGAAGTTTCACTTCAAAAAGTGGCGTATATCTAGTAGTGGAGGGAATAAATGATGATGATGATGATGATGATGATGAAGGGTGGTACACCAGCAGTTACCCGAGGCCAGCGACAGCAGCGCCACCTTGGCGGCGATCCTGCTGCGAGCGCGCGTGGGCCCGTCCCGCTCCCCGCCCGCGCCGGTCGCACCTCGGCTCGTCAGCCACTGTCTGGAATTACAAATACATAGGTAATAATCTATCTCTATATTGTTATTAAATGAAAATAACTGATTTATGCTGGTTATTATTTAATTAAGTTTAATAAAATACTTGACACTAGTAACGCTTACCGAGAGGACAGAGAGAGAGAGAGAATAGACAATTGACATAGATCATACATTCTACACAGATTAAAAAGGCATACAATTTTTTTTTTTTTTTTTAATATTACAACACTCTATTTATATATAGGAGCTGTTCTATAGATTAACTCATCACGATATCTCTGGAACTAAAAGACCTAGAGATTTGAAATTTGGTAGGAATATTACTTTTGCCATGTGAGGTCAGCTAAGAACGGATTTTAAGAAATTCCTCCCCCTCCCCCTTGGACAGAACGAAGTCTGTGCGGGCAGCTAGTAATATTATAAAGATCACCTTAACTAATTAACAAGTTACACTCATATTTTTGTGTATCACAAGCACTCGTAAGCCGCATATATTCCATTTTTATTATTCACATTTGTATCAGCCATTTATGTTGTCCAATTGAACGTTGAGGTTTTACATATTGAAGCGGCAATCACTTGTACCATTACACATATTACCTATATTATTCATATTATATATATATAATATGAATATTATATATATATAATATGAATATTATATATATGAATATAATATGAATATTGGTAAATAGTATACTATTTACCCATTTAATAAACCTATTTTTTTATATTGTTTTTTTTTTTATAACAAACAATGGACTATTCGTTTAGTTTTTTTATTATAATAATACCTATATACTTATTCATGAATTATGAAATACTCACTTGAGAGTTTTCAGGTACTGGACAACATTTCTCGGTGACGTCAGGGACGAGACAAGCTCCAACACCTTCCTACAAATATAATATATATACCATCAATATAACACAATTTAAAAAAAACGCAATTGTTCTGTCTTTTTTAAATCTCATCTGTTTGACAGATCTTTTATTTTTTTAGAAGCTATCAACGATCTATAATATCAACAATAAAATTTACGAGACGTCAGGAAGATGTGAATTATTAAAAATCTATATGCAAAGTTATTCCGTTTACATTAACGGCGTCCGAAACGAATTGAAACATAGGCACATCAATGTAAACCTATTTTTATCCAAAATAAAACTTGGCACCAAAAAGCCCTAATCACATAGAAATATAAAACTAGATATTATAACATAGTGACCTGTTGACCCGATCCGCTATCATGGTCCGCAGCGGAGCCAGCAGTCGCCTCCGCAGCCAAAGACCGCGGATACCCAGCACCTCCTCCAGCAGCTTCAATGGCACACTTTCATCTCCATCCTACAAATGACACACAACTAAACTGTAAACATACTCACGTTCAGAAGTGAATGATGTCAAAAGTTATAAAAGGAGACGGTCCATTTTTGGCCTAGTCTTGTACAGTATAACATAAATGGAGAAAAAATACATAGATTTCATTAAAAATAAAATAAATTAGTATCTAATTAACATGCAAAAAATAAAAATATATTTCAAGTTTTTTAACTTGTTGTCAATTCTTAATGAAGATGGCGCCCTTCAGACGGATGATTACATAGACATAATATATGTAGAATGACTGGACATACCTACGAAACAAAAGGTGTAACCTACAACTCAAATCGGCACTTAACATGGCTACCATTGCTAGGGTTTTGAGAGCAAAACCACAAACTATAATATAGAGAATACTACTATGAAAAGGGCACTCAATATGGCGGATCAGACACTCGCTTACAGCTGTAAGTTTAAAGAAAGGGGCATCTCCTCTTATTTCCTAACTTCATGGATGATTACTACTTACTAAATGTCATTTCTGACAAATGAAAAACCAAATGATGACAGATGCCTATCGAACAATGACTTATTTCCTTACATTTGACATATAACACCAAGGAATATACGCCATTGTTTTATACACGTAGTGTTGCAACACAAAAACACGAAACATTAAATTATTCTTCCACTGAAATTGAGATGAATTCATAGATATGAACAAATCAAAACTGTTTCAATATTTTCTTTCCTTCATCTCATTACATGTACAAAAGTAGACCAACGTCCCATACAATTTTGGACCTTCTCCTTTGATAATACATTTTAAAACTAACATTGCAAACAAGCGCGTGCGTATGCGCGTTTGCACGAATACGCATGTGCGCGTGTGTGCGTGCGTCCACGCATATACGTATGCACGCGTGCATGCGTGTACGTGTGCGTGCGTGCGTGTGTGCGTGCATGCGTACGTGCATGTGTGTGACTTGTATCTATAATACCTAGGTAACACTGAAAATGTTTAGAAAATGAAAAACGTCTTAATATAGAAAGTTGCCAATACTTTTATTGTTTTTCGAAGTAATCTCCGTTTCTTTCTACACATCGTCTCATTCGATGGAACCACTGAGAAAAGCAGTGGGCCCATTCTTCCTCAGGAGTCTCTTCTATGGCATTTTCGTACGCTTTCACCGCATCTTCAAGGCTCGTAAAGCGAATACCTCGAATTTTATCTTTAGTTCTTGGGAATAAATGAAAGTCGCAGGGCGCCAGGTCAGGACTGTAAGGCGGATGACTCATTATCTCGACACCTGCCATAGTCAAATATTCAACAGTCCGTTTTGCGGAGTGCGCTGAAGCATTGTCGTGGTGAAGGAGGATCCTGCTTCGAGGGCGCTGCTGTCGAATTTTTTCCAAGACAACAGACAAACAGCGATTGACATACCAGTCTGCAGACTGTCCTTCCATCTTCTAGCACAACTGTCGCGAACTGACCTTTCCGACCAAAGAATGAGGCAATCATCTTTTTTCCTTGACTTCTTCCTTTCTTTACCTTAGTTGGCCGATCCTAGAAAGGAAACACCCACTGAGCTGATTGTCTTTTGGTTTCGGGTTCGTAGCAATATATCCAGCTTTCATCAACTGTGATGATGTCAAATACAGCATTTGAGTTACCGCCGTTGAACTTATCTAACATTTGGCGACACCAGTCCATGCGGAGGCGTTTCTGGTCGTCGGTTAAAGTATGGGGAATCCATCTGGTACAAAGCTTCCTGACGTAAATGTTCGTGTAATATTTTTTGAACTTGACTCATACCAATGCCTAGGCTTGCCCGTATCTGTCTGTATCTTCCTCTATCATGCGTCGCATAGCACTGATGTTATCTTCAGTAGTCGCTGTTAAAGGACGTCCCTCACGCGGATCATCACTGAGATTGCTACGTCCACGCTTAAACTCGTTAAACCAATTGTAAATAGTGGCACGAGATGGGGCTTCATTAAAAAATGCTAATCGCAGCCTATCATAGCTTTGTTGTTGAGTAAGCCCACAACGAAAGTCACAATAAGTCATTGACCGAAAATTTTCTCGCGTTATGTTCATTTTCACGTGTAACAAGAGTTTTAGATTTGCCGCCAATTCACAAAAACAAATGACAAATGAATGCAATATACTACATTAGGTTACCAAAGAGTTCTAAAATTGAAATTCAAAAAGTTTTCATTTTCAATGTTTCTAACTGGCCGGTTCTAAACATTTTCAGTGTTACCCACGTAATATGTAATAGTAATATTTATGCAATCATAATACTCACATCCTGAACATCAGACGACGAACCACTTTTTAGCCCGTCATAATAATTTTCGCCTCCTTTTCCTTGAAATACTTTTGATATACCTGTATTGCAATAGTTGTATAACTAAATTTGCCAAAACTTTGTTAAATACCAAATTTTATTAAATATACCCTTGCTTTTACTAATAATAGAATACTAATATTATATAATATTATAGAATAATAAAATTTCACATTTTCAAATGATGTAACTAATCACACGATGATTCTATAAACCGAAGCAAGGAAATCAGATATTATATATAATATTTCTTTGCTAAGCTAAGTTAGACGAGGAGGGTCTCCTAGACCCTCCTCGTCTAACTTCGAGGAGAAACAATGAGTCGTATATATTTACCGTCCATGACACCGTCCACAGTGTTGGCGAACTGATCGGGCATACTCTTCAGCGTCCTCATGCCAGCTTTTATCGGGTTCACCAGCAGAGCATCGATCTGCGAACAACACATAGAATTGCCAATGGGAAATCTAGAATTTAATTTAACTTACTTTTAAACAACAGTTATTACTGATGGAATTCGAATCAGCTACCTCCGGCTTGAGCACCAACCATTGAAACACACAAAATCTGATTCGAAACCCTCAGCGTGCAAATCACATTTGCGCTTGTATGTTTTTTAATGCATGCCCGTTTAAATAATTATGAATATTATATGACAGTAGCCTAAATTGGTGTTTGCAGAATATGTTCAACCCACCGTGCTGCCGTGCCGCTCCGTCTGGTTCTCTGGGCTGAGGAACCCTCCCAGGAAATCATGAGAGAGTAGCGGCAAGTAGCGCGCGTCCCGCCCGATACTGGTCAGACTCTGCAGGTAGCTGTTGAGGATGCGCTTCCGACTCTCCAGGACACTCCGGGATGTGTTCTGGAATGTCTTCTTGGCGGGGAACGGGAGGTCCGCTAATTCGGGCCACTGAGAGGATATTGAACAATCGTTATTTGAAATTATTTAATTTAAAATTATCAAAACGTGATGATAAAAATATTTTATATTATTTACAAAAACAATTGTTAACGGATCTTTAGTAACAGGACGGCTGTTTGTTTTGTAGTTCACATCTTTTTTACTGTGTGATTTATACGCGTTTATTTAATGTACTTTAACAATATAACAAAAACAAAAATAAATTGATTATCCCTTAATTTACAAAATTCCCGGGCGTCAAGTGACAGCTACGCTGTCGCGTTTCGTGCGGTATGCGAGTTTCTGGTGGCCCATTGGGGGGGATATGGAACAGTAGGGCAACGCATCTGCATAACTTATGGTTATGCGGATGTGTATGGGCGTCGTCGTCACCATAAGGCTCAGACTGCTCGTTTGCCTCCTTGTGGCATAAAAAAACCCGGGTCTTCCGTGTGATGACAATATTCATTCTATTGCAGTACGAGTTTACCTTATCCTTTATAGCGCAGTGCAGGTCGTAGAAATCGCTGTACCGCCGGTAGATGTGCCACACCTCGTTGTCGGAGGCGCGCGTCACAGCGATCGCGTAGATACCAAACGTCCTGCCTTTGTCCTGGACCAGTGCTGTAAAAATACTTAAACCCCCTATACACTATCCATCTTGCTGGACGTTCCGGCAAGGCCATGCAAGATACACGATACAAAAGTACCATGAATAGGCTTGATGTACGTCAATAATTATTATTATTTATATAATAATTATATTTGCAAGACCAATTTCGCATCCAGAACTTCATACAGATAGACAGTGAATAACGTGGACATACAGGACCGTCCTGCGACGTGCGTGCGTGCTCGTGATCGTGAAACACTTTCAAGAATTCAAATCAAAATTCAAAATATTCATGATATTATTCATTGTAGTATACTCTGCACGTTTATGATATTTGTTTTCATCCAAGATCTCCTTCTATTTAGGGTCATCTAGATTCTAGGGTAACTTGTAATCTAGTTATATCGGGGAAGATAAACCGGTACGCCCAGTAGCTGGACTGGGAACTGGATAATAATATGTGGTCAAAATCGCTTAGTAACATGGATAACCGATGATTGGTCCTTCTAGCCGGACTCTCATTATAAGCACTTATAAGGGCTTAAGACTGATTGTAATTGCACTGCTGTTAATTAACTATTTTTTATGAAAATCAAGCAAGTTTCTAGCGTAAGAAATAAACAAGATGTTGTAGACGGTCACAAAGAATATATTACCTTTCCAACAAACTTACAAAATAAGTATATTTTTTAGTTAGTTGTAATGAAAAATCAAATCTGAGTAGACGAAATCCCATCATAATACAATGCTTATTTCCTCTCTGTCAGTATCCACCAGACGTACCAGATGTACTCAATGAAAGCTGGGATTATTTAATGCTAGTAATAAAACTTACCAGTTTCAATAATTAGCGCCGACAAAGGCGACATCATATTTTTTGCGCTTTGACTTATCGCAGAGTGTGACAGAGAAAGATTGCTTGTGTTCGCTGATCTCAAATTAGACGGACCTAAAATATTGTTTGTGATTAATAAATCAATTAGAAATATATAAACCATTATAAAGTTTAGTTTAGAAAAGAATATACATATGAATATTGCTGTGAAATATTACCAGCACATTCGTTCATCATCTTCTCAGCAAAACTCCCAACAATGTCAGATCTTGAGCGATTATGTCTACTGGTGACTGGCAAAACTACGTCACCTGAAAATAACATTCTTTCGATAAATCATTACATACACAAAAAACATCATTTTATTTTTTAAACTAGCACTACAGGTAGCAAAATAAGAGCTAAAGGTTGCATGAATACAGTTACGCAAGTAGAGAACGATAATTGGCAAAATGCGTTATTATTTTGCCAATAAAAACGTTTGTCTCTCTCTAGCCACATTGGAGTGAGAGGGACAAAAGTTTTAACTGCATGCCATGCCTTGAAAATGATATACCATGCATGTACGCCAGTAATTGCTACGTTTACTTATTATTACATATGTTTATACATTATGTATTATAATAACCATGTATTTTGTGATTTGATAAATGTGAGTATAAGTTAAAATCTATCAAAAGAGCCCAGTGATGATCGTCAAAAATACATAATGTTATTTTAGCTGAGTCAATACGAGAAATAAATTAACCCCTTTTAAGTACCACAAATAGTAGTCAAGCTACCTACTTACATACTTTCTACTACATTTAATATATGCATTGACCTAATACTAAATGGACATCGGGTATCCAACAAAATTCACGCCAAAAATGTCCTGAGTTCAGTTATGCCATAAAAGTAATAATAATATCAACCCTTATATGTCCCACTGCTGGGCATGGGTCTCCTCCTCGAAATCAGGCGACCCATAAAACCCATAAAAGTAATATAACAGTGTAATTTTAAACCGCATATCAATGTGACAAATTATGTGATATAAAATATTTTTTAATTTTTTCTACTCAGTTTTTACAAGTTTTCACGATGCAGTTCGGCATTGTGTCACCCATCGGTCGTCCAAACGAAGACTGGTCACTAGCGAGCATTTAGACTCTTTTTGCGTTTTGGAACTTGGTTCGGATATTTTTGAGCACGGATCCATCCATCCGAAGTCCATTTGGTATTATGTCAATGACTACAAGTGTCTAATTCTATTTAAAATACTACCGCTTTTTCAAGTAGCAATTTCTATGTTCATTTTAGCCCAATCACTAGGTATTATACATTCAATATGGATCGCTTACAAAAAGTACGTCTCTGTCTATTCGCAGTCCTATATTTTACACATTTATTAAAATATTCATAGAAAAATTTAAGCAACAAATAATATAATATTGCACAAAGTTAAATAAAGGTTTTCAGAAGATTCCAACTTTTGTCAACTAAGAGCTTGTCATTGGTACGATAGTGAGGGGTCGACACCGCCATATTTTTTATTTCGTAAGGTAATTATTATCAGTTTAAATTAGTATTTTAGCGGGGAACAGAAATGAACAAATGACGTCATTTGGCGCTAGAAATGTAGCTTGTACATTGCAATACAAGAAGGCGAGAGAGCTTTACTTGTGGTGGGCGTGCATATGCACACTGTGGTAGTCTGCGTGTCTGACGGAGCGGTCAGTTGCGAGCGAGCAGTCAACAGTGTGATATGGACCTCAACCACAAGTAAAGCTGACTCGCCTTCGTGAATTGCAATATCTTTATCTCGTGTAAGCCGCCTAGTCGCCTAACCTAGTGTAATACCCAGGGACTGATATTTTTTCTTATGCCTTATACCAGGATTTGGACCATTTTATTTCCGATCATACTTGTGAATATCATGTTTTACTACTAGTCTACTACTAGCAATACGTGTCAACACATTATACCTACAGGCACGCTTGGGTATCGTGTGATGTTTGCTGTCCGCCATCCTCCGAGCCATAGAAGGCGGGAAAGTGGAGGCCTTGTTAGGTACGTGGTACTTATAAAATTTGGACTTTTGAAATATTTTTGGCAACCGATTCAAACATGTTTTCATTATTTTCTTGCATTTTTCTGTTGATAATTCGGCGTGTTAACATTTATTTATTACTAGCTAACAACCAGTTTGTATTCACTTCCGGATAAGTCTCCGCTTAACTATCTTAAGCTACTTACCTAGATTTACTACTTCACTTCAAATCCAATAAAGTATAGTTAAAAATCTCGCATTTTTTTACCTTTCCCAATTTAAGATTAACCGAGGTGTCAAGCTTGCGAACCCACGATCTATCACACTATTAATAAGAAATGCAAAGAACGTCGCTATATCATCAGCGTGCAACAAGGTATGCAATAATAATCTAACATCGTTTATCAACAACTCTAAAAAGTTTTTTAAGTGGATAGAATGTACGCACAACATGTTACGTTAAAAACAAGATTTACTCCGAAATATTTCAATATTTTAATATCATTACCACCATTATTATCATCTCGCACTCCCACATATACATATAAACTAAAGACACGTCCATTTCACAAAAACTTATAGAAAATCAATTTTCTATCAGTAGATATCATGAAGTTAGGAAATAAGAGGAGATGCCCCCTTTCTTTAAACTTACAGCTATAAGTGAGTGCCTGATCCGCCATCTTGAGTGCCCTTTTCATATTAGTATTCTATAAATAGTTTGTGGTTTTGCTGTCAAAACCCTAGCAATGGTAGCCATGTTAAGTGCCGATATGAGTTGTAGGTATACACCTTTTTTTCGTAGGTATGCCCAGTCCTTCTATATTATTATGTCTATGGTAGATATATTTTGTTACAAGATTCACAATAATCACAACTCACCTCCATACTTTTTATCAAGTTTAGGATCTTTGCTGACGTCACTGAAATCAATAAAACACTTTGAATATGGCACACGCTAGTATTTACAGCATTTGTGGAGACGGTTACCTGTTGGAGCGCTCGGAGCACTCTGGCTCGTCCATCATGAAATCAGCCTGCCACGAAGGATCATCCTGGAACCAACATTTTAAATGGAACTCATATAGAATAACTCTGCTGCCTGTCTGTGTAGTCAAACCAAAACTTATAGGATGCTTCATAGACACATGAAATACATGATTCTATATCTTTACCTATGTATACTAACCCGGCACGTGCCACCAATGCCGCCTTTGGTGAGATGCCCCGGATCTAAATGAGCAAACAGGGCACCTCGACGGCTAGTCAGTCCACCAAGGAACCGACGCCACCTCCTCAGAGGAATTGTCCTGCACCACAGAACAACCCCTCCCAACGTCGGGACAGTACAGTACAATGGGGTGAGGTTCCCGTCCTCACCCCTTGCCCCCTGCTCTTTTGTCCCCTCTTCTTATAAGAGGGGTACATTAAGAATCCCCTCGGCGAATTTCACTCATTATAATGAAACAATACTTAGTAAGAAAATGGCACTTACTTCTAACGCGTCACACACGCACTTCTGCACATCGTCAAAGCACGTGACGGGGTTGGCGGTGAACTGGTCTCCGTCGGTGGTGATCCTCCGCACCAGGTCAGCGTGGCAACCCTCCGGCAGGCCCAGCACCCCCGCTCGGGGGGAGAGGTACGTGTCGCATAGCTCCAGGGCCGACGAGCGCAGGTTGTCTAGCACCGCCTTGGAGGTGTATGGCGCGTCTACGACAATTATAGGTAAGTGGTCAATAAAATAAATACAAAACAATAATATATACAAAATAATTATTTTTTTTATGACAAAAGGAGCGGTCGGAGCCTTATGGTGACTACCGACGCCCGACGCGAGGTTATGCAGATGCGTTGCTCTCCGTTTACCTATCCTCACCCCCCAATGTGCCATAGGAAACTCGCAAGCCACACGAAACGCGACACAGCATAACTGTCACTTTACGCCGGTATGATGTGAGCGAAAGGTACCCCGGTCGTGCCGGCCCAATTTGACCTCTTATCAAAATATAGTGGAGGCCACGTAATCAAACCATTAACCAGGTGGGAAGATGATCTCCGTGCAGTGGCCGGTCCGTGTTGGATGCGAGTGGCAAGGGATCAGCCGTCTTGGCGTTTATTGCAGGAGGCCTATGTTCAGAAGTGGACAGATAAAGGCTGATGATGATACAAAATAATAACAATTATTCGGTGGGTGTGTCCAAAAGAGATAAGTATTGGATCTTGAATTAAAGACTGTCTGGTAAATAGTAAATGCCCCCTTATTTGGAAGTATCAACGAATATAGCTTCTAAAAAAGGACTGTCATGTGCTTATAATCTGTACATGATAATTATTCGAATCTTGAATTAAATTTGATTCCAAGTATGGCAAGATACTGGTCAGTATGATGCGCTTAGAGACTGTAAAAGGTTGTCTGAAATTCGATCATATAACATTACCGTCTTTATTCGCACGCGCCTGTAAAATTAAAAGGGATTGTACGAATTTTTGGTTATAAAATGTACTTCTGAACTGAAACTCTGACATTTATTACATTGATTTATAATACAGGTTGTATTATAAATATGTACCTGGCTCATTCAACTCAATCTCCAGTAGGTACTGCGCGTTGGATCTCCAGGTGGCTATCGCTCGCAGGAACTTGAGCGTTCTGGAGACTTCCTCGGAGATTGTCTCACTGCTGCCACTGTTGGACGAACCTTTAGAGTAATTTATTCGATAAGCATTAATATATAACTGAAAGGTATAAAAACCCCCCAACACAATAACTTAAGAGCAGAAGTCCTCGAAAAATCTGAACCAATGTTAATAAAATAAATCTAAAAACGGCCTATAGTTCTTCTTTCAAATGAAAAATTTGCATCAAATCAGTTCCGCCTCTTAAGTCACATAGCGGTCAAACTTAAAACATCGCTCTTAGCGTCGGTGGTTTAAAAAAAAGGTCGTGCGTACAAAGTACACATGTCAAGTGAAACTTATTTGGCAAACTAATTTTTAAATCTCGTTTATATATTTTATTCTAATCTAAAGCTTTAAATTTCCGCGGCTTGCGATGCGACGTCCGCTCTATCTCACTCTCTCTCTCGATCTTTCTCACTCGCTTGCTCACTTCATGCTACTTTCGCCCTTTCTCACTCTCTCTCCCTCCCTCTTCTTGGACAAAAACGTTGCATATTTTCGGGACGTTTCAATAATAATTGAAATTATTGACTTTCGGTGGCGCCAAAAGGATGTGCCATTCACGAATATTTATTAATAACTAAAGTATTAATAAATCTAAATATACGTGATTAATCATTCAAATACCTAATTATAATGTATTTACAATTATTAATTATTTGTAATATTATGGCGATATTTATAGACAATAGTGGTCTTGTTGTGGATTCTACCAGTATACTTAGTGAAGGGCGTTACTTTGTCGTATTATACTGTGATCGAGAACAAGACACACAGACACACTTAACGGTCTTAGCACTTTAGCTTTAGGAGGTAAAAGTACCTACATAAGAGATTTCTATAACAACAAAATGATCTGGTATTCTGCCACAGTGTGCAAATTTCTACATAGAAGCATGTTATATGAACATACCCTCTTGTGGTCCAAGTGTAGCTCTTCTTGCGTTTATTATCCTAGATAAATACTGTAACGACGATAACTTCTGACGATCCTGCAGGTCCCACTCTCCAGCGCTATCTCTGGAATGCTGGAACATACAAATTTAATTTTAATTAAATAATACCTATACATAATCTAATCAAATATTCTTTCTATTTGCACATGTTCGCAATAAGTTTTAACAAAGATATATCTATGCACATTACTCAATAGATACAATATATTTTTAGCTATGATTTATTTATTTTTTATGGAAGAGGGGGCAAACAGACAGTCGTTTCACCTGGTGGTAAGTGATAAACAACATCCATAGACACCCGCTACATCATTATATTGTGTTGCCGGCCTTTCAAATATGAGTGTGGCAGCTGGTTCCATATGGCAGATATTTTTTTATAGCAAACGGATAGTCGGTAGATATATTATAATAGAAGACTTAAGATTACTAAAACACAGGTGAAACTATATAAACTTACAAGTTTTTGTATATCCTTTTGGACTAGTTCCAAGGTGGCATCCAGTTCTTCTGCATCAGTACAACATCGTATCACCATGAGGAACAGCTCCGACGACAAGCTGGAGTCTCTACAGCACTACAACCATATTCACATATAACACATATACTTGTCTTGGAAATTTAAAGAACACAGGTTCAAATCGTTCAATCTAGAGATTCAGTTTAAACTATCTAGGGTTGCTAGGAGTATCTTTATATATATATAATTATTCAGTGTGTGTGTATGTTGTTGAAAACCTAAACAATTAAACCAATTTTGATGATTTTTTTGTGTGTGTTCAAGTGATTTAGAGAATGGTTTAGATGTGCAATTCAGTCCACTACAAAATATATTGTACAAGACCACATCTGTCGGGTCCACTTGTTAATTAATATATAATTGATGAATGAATGCATATTTATTATATTTCGGTTTATAGATGTGTTAAAGTATGAAAATACATTATTAGTATAAATTTAATTTTTATTTTAACAATGCACTAACACTCACTGTTGAGTGTTAGTGTTACTAACTAGTGTTAGTAACACTAACACTCTTTCTTAACTAAAAACCATAGATTCATGTAAGTTGTTCGTAACTTACCAGTTTTATAATTGTTCTATTAATATTATCAGGATCACTCAATAAACTTATCAATGGCTTTAGCACCACAGCCGACAACAGTTCTACAAGTATCATTTTCAGGGCGTGGCACCTCCACACATCTTCTGGTGCTATTAGATACAATAATGACTCAGCCACTTCGCAGATTAATGCTGAAAAGAATGTAAATCATTCTAAATACTTCTAAATTAAACTAATAGTATATTAGTACTACTCCTAAAACAATTAGGCGAATGACAGCGACCGCCCGAACCCCGCTTTCGCCCCGCGCATCTTAGCCCTAAGGGAAGCATGGGGCGAAAGAGGGGTTCGGGCGGTTGCTATCATGCACCTAAATATTTTGGTGAAGCAGTATGCAATGATATCTTTTCTGAAATTACCAACTGAATATAGCCTGTTCCAAGAATGGTAGAAATATTATGATAATATGATAGTATCAATGTAGTTAAAGACTACTTTACTCACCATATTCTCTCTCAGAATCCATACAATATATGTCACGACAAATTTGCTTGTCTTCAATGGAACATTCCAAGTCAAAAAATATATCTTTTAAATTATTGCTATTTATATTCTCTGTACTATCATAGAATTTTGAGTTTCCAGTTACATGGCTGTCTGAAAAATATTAGCATTTATTTAATCACTACCTGATGCCCCCAGCTTCTTAGATTAGTTTCTTTGATTTACAATTGTATCTGGATTAATGATGATTATTTTTATAGCCTATGTCCTAATGCAAGGTAATAGCCATCACCATTTCTACTGTCAGCCATTTTGCCAATCCAATCATTACCAGCCAATCATCCAAACTTACAAACTTTCGCCTTTATAATATTAGTAAGAGAGTAAGATTATAACTTATGTAGCCAAAGAGTAAGGTAAAGAAACTTTGCTCTTTGTGTTAAGCAACATAGTGCAACAGTAAGTTACCTAAGTAATAATAATAATAAAATAGTAAGGTAGTTTTGTTTTACTGTCAGTTTCTTTCAAAATAAACAATAATAAAATGTTTGTTTAATTAGTGGCCTTCACTCCTTTCTTTTTTGTCTCATTATGGCCCAATTAATAACACAACTATGTAAGGCAACAACCATTAAAAAGTTACCTGTAGGCCAAGTCAAGTCGGTGTCACTTTTATTTCTTCTATGTGTTTTCCTTTCATCTGTTTTCTTAGGGCTTTGTTTAAATGTTCCATTTATATCTTTGGCACTTAGTAGTTGGAAATGTTTTAACCTTACCCTCGACTGTTTAAATAATTTTAGATGCATTGTAATCTCTTCTGGAAATTTTGTTGAGAGGAGATGAATCCAGTCAACACATTTAACACTGAAAACATTTATTTACTTCAGTACAAAATTGTATGTGTTCTCAATGAATTTTCTTTTTTTTTACCTACAGTAAGTAAGAACTTTCTATTAGAAGACTTTTTTATTATAAAAAACATTTATAAATAAGAAAGTATTTATAACGAGTAAATATCAACTCAAAAGAACAGTTAATGAACTGTAATAATTACTTAATTGAAAGACAATAAAGTGATAATCTATTTCAAAACAAACATTATTAATCTAATGAGTCAATGAGCTTTACAAAGTAAGAAGGTACTTTCATAATGATATTTTTTCTCTCAGGGCTTGAAATGAAAAAATATAATAAATTAACAAAGTATCACATTGAACTCTCTTGTTTACAGTCCATCTAAAAGAATTTAGTGTCTGACACAGTAAAAATAAAACCAAAATAAGAGCTGATTAATTTATATATTTTATTGGCACATTTTTAACATTTAAACAAATTTCTTGATAGATAAACATTTTTACAAAAATAATCCATGTTTTGGAAAGAAGGACATGACAGGCAGTGTAGGCAGTATGACGTCTCAGAATAGGCAATGCACAAATTATATTCGAGGGCTGGGGTGGCCAAGCCGCGGCCCGCCGACTGTCAAATTGTGGCCCGCGGAGCTGGTTCAAATTTTTTAAAAAGTTAACTAAAGTGACTGTATATTATATAAACCCATTAGTGTTTTAAAAAAAATGTTTTTTTAAACACTAATGGGTCTGACAAACGTTTTTTACTTTATATGCCAAATAAATCTACAAAAAATTACGAGAAAAACTGTGTTTTTGCTTTTAAGATATTTACGATCAAAGTGCGTATTTTCAGCCGAAGTTTTTTAAAAACGCGGAAGGGCGCTCACTAGCCGATGACGTCACACCCCCGCTCATTCGACAGTCGCACTCTCGTTCGCACGACTTTGCGCAATAAAAATCAAAATTTTATAGTTCTCTGTGGTAAAAATGAAAAAAAATACTGTACTGTGCCTTGGTTCTTCAATTCAACTCTTTTTTATGTGCCTGAGGGCCAAAAAATGAGGAAAAAGTGGATGACAGCTGTAAAAAGAGTTGATTCAATAGGCCCTTAAACTAAACCCACCAAGGTTCAAGCCTTGTCGTGGTGGTGGGGCTCAGTAGCTTAAGGTAAACCCAGCACCTTGGGCGAAGCCAAGTAAACCCAGGGGGCTCTTTGTACCCCTATTATAAAAAGAGGGGACAAAAGAGCAGGATGGCTAAGGGGCGAGGATGGGTACCTCACCCCATCGGGTCATGGGTGTGTATTAAATATATGTATTATATTTCAAATCCGATACGAGTAGACACAAACCCAGACCGCGCTAACAGTAGTAGCACTACGTTACCGCTAGATAACTTGGGCACCGCGCATGAACCGCCTCCCTCTCCAGAGGGAGGGATGAGAGCCGGCTCTCATGATGATAGGCTAAATTCAACCATAAAAGATTCGTCAACCGTATCGGATTTGACTAGTCCAAATCCTGCTCTCCCGAGCAGCGCGCGCGATGTCCCCCCCCCCCCACGGGGCGCGGAGGGGGGGAACCTAAAATTTCGTAGTGCGGCCCGGTTTGAAATTCTATTTCCGAATTTCGGCCCGGCTGCTGAAAAGGTTGGCCACCCCTGTTCTAGGGCTAATTCGGGGTGAACCTGTATATGGTTATCAACAATACCAGAAGGTTCACCTCACTCATCATAAGGATCCTAGTCTGCCAATAAATGAATTACAGTATTAGTAATGTAATAACTTACCGGTTGGCAGCATTAGCACTAGCAGAAACAACAGTTTTCTTAATAGCATATGTTGTGAACTCTTGGTCTGTTGTTATCACCTCATACCAGGGCACAACATAGTCATTAATAATTATTGTAATAATTTCATTTAAAAAGGAGTCAACAGTTTCACTACCTGTGATTCTGCTATCAAATTTCGTGTGTGAAGTTTCATTTAGAAATAGTTGTAGCACCTAAAATGTGAAATAACAAAACAATAGAAATTTACTCATGTACTGTTACATGTTATCAAATATTTTATAAACCAAAAAATTTAAAATTTGCGTTTACCTTTAAGCACTGAACCGAGAAATTTGTTTGTTGAAGAGGATTATCCAGGCTATCTATATCAATAGGAAATATTTTCCTACTGTCATAACTCAGGTACAATATTGTCAGAATCCTGGAGGAAAAACCAGAATTAAGCACTGTAGATATATTCCCATTCATAGGAGTAATGCTTGTTATTGCTAAATATTACTTACCCCAAAAGAAAGGATACTATAAATGTAAGCAACGTTATGTACAATCCAAAGCCTAATAAAGCTATTGTAATAACGGAAACAAGACTAAACCATCCCAAAACCCTGTAAGACATGATCACTACCTATTTCATATATTTAATATAATAGACTACAATTTAAGTTACGATTAATAAATTAAATAAAAATTAAAAACAAATTTGCGACAAAAATAATTATTATCAACTAAGTGCTGACGTCTGTCAAATGTCAAAAATTTGTACACAGTACAGTAAACGTACAGTAAATGTCAGTTTTTTTTTTTTTTTTTTAATAATATTTTATGGCCTGGTTACGAGACCTTTAAGCCAAAATGTCACAGTCAAATGCCTTTTTTTTTTATTAATATTTTATGGATCAAATGCCTTATTTATATATTTATATTTTATTTTAATGGTTTGCACTTAGTGCATTGCCAATGACGAGTTAATATTTAGTCAGTACACTATTAGTATTAGTGCACTGCCAATGACATGCTAATATTTAGTCACTCGCCACTTCACCCACCCCACCCAGAATAGTCGTCATTAGTCGTCACAGTATTCACCACCAATCACAATATAAACAGATTAAGTTTTTAAATCATTATAGAAAACCGCCAGAACAGTCCTACTAAAGAAAACCACTCCCGAACAGTCTTCCACAAAATTCGCTAACCAATCAAAAACACACTGATCAAGTTTTTAAAATAAACACTATAGAAAATCACTCCGAATGAACAAAATACAGAGATAAAGTCGGTTTACTGACGATAGTTGAACGTGACAACGTCATAAGAAAATGGAACGCCTCAGAGCGAGGTAACGCCGCATGCGTCATGTTTTTGACGTGACCACATCTTATAATTCGATGGAGCCGGCTGCACGAACGAAAAAAACATGACGCATGCGGCGTTACCTCACTCTGAGGCGTTCCATTTTCTTATGACGTTGTCACGTTTAACCGTCAGTAAACCGACTTTATAGTGCCACAAACTTTTCTTGGCCGGTAAGAGCGTCGCCGTTATGGATATTAGTATTGCTAGTAAATAAAAATTAACCATTATATGGGGAAAAATTTGAAGTGATGCAGGCTACCTTAATAAGTAATTTATTGAAGTGTCTTAATAAAACAATGTATACTAATATCTAGAAAATACAGTTCTAGGAAAATAAATGTGACATAAACTTAGGAACAATACTGATATGATAGGTTTTGTTACCTGTACTATTAATATAATATACATTTTAGTTGGATCTTTATTAGGTGTTGGTGGATAGTAAAATTATTTATTGTACGCACCAAGAAAGAAAATAAACACAAACATTACAAAACAGAGTACAAATACCTAATAATAATTGCTAAGCGCATTATTAATAAATCATTTTAAGCACTCTACACGTGTTTTGCCTCTATATTTTCATACAATAATTATGATCAAACAAAACAATATCTGAAGAATCACACTCTAGAGGACGAACTCCATCAATTATTTGATTTCCCAAATGATCAAAATGTTCATCTTCAGAATCACTGCTTTCGCTTTCACTATCGCTGGCCAAACTAATAATGAATGGTTCATCTAAAAACGCATATTTTTCTCTGTATTTGTTTTAATTTTTTTACATGATCGCAATGTTTTTTCCATTCTACAGCAGATATTCTGTCGAAGGCTTCTGCAATCAACTGAGGCATTTCAGTACTTGATTTCCGAAGGTTCTTCTCTGCTCATTCCGTTTCATTGAACTCCAGATCATTTCTATTGCATTAAGATCGCAATGATATGGTGGCAATCTTAATACCGTGTGTCCACTATCTTTCATCAATTTATCAATGTCGTATTCTGGTGCCGGTTTGTGTCTTTTAATTAGTTCATAAAGCTGAGGTTTTGTATAGCTTTCATGGAATTCCACGTTCTTTTCCGTTAGCCATTGTTGCATGGCTAACTACATTGCAATTGCAAATCAATGTAATGCAACCGCATTGCAATGCAGTTGCATTGTCCAGCTGTGTGCGAAGTGTGAATATATATTTCGTCCAAAAAAACTACAGGTTTCTTTTTGTCATTAAGTTCGTTTTCCTGATTTTTTTGTAAATATGTCGCCCTCCATGCGGATATATCATTACGTTCAGTAAGAACTATTAGATTGGGTCTTCTTGTATCGAAATCCTAGTTTATGTAATATTTTCCGTAGGGTCTCTCAGCTCCCCTTAAAATCAATTTCTTCTCGAAGAACATTAAGTAACTTCGGTAAAGTGGGAATTTATTTTTAACTGAGTATTCGTGAACTTTCCTTCTTATGATACCGAGATCAAAGTTGTCGACTTCTATCTTTCCTGTTGTTCTTTTTCTTCTTTTCCCCGGAGTAGAAACTTTTGTCCGTTTCATCGGCCCGTTTCTTGTCATTTACCATTCGTCGCACTGACCTTTCACTAACGCCTGTAATAAAAAAAGTAAATAAGTAAGTTTCCGTTTCATTAATACGTAGGTAAATTCATCTCCATCTATGCTGGTAACAGTAACCTATAGCGGCAGCAACTCGATCATATACTTTTTGTAATGTTATAATTGGCGCTTGGTTGCGTTTTTCTTCATTCATGAAAGAAAGAACGCGTAAAACAATGCTCCTGCCATCGCTTTTCAATACTCCAGGCATGTTTGATGTTCATAAAAACCACAAAACACAAAACTCGGCAAGTTGTATTTGAGAGCTAACTGACAATGTCAGTCTGACATTTCAAAATGCCGATGGTAGTACCAATTTCAGACGCCGGCCAAGAAAATTATGTGGCACTGTACACTGTATAACAGACAACCGATTTTTTCGTTCGTGCAGCCGGCTCCATCGAATTATAAGACGTTGTCACGTCAAAATATAATTAATACCGCATTTTTGTAAATAGCTTTTACATTATAATTGTACCGCTTTATAATTGCCAATTTTTAAAGTATTCAAATGGATATAGGTAGTATGTTATATATTTTAACTAATATAGAATATTATGCCATCGCGGACTTTTCAGTAGGCATATTTAGGATACACAATTCTACCATACATTGATACAATAATAATTATTATCCTAACTTTCGGAACCGGGGCCGGGCCCGGCTCGGGCGCGAGGCGCGGCATCACGGAGCGCCCGGCACGCGCGGTTCGGTCGAAATCACGGTGTCGCATTATTTTAATTTTGCTATATCTTCTAAGATATGCATTTCATTTGCATGGCGTAAACGGGAAAAACATACTTCATGAAATGCTCAAGCTAACTAACATATTTAAAATAATAAGGATTAATACCACATTTGTGTAAATAGCTTTCCAACTACCGTTTTATAAGTGTTCATTTTTTAAGTATTAAAATGGATATAGTATGTTATCCTTAAGAGGATACATATGCCATCGCGGACTTTTTTGTAGATCTTTCTAAGGTGTACTAATCAAAATAATGTAGTACATTATTTTGATTAGTACACCTCTGTATGTGTGTATCTGTTAGTGTTCATCCAGCGTTTGCAATGTAAGTGCAAAAAATGTGTTTATTTACATCACATTAGAAACCTCAAAAATAACAGTATTTCTCCACTATTTAATGGATGTTATTATACATATAAACCTTCCGAGAAGAAACCGCATCAAAATCCGTTGCGTAGTTCTAAGGATTTAAGCATACAAAGGGACATAGGGACAGAGAAAGCGACTTTGTTTTATACTATGTATTGATTACTATCTCACTAGCACCAAAACTTATCTATATATTTACTGATATATAAATGCGAAATGCGTTTCAACATAAGCAAATAATCTAGGTTTTTACATTTGCAAAGGCTTTTTGAAGGATTTAAGGAACCATCATCATTATACATAATTTGTCATGCCGTCTACTGGTGCCCAATACGATCCAATAACAACAAAAACTACAAATGGTTAATAAATATACATAATATGCATCTCTCTCTCTGGTCGCTCCCTCATGACTGAGGATCGTGGTCATCGGTGGATGTGGATGGCCTTGTGTCTGTTTATCGCGTCTCTCACGACCGAGTAAAATATCTCTGAAGATGGGCCTTCGACTTGATTGCTCCATGTATGGGCTACTTACCCTCCGTATCCCCAACGACAATCAGCTTTTCCAGGCTCTAATCTCCCTTCCTTATTATGTGGCTAGAGTAGAACAATATCTATCTAAAATAAGTAAAAGAATTTAACAGCATTTCATTTTATTAAAATACAACACGACCACATGAATTATTATGAAATATTAGTTAAATAGTCTTCCGGCTACCTAATACCATAATACTAATAATTTATGTTATTGTCAAACATGCAAAAGGATTACAAATACAATTTACTTCGATAAAGAAAGTTGACACCAATCAATCATAATATTATATGGAATTAGATGTATTTTTATACATAGCAGCTGCATGTTTTCTATAAAACCGAGAAACCAAAACCGAAAATATGAGTCCAACTCATACTTTTTTTCAGTCAAAACCGCAGAGAATACATAGATACTGAAATAGGCATATATTACGGGACTGGTAAGGCGTGAATAGTTTTAAAAGTTATATACTCAATCATATTATATAAGTTTTAAATATTTGACTATTCATATTCTGAAATAAGCAAGAATATCGCCATATGCAATTTAGTTATCTATGGAATTCAGTCAAGAGATACAGAATGGAAATTTTCGAAATTGAAGAGGATTTTTTAAAACTTATAACAACCTCTTAAGCATTAGTTTTGATACAATGACAGTACTATATACGCTCTATAGATGTATATGATCTTAACGTTACAGCACGCAAGGGGTGTAGGAACTAACCCAACCATAGACATGAACCCACATTAATACACAATAAATGCAGCCTAACAAAAAGTTTGCAAATTCATGAGAAACTAAATTGGTATAAACTTTAGTAATACATATATAATTAGGGAATAAGCATCGATAGTTATTTTCGAACGTGCATTATAATTATTTTATTATTATTCACTTTAATTATCGTGCAGTTAATATTCAATATTACATTTCATATATCTATGCAATTCCTTTGTGATTACAAATCTATGCATATATTATTATACTTATTATTTAGTACGATCATTACTAATATTTTTGGAACAACTGCATATTAACAAAACTAATAACGCCTTGGTTATTTCAAATATAATTCTTAGTATTTAAAACAAAATAGAATACTCTGCAGCTCATCAAACAGTAGAGCATGTTTTTTTACACAAGAAAATTTGCAAAGAGTGCTTTGTGCAGACTTTTTATACTTTAAGATTTTTACATGTACTGTAATACTAACCATGGTTTCTTACATGTTAAGGAATAATAATTTGAAGAATATTTTTTTTTAAAAGTGCCATTAATTAATGGCACTATTAAATTTAATTCCAATTCATTGTACGTTAAAATTGCTTACAGTTAGATTATCACAACTTTATCTATATCTGTTCGTATATTTTAATTTCGCATATTGCTCACGTATAAAAAATAATTTGTGCAATGTGCAATAAAATCTTCAAATTATATTTGAATTTTACTATTATGTATTTCAATTTTTGTTAGAATAGGCGCTATAAACCATATTTTAACCAATATATCAGATGATTTTATGTAATACATTAATAAGAATATTAAAAAATGGAATATGGATAAAAGCAATAATATTCATTTGCACAATACTAAACAAATTATTATACTAAATTTGTATGTAATAAATAATTAATATTTTCCGGAGCAATATTTTGTAGACAAACATTAGGAATTGTACCTACTCATTGTAATTTATTCTCTGATGCCATAATACAAATCACAATTTTAATATTTAGTTGACTTTCAGAATTTGAAAGATAATTAATCTTTAGCTGATTAAAATTATTTGCTTTCACGGATTTTTTGTTTTTTTTTTCGACACAAACAATTAGGTAGTAAATAACTTTATTTCTTTGTTTCATCATTTCATCAATGTACACTGGCACGGCAAAATAAATGAGTCTTTGAATAATTATACTATAGAAACAAGTCTGCGCGCACATTTCGAAGCACCTTTATTGGAGCCATAAATGGCTCCAAACGCCGGGCCGCTCCGTAGTGTTCAATGTCAAAGTGAGCCGAACGTGTCTCACGAAAAAAATAATTATGACGATTTGTGCAGTTAAATCGTATCACAATACATTTGAAAAATAAAGAAGTGTAATAACAACTTTACATAATCATGCCCATACTTTACCACACATAGCTATTTATGTATTAATAATTGTTATTGCTATAACAAATTATTATCAGCAGCCGAATCATTCCCCGTTTTCGTGAAAACTTCACTTCTACTGACAACGTCACACATGTCACATACATGCGTGTCGCCGCGCGTGTGTTAAGTGGTGTAAAGCGATTTAGTGCTTCATTTTTGACAGAGCGCTTGTATAAAGACTGTCTTTCTATAGTATAATTATTATTCTAAGACATGAGTCCAGAGCTATTATCCAATAAAAGCTAAACAGTAAACTAGTCTTTGATCTACAAAACCTAATGATTATATTTTTTTTAGATACCTAGTGCAAGTATTGGTATTATTTTTCACCAAAAAGTATTCATATTCTAAAATAAAAGTCGGTTTACTGACGATAGTTGAACGTGACAATGTTATAAGAAAATGGAACGCCTCACAGCGAGGTAACGCCGCATGCGTCATGTTGTTTCGTGCGTGCAGCCGGCTCCATTGAATTATAAGACGTTGTCACATCAATAAATACAGCATATTTGTGACTATCAATATTTTAACCGACTTAGCACTCTAAATGCTTTCAGAATATTCAAATATGAAGTACATATAAAGTTATTCGGTTACTACACAAAAAATTGATAGCTAACATTATTTGATAACATCACGGCTTTTCAGGACTTACAGTTAAACAATATACATAGATATTATTTGTAATAATACATCAAACACAGTACTTTTACTGTAATACTAACATTTTGTACTTTGATGTATAAATGAATAAAACTAAGCGTGCTCCTCGTCTATATCTACCGTAGTTTGTATTCAATATGATTCTGTTTATATTGTTATTGGCAGTACCTTTATGTATTTTATTAACTGTATATAAACGCACTAGTATTTGTATCAGATCTTTTCATTTCAATGGTTGACAGAACATAAAATTTATAATAAATAATATTCTAATTGCTAAAGTTTGCATTTCTTAAAAATGTAATAATATACCTACTTTTACATTGATATCATACTCTATAGATTTTGAATTTTCAATATAGAAAACTTTAGCTTCTCAAATGACGCATTAATCCTGCAGATGTATGTGTTTGAAGATGTAAAATATATATAGACTTAGGTGTGAAAATACGCAAATATAATTTATTAAATTATAATTGAATGACACTCTGTTCTTTTGTTATAAAATTTATAAATTCATTGAAAATTCATCTATACAAATAATATCAATGACTATAAAATAAATAGCATTAATTAAATATTTTTGGTTATGTGTAACCCTTCAGATTATTGTTTCAATGCAACTTCTAGATAATACTACGATGGTATTAGTTGTCTACTTCTTTGTAAAGTGTGAGATCTACTTTATTAATATACATTTCAATTATATTCGAAGTTAGTATAATATACATTTTACATAACTGCAGCAACATTCACCTCTTTTATATCTTATCTTGACAATGAATTTCTCTTCCAGATCAACGTAAAAGAAAATACTATATTGATAAGATTCGATTACATTAAGACATTACTTTTGTTACGTTAAGTGTGCAATAACATTAAAAAATGATATGCACTCCTTACGACAGTGCTGCCCTCACTGGATTAACACAAACATGTCTAATTGTCTACATATATTTTTATTTATAACACGCATGCATGTCACTGTTCAAATAAATTATATTATGTGCTCACACAACAATACAACATTAAAAATGTATGTGTTCAAAGTATACTAAAATCGGTATGTTACTTACAATTTATATTATTTTACAAATTACATCATAGTCAACAAGAATATCAACAATGGACAGGATAACTATAAACTACTACAGCGTCTCTAAACCTTTACCGCTGTAGATATAACAATAGTTAATAACTTAAATATACATAAACAACATAATCCCTTGTGGGTAATAAAAGCACCAAAATTATTTGAAGACAACATTGTATGTTTATACAAGAATAGAATACAAGAATAAACAATAAGTCTATCTAAAATACATGACAAGGTTGTTAATTCATGTAAAGGTTGAGAAACGCTGATCACACATGTACACCAACAATATTTTCAATTTGAAGAAACATAATATAGAATCCCTACTTTAAAAATGTCCAGAAAGAGCTAGCTGAGCTAAGCTTACATCATTTGTTATAGAAATTAATGCGATGAGAAGAATATTTTATTTGAATTTGGAAAATGACAATCAATTGAAACATTGTTGATGCATCAGCGTCAACCGGGGTTAGAAGCATCTGAGGAGAATAGAATGTTAATTTAGTACCATCGAAGCAGATCTTGATCCAACTGTGAAATCTTTGTATTGAGAAAACACACATAGCTGAAAAGAAAAAAAAATATTTATTCATAAAATAGATGTCCTAATAAATTGAACTATATAATACTAGCTGTTCCCGCAGCTTCGCCCGCGTTAACTTACTCAACTTAATTACTGTTAGTCACAGCATGATATTATATAGCCTATATAGCCTTCCTCGATAAATGGGGTATCTGACACTGAAATAATTTTTCAAATCGGACCAGTAGTTCCTGAGATTAGCGCGTTCAAACAAACAAACTCTTTAGCTTTATTATATTAGAATACATTAATATCCTAACTCGCATATAAATGAAAATAAGTATTTCAAACTTGGCTATGTCTTGATTTGGGATATGGAAGAAATATGAGATTAAAAATATATATTTGCATGTATAACCTTTCTCTTTTTGACGTGACAAGGTCTTATAGTTCGATGGAGCCGGCTGCACGAACGAAAAATCATGACGCATGCGGCGTTACCTCGCTCTGAGGCGTTCCATTTTCTTATGACGTTGTCACGTTCAACTATCGTCAGTAAACCGACTCTACAGACAACCGATTTTTTATGGTATTATTTATCTTTATTTCGAAAGCTTTTAAGTTTTTTTAACAAGTCACTCACGTTTAAAATAAAACAGCCTTACACATAATATGATGTACAAAAAACGACAATAGTTGGGACTTTGTAGAGCGTAATTTATCCTATAACGGACTACAGTGAAATGATTTTAAATGATCATGGTTATTTTTACCATTTACCATTTGCCATGACACAAGACATCCTCGTGAATAAGGCATTCGTTGACAATGCCAACGAAAAAGTTATAAAACATATACTAACGTTTATGATCAAAACGTTTCAAACAATTAGATGGTGGAATGGACGTAACACATGAAATAGTGGTGCAAATAACAATAATAATATATATTAATATCAACCCTTACATGTCCCACAGCTAGGCACGGGTATCCTCCTCGAAATCAGGCGAGGAGGGTGTTGAGTAGTTCACTAATACGCTGACCCAATACGGGTTGGTGAACTTCACACACCTTTAAAGACTTTTAATCTCATCGGGCATGCAGGTTTCCTCACGATGTTTCCTTCACCGGTGAGCAAGAGATGGTCTCATGTTCATGTGAACTTAGTAATTTAGAAAAGCCCATTTCAAGTCAGTACAGAGGTCAGGATCAAACCTGGACCTTTCACTCAATAGGCCGAGCTCATACCCACCATAGTCTAGTGACTAGACAATCCTCGTCCATAGTTGTACATGATTTTCGTAAATTGCTTTGATAGTTTCATAATAAGTATTACCAGCTGTTGCCCGCAGCTTCGCCTGTGTTAACTTACTCAACTTAATTACTGTTAGTCACAGCGTGATATTAGCCTATAGCCTTCCTCGATAAATGGGCTATCTAACACTGAAATAATTTTTCAAATCGGAGCAGTAGTTCCTGAGATTAACGCGTTCAAACAAACAAACAAACTCTTCAGCTTTATAATATTAGTATAGATTTAAAGATATAACTAAATAATAAAACGACCAAGTAGGCGACTATAAAATCAATAACGTCGTTAGTCACGCACTCTCATATCTTACGGTCAAGATATCGAAGCCACTTTCAATAGATATCGAGCCAAGTTCAATATTGTGCCGACTTGCAGTGACATTCTGATTGTGATCTCAACATTATGATCATCAGCTCCCATCCCTTAAGTATTGGTCGTCTCAAATAACAAAATTCATCTTTAAATTTAAATAATAAATTGGAATAAATATAAATGTACTAAGAAAACAAATATTTTTGCACATAACAAATATATCATCATGATGTGACCTTCTACAATTAATGCCATTTGATGCTTATAGCGGAAAAAATCTTTATTTTAAATATACTGTGCCCAGCGTACCACAATCAACAACCAGTAGTCTTACTTTTTGAAAGTCAACTCCATTTTTTTTGTGTGTCAAAATGTTAGTTTTTTTTATGTTAGTTCGATAGGCAAACTGGCAAACGTGCCACCTGATGGTAAGTGGTCGTCTGTCGGTTTGCCTATCCAACTATCATAAACAGGCTATGTGTTTCCAGAACTATATCAGGGCTACATGTTTTATTTTGGTTTTTATTCGAGATAGGTATATAATTTACACAAATAAACAGTTCTGCAAAAGTATTTACACTATTTATACTAAAGAACATACACGTGAACGTTAAATACAATCTCCAAATAGATTTATTTCAAGTGGAAGGTATATATAGCCGTGACTGTTATGGACCAGGTTCTCTACAATAATGTTTATGCCTTGCGCCAGTAAAGGAGGTCAAATTCTAATTAGTTAAAAAAAAATCTAATGACACAAAAAATCTTAAAAAAAAAAATTAAGGCACGGCTGCACCACGGCCCACGCAGAGGCTACGCACGTGTGTTAAATGTCAATTCCGAGAAAATGTCAAATAATTCGTAGCGTGTCCGTGGGTTGCAGTGAAAACAATCACATAAATTTTTGCCCCCCCGCGCACCGCGGTGAGCCAGCCCTTATGTTTCAAGCTTATTCTAACGAAAACGTAATTCAGCAAATATACCAAAAATGCAACCCCTGGCTACTACAAGATTCCAGCAAAAGATCGTTCATTTCAGAATTCTTGGAAGTCTGTCGTCAGATGGCGAGCATAAAAGCTAGATACCATACATAAGTTGCTCGTCTTGTGTATCGTTTTAACAGGGCGAAGCAGAGGAAGTGTCATATAATATTATGGAAGTGCAGTAAAAACACAATATTATACAGCAATACGAAGTATTCACTTCTAAAAGCCATTCAAATTTACCGGTGGGAGGGAAGCGCTGTGCCGCGCTCCCGGCTGCATGGGTACCACCATCTTGCTTGTTTCTCCCGTGAAACAGCTTTGCTGTGTTTCGGAGAGGAGGGCAAGACAGGCAGTGTAATTACTGGCACCGAGACTTAACATCCTATGTCTCAGAATAGGCAACACATAAATAAGTTGCCTGGGCTCGTTCCAGGTATACTAGTTTATGTTCATGGGCGACGTCGACCACTTACCATCAGGTGGTACGTTTGCCAGTTTGCCTATCCAACTAACATAAAAAAAAAATGGCCCAACTACTCGATGAACTAAAGATATAATAAAATAATAAAGAACATAATAAAATATATATCATCCTGTGATAAGTTTATTTATTGAACACCTTTGATAAGGATTTGGGAAATTTATCATATTACGTTTATCATAGATAGCATCCTATTGCCATCGATGTTATAATCGTTAAATATATTGACGTAATTATTATCGATACATCTATTAAGGGTGTATACTACCTCAAATGGCGTATTTTCCACTCGGCAGGACCTCCATATCTTCCAAATTACTAAATATTTAAGTTCGAAATTTATGTATGGTAAAGTTCAGGATATAATCTATCTTTCATATGTTTCGAAAACACGATTCCATAAAATTTTCTCGATAGAAAAAAATCGCAAAGTTACCTTTAATTTTTTATTAAATCCCAAATATCTCAGAAAATACATAAGTTATGACCTTGAGATTAAGCATGGTAATTGAAATAAGTATGACGAACAATTCATACGTGGCGTTTTTTAAAAATAACTATTATAATGCTTGTGAGGAGAAAATACCTACAATTTGCGCAAAGAACAACCAAACGATCTCATGTGTAGGTCTAAGGTCAGTACCGCTTCGGCTTTCGTGAGGGGTACCCGCGTTGCTTGAGCTCTTACTGAACGGTGAACGGTACTATAATATTTGAGTATGTATACTTCCATTCAACATGCCAAATAATCGGAAGAAGAAAAATATGTCTTGGCGTAAGAAAAATGCCCAACATATGAACCGTATGAAGGCTATAATGAAGTAAGTAAGAATTGGTGAGTTCACTGACCGTCGTCATAAATCTGATTGGGTATTTCTTTTATAACCATTCGATAATATATATTTTTTTGTATCTTCTATTGAAAATTGTAATTACTTACCTACCTACTTGTCTGCATTATCAGAAGCCGTCTATTACAAACTAATCGAAACACAGAACATATTGTACTTGTGGCAAAAATGAGATTACCACAGAGACTACTAAAATATAATAATCATCACCATCATCATCATCAGCCTCTATCCGTCCACTACTGAACATAGGCCTCCCTCAAAGAACGCCAAGATGACCGATCCCTCGCTACTCACTAAAATGAAATAGTAATAATAATAATAATTCACTACTAAAAGATAATAATAACAATTTATTTCAAAAAAATTGCATGCATGGTAAATACAGGTGCATATTTGTAATATTTCTGTAGAAAATTTTATCTTCCTACCGCATTAGAGATGTTTTTAGGAATCCTTATCTTGAGAATATAAAATTGAAATATTTTAGTGAAAATTTTATATAGAGCATTATAGGTATTTTAGGGTTCCTTATCGTTTGAATATAAAAGTTCTGTTGAAAAATATTTTAGTAAAATAATTTAGACGCAGCGTCACTAGTGTTTTTAGGGTTTCTTAGATGAAATATTTTTGTGAGAAAAATAAAAATGTTACTTTTATAGGATGATAATACCGTCCAATTCCTTCTTGAATTTGCTTTAGAAGTCACAAGCTAATCTTGTGACTTCTGAAGCAAATTCAACAAATTTTCTTATTTTAGAAAATATGGAATTGTAAGTACCTATAACTATACCTTATCTACCTATGATACGAGTTTGACGATTATGATTTATTGAAATTTCACAATAATTGTAGTTTAATTGTCACCAACGTATTCACCTACCTACTCGTGATAGCATTATTTCAAAATGTATGGAGGTAAAATACACCTTGTCCTGAATATGAATAGTACAATAATAATTTACAAAATCGGAGAAATTCTTTTTTATAAATTTACAACTACAGCTTCACTACTCATTGCGATGGGGGTTCCGCATAATCTAAAAAATTATATAAATTATTATATAAATATTATTTTGCCTTGTGGGTATGATAAATATACATATAGGTTGAAATAAAAAGTTGATGTTTTAAAGCGAACAAAAAAATTAAAACCAAGTTTTGAAAAGAATTCGTAATGCATTTTATATAATTATCAAAAATATTTTGTCTCGTAGATAAACAAGTGCGAGTCGCACACGCGCACGAAGGGTTCCGTTTAGTAAAAACCGCAAAAAAATCATGCTTGTTGTATGGGAGCTCCTTTATTATTTACTTTATTCTGTTTTTTAGTATTTGTTGTTATGATTTCAACATAAATACATCATCTGTGAAATTTTCGACAGTTTCATTTTTGTGGTTCATGAGTTACAGCCTGGAGACAGACACACGGATGGAAAGCGGAGTCTATGAATAAGGCCACAAAATCAAAATCAAAAATCAAAATCATTTTCTTTTTATTCATAGTAGTACCACAGCGTAAGTAGTTACAGTGGGCCAACGCGTTTGAAGTCACGAAAAATGCAGCTTTTGTTTAGACATTCGTCAATGACAAGATTAGCTTGTGACTTCTGAAGCAAATTCAACAAATTTTCATATTTTACAAAATATGGAATTGTAAGTACCTATAACTACACCTTATCTACCTATGATACGAGTTTGACGATTATGATTTATTGAAATTTAACAATAATTGTAGTTTAATTGTCACCAACGTATGTGTATGGAGTAGTGATATCTCTGCACGACATGATTAAACTATAAACAAACTATTTTTAGAATTTACTCGTCATTTTCGTCAAAAAAAATATACATACTTACACAGAAATTTTACATAATATAAAATACTATTTATAAAAAATGTGATATGGATAACATAATCAATAATACTGCATAATAGGTTTTTTCTATCCACATATACAGTATACACACACATACTTACATATATATCTATATGTATGAGTGTGTGTGTGTGTATAATATCCACAGACATATTATATATGATAATATATTATACTCGCATAAAAATTTAAAAAGAAAAAAAAAATAGTCAGCTACAAAAAAACTGATAGAGATATTGAACCAACCCTACAGCAATGACGAATGTCTAAACAAAAGCTGCATTTTTCGTGACTTCAAACGCGTTGGCCCACTGTAACTACCTACGCTGTGGTAGGTACTACTATGAATAAAAATAAAATGATTTTGAATTTTGATTTTGTGGCCTTATTCATAGACTCCGCTGTCCATCCGTGTGTCTGTCTCCAGGCTGTAACTCATGAACCGCAAAAATGAAACAGTCGAAAATTTCACAGATGATGTATTTATGTTGAAATTATAACAACAAATACTAAAAACAGAATAAAGTAAATAATAAAGGAGCTCCCATACAACAAGCATGATTTTTTGCGGTTTTTACTAAATGGAACCCTTCGTGCGCGTGTCCGACTTGCACTTGTTTATCTACGAGACAAAATATATTTTTGATAATTATATAAAATGCATTACGAACTCTTTTAAAACTTGGTTTAAATTTTTAGTTCGCTTTAAAACATCAACTTTTTATTTCAACCTATATGTATATTCATCATACCCACAAGGCAAAATAATATTTATATAATACTAGTATTTTTTAGATTTGCGGAATTTTGAGGATGTCTTGTGTCATGGCAAATAGTAAATGGTAAAAATAACCATGATCATTTAAAATGATGTCACTGTAGTCCGATATAGGATAAATTACGCTCTACAACGTCCCAACTATTGTTGTTTTTTGTACATCATATTATGTGTAAGGCTGTTTTATTTTAAACGTGAGTGACTTGTTAAGTCGAGTGGGCCTGACGGCATACCTCCGTTAGTGCTACGAACCTGTGCTCCTGAGTTGACACCCGTCCTTACGCGTCTTTTCCGGCACTCTTACTCATTGGGCGTCGTCCCATGCTCGTGGAAGACAGCTTTGGTACACCCGATCCCTAAGAAAGGGGACCGCTCAGACCCGTCCAACTACAGACCAATAGCTATAACTACCTTGTTCTCAAAGATTATGGAATCCATAATCAACTGCCAGCTCCGGCGATATTTGGAGGAGCACCAGCTGATTAGCGATCGCCAATATGGCTTTCAACGGAATCGCTCAGCTGGTGATCTTCTAATATTCCTAACGCAACGATGGGCGGAGGCAATTGAGAGCAAGGGGGAGGCGCTGGCGGTTAGTTTGGACATAGCGAAGGCCTTTGATCGGGTGTGGCATAAAGCACTTCTTGCAAAGCTACCATCTTATGGGCTTCCCGAGAAATTATGTAAGTGGATCACCAGTTTTTTGGCAGACAGGAGCATTAAGGTCGTTGTCGACGGTGCATGCTCGGACCTCAAGTCTGTAAATGCTGGTGTTCCCCAAGGTTGTGTACTATCTCCAACCCTGTTTCTTCTGCATATCAATGATATGCTGAAAACCAGCGGCATTCATTGCTATGCGGATGACAGCACTGGAGATGCTTTATACACTGGCCGCCCTAATATTTCTCGGGAACAAGTCGATGAGTATCGGAACAAACTTGTCTGAAATCGAGTCTCTGCTGGCCAGAGTCTCGGAATGGGGGCGACTTAACCTAGTCCAATTTAACCTCAACAAGACACAAGTTTGCGCGTTTACCGCTAAAAAATCACCCTTCGTCGTTCCTCTACAATTCGAAGGCCCTTCCCTAACCGCCTCAGCCAGCATTGGGATACTTGGCGTCGATATATCGAGAGATGTGCAGTTTCGTGGTCATTTGGAAGGAAAGGCTAAACTAGCCTCGAAGAAACTCGGCGTGCTCAATAGGGCGAAGCAGTATTTCATGCATTCACACCGCCTTCAATTATACAAGGCGCAGATCCGGCCTCACATGGAATACTGCTCTAACCTCTGGGCTGGAGCGCCCCAGTATCAGCTCCTTCCATTTGACCGCATTCAACGCCGGGCGGCTCGAATCGTCGACGACAATGTTATCTCCAATCGGCTTGATTCTTTGGCGCTGCGTAGAGATGTCGGATCGCTCTACATCTTCTACCGCATCTACCACGGGGAATGCTCTGAGGAATTGTTCGGACTAATACCTGCAGCAGAATTCCACCACCGGACATCGCGGAAAAACTCCAAATTTCACCCACACCATCTCGATGTCCGGAAATCCACAACAACTCGATTTTTACGGCATTTCCTGCCTCGCACGACTAATATATGGAATCAGCTGCCTCCTATGGTGTTTCCGAACCGATACGACTTAGGGACCTTCAAGAAAAGAGCATACTCATACCTGAAAGGCCGGCAACGCACCTGCTAATCCACTGGTGTAGCGGGTGTCTGTGGATGTCGCTCTTCACTTACCATCAGGTGAACCGACTATCCGTTTGCCCCCTCTTCTATAAAAAAAAAATAAAAAAAATGCAGCCGAATTGGGCCAGTACGACCGGGATGGTACAGATGGTACTTACAAAGCGAGAGCGCTCACATAACACTGGCGTAAAGTGACAGCTATTCAGTCTCGTTTTGTGCGGTTTGTGAGTTTCCGCTGGCCCATTGGGGGGATAGGGAAAAGGAGAGCAACGCATCTGCTTAGCCTTAGTTTTTAGGAATACAAACTGGGATACGTTCGATCTAGCGTTGAGAGAGTGGATTCCCGGTAAAAGAGAATTAGGAGAAAAGGAAGAAATAGAGCAAGAAGCATGTAGGCTTGAGAAAGCTCTTAACGATGCCTACCTCAAAGCCTGCCCCCAGAAAGAGATAAGACCTGGGAAGGGACAACCCTGGTGGAACAAATCCCTGAACAAAGCAAGGAAAAGGACTAGAAGGGCACTTAGAGTCGCCTTGAACAGGGACGACGACGAAAGCTGGAGGAAATACAGAGAAGAACGCAACAATTTTAAGTACCAGAGCCGCAAAGAAAACAGAAACGGGTGGAGTACATACTGCGAAAGCGTTACAAAACAACCAGAAGCGGCCAGACTGGTAAAAACGCTAGCAAAAGACAAAACCTGTAAATTAGGAAGCCTAAGGAAAGGTGACACCCTAGTAGTGGAACCCAAAGAAATACTTGCAGAAATGATGGCCACACACTTCCCGGATAGCACAAGCTATTCAGAAGAAGACATGGTTGTCACATCCGGTGAGAAACTAGCAGAAGCGAAAGCGGAAGCGGAACTGATTATCACCGAAGAAGCATTAACATGGAGCATTTCATCATTCCTACCGTATAAAGCGGCGGGACCCGATGGCGTCTTTCCCAAGATGCTACAAGTTGCCCTTAGGTATATCCTCACCATATACCGGAGTAGTTTAGCAAGAAACTACATCCCCAGTAGCTGGAGAAGAGTCAAAGCCGTCTTCATACCTAAGCCAGGGAAGGTTACATATCACGAGGCGAAATCCTTCAGATGTATAAGCCTTTCTTCGTTTGTATTGAAGACACTCGAGAAGATACTAGATAGACACATGAGAGCAGGGATAGAAAAGAGTTCAATGCCGCTACACGCCAACCAACACGCCTACATGGAAGGGAAATCCATTGATACGGCATTACACAACGCGGTAATAAGAATTGAAAGAGCTATAGAGAACAAAGAATATGCCCTTGGCTGCTTCTTCGATGTAGAGGGAGCCTTTGACAAGGCCACCCCTCAATCCATCGTGGAAGCACTTAACGGAGAGGGGATATCTGGACAGATAACGGGATGGATAACTAATATGTTAAAACATCGCTCGATACAAGCTGACTTAGCGGGAACAACATGCACCATTCGAGCAAGAAGAGGATTTCCGCAAGGAGGATGCCTGTCTCCGCTCCTATGGTGCATTCTCATAGACGAATTAGTATCAAAGATAAACGCCATGCACATTTACATACAGGCGTACTCAGACGATGGTCTAATTCTGGTCACAGGTAAAGTACTGAGCGTGACCAGAGATATCATGAAGCGAGGAATCGACACAGCGCTACGATGGTGCAGGGATAAAGGGCTAAACCTGAACCCAGCAAAAACCAAGCTAGTGTTATTCACAAACAAGAGGAAGATTGATAGCATGATTCCATTGAGAATCGATAACGAAAATCTAGAGGTAGTCAATGAAATAAAATATCTGGGAGTAATCCTAGATAGAAATCTGAACTACAAAGCCCACGTTAAAGAGATCTGCACAAAATCCAAATGTGCCCTTGTGCAATGCAGGAGAGCGGTAGGTAGAACCTGGGGCATGAAACCAAATGTGGTTCATTGGATCTACAAGGCCATAGTACTACCAAGAATTCTACATGGAGCCTTAGTGTGGTGGCACAAGGCACAATTAGGAACGAACAGGAAAGAATTCACAAAAGTACAGAGACTAGCCAGCATCATGATATCGAGCGCCATGAAAACAACACCAACGGCGGCTCTAGAGATGATACTCGGCCTCAACCCAGTTGATCTCACGATCAAGAAGAAAGCGACTGAACAATGGTTCAAGCTTAAGAGCAACAAATTATGGAAGGGAGGGCACTATGACAAAGGTCACGCCGAGATAGCAAAACAGTACGAAGAAAATCTATCCATGTTTTTATCAAACAATTATTTGATAAAGAAGGACAAGAATACAGGATAAGCATAGGCTCGAGAGATAACTGGAACATTAACATCGACCACCCAAAAACAACGATGGTCGGCTACACAGATGGATCCAGGAAGGAATCGACAAAGTTATCAGGGGCTGGCGTATATATTAGCCATCCAACTGAAATGAAAGCATCGTTTAATCTAGGCAGATTCTCCAGCGTATTCCAAGCGGAGATATTCGCAATACGAGAATGCGCCAACATGATTAAACAAAATATCACTAGCGCACAGAGGATTGAGAAGGCAGTCATATACAGTGACAGTCAAGCGGCATTGAAGGCCCTCAGTAAGAGGGAGACTACCTCAGCACTGGTCAAAGAATGCAAAAACACCCTGCAAGATCTAGCAGACCAGACTGAGTTAGAAGTTGCCTGGGTACCTGGACATGAGGGAAATGTGGGCAATGAAGAAGCAGACAGACTGGCGAGAGAAGGTGCCAATGAGACGTTCATAGGCCCTGAGCCGAGACTGCCAATAGCACACAGGATAACAAAAAATGTTATAACCCTGAGAATAAACAAAGAAACAAACCAGAGATGGAATGACACGAAGAGCTGTAGACAGTAGAAATTCTTCATCTCGACGCTTGACAGCAAGAAGACTAAAGAGTTGCTCAAACTCAATAGGAGCAACATTAGAACAGTTGTGGGAATATTGACGGGACACTGCCCACTCAACAGACACCTGTCAATAATGAAGCTAACAGAGGACCCTCTATGTCCTAAGTGCAAAGAGAAAGAAGAGACCAGTCTGCACTTCATAACGGAATGCCCAGCATATGCATATGCAAGATGGGAGCTGTTTGGAGCGGACGAGCTGAAGAAGGAAGATTTAGCATATCTAACCATAAGGCAGCTAAGTAGTTTTTGTAGATCAACACGTAGGTTTGAGGGGGTGACACCAGAGGGGCAAATGATAACCCGTCCCCGCATCTAATCCCAGAGGCGAGCCCGGGGAATTGGGTGAAATGGTCCCGTTAATGAGGACTGATCACCCGTCTGGCCTTGCTAGTGTCCCCACCCCTTAAATAATTAAATAAATAATAATCTGCTTAGCCTTTGGTTGTGCGTATGTGTATGGACGTCAATTGTCAGCATAAGGCTCCGACTGCTTGTTTGCCTCCTTATGACATAAAAAAACCTTGATCTGATTAATAATTTTGTTTCATGCTTTCAACTGTTAATTCATCTATAGTCTATACAAATATAATAAGGCTGGAGAAAAAGTGTGAAGCCGCTAATTTTCAGAACCGTCTTTGAAAAATATTTTAGCATTTGATAGTCCAATTATTGTAGAAGGCTATATATTTCAAAAGTTTCAAATTTTACATTTTTTTATTTTAATGGTCAAAACGCGGAGTACAACCAGTCGCTTATAAGTTATAATTTCGACCTGATTTGAGTGAACAAAAAACTTAATCATTTGAAGGTTACTATGAAAGGGTCTTTCGTTGTGAGGTAACAATAGTCCTGCCTACCCATTAAAATAGATCAATTACATTAATAATATGAAAGTGGAATGTTAAAAAAATCTCCTGTATCAAATTTGAAGGATTGTTATATTTTCATTAAGCACATTCATTTACCGCAAAAATGGACTCATTAAACGTAAATATTTACTAAAATCATACTTGGCCTTAATAATTTGGTGAGTGTACACTACTCACCTTATCTTTCAACTGTTGACACATGTGCAAGGCAGCTGTGAGCATAAATAGCACATCACTGAGCCACGGCACAGCACAGTCAGCTTGACACGAGTCTATACGCATTGTTCCATGTACAGAACTCAACTGGTACGCGACAAAAATCAATTTGTGCGATTGTATGTAGAATGATATAGCTAAATCTTCTGGAAGATTAGGGGATAGTGCCTTCTGAAAATTAATTTATACAAAAACCTTTTAAACAATATTATTTTCACTGTGAATAACCATCTTCTTATATTTTCATTTAAATTCTTTCAAAAGTGAAAGCATAAAATAGTTGTTTCAAATTATGCAAAGAAATTTAATGTTACATTCTATTAACTAACATTTTAAAACATCATCAATCAATCAACAGTTATATTCAAATAGATATGATAAATGGATAATAACAAATTGATATGAATGCTAGAATCTAGAAACTTACCATATTTCGACTTTTCATAAGTTCATCAATAGCTTTTTTCTTTGGCAATACTAAAGCTGTACGGGCTCTCTGGAGAGAACCAATTAAACATTGGATTATATGCAGCACTTCCTCGGAACACCTATTAGTTAGAGACATATAAAACATTAAACAATATTTACATCATCATCATCATCAGCTTTTATCCATTCACTACTGAACAAAGGCCTCCTTCAATGAAAGCCAAGATGAATCCCTTGCCACCTGCATCTATATAACATGAACTAATCACTGCACTGAGATCGTCTTCCCACTTATTTGATGGTCAATCAACACTTTGTCTACCAAAACTTATAAATTAAGGGGCACCAACCTGAATACATAATGTTTATCAACATTATCAATGTATCCTATAGCTTGTTGTAAATGGTTAGCAGCATCTTGTATCTGCTGGAGTTTCCAAGGTCCGTCTTGGTTTATTGACGTTCGACATATAGTATGCATTTGTCTTAACACTTTGAAACTTATATCCTTAAACAGAAAAGTTCTTTGTACATTGTACTTTGTACATATGAAAATTTAAAATATCACTTTATATGCAAAAAAATTTGGTTTTCAATGAATAAATTTGTTAGCCCTACAACTATAGATTTGTACTAAGGACAACATAAATATACTCACTGCATGGGTTATACTATCACCCGTCAGGGTAACAATACATTTTAATTGTTCTGGTTGTGAAGTGAGAATAAATTTATCCTGTTTCTGTCCTTCATTTCCGTACAAAGGTACTGGAAATCTGTGTGCACACTCCTGTCATAGATATTGAAATAATTATATATGTGTATTGTATACAGTTACATAATTTTAAAAAGACAATATATTATTCTATTTGAATGGCCTTAAGGGATTGTACAAGAGGATTTACTTAGTTACAATTCAAAAATAAAAATTTAAAAGCATTAGGTAATTTACTGATACAAATAAAATTGATGTATTTTACACTAATACTCTCACCACTAATACTGTATGAAGTTGATGTAATATAGCGTGAACCTCTTCACGAAGGACCCATTCAAACTCCTCTTTCTAAAATAAATCATTGAATTGTATAAGTAATAAATAAAAATTGAACAGGACGTTGCTATTAATGATAATGTTCCCACCAAATTAGCGGCTTCTTCTTTTTCGTTGTCATTCATTTTCAAATTATGTACTTAATAAACAGTTTTATTTATTTGACACTGTGATTTTGCAGGCCCATATACTTAAATCGCTGAGAGAATTAATCAGATAATCAGCTTACAGCCATCAGAGATGAAACAATTATGATTTGTGACATATCACTAATCACTGACGTACATTAGCTAGTACATTAGTGATGACTGATGACTGATGACAATTGACTTATTGACAAGACATTTGACAAATGACTTGTTTTTTTTATTATTATTTTCATTTAAAGGCATTAGCTACTAGGCTATTAGCCATACAAAATACAATATTCGGTCTGTAATACGGAGAAATGGCGGGAAACCCCAAGGAGCGCGGCTTCGCCCTTCTAGCCCCCATCAATCAACTATCATTCCCCATTCCATCCATCCAAGGCAGTCCACCACAATATTCGCCAAACAATCACATTATATGTTACACAGATTAAGTTTTTAAAACAAACACTATACAAAACCGCCAGAACAGCCCTACTGAGAAAATCACTCCAGAACGATACTCCACAAGATTCACCAACCAATCACAATATATAAAGATCAAGTTTTTAAAACAAACACTATAGAAAATCACTCTGAATGGACAAAACACAAAATAACAATTAATTAACAAGAAACCAAAAAAAAACACAACCTCGCGCCCTGATGCTTCCCGCCATTCCACAAATGACTTGTCGTTGTTGAATGTTTTTTTTATTTTAATTATTTCACCCACCCAGAACAGTCGTCCACAGTATTCACCAACAATCACAATATACCATAAAGTTAATATACCTAGTAGGTATATTAACTTTATGCAAAACAAACACCATAGAAGACCGCCAGAACAGTCTAAAGAAAACCACTCCAGAACAGTCTTCCACAAGATTCGCCAACCAATCACAATATATGCAGATCAAGTTTTTAAAACAAACTACAGAAAGCCAATTCGAATGAATAACATACAGAATAATAATTAATCAACGGGAAACCAAAGAAAAAACATAACCGCGCGCCCAGAAATTTCCCGCCGAAATCCAATGACAAATACTGCTGGACGTTTTTTCGAAAACGCTTACTCAAAACACTTATTTGCCACGAAACGAACGAACGCTTTTCTGTCTTTGTTCAAAACTGTTTCTTAAGTTTTTATTTCACATCTCGTTTTGTCGCACAGGCGGCTTATCTGAGTGAGTGAGATAGAGACACTTTGTTCCACGGCGATTTCGTAACTACTTTGGTGTGTTCAACGTTATTTTACAGTAAAATGAACTCTATATATATATATGTAAGATAGAGTCAAACTGTACAAATAAATTCCTTAAAAACTGTTTCAAAAAACTGTTTCTTTTTCGATGTTTAGAAAACTAAAACGTATGTCTAATGCACTAAGGTACGTAAACGTAGACAGAGAATCCTAAATCCCTTAGTTTTACTATGTCTACGTACTTATATAATTATTTCTAGATTTGTTAAGAAAGATAAAGACAAGGTTTGCGCTATTTTAGTTTTGGCATTTTGGCGCCGTTTTGCCTCTAATTCAAATCAGCGCAGGAAAAAACAGTTTTTTTTTGGAACCGTTTCTCGAGACAGTTTTTTTGTAGAAAAAACTAGTTTCGTTTCGTTTTTCGTAAATGTCGTTAATGTTACGACCCAAAATGACAATGTTGTTGTTTAATAATTTATCCCATTAGGGAAAGGCAAAGGATAACTAAAGTCCATACAACTAAGTCTGTATTTTATTTGGTAAGGCCGAAGCCAAGTCTGAAATATGGGAAAACGGTGGGAAACTCTAAAGCACGCGGCTTCGCCCCTCCAGTCCTTCATCACTTAACCATCACTCCCGACCTCACCCACCCAGAACAATCCTCCACACTCACAGTATTTGCCAACCAAACACAATATACTTAAGTATACAGATTAAAATTTTAAAACGAACACTAGAAAACCGCTCCGAATGAACAAAATACAGAATAATAATGAATTGAAGGGAAACCAAAAAAAAACACAACCGCGCGCCCAGAAATTTGGCAATTTTTTATTACTTGCTCTGTAAAAAACAAATCAGCCATAGCACTAAAAATTACGAAAAAATAAAAGACTACATACTAGTACCACAGTGTAAGTACAACATAAAAGACTATCAAAAACATAATAAATTGATCAAAAAAGTTAAGTTTTAGTTCTGTCCATGAAGAATTATAAATTATTAAAAAATACATAACATTTTTTTTTGTCAAATTTGACACTCAAAATAAATTAACAACCTGGTTTGCTTAAGAAATAAAACTGATAAGTGATTAAAATGGTTTATCCTAAAATTCTACAGCGTTTCTACGACAAATTAGAAACTACATGTCGTGAGGCCGGTATTATTGCTGGGTACGTTTAATAAATTTTGTGAATGTTTATTTTATTATTTTTATTTCAACATGTACACTGAAATGACTTCAAAATGCTAGCCGCATTGGGTGCCTTTCATCGCACCCAATGCGAGACAGTCCTCAATTATACAATATGTATTCGTGCCCAAAAATGAAAAATTTGAAACGTAAGAAAATTAACAATTACTTACAGATCGTGCCTTAAAAGATAAGACTTGTTGAACGCTAGTAGTTAGCTGGGGAGCTTGAGCAGGTACTGTCATGTGCGAAATAGTTATCCATAATTTGTACATTCAGGGATTTTCGATGATATTTGAAATTAAGTAATTAATAGCAATACCATGCCAAGGCCTTCTTAGCGATATTTTCCTTCGAGCCAGCAACGTTGGCTAAAATTTTATTAAAGGTCAGCATTTTCTTTGGCCGCTGTCCGCATTAATAGGGATGTTGATTAATTGGGGTTGCATTAGAATTCGGGTGCAGGGATATCGTTAAGATTTACGTAATATATATATATATATATTTCTGTCACCATTTGACATTTGTTACCTAATTGTTATTGACATTTGACTTCAACGCTCTAAATGCCCCATAATCCGTTCCACTTGGGCTTACGTTTTCAACGCTCGGGACTCAAGTGGAACGGGAAATCTGCGGTCGTGAGCGTGGTCGTCGTGAACGCCAAGTGGAACGCACTGCTCGTGGTCATGGGTCGCCGTGAGCTCCGCGCGAGCGTAAGTCACGACGTCATCAATGACGTTTTCGCCCCAACCACAACGACCGCAGTCGCCATGTGGAACAGCCCAAAGAGAGTTTTGGGCGTTGTGAACGCTAAGTGGAACGCACTAAATGTGTTCGCAGTCATGAGTGCACGAGTGAATGGGTGATAAATAACGTATTTTAAATTAATTTTCTTAAATATAAGACATATTTAAGAAAATTTTCATAAATAGACTCTTAAAATGATATTTTAGGTTTTCAAATACAGACAGTATTAATGCGTAAAACATAACTTTACATGAATTTGCAACATGTGTAAAAACTGTCAATCATCCCTATTGTAGCTGCTTAAAATTTTGTGCATCTTCCTTTGCTTCTTGTAACCATAGAAAAGTTAAAAAAGTGTCCAGCTGATGATATGAATAACAAGTTCAAAAACCGTCCACAAAGGCGCTGTTGAAGTAACAGGATATAGCAGGGTGTGGTGTTTATATTCATAAATGACGTGTCTTTGTGTGCACTTTCTTGGTTTATTTTTTTTAACACATTTAAAAATTTATCACCCGATGCTAATGGGGCCCTCGGGCGCCCCCCTTATTTAATGATTTTCAACGGACACTTTTCATACTTAGAGATTTTACTCCTTGTATCTCTCCTCCATGCTTTTGACATACAGGTGTACAGCTTGGCAAAAAGAGTATGGAAAAAATGAGGGCGCCACTTTCACTTAGGTCTCATCATAATATGGAAAATCAGTAAGATAATTTAATCAAATCGTTAAAAATAAATGTGAAACACTAAGCTTTACTCAAAATCTAGTATTTGTCGGCCAAGTATTGTCAACATCATAGGCTTTCATTTAGTAAAATATTTAGTTCCAATTGTTACCACGTCATACTCTTTTTTGCCAAGTTATACACGTCGTAAACCATCTTCTTACTTTATCTTTTTATTGTTTTACCTCGAGGCATAATTAACATTTTACAAAGTTTCACTCATAGCTACATAACAACATTGGTTGCACTTGTGGGTACTTGCGGTAGGTGCACGGGGTAAGGAGAGCGGCAGGCAACAAAAATTAAAATAGACTATTGCGCATGTCAACCACGTGCTGTGACAAGTCTCATCTTACGTGGCTCATATCTATACTAATATTATAAAGCTGAAGAGTTTGTTTGTTGGAACGCGCTAATCTCAGGAACTACTGGTCTGATTTGAAAATTGCTTTCAGTGTTAGATAGCCCGTTTGTCGAGGAAGGCTACAGGCTATATAAAATCACGCTGTTACTAACAGTAGTTAAGTTGAGTAAGTTAACGCGGGCGAAGTTGCGGGCAACAGCTAGTAGGTAATAACTCAAGAGATATTTGTGTTCTGCTGCTGAGCTGCTAAGAATACGTATAATATATGTTATGTTATAACTGTATAGGATGAATTGTTTACTTTACAAATAATCTTAACAAATTAAATGCCATAAGAAGGCAAACGAGCAGTCGAAGCCTTCTGGTGACTTCCGACGCTCACAGACATCCGCACAACCAGAGGTTATGCAGATACGTTGCCCTCCTTTCCCTTATCCCCCCCCCCCCAATGGGCCACCGGAAACTCACAAACCGCAGGAAACGTGACAACATAGCTGTCACTTTCCTATTACTTCGGTATTACGTGTACATAAGTTAAAGTGTATTTTTTATTTATGATTATGCATTACATATATTATTATCTATGATTATGTGAGCGAGAAGTACCACCGCGGCCGTGCCGGCCCAGTTCGGCTGCAATGCAGCAATGGCTAGTGCCATTACATGCATTGCTGCATTGCTAGAGTCCTTTATTTCTGTCATATACGCATTGAATATATATTTATGTAAATCTAAATAATATTTTGTTACAGAAAATCTGGACGACATATGAAATTTCCTTATACACTTACAGCGAAAATTGCGCAGTTTCCATATTTCTACTACATGAAACATAATAATATTTGGATGTATTATCCACTCGGTTGCTTATTTAGCTTTTACATATTTGTCAAAATACATAAAATGTCCAACTCCGAAGAAAATGTTAAAGCTTGGGCTGAAACGCAAAGACGCATGGCTGAAAAGGAACATTGATTTTAAATTATTTTACTTATATTTTAACAAAATATATAAATTATATAAAAATGTGTAAAAAGAAATTTTATTTTTCTTCTTTATTTAATAATACAATAGGAATGTTGACATTTTTCAGAAATGTTTTTATCTAATGGAGGCCTAAATATTATCAACTTTTGCATACGTCTAATGCCTATAAAATCTTGCATTTTATAATGCATTTTAAATTTCGTTCCAAAACGCTAACACTTGTCATGTGACGTCATATGTTATTAAACATCGTAAAAGTGATAAAATCGTAGACAGAGAATACTATAGACTGCTGGATAATGCTTACTCCTTCCCACATAAAAGAGATGTGCTTATTACAATAATTAAGGGAAAACAAGGACAAGTCTATACTATTGGCATCTCTCAGTGCGTGCTGATTTTTTCAAGGTCAACAACATATCTTGCTACACAAATTTTGACATTTGTAATTTGTTTATAACGTGTAGTCAGTTGTGAAGTGTTGTTTTAGTATTATTTTAATGTAATTAACGAATTTGTTGGTAATTAAAAAAATAAGGGGAATAAAACATATTCTGGAATACCCTAACAATGGTTTGGTACAGTATAATTAATTGTAAAAGTGATAGCGACCGGAAAATTCCAAAATTGATTTTTCACTCATAAGTTCATATTTTATTTCATATTGTGGTTAATAGTGGTTGAATAACGATATGTGTAATCAGTCTTTATGTATATATACTTTCATTGGTTTATAATTCATAAGTTAAATTGAAAAAAAGGTAATAATTAATATTGATTTTGTGACGTCTTTAATGTTAAAATTGCTAGTATTATGTTTTTCCTTTTCCCAGTAATGTATGTTATTAATATTTTGAATTGTGTTGTTTAATTGAATTTATCTCCAAAAACTATCCTTAAATTAAAAGTGAGATATTTTTATTTAAATCTTAATAGTTTTAAAGAACTTTTGGAGGTTTTTTTAAATAAGAAAAATATTATAGAAGTATAAATTAGGTTTATTTTTTATACAATATTCTTACTTACTTAACTTAATATATAAATGATTTTAATAGTATTAAGATAATAATTGCGTCATTTTAAATTTTCTAGAATAGGTTAAGGATTCAATTTAATTAAGTTTAAATATTTTTACAAAATTGAGGCTGGACTCCGCAACAGGTGACGTAAAAAAGAGGTTGTAGGAGAGGAATGGAGTTCACTCTCTATTAATCCCTCTTCCCTCTACTCCCCTTTGCCGCTAACTCATATTTTAGGAAAAAGGGGGAAAGAAGAAAAAATATCCCTGAAAATAGTTAACACCTGGAAAGTGAGGAACAGAGGGTGGGAAGGGATAAAAAGATGTTCCTTTATTTATCCCATCACCTGCCTTCTCGCTAGGGTATATTTAAGAAGAAAAGGGGAAGGGGAAGGAATATTTGCATTAATTACAAAAATGCAGGTTTTATTTCAAATTAAACAAAGTTTAAATAATGTAAATATTCATTTGTATCTACTATTAATACCTTAAGTTACCAATTTCTAAATTGTAAATTGTTACTCATAATTTAATCTTACATCACAGTTTCAGTTAATCCTGACATTCGGAAGAAATGGATTAAAGCCTCTGGTCGAAATGACTGGATTCCAAAGAAGTGTTCAAAGATTTGCTGTTTGCACTTTTATACAAAACATATCTTAAAAAAGGAAGGTATACTTACATACACCCCGATGCTTTTCCAGTTGTTAAGGTGAGTATTAACTAAATAAATATTTAACTATGTAAGTATGTGGTTTTTGGACAAATTACTTTCTCTTATGTTGATGGGATAAGTCTATATTCATGCTAAATTGAATCATTTTGACGACGAAAGAAAGAAAAATATTTTACTGTCCACAACAAAGATATGTTATTATTATAAAAAATAATCGTACTTTAAGGAAACAAAATAGTTTTTTTTTATATTTCAGCTTGGAGCTACTGAAGAGATAAATAAACCCATGCCATGTCCATCTGCTGTTATACCATTCACAAAAACAATGGAAGAGCAACCAACGCATGTGAAATTTGATGCAGTAACTGTGCCGTTACGTACGTTTTTGTGTAAAAAAAATAAGAAAAATACGTGTTCATATAAATATTGTTCTTGTTTAATTTTTATGCCAATTTTTAACCTATAGTATGTAAATAAATCACATCTATTTTAACTATTTTTATATATAGAAAATTAGTGATAAAAATAGTTTAATAGATGTGCATTTTAATTATTTTTATCACTAATTTTCTATACTCTCATTTTCTTCCTTTCCTCCTTTCCTTTCCAGTACTCTTATTTTTATAGTAAGACTTTTGAGAATTTTATGTCAAAAGTCTAGATGTTTATGCTAATATGATAATTTTTCTTGTTTCATATTTATCGACTTTATTTTATTATTTACTAGCTGTTGCCCGCAGCTACGCCCGCGTTAACTTAGATTTACAGCTGTACGCGGATTGGTGATGATTATTTTTATAGCCTACGTTAGTCCTTATAACATCAGCTATCTGCCAATGAAAGTCCCATCAAAATCTGCTCAGCCGTTTCAGAGATTAGCCAGAACAAACAGACAGACAAATATTGTAAAAAAAAAGGCTATTTTGGTATAAGTACCGTGTACACATTCTTAAGTATTCAATGAAAAGCTGTTATTTTAATATTACAAACAGACACTCCAATTTTCTTTTTCTGTATAGATGTATAGATACCTATCCAGTTCTAATACATTAGAGTTCTAATATACATTTTTATAAAAGATCATAGGGTCTACCGGAGCTAAGAGTATGCCCTCGTATCAGTTTAAATTAATTACGCAATAAAGAATCTCAAACATTCGGGCACAGTATAAAATAATTTGTCAAAACAAAAAAAAAAATACCAATAAAAACAATAATATGTGTAATGTTTTAGCTTGTCATGTTTTTTTTTATATTTAGCGTTTTGCCTTAAAGTAGGCAAAAGGTTTTTGTATAGCAACCCCCATTTCAGACGTCACTTCAATATATCTATCTCATGTCGCCACGGCTGGCAGCAGTCTATAGTATTCTCTGTCTACGGATAAAATCATTCTAGTTGTCGTTAATAAATAATGGCTTCTAAGTTTTATAAGTGTTGTACGGTGCCTATGTGTGTGTACACTGTCAAAACGCCTGAAAATTAGTTTTTACAATATGTACTGCGTACGGAAAATGGTATAAAAGTACGTCAACATTCTTCTGCTTCCGCTAAATAGGAATATGCGACGTCATTTCCGTTTATTATCACGTGACTTATTTTAAATTTTGTTACATTTTATTTATAAAATATTAATTTAATCATATAAAAATAAGGGAAAATATTGTATTTTTTCAGAATTCTATCATATAAACTACCAATTAACATCAAAATTAAATTTTTATATGAATACTGTCAACATCCCTATTGGAACGAGATCACAACATTACAAGAAACTCCAAGAGTGACATAGACTGACACTTTCTTTTGTCTTTGTCAGAATATCACTTTTTTGTTGTTACCAGTTGGGCACAACCGAATTTATGCCCAACTCAACAGTACAACAACAAGCAACAACAGTAGCTAAAGTTTTGTGTGTCCGTATGTTTTTATTATTTAATATTTGGCAAACGAGCATTCAGATCACCTGATGGTATGTTTATGCCACTAGAAATTACATATATTATTAAGTTATATACTCAGATGAAGTAAAAAAAGGTAGATGACGCACGGCCTTTGCTAATACTGAAGCCAGAAAACTCAGCTCCTTTCATGTAAATACTAGTGGTGGGCGTTTAAACTATTAATGCTTAAAATAATCTGTTATACAAAATAAACAAACAACTGCGTTTAAAAATTTAAACCGATTTCATTTAAACGTAGATATTAACATTAGATTCACAACCTTATTTCTTTACGATTAAGAATCACGACCAAATTGGATTGGTTACGTAATATGCGGCTAAATTATAACGTCCTGTTTTTAACGTAATATTTGTTTCTGACTGACAACACTCCGTTCTTGGTTGGTTTATAGGTTTTTTAGTTTAAATTAGTTATATAACACAAACAAAAATTTAAATTTACGTTTTAAATGTGTTCTTACATTTTAAGTCAGTACGTTTGATTATTGATTTTTATAACAAAAACTAAAAAATCAACTTGCGTTTTAAATGAACAATGTTATGACCGTTTTAAATGACTAATGGGCAATGTGTTTTAATTTAAACTCAGTACGATTTTCGATGTGGATGAGCTTGTTTGTTTGTTTTTACTTTGCGTGCGCCGTGCATATACGATTTCGATTTACGAACTTAGAGAATTATTGTGTTAATTCTTAAATATTTTGTTTCTTTTGTTATGGGACATTATTGGTGAATATTAATTATAGTTTTAAATTATACATAGTAAAAGAACTTATTAGGTTATAGTATTAAAATTAGTTGTGTAAACTGTCATGGTTATAAATATTAAATTTGTGAATATTGTATAATAATTATTAATTAGTGTAGTGAAGATGTTAAGAAGCGGCAATGTTTTGGGACTATTTTGAAAGAAATCAAGTTGATAAATTTGCCGATCTGTGTAAAACTTGTAAAAAATAATATCGTATAAATCAACAACATCCAATCTCAAACAACATCTAAAACAAAGACATTTGGGTGTTTTTAATGAATTTCTCTCGCGTGTCTCACATCACAACCAAACAATAGACACGCTTCAGCCACACCAGTGGCAGAGACAACTTGACTGTGAGAGTGCTAGTGGTGGTGGGTGTAGTGGAGAGAATGGTGGTGAGAACATTAACAATTAATTACTCATTATTCTACATTAATAAGCTCTAATGGTGATGAAGGTGTTTCTACTTTCAAATAACAAGACCAACACTATAATATAATAATGTATATAAAAAAACTATAATAAATAATGTTTTTTTTTTGCTCGTTTTAAGTAACGTTTTTTTATAACACGTTTAAAAATATAAGCAACACGTTTAAATGTGTTGATAATAAAAAGCCGTTTTTCACATCCTTAGTAAATACACGCGCTCACGCATACACATGCACCAAACTAAGCTCATTTTTCGTTAGTATCTTATGAGTCGTCGTGCAATAAGTTTGCCATAAAAATACAGTTCTGTGTAATTTTATGGTGTAAAAACAAAAAAATATCGTTTCACACATAAATACACACAAGACTATGTTTTTTATAATATTTTAACACTATCTTGAGGTTTCGACATATTAAATAATATTATTGCCCCGAAATGACGTATCGGGAGAGTGTTGCCAAAGGTTAGTATTTCTAAATAGCCCAATAATGGGTAAGTCAATTGCAGGCAAAGCCATAGCAAAATAATTAAGTACAGAGGTGACATAGTTACTATTTTATTATTTGATCGCTGTATGACTGAGTCGAAATGACCCATAATGACATCCATCTTGGCGGGCCAAGGCTGGTATACATAACATAGACTTCGCCGAATTCATAGAACAGGATATCCAAAAAAGATATTTTAATTGACTTCAAATAAAAGTAGTCTTTCTTTAATCTTCCACCATAATTATGTTATGAAAAAAGGGTAAAAAATAATTAATAATTATATTCTATAAATATAATTATTAATTATATTATATATAAATTTAAATAATAATATAATATAAATTTAAACTATATTCATGGGAATAAATAAATAAATAAAACAATTGTCTTAATAGATATCTATTGCGACAATTTATAAAGTGATCCTACACGCCTCCTACATAGTCGTAATGTTATTGTATTTTATAAAAATATTCACTGTCGCATTCACTTATTACCTTTTTTTATTAATATGCAATTTTAAGGGATATTAAAAAAAATGGCAACCCTTCATTCACTCACACATACTTAAAAAAGTGGCTTCACTTTCATGTTCCAAGTGCACTATCTAACTTTTTTTACTTGATCTGAGGTTATATATATGTAATTTAATAATATTAACATGGGCTGGCGTATATTGCGAGATTATGTTTAGTACTATACGGATAAGGGCCAATGATGATTAAGACGTCACCGTAACAACTTTCTCGCTTTATATTTTACTATTTAGGCCTCCATTAGATATATAAAAATGATATGAAAAACATTTCTGAAAAATGTCAACATCCCTATACGCCATTATTATTAGCTTGTCAAATTCATTTGATGCTTGATCCTAGGTTCAAATGGTTTTTACGGTTTATCTGCCAAACTGGTCTCAGTTCCCACAAAAAAATTACATTTTTTGTTGAAAATAAAATTATCTATGTACAACTTTTGTTCAGTAACTTTTAGTCGTAAAATCATAAATAAAAAACCCAACTAGTCACTGACACTGCCGATAGAAGTGAAAACAAAACAAATTCAAATACCTATAGGTAATAATATAATATAATAATAATAATCAAATAATACAGGCTGAAAAAAAAATGACAACCTATACAATTTAAACGGCGCACAAAATGGCCGTATGATATTGACATTTCAGTGTGTTTGACGATTGGTTATGTATTACATACTAAACTTAGCGGGTTAAGGTTGAACTAGGCGAGTGTACTTTTTAAAATAAATTTATTTCAACTTTTGAATAACTAAACTATGTCTGTATGGGCTTTATGTTTGAGCTTTCCTGCTCTGTATACTATTTGTATTCGCCCAAAGTTGGTCTGTGTTGAAATACGAAAGTTTAGAAGTTTATTTTTTAAATACACATTATTTTTACGATTTTGGGTACATAAAGACGTTTACAGCATTCACACAAAAAAAGGTCAGCAAAATTTTACAGCCTAGCATTAGCGACTTTCTGGCGACTTTTGATCTAGCGACTCCATTTTATAATTAGTTGGCACTGTGGCAGCACTGCAATGGACCACAGATTACTGAAATACAGAATACAAATGTGAGATATGAGATGACACTTGGATAATACACTTGCAAATTGGACTTGTTTATTTGTATTTTTTTTCAAAAAAATTCAAATAAGTAATATTTATAATAATTGTCGAAAATGTGCATGTTTTTACAGTATTTTGACGTTTGAAATTATAAAAAATGTGGGTAAAACCTCAAGAAGTGTACCTTAAAACTCCTTTATGGTAATTATTTTAGATATATTCGTATATTATGTACCATTCACCTACAAATTAGCTTTGTTTATTTACTTAATACGTATGTTGTTTAATATTGTAATAATTATACAATAGGGACACCGATGACACCTCGTTATATTTTGTGTTACAAAGACGAAAAGGACATGGTAAATCCAAAGGACTTTCTTCTCTTCTTGTGGGTACATTAGACAGTGTATGGGACACTAAACCAGCACCTTACAGAATTTTGCATCTAACGCCAAATTCCGAAATATACTACGGTAAGATAACAGTTGCAACCTTTGTTCGTTGAAATATATCATATAGATCTTAAATTATCAGAACAATATTAAAGTAATGACCCTTTAAACGGACTAATATTATTGGAATAAATTAATATAAATGTATTAAATTATGGAAAATCTGTTAAATTATCTGTATTACTGAATGATAATAATTATTGTAATACGATTGATCTTATAAGACTAAAACTTTCATATAGTGACAAGGTTTTTATTATTCTTATAGATACCTTAATCAGTTTTTACTGTTTATTTTAGTTATAGCTACTGCATTAACGGAACAAGAAATCAAACATGACTGGCAGTGGCTCCTTGATAATGTCTGTGCTACTTTACATTCCTTTGACAGTGATGAAGAAAGAACTGAATTTGTTGTTTGTAAAATAAACTCCATTATTGCCACAGAGCAGGAAAATCTAACTGAAGGTAATAAGTTTTTTTCTTTTTTTTTAACTTTTATTGCTTTAAATGCACTTATGTACAATGTTATACTTTAATTATAATGTAAAAAAAAGGTTTAATTACAAAACATCTCCTTCTTAGATAATGAGACATTAATATTTACACAGATATTGCCAATTTTGTACTAGACTAGACTTCAAAGAGTATAATATATTATATTGGTAGATTTGATATGATTATTCACTATTTTACACGTTTTCTTTATCTTCTAGTTTTAATAACCAAAATCAAAATTTGCATATTTTGGTATTCAAAATACATTACCAAATTTCTTGAAAGTCTTTGTTTTCTACTCTGAAGCTATAATGCACTATCTTATAAACAAATATAAAATAATAACTTTTAAACATTTTTAAGCCTTATGCTGTTAATATTATATGTATAAATATGTCACGTTTATAGTAAAATAAAGCAAAAATGTTATTTTTTATGTTTTTAGATGAAGATACAATTACTTATAAAAATGTTGACTACAAATTTCATCAGAGATTCTCAATGCCAAAAGATGAGAAATTGGTATGTTACTACTCATGTAGGTAAGTTCCAGTGTAGTGTCTCCTGGATATATTTAATTGGAAACTTTTGATTACCAAGCAACTTATTTATAATATAAATACTTGTGGGAGAAAATCAGTGTCAGGGTTTTTCTTTCATGGAAGTAATTTTATGTTAATTAAAGTTTATCTGATAATTTTGAATTAGGTTCTTTGAAATGGGAATAATAAGAAAAAATGTTGTAAATAGGTCTCTTATGCATGCACTTCAAACAAACTAAATTCAGTTAAGTCATTTATGTTTGCAAGCACTTTTATCAAAATTGCTGCGTTACTTAATATTTTATGATAATTTTAGTTACTGGAAAGGTAGAATGCCTCGTCAAGGTTGGATGTATCTGTCTGTACACTACTTATGTTTTTATTCATATATATTTGGGCATAAGACTGCCATAAAAATTAGATGGGCTGATGTGACTGATTTGGACAAAACTAGCAGCCTGTTTTCGGACTCCATTAGAGTTGTGACACGCGATGGAGAGCACTATTTTTCAATGTTGCTGAAGAAAAAAGAAACATTAGCACTGATGCAACAACTAGCAAACATTGCCATGAAACAGTAAGTTAAATAAATAACATTTTTACTTACATTGTTGAGTATGTTTTTTATACCTAGATGATAATTTGTAAACTGTTAAGTGTAAAAGTAAACTTTAAATTATTTTTATATTTGTATAAATATGTCAAAATCAATGAATCATTCTTCACAGCTTTGTGAGAATCGTGGCTGTTTTATGGAAATATGTATTCCTTTTTAGCCTTATGGTTTATTTCCTATTTTGAATCCATTCGTTATGTAATACCTACTAATAAATATTTTTTTCTTTTACTTTGTAGATTGATAGATGAGAAGACTGGATCGTTTAACATTGACAAAGATTTATTGACAAAACTTAGTAAGAATGTACCAAAGAAGCCATCATTTCTGAAACGTGATTTGGATGCTAGGAAACAGTCAAATTTGTACACATTGAGATTTCGGCTGCCACAGAATGAGAAATTAGATGGATCTGAGGAATGCACCCTCTGGACGCCTTACAATAAGCAACATAACTGGGGCAGACTTTATCTATCACAGAATTTTATCTGTTTTGATAGTCGGGTGAGTCTTTTTTATATGGCAACAGGAAGCAAACAAGCAGTGAGAGCCTTATGGTGACAACTGATGCTCATAGACATCCACACAACCAGAGGTTATGCAGATGCATTGCCTTCTCCTCTCTATCCCCCCAAATGTCTGATTTGAAAATTGCTTTCAGTGTTAGATAGCCCGTTTGTCGAGGAAGGCTACAGGCTATATAAAATCACGCTGTTACTAACAGTAGTTAAGTTGAGTAAGTTAACGCGGGCGAAGTTGCGGGCAACAGCTAGTAGGTAATAACTCAAGAGATATTTGTGTTCTGCTGCTGAGCTGCTAAGAATACGTATAATATATGTTATGTTATAACTGTATAGGATGAATTGTTTACTTTACAAATAATCTTAACAAATTAAATGCCATAAGAAGGCAAACGAGCAGTCGAAGCCTTCTGGTGACCTCCGACGCTCACAGACATCCGCACAACCAGAGGTTATGCAGATACGTTGCCCTCCTTTCCCTTATCCCCCCCCCCCCCAATGGGCCACCGGAAACTCACAAACCGCAGGAAACGTGACAACATAGCTGTCACTTTCCTATTACTTCGGTATTACGTGTACATAAGTTAAAGTGTATTTTTTATTTATGATTATGCATTACATATATTATTATCTATGATTATGTGAGCGAGAAGTACCACCGCGGCCGTGCCGGCCCAGTTCGGCTGCAATGCAGCAATGGCTAGTGCCATTACATGCATTGCTGCATTGCTAGAGTCCTTTATTTCTGTCATATACGCATTGAATATATATTTATGTAAATCTAAATAATATTTTGTTACAGAAAATCTGGACGACATATGAAATTTCCTTATACACTTACAGCGAAAATTGCGCAGTTTCCATATTTCTACTACATGATGAAACATAATAATATTTGGATGTATTATCCACTCGGTTGCTTATTTAGCTTTTACATATTTGTCAAAATACATAAAATGTCCAACTCCGAAGAAAATGTTAAAGCTTGGGCTGAAACGCAAAGACGCATGGCTGAAAAGGAACATTGATTTTAAATTATTTTACTTATATTTTAACAAAATATATAAATTATATAAAAATGTGTAAAAAGAAATTTTATTTTTCTTCTTTATTTAATAATACAATAGGAATGTTGACATTTTTCAGAAATGTTTTTATCTAATGGAGGCCTAAATATTATCAACTTTTGCATACGTCTAATGCCTATAAAATCTTGCATTTTATAATGCATTTTAAATTTCGTTCCAAAACGCTAACACTTGTCATGTGACGTCATATGTTATTAAACATCGTAAAAGTGATAAAATCGTAGACAGAGAATACTATAGACTGCTGGATAATGCTTACTCCTTCCCACATAAAAGAGATGTGCTTATTACAATAATTAAGGGAAAACAAGGACAAGTCTATACTATTGGCATCTCTCAGTGCGTGCTGATTTTTTCAAGGTCAACAACATATCTTGCTACACAAATTTTGACATTTGTAATTTGTTTATAACGTGTAGTCAGTTGTGAAGTGTTGTTTTAGTATTATTTTAATGTAATTAACGAATTTGTTGGTAATTAAAAAAATAAGGGGAATAAAACATATTCTGGAATACCCTAACAATGGTTTGGTACAGTATAATTAATTGTAAAAGTGATAGCGACCGGAAAATTCCAAAATTGATTTTTCACTCATAAGTTCATATTTTATTTCATATTGTGGTTAATAGTGGTTGAATAACGATATGTGTAATCAGTCTTTATGTATATATACTTTCATTGGTTTATAATTCATAAGTTAAATTGAAAAAAAGGTAATAATTAATATTGATTTTGTGACGTCTTTAATGTTAAAATTGCTAGTATTATGTTTTTCCTTTTCCCAGTAATGTATGTTATTAATATTTTGAATTGTGTTGTTTGATTGAATTTATCTCCAAAAACTATCCTTAAATTAAAAGTGAGATATTTTTATTTAAATCTTAATAGTTTTAAAGAACTTTTGGAGGTTTTTTTAAATAAGAAAAATATTATAGAAGTATAAATTAGGTTTATTTTTTATACAATATTCTTACTTACTTAACTTAATATATAAATGATTTTAATAGTATTAAGATAATAATTGCGTCATTTTAAATTTTCTAGAATAGGTTAAGGATTCAATTTAATTAAGTTTAAATATTTTTACAAAATTGAGGCTGGACTCCGCAACAGGTGACGTAAAAAAGAGGTTGTAGGAGAGGAATGGAGTTCACTCTCTATTAATCCCTCTTCCCTCTACTCCCCTTTGCCGCTAACTCATATTTTAGGAAAAAGGGGGAAAGAAGAAAAAATATCCCTGAAAATAGTTAACACCTGGAAAGTGAGGAACAGAGGGTGGGAAGGGATAAAAAGATGTTCCTTTATTTATCCCATCACCTGCCTTCTCGCTAGGGTATATTTAAGAAGAAAAGGGGAAGGGGAAGGAATATTTGCATTAATTACAAAAATGCAGGTTTTATTTCAAATTAAACAAAGTTTAAATAATGTAAATATTCATTTGTATCTACTATTAATACCTTAAGTTACCAATTTCTAAATTGTAAATTGTTACTCATAATTTAATCTTACATCACAGTTTCAGTTAATCCTGACATTCGGAAGAAATGGATTAAAGCCTCTGGTCGAAATGACTGGATTCCAAAGAAGTGTTCAAAGATTTGCTGTTTGCACTTTTATACAAAACATATCTTAAAAAAGGAAGGTATACTTACATACACCCCGATGCTTTTCCAGTTGTTAAGGTGAGTATTAACTAAATAAATATTTAACTATGTAAGTATGTGGTTTTTGGACAAATTACTTTCTCTTATGTTGATGGGATAAGTCTATATTCATGCTAAATTGAATCATTTTGACGACGAAAGAAAGAAAAATATTTTACTGTCCACAACAAAGATATGTTATTATTATAAAAAATAATCGTACTTTAAGGAAACAAAATAGTTTTTTTTTATATTTCAGCTTGGAGCTACTGAAGAGATAAATAAACCCATGCCATGTCCATCTGCTGTTATACCATTCACAAAAACAATGGAAGAGCAACCAACGCATGTGAAATTTGATGCAGTAACTGTGCCGTTACGTACGTTTTTGTGTAAAAAAAATAAGAAAAATACGTGTTCATATAAATATTGTTCTTGTTTAATTTTTATGCCAATTTTTAACCTATAGTATGTAAATAAATCACATCTATTTTAACTATTTTTATATATAGAAAATTAGTGATAAAAATAGTTTAATAGATGTGCATTTTAATTATTTTTATCACTAATTTTCTATACTCTCATTTTCTTCCTTTCCTCCTTTCCTTTCCAGTACTCTTATTTTTATAGTAAGACTTTTGAGAATTTTATGTCAAAAGTCTAGATGTTTATGCTAATATGATAATTTTTCTTGTTTCATATTTATCGACTTTATTTTATTATTTACTAGCTGTTGCCCGCAGCTACGCCCGCGTTAACTTAGATTTACAGCTGTACGCGGATTGGTGATGATTATTTTTATAGCCTACGTTAGTCCTTATAACATCAGCTATCTGCCAATGAAAGTCCCATCAAAATCTGCTCAGCCGTTTCAGAGATTAGCCAGAACAAACAGACAGACAAATATTGTAAAAAAAAGGCTATTTTGGTATAAGTACCGTGTACACATTCTTAAGTATTCAATGAAAAGCTGTTATTTTAATATTACAAACAGACACTCCAATTTTCTTTTTCTGTATAGATGTATAGATACCTATCCAGTTCTAATACATTAGAGTTCTAATATACATTTTTATAAAAGATCATAGGGTCTACCGGAGCTAAGAGTATGCCCTCGTATCAGTTTAAATTAATTACGCAATAAAGAATCTCAAACATTCGGGCACAGTATAAAATAATTTGTCAAAACAAAAAAAAAAATACCAATAAAAACAATAATATGTGTAATGTTTTAGCTTGTCATGTTTTTTTTTATATTTAGCGTTTTGCCTTAAAGTAGGCAAAAGGTTTTTGTATAGCAACCCCCATTTCAGACGTCACTTCAATATATCTATCTCATGTCGCCACGGCTGGCAGCAGTCTATAGTATTCTCTGTCTACGGATAAAATCATTCTAGTTGTCGTTAATAAATAATGGCTTCTAAGTTTTATAAGTGTTGTACGGTGCCTATGTGTGTGTACACTGTCAAAACGCCTGAAAATTAGTTTTTACAATATGTACTGCGTACGGAAAATGGTATAAAAGTACGTCAACATTCTTCTGCTTCCGCTAAATAGGAATATGCGACGTCATTTCCGTTTATTATCACGTGACCTATTTTAAATTTTGTTACATTTTATTTATAAAATATTAATTTAATCATATAAAAATAAGGGAAAATATTGTATTTTTTCAGAATTCTATCATATAAACTACCAATTAACATCAAAATTAAATTTTTATATGAATACTGTCAACATCCCTATTGGAACGAGATCACAACATTACAAGAAACTCCAAGAGTGACATAGACTGACACTTTCTTTTGTCTTTGTCAGAATATCACTTTTTTGTTGTTACCAGTTGGGCACAACCGAATTTATGCCCAACTCAACAGTACAACAACAAGCAACAACAGTAGCTAAAGTTTTGTGTGTCCGTATGTTTTTATTATTTAATATTTGGCAAACGAGCATTCAGATCACCTGATGGTATGTTTATGCCACTAGAAATTACATATATTATTAAGTTATATACTCAGATGAAGTAAAAAAAGGTAGATGACGCACGGCCTTTGCTAATACTGAAGCCAGAAAACTCAGCTCCTTTCATGTAAATACTAGTGGTGGGCGTTTAAACTATTAATGCTTAAAATAATCTGTTATACAAAATAAACAAACAACTGCGTTTAAAAATTTAAACCGATTTCATTTAAACGTAGATATTAACATTAGATTCACAACCTTATTTCTTTACGATTAAGAATCACGACCAAATTGGATTGGTTACGTAATATGCGGCTAAATTATAACGTCCTGTTTTTAACGTAATATTTGTTTCTGACTGACAACACTCCGTTCTTGGTTGGTTTATAGGTTTTTTAGTTTAAATTAGTTATATAACACAAACAAAAATTTAAATTTACGTTTTAAATGTGTTCTTACATTTTAAGTCAGTACGTTTGATTATTGATTTTTATAACAAAAACTAAAAAATCAACTTGCGTTTTAAATGAACAATGTTATGACCGTTTTAAATGACTAATGGGCAATGTGTTTTAATTTAAACTCAGTACGATTTTCGATGTGGATGAGCTTGTTTGTTTGTTTTTACTTTGCGTGCGCCGTGCATATACGATTTCGATTTACGAACTTAGAGAATTATTGTGTTAATTCTTAAATATTTTGTTTCTTTTGTTATGGGACATTATTGGTGAATATTAATTATAGTTTTAAATTATACATAGTAAAAGAACTTATTAGGTTATAGTATTAAAATTAGTTGTGTAAACTGTCATGGTTATAAATATTAAATTTGTGAATATTGTATAATAATTATTAATTAGTGTAGTGAAGATGTTAAGAAGCGGCAATGTTTTGGGACTATTTTGAAAGAAATCAAGTTGATAAATTTGCCGATCTGTGTAAAACTTGTAAAAAATAATATCGTATAAATCAACAACATCCAATCTCAAACAACATCTAAAACAAAGACATTTGGGTGTTTTTAATGAATTTCTCTCGCGTGTCTCACATCACAACCAAACAATAGACACGCTTCAGCCACACCAGTGGCAGAGACAACTTGACTGTGAGAGTGCTAGTGGTGGTGGGTGTAGTGGAGAGAATGGTGGTGAGAACATTAACAATTAATTACTCATTATTCTACATTAATAAGCTCTAATGGTGATGAAGGTGTTTCTACTTTCAAATAACAAGACCAACACTATAATATAATAATGTATATAAAAAAACTATAATAAATAATGTTTTTTTTTTGCTCGTTTTAAGTAACGTTTTTTTATAACACGTTTAAAAATATAAGCAACACGTTTAAATGTGTTGATAATAAAAAGCCGTTTTTCACATCCTTAGTAAATACACGCGCTCACGCATACACATGCACCAAACTAAGCTCATTTTTCGTTAGTATCTTATGAGTCGTCGTGCAATAAGTTTGCCATAAAAATACAGTTCTGTGTAATTTTATGGTGTAAAAACAAAAAAATATCGTTTCACACATAAATACACACAAGACTATGTTTTTTATAATATTTTAACACTATCTTGAGGTTTCGACATATTAAATAATATTATTGCCCCGAAATGACGTATCGGGAGAGTGTTGCCAAAGGTTAGTATTTCTAAATAGCCCAATAATGGGTAAGTCAATTGCAGGCAAAGCCATAGCAAAATAATTAAGTACAGAGGTGACATAGTTACTATTTTATTATTTGATCGCTGTATGACTGAGTCGAAATGACCCATAATGACATCCATCTTGGCGGGCCAAGGCTGGTATACATAACATAGACTTCGCCGAATTCATAGAACAGGATATCCAAAAAAGATATTTTAATTGACTTCAAATAAAAGTAGTCTTTCTTTAATCTTCCACCATAATTATGTTATGAAAAAAGGGTAAAAAATAATTAATAATTATATTCTATAAATATAATTATTAATTATATTATATATAAATTTAAATAATAATATAATATAAATTTAAACTATATTCATGGGAATAAATAAATAAATAAAACAATTGTCTTAATAGATATCTATTGCGACAATTTATAAAGTGATCCTACACGCCTCCTACATAGTCGTAATGTTATTGTATTTTATAAAAATATTCACTGTCGCATTCACTTATTACCTTTTTTTATTAATATGCAATTTTAAGGGATATTAAAAAAAATGGCAACCCTTCATTCACTCACACATACTTAAAAAAGTGGCTTCACTTTCATGTTCCAAGTGCACTATCTAACTTTTTTTACTTGATCTGAGGTTATATATATGTAATTTAATAATATTAACATGGGCTGGCGTATATTGCGAGATTATGTTTAGTACTATACGGATAAGGGCCAATGATGATTAAGACGTCACCGTAACAACTTTCTCGCTTTATATTTTACTATTTAGGCCTCCATTAGATATATAAAAATGATATGAAAAACATTTCTGAAAAATGTCAACATCCCTATACGCCATTATTATTAGCTTGTCAAATTCATTTGATGCTTGATCCTAGGTTCAAATGGTTTTTACGGTTTATCTGCCAAACTGGTCTCAGTTCCCACAAAAAAATTACATTTTTTGTTGAAAATAAAATTATCTATGTACAACTTTTGTTCAGTAACTTTTAGTCGTAAAATCATAAATAAAAAACCCAACTAGTCACTGACACTGCCGATAGAAGTGAAAACAAAACAAATTCAAATACCTATAGGTAATAATATAATATAATAATAATAATCAAATAATACAGGCTGAAAAAAAAATGACAACCTATACAATTTAAACGGCGCACAAAATGGCCGTATGATATTGACATTTCAGTGTGTTTGACGATTGGTTATGTATTACATACTAAACTTAGCGGGTTAAGGTTGAACTAGACGAGTGTACTTTTTAAAATAAATTTATTTCAACTTTTGAATAACTAAACTATGTCTGTATGGGCTTTATGTTTGAGCTTTCCTGCTCTGTATACTATTTGTATTCGCCCAAAGTTGGTCTGTGTTGAAATACGAAAGTTTAGAAGTTTATTTTTTAAATACACATTATTTTTACGATTTTGGGTACATAAAGACGTTTACAGCATTCACACAAAAAAAGGTCAGCAAAATTTTACAGCCTAGCATTAGCGACTTTCTGGCGACTTTTGATCTAGCGACTCCATTTTATAATTAGTTGGCACTGTGGCAGCACTGCAATGGACCACAGATTACTGAAATACAGAATACAAATGTGAGATATGAGATGACACTTGGATGATACACTTGCAAATTGGACTTGTTTATTTGTATTTTTTTTCAAAAAAATTCAAATAAGTAATATTTATAATAATTGTCGAAAATGTGCATGTTTTTACAGTATTTTGACGTTTGAAATTATAAAAAATGTGGGTAAAACCTCAAGAAGTGTACCTTAAAACTCCTTTATGGTAATTATTTTAGATATATTCGTATATTATGTACCATTCACCTACAAATTAGCTTTGTTTATTTACTTAATACGTATGTTGTTTAATATTGTAATAATTATACAATAGGGACACCGATGACACCTCGTTATATTTTGTGTTACAAAGACGAAAAGGACATGGTAAATCCAAAGGACTTTCTTCTCTTCTTGTGGGTACATTAGACAGTGTATGGGACACTAAACCAGCACCTTACAGAATTTTGCATCTAACGCCAAATTCCGAAATATACTACGGTAAGATAACAGTTGCAACCTTTGTTCGTTGAAATATATCATATAGATCTTAAATTATCAGAACAATATTAAAGTAATGACCCTTTAAACGGACTAATATTATTGGAATAAATTAATATAAATGTATTAAATTATGGAAAATCTGTTAAATTATCTGTATTACTGAATGATAATAATTATTGTAATACGATTGATCTTATAAGACTAAAACTTTCATATAGTGACAAGGTTTTTATTATTCTTATAGATACCTTAATCAGTTTTTACTGTTTATTTTAGTTATAGCTACTGCATTAACGGAACAAGAAATCAAACATGACTGGCAGTGGCTCCTTGATAATGTCTGTGCTACTTTACATTCCTTTGACAGTGATGAAGAAAGAACTGAATTTGTTGTTTGTAAAATAAACTCCATTATTGCCACAGAGCAGGAAAATCTAACTGAAGGTAATAAGTTTTTTTCTTTTTTTTTAACTTTTATTGCTTTAAATGCACTTATGTACAATGTTATACTTTAATTATAATGTAAAAAAAAGGTTTAATTACAAAACATCTCCTTCTTAGATAATGAGACATTAATATTTACACAGATATTGCCAATTTTGTACTAGACTAGACTTCAAAGAGTATAATATATTATATTGGTAGATTTGATATGATTATTCACTATTTTACACGTTTTCTTTATCTTCTAGTTTTAATAACCAAAATCAAAATTTGCATATTTTGGTATTCAAAATACATTACCAAATTTCTTGAAAGTCTTTGTTTTCTACTCTGAAGCTATAATGCACTATCTTATAAACAAATATAAAATAATAACTTTTAAACATTTTTAAGCCTTATGCTGTTAATATTATATGTATAAATATGTCACGTTTATAGTAAAATAAAGCAAAAATGTTATTTTTTATGTTTTTAGATGAAGATACAATTACTTATAAAAATGTTGACTACAAATTTCATCAGAGATTCTCAATGCCAAAAGATGAGAAATTGGTATGTTACTACTCATGTAGGTAAGTTCCAGTGTAGTGTCTCCTGGATATATTTAATTGGAAACTTTTGATTACCAAGCAACTTATTTATAATATAAATACTTGTGGGAGAAAATCAGTGTCAGGGTTTTTCTTTCATGGAAGTAATTTTATGTTAATTAAAGTTTATCTGATAATTTTGAATTAGGTTCTTTGAAATGGGAATAATAAGAAAAAATGTTGTAAATAGGTCTCTTATGCATGCACTTCAAACAAACTAAATTCAGTTAAGTCATTTATGTTTGCAAGCACTTTTATCAAAATTGCTGCGTTACTTAATATTTTATGATAATTTTAGTTACTGGAAAGGTAGAATGCCTCGTCAAGGTTGGATGTATCTGTCTGTACACTACTTATGTTTTTATTCATATATATTTGGGCATAAGACTGCCATAAAAATTAGATGGGCTGATGTGACTGATTTGGACAAAACTAGCAGCCTGTTTTCGGACTCCATTAGAGTTGTGACACGCGATGGAGAGCACTATTTTTCAATGTTGCTGAAGAAAAAAGAAACATTAGCACTGATGCAACAACTAGCAAACATTGCCATGAAACAGTAAGTTAAATAAATAACATTTTTACTTACATTGTTGAGTATGTTTTTTATACCTAGATGATAATTTGTAAACTGTTAAGTGTAAAAGTAAACTTTAAATTATTTTTATATTTGTATAAATATGTCAAAATCAATGAATCATTCTTCACAGCTTTGTGAGAATCGTGGCTGTTTTATGGAAATATGTATTCCTTTTTAGCCTTATGGTTTATTTCCTATTTTGAATCCATTCGTTATGTAATACCTACTAATAAATATTTTTTTCTTTTACTTTGTAGATTGATAGATGAGAAGACTGGATCGTTTAACATTGACAAAGATTTATTGACAAAACTTAGTAAGAATGTACCAAAGAAGCCATCATTTCTGAAACGTGATTTGGATGCTAGGAAACAGTCAAATTTGTACACATTGAGATTTCGGCTGCCACAGAATGAGAAATTAGATGGATCTGAGGAATGCACCCTCTGGACGCCTTACAATAAGCAACATAACTGGGGCAGACTTTATCTATCACAGAATTTTATCTGTTTTGATAGTCGGGTGAGTCTTTTTTATATGGCAACAGGAAGCAAACAAGCAGTGAGAGCCTTATGGTGACAACTGATGCTCATAGACATCCACACAACCAGAGGTTATGCAGATGCATTGCCTTCTCCTCTCTATCCCCCCCAATGGGCCACCGTAAACTTAAAATCCGCACGAAACGTGCCAGCATAGTTGTCACTTGACGCCGGTGTTATGTGAGCGAGAGGTACCACCCTGGTTGTGTCGGCCCAATTTGGCGGCAATGCAGCATGGCACTACCTCTTAAAAATACCTTTATACTACAAATAGTTTTAATTAGTGTATGAAAGGCATTTCTTTTATACTTCTTAATTTGCCTCTTTGTTGATAGCTGAGATAAAATAATGGATGAAATAAAAAAGTATTATTTTGATAATTTTCTAATTGTTGCTAAGCTTGATTGTTGTCGACTGTAGGGGACAAAAGAAACGTTAAATGTGTATTGTAAAAGCTGTTTATAATTTAATTATTTACTAAAACAACGAAAGTCGTGTGTACGTGACCATTTTCTTTACCGAAGGTTTTGTATTGTTATGATAATCTAGCAAATTTGTAAAGTCAACGGACAATACACTTGAGGTATAGGCATGTGTAGACCAGGGTTGTTGTGAATATTATCATCATCAGTGGACTATCAGCATTGGTTTACTGCGGATATTGAATTAATATAATTCAAAAATGAATAAATACAAATAAAGAACTATCTCTTGCCCGCAGCTTCGGCCGCGTAAACTTAGATTTACAGCCGTATCGGGGGTATAGTATAGTATAGCTTAAGTTATATCATCAGCTATCTTCCATTGGAAGTCCCGTCAAATTGTACAACAGACAAAAATTGTAAAAAAAATTGTTTTGGTATATGTACCGTGCTTACATCAGACAACAGACACTCCAATTTTATTTATCAGTATAGATAGATAGATATCTGTATATATCTGTTCTGGCTCTGAAATTCCTGTCACCTCCTGCAGCAAGTGTCCCTAGCAAACACTTGTTCAGCAGTGCCAGAATAATTTATAAACCTTCTTGTAATCAACTAAAAGCAGAAAAAAGACAGCTCAGCTATTGTTTTTTAAATATAACTTACATTTAATACAGTTTCAGTTTTTTATGTTAGTTTGCTAGGCAAACTGGCAGACGTACCACCTGATGGTAAGTGGTCGACGTCGCCCATGAACATAAACTAGTTTACCTGGAACGAGCCCAGGCAACTCATTTATGTGTTGCCCATCCTGAGACATAAGATGTTAAGTCCCGGTGCCAGTAATTACACTGCCTGTCACTAACAAGCAAGATGGTGGTACACATGTAGCCGTGAGCGCGGCACAGCGCAACCGGATACGGATAACTGATTGAAATGTGTATTATTTTTTCGCTTTTATATTGATAACTTATGAATGTTATTAGCGGGTCGCGAGGTCTAATCAAAAGCAATTAATATATTGTAGTTATCACAGCCATGTTAATGCAATTAACACGATGTAGGTACCTACTAAATACGCAGTGTGTATTCGTGATACGTAACGGATATCACACTAGCATTAGGTACTAATAAATAAAGATTGTTGTTTACAAAAAATAGGCACCATAGTTAAGATTTAAAAAACATCGTTTACCGCACCAGCGTAATCACACTAATGATTTATATTGTTTTACTTAAACGCCATGGTATATTACGATTATGTTATAGAATATGTGTAGATCGATAGTTTAAAATTTATAATGTTTTTCTTTGTATAGGAAAAGTGGATTCTTAGTTGGATAGGAAAAAAGGCAGACGTAGGTACCACCTGATGGCAAGTGGTCAGCGTCACGCACGAATATAAACGAGTTACCAGGGATTGTGAACGTGTTTGTGTTGACCGCTGACCATTTGCCCTCAATTTGCCTTTTCAAGTTTGTAGGGTTTCAAGCAAATAATAAATTAGTAATTTAGTATTAAATGGTTTTATTTAAAGAAATGTCTTTTACAAAGCCACACTACACGTAATGACCACAGGTAATGACGTTACACTTTGATTGCATACATAGCGCCACGGAAGTAAGCGGACAAAACTTAAACTAACTAGGGTGCGTTCCATTTCTATCACCCACCCCAGAACGCAACCCCATATTAAATACACAAAACAGATGTTTATCTATAGTTACACCTTTAGTTAAAACATCAGAAACATTCTCTTTACCTTTTACATAACAATTTTTTAATTTTAAGTTATTTACATGTTCCTTTAAAAAATGGTATCTAATGTCTATATGTTTAGACCTAGGTAGGTAACAATCATTAGAAGTGAGTTTTATAGCACTTAGGTTGTCGCTGTAGATGACTAAAGTGTGGTTGAGATGGCCGCCGAGCTCCCTTTGCAGTTGCTGCAGCCACAGCGCCTCCTGCGCTGCCGCTGACATGGCCATGTATTCTGCCTCTGCTGTGGATAGGGCCACGGTCTGTTGTTTCCGGGAACCCCATGACACTGTGCCACCCTGTAAAATAAAGATATATCCCGTGCACGATTTACGGTCGCGGGTGTCACTCGCCCAATCTGCATCGCAATACCCTGTGATGTTATCTTGACCATCCTTGGTATAAGTAAGTTTATAATGCTTAGTCCCTTGTAAATATCTCAGTACCCTCTTCACGGCAGCCCAATGCTCACATGTAGGTTCCTTATTATATCGACTGAGAGCATTTACAGCTTATGAGATGTCTGGTCTTGTTCCTTGAGCTATATATAATAAGCAGCCTATGGCATGCTGATATGGGCAATCATATGGAGCTTCATTGTTGTTATCAAATTTTAAACCAATTTCTATGGGTGTTTTCGCAGGTTTACAATTTGCCATATTGAATCTTAATAGTATTTCTTTTATATACTTTTCCTGGTCTAATGTAATTGCATCCTTTTCTCTATTTATGTTTAAGCCCACACATTGTTTAGCTTGACCAAGATCATTCATGTTTAATTTTAAACATAAATTTTTCTTTAATTCTTCAGTTCTTTCTAATTGAGAACTGAAAATTATAATATCATCTACCCACACTGCAATATGAAGTCCTTTATTGACATCATAATAAATACGGGGATCAGTCTTGGATTGCTCAATTCCCATTTCTTTCAAAACATTGCTTAACTTAGCATTCCACAATCTGCTTGCCTGTTTAAGCCCATAAATGGACTTAAGTAAGTGACATACTTGGCCTCCTATCTTATACATCTCTGGCTGTACCATGTATATATCTGTATCTATTTTCCCTTGTAGAAATGCTGATACGGCATCCATTTGTTCAATGTGCAAATCGTTCTGTGCTGCTAGAGCAAACAATTAACGAATAGAGGTGTATCTTACCACTGGATAATAAACTTCTTGCTAATCAATCCCTTTCTTTTGAGCGTATCCTTTTATGACTAGCCTTGCCTTGTATCGAATTATATTGCCCTGTTGGTCAGTTTTTGTTTTAAATATCCATTTGCTTGGTAAAACCTTTTTATTACTGGGAAGGTCAACAAGTTGCCAAGTTTTATTTGCTATTAGAGAGTTATATTCCTCATCCATAGCTTTCTTCCACTCACTAGCATGTGAGGACGACAGAGCTTCCTCCACGCTTTGTGGATCTAAAACACTTGTGTATAGACAAAGCAATCCCATTTTGTCTTTATTAATCTTATTGCGTGGCCTCAATGTCACATTACTTGACTGTTGGTTCTGTAGTGATAATGATCTCGGGGGCTGATAACTATCATCAAGGTCAGCTGAGTCAGTTTCATATTCACTAGAACTTTCATCCATGGACCCTTTCAAGATAGGTTCAGTAATTGATCCACTTGACTGAGGAATGGTGACAGATTCTTGCAGTTGCTTATTTTGTTCTGAAACAGCATGGTCTTGCAACATAACTGACTCATCTTCAATTGGTCTGGCTGAAATTGAACACTCGTTAGTTTGATTCACATTTTCAAAGAAAATAACATCCCTGCTCTTTATGACTTGATGAGTTATGGGATCCAAAATGCGATACCCTTTGGTGTTCTCACAATAGCCGACAAATATCATCACTTTTGATTTTTTGTCCCATTTTAAACGTTTTTCTTTCGGTATATGAACCATTACCTTTGAACCAAAAATCCTTATATGGTTCTTTCCTGACCACACTGGGTTTCTTTCCTGACCACATTTTATATGGAGTAATATTTCCTAGTATTTTAGTTGGTGATCTGTTGTAAATGTAAGCCGCTGTGGCTACAGCTTCAGCCCAAACTTGTTTCTCTAAATTTGCATAAAATATCATGCACCTTGCCTCTTCTACTAGGGTGCGATTCATACGTTCTGCAAGGCCATTTTGCTGTGGGGTATATGGGGTGGAAGTCTGATAAATAATGCCACATCTAGCCAAATATGAATCAAAATTGGAGTTGCAATACTCTTTGCCATTATCAGTTCTTATAGCTTTAATTGTATGATTTAATTGATTCTCTACTACTACTCTTATAATCCTTGAAAATTTCTAATATATTCTGTTTATCTTTAAGAAAATAAATATGAACCATTCTAGAGTAATCATCGATGAAAGAAATAAAATATTTCATACCTCCATAAGATTTACTTTCCATTGAACCGCACAAGTCAGGATGTATTATTTCCAATGGCTTTGTTGCTCTGGTTCCCGCATGTTTGAAAGGTAACCTTGTTTGTTTTCCTTCGCAACAGGTGGAACATTTAATATATCCTTGTGCATCCAGCGGCAACATGACCCCATTAGCACAATCAGGCAATTTCTTAAGAGCTGAAAAATTTAAATGTGCCATCCGAAGATGCCATAAATTAATATCATTTGGATTAATTTTACTAGACACCAAATGTGCACTTTCACCATTTACATGGGTGTCTAAAATATATAATTTATTCATTAAGGTAGCTGAGCACAATAATTTTCCATCTGCATTTATAGTATATTACAACCATTCTCATTAAACGATACCATAAATCCATTTTTAGTGATTGTGCTCACTGACAATAAATTAACCGCTAATCCAGGTACATAGAGAACATTCTTTAAATGAATTTTGTTTTGTTCAGAAATTTGAATATTGACATCCTCAACACATTTCACAGACAATGGCTCCTTGTTGGCAACCGTGATGGTTTTAATTGATGGCTCTCTTATATTATACATCAAATCTTTGGTGCCAACCATGTGCGCAGAGCATCCGCTGTCAACATACCATTTCTCACTTTGTTTATTTAAAAAAACTGAGAAAGTGGCAACAAAACTTTCTTGCTTATTATTCTCTTTGGTCACTGTTTTCTTTGCATGTTTACAGAACTTTCCTATGTGTCCATAGCCATTACAATTATAACATCGGGGACCCTTATTTCTCTCAGATGTCTTTGGCTTCTGTTGGCTATTTTTATGATATTTTTTCTTATGATTGGAATCAAATGCACTGCTTGAATCTTCATTTTTCACCTCTTGAAGCAATTTGGTTTTTATAAAGTCAGCACTAATTTTCGCACCCGAGTTTTCCAATCCCATAATCATTGGTTTATACTCGTCAGATAAACCTGCCAGCATTAATGTGCCAAGCCATTCGTCATTCACTTCGAAACCTATATTTCTCAGTTTGTGAGCAGCACTCATGATCCTGTTAATATAATCTTCTATACCGGTGCTTGATTCCAGTGAAGTATTAATCAATTCCTTCAACAAGCCCACTTTTCTAGTTAGCCCATTGTCGTCATAGGCCTTATGAAGTCTGTCCCATATCTCTTTGGCAGTTTTACACTCCTGAACATGAACATAGTTTTGAGTGTTTATCAATAAAATAAGTTTAGATTTGGCTTTGACGTCCTTCACTGGGTCGACTGTTTTTCCGGAATTATATTCTATGCAGTCCCACAAGTCCTCATGCTCCAGATATGTTTTAATGCAGAACCTCCATGTCGAGAAATTCTCTCGTCCATTCAACTTCTCGATATTAAACATACTTGAGCTCATCTTAATTCTTAACAGACGCGTGCGAGAAAACGACGCCGGCTATATAACCTCACTTTTGAGTACTCGGTAATACTTCGGAATTACTCCAGATTTATTACTTGCAATTACGAAACCAACCACGCTCTGCTACCATGTAGGGTTTCAAGCAAATAATAAATTAGTAATTTAGTATTAAATGGTTTTATTTAAAGAAATGTCTTTTACAAAGCCACACTACACGTAATGACCACAGGTAATGACGTTACACTTTGATTGCATACATAGCGCCACGGAAGTAAGCGGACAAAACTTAAACTAACTAGGGTGCGTTCCATTTCTATCAAAGTTCATTAAAAATTACTTTACAGGTGCACCATTTGGTTCGTCTGACGATACCTTTGCGTAACGTGCATCAAGTGGAACAGGCTGACTCAGCTGGGACCGGCAGCTCTGGGGACTCGGGCAGCATACTCATCACAACAGCCCACCACACCAGCTTCCTCTTCGGCAATATATCCGACCGAAACTTCTTAGTGCACAAGATATCGGAATTGCTCGCCAAAATACCAAGGTGAGATTTTTTCAAACTACCTACAGTAGGACGAACATTCCATATTAATATTATAATGAGGGAAATGCTTGTGACTTTGGATGTTGGAGGTAATCTTCTAAATACATATGTACTGCTACATTAGCGTTCAGTGACATAGGCTATAAAAATAAACCCTTTTATTTACCCCAGAAGAACCTGCGGCCGAAAGTTGTAATGCATGCATCTTACACAACATATATACATTTGCATGATAAATTCATACATGTAGCAAGGGTTACATTTATCATTGGACAGATATCTAATACATATTATACAGGTTGTATATTACGGTATCAATTTCCTTTATACCACGTGTCAGGGATAGTGTTACTACTACTACACCTTATATTATATACTTATAACTACATTGTTACTTATCATTATTAACAACAGAATTGCAAATACTTCATACATGTACTTTTAACTTTACATATTAACCCATTACTTCCCAAGCATCGAAAACATTGGAATTTTTTGATCAACTCTTTAAATTAAGTTCATAATACATTAAGAAAAGAGAATATGACAAAAAATCAAAAATAAATATACCTTCATCCCTGTTTCAGCCTGTCCTATAAATATGACAATGGGGACATGTGATCAGAAATAAAACAAGTTAACAATTATAAGAAAATCAGCTTCATTTGAAAATTATGTCCACAAACTGTCTTAAAAAAATATTGTGAGCTTATTATGTATGATAAGGTATGAAACAATCACTGCAAAGTGTTTTTTCACATTTAGCACAAAAGTTTAGAGGTTTTTTCTTACAACCTTGTCCTTGACAACACCCCTGTTTGTCCCTCTTTGTCATATAGTGACAATGACCGAAAAAGTTATTGAAGTAGACTACATGTGCTCTGGGAGCTGTAGAAACTGCAAGCAACTTCTTTACCAGTGTTGCACCCAAGGCATCGTCACTACTAGCAGAGGTTTGAGCATCCTTGCCTATGTAAAGCGAAAAGTTATAAAAATATCCGCTGACTCCACACAGTGCCCAAAATTTATATCCAAACCTTACTGCTTTACCTTTTATAAATTGTTTCATTCCATGGGAGTATTTGACGATCATTTCATCAACAGCTCAATTGGATTCAAATATACCAAACTTTCGGAATTATTCACTAGCTTTATCGATCTTCCGAATTCGGCCATTTGGCCGAATTTTGAATATTTTGTCAGTATTATCAATTTGTGAGTTGTCATTGAAATGTAAATAGGATTTAATTTTATCAAAACGATTACGGGACATTGCCTGTTCAACAAATGGAATATGTACATCCTCATCTCTACACCAATAAAGTTTACTTTGCGGCAAGTGATAATACGAAGAGCAAAACAAAATTCCTACTTGACCAGCTACAACAGACACTGGCAAAACTCTTATATCGTCGTCAGGACCTTCTTCTATGTCAGTCATTTCATCTACCTCGTCCGGCAGCACTATGGCAACTTCAATGTCATTCAACTCCTCATCACTAAAATCTTCAATATCTTGAAGATAGACTACGATTTCGGACACCTTCAAAGCTTTTTTATACTTTTTTTTGCACTGGATCCATGATCTATAAATAGGAAAAAAAATGAAAATATTAATATATAGCCACACGTATACTTATAATCATACAGACAGGTATACTGTTTATAATTAGATAAAGAACAAAAATGAAATATTTTTACTTACCTATAATTTCTCAACCTTGTAAACAATTCACTTTTTTTTACTCTAGGACGATAAATAATCACAATCGTTTCGAGTGACGAGATGTAATGTGTTCAACTAATCGACTAATGTAAAGTGTAAACACAAGCAAGACCCGCAAAAAAAAAAACAATTGACCAGTTTGAACCTGTACTTAGCGTGACAGGATCAACACGCTTTCACGGCAAATTGTTCAGACAGGTTCACGGTGTCATATTTATAGGACGGCTTCTTTTGAATGTATATCACAAGTTCACAAATTATATTTTGTTTTTGTTTTTATTTGTTTTATATTTGTAGAGATCTAAGAATAAGTCTTATGTACTTTGAAGTAGGTAACGTTTTTCTTTTACGGTATATACAATCGGAACTCAATACATTTTTGTTACAAAAATGATCAATTTTAAAAAATTACATTAAAATTACGTAAACATTTTTTACAGCGAAAAAAAATTATTTCATTAGAAAAATAGTGTGAAAACATGAATTTCATCAGAAATAATAAAAATAAAAGTCCTAATACGTAAAAAGAAATTTTGAAAATAGTGTCCTAAAAATATGACAGTGGGGAGGAATGGGTTAACAAACATTTACTATACTAATAGCATTATTATACAGAATGCGTCTTTGTGGACAACGCTTGGACGGTGCTTACACGGGCAAGGTTTTACTTGTACATGTTCTAATGGTATCGTGAATGCGCAGTTATGTTTACAGGGACAAGCCGAGTCGAGCGCTCAAGGCACCGGAAGAAGGCGACTGGACACCACAGCCGCCGCTCATGACACTGTTCCGGACCTATCAGACGTCCACTATCAAGCAAATACAGCAGAAGAAGGTAATATACTTAAAGACGAAACTTATAAGGCGTAGGTTTTTTGTATCTTCTTGATTTCTAGCAGTAATATTTGGCAATCCATAAATATGTAGATGGATGTTGCCGTTTTCATTGTTTTCATTTCATTCCAACTTTTACCTCTTTATGAGTAGTAGATGGAGTCCATCGATTATTGAAGATATTAGCGGACTACTACTACCCTTACCTACAAAATGCTCAAAGTTAAAGAAATTCCCAACTATTTTTCATAACTATAAATTCATCGTAATAACTTAAATTAGACAATCTCTTTCGATAGGTGCCTGAATGATCGAGAATTCTGAAATTTAAGAAACGAAGAGACTAGTTATAGCAACTCAACTCGCGTGATGAAACATGTTCTTCATTTCAGGAAAAGCAATGGGAAGATCATATGTCGGAAGTTGGGCGTGGTGTCAGCATGTACAGAATCACTGAAGGCAGTGAACTAGTTATAAGTGGAATTCCCGAGTCCCTACGTGGGGAATTGTGGAGTGTTTTCTCTGGATCTATATTACAGAAAACTCAAAACAAGGGACTGTATGAAAAACTGGTTAATGAGGCGTTATCCTCAAAGAATACTGCAAATGATGAAATAGAAAGGGATCTGCATAGGTCATTACCTGAACATCCAGCTTTTCAGAATGATGTCGGTAAGTTATATCAATTGCATATTCTCACTAACGGACTCTTTTTCTCATAATTGTTATTATTTATATCTTCTATTTAAAAAAAAATACGTTAACTACGACGTTTTTAGTGACCATGTTTATTATGAAATTTGCCATGAATAAAAATTCAATAAAAGACAGGTAGCATATGTGATCCTTGTGGTACGCCCATTACTAATTGTCAATCATCATAAAATAGAAATTTATATCTACAAATCATTACTACTTACTCAAGTTCTGTTATCTAAATATTTTATACTCTTATTTTTATCAAGAACCATATACTTATTCCACTTTATGAGAAACATCTGATCGACTTAGTCAAATGCTTTATTGTAGTCATCATAGGTACTCTTATTCCTTCAAAGGCAGAAAACAAACTTATTTGTCTTTTTTAAGTACGTTATATTAAAATCTAGGTATTTCGGCTCTACGTCGAGTGTTGTGCGCGTACGCATTGAAGAACCCAACTATTGGCTATTGTCAAGCAATGAACATTGTGGCCTCGGTCCTCCTTATATACTGCCCAGAGGAACAGGCGTTTTGGCTTCTAGCAACTATATGTGAGACTCTCTTACCTGACTACTATAACACGAGGGTGGTAGGGGCATTGGTAAGTAAAATTATAATACCTATTGTTTTTCCTGGCGTGAGGAGTGAATTGTGGATGTCTCGTAACTGTTTTTAAACTCATTTTGTTCTTCTATTCAGACTTACAATGATTTTCAGATCATTTTTTTTTCATCTTTTGCTCAGAATAGGTACATCACTGATGACAATCATCATTGATGATGATGATTGATCAATTTCTCACCTTTGTATATATTATTATTTTAAGTATGTTATTTTTACCTATTTTTGTGTCTACAATGTTCACACAAAAATAGGTAAAAATAACATTTTTTGTAGACTCCCAGATGCTTGTTAACTTTTGTTATATTTATCTTCCTTTACATTGTTTCTATAGTAAGGAACAACCTATTGCTGGGCATACGCTTTCCCCCATGTACTGATTGAAATTGATGATTTGAAAAGTGTTACCATCAATTTTTTCTGGTTCTTCTTCATGGAACTTCATGGAAAGTGAACGGTTCGTCCGTTCACTTTATAAGCGCCCTTAGGCGTAAATTTTTTCATTTTAATCCTTTGTAATGCGATTCTTAGGCTTTATATTATGCTATCTTAGTATTTTTTTTATTTAGGGTTATCTTAGAATTTGAGATGATTTGTGATTTTTGCAAAATTAATAATATGCAAAGATAATATAAATAAATTTTAAAAAATATTATTTAACAAAAATAAATTCATATTATTTATCTTTTAAAATATACTGGTATGCTAATTTCCTATATTTACTGCACCAACCTACTGGAATAAGGATCCCCATAACACACCATAAATAAATATAAAAAAAATAAAACTTCGAAAATATTTCTGTTGATGTTTTCAATTATTCTCGACAACCACGGAACTTTTAAACGTCAGGTGGACCAAGGAGTCCTGGACGAACTGACGAAGCTACACCTGCCGGAGCTTCACGCGAAGCTGGACGAGCTAGGTATGATGAAGATGATCTCCCTATCCTGGTTCCTCACTCTCTTCATTAGCGTCATGCCCTACGAGTGCGCCGTCAACGTCATGGACTGCTTCTTCTACGATGGCGCTAAAGTTATCTTTCAAGTGAGTAACATTTATGTAAATAATTACAAAACAATTAAAGATTTTTTATTTATAAAATTTATATATAAATATAATTGAAATTTATTAAGGAATAAGTATCTATAGTTTATACACTGTTACACAATACACATACTTAATTTAATATTCACTTACACGGCACATATAAAAACTTTAGTTAGATACATAGAAATATTAAGAACAGGTTAAAAACAACAAGAGACAACATATTCGAAACCATTCGTTTTTTTCCGTTTCTAGCTGTTTCTTGATAAGTAGTTTTAATCAGACTATCTAGTCGGAACTCTCCGGTAGGGTCAGAGATTCGCGTTTATTCAATCAAACAAACTCGTAAGCCATAATATATTATTATAAATATACAAACTGTAAACACATAGCTTAATAATATAAGATTATATTTGCGCCCTGTGGGTAGCTAAAAATTCTAGACGTGAGAATGTGCTGATGACCATGGTTACATGATATTGATGTTATTATTTCTTCCTTTATAGGTAACCCTTACAATCTTAGACATAAACCGCGAGAAGCTTCTCAAATGTGCTGAAGACGGGCAGGCGATGCAAGTGTTGAGCGAGTACCTGGAGGGCATCTACAACGAGGAAGCGATGGCTCTGTCCACAGAACCGAGGACGGCCGCGAAGGTATTACAAGTTTAAATATCTTTATTTCGTAGGTAACAAGCTGTCAAACAAGGATAAAAGTCAATAATTTTTTTACTAAAAAACTTGTCTTCAATGGAGGCCTATTAAGAAATAAAATAAAACAATAAAGAACATTCCATATTTATAAGTATACACTACTCTCTTTATACAATGTTATTGGATTCGTATAAAAAAATATTTTGAATCTTGATCTATTCTTAACAGATGTAAGCGCCAAACTGCGTCATTAGAACAGACGGCAACTAAATTAGCTATATTCCGTGTCATGAAAAGAAATTTATAAACATATTTGTTCTATATAATCTCCTATCAAAATTTTGAAATGATAGTTAATTAATTGCTCATCATCATGCCGTTCTTTTTAATGTGACGAATATGTAATTGTTAAAACATTTCAGACGATAAAGATCCAAGAGCTGGTGTACCAGTCGTACAGATCGTACGGCGGCTCGGTCAGCAGCGAGAACATCGAGCGGCTGCGGCTCAAGTACCGCCTGCGGGTGGTGCGCCAGCTGGAGGACTGCCTCGAGAAGAACACGCTGCGGGCGCTGCAGCAGGACAAGCTGTTGGAGCCGGACGAATTGCAGGTACTAATGGACGTTTTGTCAGAGAAGCTTGCCAATAACATTCTGGAAGCTGTACAACAGAACAAACTACAACGATTACAGCTTCTATTGCATGGTTTGCTGGAGAGAAGAACATTCTGGAAACGGTAGAGCAGAGGAGCTATAAGTATATATATCGTTTTGCTCGCTTGGTTGGAGGGGAACATATCAAAGATCGTATCGATCGATCGATCGTATTTAATATGTATTCAGATGGTCGAAATCTTGTTTTGTTTGTTGATTGGGTTGCTAAAATGATTGATCTTGAATCACTTTAGCAACCCAATCATAAGCGAGTTCTCTACAAATATTACTAACTTCAACAACTTTAAATACTTGGTGGAATATAGAATAAACAATCTTTATATGTGTTTGGGTTGTGCCCGTGCCGCTGCGCCTGATATCGAGAAGGTCCCTCGAAATCAGATGAACAGGTTATTGTCATAGTTTGCCAATGCCCTAGTCTGAGAAGTTTCCGAACATCATACATCGCCTAAATTATGTATCCTATATTATATTATTTCATCGCCAGCTAACAGAAAGAGAGAGAGAGAGAGAAAAAAGACCATGATAAGATTAAATAAGTCGCTAGATATGAGAGAAAAGATAAATATAGATAATAGCGTTTATAGAAATGAAAACACAATAGTATTTTACATGTAATGTAATTTCAGGAGCTACTGAGCGCGATCCGTGAGGAATTGTTCTGGGCGAAGCGTGTGCCGTGCGAGCGGCTGGAGGCGCCGTACGAGGCGTACCGGCTCGACTACGGACAGTTCCGGGCGCTGTTCGCCGCGCTCTCACCTTGGGCCCGCGGGGACTGCGCCGACGCCCTCACCGCCAGAATGTTCAAGGTCAGGGCGGAGGCTCCACCTCCGAAGACATGGGACCGATGTCTACGGTCGTAGTTGAATGGGGTTCATTAAAAGGCCATATCTCCAGGAGTAGACGGAAAAACGTTGATAATGACGTAAAAAGTCTCAGGGACTACAAATAAATTAAGTAACGGGTGGCCCCTTACTTAATTTATTAATTAAGTAAGACCCGTTAATTTTTTTCATACGAATTGCATAATTTTTTTTCTCGGGTTTTCGAAGGGCTACAAGTTATTTAATTCGTGTCTATTTCAACCTAAGCCATTCTCCCCTCTCCTTTCATTACAGAGACACTCGGTGTTTGTCGACGATTATGCTGCTGTATGTATTGGTCTCATTAACCCTTCTTGGTTTTGTCTTCGTTGGTCCATTCTCGTGATATTTTTTTTTTGCCACAATGTGGCAACCGAGCAGTCGGAGCCTTACGGTGACTACCGACGCCCAGACACGTCCGCACAACCAAAAGTTTAGCAAATGCGTTGCCCTCCCTTTTTCCTAGTTTGGGATTAGATGGCCGCGTGTGAGTTGTCCCAACATAATATTATTATTATGTACAGTTGATGGACCACGACGACGACGGCGCGGTGAGCGCGCGCGGGCTGAGCGCGGCGCTAGGGCTGTGCACTCGCGCGGACGCGGCGCGGCGACTGCGGGCTCTTTACTGCGCGCACGCGCCGCCGCTGCTGTCGCCGCTCGACCTCCCCGCCTACACCGCCACCGGCGAGGAGCTGGCCACCGACGCACTCGCGTATATCGACAGGTACACGCCCACACGCCCCCACGCCCACTACAGTACTATAGGGACTCATTCGACATTTAAAATAATCACTGTACTGCTGTAGTGGCAATGGGCCGGTCGCTTGCGTCTATTATATATAGACTCATGTTCATACATCATACTTAACATACGAAACAGACATAACACAAAAAATACGAAAATAAATAGCTAGCCCTTACGTGAAATGGTAGTTGGCTGGTATATGCGACGAAGAGCCACTAGATGGATATAGGCATAGTTTAGGATTCGTTCCTTCGAAAATTTGGTTGATGCTCGGCTTCCAGCTGGACGTCTTCTATGTAGTGGTCGGTTCTACTTGGGTGCTAAGATAGGAAGAAGACCTCTTTTTGTAACCATTGACGAACATAACTTGATGGTAACAAACAATAATAATGGATGAATAATAAATGATTCGTTTTTTCGTCCATCTATTGCATGTCGCATGACGGTCAGCCGCGGAGTAGGGGTAAAGTGAAAGTTGTCCGTTGAAGTTTCACTTTTACTATATGTCCCAGCACACATTACCTTTTTTATTTTAATGCCAGATCACAATAAACAAATATGTTGTGTTGCAGTATCGAAAATCCGACGACGCCAGACCCCGCCATGCAGCGCTCCGTCAGCGACGTGGGAGATCTAGACAAGTCTATGGACAGCACCAGTCAGGGCGGTGAGCTAAAATCTAAATATTCATTGACACATATTATTATGCGATCGATAAAAAATAAAATATTTTTATATGGACATTTGTATAGTTGGTCTGTCAAATATTATTGCACCACTTTAAGTGGGTAAAGAAACATTTTATTATAACCAAGTAATACTTGGTTATAATAAAATGTTTCTTTAATTACTTGGTTATAATAAAATGTTTCTTTACCCTTCGTTTCTTGAAAAAATGGCTTTTTAGCTTTATGGTCGCCTCTGTCGTATACTATGTTATATTACCGTACTTTAATTTATATGCGTAGTAATGCATTTTCAATAATTTATTAATGTAAAAAATATTTGGCAATCTCCAGAGGGCTGGCGGTTAGCGGACCAGGTGCGCGCGTGTGCGCTGGCGGGGTTGGGGGCGGGGTCGCCGGGCACACCCCTGTCACCCGGCGTGTTGGGGGGCGTGGTCCCCCGGGCTCCGCCCCTGCCGCGGGAACACTTCCTGCAGTTGCTCTCCGTCCTACACGACCTCACGCAACACTCCACCGATCTATACGAAGCCGTGGCAAGAGCAGGTATGGACTTTATTATGAAACTTTATGTGTTGAGAAATATATCTCTATTAGAAACTTGGTTATACCTTTTAGGTACATTACTTTTGCAACTGGGCGAACTGCAGAGTAGGCCGAACATGGGCCGCGAGATATCTCAGGACAGTTTGTACTTGGCTGCCGCGGCGCAACCCAACATGCCGGAGGTACGGAACTGATATACCATCTATCTAAAAAAAAATACGTTATCACAATCATTACACTATAGAAAAAGTAATATTTTTTTATGAAATTCAAATGAGAAATAATATTTGTCATTTGACTTACAACTTACCATAAGCATTGGTGTAAAACAATATTGCAGTCTTGTTTTTTAACTTCCTTGATAAATGCTCTAGTTCCGCAATATACTTTATGCAACAAGTTCTATGTTGAACTATTTATTCCAGTCGGATATATATAATTCAGTTATAGTTTGGTAATAGAGTTTTGGACAATAGTGTATTCAAACAAACACACATTGTACATTTTAAGATGGATCCAAACGGAAACACCACCGAGCCAGACTTTCCTCGGAATCAAGCCTCACCATTCCGCGAGGAGGAACCCACTGAGGACTCGTGGTCCATAACCCTGGAGCAGTTCCTGGCGACGATGCTGGCTGAGGAGAAGTTGGAAGAGTTCTTCAACAAACAGGTTTCGTTGAAGCCGGGGTTGGAGTTGCTGCGCCAGAGAGACAGGCTACACTCGGTGTCGTAGCTGCATGAATTATTTGACTAAGGAACAGGTAATTATGATTATACTACTTGCCTTGCTATTGTAGGCTTTTTGAAGTGAAAATTTATTTCGGCGAACCACATACAGATTTTGGTAGAGTATAAATGAGGCTGAGCCGTCACGCTCGGAGGTAAAAGGCTCGATCGGATGAACTCGGGAGTCGGGACCGCCGAGTGTGCCCCAGCAACAAAGATACTCAGTTTTTTTATGTTAGTTGGATAGGCAAACTGGCAAACGTACCATCACTACCACGACGTAAGTGGTCGACGTAAATGGTCGACGTCGCCCATAAACATAACCTAGTTTACCTGGAACGAGCCCAGGCGACTCATTTATCTCGGTGCCAGTAATTACACTGCCTGTCTTGCCCTTCTCTCCGAAATACAGCAAAGCTGTTTCACGGGAGAAACAAGCAAGATGGTGATACCCATGCGGCCGGGAGCGCGGCAAAGCGCTGCCCTCCCACCGGTAAAATTGGTGAAAGATACTCAGAATCAGTATCTTTCTCGCTACTGTCGATACTGTCGCTGCGTAACTTCACAATAATGAGACATCACTGCTAGTGGAACCGAATAAAATTATATACGAAATAAAATCCGACTTACATATTACTTTGAACTAAGTACAACCGATTGCGCGATTTCACGTTTAGTGACATCTATTTACACAAATAGAAACCTTTTCTAAGAAACGCAATAATTAATAAAAATATATTAATTTTGTTTTCACTTCACAACAACAAACAACACTTCAAATCAACAAAATTGAATTTAAAAAAATCACTGTTACTTACCTGAATAACTATCCTAAGCATAGTTTGGTTCAAGGCTTAAGTGCAAAAGTTTATGCAAGTCGTTGCAGCCGACTCGCATGATCCAGTAACAAACAAATAAAAATAAATTAGTATTGGTAGCATGGAATTCGTTTCTACTTATAAATATTTTAATCTTATATCTTTAAATGAGCAATTCTTGTATATATATATCCAACGATTTTCATGAAATTTAGTATACAGGGGGTTTCGCTGGCGATAAATCGATCTAGCTAGGAATCATTTTTAGAAAATGTCATTTAATTAAAAAAAAAAAAAATACCGAGCAAAGCTCGGTCATCCAGGTACTAAACAATTGTAAGAGGTAGTGTCATGCTGCTATGCTGCCGAATTGGGCCGGCATGACCGGGACGGTACCTCTCGCTCACATAACACTGGCGTCAAGTGACAGCTATGCTGTCGCGTTTCATGCGGTTTGTGAGTTTCCAGTGACCTATTGGGGGGATCGGGAAAAGAAGAGCAACACATCTTCATAATCTCTAATTGTGCGGATGTGTATGGGCGTCGATAGTTGCTTCGACTACTCGTTTGCCCTTCTATCCTATAAAAAAACAATGATCTAGGTATCTTACATTTAGGGATATCTTGATACGATTTTTTGATGTTGATGTGATTGTGTGAAAATGTTATTTTTCAGGACCAGCTAAAATCCTCACAAATAGGGCGACATAAGGTCCAAAGCTGACTGATTGATCCTTACAACGGTGTCAGAACAGAAAATTGGAAACGACTGTAGTTAAACTACTGTAATATAATGTTCATGTTAAGACCTGGTCCGAGCTATGACCGTGTATTGTGTACTTTATTTACTTTATGTCCGAGCTAAGTATTGTGTACTTTATTCGTTCTGTATAAGAATTACTTTTGTAAGCTTCCGTTATTGCAACATTCCAAAAATTATGTCCTGAAAGATTTGGCAAAAAGCAACGGCCATATTAGATGTAAACGTGTATGTTACCTTAGTATATTCAAGTCACATAAAGCATGTTATAATCAGAACAAGTAACCTTTTCTTAGTATTTTTAACGAGTACAAATTATATTGAATATATTATAAAATATGTCATATAATGTTTTATGGCTCCTTCACGAAGAGGACGTGAGTTCGAATACAGCTAAGGCATTTTAATGATGATGAATCATACCGAAAAATATGTTTTATATATTCATAAAAACATTTCCGTTATTTGGTATTAATAAGGACAAATGATAATGGAAAGCTTAACATAGTGTTTATGTATGTATTTCACGGTTAATTCATTACCTATGTAAGTATATCACAAAAGCACATTATTTTGCTTTTCTCAAATCCCTAGTACGGATTCAATATTTAATGTAAGCAATATTTGAACTCAATATTCCCTCTTATTAACTAGTTTGAGCTATCTCAAACATTAAATAAATAAATTGTATGACATAACAATAAGCCAAAGTATTTATACAAGACAAGCCTTATGCTTATAACGATTAAAACAGAACTATAATATATATTGGTACGTAATGTTGGTGCTTCATTCAATAGCTATTCACATACATTCTGCTTCCCATATCAGTGTACATATTTATGTGTAAGGAAATCGAGCAATAAAGTGAATTATTTTTATATGCCTAAATATAATATATTCTTACAAGTTACATAGGTTACGAGACAATACAGTTATTGTTGGTTTGGTAGAGTATGCTGCATATTGCATGCTATTTCTGTATTGGTCTGAAGTTGCAGTAAATGAATTGTGGAAATATACAACTAACCTGTGTTTAGATCAATCTAGAAAAGTAAATTCAAACATTTTCCAAAAAAGTTGCAAATATGTTAAAGATAAAAGTGAAATATCATAATATGAGGCTACATATGAATTTAACATCGAATAAACAGTTTTATCTAAATGTGTGTTACTCAAGCGACTTTGTCTGTTCTAATCATAACCGCTTTGCTTTCTATCATGTGCACAATCATTAGTATATTAAAGTGCCGTTAATAAATATATTGTTTTAAAAATTTATTGTCTTTGAATCCATTATATTTTTAATTCTTCTTATACTTTGGCAGTATTTTAATTCATCCTAAGGCAAATAACGATAAAAAATAACTTGATGATGTGCATGGATTGATGACTCGGATTAAATCTTTTTTTTTATGCTGGGAAATGCTTTACGACTCGCACTAGGGCTGTGTATACCCAAACTAAAACCACTGCGAGCGCCCTCAGCCGCTTTTTGAGGGTCCCGGATCTGCAGGCAACAGGAGCACCTCAGCGGCATCTCATATTAAACCTCTAAAGCCCAGACTTATATTAGAATGTTAGAGGAATTTGATTATACCTTCAAAACTAGGTGAGTCAGCAATAACAAAACCCAATAAGTAATTTACCTGAATATGAATTAATAAAAGATTTTATACAAATAAAAACTTTATTGAAATTGAATTATGAAACAATTAACAAACATAAAATCAATCGTATTTACTTATTAGAAAACTTCAAAGACCACGCGTCTTCCGACTTGACGGTTGCTTTGTCGGGCAACGAGATATACGCCATGCCTTTATTGATTTTCCACTGAAAAAATACAAAAAATCTTAATTAAAAAGTACATAATATATTGTTGTATTTGTAAATATAATCCTCGGTTTTTGTATAGGCAAACTGGCAGAGGAGCCAGCGTCACCCACAAATATAAATTAACGTGGAACAAGCCCTGCCTGCCTATCCTGAGACATAATATGTTAAGTCTCGGTGCCAGTAATTACACTGCCTGTCTTTCCCTTCTCTCCGAAACACAGCAAAGCTGTTTCACGGGAGAAACAAGTACGATGGTACCTATGAAGCTTGCAGCGCGGCACAGCACAACCGTCGCACCGGTAAAACTCGTGTTTAGACTTTCAAAGAGATCAGTCTCAGGTGATGATGGTCATAATGTCTATGGTCTCCATTAAAATCAAACCTATATCACAGAATTTTAATTAGAAGCCTACATATTTTTTTATTTCATAGAGGCAACCTAGCAGTCGGAGCCAAGGTGACACAAACACTTTATTATTACACTACTGTCATTATTGACGGCCGGCTGTTCTTGGGTCAGACTACTACTTTACGTAGAGGACGCGAGTTCGAATCCGTCAGATAATTTGTATGACAAATATATTTTTATGTACTTTTAAATGTATTATGTACGTATGTATGTTTATATGTCTTTATATACATTTCTTAAATTGATTTTAATTCCTAATACCTGTTAAAATTTATAATAATATATTTTTAACATACCTACATCTAATCTTTACGAATTACACAATTTCTTACTGGCTAATGTGGTGTCATAATAGATAAATATTTATATTTGAGAACTCATGAACATTTATCAACATGCCAATAACCTGTAGATAAAACAATGTTCAGCACTTGAGATAAAACCACTCACGTTTAATGGTGCATCACTTCCAAGCATGGTTACAGTAGGCGTGCCCGCGTGTAAGTAAGGCACTATATCGCTCATAACCAGTACATTATTTTGCGGCCAGATAAGGAATACAGCATATACTGCAGTTATAGAGTCATCTTCATCAGGCACAGCAGTGGGTCGATACGCGTTGAACTTGTCTTTGGTACAAGTGTACCACACATTGGCGTTGGAGGTATCGTTCTGGTGGTACCACGGTGAGGTCCCGTATATCGCCTCCCCGTTCACCTTCAGCCACCTCCCAAGGGCCAGTAGTCGTTCCTGGAATATCGGCGCGATCGTTCCTTCTTTTGTCGGGCCGACGTTTATTAATGCATTACCTGTGGGAACATTAAAATATAAGAATTATATACGACAAAATAACAACATTTTTTTAAATACATAATACTATGGAGTGAAGAAAAACATTTTAGAAAATATAGATTAATATATACCTATATATATATATATATATATATATATATATTTATGCCCTAATGCTTCATCGGATTAGTGTGAGCCCATTCGGCTCACTTTTGATTTATAAATTGGGGGGTTGCCCCCCGCCTACCGTGCAGTCTGCGACCACACGGCCTCCTGGCGTCGGTTGTGTAACAGTGGCGGGACTGTGCCGCGTCACCGTCGGGTGGATATACCTATATAGTGCCAATTAAAATATATCAATTATCATCCATTTCCTGCTTTGTTAGCTAAAAACAAAGACTAGAACGTCGCCGATTTTTCTTAATGCTATTAATGAAATGCTAAAACAGCTATAATAAAAACGGATGACGAAAACGGATTACTTTATTTTTTTCCAAACTTAAGTACATTCGCCTTAAAACTAGAGACTACACAAACTTGGCCCTACAATATGAAAATACATAGTAGGATACTACCTCCACAACTGACGGTAGACACAACTTCTTTGAGCAACTCCGGTGTGGTCATAATCTCACTGAGGTCCATATTCCGCCTGAAGCCCCACGACTTTTTATCGACGGTGAATGCATTTTCCCATTTATGGTTCTGTAATTTACCTGTAAGGTGTTATTCTATAATATATTATGTTCTTTTCTATTAATCGTAAAGGCAAACGAGAAGTCCTGCCACTTGAATGTAAGTGGTTGACTGTAACTCAATCATGTGTTGCCTATCCTGAGACATAGATGGTTAGTCTCTTCTCTGTTTCATGGAACAAGTATGCAGGATGGTGGAACTCGTTCAGATGGGAGTGCAGCACAGCGTTCCTTCCATCTGGTCCTCTTTAAGGTAGTCTGAAATTTGCAAACGCACATTTTCTCCCAATGATAGCAGGATATGCGTATGAATGGGCAGACAAAGTATGGCCTAATACCCTTGTCTTATTTCCAGCAGTCACGTATCAACAATGGGACATCTCAGGATCTTATTAAATAGTGTTCTAGAAAAAGGGCAACATACATAGTTCCTGATGTCGTATAGACCTGGGCTAGAAACAATATTTTTTCTGGTGTTGTAGGTACCCATTAATAATATAAGACGAGTCTACCAACCTGTTACTACTATTAATTATATTTGCGATACAGTCACTGAAGATAGAGACAATATGTTTTCCCTTGTCTAAATACCTTATTACGAAGGACTATAACAACAAGGTGTGATTGATAATAAAATCATTATCACTAACATAACTACTAAGTAGGTTAATTTGAATAGCAATTGTTACTCGTACATAACAGGCAGTAAAATGTTCATAGTTAGTTTAAAATAACGATTTTATTTTACTGCCTGCTACAAAAATATTTTCACAATTATTTACATAATTTCTATTCAATTGAATAAGAATATTGAAAATCTTTGTACAATCAAAAAAATTCAATGTAATATATTATATTAAACAATACGTTGGCACTTTTTAAATACTTGGATAAACTTTTTGCATTTCTTTATGAAACTATATTCCTGATAAATGGCTGCTTTTCATATCATTAGGATTTATTTAGAGATGTTAATGTAGATAATAAGTATGTTTTATGTATTTTGTTCAATTAGTTAACTCACCTGGATTGTACCGATCTGCGCAGTTATAAAAGTCTCCATGATGACACGGAATACCTATGCCCCATCTATCATTCACAACTATTTCATCCTTCACTGGACTATCATTGTAAAGCCATGCAAGTAGGTCTGTAGAATTCCAGTATGCATCCAACGCCTCCCAATCACCATCAGACCATATCACCGATGGCTTGTAATCAGTCACAAGCTGTTTTATATCAGGCCAAAGTTTTGTTTTTGTATAGTTACGAGTCAAAAATAAATTCTTCTTATCTTCTAAATATATGGGGTTGTACCACTCATATAGAGAATGATAAACTCCAAACTTTAATCCCTTATTTCTCACTGCTTGTGCTAATTCACCTACTAAATCTCGCTTTGGTCCAACATCTACAGAGTTCCAACTGAATGATCGCTTAGACGGGAAAAGGGTAAACCCTTCATGATGTTTACTTGTTAACACAATGTACCTGATATAAAAGTAAAGTAACATTAAGTATGATTTTAAGTTAACATGGTTATTTTCATTACTAAAATTATTTAAAATGTGACCATGGTTGCTGTAAAGTATCCGAAACGTCGGGCTTGTAAAAATCTTAATAAACCGCGATAAAATCCGTAAAAATAGTTTCATTATAAAGGGATAACTACCATGTTTTTCACTTTATATAGCGGAGTTCGATATTTCGACATTATCTACGAATGTCTTGTTCACGAGACAATAATAATAATAAACATTAAAAAACAATAGTTATCCCTTTTAAAATAATTTTAGTAACATTAGATACATAGGTTGTTATAGAATAAAGTATCCAACTATACAAATACTGTAATACTGTATATAGGTCCTTAATTAATGTAATCTGATTAATGTATTGGAATTTAAAATATTATTTGAGGAATAAACATTTTATTATATGGGTCAAATAAGTGGTATTACAGGCTTCTTCTAATAAAATAAAAAAACATTCAACTCATATCCTCTAGGTGTTGAATTTCATACAGATATTCCTCCATTAGTGAGTTGCTACTACTCTATAATCTATTACTTATGCTGTATTAGAGACAATACTGACTTTGTTAGTCTCCAACTACATGAATAGCTTAGTGAAATTAGCTAGTTTTGATTAATATAAAAATACAAACTTAGCGCCCGCTTTGGAGAATAATGTAGCCCAGGAAGCAGGATCGAAGAATTCTGCTTTGAACATAGGAGCAAACTCCTGGTAAGAAAAACCTGGAGGATAATTGTTCGCCATAAAATTTGCAGTTTTGGTGTTCCCACCTGAAATGATATTACAATTGTAGTCAGACTATGCAATGTACCAATAAAAAAAGAGATTAGCTGAATGGTCAATGGTTGAATCTTATATAATTTTTGTAGAAAATATTTGTACTGAACTAGAAAATACTGTATCTACATATTATAAAAATAATGAAATATTATACTGTTATGTTGTTTGTTCTTGCTAAATTGGTATATTATGTGTCATTCAATATGTTTCTTTTTTAGAATGTTTGAGTAAACAATAATTTACCTACCTTTCCAGTTGCTCCAAAACCACTCTGACCCAAAACTTGGCACAGCGTACACACCCCAATGAAGGAATATACCAATTTTGGCTTTGTCATACCATTGTGGCAATGGTCGAGTGTCCAAGTCTTCCCAAGTCGGGGCGTACTTCTTATCACTAAAGTCTTTTTCAATTATGAAATTTCTTACTCGTTCCTTTTGATGCTTATGAATTTTCGAAGTAGCATCATTTATGAAGAAAATTAGTAAGAGTAAGAAAAATATGTTCGGAGATGCTCTTCGTTTTTGAATCATGCTTATAATTACTGACCCTAGCTGAAAAAAATACTAAAGTATAAAATTATTATATTATGCAAATCTACTTTTGTTTCTAGGTTTAAACAATTTCTTTTTACCGCCATCAATGTCAGTTTAGCAAGAATACGGCTACGGCCTATGATTGGACAACACCATTTGACAATTGACAATTTATCCTTAATAGGGAAGTCAAAAGACTATAATCCATGCAGGCCGGTCTGTATATTTTGTTTAGTAAGGCCGAATCCAAGTCTGAAGTATGGAAAAACAGCGGGAAATTTTAAAGGGCGCGGCTTTGCCCCTCCAGTCCTCCATCAGTCAACTATTATTCGACACTCCACCCACCCAGAATAGTCTTCCACAATGTTCTCCAACCAATCACAATTTATACAGACTAAATTTTTAAAACAAACACTATAGGAAACGGCTCCGAATAACAAAATAACAATTAATTAAAAGGAAATCAAAGAAACACGACCATGCGCTCCGAAATTTCTCGGCATTCCTTGGTTTCTTTTTTTAATTATGGCATTCGAGCGGCGATAGCCTAGTGGATATGGGCTCGGCATCTTGAGTGAGAATTCCGGGTTCGATTCTGACCCCTGTGGTGCCTTGAAATGGGTTTTTCTAAATTTCTACGTGCACCTTGAACATGACACTATCGATTGCTCACCGGTGAAGGAAAACATTGTGAGGAAACCTGCATGCTTGATGAGATAAAACCTATTAAAGGTGTGTGAAGTTCACCAACCCAACCCGCATTGGGCCAGCGTATCGGTGACCTATGGCTCAACACCTCCATCGCCTGATTCCGAGGAGGAGACTCCTGTGACTGTCCTCCAGCAGTGGGACATGTAAGGGGTGATATTATTAATATATTTTATATACGCCCGCTTTGTGCGACTTTATAAACATCATTTTCAAGACAGTTTATTTTTTTAAATATATCAAAAAACTACTTTTTTTAACGATTACTCAAGAGTCAATATTTACTTATGATCTAAATTATTCCCTTTCTTGGTGTTATTTACTCAAAGTTAAGACTGTCTCAGCTTTTTATATGTAACATAAAACTTTTTTAAAAGTTAAGATTTAATATAATTAAAATATACAATCACTAGAATAGGGCTACCATTTTTATTTATTATATGTATTATAATATATTCTGCCTTTGTTTAGACACAGACCGTGACGACATTAATTAGTCTTTTTCGTCATTAAAATTGAGCCCATACATAATTAATGCCACCAATAAGGAAAATTTTGATATGATAATTGCATATTTTGTTTGTTTTTACCATATTTTTACCGTTATAGTGATATCGTAGGTAAGTAGGTAGTTTGGAAAAATATTACTTTCTCGAATATTTTATTGTTGAAATACCTATTTACGTTATTAATAGGATAGTATAGTATAGTATAGTATATTTATGTTATTAATAGGATTTATTATATTTATTATTGATGTATAAAATTATATTTAAGTATAGGATTAAATATAAACACATAACTGTATGTAAATAATAAATATTATTTACTTACATATATTCTTAGTTTTAATCGGGTATATAATCCGACATTCTGTAAAAACAACCAATCTTATTCGTGAGACTAAAATTATTTCTTACGTTAGTTGTTATTGCATAGATTATTAGGTACTTACCTACTCGTAAATACTGCCCGTATGTACGAACTCAGAGTGACTGACAACGCTATCGTTCCCGTTGGATATTTACACTGCTACAGTTTTTACTTATCGCTTTAATATGTAGGTATGTATGTGCAGGCAAATAGGTTAAGAGCTGGTGAACAGCTTACGCCTTACATTATTGGCAAGTAGCTAATTAAAACAAGTTTTTACCCTCTAAACATCATTAATACAATTTTGATAGGAATCTTTTGTAGAAATTATTTATAAAATATGCTTTTTAATTACACGTGTCTCAAAATAGTGCGTCTCATACTTAGTAGGTACTTATATAAAGTCATTTGGTATACCTACTAATATTTTCATTTCAATAACGATTATAAGATACACATTATACGTCTAGCTTTTAATTTAAAATTATATAGCGTTTTTGTTATCATCATTAGCCCCTATCCGTCCACTGTTGAACATAGGTCTCCCTCAATGAACGCCAAGACCCCTCGTCACTCGCATCACACACGAACCGACTACTGTACGGAGATTGTCTTCCCACCTGGTTAATGGCCGACCAACATATTAGACTAAATAGGTTTTAATCCTTGAGTGGTACCTATATCAAACGTAAAACGATTTATGTTGTTCAATGTACCTACCTACCTATGTTATTTATGCTTATAAAAATATGTAATTTAAAAATTATAAGTATCAATTGTTTATTATATTAATTGATCGTTTTGTTAAATGAAATTATTGTTGCTTGCTTGTTTCTCCCGTGAAACAGCTTTGTTGTGTTTCGGAGAGAAGGGCAAGACAGGCAGTGTAATTACTGGCACCGAGACTTAACATCTTATGTCTCAGGATAGGCAACACATAGATGAGTTGCCTGGGCTCGTTCCAGGTAAACTAGTTTATGTTCATGGGCGACGTCGACCACTTACCATCAGGTGGCACGTTTGCCAGTTTGCCTATCCAACTAACATAAAAAAAAAACAAAAAAAATAGATTCAGTTGATATATCTTGTGACTTGCATATACATACTTATTTATATTTTGTAATTATATTATAGTTATACCTATTGCTTACCGCAAAGTATTAATCATATTTCGTTTCAACTAATTATTCTTAATATTTTATTTCAAAATCTATCGAGCTTTTCATGTAGCCATTAAATTTCTTCATTTATTCTTAATAAAATAATCTTCAGCTCGATATGCAAGTGATCCCTATAGGTATTATGCCTGTGTTATATGCGACATAAATAGTAAACCAGCTCTTAGTCTAGACGCTAATATCTTTTTAGTATTACGATAACCTAGGTGACTAGTTGATTAAAATAATAACATTACAAATCACAATATTTCGTCACTGTAACAGCCATCTGTTACAATAGCGAAACCTAATCCCGTTCGAATTCGAGTCAGAAAATATATCGAAAAACGGGTAGATCCTGACCCTATGTGGGACTCGCACCTGGGAGTGCCCTACCCGTAAACTAAAACCACTGCGAGCGCCTTCAGCCGCTTTAATTTGAGGGTCCCGGATAGACATTCAACAGGATCACCTCAGCGACAGGCTGGCCCCGGTGAAGGCCAGACTACTCCTCTTTAAATCGGGCTGCCCGGCTGCTTCGGCAGTCCCCGCGACGTCGTGTCATACTGGGCCCAGGTTCCCATCCTGAACCCGACACGAGCACAGGGGCTTTACCGGAGGCGCATTAAGTAGCGCCTCTTGCGCACCCCCGTTCGTCGCCCACGGGGGGAGGCCTCGTCGGCGGCCTTCTCTCTCACCCGCTCGTCGGCCTCCTTCTGGGACATTACTGCCTCGCAGAAGGAAACCATAACCGTCCAGGACTCGTCGTCACCGATCATCGCGGTGATGACATTCGGCAGAGACAAGTCCCCTCCGATGACCGATGTTAGATCATCACGCAGCGCCGCCCATCTCGTGCACACCTCGAGGGTGTGCTGGGCCGAGTTCACCGCCGCGCCACAATCGTGACACACTGTCAACGGCTCCCTGCGGGCCGTCCGGCACAGGTACTCCCCAAAGCAACCATGCCCGGTGAGCACCTGTGTCAGACGGAAGGTGAGGGGTTTGAGCTTACGGCGCATCCACCGCTCAAGGACCGGACGCAGAGCAATCGAAAGGCTTAGGCTTTTGCCGTACGGCTGTTGCGCCAGGTCCTCCCATTCTTACGGTGTCTACTGTGGCATAATAGAAATAATCCTTTATTTTGTCATACAAAGTCATAGCGTATACGCTGCATCATGATCATCATTAACCTTTTTCCGTCCACTGCTGAACATAGGCCTCCTTCAATGAACTCCAAGACGGTCGATCCGTTGAAACTTGCATCCAACACGGACCGGCCACTGCACGGAAATCGTTTTCCTACTTGTCCACCTGATACGCTCCACAACAATATTTTTATAAGAACAATATTATTAAGAATATATTGCGAAGTCATTGACATTGATTCACTAATACTAGTTAGGTACTACTCAAATAAAATATGACTAATTATTTCTAATATTGCAATAGTAAAACAAGTTGTTTCATTATTATAAGAGACATTCGCGTAAACACTAGAAGACATTGTGCAAATAGCGTGTTTAAAATTTTAATAGGTGCTCTATAGTTTTGCAGAAGATATGCTCATGCACTACGCTGTTGTTAACAAGCATTTCAATTAACAATTAGGTAGCTATTTCATGCAGGTGTGTAGGTAAGCTTATGTAAGCTAGACGAGTTTTCAGGAGTCTTTTTGTAGGTATAGAAGAGGGGGGCAAGCAGACAGACAGTAATCAGTTTACAACATCCATAGACACCAAAAAGTATGTAAAGCTAATGATAGACACCCTGGACCATAGGATTTGCAAGGACATTGCCGGCCTTTCAAATATTAAAGAAATATGTTTTGTTTACTTTTCTTGAAGGTTTCTAAGTTAGCTAAGATGGCAGCTGGTTTATCATAATTCATAGTACGAGTAGTGCGAGGCATAGGTATTGTCGTAATAACGCACTATGTGGATTTTCGGACATTGAGTTGATGTGGGTGACATCACAGAGTACTTTTTAAACGACTTCAAAAAGGAGGAGGTTATATTATGTTCGTGTGTATATACATTTTTTTAATGTATGTTCACCGATTTCTACGTCAATTGTGGAGCGATTTTCAAAATTCTTTTTTTATTCAAAAGAGTGCACTTTCGAGGTGGTCCCATGATAAGGAAACCAGGATCTAATGATGGCATCCCAGAGAAATTGAGGGGGAACTTTCGAAAATCGTAGGAGTAACTAGTGCGTATAATTTTTTTTAATTAAGTATTTTAAAGCACTACAATTTCATGAAGGTCTAGAGATCTGATGATGGAGCTGAAAGACAGTCGAGGGAACTCCTCAACAGTTTACAGTAGCTACCTTGTGTTTAGACACAATTCATTTATATTGACCAGAACTTTGCACCCATATGGGTAATAAGTGTCATTACAGGTCTGATGATGGAGATCGTAGACAGTCGAGGGAACTCCTCAACGGTTTACAGTAGCTACCTTGTGTTTGGACTTAATTAATTTATATTGACGAGTACTTCGCACCCATATGGGTTATAAGTGTCATTATAGACAGTCGAGGAAACTCCTCAACGATTTACAGCTTAATTTGTTGGGTTTACTTCGTACAGTTCAATATACTAAAATGTTCAACTTGTACAAAAATAGTAGTAGTCAATGATGTATCATTTTATTACTTGTCGATGTAAGAAAAACAACTGTATGGAATGCTTTGGAAGCGCATCATATTATATTGAGGTCATCGTAATATCTATTCTAATTTGATTAAAGGTCTGATCCATCATCAGGTTTACCTAGTACTTATCTGATCATATTGCAATGCACTTTTGTTCATCTTTTCAGCTTCTGTTTATTTATTAAAACCCGTTTCTCAGTAAGCATAGAAAGTAATTATCTGATTGAATCACGAAGTTACTTTTAGTTAACATTTAATTTTATGAAACCCTGAGACAAACCCGAGGCCTCCAGCAATCTAGTTAGTTAGTTACTACTAGTATAACCCCAACATCTGTATAACGATTATCATCCCTTTTTTTTTCTTTAACGCCGGGAAATACTCTGAGGCATCCCGCCTGGGGAGTGGGTTTCTCCAGGCGGGTATGTGGGACTCGCTGGGCCCGAAAGATGGTAAGTGGACGCAGCTCTACCCACTAAAACCCGGCGAGTGCCACCTGTGCCGCCTTTGGTGAGGTGCCCCGGATCTGTTAAGCTGACAGGGCACCTCGACGGCTAGCCAGTCCCGCAAGGGACCGACGCCACCTCCACAGAGGGGTTGTCCAGCACCACAGAACAACCCCTCCCAACGTCGGGACAGTGCAATGGGGTGAGGTTCCCATCCTCGCCCCTTGCTCTTTTGTCCCCTCTTCTTATAAGAGGGGTACAAAGAGCCCCCTCGGCCCAAGGTGCTGGGCTCACCCTAGGTTACTGAGCCCCACCGCCACGACTAGGCCTGAACCATGGTGGGGACGATTATCAACCCTGAGGTCATGATTTAGGGTAAAAAACTGTAAGAAATTAAACAAAATTATATTGGAACCAACTATATTGTTCTGTTCCCATTTGGCCTTTTATTTACAGCATCTTATTTTTATGTCTCACCTTAAATCTATACAGATGAATAAAATTGTAGTGTCTGTTTGTAATATTAAAATAACCACTTTTTATTTACACGGTACATATTCCAAAATATCATTTTTTACAATTTTTGTCTGTCGGTCTGTTTGTCTTGGAACTCTGACTTTCACTGGCAGATAGGGGATGTAGTAAGGAGTAAAAGCTGATGTATAAAGGCTATAAATCATCAGCAATCCGGGTACGGCTGTAAATCTAAGTTAATGCAGGTGAAGCTGCGGGCAACACTTAATACAATATAAAGTAATGACTAAAAACATGTAAAATAAATATATTAAAACTATGTGACTAGACATGTTACACTTAAGATTTAAAGATATGTACACTTAGTGAGTTTTATACAATTTTTGTGTAACAACTGATACATTTGTAAGTACATGCTTCATAATTTATGTGATGTATAAATTAACACTTAGTTAAGTAATACCTATTATACTGTTTTTCTTAAATACTATAATAATATAAATTTTTACATACGCAAACCTAAATTGCTCTATATTTAGATCAAATAATGTGAGTATTTGCCTCACATCGATAATAATAATAGATAACATAATGTTACAACAAAAACAACTAAGGCCTAACATATTGCTCTTGCATTATAAAGGTTGAGAATATGTAATGTCCAAGTATTTAAGTGATTTTTTATAATAAACTTATATAATTAATAATGTGTTTCTTAATTGGCTAATTATAATAATGTATAACTATTGGTTTTTTAAAGGATGGTCTTTTCTTAAACTTGTAATATAATATTATTCTTACACCAATCACTTTCGAGTTTACACTGTCGTAATACCAAAGGACTCCATTCTGGAAGTGGCTTCGTATAACTTTATGGACAATACTATAATAATATTTAATTTCTTATAGTGTAAGTTTCATTTTTATCCACTTCCACATTGGGAAGTGGCTGGTTTTGCTATTGATCGTCAACTTTAAACGTTGGGTAATGGCAAGATCCAGCAATAATAATCTCATTTATTCCAGAAGTTGGAGGAGCGTGTGAGGAAAGAGGTTCTATAGATGAGCTTATACCTGGACTTGTATATAACTTCCCGTTATGAAGAACGGATGAGAGTGGTTGGCTATTTGTGGTGTATACTGTACAGTTGGTAGATTGTTCTAATCTCTGCTCACTTATCATTCCCATTTTCACTTCAAATATAACATCTTGTATCTTCTTCTTTGCTACAAGAAGATTCTTCTCGCCTTTAAGTGACCTCAACTCATTTGCAATATATTCTCCAAACACTGAAAATTCATCTCTATTCAATCTTGGGGAGGGATAAACTATCTCAGATTTTAAGGAGTGGAGTAACTCTGAGCGTGCAATACTTGGTGTTGACAAATGTTCTAGCTTACTGTCAGAAATATCTAGGTGATGTGGAATGCTCCCATTAATATCTGAATGTTCAGACTGAAATTAGAAAAAAATGACATTATTGTTCAGAAGTAACCCCGATTTCAAATTCGAATACATACATGTAGAGGTAGAAATAAGTTTGTATATACTTAAAATTTATATAATATTTTTACTATTAAGATTTGGGTGAACTGGTCCCGTTAATGAGGACTGATCACCCGTCTGGCCTTGCTAGTGTCCCCACCCTTAAATAATAATAATACTATTAAGATAAATTAGTATTAAAATAATTTGATGCAGACTATATATTTTATTATTGTAAAAATAGTTTAAAAACATTTACTTACAGAGGATAATAGTCTGTAAGGTTTATTTGAGTCCTTCATAAAGTGTAAATACTCGTATGCGTACCAATTACTTATATAATTTTCGTTTGGCCCCTCTGCGTTGGCTCTAGCTTCGCGCGCTGACTCGCGATTATACTGAGTTCGTAAATGTTGGATCTTTTTTGTGGTATCCGATATAGATATTCCTAATATATCAGCGATTCCGCGAAGCTCTTCTTTACGTTTTTGCTTATCCCTTCGCGTATCACACAATGATGGATTCCAAAGATTGGCATTCAATTGCAGTAATTCAATAAGCTTCAGTGTTCTATCCTTCGACCACTCCATAATATTAGTTATTTATAGTAGTAAACAACAACATCGGATTTAAACTGCAACTCAACCTAAAAAACGACGATCAATCGATAGATTGTTTGTAAAACTTCAACTGTTATGTCAAATCTCGTCGAGTAACCAGTTCATTTATTTATTATTTTCATTTAAAGGCATTAGCTACTAGGCTATTAGCCATACAAAATACAATATTAGGTCTGTAATACGGAGAAATGGCGGGAAACCCCAAGGAGCGCGGCTTCGCCCCTCTAGCCCCCATCAATCAACTATCATTCCCCATTGCATCCACTCAAGGCAGTCCACCACAATATTCACCAAACAATCACATTATATATTACACAGATTAAGTTTTTAAAACAAACACTATAGAAAATCACTCTGTATGGACAAAACACAAAATAACAATTAATTAACGGGAAACCAAAAGAAACACTACTGCGCGCTCCGATGCTTCCCGCCACTCCGTAACCAGTTCATTTATTATTTATATATTTTTTTTATTATTTTCATTTAAAGGCATTAGCTACTAGGCTATTAGCCATACAAAATACAATTATTCGGTCTGTAATACGGAGAAATGGCGGGAAACCCCAAGGAGCGCGGCTTTGCCCCTCTAGCCCCCATCAATCAGCTATCATTCCCGATTCCATCCACACAAGGCAGTCCACCAATATTCGCCAAACGTTCACATTATATATTACACTGATTAAGTTTTTAAAACAAACACTATAGAAAACCGCCAGAACAGCCCTACTAAGAAAACCACTCCAGAACGGTACTCCATAAGATTCGCCAACCAATCACAATATATAAAGATTAAGTTTTTAAAACAAACACTATAGAAAACCACCCTGAATGGACAAAACACCAAATAACAATTAATTAACGGGAAATAAAAAAAAAACAAATCGCGCGTCCCGATGCTTCCCGCCATTCCCCGTAACCAGTTCACTGTTGTCATTGTTTTTTTTTAATTTAATAAGAGTTGGATACAAGTTCTTTGCCCACCAGTTATCACAAACTGTATATTAGAGAATACGTATTCCAGTTATCATGGTTATGGTGATCGGCAATCGGCAATCGATCTTGTTTCGCCACATTCTGAAGTTTATCTTTTAAAGTGAAACTTTTATTACATCGTCTCAAACTTTTTCGTCTGTGTGTTGTATGTCGCGTGACGGTCGGCCGCCAAGTTTTCCAAGTACAAAATTAAGATTGATAAAACGATTTTTATACCCTTAATGGCATATTATTCCAAAAATTTTTGTTAAATGTCTATAATGTGAAAAAAAGTTACACTTTTACCGTGGTTTCATCATAAAGTTAATATATTCATGGGTTTCATAAACCCCACCATGGTTCAGGCCTTGTCGTGGCGGTGGGGCTCAGTAGCCTAGGGTGAGCGGTGCACCTTGGGCGAAGCTAATTGGGCCGAGGGGGCTCTTTGTACCCCTCTTATAAGAAGAGGGAACAGAAGAGCAGGGGGCAAGGGGTGAGGATGGGAACCTAACCCCATTGTACTGTCCCGACGTTGGGAGGGGTTGTTCTGTGGTGCGGGACAACCCCTCGGTGGAGGTGGCGTCAGTCCCTTGCGGGCCGCCGTCGAGGTGCCCTGTTAGCTTAACAGATCCGGGGCACCTCACTAAGGCGGCACTGGTGGCACTCGCCGGGTTTTAGTGGTTAGAGCTGCGTCCATTTACCATCTTTCGGGCGCAGCGAGTCCCACATACCCAGGTGGGTATGTGGTTAAAAAAAGGTACAACATAAAGCAAAGAAAAAACAATCTTCTAATTATTAAATTGTCATTTATTTACAGACTACAATGTGAGGACTATAACATTATAAAACAAGTGCTTCAATATATTTACAATATGTACAAAATATTTAAAATGCACTATAAATTATAACCAAAATAAAACGAATACATTAATTTATTGGTCAGATATTTTGTACAGGTGTACAGTAATTATTATATCTTCTACATTAAATTTCAGTTATGACTATATTAATAAACAGCATTTCAGGTATCTATATGATTCAAAAGAGTATCTTTATCCAGTAATGAAGAATTTTTCCTACAGATGAAAATTGTCTACTTAAGTGTTTATAAATTTTAATAAAAAATCTAGTATAGATTTTACTGAACCTGTTTAAATATAGCTTCTAGTACTCTATGCCCACAAATAGTTTATCTCTAATATGTGTATACTATAAGAGAATCATTATTTAGATATCTAATTAATAAAACTGAACATAATATTATATCACATACTTTGATGATCAATATATTGCTTTTTTATTACATAAATTACTGACCATTATCATTTTATAATTTTAATACTATACTAAAAGAAATAAACTTTTGTATTTGTGGGTATAGGACCTTACATTATGTTTATAATAGTGCGAGTTTGTGCCTACAACTCGACTAAAAGGAACTAAACATAGGTGCAACAACTTAATGAACTCATTAAGTCTTCAAAAATACTAACAATAAGTTTCTTACGGTTACCATTTTGAAACTAGTATTACAGACAAATAAAAATAAATAATAATCCATAAAATCAGTTTTATTAATATATTATGCATGGTAACCCTATCATACAAATTTACAAACGATTATCATTCATATACACAATGCATCTTTACACCTTATAAATTAATATAAATTATTATTTCAGTTGAATTGGAATTACATTTCAATTTTATTGTATAAATAAGACCATATTGGAGAACTAAAATCGGACTTACATAAATAACAACAACAAAATATATTCAAAACAAATGAGACAAATATATTGGACAAAAACGAAATATTTACAAAAGTTTACAAACGTAATTTATAAGAAATCAAGAGATTCAATAAAATAACAATAGATGTTTGTGTACAGACACCAGATACTGTCAAATTGACAAATAAAATGTTCCTGGTAATTTTATCTACGGCAGCAATGGGGTCTACGGGTAATAAAATGTCCAATAAATCTATGGATGACGATAAAGCATTTACTTAAATGTATAGTCACTAATTAGCATACTGGGAGGTACAATAACCAGTCGATATTAAAATTAATTCAACAAATAATATAGAATCTAGGTATAGTTAACAATTGACAATAATTCGCCTAACTCGATTCAGGTGGTCAATATTGCCATTGAGGTTATTTTAAACTTTGTAATTTCACATCTTATATTAGGCCAACCTTCAGTCCGGTCACTCACTAGGTTACTTACGTTCCCGCAACAACTCAATAAATACTAGCTACCTACGAGTACACAATGTCCAAGGTACATAAGTTTACGTCACATCCAAGGCTCGGTTTTCCCGTGATCTGAAGAACCCCTTCTCGGTGCGGCATTCCCTGATCGTCACGGTTTGGAGGTTAACGGTCACGTCCGTTATGAATATTTGGTCCGCGACCGGCGAGCGCGCCATCCAGTACGCGGCGCCCCGTCGCGGCGGCGGGGGAGGGGGGTTGGGGATCGTCGCCGGGGGCTCTTCCCAGGAGTCCTCGTCTTCGGGCTGTGTCAAAGGTTGAGGTCTCGCTCCCTTAGGTTCCGCGGGGGCCGTGGCAGTGGGTTGCGAATCCGTTCGCCTTTCCCTGTCGGGTGGCGTGTGGGCGTCGGCTTCTTCGGGGGATTGTGGTGCCCTTCTCGGGCCGGTTCGGGGAGCAGCTGCTTCTGCGGCAGGGGAAGCCGGCGCGGCCGCTCCTCCGGGGGGCGCCGCCGGCGGCGGAGGCAGCGTGTGATTTCGCCCTCCGTTCACTTTGTTAGACTCGTGGCGCTTCGCCGGCGGGCTCATCGTGATCGTCACACCGATTTTGCCAGACTCCTTCGATAGGACTTCGGCTTTGCGTTTTCCGGGTGGCGGGTGTATCTCCTCTGATCCGCTGCGAGTTCGCTCCACAGGTGAGTGCTCCCGCTCCCTTTTCCGCCCCTGTCTTCGCAGATCCTCTCCCCTCTCGAAGCTCTGTATCAGTCTGGGGTCGAGAATGTTCTCCTCCGGCTCCCAGGTGTTGTGTTTCGGTTTCCAACCTTTCCATTTCACGTAGTACTCCACTTTATTCTGTAAATAAGGAAACATGAAGGTTAGTACTGGCACATTGTGTAGTTTGCGAGCGTCTCGTCGGGCCGGGCGGCGTGGCGTGACTGGCCGGTGGCGTGCATGAGGGTTGTGCAGCCTTGCTGATTATTCGCGATTCCCACATTAAAACGGGCAGGCAGGCAAGGAACTTTATACCGTTGGAATAGTTTCTTTATTTTTTTACCACTAACGAGGTGAGGGCGTAATTAGATATACTTTGTGTGAATACTAAGTAAATTACAAATTTACTCATGTGAATATATTTAAGTGTTCAAACTACTATGTGTAATTTAACGATAAGATAACGATAACGTTTTTCAGATAAAGGAAACCAAACCCATATGCAATAAAGCAACAGTATCTAATGTATTTTCAAAATTAGCTAGGTCTATACCTACCTAATAATTATTTTTACGACTAAATAAACAAAAATAAATCTTCAAAAATATGGAAAAAGTAAAAAAGTCGGTTCGCAAGTTTGGGTCGCACCTGCCGGGCACAGCTGTCGGGACTATCTCCCCTAGAATCGAACCCGTAACAGCGCCCGACGAAAGTGTGCACTTATTCATAAGTCATGCAACCAAATACAAACACATAGATTACTAATTACTAATTAGTAATGCGTCGATATGTGCACACAGAGACGCCATGCAGTTGTTACTTATGAATGTTAATACACGTAAATGAGTTTCTCGCACCAAAATCAAACACCATTAGAATAAGTAGGTACCTAGGTACGTTGGGAAGTCGATGTGAAGAGTGAAAGACAGGTCAGAGATGATCTTGACGTGTTCTGTGATTGAGTAGACCGTTGTGGTTTGCGTTACGCGCCTCTAACTCTAGGTAGGCAAACGAGCAGTCGAATCTTTAGACTACCGACGCCCATAGACATCCGCACAACCAAAAGTTATGGAGATGCGTTGCCCTCCTTTTCCCTTTCCCCTCAATGGGCCACCGGAAACTCGCAAACCGCACGAAACTCGACAGCATAGCTGTCATATGACGCCGGTGTTATGTGAGCGAGAGGTCCATGTACCAGCATGGCACTACCTCTTTCTAAACTACTTTACTTTCTACAACTAATTCACTTATTTCTTCCCCTCTTTCCACAACTAATGTGGAAAGACACCCGAACGCGACGTCGACAAACTTTAGGATTACTGGCACATAGCCTTCAATTGGCCACAGTACCTAGCCTAGACAAAAAGCCAGGTCGGCAGGAATCTTGGTGATAGACATTACAGCATACTGTAGGGTTTGTTTCAAATGAGTGAATTCTATTGTTTAGGTAAAGCGCAAGGCTAGGTTTCATAGACACGTTAAATTCAAGTAGGTAAGTAACTAAATTTGAAATTTATAAATATGCTAATTTTATTGCTGTTCATAAGGTTTTTGCATTCCTTCATCATCACAGCCTTTATCCGTCCAGTGCTGAAATAGGCCTCCCTCAATAAACACCAAGACGACCGATCCCTCGCCACTGTACGGAGATCGTCTTCCCACCTGGATAATGGCTGACCAGCACTTCGTCTACCTAAACGCGACCTCCACTCTTGAACCTTATTGGCCCATCAGCCATCCGCTGCACTCCTTTAAATTTTTCTGGTAATCAATAAATAGATCCTGATTAAGGGGCGGATTATTATGTGTAATTACAAATAAATATCCCTTAGGTATATTTAACAGGATAAAAAAAAGCGATGATATGACAGTCTACTGAAATAAACGTGACACAACTTATCCTCTTAAGACTAAGCCAATTGAAGCCAATTTACGGTAATACTTCAATTAACTTGACAAACAGCAGACATCACCAACACCTGTGGCGACCAAACCAAATTACACAAACCAGTCCAATATAAAACAGAATTTATTACGATCCTTTCTCTAACACCGTAGGTTTCCACACCAGAGGATTTTGGGGTTTAACTTGTGCGGTTAGGGTGCAATATCCACTGGCACGTGGGGTAGATAGGGCGTTTCTAACGTAACAATCAATTTGAAAGCCTCGCGTCTTATTGGTTTTAGTTGAAAAGGGTGAGTTTGAAATTAGACGACGTAGTAACTTTGTATTGCCGTGCCGTAATTCTCATAATGGAATTGAGTGTTTACTGTTTTGAGGTAACAAATTTCGAGAATGCTTCTAAGTCAAAACCTATGTTATGATTCGTTTTAGATTAAATTAATTAATAAATATTGCGATTGCATTCATTGACAAGAAGCAGAAGAAATTAGCAGTAGATACTAATAATATTTATATAGAAATTTATTGGCAGCTTATCCGATCTTTGAGAATATAAGTTTTCAACGAGTAGGTATAATACTTCTATAATATAAAATGGTAACTAAACTATAAGTCATATCAGTGCACTCTTGTATTCAAATTTCCATTAAAAAAAATAGATATTTATATTATTATATATATTATAATAGCCTAATATTTTAATTATTATGCTCAAAATTTAGTTAAAAGTGCAACAATTTGATGCAAAGTAAATAAAAATATTAATAACCGTCGATCATCTAATAATAACATCAATTTAATTCACAAACAAAAAACAACATCCATCAAAGATAACATCAAAACGAAAAAAATAAAGTCATCAATCATAACTGAACAACAAAAAAAACCCAACACTGGCACGCGGAAAAAATAAAAAGGATCGTTGGGACGTCCGGACAAAGTGAGGCCGTGCGCCGAGCGGCGATTGGACGGCGGGCGGGGCGAAGGGGCCGCCCCCTCCCCCCACCGCCCCTCCGCCACGCTAGCGCTGCCACCCACGAGACCCCAGCACCACCACTTTAAGGTTGGTATTCGCACGAACTGGGCGTATAGCGGTTGTGGCGCGACGGTTATAGCGATCCATGGGCGGACCGCGTCTCGAGATCCTAGACGCCAATTAGAGCCCATTGTAGTCATTAATTCGTTAATTAAATATGATAACATGTGATCAAACGGGTTTTTTGTATCACTTTTTGGATTTTTTATACAATAGGTACACTGTATTGTCCGTTTTTACGAACTTTTATGTTAAGAGCTTTTTACGTTAACGTCCTAATTTCAGACTAGTTTTTCAGTTAACGTAGGTACCTAAGTAGTTTTTTGGTTAGTAGGTAGATACCTACAGCGATACTAGGTTGGATTCGTTTGGTTGGACGACAATGAAGCCCCGAGCAATGCTATTAATCAAAAAGTTTTGGACTTACATTAAAGTAGAAGTTCGTGTGGGAATCGATGTTTTGATGTATATTTTATAGTAATTGAACTGTCTGACACAACTCTGAGCACGTTTTAAGTAGGTACCTAGTGGAATACGTTTATAATAACAGCTATAGATTAGTCAAATTTTGCCATTTATTAGGTCCGATTTATCTTTCAGCGTAATTTGATTTTAGCCTATAATAACGCTTGTAAATAGGTAACGCTGCATTTGCCAAAAGATAATAAAATTCATATAAGATATTAAATTATATTATATTAATTAGCAATTATCCCGCGAAACACGCAGTCTTTACAGCAAATGTGTGAGTGCACGCATATGCATGCATATAGCACCGCCCTCCTTTCCCACACTGCATATGCGTACACTCGCATGCACCACCACCCCCACATGCACCACAACCACAACCACAGTAAAAGACCACCACCAAACAATCTACGAACGTTTCGTGCACTCACACATTTGCTGTAAAGACTGCGTTTTTCGCGGGATAATTGCTAATTAATATAATATAATTTAATATCTTATATAATGGATTTCCGCAAAGTAACGCCTGATTCTATTAATAAAATTCACATTTTTTCGTTTCGAAATTATTTTGGCGTCATTTGTCATCATAGTCCAGACTTCAATCGTCTGACTTGTGATGTTTAAAGGGCGATAAATTCACTCTTCACTGATTTGTGTATATATTTGTTATTTTCGTAAAACCTACAAACCTCTGATTCCTAAAGTAACGTTTTGGCGCTTTATCATTTTATCCTTTTCACTGACGATATGTCCATTACTTCAAACGGGGTAAATATTTTTGTATGACAACACTAGCTAACACACGACCTTGATTTTGTCATCTTTCTCTATCTCTCGTGGATAAGTGCGGACATAGTGCGGTCTAATCTTTAAGATTAGACCGCACTATGCAGCACTGCACTGCAGCGGCACAACGCGACATGCTACGCCAAAATATAGTTTGCAAAAAATTGTATAAAATATGTTGACGTGACTTTTCAATTTTCGGCATCCCTAGATATTTACCTAATTTGACTGATTGTTGTCACCTCAAATGGTTTAACAACATGCATTGATTAAACTGTAGTCAGTACCTAAGTAGGTTTTGACCTACGAATGTAACCTACGATTTTTTTCACCTTTTGTTTTTTATTTGTACCTATTACCTAATAGAAATAAGCAAATCAACAGATATAATCGTCAATAACACCCTTTGAAATCAACAAACTATATGTTGCGTTTCTTTTTATAAGCTCAGATAGCTCCCTGCCGTGTTTTCTATAAGGCAGTGTATAGGTATTTTATATCATACCTATGGGGGCAGCGAATGAGCAGTCGGAGCCATAAGTGACTACCGACGCCCATAAACATCCGCACAAGAAGCTATGCAGATGCATTTCCCTCCTTTACCCTATGGACAACCGGAAACTCACAAACCGCACGAAACACGACAGCATAGCTGTCACTTTACGCCAGTATCATGTGAGCGAGAGGTACTACCCCGGTCGTGCCGGCCCAATTCGGCTGTAATGCAGCCTGGCACTACCTCTTACAAATTAATTGTAACATCTACCTAGAAACAAAGGAAAAATGCAAAGCGTATTTATGTATTTTACCCCCAAAATACTCAAACGAATCTCAAATTTAAGACGTACTTAAACTCATGCTACGACGTGACAGATTCAAAGAAAAAAAGAGGGTCAACACGAGTTAAATTTGAGATTCGTTTGAGTATTTGGCGGTTCGATTGATATTCTCTATCTTATCGTCTAGAATATTACATTGAGCTATTTTATAATAAAAATATCTACATTTAGTTAGGCTAATAAACTCTGCATGATTGTAATGGTTAAGAATTTGCCTCTAAATGAACATAGCACCCGCATACTTGAATCAATAAATGATATTATCGACTGACGAAGCCCAATCCTTTATTATCACGGGTCTTATCAATTGTTACATCATATAATTGACTGTTTGGTAGCGTTTGTTATGTGGGACAATAATCTCCGTTCAGCGGTGGTTCTGGTTGGATATGATGGTGGGTTCATCGTTCACAGTATCCGAGTATATCTATCTACCATATAAATATTTTGTCGAGCTTGTTTTTATGACACTGGTAGAATTTGTCAGTACGTGACTTGCTAGTAACTAGTTACTTTGAATATATAATCACCGTCATCCATCCGTCCACTGCAAAACATAGGCCTCCCTCAATGAACGCCAAAATAGCCGACCCCTTGCCACTCGCATCCAACACGGACCGGCCATTGCACGGAAATCTAAAACTTATTGTTTTTTTAATGTTTACGTAAATATTTAGTTTTACATGTCCGTCCGTAATTATAGTTGCCGTAAAGTATTTGAAACGTCGAGCATATAAAATCAATATATATATATATGTAACTTAGTTTTAATTATTAGATATTAATTAATTTATGTGCGTGTCTAAAACGGTGGTCATTCGAACGAGTCTACCTACATTTTATAGAAAGCTATAGTTTGTAGTTTGTAGGTACCTCTTTCGGTTCCTATCTTATTTAACAGCAAGTATGTTATTTATTCCCTTCCTAATGTCATTGTTATATAAATACCTAGGTATAATATAAGAAAATATTTGTTTGTCTTTAACGTACAAACTCTTTTACACGTAAATCTCTGTCTTCTCTGTGCTTCAAAAACATGCGCACATAACACTCCTACAGTTTGAGGTCTTCATTTGTTTTTGATTGTGTGGTAATAAAGATTGCTTCTACCTCAGGATATGCTGCTGCGTTTCGTACGGTTTCTGAGTTACCGATGGTCCATCTGCATATTAACCCCTGGTTGTGGGGATGTCTATGAGCGTCGGTAGTCAGCATAAGGCTCCGACTGCTTGTTCCTTTTGTCATAAAAAATACGAGGCTTACGATACCTACTTATTGTCCGGTCTTGTTTTTTGCCTTTCGTTTTACTATTTATTTATTCACTTAACAGGTCTTACGGCTAATGCGTCGTAAATATAGCACTTCGGATCGCTGAGAATAACCTTCCACTATAAAACAGAAGTACTAAAACGCGATTTAAGTGGAAGTGAGAAAAAAGGTACAGTAAAATCCGTTGGCCGTTCGCCAGCAAAGCGCAGATAATTAAGTGCCTGCTACCGACAGGGAGTGTGGAACACGGATAGGCTAGGAGGGTGTTTAAATTGGATATTCTAGGTATTTTAAGCGACTTTCATCTTAGAAAGTCGTTTATATGTTTGTAATATTAAATATTGATCCTAGTTAGTTTAGCTTTGCAAATCTCATTATGACTAGAATAACTTTCTGACATTAGAACGTCTTATATCTCAGTAAATGATAGTGGTCGCTGCTGTAATGTAAAGTATTAAAGCTGCATTACATATAAGTTATTAACATATTATTTACTATCGAATGTATAATGTTGAAATATAGTCGGTGTTAAAAGGTATATAAATTACCGGTGGGAGGGAGGCACTGTGCCGCGCTTCCGTCTGGACGGGTACCACCAAACCACCAAAGTCAAGGCTTTGCTGCGTTTGGGAGAGTGGCAAGACAGGCAGTGTAATTACTGCCACAGAGACTTAACATCTAATGGCTGAGGATAGGCAACACGTAAATGAGTTGCCTGGGCTAGTTATGTAAAGTAGTTTATGTTCATGGGCGACGTCGACCACTCACCTACCATCTGGAGGCACGTCTGCCAGTTTGCCTATCCAACTAATATAAAAAAAGTTATTTATTATATAGATAACATTTGCACGATCACAAGTCCTCTAAAATCTTCCAGGTACATTTACTTATAGCTCGACTTCGTTAATCGCAGTTAGCTCTCGGTCTCGGTGAGTCTGGTTAGCGTCGAGTTGACGCTACGAATATTGGACGCTGATTACCCGTAACTTGTACCACGTCCGCTGCACTCCCAACTTTACTAGCTACACTATATCACCAGTTTGATAGGAGGAGGATATATACTACTTTTAGTTAAGTAACACGATTATTTCCATAGACTTCTGAATATAGAAACTATAAATTAATAAAACAAAATTTTTCGTTGTGACCACATTTACAATTTTTTATTAATAAAGTAAAAAACAGGCATTGCAATTTTTTGCGGATAATTTTTACATTATATAAACAGCATGGTAATGGATACAGTAATTGGGGTAGTTAAAAGTCAGAAGGGATTTCGTTTTTTTTGGAGTTACCCTTGTTCTTATGCTATGATTGAAATCGTAACTGACTTAGGACAAAAAAGTTTTTTCTTTTTTGTAGTACATAATATGAACTCCTTGTAATTTATATTAATATTATAAAGAGGTAAAGTTTGTGAGTTTGTGAGGTTGTAGGATCTCTGGATCCACTGAACCGATTTTGAAAGTTCTTTTACCAATAGAAGCCACATTATATGCGAGTGTCAGGCTATAAAAATAATTAACATCAGTACGGCTTTATTTCTACGTTAACGCAGGCGAAGCTGCCAGCAACAGCTAGTGTAAACTGATATGTTTTTTTATTTTACGTCATAAGCTTATTTGTCTTGTCGACGCAGTTAGGTTATCGTTGGGTAAACGAAATCTAAGATATGAAACCAATCATTAACAAAGTGATTCTACATTCATGGGTTTATAAATCAATAATTTGACCTTTAATCACGTATTGTAAAAGTGTATAAATCAATGAAATTAATGTGGTAAAAAAAACAAAGCATAATATAATTGTGTAAAATGGATTGAACTAGTTACTTGGCTTCCCCACTAAGGTTCAAGCCTTGTCGTGGGGGTGGGGCTCAGTAACCTAGGGTGAGCCGCTGCACCTTGGGCGAAGCGAATTGGACCGAGGGGGCTCTTTGTACCCCTCTTATAATAAGAGGGGATAAAAGAGCAGGGGGCAAGGGGTGACGATGGGAACCTCACCCCATTGTACTGTCCCGACGTTGGGAGGGGTTGTTCTGTGGTGCGGGACAACCCCTCTGTGGAGGTGGCGTCGCTCCCTTGCGGGACTCCGTCGCCGTCGAGGTGCCCTGTTTGTTTACTAGATCCGGGGCACCTCACCAAAGGCGTCATTGGTGGCACTCGCCGGGTTTTAGTTGGTAGAGCTGCGTCCACTTACCAGCTGTCGGGCGTAGCGAGTCCCACATACTCGCGTGGGGAGACCCACTCCCCCGCGGGATGCCTCAGAGCATTTCGCGGCGTTAAAGAAAATAAAAAAAAAGTTACCCACCTACTTGGCTTAGATACGATGTTTTGTTTTTTGTTTCACTAACGATGTCATCATTAGACAATAACTGTATAATAAATGGAAATGTTTTACCTAAATGGCTACATTTAGGTAAAACAATTGTCTTGTAAGTCAGGATGTCTGATAAAAAGAAAATTCTGCCTCTAGATTATTCTTAAAATAAAACTTATTATGGTGAAAATCGCCTTGCAATTGAAAATTATGCGATTCTCGTTTGTACGTAACAAATAGCGTCGCAGCTCGCAGTCGGGAGGTAGGGTAGGGAGACTGAGGGAGATTGAGAGGGACAAGGGAGATGCGGAGGGGCTGAGGGAGATTAATAGGCCGCCTCCGCCCGCGGGGACCGATCGAGCGTTTAAACACGGATCCTCTCAAATTGCCCGAATGGGAACTACCAAGTGCCCGTGAAAACGATTGTTTGTTTAACAAGTTTAGTTCAACAATTCACTATAAGTAGTTTAACTGTACGAATTTATCTCGAACATTTAGGTGACATTTATTCTTTGATGTCCCACTGCTGGGCACGGGTCTCCTCCTCTGGCGGGGTAGGTGTTGGGCCATAGTTCACAGATGCACTGGCCCAATGCGGGTTGGTGAATTTCACTCACCTTTAAAGACTTTTGATCTTATCAGGCGGTGTAGGTTTCCTCACGATTTTTCCTTCACCGTTGAGCAAGCAAGGTCTTACTATATGTTCAGGTACACATAAATTAAGAAAAATCCATTTCAAGGCATCATCACAGGGGTCAGGACCGAACCCGGACCTCTCACTCAAGAGACCGAGTCCATACGCGCTAGACCACCGTTATTTACGAATAATGTTTGTATATGTAGTTTATATCAAGAAACCAAAATTCTGATTTTAAATAGACGTTAGTTCTTATAATCTTTTTTTCAATACCTAATGTAAAATGCTTACTTACTTGATCTTTAAGCAATAACGATAAAGTTACTTTTTGAGTATTTGAACCTTAAGGTTACACAAGTCGCTCATCTTTCCATACAAACGCAGAACAGTAATTACTACAATGTTTGACGTTGACCATGAAAAACTAAGTATAATATAAATAGATTTCGTCGTTATCTATGTGTGTATGTACCCAAAATCGTAAAAAATTATACATTAAAAAAATACAAGCTTCTAAACTTTCGTATTTCAACACTGATTTTAGCCCAACTTTGGGCGTAAATAAATAGTATACCGAGCACGAAAGCTCAAAAATAAAACTCGTACAGATATAGTTTAGTTGTTCAATAGATAAAATAAATTTATTTTGAAAAGATACACTAATTAGTTTTTCTATAATAACTGTTTTACTAAAAGGACATTTTCGGAATGAATCATTGTGCATTTCATTCTAGCACGCATGTTCGCGCACTATGTCAGGTGAGATAGCAATCATTTTGTTCGAATTCGCGGCATCGACTAGTTGAACCTTAAAGGATGTATCTTAAGATTCGACGATTTATGCACAACTGGCATTTGTTTGATTTTTCATTTTAAGTAATAATTTCAATCTAAGTAAAAAAATTAAAATACATCGTACAACAGAGTTTGTGTTTCAACTGTACACGTATTTCTCTAGTTGACAAACGACGTCTATTGGCGTCGCGATTAGAATCACGGCGTGACCGCGGCGTGACGTGCCAGGGCGACGAAAGCGTGTCGCGGCCAACGACACTCCGTCTATCAATTAACACCGTCCTTTATCAACTCACTTCAAATGAACGTGTTCCGAGAAATAAAACAAGTTAACCATGTGCACCGAGCATATACTAAGAATAAGGTTTTATTTACATTATCGAGCTACAAACTTAACTGCATAAAATCAAATGATTTTGATTTTATCCAGTTAAGAATGATTAGCATTGGATGGAACACAATTGATTTATGCGTATTACACGATATATTATGATATAAATACGTATTACTCGTATGTATATGTTTGCTTGCATGTGTTTCTTTAAATTAATAAATAATAATAATAAATATTAGCCAACAATCACACCACGTTACCCGTGGTAAGCTCGTTAGAACTAATAAATTTTAAAAATTTATATAAATGTGAAACATACAAATTATTTGCACTTAGCGGTATTCGAACCCGCGACCGCTGCGTAAAGTAGTCTGATAACTAGAGAGCTGTCAAATTGATTTAACCTTTAGTTAACGATTTGTTAATTTAACAAAATTGTTCCTCATTACAACAATTATTAAAACGTCTTTTTTTTATTAAAAATACGTTTTTTTCAGTTAATTTCGCGGACACCGATATTTTGACAGTATCTACGAATGTACATCGTCAAAATATTGAACTCCGCGTTAAACTAAGTCTTCAAAAAAAATTACGCACCAAATTAATGCAATTTATGAACGATTTAATTACCGTTCGTCGCGTCGCCGTCGTAGCGGTTTTTATTTGTGGTCTCACCAGCTAAACTAAAGTGACAACGTAATTTAATTTATGCAGCCACTCATGAATATTCTACGCACGCTGGACCTCCGCAGAGGTCTACGTGACGGGCACTCTTCCCACAGCTTCCCAGTGAGCGCATGTAGATTTTATTGTTGCACGCTTAAGTTCTACCTACGATTAAAGAAATAATTGTTCATTAGCTCGTAGCAGTTTAGCATTTTAACATTATTTTTCCAAGACGTTTTTAAATGCGAACCCGTCATATTATTTTTTTTATTTGAAAAAGAAATTCCCGCAATATCCGCGCATGCTTTCGTAACCCAAGTACTAGGAACGTAGAAGCGCCTAGTAGGTAAGATTGCAAGCTTCGCGTGAGGGAGATAGCATGCTTAATGTGTGGGAAGTGTAAGAAAGAGACGGCACGTACGAGTCCGGAGTCGCGACTCGCGGCTCTTGACAGACGGTGGTTCACGCTGAACAGTCGAGTAGCACTGTATGTAAATACGAATATACATTGGAATAACGAATTTGTAAATTATGTTCTTCAATTGAAGTATAATTATCAAGGACTTTTATTTACTTAAAAACGTTATTTTCTTGTCAAGTTGATTTCGTTTATATAGTGAATCTGTAGTGACATAAAATTGGTACAACGACTCCCATTATTTAATCCTAAATTTGTTTTATAAGGGAATTTTTACACAATATAATATATTAGAGCTAGCCAGTAAATATAGCGGTAAGGACGTTAATTAACTGTCTGCACTTGTCGGTTCACGGTCATCGGCTCTGACAATTAATCGATGCACTGTATCACGTGATGAGTTAATACCATGAGTTGGTTGATTGGTGTTGGATACAAATCCATATTTGTACAAGTATTGTTAATATACCGCGTGTATTTCTTAATAGATAAGACAGCCAATTAAGTGTAGGTAAGTGCTGATTTTTAATGAATTATTAACATGATATTAATTTCAATAATAGCTAACATGCTCTAATTAGTTTTGAGGTTTCCAATAAGCTAATACGCTAATACATATTATGAACGCGAAAGTTTGTTACTTACAATGTATGGATGTATGTTTGTCGCTCTTTAACGCAAAAAACTACTGAATTAATTTGAATGAAACTTTAGCATAGCTTATACATTAGAATAACATATGTGCTATAATTTATCCCTGTACTCCCACGGGAAAGGGAAGTACGTGAGTGAAACCGAGGGGCGCTGCTAGTGAATGATAAAGAAAGACTCTAAGGCGTTTTCTAAATAAATTTACATAAACCCTTAAAAACGCACCTATCGCATAAACGTTTGTGTTCGTTTACTCAAATTCAATATACTATCTAATATCTAACCTGACGTCAACCAACACTACCTAATACAGGTATAAAAAAATAAAAAAGAGGTACATATAAAAAAGAAAATCACGAGTAAAAACACGTCTCGAGGAAGCTGGAACAAATTAGAAAATGAAAAAGGTAAGCTGTACCGTCCCTCGTCACACGGGGGAGACTCGACCCCCGCTCGACCCGGCCGAGTGGCTGACGTTATTAGTTATCCGAGCTAACTGCCTTTTTTACAACTGCGTCAACTGCAAAGATATCAGTCTCTTTATGAACTCTATATTATCGGGATCTGTACTAAGTATTTCAAAAGATGTAATAGTTTGTAAGTGTGGATGTTGTTAATCGTCGAAGCCACTCATCATATTTCAAAAATCTTTTACCAATAAGATGCTACGTAAGCTACGTTACTGAGTGACATAGGTTACAAAAATATCCCCACCATGGTTCAGGCCTTGACGTGGCGGTGGGGCTCAGTAGCCTAGGGTGAGTCCAGCACCTTGGGTGAAGCTAATTGAGTCGAGGGGGCTCTTTGTACCTCTCTTGTAAGAAGAGGTGTCAAAAGAGCAGTGGGCAAGGGGCGAGGATGGGAATCTCGCCCCATTGTACTGTCCCGACATCGGGAGTGGTTGTTATGTGGTGCGGGACAACCCCTCTGTGGAGGTGGCGTCGGTCCCTTGCGGGACTGACTAGCCGTCGAGGTGCCCTGTTAGCTCAACAGATCCGGGACACCTCACCAAAGACGACATTGGTGGCACTCACCGGGTTTTAGTGGGTAGAGCTGCATCCACTTACCATCTTTCGGGCGCATCACTTCCCAGGCGGGATGCCTCAGAGCATTTCCCGGCGTTAAAGAAAAAAAAAGGCTACAAAAATATATATAATACTAGCTGTTGCCCGCAGATTCAACTGCGTTAATTTATGTCTAAAAATAAAAAAATAAAAATTAGGGGGTGGACCACCCTTAACATTTGGGGGATGAAAAATAGATGTTGACCGATTCTCAGACCTACTCGATATGCACACAAAATTTCATGAGAATCGGTCGAGCCGTTTCGGAGAAGTTCAATTACGTACATCGTGACACCATTATTTTATATATTAGATGTGTTATAATTAGATAAAAATATGCCTTGAAAACGTGGACGGATCTGCGGACAACAACTAATATTGACTGTTTTTATCAACTCGCGTGGTGTAGTGGCAAGGATGTATCATTGGATAGTGGGTTCGGATCTCGCTAAGGGAAGACAATTTCTACGATATCTAAGAACACAAGTTCTTATAAGCTTCTTGTTTTCTAATGTTTACGCGAATTTCAGTAAATATAATTCATTATATTGACTGAATTGTTTCAACAACTTTTACTGATTTTATCGCGGTTTGTTAATTTTTTTACAAGCCCGACGTTTTGGATACTTTACAGCAACCATGGTCACGGGAGGACTTACGAGCTTATCATGGGAAGTTAACATGATGTGATTAGCATTTTTTATTAATGATAAATAAATAGCACAACCTACCTACTATCTATATAGGTATATGTACGTTCAGTTGGAACTTACCTAAGTGTAGGTAATGGTTGACATATCATCGTGTTAAAGAATAGATACCACGAAAGTATTTCGTTAAATAAATTAAAAAAGTTATTAGAGCTCGCCTCCGTGTGAATGGTTCTTGTAAAAGAAAAGATTATATTAAAAGATTACCATTCGCCGAAGGGCGTTCGCCTCGGGCAATCCAAAATAATATCTACGTTTTAAATTTGAAAAAAGAAAGAAGGGGTTTACTGAAGATTCTTCTTATAGGTAGTTGAGTTATTGATTAGATCGGTAGTGGATTATTTCCAGTAGTTGTATACACTTTTTATTTATATTTGACGGCCAATCACTGGCGGATAGACAAAAAAAAATTACAAGTTCATCATCATCATCAGCCTCTATTCGCCCACTGCTGAACATAGACCACCCTCAATGAACGTCAAGACCGATCCCCCGCCTCGTATCCAACACGGACCGGCCTCCGCACAGAGACGTCTTCCCTCCTGGTCGGCCATTAACAAGTTCACTATTATTAAATGGTATCGTCTTGTTAAATAGACGTTTAAAGATTGCTTAATTATTAATAAGAATCAAGCTCTATTTTTCAGAAAATGATATAAAAATATATTTATAATTGCAATAATCTGCTATTTAGTAGGGATATGTATACCTATTATGCGTGCAATATATAATATAAATCATATCGACATTGTTAGTAGCTACGTTAGTAGGATATTGCTAAAACATTTAAAATGTCATATTCCTCTCAGCCGATAGACATCCCATATTGGAGGCTTTCCAAAGAAAAAAATCATAGGTACCTACCTAATTAAAATTCCCAGTCAATAATGTGTACCCCAGCGGATATATCCGGCGGATCTGATAACACAATGCCCGGGTGGTTTTGACGGCGGGGGCGAGGGATCGAAGCCGCGACCCTCGCATTCCATTATCATCTAATATGATAAACAAACGCACACTCCTGTTAGCTGATTATGATTTGCGATTTGTTGTAGATAATATTTCATCGTTTACAAGTGCTGTCATTGAGAAGTACTAGCGGACCCTATGGACTAGCGGATTTACGTCTTTGGGAAATGTCAATGGATTTAAATTCTATATTGTGTTTGCTCTGAATTAAGTAATGATGCAATATATTATATTAGCTGCATTTGCTGCATTACAGCCGAATTGTGTATCTTTGCTTGCAATGCAATTTAGCAAAGCAATGCGACAGGTCCGCTCCAACCTCAGCGATTAGGGGCGTCCCTGCTTCCACCCAAGCTGGACACTCCGCGAGGGTGTGGTCTGCAGTGAGCAGTGAAGACACTGGCGAGTCCTCCGCCCCGGCCACCTTCATACCACGTCAGGATCTGCGCAAGGTGGAACCTTGCGCAGGGGATGATGCCGTGCCGCCGGTCAAGCCACTGCTCCAGGATTGGACCAACGGCTGACACGGTGCAGTTTTTACACTAAGCTTCTCATGACTTACCTGTATCTTTAGACTAAGGTTAATAATAAAAGTGATAATTTTTTCCACCTAAAAATTAAACATTATTGTCAGAATGACAAATTCCTACTTTATTGGTAGATTAGCCACAATTAAGTTTGAATCGTCATTAATAATTGTTTATTAGTAACGTGGGAAACGCTCAATAGATTTTATCTGGTCCAATAGACATAATTTATTTAATACTTTCGTTTTAACCAATAATACCCGGAGGCTGTAACGCCTGATGTCGATGGCATAATTAATTTATACAGAAGCTTTATTGGAAAACGAATATGTTTAAAATACGGCCAATCCGTCACTCTATATTAACTTAATTGGTTTTTGCGCGGGGTGCGGCGATTCTGGGATAGAAAACGACTTATAAGTTCCTGCCTAATGATAACAGGACAACTGCCCATAAGATAAGATATATACCTAGGAGATTCCTATAACAAATAACCTATCAAAATGTATTTATGGAAACAGAAATATTTTGTTGCTTTTAGCTCTTCCAAAAATTCGGACAAAAGAAAGTTACGCACAAGAAAAAAATCGCAAGTCGTACATTTTGAGAAGCAGAATTTCGTTATTTATAATATGAAGATGTAATGTACAAATAAATTATGTTGTAAAGATGTCGACGGGGACAAATAAGATATCTGACGACCGACTTGTTAAAATATATCTTTAATGCATATTCCAGTGCTTAAATTTAAACTGTAATACCATTTAACTGAGTCGAAATTACAATGCCGAGATCGTCGATGTTTTGCATACAATTAATCACAAGTTACAAAGCGCTGAATAGTAAGTCATCATATAATAAATGTTATAAGTTACTGACACTTTATTAATATTTATAGCTGTTGCTATACGTTCATACTTGTACTTTTGTTTGGATAGAACGCCATGGCTTTTCAAAGAGATATTGAAAGAGCGTTTGATAATGTAGGTATAAAAAATCTATAAAAAACTGGGAGTGTGTTTGTAATTTCAAACTAACAGCTTTTCACTAAATGCGTATGAAAGTATATACGGTATTTACATCAAAAACAACCATTTTTAAACTTTTTATGTGTCTGTCTGTTTGTTCCGACTGATCTCTGAAATGGCTGGAGTGATTTTGACGTGACTTTTCCTGGAAAAGGTAAAGTTCATATAAGGAGTAACTTAGGCTACAAAAATAATCATTTTCACTTCGGATACGGCTGTAAATCTAAGTTATCGCGGGCGAAGCCGCGGGCAACATTCATATTTTTTAAGTTAGGTACAGTTTAAACTTCGCTCTCATTAACCATAACAATATAACATCAATAAGGTAGATCCGAAGATCGAAACCCCATTCAAAATAAAACATAAATTTGCTAATTAGGTTTTTTTGGTTCTGGCATGTGACTTCCCGGGAACGACATAAAAAATTAAGATAATCGTGGTGGATAAAGTTGTGATTCCCTTGTTAATCAGTTCTCAACGGTAACGGTCTGTGACAATGGTGGCGTCTCCATTCACTACAATGCACGTATGCGATTAAGTGTGCTTTCTAATGGGGAGCCCTTGATATAAGTATACAGAGGGGGTAGCAACGGTACCTACGTGCGGTATATAAGACCCTTTTATTGAACGGTTTGGAACTGGGAGATGCCTGGAGTTTCATTAGAATATATTTGATTTTGATATATGTATTATTATAAAATAATACAAGTTTAAAATTAGAACATACTCAAAACTTTGTGCTTACTGTGGCAAGTTCAAATAAATGCAGATTTACACAACAACATAAGGGGTAGACACAACGTTTAATATTTCTTGTTCCTTCTTCTTTCTTACAAATAGGTAGTTAAATCGTAAATATTATATACCTACTAGCTGTTGCCCGCAGCTTTGCCCGCGTTAACTTTTAAAATTTGAGGCGTTGACCACCCTTATCACTTAGGGGTATGAAAAATAGATAGTAGCCGATTCTCAGACCTACTGAATACACATATAAAATTTGGTAAAAATCGGTAAAGCCGTTTCGGAGGAGTACGGTAACTAACATTGTGACATGGAAATTTTATATATTAGATATAGGTACCTAATACCTACCTTTATGAAAAAACTATGACCAAGTTTTTAAAGTTCACATTAATTAGGTATAATTAAACTTTCAATAGAAGTCGTAACTCACAAAATTGGATAATTATATTGTAATTCAAGACACTAAAATATTTAATATTTCATATTATACCTAATTTACTTCGTAAAATATTTTTTGCTATATTCTTCATAAAAGCATTAATATTTTAAACTACTCCATGCATTTCTCTGTTCCGTTCGCACCTTTTTTTATGTCGTTCCGACATAGGGATAGGGATGGATAAAATTACGTGGAGCCATTGTCAGGCGATTATTTATAGAAATTTGATGGTTTTTGTTGTTTCCGAACAGCCTGTTATTCTAGTTGGTAGGTATCGTACCGGTGGGTGATATCGTCCCGCATGACTGCGTTCACTTTTTTTAACTATAAAGTATTGGAAATAAGTTTTTGACAAGCTAAGCGCATGTTATTGGAATCACTATTAAATTAATACGTATTCACTTGGACTTAAGACTCTTACATTATAAATAGATTTTGATTATAAAACGATTTTGCGTTTTTTTAAGGTACCATCGTATAATGGCATCTATGATTTTATTCAATGGTACAATATATTCAAAACTGTATAATTTATTAAAAAAAATATATTTACGATATAATTACCGGAAAATAAAAACGCCATCTATCGCAAAACGATTGAACTAGCTCGTAAGGTACTAAACTAACCATTGAAAGAATAAATGCATTCAATAAAATGTGGAAAAAGTGCAAAGAAGATGTCTAAAGGAAATAAAAACTGAAATTCAATATCGTAAAATTAACGATTGTGAACAAAATTAAATCACGAACACCGAAAATGAGACTTTGTTACCTATTTATACGTATGTATTGCAGTTGCACGATACTTACCGGGCCGCGCTGCTCGGCGCTGATTGGCCGGCGGTAATGGCGGGGAGCATGCGCATTCGACGTCCGCTCGGCCAGAGCCGAATACTGGCGCGTTTATTATAAGATACCAGGGCCGCAGAGCTCTGTAGGAGTTACTACACTCCGATACCAGAACGTTTTGAAATTGAACTTTATTCTGTGTTAGCTGAGACAGAATTTCGTATAGTAATGAGTTTGTTTTACATTTAAATAATGCCGACAGATAAGAGCGTAGCCGAAGTGCGTTGTAAAATGGTCTTTATGGAAATGGTGTGCAAGTTAAAATATGAAGTTGACATTATACGTATGCCGACACGGCGCTACAGCCACTGGAATCTTGGTTACCGGTTGACAATGAATGAAAACAATTGGAACACGAAACTTCAAACAAGAGATACTGATTTGTTACGATATCGCACGCTATAAATTATAAACTACAACTTTACGAGCTATAACACTAAATGTACAGTAGATAATATTTTAGTGTTACAGTAAACACTAAACACCCTTTACGACGAGATCTTACAGACTACAGTCGTGATTTTATGTAAATGTAGGACTTGTTAAGCAGTTTTGTCGGTTTGACAGAGAGGTTTGAGAGCTTTTGAACGTTTTCTGGGATCCTATTGTAAAAGGGTATACAGTTGCCTTTAAAAAAATTGCTTACTTTCGAAAGTCTAATCAATAGTCTAAGGTGCCTTATTTACTTAGGTATCATTAAAAAGACAAACTATTTAACGTTGAATATTTTGAACTTACATTACGAGCGTTCATGTTGATTTTTATATTCAATATTCAAATGGCTTATAAATAATATTAGAAGTACTTACATTAATGTACATGTTAGACCTAGCTTTATGAATTTTTGGTAATATTTTCAAACGTAATTTATATTTCTCTCAAAAATAAAAGCTTTTTAGTAGAAAATATAGATGGCGTTAAGATTACCGCGGTACAAACGAGAGGGCGCTAGTGGTAACTAAATACGCAAACACTTTTTTCCAGGCGCAGAGTTAATGAGAGATGTCGCTTTCGGCTATAAAACGTAGTCCTTAAATTCTTTATCTGTTTAAATAAATCAAGCACATCATTATAATATAGTGAATAATATTCAAATAAGTCGCAATTAAGTAGTATAATTGGTAAAAGTGTATAATTAGGTACTGACTATAATTGTACAAACTCATTTTTTATTATAATTAATTAACTTGAATTATTTCATTAATCAGACTAATGAAGTGAAGTCTCTATTTATGGGTATAGTTATATTGTTAGCATATTCTTGTTTAAATCGGTCCAATTAAGAGATTATGTGGCATGCCACTTTACATAGCGGCTGTAACCTGTACCTAGGTACCTACAAATGGAGTTCCATTTGTAGGTATGAGTACAGACTACAGAGTGGACTGCGAGGGTAAGACGATATTCTTGTGACTAGAAGCTTGTGAAAAGAAGGAGGGTTGAGAATGTTCCGCTTTTGGAGTTGGAGTCGCTATTTTTATGTTATGGATAGGCAATCGATAGACGTGCCACCTGATGGTAAGTGGTCGAGGTCACCCATGATTAGTTTACCTAAAACTAGCACATAAGATCCTATCCGATCCGATTTTCTAATCCGATGAAGCATTAGGGCCTTCGGGCCATTAGCATAGATCCCTCCGAAAAAAAAGATCCTATCCTTAAACATAAGATCTCGGCGGTGCCAGTAACGCTACACTGCCTGTCTTGCCATTTTCTCCGAAACACAGCACAGTTCCACGGGTGAATCAAGCAAGATGGTGGTACCTACCCAGGCAGCCGGGAGCGATGTACAACGAATCCCTTCCGCCCTTGGTTAAGCATTGGTCAACTTATGTCAAGATGGAATATACCATCCAGTGCCACCCACTGCACGATTACCTTACGGGAGTAAGTTTTTAACAAAGGCATGTGTTATTCAAAACCGGGCAGATGATATTCTTATTGTAAATTAGCTTTGTAATTTAAAATTAAGCAGGACTCAAATTTTATTACATTCTTATTTCTTATGTATCGGTAATAAAGAATCTTAATGATGTATAGAGATCCCCAATTGATAAGATATTTAAACGTATTTTTATGACTAAAGTTTTATGTATTTTAGCTTTAGGTGTATAAAGACTACCGTCTCTATCATATAAGCATGTTAAAGCGTGTTCGTTATTGGCAATTTTAAACTGCCCAGTGACAGCATCCAGGCGGCAGCAGCAGGCAGGCGTATTTACGTCAACAAGCCTTATTTATGATCAACTAGAAGCGCCGGTCACGCGCGCACTTTCCATTCCCGTGGGAGTACAGGGATAAATTATAGCCTATAAGTACGTTATTCTGATGTATAGGTAAGCTACTCGTATGTTATTGTAAAGTTTCAATAAAATCCATTTCGTAGTTAATACGTGAAAGAGAAACAATATAGGTACCTACATCCATAGATTCTTACAAACTTTCGCGTTTATACCTAATATTGGTAAGATTTTATTTTTTATATGAGTTAAGAATAGCAATCTAGCAGACAAGTCAACTATGAAAACGTCGCCAATGAACATAACGAAGTTGACCTCGAAGTAGTCATTTTCGTAGTAAACTTAAAACGAGTATCATGTTTATGCCATCCTACTAATAAATCTATCTGATTCCCAGTTATTCTAAGTCAGCTGATACTGTCAATTTCATCAAAATGCTTCCAGCAATTGTTTGTGAAACATTTACCTTATTACCGTTTCTAAGAGTATGAGAATATAAAGGACATAGAGTACAGCTTCTAGCCATATATACAAATAATAAATTTGAGAGCAACCTATTGTAGTCTATATTTTTACCTCTTACCTATTAATATTCGTTTGTATTCTGACATTTTTATTTTCGTAGAGGTCAGATATGAGATATTCTATTAGTAATATTAGTCTAAATATTACTGTTCAATATTATATCTTCTCCCTAATATGTTAAAGGAAGCCTACAAAGGCTCACTAAATAATATATTTCTGTGGAAATAGCCTGGATACACATAACAGCTGAAAAAAGGGGCTGTTTTAAAGAAACAACAACGAGGTTACAAATGGATAATTAAAAAACATATTTAGAAGCAAACAGTAAAATAGGAGTAATAGACAAGTAACTTATTATGTAAAGATAGGCTCTTGGTGCAATTTATAATTCGAATAGAATAGAATTACGAGGATGACAGAAAAGTATAAAACACTAAACATTTTGTTATACGCAAATACGATAGGTACCTAGGTAGGTACCTATATTATAAAGAATTCTAATACTAAATACCGGTAGGTATCATCTTAACATTTATTTAGTGTACCATCTAAGTGAAGTCATCTATCTAAACCAGATCTTTCTTTACTGTATAGGGTATTTTTTTGTAACTCCGTACTGCTGTTTTTTTTTAAATTAATATATTATCTAATACGATACGAAACTACGATAAGTGTTTAGTGTAATATCTTAATAAACATTAACAATGCAGAATATACCTATTGAGTATAAGTATTTTTGCTATAATGTACATTTCTATCATCAACTAAGGTTTGAAGATAAAGATCTTTTATGAATACATCTCATTGTAGTAGATTTATATCATTTATTCCGTGAAACAGCTGTTCCGTGAAGAAGGGCGGGCATGATAGGCAGGGTAAAGGTAGGTAATTGGCAGCGAAACTTTTAAGTATCAGGGTAGACAAAAAATGAATAAGCACATTCCTATGACTGTTAATTTTATGCTGTAAAAAAATATTCCGACGAATTGAAAACCTCCTCCTTTTTGAAGTCGGTAAAAAATTTAGATATTACACTCAATTTATATCAAAGTCGGTTAAGTTTACTATTGAGTTAAACAAACTCGGCAAGTCTCGTAGCTTTTATTAATAAACTGGTCCTAATTATTTTGGACTCACGATGATGCTGAATTATTTATTAATGTTTTAATATCATTATAATGCCGTGTCTCCCATTTACTGATCCCCGGATAAAACTAACTTTTAACTGAAATGTTGACATAGTTGTTTTTATCAACATAAACATAAAAACAATTTACACTTTTGTATAAAATCTCAAATAACGTAGGATTAATCCTTGAAAGAAAAAAAAAACAAATTATCACTATTATATTCCTGGTACTAAGTTTGCCACATTTCGTTGTATTTAAATTAAGTAATATAATAAAATTCAAAACAGAATTTATGTTATGGGTAGGATATTATAATGAAAAACATTCCTTGTTTGTATTTCCCGGTCATTTAAAGTCTCTCTATTATTAAAGAATAAATAAAATTCAAAATGATAATCGCATTGATATTAAGCTTACTTTCAAAACACTAATATATTATAACTTAATATAATTACATTGATAACAAGTCATGTACGTTAATTGCCATTTAATAATGCGATGATCACCCTTAAACTTACCTTTTTTATCTCCAACCAGGAAACAAATAAATCAAACACATGCAGACTTACAAAATAAGTTAGCAACAGAAAAAATTCTAAAGCAAAGTCAGGTTACTGTCACAAGGTTGCCCCTACAATACAAACTTGTTTAATATCAAAAAACTAAATATGATCTTAAGAAGGGAGACATTCATTCCAATTGCCCTCAGTTTCCGAAATAGCATGTAAGGGGAGAACTTATTATATGGGACGAAAGCATGCGTGAAAAGGAATCCCAAACCCTTGCTTACAGCTGCTAGCCGATCACAAAGCTCGGATTAAACAAAATATCAATTAAAATGCAGTGCAAGGCATATTTTTTTATCTACAATGCATTGAGCGTCTTCGCAAACATTCAGTTGCGAAACGACTCAATCAAACATATTGGGCAAGTGGTAATTGATATGCGATCCACAACAAAATACATTGCATAATTACAAAAACAATGAATCTCACCTTTCTCACTCTCTTCTTCATAATGCGCTCAGCGGCGTACACACTGTCGCCGAGTTCCATTTTGTGCATCCCCAGTTTGGCAGGTAATTAATATCCAAAATCCAAGAAAAAAGCACTGCAATCCAGTAAGTGTGATCCTATCACTGCATCCGATTTTAGAATTCACCGCAATCCCATGCACATGTCTTCAGCTGTATGTTCGTTCACTATTTAAAATTGCCGCGTAAACGATCTTTTTCACCGCGCGGCTCAACACGTCCAAGTCACTTCAGAGCGCTGTAGAAACTGAGGAAGGGGGAGACTCGCCCCCGCCCCGCGCGTCTCGTGACCTCACTCTTCCGAGCGCCGACAGAGTGCGCCACGCATTCCCAAACACCCGTTCAATATCTGTAAACAAATTTTATTTTCATCTGAGTTCTAGATTTTCAGCGCGATCGATTGTTCTCAATACAATAAACGAAGTTAACAATATCATTAGATATTAATAGATATATAGCATTATACCTATAATTTTGTATATATAACAGTATATACAAAAAATATATATAATATCATAATATACATAATGCAATTGTGACTACTTAATTACAGTAACAATGTTGTATGATTGTATGAGGAGTAATTTAACTAGAATAATCTGTTCACTAAAATATCAGTAGTGCGAGTTACAATTAGATATGGTAGGTATATTGCGCCGGTACGTAAATGTGTCTCGGCGGTTCCCCACGGCGCGGCGCGCGGAGGCACGATCGAGCTCGTGCGACGTTGCCGCTCTTCGCCAGCTGCGAGAGAAAGATCGGGCCGCGCGCCTACCCTATTATTTACGCGCGACGTTGTCGTGCGTTCGGCCTACGTTGATTACGAGGACACCGCTTTTACGTACAATCACTCTACATTTGAATTTATGGCTTAAAATTTATATCGCCATTTGTTTATGATTTTTCTTACTGGATACTATGTTTAGTGGTATATCGCTACTATTTGTAGATATAATATGTTCAATTACCTGAATTCCAAAATATCACTGGGAAATCCAATTTTCGATTAAATCCTGAATTTTGAGCACAAAAGTCTATGGTAAATATGCACTAATATGTGTCCTGAAAAATTCAGCAAAACGTCCTACCACACTGGCAGACGAGAAGTAACTAAGGCGATTCGGTCGTATCGAATCGTTCGGCATTCGTGAAAGGTCGGCGTTTTGGGGCTAGCGGGGTGAGAGGCGAGGTGCGGCCGGGCGCACGGGATTGGGTGGTAGGCGCGGGCGGCGGGCACGACGTCCAATCACGGCGCTGCCGCTCGCGCCCCGCCCGCACGAGCGCGCCCGCGTATGCCGCTCTCGCTCGGAGCGGGCGACGCGTTCGATTTCGCTTTGTTTTTTGTAGCGCGCCGCTCACATAGAAAAATATACCGGACATTTTGGATTACGTGCGGCGAGGGTCCGCTCCGTGCGGGCGCGGCGTTTATTTATTCTGTCGGTATACGCTGCAGGGAGATACGGCAATAAATACACGCCGATACACGGCCGGCGAGATAAATATGGAACGGCGGCGTTTTGCGCCGTCACCGATGATTTATGACGGCGTTCATTTGAGGTCTATGCTTTATTTAGAAATTGGGAAACCAGTTTTGGGTATTGGGGAATTACATTATTCTTAGATGTGTTTGATATATCGATAGTCGTTAGTTGGTTTATTGAAATATAGATATTAGTGATGCATATTTGATATAAAATTGTTGCTAAAACCAACATCACCTTTAGAAATACAATAATATCAAGTCTAGGTGCCTCCATACTCGTCGAACATCTCTACATTGTTGAATAAACTTCTTTGGAGTATAAAAGAGAACTCACACGTTTGAAGCCATTAATTAATACAAATTGGAACATCGCTGTCGATACACAGATAGACATAGGTACCTATAGGTATAGATAGCCTATTAGCCTAAATGATTCCAACAGTGGTCTCGCTAAGCCGAGGAAGGCAAGTGTCGTAGCGGATAGAGTAATTTTTTATAGATTTTGACCCTGCTGATCATCATCATAATGGTCAATGGCATTGGTTCTATTACCTTAAGCTTGCTGTCTAGATAAGCCCTTTACCGGTGGGCCGTGGGAGGGGCGTGCTGTGCCGCGCGTCTGTCCGCACGGATACCATGATTTTGCTTATTCCATCCGTGATACAGCTTTGTTGTGTTACAGAAAGAAGACAAGCGGTGCAGTCTACTCATGGGTAGGGTGAACCGCCAGTTTGCCTATTTGATTAACAAAAAGCACTAGCAAAGAGCATAGGTACTCTCGCGACGTTAACTTAACTAACTCGCTTTAGCTTTACATTAATTTATAGTAGACTTCATCATCATCAGCGTCATCATCATCATTAGACCCTATCCATCCACTGCTGAACGTCGCTCAGGCCTCCCTTAAAGAATGCCAAGACGACCGATCCCTTGCTTCTCGCATCCAACACGGCTCTAGGTTTCCTTTAGACTTAGAAGCAAATAAATCGGAGATTATTGCCTACGCACCTATTTAGTATTCTCTGGTACAAATATCGTTTGTCTTTTTTTTTTCGGATGGATCTATGCTAACGGCCCGAAGGCCCTAATGCTACATCGGATTAGTGTGAGCCCATTCGGCTCGCTTTTGGTTTATAAAAGTGGGGGGTTGCCCCCCGCCAACCTGGCAGTCTATGACCACACGGCCACCTGGCGTCGGTTGTCTTAGTTATATCAACAGCAATGGTGTTAAACTTACGGGTTAGAGATCCGAGAGATTGATAAAATAATACGTAAAACAGGGACAATATAAAAATTTTCATCACCATTTTTTTGTGTTAATAAGTAGGTATGGTACTTGGTAGGTAGTAAGGTAGCCTATAGCCAAGTAGGTAGGACGACGATCTCCGTGTAGTAGCGGCCCTAGTGTGAGTGGCAAGGATTCGGCAGTTTTTGTGTTAAATTTTACTTATAATTAAAGTTAGTTATCATTTAAAGTTGGTTATCATTGGTTGTACCGACTTATAGCTAAACATAAGTTTGATAGATATCTACAGGCGGATCTACATACAAGAAATAATCTGGCCTTCGCCGAGGCCAGCCTGTCGCTGAGGTGCTCCTGTTGCCTACAGATCCGGGACCCTCAAAAAGCGGCTGAAGGCGCTCGCAGGGGTTTTAGTTTACGGGTAGGGCTATCTCAGGCGTGAGTCGCACGGCCAGAGATCCAGGCTACATGCGTAAAAGCATTTCCCTGCGAAAACAAAAAAGGCGGATCTACGTACGGGCTTTTTGGATTGTATGATGCATCTCAGAGCCCCATGAATAAAGAGGGCCCCATGCGATTGAAAGCAATCCTACTAATATTATAAACGAGAAAGTTGTTGGATGTATGGATGTATGTTTGTCACTCTTTCACGCAAAAACTACTAAATGTATTTCATTGAAACTTTACAATGTCCTAGCTTATACAACAGAATAACATATATAGTGTATAATTAATCCTTGTACCTACTCGCAAGGGAATGGCAAGGCGCTGGTAGAATGAAATAAGTATATCAAAATAAAATATATCGGAAATTATAATCAATGACAAAGTATGACGTTAATCTCAGAATTGCCGAAATTCTGAGATTAACGTCTTATTTTGTCGTTACTCAAATTAGTTATGAATTTAAAATTACAATTAATTTATAAAGTGTGCCCCAAGTAGTCCTGGGCCTAAATTCACCGTTCGCTCCTGGATAGATAGCACATTTAAGTGTGTGAGTGAACATCGACAAAACTATAAAAATAACGTGTGCCACTTCATCTAAAATAACACTTTTTCCATGACATCTCTTTACCTAACGATATGATCAAAAAATTATCATGCAATGGACTGTTTTCGGCTAAAGAGATTCGGATATGTTCAGGGACGTAGGTAAGTAAACTATATTAGATGTACTCCTATCACTAATCTCCTTGGCAATAGAAATAATTTATGTACCTTCAAATCTAATGTAATTCCTGACAGCTATTGTTCGCTAACGGGAAGGTTGGTACGTGTTGCGATTCTAGTGTAATCCTCGAGTGTAGTTGTAACTTGTAGCTAATGTTGGTAAAACCAGCACCTAACAGAATTAACTCCTACTTACTTAATTACGGTAATAATTCGTTTACATAGGTACCTACCTAAGTAGGTACAATACAAAGTGAAATCAACAGTCTACAGATGTAGAGCATTTCTCAATTCGTGTTTATTACTTACATTTATTTCATCATCATCATCATCAGCCTCTATCCATCCACTGGGGAACATAGTCCTCCCTCGTAGAACGTCAAGACATGGACGTCCTTTGTCACTCGCATCCAACACGGACTGGCCATTGCACGGAGATCCTCTTCTCATTTCGTTAATGGCGACCATCACTTCGTCTACCCGAACGCGGCCTCCAGTTTTGAATCTTATTGGCCCTCGTTCATCATTTACTAACTCTTGCCCGCAGCTTCGCCCGCGTTAACTTTGATTTACGGACGTATCCGGACTGATGATGATCATTTTTCTACTTTATTTGTCATTTATTTTAAGGATATAAGGCTGTGTTTTTGTAATGTAAGCTCCCAAGCTGCATCATATTTCCGACTCTTACAATAATTATCCCTATATTATTTACACAAAATCTTGGTAAATTTTACCTATTTATCTTCTACCTGCATCAAGGATTACTATATCTCAAGTTGAAAACAGCATAAAGTTTTTGATTAGGCATATCGCGTGTAGACAAACAGACACGCAGCGGAGGACTTCGTTTTATATTTTATTTTTTAATTGTTACTATTTTTTTTAATGTGTCATCGCGGACTTTTTAGTAGGCATATTTAGGACACGCAATTCCACTATACATTAATACACTACCTAAACTTTCGGAACCCCCGACTAGGATGCGAGGCGCGGGGTCACGGGGCGCCCGCGCGGCCCGGTCGAATCACGGCGACACGATTTATTTCGTTACGCATTATTTTGATTTTTCTGTATCTTCTAAGGAATAAACGCGCCACATAGGACAGCTATGCTGTCGCGTTTCGGCTTCGTGTCGGTTTCGTTTGCGGTTTGTGAGTTTTCGGTGGCTCATTGGGGGGATAGGGGAATGGAGTGCAACGTATCTGATTAATCTCTAGTTGAGCTGATGTGTATGGGCGTCGACAGTCGCCAAAAGGCTTGCCCTTCTATGCTATAAAAAAAGCCAATCGGACAGTCGTTTCGCCTGTTATGTTATCACCGATATTCATAGACACCACATCGTGTGGTCTATCTTTACTTACACACTGAAAACGGACGTGCTGCGTAAAACGCACTCAGCGATTTATGTCTGTATTTTGAATTCTTTTTTTTCTTTTACGCCGGGAAATGCTCTAAGGCATCCCGCCGGGGAGTGGGTCTCCACAGGCGGGTATGTGGGATTTGTTGCGCCCGAAAGGTAAATGTAAGGTGGAAGCTCTAACCACTAAAACCTGGCGAGTGCCACTAATGCCACCTTTGGTTAGGTGCCCCGGATCTGTTGAAGCTTAATATAACCAGGAAGGCTTATATCTCATACTTTATTTAGTCCGAAAGCGTAAGCAAAATACCTACATAGAGTCTGACGTCATGGTTGTATCAGAACTGCACCACATGGGATACATATAGTGAACTTAACGCAGGTAAGATAGCACCATACAGAGGCAGCGCTGGGTCGTGGAGATGCCTAAGACTTTTTGCCATAAACAGGATTTCCTCACCTATCCACCGTCCTTTTTTTTCTTTTACGCCGGGCAATGCCGCTGGGGAGGGGGGGACTCCCTAATCGGGTATGTGCGACTCGCTGCGCTCGAAAGATGGTACGGTGGACGCAGCTCTACCCACTAAAATGCGGCGAGTGCCACCAATGCTGCCTTTGGTGAGGTGCCCCGGATCTATTGAGAAAATAAGGCACCCCGACGGCTAGTCAGTCCCTCAAGGAAGCGACACCACCTCCATAGAGGGGTCATCCCGCACCACAGAACAACCCAACATCGGGACAGTGCAATGGGGCCATCCTCGCCCATTACCCCCTTGCTCTTTAGTCAACTCTTCTTTTAAGAGTGGTACAAAGAACAGCTTCCTTGGTTAAATTTACTTCGCCCAAGGTCCTGGGTTCACCTTAAGCTACTGAGCCCCACCGTCACGACACAGCTTGAACCTTGATGGGGACCTATCCACCGTCCTAGGTCTCTAAATGCTCTTACATTGCACTGCTTTGCAGATGATAACGCTCGGTTTTTATAGTTTGGTTTGTATCTGATTTGTTTATTTTTTTATAGATTATATTGTATCAGATTTTTATATAGGTATATTTATAACTGTGTTACATTTTGTGTTTGATACGTCTTATCTGTACTGCGGTGACATGTATTTATCACTGATTTTTTTTATTCTATTCTAAACTGCGTAAGTTTAGAATTATAGTATATTATAGTAAAACTCGATTGCATCGCAATTTTTGAGGCAAGTTATGTAGAGTCCACAGGTAGAGTCTGACAATGTTTTACACAGTCAATCAGGACATACAATACCTAATACCATATTTTAGAGCTTTTTGAAGTTAGGCGAAAGCCACACTCTTGTAGCGATAATAATACGGATTTATAATACCAATGAAATGGAATCAGTAAATCGCTCCAAGCGCGTGACAATGAGGAGTCACTGAAAATCAGCGTCTCACCATTGCTGTAATGGTGTGGCCTCTATTGTACAAATATATTAATAGCTTAGTGAAACTATTTTGTGATTATGTTTACATTTTTGTTGTGAACACTAATTATACCTTTCTTTCTTTCTTTCTAACTACTGACAAAATTATTGACGGATAGGTTTAGAAATTGTGTTCTCAATTGCCGTTTGAAATGTTAGAACTCTATTAGATGTTGCCCACAGCTTCAATTGCATAAACTTAGATTTAGAGCCTTATCTGTACTGCTGATTATCTTCTTATATATAAAATTTCCATGTCACAATGTTAGTTACCGTACTCCTCCGAAACGGCTTTACCGATTTTTACCAAATTTTATATGCGTATTCAGTAGGTCTGAGAATCGGCTACTATCTATTTTTCATACCCCTAAGTGATAAGTGTCAACCCCTCGAATTTTAAAAGTTAACGCGGGCGAAGCTGCGGGCAACCGCTAGTTACATATATTATTAGATACTTATATTATTAGATAATTACTGATCAATTTTATAGTCACTCAGTGATAATGTTTTTTCGGAGATTATCTTCTACATTTCAACTTACAAACATCTTTATTGTATTAAGGATATTGCTGAATAAGGATAATTATTTGTAAGAATAAAACTGTAGAGGTAATGAATGAGAACCTGTTTTGTATTTATTATTAAACAACCGCAGTGTAATTTTTAGTTTAATTGTCTTGTCATTATTATATTTCTCATATTAGGTATGTATCTGCTGCTGTCAATACAATTTATAGATTTAAATGGCCTTTTGCCCTTCGCGCAGACATCAAGTAGAGAATCTTTAAAAAGATAGAGACTCATAATTATCTTTAAGGTTTTTGTTTTTTTCGCGCTTAGGTATTACCGGTGGGAGGGAAGCGCTGTGCCGCGCTCCCGGCTGCATGGGTACCACCATCTGGCTTGTTTCTCCCGTGAAACAGCTTTGCTGTGTTTCGGAGAGAAGGGCAAGACAGGCAGTGTAATTACTGGCACCAAGACTTAACATCTTATGTCTCAGGATAGACAACACATAGATGATTTGCCTGGGCTCGTTCCGGGTAAACTAGTTTATGTTCATGGGCGACGTCGACCACTTACCATCAGGTAGCACGTTTGCCAGTTTGCCTATCCAACTGACATAAAAAAGAGCTAAGTTTTCATACCAAAAGGAAAGAACTTTAGATATTTACTGACCGTTTGCTACCTATTTCCCCAGCCTACATCTAAACATCATCTCGTATCTTTTAAACCGTAATAGGTAACTAAATTTTCACAGAATGTGTTTATAGCGGAATCCATAATAAATAATTTTAATTGTGAAACAATTTATAAAAAAGGTAATCAGGAGACACGTTAGTGTCTAGCGCCAAGAACACATCCAAGTATTTTGGCGTGAGGCACTGTGTATATATTCTCGAGACATATAACCTCCTCATATTTTTGGGGCTTTATTTTGTTATTATTGCTATAATATCTTTCTCGAGAACGGTCAGGAGATTCGTTTTATTATAATGATAGTCTGCACTGCGCAATAATATTTCGTATACATATATATTTTATATATTATTATCTTATATATTTTCGTATATATTATAACCGATATTTTAACATTATCTACGAATGTCTTGTTCACGAACTCAGCGAAATAAAAGTGAAAAACATGGTAAATACTAAATATCCCGTTTTAAGTAATTTATAACATTATTTTAGATAACACTTTTTTTTTCTTTAACGCCGGGAAATGCTCTGAGGCATCCCGCGGAGGAGTGGGTCTCCCCACGCGGGTATGTGGGACTCGCTGCGCCTGACAGCTGGTAAATGGACGCAGCTCTACCCACTAAAACCGGCGAGTGCCACCAATGCCGCCTTTGGTGAGGTGCCCCGGATCTAGAAAACAAACAGGGCACCTCGACGGCTAGTCAGTCCCGTAAGAGACCGACGCCACCTCCACAGAGGGGTTGTCCCGCACCACAGAACAACCCCTCCCAACGTCGGGACAGTACAATGGGGTGAGGTTCCCATCCTCACCCCTTGCCCCCTGCTCTTCTGTCCCCTCTTCTTATAAGAGGGGTACAAAGAGCCCCATCGGCCCAATTAGCTTCGCCCAAGGTGCACCGCTCACCCTAGGTTACTGAGCCCCACCGCCACGACAAGGCCTGAACCATGGTGGGGATTTTAGATAACCCTAAGATACAACAATACTTTTCTTCTAAGCTATTAAATCTGCATTTAAAGTAGGTGTTATTTAAAGAATATGTACACACAAGTATTCGGCGCTGGCTACTCCAACTGCCGCTTATGCGTCGATCTATGGAGTCGGTCCTAGAGTTGGAATATCGGCCTTTAAGCTCCGATGATTTTACAATAAATAAACTGGGTTGTTTTTTGGTTGTTTCGTGTGGTTTTTTTATTTTTTTTGTCCAGAATCAACTTATGAATCGAGCTAATAATGACGAGGCAAAAGGCTTTCCTAAGGCACTTCACATCGCCAGTTCAAACTCTACATAAAACTAATGTATGCGGCAACGGACATAATCCATCATCTGTACCGAAGTTCGTTGAAAATTTTCTAAGCCATTAATCGTAGCGCCAAGTGCAGAGGGTCCCGAGGGGGTGAGGGGCGGAAGGGCCAGAGAGGGGGGTTGAGATAACGATCGCCCTGATGACCACCTTATACGGCCACAAAAAACTTAAATACCTTTTTAATTCCATCAAAGACATTTACATTTTTTTGTAACAAATTACAATTTTGTGTGTAAATGTGCTATTTTTAAAAAGAAACAAGGTTTTAACTATTGGATGGAATAGCGAACTGGTCGGGCTGGTTGAGGATTTTTGATAGTTTCTCAAACAATCTGTATTTCAAAGGATTTTGGTCCATTCGCAACCCGCTCTTCAATAACACACACAGCTTAAAGTCTATTCATTTGATAGACGAGTAAAAAAAACTACGGATGCATGTAGTTTGGTTTATTAATATTATTATTTTTATGTTAGTTGGATAGGCAAACTGGCAAACGTACCACCTGATGTTAAGTGGTCGACGTCGCCCATGAACATAAACTAGTATACCTGGAACGAGCCCAGGCAACTCATTTATGTGTTGCCTATCCTGAGACATAAGATGTTAAGTATTGGTGCCAGTAATTACACTGCCTGTCTTGCCCTTCTCTCCGAAACACAGTAAAGCTGTTTCACGGGAGAAATAAGCAAGATGGTGGTACCCATGCAGCCGGGAGCGCGGCACAGCGCTCCCTCCCACCGGTTTTATTATGATACTTATAGTACACTAGCTGTTTTCCGCAGCTTCGCCCGCGTTAACTTAGATTCACAGCCGTATACGGATTGATGATGATTATTTTTATAGCCTAAATTATTCCCTATAACATCAGCTATCTGTTAGTGAAAGTCCCGACAAAATCGGCCCAGCCGTTTCAGAGATTAGCCGGAACAAACAGACAGACAAACAAAAATTGAAAAAAAAATGCTATTTTGGTATATGTACCGTGTATACACCCATATGCATTTAGTAGAATACGGTTAATTTAATATTACAAACAGACACTCCATTTTTATTTATCTGTATAGATAATAAGTAATCGCAACGTTGGGAATAAGCCACGAAGTTTTTAAAACCTATGAGATATTTAAGAAAAAGATTTAGAGAATATCTGTTAGATGATCGTATGGACTTGGCTTAGTTCCAATACTTGTGTTTTGTGATCCAATAAATCATCTACTTCCGTACGTTTGTAAGGCATTTCTGATTCAGGGTTACCGCCTTATCAGTCGTATCAATGATATCGGGTCACCGGGCTACAGCGGCCCTTAATTGTGTCAACAAAATTCTTAGAACTATCCAGAATTCCATTTAAAATTTGGCCAAAAATGACACGGGGTCGGTCAAACGAACACTGCGTCACTGGTTCTTATCACATTCAAAGATTCCATTCAGGCCATTTCATTTCTCATTATAAAGTAAAAAATTACAGGGATTGTATCCATTACATCGGAATAACGTGGGATAAGCTTAATGAATAGTGTAAAGCGTTTCGGAAACCTTACCGAGACGTGTTTTACTGGAGAAAGAGAGGCAAATATCGTTCGTATTTCTTCCGTGAAACATCATTGCGTTCCGGCAAGAAAAATACTGTAAAATTGTATATAAAATGTATTTTAAGATGCAGACCTGTCATATAAGCGTTTAGGATTGTACGTTCGTCTTTACAGAATGCGGTATTTGTCCTTTGCAGGGCAAGTATTGCTGGTATAGGTAAGCTGGACACGGGGTGTCGGTCCTTCTAGCCTCAAAAGGCTTTGGGCGATTTAGGAGGCCCTTTGGATTCTCTGATTGTGATAAAAACTGAGTTTCGTAATTTAAAAGCTGTCATTTAACTTTGAATGTATGGTTGTTTGGACGGAATCTTGAAACTCAATTTTGAAGCAGATATCTTCAACCAATTGAGCTGAAACTTTTTTGACGACCTCCGTGGCTCAATGGTTAGCGCGTTGTCGCTCAAGCCGGAGGTTGCGGGTTCGAATCTCGCCAGGGATCAAAAAGTTTTCTGTGTTCCGGGGTCATGAATGTGTGTTAAATATGTGTATAATATAACAAAAATCTTAAATATATGTATAGTATAAATGTATTAAATATATTTCCGTTGCCTGGTACCCGTAACACAAGTTCTTCGAGAACATACCACGGGACCAGATTGACGTGGTGTAAAAGCGTCCATAGATATATTAATATTTATTTTTATGTATGAACGTTAAGTTTGAATGATAATTTATGTTCAGCTAAATCCAAAATGGCGTAACACCCAAGATAGCGGAATGATGTTGAGTATATATAATATAAGATATAAGTCCTTTTGTTTTGCTGGATTTTAGTTATATAACTGGACCTCTTTCCTTAAGTTTTAACACTAGTGGCTTATAAACAAATTATGAATCATTACGATGATCTTTGTTTAAATTTTTGAAAAGTTATTTCTCATTTCTCTAAATACTTATTTTTTATTATAAGTAAATAATAAATATTAACCAATAACATAAAATTCTTAATCATCAGCTCTAAGTATATTTGAATATAGAACTCATTTAATGAACGCCAAATACAAATAGAACCTCTATTTGTAACCAATCAAAACCGGCTATTTGTGGGAGTACGTCATTCAGCTACTATACTTGCAAATGAGTAATAATCATGAATGGCCACAACCTTGGCCGCCCACACAATGAAACACGAAACAAAACTAATAATTATTAATTACACGCAATAAATACGACGCACAAAATTATTTACGCTCCCATAGTTAAGTCTGTTAACAAAAGGCATAAAAAAACCTGGTGTCGAATTTGAAATAAAACTAATACTTCAATAACGAAAACGGAGGAAAAAAGGTTTGAACAATAACACTGAAAAACACCCTGTCTAACGGGCGTTCGTGGACAATCCAGCAAAAAGCGCTTCTAAAAATAGAACTGGTTAAATGTCGCATTTCTGAATCTACAAAGCGCTGTTAGATGCAACATCGTGCCGAAGCCAAAGAAAATAAACGAGGGTTTCAATATCCCGCATAGTTTGTGTGTGTATACAAAAATACGCCTTACAACCTTATGATAAAAATTAATATCGTGCAAATGTGGGAGCATTTGAATTAAGCCATACTTACATAGGGGATGCCAGTACGGACTAAATTGCGCTTTGTAATAACGCTGACAATGGGTGTTCGGAGAATACTGCTGTTTTTACATTTCAGTGCGAATTTTTTGTACAACCATGTGCTTTGTATCCCATATTTTGCAGAAAGTATGACTCTTTCGTCAATTGTTTTCTAATTTGCTTTCTCGTTATCTTTGATAATACCAATTAATATTTTCCTAGGTCTACTCCCTAATGGAGCCCTAACTTCTAAGGCCCCTTAATAAATTCTAAGACTCTCTTGATGCTAATTTTTTTCTTTGTTTTACATATTTTATTAGCTTTTGGTAAGTCAATAAGACATTATTCGTGGCCACGAATATTTATGTTAGACTCCATTTCATGTTACCGTAACACAAATACGCCACTTGGAATGTGATAAGGGTCATGTAAGCGTTCCTGATTTATCTCGACTATAATTATGGGTTCAGGAAATTATTAGTTAAAAAACGATAAAATATTTAGATACATAACGGAATTTAGTTGTTTTTTATTTATTATTATTTATTTTTATTTTTTACGTAGTAGGTATTTATGACCACAAAATGACAAAATTCAGTTTATTTTTTCTTTTTTAATATTTTCGTGCATTGTCATTCATTTCTGAGCTGTGTACAAATTTCAGGTCTATATCACACCGGGAGGTTAGTTTAAAACTATTAGGTACGAAATTCCACTCAAAGAATTATACTTAACAGATTCAAAAGTATACAATTTTTGTTTTCCTTTTTTTTACATTTTGGTGCATTGTCGTCCATTTATGAGATAAAATGGTCTAAATTTGAAGTACCTAGTTCATCAGTTAGTTAGTTGAAATGTATTAAAAAATTCCACCGACAGACGTACAAGAAAGCGAGTTCATAAACTTGGTAAAAAACAGTAGATAGATACTGCTTGAAAAAAGTTTATGCTGGCTATGTTTACAAAATAAAATAATTAGAAAGCAGCAGTAAGGAGTTATTGTTACTATCGTGAGGTATCGTGAATACTTGCCTAGTTTATGCAAGTATTCACGATACCTTATACGATACCATATTAAGACCTGGTAGGTATGTATTAATTAGTGCCGTCAGTCAACCGTTCATTTACAGTGGATTCTTTGATTAGGGACATAACTTGACAAATACTTGAAAAAAATAGTTAATAAATAATAATAATATTTTATTCCGTTGGATAGGCAAACTAATGGTAAGTTGTCTATTTCACCTACGAACATAAATAAATTCGCCGAAGTAGCCCAGGCAACTCGTTCATAAGTTGCCTATCCAGAGACGTAAGGGAAGTCTCAGTGCCAGTAATTACACTCTTATCCTGCCCTTCTCTCCGAAACACAGCAAAGCTGTTAAAGAGGTAGAAACAAGCAAGATGGTAGTACCCAATACCCATGCAGACGACAACGTTGCACAAATACAATCACCGGCTTATTTCAAATATCTGTAATCACCGGTATAAGTATCGGTTGGAAAAATATTGTAACCCTACATGGAAAGTATCCTTGTGGATGAGGAAATTAGAAAATATCGAAGAACTGGCAGCTACCTTGGACAAAGAATTAGTCTAGCTATTCAGAGGGGAAACGCTGCCAGTATCTTCGGAACCTTGCCTAAAGGGACTGCTTTTTAATAATAAGTTTTTTAAGGTTTTTAGTTTTAGGTTCTTTGTACTTTATTAAGTCTTTATATTAGTACTAGCTGTTACTATAACAACATCTGTAATTAAATGTTTCTTAGGTTGTTAATATACTTGTGAACATATCATGTCTTTACAAATGTTCAAATTAGTTTTGAAGTTAAATATATCATGGGTGCTTCAAGGGACCGTGCTAGGACCATTGTTTCTCAAAACATTTATTCATGATGAACTGTATCAAACAAAATAATATTTATATTCAGTGTCATCAGCTTATATACAATAAGCAAATAATAATGCGGTAAGTGAGGTTGACTTATTATTAATATCTATTAGAATTGGTATTAAGAAGGAAATAAGAGTGTAAAATCTTGTTTTTTTGTAACATTTTGTTGTAAAGAGCAACGTTTGTAAATAAAATTAAAATAGTAAGTAATACTTTGTATTCTAATACATACTTAATATTTATGACAAGGTATTCTCCTTGAAGTGTGCGTCACCACACACTTGCTTGACACAAATTAATATGGATTATATTTTCATAGTTATTAGACTAAGATTCTTTATATTGCATTAGACTTTAGAGTATGAAAAAAGTGTTTAAATATATTTTAGTAATCGTATATGAGTGAGGGTGAACATTAAAGTTCACCAACCCGCATTGAGTTAGCGCATTGGTGAACTGGTCGAACAATGGGGTTTCCTCCATATTTTCGAGGAGAAGTACCGTGCCCAACAGTGGGACATATTAGGGTCGATATTATTATTATTATATATGGCTGTTTGAGTAAAGTGTAATTCATTTATTAAATAATAGGTATATATAAATTAATATTTATAATTATATAAATTATAATTAATGAAATATAATAAATAAGCTGTTTTTGAATTCTAATTAACAGAAAATTGCCATTTATTTTTCAACAAATTCCAATTTAGTAATCACACAATTAGTTTACAAGAATATTTTATAAAAGTTTCCAAATATTACGAACCACCAAAATGAAACTAATTAAATTACTTCAAATATTTTAAAGGAATCCTAATTGGTGCATGCATATGCATTAGGGGAGGCAAGAGCGATCACTAACACAGATCACGTAGCGATGCTCCACTGAACCCTTCCGTACCCTCCGAGCGGGACTCCCAGTGCTGACTCCAAAACTCCAAATTGTCATATCATTATACAAGATCATCGATTGTGTTGTGATTGTGATATCCTTGTGTTTAGACTTTTTAGCGTTATATAGGTATCTATTGCAAACATATTGTGCTTGAATGCTAATTTTTGTAATAATTTAATACTTGTTCTTTAGTGCCTCTTCTAAAATATATCGCATATCAACTTACTCAATAATGGAACTATCAAATGCAAAAAAAATAAAAGTCCCTGATCTGCAGGCAACAGGAGCATCTCAGCGACAGACTGGCTCCGGCGAAAGGATAGTCTACTCCTCATAGGGGCCTGCCGGCTACTGAATAAAAATTAATAAAGTTTTACAAAATGTTCAAAATTAGTGATAGGTTGTGATTTATGTAGCGCCCCCGTTTGCAGACCAACGTTTACTTGTAACGTCTAGCTGTATTACAGAAACAGAGGCTCGTTGTAAGTGAAATCATGTACTTTATAGGCGCCGTTAGCCACCATTCTACAGTTTCTCTGTCAGTTATCTAAATAATCGTAATTTTTTATTATAAATAAAACAAATTGTTTCAAACAAACATGTTAAAGCCGATAAAGGAAAATGTATTTAAAACGTTCTCACGCATAGTTCAGTTGAAGGGTCAAGTTAATATTTACTCGCTCGCTTATAAATAATACGTTTAAATCCATATATAACATAACAACATATTATGTTTTTTGAAGCATAAACACACAATAATTATTTGTTTTTTCTTATGTGAAGCAAAAAGTTTTATTATTATACCGATATAGTAAAAAAAAAATCTTATCGCAGGGAAATGCTTTTGACGCATGTAGCCATGTTCTTGGGTAGATCCTGACCCTATGTGGGACTCATACCTGGGAGCCCCCTACCCGTAAACTAAAACCATTGTAAGCGCCTTCAGCCGCTTTTTGAGAGTCCCGGATTTACCGTTATAGCAATGATAAAAATAATAGTCGAACAATTTAAAATCTATACTAATATTATAATCTAAAGAGTTTGTTTGTTTGAACGCGCTATTCTCAGGAACTTCTGGTCCGATTAAAAAAAATATCACTGTTAGATAGCCCATTTATCGAGGAAGGCTATATAACATCACGCTGTGACTAATAGGAGTTAAGTTAATTAAGTTAACGCGGGCGAAGCTGCGGGCAACAACTAGTTTTGTTAATAAACGTGCAAATTATTTATTAAAGTTAACTTAGCTATGACATAAAAGTATGTTTGTCACATCTGTAAACCTCACCAAGGAAACATAAAAACAAAATAAGCTAATGGAACATAAAAATTCTGTACGGGACGCCGTCTGTCGTGTTTTTAATAAAATTACACAAGTGTTAGGGGTTGGGTGGGAGCGAGGAGCGAGGGCTGAGGGGCGGGGAGGGTCGGGAGGGCTGAGGGAGCGGATATTGAAAAGCCAGCGGCTTCATAAATCCACCCTCGCTTATCTACGGAACCCGGAACCTGCACTCTTGTGGGTGCAATGAAGCGTGGCCCCTGATTCACGGCCTGTGTTTGCTGCAGATAATTGGAATCGCCACTTAATAAGTTTCGAACACTTTGAACACGATCATAATTTATGAACTCATTTACATAGTTGGTGGTCGAATGTTTTATGACCATGTGAGTCACGTCGGCTAGTTTCGCCATTTTACTTAAAAATACAATAAACACTAGTAATATTATTTAAAACTTAATTTATATCTGAGCGCAATAAAAAAATACGGTAGAAATACTAATTTTGCAATTATAAATTAATGAAAACGGAAGGTTGAAGGGAGAATATAATTTATTGGTCTTTACCTATTAAATTACCGTTTTGTATGAAAAAATTTAAACGATTATTTTTCATGTATTTTTAAATAAAAAAATACATGAAAAATAATCGTTAAAGAAATCAGCCGGACGGGAGGCAAAAAATTCTTCAAAGGCATTTTGTACTGCCTCTCGGGTATTGAATTTCTTTCCCGCCAGGAAGTTATCCAAATTCTGGAAAAAGTAGTAGTCTGTAGGCGCAAGGTCTGGTGAGTAGGGCGGATGACGCAGAGCTTCCAACCCCAGTTCTTGCAACATGGAGACCGTCTGCTGTGCAGTATGAGGTCGCGCGTTGTCGTCCAGAAGCAGCGGAGACGAGCGATTGACCAATGCCGGTTGGAGATGTGCCAGCTTCTCCATCATTGTGTTCAGTTCTTCACAGTTCACATCTGCAGTAATGCTTACCCTGTTTGGTAAGAAGCTCTGATGAATCACACCGACGCTAGACCACCAAACAGGGACCACCACTTTTCTAGGGGTAAGTTTTCGTTTAGGGCATTGATTAGGTGCTGAACTAGGATCCAACCAACTTACTGAGCGCTTGCGGTTATCAAACAGAATCCATTTTTCATCGCAGGTAACAATGCAGTTCAAAATTCCTTCATTTGTGTGTCTGTTGAGCAGTGCAAGGCACGTCTCGACGCGTAGGTACTTCGCGCTGGCGACCATTGAGTTCGTGGGGCACCCATTTGTCAAGCTTTTTTACCTTGCCAATTTGACGCAAATGGACCAATATTGTTTTGACGCTAACGTCGAAAGCTGCTGCTAATTCAGCCATAGATTGTGTATCATCAGCTTCCACAATCGCCTTTAATTCGTCATTGTCGACCAAAGTCTTCGGACGACCGCGAGGTTCATTTTTCAGGTCGATATTTCCAGAACGGAAGCGAGCAAACCAATAACAGGTGGTGCGTTGGTTTGGAGTGTTAGCTCCGTAAACGTCGTTGATGTTGCGTGCTGCTTGTGCCGCGTTGCTGCCACGACGGTACTCATACTCCATAATTACTCGAATTTTTAACGTATCCATGATGACGGAAAAGATTGAAATGCGATGAAAATTTATTGTCAATAATTTTATTAATTGTCATTAATCAATAAACAAATGACTACTTTTGGAAAAAGAATTCCATGTTTTTAAAATAAAATTAATTTGAAATTAGAATTCTTAGCCAAAGAAAAAATATTTTCATTTGAAATGGCCAGTACTGCAGAACGGCAATTTCATAGGTAAAGACCTGATATTAATTGTGGATTAAGTATATCAAGTATAAAGAACTGAGGGTAAATGTTCCAATTTTCTAAAGGAAAGCCAATGTAAGAAGTGGTTAACGAGCTGTTCTAATCTTCACAGACAAGAAAAGAGAAAAAAAACGTGAGATTTATGAAAATATAAGTAGTCGAGGGTTTTATAGTCACCACAGCCCGCTTCCCGCTAGGCAACTTATTTAATGATTGCAAATAATATGTAATAAAAAACCCAACCAGTCACAGCTACTGCCGATAAAAGTGAAAACTAAACAATTAAATTCAAATACCTATAATACAGGCAGTAATAGATTATGACAACCTATACAATTTAAACGGCGCACAAAATGGCCGCATGACATAATTTAGAAGCAACACAATTTGCAAAACAAATATTGCATAATCTTATATAAATAAATCAAACGTCAAACTGCGTCTCACGTACGGTGTCGCGAGTTCAGAGATTTTATCTCATCTAAAATGTGCGTACCGTGCTAAAAGAAGTTTACACTCCAAAAATATAATATACATATACCCAAACAAGGGATGGAAATATTCGTTATATGGGTTTGAATCCACGACCTCTATGTCGGTCACAAACAATCGTGTGATGTGTGACAATACCGAAAACGCATTATACATACATGAATTAGTTATGAATCTATTCAAAATGGCGTTTTTCTATCACATCCCTAACACATGATAACAGTGATGACATCATAGTGATGTGATGACACGCGTTCTTATCACGTACGTGCGATATCTCGAGCTATTTAAAGAATAGAAGGTCGATGTTACCGCCTTCATTGCCACAAAACAAAAACAAGTTTAAGTAATACTTGAGAAACATAATGTACTTTTTGTAATAACGTTAAACAAACAATGTGTAACCAAGGTTGTTAATTAATTAAAAACAAAACAAGTATACAATAGGTAGAAAAGATAAAAATATCCATTGTTTAAAAATGTATGTAGGTGATAGAGACAAAAAGACAATGAAAATTTGGCAGCCAGGTACCTACTATCAATAGGTCTTTTATTTCTTGAGGTATGTTCAAGAACTACAAAACCTTTTTCTTAATCATGAGCAGGGACTATGCTATTATCAAAATTAACATAATATACCTTAGGAGTTTGTTTATTTGCGCTAATCTCCGAACACAAAAGTAGGATTTGAGAAAATCTTTTTATATCAATTGCCATATTATGTAGGCTGTTTATTTTGGAAGAAACTTTTTTTTTTCGATTTTAAAGAGGGTTTTTAGTATGCATGTTAGAGTTCCAAGAAATAAGATATTTAACCCATTTTAATTTAAATCGATTTAAAAGCTTTTGTTACAAGTAATATCAAACATATATCCAAAAATAATACGTGCATCTTACAAAGATTAAAATAAAACTAATTTTATATTGTGATACCTATATTATGATGAATATAAAATTAGTAAACAATTCTTGACTTTCATTGAGGGAGGCCTATGTTCAACATTGGACGGATAGAGGCTGATGATGATGAAACAAATATTGTATTATTACAGAAAACATTACAAATTAAACAGAATTATAAGTAAAATAACTTTTTATTCCTTTATCCATGAACAAATTTTAACGCAACAGTAATTTTTAAGCAGTGTAATGGTATTCTTATCTTTTATTTTCACCCTTGCTCACTCCTTTCCCCTCGACGAATAAACTCAAATATTGAGGTGGGGACGGAGGGTACAAGTTACTAGTTAGGTACAGATCTAATTCAATTGTAACACGGGCACTCAATACTTTAAGGAGAGTGAGGGAATTAAACATTTAAAGAAAACGTTTGTAAAGGCTTCTTGTTACAAAATGCCGTAGTCGTGTTGAAATAAAATTGGGCTATAACATTTTTAATAACCATTGTAATTATGTATTCAAATTATTTGAAACGATGATTTTACTGTTTACTACTTTTCTTTTTAACCGCTGCGTGGGTACCACCATCTTGCTTGTTTCTCCTGAGAAACAGCTTTGCTGTGTTTCGGAGAGAAGGGCAAGACAGGCAGTGTAATTACTGGCACCGAGACTTAACATATTATGTCTCAGGATAGGCAACACATAGATGAGTTGCCTGGGCTCGTTCCAGGTAAACTAGTTTATGTTCATGGGCGACGGCGACCACTTATCATCACGTTTGCCAGTTTGTCTATCCAACTAACATAAAATCATTAAAAAAAAATTGCAGATCTCATATTACTCTACTATCTCATATTACTCTACTATCTCATATTACTCTACTATCTCATATTAGTCTACGAACGTTTAGCTCACGAGACAAAGTCTTGTTTTGAACAGTTTTATAGGTTGTGATAAATGTACTTAATAGTTTCCCTACAACCGAATGACTAAAGTTCGATTCTGAGCTGAGATGTTTAAAACTATCTTCTGTTGTACACACAACAGAAGATAGTTTTAAACATATATTTACATTAGAATTTCCAAAGCCGTCTGTAGGAAATCACTGTGAGAAAATCTACATGTGCGGATTGAAAGTATTGATAGCATGTGAAATTCACCAACCCGCATTTGGTCGGCACTGACGCTTGACTGAGGATCCTCCCGAGTAAGGGTGGAATAAAGGGTAAAAAATATTATACTAGTTCAACTATTCTATTTGTCTGAATTTGGGAAGTCATCTTACTATCATGATTGTCATTTTCTACTTTTAACCGACTCCAAAAGTAACTATAATGACGTGGTAAACGCAAAGTTTGATTATAAGTTGTAAGTACAAAAATTAAAGAAACAGTTATTTTATTACTTTTTAGTTTATTATTGAAGTCGGTTTTAATTTTTTGTAATTCCGTTTACTGTTGGACAAAAGCCTCGTTCAGGCAAGACGACCAATCACCCGCCACTCGCTTGCTAATAGACATCCCATTTATCATAACATCAGCCTCTATCCATCCACAGCTGAACATAGGCCTCCCTCAATGAACGCCAAGACCACCGATACCTCGCCACTCGCATCCAACGGACCTACCCCTACCTACTAACCTACCTACCTTACTAAGCAGTTATACCTTACCTATAATAAAAAATAATTTATACCTAAGCAATGGATTTTTGCAATTACATAGTAAATATTAAAACGTATGTTCAATTTTAACTTTTGATAAGAAGAAGATGAGATCGGTGGATAAAACGTTCATAAGATCGGTCACCGAATCTGTTTGCTTTTATAAGTACCTACACCATATTAAAAACGGTATTTGGGAGTAGTCCACTTAGGTGTCTTGAAGAAAAGAGCATGCTTATATTAGAAATGCCGGTAACGCACCTTCTAATGATGTGTCTATGGATGTCGCTTATCACTTACCAACAGGTGAAACAACTGTCCACTTGTCCCTTCTTAATAAGAAAAAAAGCATTTTACAAAAAATTAAAACCGACTTCAAAAATACTAAACTAAAAAGTAATAAAATAACAGTTTCTTTAATGTTTGTGCTTACAACATATAATCAACTTAATCTTCTACTAATGTACAAACTTTGCGTTTACCACGTCATTATAGTTACTTTTGGAGTCGGTGTCAGCCAAGGTAGGTAGGTAGGTAATGTACAGCAACAAATACGACACCGACTCCAAAAGTAACTATAATGACGTGGTAAACGCAAAGTTTGTACATTAGTAGAAGATTAAGTTGATTATATTTTGTAAGCACAAACATTAAAGAAACTGTTATTTTATTACTTTTTAGTTTAGTATTTTTGAAGTCGGTTTTAATTTTTTGTAAAATGCTTTTATTTCTTAATTTTTAGTGATTCCGAAATTCGTCGTCTTGGCGTTCATTGAAGGAGGCATGTTCAGCAGTGGATGGATAAAGGATGATGATGATGATGATGATGGTGATGATGATGATGATTACGATGACCGCGACATACTATGGTGTGCTACCAAAGCATCCTATACAATTATTACATCGACACGTTATAAAATGATCATATCATCAAGATAAACAAAACCAACAAAATAGACATTATTGGGAATAACTAAAAAACGGCTTGTCAGATCTTAATAAAATTAATATGGGACCAAATTGGAAACTACAGCTTTCAAACAAAAAAATAACCATCGAAATCCATTCACAAACGGCGGAGATATCGTGTCACATACATACAAAAAAAAAAAAAAAAAAAAACATACAGACGAATTGAGAACCTCCTTTTTTTTTTGAAGTCGGTTAAAAAGAAACACATCGCAGGATTATAAAAAGTGACTTCGGAGATGCTTTTCGGGCGCCAGCTCTAAAAAAAAACTGCAGAACGGATTTTGAACTGAACAAGTATTTAATAGAATTACAAAAAAACCATTTAGGTAAGTACTTTAAATGGTGTAGGTACAATTTCAATAAAACACAGATTTTCTAGAGTAGGCGTATACATTTTTGTTACTTCATTCCATTCCTTCTACTCGGATGTTCTGGTATGGTCATGTCAACCTGAACTTTTTTGAGCCCGCAACGTCTATGGGTTGAGACGACGACATCCGGCATTTTTTATGTTCTTTGTACCTCGTTCAGACCCGCGTTTATCCCACGGTAGTGAGGTTTCGTAGGAACGAGAAAATTAAAAATGTCTATTTATGTATTTATGTAATTGGATAAATTTACGTTATAGAATTTTCATTTTTTTTATTTATTTAATGATAACGATATGGCTATAAATCTAAGCTAACGCGGGCGAAGCTGCGGGTAACAGCTAGTAATAAAGTAAAAGTTAATATGTGTACAATAAACATATTATGGATTTAAATTTCGTGATTTTATAATTTTAATTAGAAGTTCCAATGCAAATTCCAAATTCAAATTAAAAAATATAAGACTTTTATGTTGCCAGTATTGCCTTCAATTAAGTTATGAAAAAAATGAAGTGTACATTTTCTTCCCGAGTCAATAAAGGCAGTGGCACAAATAAAAGTCGTCCGAGCGGTTTTTGTCCGGGCGATTATCTCGGTCGCAGATGCCGGCTAAATTGTCTCACTTTTATGGTTAATTTTAAATGTTACCATTAATTGTACACTACTATTTATACGGTTGTTATACAATCTTACGCAAATGTCATTAATAATGAAGATTTTATTGTAAGAAGGCAAGCATGACTACCTATATGATTATAAAACGAAGCTGTCAAAATTTTAAAGTCCGCTTGCCAAAAAATAAGGCTCTTACTTGCCGGAGTATAAGACACGTTATCTCTTTTAAATGAGTAGTTCCAAAATTATGATGTGAGCTAAAGTGGTAACAGCAAAAAAATGTTTCCAAAAGATCGTAAAACATTAATTTACTATCGGTACTATAAACTAATGATAGTCTATGACGTCACAACACTACATTTTTACTTATTGTCATACACAAAACATAAATGACACCCAATAATCTCCACTAATGGCCATTGGGCTGCAGTGGACCGGACTTTACGACCAAGACAAGACAATGGACGAGCGGGCCAATCCATCATGCCATTGAGACGTCAGCCCGGGCGACTTGTCTGTACATGTGGGTGTTCATACACTTTCATCATTAGTTGGTGATTAAATATATTGAAATTACATATAAGCTTTTTAGTTTATTAAGATTTTAGTTTGGTGGCGTTTCGAACATAACGATAGTCGCGGGAGGTTTACACTTGAATAAAAAAATATAGCTTATTATTTCAATATGAAGCCAATTATTTATTATTAGCGCAGAAGCCTATTATTTGAACAGGAAGTTTAATTGTTTTTTTCTTAAATGCTGCTCTTTGTACCCCACTTATAGGGAGAGAGACGAGGGGGGAGGATGGGAACCTCACCCCATTGTACTGTCCCGACGTTGGGAGGGGTTATTCTGTGTTGCGGGACAACCCCTGGCGTCGGTCCCTTGAGGGACAGACTAGCCATCGAGGTGCACTGTTTGCTCAACAAATCCGGGGCACCTCACCAAAGGCGGCATTGGTGGCACTCGCCGGATTTTAGTGGGTAGAGCTGGGTCCACCTTACTTTCGGGCACAGCGAGTCCCACATACCCGCCTTGGGAGACCCACACCGCCACAGGATGTCTCAGAGCATTTCCCGGTGTAAAAGAAAAAAAAACCTTTTGTGTGAGAGCACAACAATAGCTTCAGATCCTACGAATAAATAATAAGTCTTCAGATCTATCTAATTTAACTAAAATACCCTATTTCGAGAAATTATACATATTAAGAATCACGAAAGCAACACGCGCCATTTTACCAAACGGCTATTTCATCTTGGCACACAATACTATTATTCGCTCATCCATATGGCGGGCATGTGGCTTCGGCTAATTAGATACCTTAAAATAGTCATTCTCTATGGTCCGCTGGTCGGGAGTGCACGTCTGCGGTCAGAGCAACTCTATTGTTATTTAAATGTACAATTACAGAACGGACGGTTGATGTGACCGTTCTTTTCGCGCCTTGGAGTTTAGAAAGTGGCCAAATGAAAACTACAATCTATATGAAGGCAATTTAGTACCTACTGGTAAAATATTTTTAAGCATATAGGCTCTTTATATTACCATAAACCCTAAGCATGTACCATATACGTATTACTTTTATATACTATGTTAATATGTATCTACATTTACTGATGAACATGCTAAATACTACCAAGTACCAGTTAATATAGTTATCTAACTTACCTTTTCACTTCATACCTATTTATTGGAAAACAACGCATGATAAAACATCGTGACAATCTGGAGGAGCCTAACACAGACCAAAGTACAGAATGGGTAGCCCTAAAATAAACCTATTCCATAATATTCAATTTTCTTGATGTCTTTAGGGTATCATTTTCAATACATTAAAGTACCTAATGCATTGAAAATAAAATTTATAAGGTAGGTAACTATTTAATAGGCTATTGTATGTCTAACTAATACAACGGTCGTCTCTCTTCAGAAATCAAGGGTAAAGGGTAAAAGTAGGTAGTTGGTGCTTAAAATAATAGATCATTTTTGTAGTTGCACTAGTAAAACCGTTTTCTCTCTTTTAAAAACGCCTAATCGATGGCCTAATGAAATAATCGTTATCAGACTATATATGGGTGTAAATCTACCAAAAACAAACTGGTTATATTAATTGCCTCAAACCCCTTCTTCATAATCCTCTGTGATGATAGACGTAAGACAATTAGTAGATAACGGACAATTTAGAAGAACGTGTTAAGTCGAAAGTGATGTCGATCAAACAATTCCTATTTAGTTAACACTAAAACCTATTAATGGTCAAATATTGGACAGACAAACAAACGCGGTGGCACGTACTTGTCCAATTCTTCGAAATATTATTAAGAAGTTCAAGAACTCTTTAACCGCAGACTGTAGGTCAGGTGTCTGTATGTTGCGATGGTTGTGAGTGTTTGGTTGAATTAAATATAACTAAAAGGTTATACTTAAAAAAAAACAATGCAATAACAAAAGAGCTGATACTCCTGAAACAATTGAACCGATTGATAAAATAGGCATGTCTACCGTAAGGCAACGTGCTTTCAAATATGGAAAACCGCATCCACAACGGTTGGCCTCTTAATTAAGAGGGTCTATATTTCTACAGACAAACTCACATCTATACTAATAATATAAAACTGAAGAGTTTGTTCGCTAATCTCAGGAACTACTGATCCGATTTGAAAAATTATTTCAGTGTTAGACCGTAGCTCATTTATCGCGGAAGGCTATAGGCTATATAACATTACGTTGTCACTAATAGGAGTTAAGTAATTTAACGCGGGCGAAGCTGCGGTCAACAGCAAGTACACTTATAAACGTGGGGTGTATTTGTAACAGGGGTTAAAACAGTAAATAATTGTGTAACATAATATTTTAAATAGATTTTATGATAATAAAGGTATCATTAAGTCTTCAGTCCCATTATCCAAAACTTTTAAGGTTGATTTACACTTATTAAGTAGTCAAGTTATTAACTAAATTTTAACTTAATTTTAAGCTTATGTCTGTTAACAAACAAACGCTGTCTGTTAACAAACAAACGCTATATTTTAACTTGCAACTTATTACTACTTTTGTCTTATCATCCAGTTTTTTTAGCGTTTGTTTGACTAAACTTCCCTCAAGTAATCTACTACCACTACTCTTTTTTTTTTCGTTAACGCCGGGAAATGCTTTGAGGCATCCCGCCTGGGGAGTGGGTCTTTCCAGGTGGATATGTGAGGCTCGCTGCGCCTGAAAGATGGTAAGTGGATGCAGGTCTACCCACTAAAATCCGGTGAGTGCCACCAGTGCCGCCTTTGGTGAGGTGCCCCGGATCTGTTAAGCTAACAGGGCACCTCGACGGCTAGCCAGTCCCGCGAGGGAACGACGACACCTCCACAGAGGGGTTGTATCGCACCACATAACAACCCCTTCCAACGTCGGGACAATACAATGGGGTGAGGTTCCCATTCTCGCCCCTTGCCCCCTGCTCTTTTGTCCCCTCTTCTTATAAGAGGGGCACAAAGAGCCCCCTCGGCTCAATTAGCTTCGCCCAAGGTGCTGGGCTCACTTTAGGCTACTGAGTCCCACCGCCACGTCAAGGCCTGAACCATGGTGGGGACTACTCTCCTCTTTATTAATTTTTTCTTTACTCTTAAATATGATAATAATACGAGCTGCAGAATGCGTCTTTACACAAGTCGTTCACGGTAGACGGAAATAAGCTATCCGTTTTCTAGTTTTTTAGTTCCGTCGGGTAGTAATATACACGTCCTACAATATTATGTTGCTGTAATAAAATAGTTTGCTTTATTTTAGCGACTAGTATTAAATGTTGCTATAACCATGTAAACATCTTAATACAGTGCGATAAAATCCGTCATAAAAGTTTTATGACCAGCAATACTAGCTGTGTTCCGCGGCATGTGGTGGATTATATTTCGTTTTCAAATCAGAAGATATATAAGGGAAGGTTATCCCTTATATCAATAGTTGATTGGTGTTAAGGCATTAATTGTAACATAGATTTTAAATATTTAACCAACTTTTACACTTTTGGCTATTAAACTCGATTAAAACTGCTTAAATCGAGACCATGTTTTTCCTATTTATTTCGCGCAGGCTTGAGACTTCCTCTCTTCAAGGCATTGGAGAAAATGTCGAAATGTAGAGCTCCGCGAATAACATTTTAACTAAGATTACTTGCGCATTAATAAAATTAGTAGGTTAGTTTAGTTAATTACGTTTCTTACCTTTACAATATGTGCATTGTCCTTTCACCAAGTCCATAAATCAATCATGTTATCTGGTAGTATGTGTGGTATTTGTAAAGTGGTACACGCGCTGCACCCACCAGCGCGACGGGTACTGGTGTGGGCTGTTGCCAGGGTCCCAGTTCTAATGAGTCGTGCACACGCATCTTCGGCAAATTCAATAATCGAACCGTTTTGGCTTTGTTTATGATGTGTATGAGGTTTTGTTTTGCAGTGTCTACTCAGACACTCATTATAACGGTTATTAAGAATTTTACATTACCGACACTTTACAACAGCGAGCATATAACCTTAAAGAGTCATGTGAGCAAAAAAAATCCAATACTGGTCAGTGATTTGTCACTGACGTAATAAAAATTAAACCAACCAGTGATCTGTATGTACGTCCCATCGGCTAATTATCCATCAATGGCCATTAGTCGGCCAATCAGAGCGCAGAATCGGAGCAGCGTCGCAGCACAAATTTGGCGGATTTGGTTTTCACGCGAAACATAATGTTACTGACGGGAGGACTACCTATGCATTAGATAGATCATGTTATTCATTTTTAATTAGAAATTGCATCTAAATGTGCTTAATAACATTTATATTTAGACACGCGACAGCTTTGATTTGACAGTTGAAATAATGCCATGTTGTCACAGTAAACATGCAGGTCGTCGGTTTGAATCCTTAGGGCAAATAATTTGTATGGTGTCTAAAAATCTTGGCGTTCTTTGAAAGTGGCCTTTGTTTAGCAATGAACGGAAGAAGGCTGAGGATGATGATGTTTTTTTATAGAAGAGGGGACAAACGTACAGTCCTTTTATATGGTGGTAAGTGATATAAAAGTCCCTCGAGGGACTGATTAACCATCGAGCCCTGTTTGCTCAACAGATCCGGGGCACCTCACCAGAGGCAGCATTGGAGGCACTCGCCGGGTTTTAGAGGGTAGAGCTGCGTCCACCTTACCAGCTTTCGGGCGCAACGAGTCCCAGATACCCGCCTGGGGAGACGATAAAGTAATTAGGGATCCGTAGCCAAATGGCAAAAAACGAAACTCTTATAGATTCGTCATGTCTGTCTGTCTGTCCGTCCGTCCGTATGTCACAGCCACTTTCTTCCGAAACTATAAGAGCTATTAAAACTTGGTAAGTAGATGTATTCTGTGAACCGCATTAAGATTTTGATACAAAAGTAGAAAAAAAAACAATTAATTTTGGGGGTCCCCATACTTAGAACTAAAACTCAATTTTTTTTTCATCAAACCCATCCGTGTGGGTATCTACCTATGGATAGATCTTTAAAAAATGATATTGAGGTTTCTGATATCATTTTATTCTAAACTAAATAGTTTGCGCGAGAGACTTCTAAAGTGGAAAAATGTGTCCCCCCCCCTGTAACTTCTAAAATAAGAGAATGATAAAACTAAAAAAAAATATGATGTACATTATTACCATGCAAACTTCCACCGAAAATTGGTTTGAACAAGATCTAGTAAGTAGTTTTTTTTATACGTCATAAATCATCAACCGCAATTTACATTTCATGCACCAACTCAAATATATAAAAAAACATTTAATTCCATAAACATAAACCATATTTTTTGTTAAAGTGTCTAATGTTGTATATTATGTAATGGTACGGAACCCTTCGTGCGAGAGTCCGACTAGCACTTGGACGGTTTTTTTCCCTAACTTCAGGTGTAAATAAAGTACATATAACTATTACGAAACCAGCCGGGACAATATTTTCCAGTAACAACTACTCCAACATAAAACATGTATTTCTCAAAGTCAGTGTTTACTTAACTTGTACAATTACGATACAGCGGAGAAATATTACGAGAAAGTTGATTTATACAACACAGTACTTTTAACTTACCTGTAGCTGCTTCTTACCGGGCTAGAATTATGTACTTTAATTGGTATACAGCAATAGGTCATAATGGACACGCTACAGAGACAATATAGAGTACTTAGTACCTCGTACTTCGTAGGTAATGATATTGTCGATGGTTATTCTTTGTCATCAATACTCATAGAGCATATAACCGGAATAGACCGGTAATGTTATGTTTTGTATGAAAAAAAAAATCCGCCAGAATTGTGCTGCAACGCTGCTCCGGTTCTACGCTCTAATTGGCCGACTAATGGATTGGTCGATGGGATGTTAACAGATCACTGGTTGGTTGAATTAATATTACTTTACTGAAAAATCACTGACCAGTTTCGGAATTTCTCAAATTACTACTCTATCCGGTTATGTGCTCGATGTCAATACTAATGTAGTACAAGTATGGAATTTAGTCAAATGAATACTTATAAAAGTATAGCAGAATCATTAATTCATTACATACATTATATTTTAGCATCATCATTATCAGTCCGCTCTTGTCCACTGAACCAGCATTCCCGAAGTTAAAATCGATTCAGTACCTTTTAAAGTACCTACTTATCTATTAGGTACTCTTAGTAGGTAATGGAATGAAAGTATTGAATTGCCACTATACTGGAATACCAGGTCTGTTTATTTGAGTGAGTAGCTGTAAGTAATTCTAGGGGTTTATCATTCCACATCAATTCCAAAATAGAAGAAGACCTCATAGAACGTCAACTTAAGATATGGATCTGATTGTTGGGACTTGCTTTCAACCGCTTGACCGGTTCATTTTCACCGAATCAGATCAAATCAGAATTGTTGCAACATATGGTGATGTTCTATCCATTCTTAGTTTTATATTTTAAAGCAGGCGCCGTATCTGATTCTTCATACACATACTGATATATCAAATTGACAGCTTTATAACAATCGTTGGTCTTTATCTTTTTCTCAATTAAAACGCATCTATAAGTTTGTTATAAAAAGGGTTTTTGAATAAAATCTAAATATAAATAATGTTGATCATGTTTATTATACCGTTTCACTTTACTGTTTATAAGCAAATGTTAAGCCTAAAAAATTATAAACCTAATAAGAATAATAAATATAATAATAAATAGTCTTATAGATTGGAGTCAAATCAAAGCCTTCTGAAAATATGATTAAAGTAATATCAGACTTTTCAATTCAATTATCAACAAAGTCCTCCGCCACGTCTCTGTCTGTCTGTCTGTCTGTACGCGATAAAATCAAAATCTAAAAATGAATTTTCATGCTGTTTCTACCAATAGACGATGATACCATGATTTTTGAGGCAAGTTTTAGTATATAATTTGTCAAGGTTTTGTGTAAATTGGTTGAAATATAAGGATAATTACAGGAAAAACTCGAAAAAATTTAAGCCGCTTGGGAGCTTTCATTGAAAATGCTGCCTTACCCTTTGAGACATAACAAAAATATATTGAGACATTGCTTTTTGAGATATATACATATAGTAGATATATATATATATATATACAAGAAAGTCCGCGATGGCATAAATCTATGTTTTAAGGATAGCTCACTATACGCATTTTATCTTCTAAAAAATTGTCATTGCGGCAATTGGAAGGCTAAAATAAGCGAATATAGTAGGTATTAATCCTCATCAATTGTAATACGCTAGTTACCTTAACCCTTATGTTCTTAACATTATTATATTCTTATACACCATGTAATTTAAATGAAAATATAAGGAGTTATCGCAAAAACGTAGGTAACGCGCGGGAAAATTAATTCAAGTGTCAATGATGCCCCTCGGAATTGTCTTTTCAGTTCAAATAGATAAAATTAACATGTTTGTGTATTTTTATAAACTCACATAAAATTTTCATTACATTTCATAAAAATAATTAAATAAAGAATTCCAGATTACATACACACGTACAAAACTACAAACTTATAGACAAAGACCTTATTGTGCTTGTATAGACATAATTTACTTAGGTATGTACCTACCTATTATATTTTGTTGATATACCTACATACAATATGTACATCGCTTACTTGGGTATGTAAAGGAGTCTCCCAGAAAAGCAATAAAAATTATACAAGAATTGCTGTAAAATAACAATAATTCTTACAAAGGAACGATTTTACTAATTATTAAAAAGTACTAGCTGTTGCCCGCAGCTTCGCCCGCGTTTACTTAGATTTACAGCCGTTCGGATTGATGATGATTATTTTTATGGCCAAAGTTACGTCAGCTATCTGCCAGTAAAAGACTCTTCAAAATCGGCTTAGCCGTTTCAGAGATTAACCGGAACAAACAGACGGACAAAAATGGTTTTTCTTAATGTAAGTGCAGTATATTATTTCATAGATTTTAACCGAGACTTCGTCTGCGTATAAGAAGTATTTTGTTTAATACAAATGTTTTAGTTTTAAATCTTATTTTTCAAATAAAGTAGTAGTAGCCATGCTGCTTTGTAACCGAATTGGGCCGGCACAACCGTGGTGGTATCTCTCGCTCACATAACACCGGCGTCAAGTGACAGCTATGCTGTCGCGTTTCGTGCGGTTTGTGAGTTTCTGGTAGCCCATCTGGAGGTATAGGAAAAAGGAGGGCAACGCATCTGCATAACTTTTGGCTGTGCCGATGTCTATGGACGTCGGTAGTCACCTCCGGCTCCGACTGCTCGGTTGCCTCCATGTGACATAAAAAAAATGGTTCCAATTTACAAACTATAATAATTTAAAGAATACTATTTACTTCAACACTTCAACAAGAAACTAATTATGACGAGGTAAACAACAACACACTTTCGAGAATGGTACATTGGTTTAGCGTTAATAACTTGCATTTAAATAGTAAAAAAACTAAATGCATAAAATTTTCCTTGCCAAATGTTAAGCAACTGCAAACAAATGTACTCTTAGACAGTGAAAACTTGGAATTGGTGGACTCCACAGTTTTCCTAGGAATAACTCTAGATCTTAAGCTGCAGTGGGGTCCCCACATAGCTAAATTGGCGAATAGACTCAGTTCAGCAGCATATGCAGTGAGAAAAATAAGACAGTTTACTGATGTAGATACAGCGCGAATAGTATATTTTAGCTACTTTCATAGCATTATGTCTTATGGCATACTTTTATGGGAAATGCGGCCGACATAAACAACATTTTTGTGCTGCAGAAGCGGGCTATTCGTGCAATTTACAAGTTGCCTCCCTATTCATCTTTGAGAGAAAAATTTAAAGAAATAGGAATTCTGACTGTCACCTCTCAATACATCTTAGAAAATTTACTGTATGTCCGTAAAAACATAAATGAATTTTGTAAGAAAAGTGATATTCATAGTAGGAATACACGTAATAGACACAGGTTACATGCACCAATGATTAGACTTTCGAAAGTAAGCAATTCTTTTAAAGGCAACTGTATACGCTTTTACAATAGGATCCCAGAAAACGTTCAAAAGCTCTCCATAAAAAAATTCAAATGTGTGGTAAAGCATATTATAAAGTAAAAGATTTCATGGAAGATACCACACCCTGGGAATAAGGCGTTCCTCCCGGGCATTTCAAGATAAGATGTTAAAATTGTTATTAATATATATTATTTGAAAAGATTAGTTCCACTGAGTTTGTTTCGCCGGTTCTTCTCAGTGGGCTTACCTTGGAACCGGTGGTAGATTCAATTGACGTTCAAAAAGATACTGTATTAGTACTATTTTGAATAAAAAAAAATTTGATTTTGATTTTGATTTTCCACTGTAAGGCCCGATAGTACGTTTTTATAAAATATGTTTATTTTATTTAGTAGTACATTTTTATTATATTTAAATAACTTTTACGGATTTTATCGCGCTTTATTAAGATTTTTAAATGCCCTACGTTGCGGATACTTTCCCGCAACCATGTTCTTGGGAGAATTGAGGAGTCAGACGTCCTATAGTATTTATTTTGTGTCCTAGCGATATAAAATTATTCGTAACTACCCTATGATACATCAATATTTTAATTCAAATTAGTACCTACTACCAGCAAAAAAACTACGAAAAAGTTATATTTTTTATTCATTATTGTTCCTAGCATTGTTTATAAATAGTACTTTGTCATTTATTGCAATTTTAAATTATTAAATAATTAAATAAAAACATATTGGATATAAATTACAAAGAACCTAAAACTAAAAACCTTAAAAAATATAATATAATAACTTAAGTATATTAATAAAAAAACATTTTACAAAAAATTAAAACCGACTTCAAAAATACTAAACTAAAAAGTAATAAAATAACAGTTTCTTTAATATTTGTGCTTACAGCATATAATCAACTTAATCTTCTACTAATGTACAAACTTTGCGTTTACCACGTCATTATAGTTACTTTTGGAGTCGGTGTCAGCCAAGGTAGGTAGGTAGATAATGTACAGCAACAAATACGACACCGACTCCAAAAGTAACTATAATGACGTGGTAAACGCAAAGTTTGTACATTAGTAGAAGATTAAGTTGATTATATGCTGTAAGCACAAATATTAAAGAAACTGTTATTTTATTACTTTTTAGTTTAGTATTTTTGAAGTCGGTTTTAATTTTTTGTAAAATGTTTTTATTTCTTAATTTTTAGTGATTCCGAAATGCGTCGTCTTGGCGTTCATTGAAGGAGGCATGTTCAGCAGTGGACGGATAAAGGATGATGATGATGATGGTGATGGTGATGATGATGATGATTACGATGATCGCGACATACTATGGTGTGCTACCAAAGCATCCTATACAATTGTTACTTCGACACGTAATAAAATGATCATATCATCAAGATAAACAAAACCAACCAAATATGCATTATTGGAAATAACTAAAAAACGGCTTGTCAGATCTTAATAAAATTAATATGGGACCAAATTGGAAACACCAGCTTTCAAACAAAAAAATAACCATCGAAATCCATTCACAAACGGCGGAGATATCGTGTCACATACATACAAAAAAAAAAAAAAAAAAAAAAAACATACAGACGAATTGAGAACCTCCTTTTTTTTTTGAAGTCGGTTAAAAAGGAGTCCCTTTAGGCAAGGTTACGAAGATTTTCACAGCGTTCCCCCTTTGAATTGCTACACTAATTCTTTGTCCGAGGTAGCTGCCAGCTCTTCGGTCTCCTGTGATGTCGACTAACCTTTTTGTTATTTCCTTAAAGAGGCTTAAAGCGCTAGGACCCCACGGACCAAGGGTCTCGACACCGAATGGGACAAAATCATATTCGGAGCCTAGACCTCTGTATTTGCATATTTTAGCTTTTTCAGCCGCTTCATTATTATATATAAGTATTCCTTATATATAATAATGAAGCGTATAATGAATTCTATTAATAAATCATTTTTGGATAAATTACTAATATATGAATACTTCATTAAAAACGCGTGCAATACAAAAGTGCGATCCTCATAAGGATTCGCATATTGTAATGGATAGCGTGATCTACATTTTGTGTTAACGCCATCCATTGACACATCTAAAAAACTTCTTGTTACACTATACATCTTATATCTTACCTAGGGTCTCAAACTATCTCAATATCAAATTTCACTCAAATCGGTTTAGTGGTTTAACAAATACACAGTCCCGGCGTTTTAGCTGCACAATTCCCGTTCCCGTGGGATTTTCAGGATGCCAACTATTTTAAGTCCTACGTTAAGTTCCAAAGTATCTTCATACCCAAATTTCACCCAAATCTGTTCCGTGGTTTAGAAGATAGACAGTCCCGGGTTTTACCCACATAGGTCCCGTTCCCGTGGGATTTTTAGGATAAAAACTATTTTTAATCCTACGTTAAGTTCCAAAGTATCTTCATATCAAATTTCACACAAATCTGTGCCGTGGTTTAGAAGATAGACAGTCCCGCGGTCTAACGCGCATAGTTCCCATTCCCGTGGGATTTTCTGGATAAGATTTATTTTAAATCCTACGTTAAGTTTCGAAGTACCTTCATATTAAATTTCACCCAAATCTGTTCCGTGGTTTAGAAGATAGTCAGTCTCGGGGTTTAACCCGCATATATCCCGTTCCCGTGGGATTTTCAGGATAAAAACTATTTAATATCCTATGTTAATTTTCAAAGTATCTTCATATCAAATTTCACCCAAATCTGTTCCGTGGTTCAGAAGATAGATAGTCCCGGGGTTTAACCCGCATAAATCCCGTTCCCGTAGGATTTCCGGAATAAAAACTATCCTATGTCCTTTCTCGGGTTTCAAGCTATCTTTGTGCCAAATTTCATCCAAATCTGTTCAGCGGTTTAGGCGTGAAGAAGAGACAGACAGACAGACAGACAGACAGACAGAGTTACTTTCGCATTTATGATATTAGTAAGGATTACTGTTTTCTAATGTTTACCGCGGATTTCCCTATTTTTTTTATGTTAGTTGAATAGGAAAACTGGCACTCGCTGGTTTCTATAAAATATCGAAATCGTAAATGGTAAAATAATGGTATATAAACCGCCATAAAATCCGTAAGAGTTGTTTCATTAGGTATACCTAATGAAACAACTCTTACCTATAGGTAGGTAATAAGTATTATTTCAAAAGTATAATGTATTACTACTGCTATTAATCCGACGTTATTAAAATGAATAAGTTAGTCACGGACACTAAGCCTCACGATTGGGAAATCTTGTTAGTCCATTACTTTACGGAACAAAGCAGCGTTTGGCCTCTAACGTAGAATTTAAACATTGCTAATAGTTAAAATGCATGAATATATAACATTTTGGATTACTTACAAGGCAACTTCCCATATCCTATAACATAAAATATAATTAATCTAGTAATCCAATAAAGAAAATAAACACTTCGGACGAACAACTTAAAACAATCCTACTTACAAATAAGGTGATCTAAATAATCTATTGAACGCATATAAAGACATGGCGTCTCATTCGATAGAGCCATCAAACGGATCGACCCTAAATATCTGATCTGTTCCCACGTCCTCATGTTTTCACGTACTTGACCCCGGCGGGAATAAGGACGAAATTATACAGGCGATACCGCCGTTCACATGCACGCGGTTGTGTATGTGTGCGCGCGTGCGGCGGGCGGCGGCACTAGCCTGGAGCACTGGAGCCTGGCCGCCGTTGGGTATTTTTAGATGTGTTTTGCAGTTGTCTCAAAGTTTATTCCACTCGAAGCAATTATATTTCTTGGAAATCAAAGCTTAATTCCTAATAATATGTTACATAGTTTATCATCTCTATTAAAACCACTTTAATATTGCTAAGTTATACAAGTTATTGCATTATTTATTATGAGAGAATTTTCTATTAATATAAAGAGCTAACAAATATTCTGACAGTTAGTTTACAAGGTAAATCCGTTTGACTATCCCAAGAAAATATGATGCGAGTATTTATTACAGGTTTATTTGGTCTACACCCAATATTGGATACAAAATAGAAATCGTCTGCTCTGCTGCTTAAGGAACATCAGTAGTAGGTTAGGGAACGTCAATCTAACATTTTTCTTCAAGGGTTCTCCAATTATGTAATCATCATCATCATCGTTTATCCATCCACTGCTGACCATAGGCCTCCTTCAATAAACGCCAAGACGGTCGATCCCTGCACGCACACGCACCGGCCACTGCACGGAGATCGTCTCCCCACCTGGTTAATGGTTGACCAACACTTCGTCTAACTAAACGTGGCCTCCAATCTTGAACCTTATTAACTATGTAGGTACCTAATAAGAAATTGTAATTTAATTTCATAAACATATTCGTTTTTTTTAAGTAGGTACGTACCTAGCGATAGTTGGTAGGACCTACCTAGTACCTGCCCTACCTACTGCAAGCTTCGTTGGTGTGTCAATTCTCATCTTCTTTATAAAACGTATTTTTGGTAAACTCTTATAGAAATTTACTACTATGGACCTACTTACTAGCGGCGCCCCGCGGTTTCACCCCCATACTCTCCATTCCCGTGGGAGTACAGGTATAAATTATAGCATATATGTTACTTTGATGTGTAAGCTATATTATTGTAAAGTTTCATCAAAATTCATTTGGTAGTTTTTGCGTATAAAAGTAACAAACATTGTTTTAAACAATAATATAACTTTAGTAAGTTATCAGTAGCAGACGAAATCAGTGACTTCGTCTGCGCAGGATAAGATTTTAGCTTTTTTTATAAAAAGTATCCTATGTTACTTCTAATACCTTCAAGAATATGTGTACAAAGTTTCATGATGATCGGTTAAGTAGTTTTCGCGTGAAAGCGTAACACACATCCACGATTTCACATTTATCATATTAAGTAAGGAAGTAAGGATTCATCAGAGTAATATATATGCCTGTACTCCCACATCTATACACATCTATACATTCTTACATTAGTAGGATGTTAGTTTTGCATGAACCGTTTTATATTACTATTATGTAGGTAAGTTAATTGGTGATCACTAAGTTAGTCTTTCCCTGCCGAGTAGAATAAAAAATGGATGTAGGTACTTATTCGTAACATTAAAAGTTGAACTATAAAACGTAAGTATTAATAGCTTGAAATACTTATACGGGCTTAAATTATCGTTATACAAGGGGTTCTTTCAAACTTATTCAACTTTTAATCTGGAATCAAAAGGAGATATTATGCAGAGGGAACCATCTTTCTTATTACTAAGAATGCAATTATCTTACTTAATTTAGGCGTCTGCGTATGAGATTTCTTGGACAAATAAAAAAACGGGTCGAGTGCGTATCAGACTCGCAAAAGTAGGGTTCCGTAACAAGATACAATATTACCTATAGGAAGTCCGGGCAATACGAATAAGCTAAGGAAGAGTGAAAAAAAGTCCACTTAATAACAATCAACTTTTATTAATTAGTTTTTTTAGGTTAGGTAGTTATTAAACTATGAAAAACTAACAAAAAACAATGGAATCAAAAGGAACTTCGAAACCAAAATTTCCTTACCATACCAATTATCCGTTAATAGCCCTCAAGGGCTGAACATTAATCACAATTATAGCTGCCAATCCTCAAACATGAAGTGCATTATTCGTTCGTCCATTTCTTGTAGGTATTCGTTACATTGAATCCATTCTTCAGTTGGTGGTTCAGTGTATTATTCAGAGTAAATCAAACAGAAAAACGTTGTATCTTTCTTCGTCTTGGTAAGGATATTTGTCATTTACTTTTTGCTGGGCCCTGCTAACTCCGAAATCTTAGTCCCTTTTCACACGCGCCGGTTACCGGGTAGCCAGCGCCGGGTATCCGGTAGCGTAGTGTATGGGCATGTATGGCAGATTTCACACGTAGGTACCGGCGTAATTTGCTTACACTTCCTACCTACTTTCGCTACCGGTTACCCGGCATCCGGGACGTGTGAAAAGGGACTTAGTCTTAGTCACAAATCGCATCGAAATCGCAAGAGAACTTCAATTTTTATTTCACTCACGCAAACTGTACGGTCGTAATGTTTTTGTTTTACTGTCATGGCTGCGTCCACCACCTTTATGGGATTTTGTCCCAAAGGCGCCATTTGGTGGCATCTATTGTAAATTCGTGTAAAAATTCATTGTTTTTTTTTACCCACATTATGCATCTTGCCCGGGTTTCCCCTACCTGTGAGGTAGGTATTGTCATGATAAGATCGAGCGGCAAACCCGTTTATGATAAGCTTTTTGTTTTTCATTATTAACGTTGTATAAACTGATAATTCAAGAGGTTTATCAAGGGACCTTTGGATGTACGGGACACTGGATAATAGGGTTTTTTTTTATACAAGAGGGGGCAAACGGATAGTCGGTTCACCTGATGGTAAGTGAAGAGCGACATCCACAGACACCCGCTACACCAGTGGATTAGCAGGTGCGTTGCCGGCCTTTCAGATATGAGTAGGTATGCTCTTTTCTTGAAGGTCCCTGAGTCGTATCGGTTTGGAAACACCGTAGGAGGCAGCTGGTTCCATATTATATTAGCCGTGCGAGGCAGGAAATGCCGTAAAAATCGATTTGTTGTGGATTTCCGGACATCGAGGTGTGGGTGAAATTTGGAGTTTTTCCGCGATGTCCGGTGGTGGAATTCTGCAGTAGGTATTAGTCCGAACAATTCCTCAGAGCACTCCCCGTGGTAGATGCGGTAGAAGATGCAGAGCGATCCGACATCTCTACGCAGCGCCAAAGAATCAAGCCGATTGGAGATAACATTGTCGTCGACGATTCGAGCCGCCCGGCGTTGAATGCGGTCAAATGGAAGGAGCTGATATTGGGGCGCTCCAGCCCAGAGGTGAGAACAGTATTCCATGTGAGGCCTGATCTGCGCCGTGTATAATTGAAGGCGGTGTGAAGGCATGAAATACTGCTTCGCCCTTTTGAGCACGCCGAGTTTCTTCGAGGCTAGTTTAGCCTTTTTATTGGCGCTATTTTGTGTAAAATGTAAAAAAAACCACACACATTAGTACATTTTAGTGTTAAGAAAAGAACATATTGTCGTTCTGATATCCGTGTATCGAGATTTTTAATAACCAAGTAAATTAACTTTTGATTGCAAAGTATTAACTGTATTTGTGCCTGCGGAACGGACCTTGCGCATGTCCCGACACACGCTTGACTGGTTTTGGGCGATTCAAGAACGAGTTTTACGGGTAATTTTCTTTTTGTTGTATGATAATGGCGATTTTACCGGTGGGAGGGATACGCTTTCTGATGAGCGTCCGTCGGGAGAAATAAACAGGGTGGTAGTTTGCATGGGTACCTACTGCCATAGATTTAGAATTAGCGTAGAAAAAATCTAAAACTATGGGTACCTATCACTTAATTCTACTTATTAATCTTTTTTTTCTTTAACGCCGGGAAATGCTCTGAGGCATCCCGCGGAGGAGTGGGTCTTCACACGCGGGTATGTGGGACTCGCTGCGCCCGAAAGCTAGTAAGTGGACGCAGCTCTACCCACTAAAACCCGGCGAGTGCCACCAATGCCGCCTTTGGTGAGGTGCCCCGGATTTAATGGGCACCTCGACGGCTTGTCAGTCCCCCAAGGGCCCGACGCCACTAGAGGGGTTGTCCCGCATCACAGAACAACCCCTCCCAACGTCGGGACAGTACAATGGGGTGAGGTTCCCTTGCCCCCTTGCTCTTTTGTCCCCTCTTCTTATAATAGGGGTACAAAGAGCCCCCTCGGCTCTGTGCGGTGTGCTGAGCTCACTCTAGGCTACTGAGCCCAACCGCCACGTCAAGGCCTGAACCATGGCGGGGATTTATCTCGTGCTGCAGCTTTGGTATGTTTTAGATAGAGAGCCAGGATAGGCCGTGTAATGACTGGAGAGCCTTGCGTCTGACCAATGACTTAACACAATAATATTTTTGATAAGCTTATTATGATCATGATCGATGTTGAAGAATTACCATCGCGTGACTTCTTATATTGGAAGACTTTATATAGAATATAATATCATCATCATCATCATCAGGCTGAAGGCCTTGAAGAATCTAGCCTCTACCTATGCTCCCATCAATAAATCGCTATGGAGCTAGGTAGATTGCCGCTTTGGAATTTTTTATCTTTTTGTTTATTTATTTTTTAATTTTTATTATTGTTTTTATATGGGTACCTATGATAATGAAAATAATTGTGTTTGTATTAGTTGCATATTTATATAGCATTTACATAGTTTTTTTGAGTTATTACATTGTAATTTTTATATTTGTCTTGTATGTAAATTATCAGTATACCGACGTGTATATGTGAGTGTGAATAAATGTTTTATTAGTATTATTACTAACAAAAACTAAGTATTACTTAAATTACAAACAACAATACAAACTCACGTAGGTACCTACTGCTCTAACTGCGCTCCGCTGTGACTGCTTAACCGATTCAGGTGCGTATTCACTCACTATTCTGTAAGCTTCTCTTTTGTGTTTGTCTAATTTTAATCAATTAATAAATATAAAATGTTGGCCGTCGGCAAAATTCATAATTAATAAAAGTACAATGAATGACTTGACAGCGTCATTCCGTCATTCGAGTAAGGAGAACCGACTCTGTATATGAAAAGTATCGGTCGAAAAGTGACAAAGTAAGATGGCGTCACAGTAGCAAGTGGAAGGATTTTAATCGTGTGTGCGCCTAGAAATTACGCACACATACACACTTTCGTATACCTATACAAACACGCACACACACGTTTTCTAATTCTGCCACTTGCTACTGTGATGCCTACTTGTCGCTTTTCGACGGACACTTCTCATACACAGAATGTGATACACAGAGATGGCTCTTCTTACTCTATACTCCATGCCAGAGGCGCCAATAGATGTATCACATCCAAAAGTTATGTCAATTTCTATAATCATGTCGAACATCCTTCAATACACGTCAATGTGAGTTTGTTTGTTACGCTTTCACGTCCAACCCGCTGATCACTTTTTGCCACAAGGATGGCAAGGAGCTGTCTCCTTTTATATTATATCATTAAAAAAAAATGTAAGGGTCGCGGGTTCGTATTCCGCCATGTGCAGACAATCTGTGTGATGTGTGATTATATAAATTTCTTAAAATTTCCGTTCATAACACTTAAGTTCTTACGAACTTACCACGGGCCTCGGTTAACGTGGTGTGATTTTTAAAAAGTAGCCCGATACAAAACCTATATGGCATCTGATGTTTCTGGATATTTTTATAGTACCTATTAATAATTTTTAAACAAACTAAGATTGGTTTCTTGCTTTCCATACATTCTATACCATGACTATATTGATGAGATGTGTACGTGGGCTTAGAATGTCGTTTTGACCATATCGAGCCCTCTCCCATACCAGAATTAGGAGTAATATCCCAATGTTTGCTTGTCCATCAGAGCTAGGAGCAATTAGCACTGAAGCGATAGGAACACGGTGAGGCGGTGGAGAGCCACTAAAACTACTATAAATATGTTCTCGTGTTAGCGGCTGAGTGTCGATGCTGCGGAATATATTTTGTGTGATTGTGGTATACGAAAAAGATAGTGGTGATGATGATATTTATTGTAATATTGGGATTAGCTGTCCTTAGATGTCTGACACACTGTGGACGTAAACGGGGTCGTACTGATGATGTTAAAAAATACTAAGGCAAGGTCTCGGAATAGAGGTTGTCTTTGAAAGACGTACCGGTTGATGGGATGGTCTTCGTCTAATTTTTAGATTAAGAATAAGTGCAAGGAGCGTGCTGTGCTGGGTGTTTCTGTGGCAGATAGGATTCGAAGCGAAGAAATCCGCCAGGGTACTAAAGTTAGCAAAATCACGTGAAAAATAAGCTCTTTGAAGTGGCAGTGGACTGTTCACACACTCAGGGTAACAGATGGCAATAGGCCAATAAGGTTCAAGAGTGGAGTGGAGGCTGCGTTTAGGTAGACGAAGTGTTAGTCGGCCATCACCCAGGTGTTGGATGCGAGTGACAAGGGATCGACCGTCTTGGTGTTCATTTAGGAAGGCTTATGTTCAGCAGTGGACGGATAGGGGCTGATGTTGATGATGATGATGAATAGTCGGAGACTAGTAGACTAGACTAGACTAGAATGCGTGTATTTAAAATAAGGTAATGTTAACGGATATACCTAAAATTTCACTCAAGTATAAGGGTATACAGTTAAGACATAAGAAGCGAATTCAAGCGCGCTTTTAATCTACTAAGTATTTCAGTCACGTAGGCTAAGCGATTCTGACGCGCGATGTGTCTGTCTCTATATAATAGCAGAGCTATGGTAATGGACTGAGAGAAGTGAGATATCAGGTTAACTTTGTGGCGCTTTTTAATGTCATAATTGATAACAACGGAGATCTTTATTGATGTTGTAAGCCTCTTTGCCTCTCTTCTTTTAGGATTCCAAAAAACGGTCAAAATGAAGTTTTTATAGACTTGCTTGCTTGAATCTTGTATCTATAGGAACTATAATATTATAAAGAGGTAACGTTTGTGAGATTGTAGAGGGTAAACTCTGGATCCACTGTAGCGATTTTGAAAGTTCTTTTACCAATAGAAAGCCACATTATTTGTGAGTGTCAAAGGCTATACAAATAATAAACATCAGTCCGAGTACGGATGTATTTCTACGTTAACGCAGGCGAGCTGCGGGCAACAGATATATTATATGTCTAGTTTGCGATACTGTTTTGACTTCCAGTTCCAAATCATATACCTATCATATACATAAAAACTGTACCGATTGAGCTTAAAGGCCATCAGGCCGAAAAGTCTAGCCCGTCCGAAAAAGAAAAAAAAACTAGTTGTAGGTACTCGTTTCTTCATCTTGACTCTTAAGTAAAAGTAGCGGTTAGTAAATTCAATTCTTTTTAAGATCTTGAGGTACATTGTCACACAAGGACTTTCATATTAGAACACTACCCTAATTTGACAAGGAAATCAACAAATAATAATATCTATGGACGCTTTGACACCACATCAATCTGGTCCCGTGGTAAGTTCTCGAAGAACTTGTGTTACGGGTACCAGACAACGGAAATATATTTAATACTTTTATACTGTACATATATTTAAGATTTTTATTATATAATACACATCCATGACCCAGGAACACAGAACACATTTATACAAATCACACCTAATCTTGAATACTCAAAAGATTTGTACCTTTTTGAGGCCTTGAACTTCATACAAGCAAGAAACTCCATTACTCTCTGTGTCATCATATTGCAGGGATTTACGTTAACACACACGTACGTGTTCAGATATTTCAGGGTATGGTATAGAACAGCGTTTTACGCACACATGTAGGTAAAATAACTCACACAAAGATCTAGCCCCTACACGCTTCACTGAGTTCTATTACGGGGTAAATATTCATTTATATGTAAATATGGATTGAATTCGCTGTTTTTTTCTGAGAATGTTTTTATATTACATTTGGACTTTAGACGGCTAAGAGAGAATAATAATCCTTCCAAAGCAGAAGAAAGAAAAAACTTACTAGTTTTCTTGCTTGTTCTTTCGTTCCTTATTCCTCTTAGATCGAACGCATTCATCTCAGGATTTGAAAAATCCTTTTTTCATTTGATAGCAAAGTGAGATGTTATAGACTTTTAATACTAGAGGAATGTTATTTATTAATTTTGCGCGGTTCAACCTGTGCGAAGGATTAATGAGTACTTATAATTGTTGATTGACTTTTATTGAGTCTTTTATTGAGTCGAGTTTAATTGAGATGGTTGACTACAAAACGTATGCATGAATGCATCTTTATATAGAAGTCGCACGATATATTTTGAGAAATCTCAATCAAAATAAATCATTTTTTTAGAACACTTTAAAAGTATATATATTTTATTACTTTACTTATTCTATAAGCAGTCCGGAGGTCTCACAAATGTTTCAACACTCGGCATCGGTATCGGTATTTCATTTAACATTTCCTGACTTTCTGCCTCTCATTGAGCAACCAGTTCTTTGGCAAGATCGAGCGTGTCTTAATTCGTCTAGTTAACATATTTCAATATGTAGATGATATTGGTTATGAGATAAATTATCTGATATCAAACGAGTTTCGCTCGATTGATTATTTTTTCTGTTTTATTTTGCAATGATGACTTTGCAAGATTATGCTTTTAGTTGGACCTCTACTGGGAAGCCGTAGATCAACAAAAATATTCGGTAAGAATGTCAGAACTTCAACGAATTCGTTTTCATTATCGTCGATAGTTTTTTTTACGCCGGGAAATGCTCCCGCGGGGGGAGTGGGGCCTCCCCAGGCGGGCATGTGGGACTCACTGCGCCCGAAAGATGGTAAGTTGGACGCGGCTCTACCCACTAAAACCCGGCGAGTGCCATCAAGGAAGCATTCCTTTGCTGAGGTGCCCCGGATCTGTTCAGCAACAGGGAACCTCGACGGCTAGTCAGTTCCCAAGGGTCTGACGCCACCACCACAGAACAACCCCTCCCAACGTCTGGACAGTTACGTTAATATTAGAACATGTAGGTAGGTACCTAAAATGGGGTGAGGTTCCCATCCTCACCCCTTGTTCCCCTCTGCTCTTTTGTCCCCTCTTGCAGCTTCCTCAGCTCAATTGGCCTCGCAAAGGCGCTGGGTTTACCTTACGCTACTGAGCTCCACCGCCATAACAAGGCTTGAACCAAGGTGGGGTTGTCAATAGTCCCACAACTTCTCATATTGTATCGAAATGTGGTAATTAAATAATATTATGTTATTATCTATATTATTTCTAAAGTTTTGTCGCCCTTAGCAATATTATTGTTTTGTATTCTTACCGCGTAAATTAAGATTAACCACCTTATCGAGGCTCAAGTCATTTTGTTAGCCTTTATCCTTCCGTATACTAAAGTGCTAATTTTTAATAAAATCCGTTTTGGTGCAAAGGTAAAATATAGATTGATAGACATTAATTAGTAAAGAGCTAGTGTCATGGGACAACCTTTTGCTCTTGCGGCATGCTGCTTTGCAGCCGAATTGGGCCGGCACGACCGGGGTGGATAGGGAAAAGGAGGGCAACGCATAATCATAATTTATGGTTGTGCGGATGTCTATGGGCGTCGGTAGTCACCATAAGGCTCCGACTGCTCAGTTGCCTCCTTATGACAAAAAAAAAAGACAGAATTACTTTCACATATTTTATAGGAAAGTATATTTGTATAGATACAGATAGTACGGTATATATAATAAACCGTATTTATATATTACTAGCTGTTGTCCGCAGCTTCGCCCGCGTTAACTTTTAAAATTTGAGGGGTTTACCACCCTTATCACTTAAGGGTATGAAAAATAGGTAGTAGCCGATTCTCAGACCTACTGAATACGCATATAAAATTTGGTAAAAATCGGTAAAGCCGTTTCGGAGGAGTACGGTAACTAACATTGTGACATGGAAATTTTATATATAAGATTTACTTGCAAGTTTCATGAAACAACTGTCACTAAGTATATTGTGATAATAATATTGTAAACGAGAATGTATGTATATCAAATCCATACAAATAGTATTTACCATTGCAATCTACATCCACTCAAACGAATCATGGTTAACAAGTAAATTCAAATAAATTGTTGAGCGTGTTGAAACTCTAGTAGCGGGCAACCCTGAATAAATATGAATAATTATGAAACTAATGTTAATAACAAAATGCGATTGCGATGATATTTCTGTGTCAAATGTAAATCTATATACTCCATACTAATATTGTTGATTTGAAAGTCTAAATCACTAAATTGATTTTGATAAAAGTTTGAAAATATACAGTAGGAAGGTACCTGCGTATATACCGAGGTAGGATATATACTACTTAAAACATAATTATGAGTTCGTATACAAGTAAGAAGACTCCGTGCAGTGGCCGGTCCGTGTTGGATGCAAGTGGATAGGGATCGGCCGTCTTGGAGTTCATTGAAGGGGGCCTATGTTCAGCAGTGGACGGATGGAAGCTGACGATGATGATACAAGCAAAAAAAAATGTAATTCCACCCAGAGAACTGGGGAACAGATTGTATTTTAATATTTATCTAAATACAATATCTTCGATGTGTAACACTCCAGGTGGGTTAGCCAAGATTCCATTCTACAATCGTAAACGATAGTAGAAAACTAATAAATGTATGGAAATGACATTTAAGACCATGAGATTTATCGATGTAAAATGTCATTTCCATATGTTTATTAGTTTTCTACTAGCGTTTACGATTGTAGAATGGCATCTTGGCTAACCCACCTGAACTGTTTACTACAGTAGCAGATCCTCAGGTTTTCGTCCAGTCTTTTACGCTATTAGAATTGATTCTGATGCCAGTATATTCTGGTAAATACTGTTGATGAAAGTCAGTAATTACCAAAACAACTCCAATTGTCACATAACGATGTCATTATCTACTAATTGGCCATTTCAGAACTATTTAGAGTATCATTAGGTAAGTCGAGTTTTGAGCTTTTAAATATAATCAGCAAGGCAAAAGAGAGATAAAGATAGACAGGGTACTTGATTTAGAAGGGAGAGAAAAACATCTGCATGCGTACCTACCACCATCCCGCATATTTTTTCCGCATTACATCCATTTAGTGCTCCGTAAAGAAGGCCAGGACAGACAGTGTAAACTACTTACAAGGATTACGGTAAAAGGATTTAAAATCTGGATAGGTCACACTGTCTTGCTTACTTGCCTGGCCACATAGAGCATATAACCGGATAGAGAAGGTATGCCATAAAATTCCGAAACTGGTCAATGATTTGCCACTGACGTAATATAAATTCAATCAACCAGTGATCTGTGTGTACCTACGTCCCATCAGCCAATCATCTAGCAATGACTATCGGTCGGCCAATCAGAGCGCAGAACCGGCGTAGCGTAGCAGCACAAATTTGGCGGAATTCGCTTTCATACAAAACACAACATTACCGCTTTATTCCAATTAGGTTAAAACCTATGCTCGATGACTTAACCTGACATGATAGGGTGTGCCGGTTTCCCTCCGTGGGCGACGAACGGGGGTGCGCAGGAGGCGCTACTTAATGCGCCTCCAGTAACGCCCCTGTGCTCGTGTCGGGTTCAGGATGGGAACCTGGGCTCAGTATGACACGACGTCGCGGGAACTGTCCAAGCAGCCGGGCAGCCTCCCTTAAGAGGAGTAGTCTGGCCTTCGCCGGGGCCAGCCTGTCGCTGAGGTGATCCTGTTGACTCCCTATCCGGGACCCTCAAATTAAAGCGGCTGAAGGCGCTCGCAGTGGTTTTAGTTTACGGATAGGGCACTCCCAGGTGCGAGTCCCACATAGGGTCAGGAGCTACCCGCGATCCTGGCTACATGCATAAAAAGCATTTCCCTGCGATAAAAAAAAAAAAAAGGGTGTGCCGGTTGAACTTGTTAATGTTCGAAGGGAACATCTTCCACTACCACTTACCACCAGTAGACTCACCTGCTTTCTTTTCATCCTTATGTTAGTTGCATAGGCAAACTGGCAGACGTGCCACCTGCTGGTAAGTGGTCAACGTCGCCCATGAACATACTACAAACTAGTTTACCCGGAACTAGCCCATGTGTTGCCTATCCCGAGACGTAAGTTGCTGACTGACTTTCTTTCCGAAACACAGCAATGCTGTTTAAGTAGGATGGTGGTACCCATTACTCATGCAGAGCGCGGCACAGCGTATTCTTTTCAACGGTGATCTCGACTAAAATGAACAAAAATCTAAAAAAATATGTATAGGCTTTCTTCTTCTCAGTCGTACGCTCTTGGCAGAGCGGTCGTGGTCATGTCTTGGTGCAGTCTTGCGCCACTGCTTCTCTCGTAATGCGACGCCATGTATCTCTATTATTAGCGGAGTGCGAGTTGTCATTTTTGTTGGTGTGTGTCAGAAATTTGATTACATCTGTCCATCGCGTTGGAGAGCGCCCACGAGATCTTTTGCCTTCAACTTTCCCTTGCACCACCAAACGTTCGATAGAGTCCTCGTTACGGTGATGTGCCCAAAGAACTTGAGCATTCGTACTTGCACAGACTTTCTCTCACTCTCTTTGATGTGGAGTTCTTTCAGGATCGAAACGTTGGTACGGTGCGCGCTCCATGGGATTCTGAGCATGCGCCTCCAATACCACATCTTCAATGCAGGCACAGAGACTTACCATCTTACGTCTTAGAATAGGCAACGATGAGTTGCCTGGGTTGGACCCGTCGTCTACCCATCTATCTTTATATGTATATATAATTCTTGAAATCCCACTAAAACGCTGGATCGATCTTGATGAATTTTTTTGTGTAAGTTGGGATGGTTTAGATCCACAATTCGGACCCCAATTATAGCACTTAAGTCAATTATAATTATTTAAGCTAATACAAATGTGCATTTATATGAGACTGTTTATTCGTTGCTAAGCAACTGACCACGGTTACCAAACACACGGTTGCTTAGCAACGAATAAAAAGTGTAATTTAAATACACATTTGTTTGATTGCATATATTTACTTAAATAATTCACAATTCAGCCCACTATATAATGTTTTGTTCACGACAACGTCTGTTGGAGCCACTAGTGTAAAAACAGGTATTTCTCAATTCCATTGCTAAAGATTTTTGTAATCGTAAATAATACGATTCCGATTTTATTGTAGGGGGTATTGTTGTTCTGTGTTCTGAGTACGGTAATAAATGAACAAAACAACCGCATCATTTGGGTCATTAGAACTATAATTGTTTATGACGATCGAATATTTGTTCGTAATATACAAGGTAAAACAATACAGTACCTAATTTGTTTTTAAACTTATGGCATACTACAACATTAGAATCATAAATTAAAGTCTTCTTATTATAAAATCTGCAGTATAGTATACCTAGTAATATAGTAAAAAAACCTGTAGAAATAGTGAAAATAATTTTAGACCTAGTTACGTAAGTAGGTACCTAAGTATTGTATGTAGGTATTCATTAAAGCAAAATTTTCAATTCAGCAAGCTGATCGTATTTACCTGACGTCAGGTAGAGGATCTCTTTTTTGGGTCATTTATTTACAAAATAAAATCTTATATTAAGGACAATGGAAGGTCGACCTCTAAAATCGTTCGAGTCGACGATGCTGGTTCGAGTTTGTCGTGACTTGCCCACTGAACCGACGTCTTGGCGTTCATTGAAAGTGACCTGTACATCAGTAGGTAGATGGATTAAAATCAAAATATTTTTTTTTAAATTCAAAATAGTACCAATAAGGTATCTTTTTGAACGTCAATTCAATCTACCACCGGTTCCAAGGCAAGCCCATTGAGAAGAACCGGCGAAACAAACTCAGTGGAATTAAACTTAAAAAAAAAAAATTATTCTATAACAAATTTTACATCTTATCCTGAAATGCCTGGGAGGAACGCCCTATTCCCAAGGTGTGGTATTCCATGAAATCTTTTACGGATACGGATGATGATTATGAATAATGTCATAAAACAATTAAACTCGAACCACCAAAGGATATAACGATACAAAAGAATCGCAGAATACTAATACAGTACAACAATGACCTCTAACCAACACGACATACCAACATTTGAAATTGTAATCACATCCATCATTCATTAAACGCCAATTAACATTCACACAACAACCTCTGGTTCTAATCAATTAAAGGATACGAAAAAAGATGAGGCCACCGCGCTCTCGGCCAGTACCCGCTCATTATTTCTTCTCGCACGTTTTTTATTGCGGCAACATCAGTCGTGGGTGTGGTTGTAATTTCCTTTCACCGACGTAAGGGCACACACGCAATCCTATACCCCACCAAACCATTTTAGACCTTAGGGTCTGGTACCATACCCTATAATGACTCACCTTGTTTGTGCGAGGAGATGACTGATAAAATATTAAGGCATCTATCCTTTTCCGACCCGTAGGGTTGGTCTCGCTCTGTTGCCGCGTTTTTACGCGCGCCGGGGGGTAAAACGTTCGTTGTTTTGGCGGCAAAACGCTTCGGGGATCGTAACTTAATAATGCGAATGCTTAGGGTGATCGTGCAGCATGTTTTATTGACGGCGTTTCAATCGGGTTTTAGTTGCTTTTCCAGTATCGGGTCATGACTCGGCACTTGGATATTGCGTCAGGAGGAATGCAATTAAAAAAGTTATTGGAATTGCTTAATGAGCGAGATAAGGTAAGATGATATCTGAAAGGACATCACAGCATCGTTAATCTGTCACGTATGCAATCTTTGTGGTGAAAATATTTATCTTCATATAATATATTTTTGGACATGCTACATTAATACTTTTAATTCCATATAGCACCCTCTTTATATCCTGTCACAATATTGTTATTGCTAATCTGAGGTGATAATTTGTAAATAGGTACCTACATAAACACAAAAATATCATCGAGTACTTTTAATAAAATCTAAAATCCGAACAAAGTAACTTTGAAAGAAGTTAAAAACTATAATGACAAAAAGGAACCAACTTAAATGAAATCTAAATAGGACCAAAGGACGAAAATGGATCAAAAAGAAAGAAAACTTATGGGAAATAATTATTATACGACAACAGCCTTCACAGTTTTGTAAAACTAAAACCACAGAACATTTATAGAACTTATACTGTGCTAAAACAATCTCATAAGCCATCAAACAAAAAACGCATTAAGGACATAACCAAAATAAATGGCGACGCATATCCAGATCATACTTTATTAAAATCCCGAACCGGTTCCATGCATTACCCCAATTTAGAGTCGCAATTAGTGTACGCAATCCCTCGGGGGGTAGGGAGGCACCCCCAGCCCCCACCAACAGGGGTGCGCCGGGGGGTCGGATAGCCTTTGTGATCCCCTCGCTCCATTTCCACGTTCCACGGACAGAGGAAATGAATTCGGAAAATGATTTTGCTTTTAGCTGATTGCGGCGTTTTTTATTGCCGCATTGTCTTTTCTTCCGAGACAATTAAGAGAGATGATAAAACGTTGAGAAATATTAAAGAGGATTTTTATACGTGTGTCGATGTTATCTTGAAGAATTATTTTCATTATAAAAGATAAGCATGTGTGCTGAAATACTTGTGCCGTTTGTGGAAATTGCTTCACGCTTGGATTCCCGTTAATCGTTGTCATAACTGTTATTTCGCTTTGCAAGTTAATTACGTGAAAATTTATATTATCAGGATCTTGTTGTTCCAAAAAGTAACTGCAAAAGATTAAGAACTTAATTATCAACTTACTAAGCATATTCACGATTTCATATGAATTTTCTGACAACGGTTATTGAATTTTGATTGAGAGATAGATAATCAGTCGTCTTGGCGTTCAGTAAAGAAGACAGTGGACCGGTGGCTGATGATGATGATGATGATGAAATCCATGTTAAACTAATATACCTAACATATCGTGTTGTTCTCATTGGCATAGCATAGTTGCATATAATATCATTTACAAGGTTGTCTCTAGTCGTCAATAGCAGGTAGAAATTATAATAAAACAATTTTTACGGATTTTATCGCGGTTTATTAAGATTTTTACAAGCCCGACGTTTCGGATACTTTACAGCAACCATGGTCACGGGAGGACTGAGGTGTCATACGTCCTATCATTACAAAGTTATTCGAAACTACCCTATGATACATCAATATCCTATCTACGCAGAAAGTGCTAACTGTATCTTTAATCTGTGATATATTATGCTTGGATCTTGATTTGATAATTTTAATAATGGGATCCCAAGCAGGTGGTGAAAGCCAGCCATCTTCTCTATTGAAATTAGGATGTTTTTTTAATTTCAATAGCCTTACGGATCATCCTTGGTTGGAATCTGTGTTCTTTTGTTCTTTTGCGAGGACTTGTGGTTTATCAAATCTGATATAATGGCGAGCTTTGTATAATAAACCGCGATAAAATCCGTAAAAATTGTTTTATTATAATGAGTGAAATTCGCGTAAAACATTAGAAAACAATAAGCAGGTAGAAATTTTAATTATAAGCCTGCATTCGAATAGGGTTTCTTCTTCAGAAATAGAACAGGGTTCGAAAACAAAAAAAAATATCAATTCACTTAGAATACAAGAAACAGAAGTCACGCGAAAAAGGCATATTGGAGCGATATCAGGGTTACAAATGCTCAGAGCAGTTGGCTGGCAGGCCAGTGAGGTGTAGTTGCAGAATGGAGAGTTCCATTCTGCAAGTGTCCATGATCATTCCATGCACTGCTGAACATGACATGAAAGAGGCCTCTTTAATAAATGTCAAGATGGTCGATCTTCTGTCATTCGCATCCAACTAGAACGGGGCATTCCACGGGGATCTTCATCTCATTCGAGTTGTAGGTCCACCGTCTTTCCGAATGTAGGCCACTTTATCCCACCTGCCCGTTCTTTTTAGTAAACGGGCCACTGCTATTTCGGCGTGCTTATCCTTTAGGCATCTCTAAATGTACATCAGCACCAAACTTCCCGGCTCCCACTTTAAATAACATTGACGTGCTACTACAAAGTTTTTTAGTTAATGATTATCTAATTCAAAATCCCTTGTATGCGCATTGTATGACTTGTCCCTCTGCAAGTGCACATTCTGTATATTCCACAAAGCAGCTTATATGCTTTGGAAGGAAGTGTAATTACATTTAACTACTAGGAATGTTTTAATTTACAATTAAGTGGCTTGTCTGCGGATGTTATGGATGAGATGGTTATATATCAAACATGAATTATTTAGTAATCACCATTTTAAATTATCTTGTATTTAATTGTCTTTTATACATTTTTATAAATTGCTTTGCTTGCCTATTTGCAAAACTTAACATACTTTCTAGAAATAAACGAAAAGGGTCTACGTGACAAATGTCTGCTCTTAAATTTCGGGTCAAACCTTTACGATTCATAAAAAAGTAACAAATTCTCGGAAAATTTACCCGTAGTAATTATGGAAGGGTTTAAGTAAGTATGACAATATTTTTGTATATTGTTTTCTGCTGTTTGTGGAAATTTTACTCATATTAAAACAACTTTTTCCGGAATTTATCACGGCTTGTTTATTAGAATCTCGGCGTTTCGGATACTTTACCAACCATAGTCACGGGAGGACCAGTCAGTAAAGTAAGCGATGTTAGTTATCTTTGTTATCAATTTTTATGTATAAGTTCTATTCGGTTACATATTGGCTTATCAGTCGCATTTTCGTCGTCTCGGCGTCGGTCCCTTGAGGGACTGACTAGCTATCGAGGTGCCCTGTTCGCTCATCAGATCCGGGGCACCTCACCAAAGGCGGCATTGGCGGCACTCGCCGGGTTTTAGTGGGTAGAGCTGTGTCCACCTTACCACTTTTCGGGTACAGCGAGTCCCATATACCCGCTCGGGGAGACCCACTCCCCAGCGGGATGCCTCAGAGCATTTCCCGGCGTAAAAGGAAAAAAGCTTTTTCTGGCTCTTTTACTATTTTGCGAAAATCATTGTGATCTTGTACTGTTTCCCGCTCAAATTGGGAGAGAAAATGGAAAATATTTCCTACTCCTCCTGAATTCTTTGGACCCGCAACGATAAATTCGTTGCGGGTCCCAAGGAAGTTTTAACGTGGGATTCGTTTCGTCGGGGCTCGGGCTCCGAGAGATCGTATCAAAGGGTCATTTGGTATTTAATCCTGCCGTTATTATTTATTTAATGTCTCTTGATGATATGTTAGATTCTGTCTAATTAATATAATTAGTATGTAATATTTTTGTTGTACGACCAATATAATTTTAATGTAATATGTCCATTACCCAAAAGTTACTTGACTAAAGTTAACTAAGTTACTTCCATTTTATTTTTAATTTGTTTTATTGTTTTGTTATATATTTGTAATTGTGTGCACAATAAAGAATAATCATTCATTCATTCATTCTCACGTTGTATACATTTCCGCATATTGGTAGAGATAAGTATTTGGAGCGAACCGCAGACAGAGCACCGCAGAACAGTTCACCGCACATCGACTACCGCAGTTGCGCGGAACATTCTGTTACTCGCCTCGGTAGAACAATATAATACGAAAACTACTATGCTTTACAGTTTACATACCCTGGAGTTGCCTTATCTCCACCTTTTCTATCTGCGGGGTGTGGGAGAAATATCTTCTCTGTGATAGCTCGTGAGGTCAAAAATATTAAAGAGATAATCCGGTTCGTCTAAACCACATAGAATCAACACAGAAAATAAAGAGAGTGGACTGTATTTTTGCGGTTGTTAGAAATATATAAAATTAACTTGCATTAGCTTATAATATTATATAGGAGAGACAATAAGGTCGATGAACAGGTGGTAATGAGATTGACCATGTGCGACTGACCTGGTATTCTTGTTCTTCTCCCAGGGATGCCAGCAGCTCTCGTACCCCCTCGTATAACCTTCTAACAGTCTTTAGATATGCGGGAACAACACACACACACACGATCGCGTTCTAATAGCTTCGATAGGCTTATAGATTCTTTACAGTTTAACAGTTAGCGAAAACGTGGCTATACAGTACATAATACTCGTTGCCGGCTTGCAGAAGAGAGGCGGAGTGTCACACATGTATGAAAGGAGGGAAGGTGACAGATGACAAGCATAATGCAAGTTTTATTTAACTACCCTCAACTTAGGATAATAATTTGAAACTCACATACCTAACCCAAATATAGAGTAGACTTCTATATTCAGCATTCATTACATTCAACCTTGGGATGCGTGTGTGTTAAAACTAACCTGCTTGTATCTCCCGTGAAATCACTGGTACCTTGAATTATATATTAGGAAGCATTTAGTGATTAAGGGCCCAAACACATAGCCGCGTTGCGACGCCGCAACGCTAAAAACGGTAGTTTGCGTTGCGGCGTCGCGAAAAAGAGCGTTTTATTGTCCTACGGTAGGGTAACCAGTTCATTGTGATTTTTGATTGTGGATAGGCGTGTCTCTGCTCATGGATCGCAATAAACTTATTGCTTATTTCTTATTAAGAAGACATAACTCTGTTTTAAATGTACGACAAAGAAGATACTGGATACATTCATGTAATAAGGCTATGAATCCCGATGGAAAATACCCACAGTAATCCCACAAACAAGGGCGTTCCTGAACCAAAAATATAAAAGAAAATTTAATTTTAAAACTGCTTCTGACTTTACGCGTGTTGTTTGCAAAAGTGATAGAAACAAACAATAGTAGTAGTAGTCTTTGAAATAAACTGAATCATTGTCAATAAGTATGACGCCGTGCCGGTGAAATTCGCGTCGCGGCGCCGCAACGCGGTTATGTGTTTCGGCCCTAAATGTGCAACTTTCAAATTGAATATGAGGGGAAAGAGATTGACCCGCTCGGCCTGGATAGAGCTTGTCCAGCACGCCGGTTGGTGAAGAATCACCTTCTTTTTTTTAAATGATTGATAGGCTTGCGTTTGGCCACTGTCTCATCTGAGTGACGACGGTGGAGCACGCTTGCCTGGAAGGTACCTGAAGGTATACCAATTAACATTTTCTTTGTACAACAGAATCACCATCGTCGTGGTGATCAGATTTTGTACACGTATGGTACAGTCGAGTTGGATGCGAGTGGCAGAGAGAGCAGTGGACGGATAGAGGCTGATGATGATGGTACAATTACCGTCCAGTGACCGGTCCGGGTTGGATGCGTATGGCAGACGGCCACCAAGACCAATCCGACCCGAATACCAAGACGGCCAATCCGGCCGTCTTGGTGTTTGGGTGTTTGGTGTGGTGGTGGCTTGGTGAAAGGCTGATGATGATGAAAGCACAATGTCGGTGTAGTAAGTATCGTGATTGAGTTACGACGTACGTTCACACGAGCGCTTCGAACAATGGGTGCGATAACTTATCTGCGATATTGTACGCCGATATAACAGTAAACTCGCAACTATGTCGTTGGATGATGTTAGAACTGATGTAGTGTATACTGCTCACCAGGCATGGTTTCTTTGGTGAGTACCTGTGCCGGACGGCAAACAGGGAGCCGGTGACAGTGTGTTACGATTGTGGCGCGGCGGTGGACTCCGCCCAGCACACGCTCGAGGTGTGCTCGAGATGGGCGATGCTGCGTCGCGATCTGACATCAGTCATCGGAGGGGCAAGTCTCTGCCGAGCGTCATCACCGCGATGCTCGATGATGACGAGTCCTAGACAGCGATGGTCTCCTTCTGCGAGGTAGTAATGTCCCAGAAGGAGGCCGACGAGTGGATGAGAGATGAGTATATCTGTACCTTATCCACAGTTAGCAGAAATCGGTGTCGCCCGTCTAGAACGCTTCCAAAAGGTGGAGCAGCTAAAACAACATTTTTGGAACAGGTACCACACGGAGTACATACATCTACTGCAACAGAAGACCAAGTGGCCTACATCTTCCGGTGACATTAAACTAGGGTCTCTAGTCCTCATCAAAGAGAAGGCCCTGCCGCCTCTATTATGGTCTCTTGGACGTATTGTGCAGGTGTATCCAGGAAGTGACGGAGCGACAAGAGTCGCGGAAATCAAGACAAAGAGGGGCACGATACGGCGCGCCTTCAACTTTTGCCCACTACCTCTTTGAAGCTTACCCTTCAACCTGGGGAGCTTGTTCGAGCGATATCGCCCGAGCGCTGCAACGGGGGCGCAGCGGGTAGCGGGCGGGGGCCGCTGCACGGTCGGTCACCCCGCGCATGAGGCTACTTGCATCGGGACACCACCGGCGACGGACGTTACCTCTCATTTTTCTTGATATTCATAGTTTTATACGGTGCAATATACCAGCTCAGTATACAGTCCACTAGTTTTATTTCTATCAAGTCCTAGGACCCTATACATCGGTCAGATGAGAGATCACGCGGGCGACAAACGAAGGTGCGTAGGAGGCGCTACTTAATGCACCTCCAGTAATGCACCTGTACTGTACAGGATGGGAACCTGGGCCTAGTATGGCACGACGTCGCGGGGACTGCTTTTGCCTCTGCTCTCTTTTGCTTGGCCGAGCAGTCCCCCCTTATGAGGAGTAGTCTGGCCTTCGCCGGGGCCAGTCTGTCGCTGAGGTAATCCCGTTGAACGCAGATACGGGACCCTCAAAAAGCGGCTTTAGGAGTTCGCAGTGGTTTTAGTTTACGAGTAGGGCACTCTCAGGTGCGAGTCTCACATAGGGTCAGGATTTACCCGATATTCTGGCTACATGCGTAAAAAGTATTTCCCTGCGATAACAAAAAAAGATGTAGTGTAGGTATACCAGTCAATATCAATCAGCGTTGGTACTGATCGTCATCAGTATTGCGCTGGTCGTGTGTTCAGCAGTTTGCGTCAGTCTATTTATCATTTATATTCCTAAAATGTATTTGTTTCTCCTACAACTTATTTTATTTTTGGGTCGATTATTCCTTGCAATTGACAATAAACCACACGCGCGAAGCCTCTGAGTGCGCCGCGGTGGAGCCCCTCCTTAATATAGGTAATAATAATAAAATGTAGAGAACATTTTTTGTTTAAATTAAGCATAAATCATTGGCTCGTTCTGGAAGATAAGACTGCTGCTGAACGTCAACTCGTGACATTACTGGTAGATACGCTGATGAGTGGTTCGACTGTTGACTGCTGTATAGGCAATCCTAAGGCCGACCTATAGGACCAGCTACTGCAAACAAATCCTTCTCATTTAACTAGAGGACTTTGAAGTCCAACAACCTTCCTTCTTCCCGAATGCGATTTCCACTCAGTAAAATTATAAACATACAAATTAAAACAAATGACAGAAATTATAGGAATATGGTAACAGTTATTACTATATAATAAAATGTCTAAACACTCAATGCTGGGATGATTATATTTTTCTTAATCAGTTAGATATGTATAAAGTATGAGGAACAGCGGGCGTATAATAAATAACGATAATAACATAAGGAAAACCTTGTCACGGCCTACCGTATAGTGTCAGTAGGTACAATCATTATTAATTCATCATTATTACATTATAATGACGTTTTATGTACATTTAAATCAGTCACTTGATCGCTTGACTATTGACTCATTATTAATGATTAATTATTACTGAAACTTATCTTGTAATAATTTATGTTGTAATGGGTTGAAACGAATTTACAGCGGTCAGTTGAGGTTTGATGAAGATTTTGCTGTTCATCGGGCTGTACGGCAATATGGGCGAGCGCCCTGAGGACGGATAACGAGGCTCTGCTGCGGCTTGCGACATCCGCAGAGGGTCATCGTTGTCAGGGCCTTCCGTGCATACCGTACGACCTTAATCGAGGCTGCGTGTGTAGGTACTGGAGGGCTCAGCGCCGTGGGACCTGGTTGCAAGGGCCTAAGTGCAGACGTGGAGGAGACGACGAGGAGAGAAAGAGGAGACCTCCGAAGAAGTGGAATCCTGGCGAAGCCGCCTGCGAAGGCGAGTGCTCCGTCAGTGGAAGGAGAGGCTGGAGGAGCCTAGTGCGGGACACCGCACCGTGTCGGCCGTCGGTCCAATCCTGGAGCAGTGGATTGATCGGCGGCACGGCATTATCACCTTCCACATTGCGCAGATCCTGACGGTGCACGGCTGCTTCGGAAGGTATCTGTGGAAGGTGACAGGGGCGCAGGACTCGCCAGGATGTCATCACTGTGACAGCAGTGAAGACACAGGAGACTATGGCGGAGTGCCCAGCTAGGGCGAAGGCAAGGGCGCCCCACATCGCTAACCTGTCGCTCCCTGCGGTCATCCGAGCGATGACCGTCAATGAGAATACATGGCACGTGGTCCTCTCCTTCTGAGAAGACGTGATGTCGCAGAAGGAGATTCCCACAGGAGAGCGCGACAGCGACAGGCGGTCGCACCGCCGCCGTGAAGGACTTGTGCGCGGCCGATCGGGGGTATTCTTTCGCGCGCGCGTAATGTACGAGCTATAAGGCCCTCTTATGTGTTCAGGGTGCCTAAAGCGGAGTAGGAGCAGGGGACGCCATCCCCCTACCTCCAGAGGAGAGTGCCGAATAGCATGCCGTCGAGGCCCTGTGGACGTCCATAGCTCCCATAGAGCCGGCCAGATGACGAGGACAGCACCGCTGGGGTTTAGTGTGTAGAATCTGCTTCCACCTCACAATCTCTTCGGGCGAAGAGAGTCCCACATAACCTTCGCGGTAACATAAGAACAAACCCCCTTTTCTGGAGTCGAAGTGAGTCTGATGATTGTGAGGGCAGTTATATTATTAATTATTAACTTTAGTAGTAATTCGTAACTAGTGTGATTTTATTTAGAACGAACGAAACGAAAAATCCATAATTACACCGAATACAATAAAAAATGTACCTACAATTACTAGAATGAATATTAAATATTATTTTACTCTATTAGTTTAACAAAAATCATTTTTACTTTAAGTCAAGTTTGTTATAAACAAAAGGTTACCTATTTTTGTGCAGTCATTATGCAAATATAATCAGAGTTGAATTCAAAGGCCACGCGTGTAAATAATATTTTAACTCGTCAAGGTTAACAACATGTCTTCAGATTGCATTTGGTAAACACATTATATTATCTATAAATTCCGTTCGGATATTTGTCTAATTTTATTGTTCTCTCTGGTGGTCAATCAATTGAAGAGGCTTTATTTTTTAATTATAACTAGCTGTTGTTCGCAGCTTTGCCCGCGTTAACTTAGGTTTACTGCCGCACCGTGATGATGATTATTTTGTAGCCTACTGCCTAAGTTACTCCTTATAGCATTAGCTATCTAACAGCGAAAATCCCATCAAAATCGGCCCAGTTGTTTCAGAGATTAGCCGGAACAAACAGTCAGACAAAAATTTTAAAAAAGGCTATTTTGGTATATTTACCGTGAATAGGTACATCCATTTGCATTCAATAAAAAGCGGTTATTTTAATATTACAAACATACACTCCAATTTTATTTATCTGTATAGATTATGACAACAGATTCAGAGGATAGCTTTATGTTACAGTATTCCCTTACTAGCTGATGACCTACTTGTGTTTTAAGTAGAAGTTATAAACATTGTATATAATGTTGGTCGCTAACCGTTTCTTACTTTAATACTAGTTGTGACCCGCACCTTCGCCCGCGTTAAATTAGAATCATCCGCATCCGAATTGATGATGACTTTTCGTATAGCCGATGTTCTTCCTTTTTTTTCCTCCGGGAAATGCTCTTTGACATTCCACGTGGGAGGCGCGACTCCTCAGGCAGGTATGTGGGACTCGACGGATGGTAAGGTGGACGCATCTCTACCTACTAAAACCCGGCAAGTGCCACCAATGCCGCCTTGTGCTGGGTTCACCTTAGGCTACTGAGCCTCACCGCCACGACAAGGCTTGAAACATGTTGGGGAACCGATGTTCTTCCTTACTTAGTCATATACAGTAACCAAAATAAGCTCTTAAATATCATCATGTTAACTAGGGATTGTACTTTCTTATCTAAGGCCTATCTTTATATATATATTTCTTGTGTGCGTGTGTATGTCACTGAACTACTCCTAGACGGCTGGACCGATTTTGATGAAATTTTTTGTGTGAGTTCAAGGGGATTCGAGGATGGTTTAGATTCACAAAAAATATATTTTGTACAGGACAACATCCGTCGGTGCCACTAGTTAATATGTAAAATGGAGAGAGTTCACGAACATCTCTACAGAGATTTTATTTTACGAAAGCGGGTGAGCCATCCTTGTGTTTGTAAATGTGCATGTACATTGTCTTTGTGTGCGTAAACTCGTGAGCGCTCAGTTCTACGCTGAATAGGCTCCATGTATGTCCACACACACAAGAACGCACGTCTGTCGCATCACCACTACAGATATGACCCACTCGCTTTCGTGAAATAAAACAACTGTACCATCAACAAACAAAACAATCAAACTATTCGGTGGAATGAGACACACCCATTATAACATTTATCAACAACCTTGTTCATCTCTTACCGGTAGAAAGAGTAAGGTCGTCTAACAAAAATACTAAATACACGAGTCTTTACGATGCTAACAATATTTTAGTTTTCATTGGGATTAAATATCATGAACACAAAGAATGACAGCTTTTTAAAATTTTGATCAATCATAATAATCTCATCTCAATCTCAATCTAATGTCATATTCTCTTCTTTGGGCACAGCTCCCAAATGGAATTGCCAGAGTCAGAGTTGAATAGGCGAGGGATCAGACGAGCCACATGATGGAAAATGGTCAGCGTCGCCCATGAACATAAGTTAACCTGGAACGAGCCCAGGCAACTGTGTTGCCTATCCTGAGACATAAGATGTTAAGTCTCGGTGACAGTAATTACACTGCCTGTTTTGCCCTTTTTCCGAAACACAGCAAAGCTGTTTCACGGGAGAAACAAGCAATGGTGCCCTTGCAGTCGGGAGCGCGGCACAGCTCATCCCTCCCACCGCATCGGTGCGGATGATGAACCTCACTGATGGTTACGGTTTATGAAGCTGGTCATTTTTCCTCTCAGCTGAGCATTGTAAATAATATATACATCGTATACCTAAGGATTAACAACCAGAAAAATAGCAACTATGTGAAAGTCATAAAGATCATGTAAATATTGCCTCAATTTGTATGCAGTTAAATATTATCATGTTTGAAAAAAAAAAACAACCAGTCACAGGGACTGCCGAAGAAAAAAGAAACAAAACAATTAAATTCAAACACATATAAAAAGATTATGACAACCTATACAATTCAAACGGCGCACAAAATGGCTGCATGACATAATTTAGAAGCAACACAATTTGCAAAACAAATATTGCGTCTTATATAAATAATTCAAACGTCAAACTGCGTTTCCAGCGGCTCGCGTGCGGTGTCGCGAGTCCACGTCATATAAACGTCAAACTGCGTCTCCAGCGTTTCGTGTGTGGTGTCGCGAGTTCAGAGATTTTCTCATCTCAAAATATGCGTACCGCGCTAAAAGAAGTTTACACTTTAAAATCCCTGAAAATAATTTAGTAAAGCCTGCCGTAAAATATTGTATTTTCCGTACGGCGTTTTGAATGGGGTAATTGGTGTCTAGAGAGTAGTCTAGACTCTAGACGGACTGAAGGACTAACGGGCACCCAGCCAAAGGTTCGAGGACTCCGGTGCAAGTGCAATGCCATTAAAATATAGTTTTAGAACTCGTTATAAAGAAATAGAAACGAGGAAATGCATAAATTTGAATTTCTTTTATTTAAAAGAAGATATGACGATCTCTGTGCATGAGTCGGTCCTAGTTGTGATTGACAGGGAGATTCCCCGTCTTGGCGTTTATTGAAAGAGGCCTGCTGATGATGAAATGTATTAGTAAATTATACGGAATAAAAGTTATTTGTGTCAATGCAAATGGAAGCAACTCTTTAGACACTTTAGAGTCTAATAACTATCGTAAATATTACGATTATATTTATATTTATTGATAAATAAAATAGATTGTTTCTGCACAAATACAGAGATACTAAGAAAAAAATCATCATCATCATCAGCCTCTATCCGTTCACTACTGAACATAGGTCTCCCTCAATGAACGCCAAGACGGCCGATCCCTTGCCACTCGCATCCAACACGGACCGGCCACCGCACGAAGATCATCTTCGTCTTTAGTATATAGTATACTAAAAACGTCAATCGTATAAAATAATGCCAGAAAATCTATCGCACAGCTTATATTTTCTTGAAAACTATGGCCAAGATTAAAAACAGCGGAGGCAAAACTTAAGGCTTTATTTTAATCTTGCTTTTCTTTATTTGTACATCTTGAAATAAAAACGCTGACAAACTCTCTTGACAAACTGGTGACTATAAAGAGCGTTTTAAGGCTAGAATTGCTGAATGATAGACCTATAGCTTTTTTATATTGCTTGAGATAACTGAAAAACGTTCATCCTGTGTTGTGTTGTGCTATGGATGCGTTCATTAAAGAGTTTCCCAAAACTAAATGAACCTGACCCAGGTAAAACTCGCGTCTCTAGATAGGTAACGTGAAGAAGACGGTAAAAGACGGACAGCCGCTTTCTTGAAGTGTTCATGATGGTTGACTCCAGCCAGAAGCACGGCACAAGGCGTACTCATAGTTTCGTTCGTTAGTCGTTCTAGTTTACTATGTTTTGTATCTAATTAGATATTGTGATTCATTAAAACATTTCATCTGTCTTTTTATCGGTAAATATATAGTCTCAGTACCAGACGTTGTTTGTCCAGCCCATAGAAATGTAAATAATATTTTTTTTTGATTTCTATGATCCTGCCCTTCTTTCTGATTACGACTTTCTTGAACTTATTAAATATATAATATTAAAAAATTAGTATAATATAATGAGGCACCGTAAATACCTTTTTTTATTTATATATAAGTTATTTGTAATATTAAATGTTAACTCGGCTCTGTTGGATGGTAGTATGCAGATGGCATAAAATAACTCACGAATGTAACGGTTTTCGTTGTGACTTTACATTTCAGATAAATTTAGATTTGAATAAAAAATAGTGTTTAAGACATAATATACGTATGTTATTTTTATTTTATTTGAAACATTAATCAAATACATTTAATACCTACAGCTGCCTTATAATATAGGTATATGACATGATTATATCCTTAATGCCAAAGTTATTGTCTGTTATCTTGCAGGCTTAACCAATTTGGATAAATTTTGGAATTTATTTATTTATTTGGAGAACGGTACAGAAACAATTGCAAGAATAACAGAGTAGTATAAAACAGGAAAATAGATACAAATTGTTCCCTCTATGTCTCACTAAGAACATATTGTGATTTAGATTTTATACCAAGGTATGAAGTTACATTAGATCGTGGAAAAGGTCTTAAGGAACTTGAAGGAAATAAAATAGGGGGTGAAGTAGTATCGTATCAGTACTCAAGTTACAGATATAAACATCCATATTGATGCTTTTGGTAAAAATAAATGAAGAGAGTTTTAGAATTTACGAAAAGTCATCGGAATCAAGTAGGGGTGCAATGGGAGATAATAATATGAACTAGCTGTTGCCTGTAGTTCCTGGCACTAGTAGTTCCTGAGATTAGCGCGTTCAAACAAACAAACAAACTCTTCAGCTTTATAATATATAGATAATAGCGGTAAGCTCTTTATGTTACTTAATGGAATGATTTCGATGAAAATTGTCATAGTTCACTATGCCAAGTCTACCTCTAGGATAAATATTTCATACTCTCTTTCTTCATTACTTACTATTTATAAATAAAAGCTAGAAAAATATTAATAATTATTCTTCACAGACGAAGTCGCGAACAGCCAGTTAAAAAAACTAATAAACGCCTTGTTTATGTTTTTGACAAAGTATTTATAGAATTAGTTTGACTCGTCAAAATATTGAAGCTGTCAAAAGCAGTTGCGTCACTCTCCCTCCACCCCTGGACTGGGGAGGGTTCATCCCACATCGTGTCCCCCTCGTCAACGGCCGCTCATTATGATGTCAATGTAATTTACAGAATCTTCAAGTGTAATCTTTGAGTTCATTAGAGGCTTTTGTCAGTGAAGGCGATTTGATGGTAATATTTGAACAAATTGTGTGGTCAGGTACTCTCGACTTTGACAGAGCAAAATATTGTATGATAAGTAGGTACCTATAGGAACGTATATGATAAAAAAATGCCTACTCGTCTGTAAAAAGGTGTTTTTTTATTTTCTAATTTCTTTTATTCATAGCACATCTTTATATATATAATTCTTCTGTGCGTGTGTATGTCACTGAACTCCTCCTCAGCGGCTGGACCGATCTTGATGATTTTTTTTGTGTGTGTTCAAGTGGATTCGAGAATGGTTTAGATTCACAAAAAATGTACAGGACAACGTCTGTCGGGGCCACTTGTGAAATATAATAATATTAAAATGTTTTTTTCTATAATTAAATCTTTTTACTTCTTTTCCTAGTACACAAAGTTCTCATGAGCGTGGAATGGATCGATGTGGAGTATTTTTTGTGAATGTTTGTCAACCTAATAGCAAGTCTAAGATGTATTAACACGTAATCGAAATTCCAAATTAAAGTAACAAAATTGGAATGCCGTAAATAGTACCAATGCGCTTATCTCGTTTATTTATTCGTGTTCCGATATACTCATGGTCTATAAAGCTATTTTAATCAGCCATTAGTATGCGCCGGCAGCCATCAATTACGAGTCCTCTATATACGGGCCCTCACCTTAGATGGGTTACTTGTCCCGCCGAATAATATCCACAATTTCTGATAATCTATTAACATTTTTCTAACCGGTCATATTGACATTATGTTGTATAATTTAGCTTTTATTTTATTATGTATTTACATAATCTGATAAAACTTTAACGATAAAATTAACGTCAAAGTGAAATGATGAATTTTATATCAAACTAGCTGTTGTCCGCAGCTTCGCCCGCGTTAATTTAGATTTACAGCCGTACCCGGATTGATGACGATTATTTTTATAGCCTAAGTTACTGTTTATAATATCAGTTATCTGCTAGTGCAGTCCCATCAGAATCTTCCTAGCCGTTACAGAGATTATCCGAAACAAACAGACAGACAGACAGACCTGTCTATCCGGACAGGCAAAAATTGTAAATATATTTTGGTATACTTATGTAGGTACCCATTTATGCATTTAATAAAAAGCTGTTATTCTAATATTACAAACATACACTCATATTTTATTTATCTGTATTGATTTTTTTTTTCGCAGGGAAATCCTTATGGATGCAGCCAGGATCTTCGGGTAGATCCTGACCCAATGTGGGACTCGCACCTGGGAGTGCCCACCCTAACTAAAACCACTGCGAGCGCCTTCAGCCGCTTTTTGAGGGTCCCGGATATGCAGGCAACAGACAGGATCACCTCAGCGACTGTATTGATTATTAAGACAATCTTTACGTCATTGAGTTTTTTAATAATATGTAAAATTGTTAATTTAAAACGACAACTCTAGGTCGCTGGTCATTAAAATACGTATGTATGTATACATATGTATAAACGATGTAGATTTTCCATAATATTGTAACGCATTTCTCGACAAAATGTTTTCTTAAATGTTTCTCATTCTGTAAGTAATGTAAGCAGTTAAAATAGTAAAGCCAGCAAGCCGGTAACAGTTGCGTGCGTGATGTTGCTCTCCGAAAAAACTCGCAAGCAGTCGGACCAGTTCCTCGCTTCGCAGAAACGAGAAAAAAACCAAATTGCCATTTAACTCGGCGAGAGACGGGGGAATGTCGTCAAGGTTTTCAACTTTACACGCTCCAACTGAAACTCAATGTTACGAGTACTTGAGAAAATAACACTTTAATGTTGTTCTATTTTAATTATGGGTTGGATACGAGTAGTACAATAACAAAGCTGAAGAATTTGTTGAAGCGCTAATCTTGGGCATTATCGGTTGGTTTCTAAAAATCTTTTTGTTTTTTATTGAGTAAGGTATAGGCTATTTATTTTGAAGGTTTTTTTTCTTTTAAGATCGGTAAAACCATGCGGAATGATTGTGGAATATAAGCCTAGTTGTCCATAGCATACGAAATAAATTATCCCAATTTTTAGGTGAAAGAAGTATGCAGCATACATGATCTATCCGTATGGTGCGGCTCAGCTCAGCCTAGCTTGAGCCGCTGCACCTTGGGCGAAGCGAATTTAGCCGAAGGGGCTCTTTGTACCCCTCTTATAAGAAGGGGGACAAAAAAGCATGGGCAAGGGGAGAGGACGGGAACCTCACCCCATTGTACTATCCTGACGTTGGGAGGGGTTGTTCTGTGGTGCGGGACAACCCCTCTCTGGAGGTGGCGTCGGTCCCTTGGGCGACTGACTAGCCGTCGAAGTGCCCTGTTTACTCATTAGATCCAGGCACCTCCCCAAAGGCGGCATTGGTGACATTCGCCGGGTTTTAGTGGTTAGAGCTGCGTCCACTTACCAACTTTCGGGCGCAACGAGTCCCAAATACCGGCGTGGGGTGACCCACTCCCCCACGGGATGCCTCAGAGAATTTCCCGGCGTTAAAGAAAAAAAAATACATGATCTGTCCATAGGAAAAATTTTGTTCTACGAATTAGTCAATGGATAGATTTAACAATACCTATTAGTCAATGGATAGATTTAACAATACCTATTAGTCAATGGATAGATTTAACAATACCTATTTAAGTGATTATTATTACATGTATGTACGTGTTATTTTATAAAGTACTTTTTAGAGCAATTTAAAATTATCTTTTTTACAATTTTATTAATACTTTCCTTTTCCATTCTACACATAGAGTGCGCTGCAAAATATGTTGCTGTTAACTAATTAAATTTTGTATTACTTTATTCAGTTTATAGCTTTAAGAATGAATACTAATTCTAATATTTCTGCTACTTTCTAAATAAATAAAATGTTTATAATCACATAATTATACATATTATGCTAATTATAATACATAATGACTATATTGTATATATTAGTCTATGCTAATATTATAAAGAGGTATAGTTTGTTAGTTTGTGAGGTTGTAGGGGTAATTTCAGGATCCACTGAACCGTTTTTGAAAGTTCTTTTACCAATAGAAAGCCACATTATTTGTGAATGTTATAAGATATACAAATTATAAACATCAGTCCGGGCACGGCTGTATTTCTACGTTAACGCTGGCGAGGCTAAGGTACAATGCAATCTTGAAGCTAATTTAATTTATAAGCAGAATTCTAAAACCATATATATATACCTATTGATTAGAGAATGTCGGAAAAAAGTTAGCGCTTCTTTAGATGTACGATCTGATTGGTATTAATATAATGAAACAATTTTTACGGATTTTATCGCGGTTTATTAAGATTTTTACAAGCCCGACGTTCCGGATACTTTACTATGGTACTTAACATCGGGATTGTAAAAATCTAAATAAGTCGCAATTAAATCCGTAAAAGCTGTTTCAACGTAATGAGCGAAATTCACGTAAACGTTAGAAAATAATATCTGATTGGTGTTGTGATCATCTTCATTATCTTAACCTTATGGCAATCTCTGCTAGACACAGGATTCTTTCAACAAAAACAGTTATTTAAAAAAAAATCACACGATTGTAAAAAAACGCAAAAAATTAGCCATTTTGTTTTTATAAATCTTTATATAAGTATGTATGTACCTCACAGTTAATACGAATCTAACGACATCTCTCAAGCAAAAATTTTTCGAGCCGTTCAGGTCGTAGAGCGTGCCAAACAATTAAGGTAAAGGCGCAGTCAGGTAAAAATCATTGCTGTGTATCGGAAAGTATGGCGGGAGTATGGCACCAAGAATTAATATCATAAGGTCAATAGACAACACATTAATAAGATCTTTGGGTTAGTACCTATCTTAATATGAACTTTGTTCTCCTCCTAAATAAATGTTTATGGGTGATATTGGCCATTTTCCTACAGGCGGCTGTTTGTTTGCCTATCCAACTAACATAAAACACATTTTGGAAATGAAAACTTTTTTTGGCGCACCGCACAGAGATTTTTGTGGGCTGTGAGAGAGGCTGATCCGTCACGCTCGGAGGTGAAAGGCTCGATCGGGTGAACTCGGGACCGCCGAGTGTGCCCGAGCGAGAAACTTCAGTCTTCACTGCTGAGTGCTGTGTTTACACGAAAAAAGTGACACGTAATTGTGTATTGTGAAAGGGACAACAAATGATGTAGCCTGGAGGTTACAATAATTGTAATAATTCCGAAGTGTTAACTTTTTTATCTCAAATAATTGCAATAATGGCATAAAAAAGCGCAGTAAATTATAATTGTATTTCACCATACATGATACCCATTGATACCTAGTACTTTCTATTGATAAACTAAAATTCTAAGTTATAAGTTTTCACTTCTATCGGCAGTCCCTATGACTAGTTGGGCTTTTCTTATTATATATCTAATATATAATACCCTCGGCGTGTACATTTTAAGTATTTCTTGTGACGTACTCACATCTGATGTAAAAAAGGTGTAAAAAATAACACATTAAAAGGTGACAGATGGTTGGAGCTCAGAAAAACCTAAACGTTTTCCTGTAACCGATTCTACAAATAGCTTATTTGGATGACTTTGTCTGTATTCGCGGGAAGTAAAAAAATTTGTTTCCTAGAAAATTGATGTCAACAGTATTGAATCACCAGGTGTGTTTCTGGTTTACCTACTTGTGATTAAGGATAGGTTTCATTCATATTTAAGTCCTTATACTCAGTCACCAATTTATCATCATCATCATCATCAGCCTCTATCCGTCCACTGCTGGACATAGGCCGCCCTCAAAGAACGCCAAGACGGCCGATCTTTTGCCACTCGCATCCAGCACGGACCAGCCACTGTACGGCAATCACCTTCTTGTATAAGAGCCCATAATTAGGTTTCAGCTCGTTCCTAGCTTGGTATATAACACTTATACCTACTGTAAATTTTTAAACTTTTATCAAAATCAATTTAGGGGTAGCATTAATAAATATAAATCATGTTCAACATCAGAACTTCTTCCACTATAACGACGGACACGCTGCAGTTTGACTTAGTTAATCTCCAGTGTCGTTTTCAGTGTTTTCTTTGCATGGAATTTGCTCATGATATTTTTACGTTTAGCTCGTGGTTGTCAAGATTAACAGGCAATCCCCACCATGGTTCAGGTCTTGTTATGGCGGTGGGGCTCAGTAGTCTAGGGTGAGCCCAGCACCTTGGGCGAAGCGAATTGAGCCGAGGGGGCTCTTTGTACCCCGCTTATAAGAAGAGGGGACAAAAGAGCAGGGGGCAAGGGGCGAGGACGGGAACCAAACCCCATTGTACTGTCCCGATGTTGGGAGGGGCTGTTCTGTGGTGTGGGACAACTCCTCTGTGGAGGTGCCGTCGGTCCCCTGAGGGACTGAGTAGCCGTCGAGATGCCCTATTTGCTCAACAGATCCGGAGCACCTCACCAAAGGCGGCACTCGCCGGGTTTTAGTGGGTACAGCTGCGTCCACTTACCAGCGAGTCCCACATACCCGCCTGGGGACACCCACTCCCCCGCGGGATGCCTCAGAGCAAAAACCCCGGCGTTAAAAAAACAGGCAATAAACATTGATGGCAGCAAAAATGTAGGTTGCTTTTTATAGAAATGGGGCAAACGAACGAACATACTTGATATAACAGAGGGTTTCATAGAAATATGAGTATGCTCGTATGTGCTATAATAATCTGAGAATATTTGTAAGTCATGACTTCGCCGTAAACACAAAAACATGTATGAATCTTAATAAATAAGACGGAAAGACCAATAGTTAATACTATTGGTCTTTCCGCACAGTTAACAACACCTATAACACAGCTAATATTATTTACTACACACCGATGGAAGAGTATGCGGCTTGACCATCTCTATCTGTCACTATATGAAAATAGAATATATATAACAGGCAGATCCCACTGATCTGCCTGTTATATACTAAACAAGATTGATCTGTCTTAATGGAAGGGAAGGACACTCTTGACAGGGAAAGTGGTAACCAGTATCAAGGTAAAAACTTTCCATTCATCATGGCTTAAGGAATACCAGTTCGGAATAGATAGATTGATTTTGGCAACTTTCATCACCTAGGTACCTACCATATAGTCGCCAGCTAGTTTTTTATGTAGGTATAGCACACCCAATTTCAAAGTCACTTTGACCAGTACCTATCTCGTCTCTTTCTCTTGAAGGGTAGGTGGTATTTATGCAGACGAGCATAAAGCGCGATATTGAAGTTTATCGGAAATTTCATTTATTATATTAACCGAATGCCGGGATATCTCCAAAAATGTAAATTACAAAAAAACTCAAATATTTTGAATTTGATGACGGCAGCATGATTTACAATCAGTGTCGGTAATATTTTATTATGTAATCTCCAGCCATGACTAAAATAAATTCCAAGAGCATAACCATAAATTAAATAATTATATAACCTTTGCATACTATCTACTCTATAAGAGTAGATGCCATGCTACTTTGCAGCCGAACGGGGCCGGCACGACCGAGGTGGTACCTCTCGCTCACATAATACCGGCGTCAAGTGACAGCTATGCAAACTCACAAACCGAAACGTGCGGTTTGTGAGTTTGCGGGTGCCCATTGGGAAGGATAGGGAAAAGGAGGGCACGCATCTGTATAACCTTTCGTTGTCTGGATGTGTAAGGGCGTCGAGAGTCACCATAAGGCCTCGACTGCTCAGTTGTAGTATTAAAAATACCATTATTACTGTTACCATCTTGTCTTGCTAATACAGAGGTTTTTGTTCTAAAGATTTTTATTTTATGAAATTAATTTATAATATTTTGACGTGACAACGTCTAATAAATAGATGAACGCCGGCTGCATGCACGAAAAAGGATGACTCATTGTCCCATTACGCTCATTATCCCGTTACGCTCATTGTCCCGTTACGACATGATTCAATTTTATCCATAAAAGTATGCAATCATTTCTTTTTTTTTCATTTCATTAATCTTTTGTTATGACGTTGCCACGTTAAAGTATCGTCCGTAAACCAACTTTACAGGCAACCAATTTTTTAATACTATATGTTGTTAATTCTGTAAGTTCTAGTATGTACATACATTTATTATTAGTATTATTATTACTTTGATTTACTCCTTAAATGATTTGTTATTGGACAACAATGTACAGCCATTCAATGCAAATACACGCTATAGAAATGTCTGCATTGTTTGTGGTTAATACAATACAAGTAGTAATTCATTATATTGATATTTTACTTATATAATCTAAATTTAGTAATATCTAAATAAATCATACAAAACTCCATGTCAGAAATTGAATATATATTTTTGAAAAAAAAATAGCTTTTTTTGCACGACTAATAAAAATAAAAGCAATCAAAAAAACCTTTTTTGCATTGATAATGATGAAATGTCTTAAGATTAATAATATAATATTATTCATATGAGGTATTAACGAATATACGTTGGTACAGTGTTACTATGTACATCTAGGTAATATCGCTCTCCTTAAATCTAAACGCCATCGTGAGGATTTTTTTGTTCTTCGCTGAAAGAGCTCAAAAATATTATGGATAAATTTTCAGATGCTTGCGCAGTTTTTTGATGTCTATCTATACGTGCGAAGAAAACCGTAGGCATGTCGCAAGGATGCGCGAAATAATTTTGCCGCTGGAATGTGTTGAAAACTCCTGTTGGGCCGACTTTATCGAGCAATCTCTCAATTAATACCGAGATTAACTGTTGCATCGGTAAGTCCGCCACGATGTTAGTGCACGAAATACCTCCCCACCATGGTTCAGGCCTTGTCGTGACGGTGGGGCTCAGTAACCTAGGGTGAGCCGCTGCACCTTGGGCGAAGCTAATGAGTAATGACGTTGGGAGGAGTTGTTCTATGGTGCGGAACAACCTCTCTGTGGAGGTGGCGTCGGTCCCTTGCGGGACTGACTAGCCGTCGAGGAGACCCACTCCCCCGTGGGATGCCTCAGAACATTTCCCGGCGTTAAAGAAAAAAAAAGTGCAAGAAACACCTGTCCATCAAGACTATGATGATACAGATATCCATTGTATCATGTACGAGTGTCTATCAAATCTGTGTCTTGAGCGGAGCTGAGATCTGGACATCGTATCATAAACAAGAAAGAAAGATCAACACGTTTCATATGCGAGGTCTTCTTAGCATTTTGGACATAACTTGGCAGGACAAAATTACAAATGAGGAGGCGCTAAAGACTGCACAGCTGCCTAGCATAACCGCTCTACTCAAACAAAGAAGATTGCATTGGTTAGGGCATGTGTATATCTCGTTTGCCTAGTAAAACTCTTTTGGGTGAAGTCTTGTTTTTTTTTTATAGAAGAGGGGGCAAACGGACAGTCGGTTCACCTGATGGTAAGTGAATAGCGACATCCACAGACACCCGCTATACCAGGAGATCAGCAGGTGCGTTGCCGGCCTTTTAGATGTGAGTATGCTTTTTATTATCGTCAAATGCCCCAAAGGTCACCCCATGTTGAGATTTAAGGACAGCGTGAAGCGGGACATGATCCCTTTTGATATTGACTGGGCTGGCTGAGAGGATCTCGCCGGGGACCGCAAGGAGAAAGACCATTGCTGATGGTGTTAGTGTGCATGATAGTACATGGTTAGAAGTGCTGGCTAGTTTACGCGCAAAAAGTCACAGTTGTGCTAATAATCCCCCACCACCTGGGGACCTCCAGTCTTCTTACCACTGCACATTTTGCGGTCGGATCTGTAAGTCCCGGATTTTCTTATTAAGCCACGAAAATAAATACCGTAAAAGTCTAAATAATTGACGCTCTTTTAATCATCTCTCAAAGATGTAATAGGCCAATGATGACTATGTAAATACCGTTATTATATCCTATTAGTATTTAATTGATTGATATTAATTAATATTCTGCCCTCGTCAAAGTATTAGTTATCTTATGTCTTTGGGTTAAGGTAGGTTTCAGCATGCGTTTACTATTGATTGTTAATTATTGTAGTAGGTATTGGTTTGACGTGAAGTTCCTGAGAACTGTCAAGTGTTTATATTGTGTTGTGTTATTTATATGGGGTTGCTCTGTGGTGCGGGACAACCCCTCTGTAGAGGTAGCGTCGGTCCCTTGCGGGACTGACTAGCCGTCGAGGTGCCCTGTTTGTTTTCTAGATCCGGGGCACCTCACCAAAGGCGGCATTGGTGGTACTCGCCGGGTTTTAGTGGGTAGAGCTGCGTCCATTTACCAGTTGTCGGGTGCAGCGAGTCCCACATACCCGCGTGGGGAGACCCACTCCCCCGCGGGATGCCTCAGAGCATTTCCCGGCGTTAAAGAAAAAAAGAAAAAAAAGGTGGGACGACGGTCTCCATACAGTGGCCGGTCGGATCGATAGTCTTGGCGTTCTTTGAGGGAGGCCTATGTTCAATAGTGGACGGATAGAGGCTGATGATGGTGATGATCCGAAAGGTAGTACATGTAAAAATTTAAGTAAACCGCAATCCGAAATTGGCGTAAATATTGTAATATCCTTAATAATGTTATATTTTCTCAACTTTAAAACGTATTCTTTATCGAAAACATTATTACCTACTTTTAATCAAATTATGTGTTATTAAATAAAACAGTAATTTATTGTAGGGGTCCACTTAAAAACTTAAAATTTAAATCATAAACCTTCGTTCGATATTTATGTTTCCGGTTACTTACTTATTATGAAAATTATAATTTTATTTTGGGGTCCTCCGTATGCATCGGTAACAAAAAACAAATTCGTTAACTGTTTTTTTTCTTCACCTTAGATAGGTACCTTATTGAAATAGATGGTTATGTATTTACCATTCTTTTTGATACTGAGCCTTACCGCCACGACAAGGCTTGAACCATGGTGGGGGCTGAACATAGACCTCCTTCAATGAACGCCACGACGGCTGATCCGTCGCCACTCGCATCCAACACGGACAGGCCACCGCACGGAGATCGTCTTCCCACCTGGTATGGCCGACCATCACTTGGTCTCGGTACCTGACTCTACCTAAACGCGGCCTCACAAAGTTTGTTTATTATTGTTTAATATTTTGATCTTTTGAACTGGGGTTTATGCCCCCGTTAATTTTCCATTAGCTTATCTGCCAGTTAGCCTACCCAACTAGCATAAAAAAGTATTATTGATTTATCACAGCTCCGGTAATGGTGGTATGGCGTGCGTGCGGTCGTCCTCGTTACGTCGACGGAATATCAAACGGTACGCGTCTAATGACCTAGGTACACGAGCTGTGTACTGCTCTCTTACTTAGAGAAGTGAATTATATGGTTGTATGACATTTTGTTGTGAGGTGGCCGGTCCGTGTTGGATGCGATGGTAAGGGATCGGCGTTCATTGAGGGAGGCCTATGTTCAGCAGTGGACAGATAGAGACTGATGATGATGACATTTTCTGTCACATAATTAAAGAGAAGTAAATAATAGGTGACCGATGTTAGGTTCTGGCTCCCTGTGCCATAAATAACAGCTGTCCTGTTATTTATGGCACAGGTAGACGGGATATAAATAATATTATGCTGTCCTTTGCAGAAGACAGCATGCCTGTATTGTTATCTGTAATCTGTACTGTAATCAAGGTGCAGGTACCAAGGAAGATACTTATTAATGAGCGTGACAGACAATACTAAACACTCGTAATTATAATTGACTTTTTCATCAATGGCTTCTTTTGGAAATCGCAAAAGTTAAATAAAAATACAGTAATGCTGATTACGACGATTGTTTATTTCCAAATTGCATTTGCAATGCAATAAGTGATATTTATTCTTTAAATTATTATGTTCAAAAATAATTCAATGGTTCTTAGTAAGTCGCCCCCGAAATATATGTGAGGTGCAATTAAGTCCAAACCCGAGTGAGTGTTCTCGGTAATGTTCATTCATTTTACGACGGCCGCCATATTCGGACAGACATTACATCAATTTATGATAGCGGGTACGATACACTCGACACACTTGTACACAAGTGAATTTACTTGATAATAAATGTCTTTCTTTTTATTTTAAATGAATTTTAACACAAATATGTATAAACCATTTTATAGAAACAAAAATCATAAAAATATATATTATAATATGTGCATGGAAAATTTTGGAAAATCACTAAAGCAGTTGAATGTTTTAAGAAAAACAAGAAGATCAATTTAATATTCTATAATGTCTATATTTTTGTAAACCGCTTTAATGTATTAATAATTTCAATTGTAATAATCTATAGACATAATTAACCGCTTTTTATTGAATGCATATGGATGTATAAACGGTACATATACCAAAATAGCATTTTTTACAATTTTTGTTTGTCTGTCTGTTTGTTCCGGCTAATCCCTGAAACGGCTGGGTGAATTTTGATGGGACTTTCACTGGCAGAAAGCTGATGTTATAAGGAGTAACTTGGGCTATAAATATAATCATTATCAATCCGCATACGGCTGTAAATCTAAGTTAACGCTAAATGTGTGATAATGTAAATAAATATTTTAAGAAATACGTACGTACGAAAGAGTAAATTTTATTTACTCTCATAATATGGTATGGAGAGAAATGCAATTGTTGAAGTGAAAACTTCTTTAGCCGCGTTGAGCACTTTTTGGTAGGGTTTAGTAGGTTCGTGTCGCTCACGTGCTAATGTGACATTATCATGTTTACCAGTATTCATGTCCTACTATAACCATCATCATCATCAGCCTTTATCCATCCACTGTTGAACATAGGCCTCCTTAAATGAATGCCAAGACGACCGATACCTTGCCACTCGGTATTACCACAATATACTCTATAATTATTGCGCTTAAGTTATAAGACAAAATTACTTTCGGACATTTCCATTCGGTTCGGTTCCGTGGCTTTTAAGTCTTCGTTTTACTAAAATTGTAAATAAATGTTAATTTTAATATTTTCGGAATGTATGAATGGATTTGCATAAAAATTTGCAAAATTATAGACAATTAAACATAGATTTATCTTGATAATAATTTTATACCAGTTATAGGTTTATGTGGGATAATATATTTGGTCGATAATGAGCTTGTTAATATACTCAAAAACCTTGTGCAACAGTTAGTCAATCACTTCAATTTTCAAAATTCAATCACCTTGGAAATATAACACCTATTTACATCATCTCTTACAAGATGGTATTTTCTACTTCTCCTGTATTTCACTTCCCCTGTATTTCTTCGATTAATTTCGTTGCTGGTTGCAAGGCAGCCTCAACGTAATTCTTGGGCTCTCAGTGGTTACCGCTGAGGGTCCTGACTATAAGGATTAGAACTGGTAACGAGTGGTGAGCCTAGCACATGTGATAGGCATTTTTTTATGTCATCAGGGGGCAAACGAGCAGTCGAAGCCTCACGGCGCCCAAACACATCCGCACAACCAAGGCCACACAGATGCGCCGTCCTCCTTTTCCCTATCCCCCAATGGGCCACCGGAAACTCACAAGCCGCACGAAACGCGACAACATAGCTGTCACTTGAAACCGGTGCTATGTGAGCGAGGGGTACCACCCCGATCGTACCGGCCCAATTCGGGTGCAATGTAGCATGGCACTACCTCTTACTAAACTAACTCAGCATAATAGATGGTTCTGAAAATCGGTGTTAGGGTATACTTCTAACTGAAGCAGAGGACTTACCTTTCCGTGAGACGCGCTGCTAATTAGTGAGCATTATTTTAAATGTATTTTTGTAGTCAATTTTGTGGTTAATTATTTCAATTTCTTTTTTTTCTTATTTTATTTATCGCTTGTTTTTATTTCGATGTTTTATTTTAATGTAGTAATTTTCACCTTATGTTATGTTCATTGTACAGTGTTGCTGTGTGTCATCGCAATTCGAACTTATTATTATTATTTTGTAATAAAAGTCTTAGAAATGTGCTGGCTATAGCATATATTAGATACTAATTACAATAAGATTCCTATGTCTATTATGCAGGTATTGTCCAGGTAAACTAGTTTATGTTCAGAGGCGTCGTCGACCACTTACCACCAGGCATCGAGCATATAACCGGAATAGAGCGGTAACGTTTTGTATAAAAACAAATTCCGCCAAATGTGCTGCGACGCTGCGCCGGTTCTGCGCTCTGATTGGCCGACTGATGGAAATTGATGAATGATTGGTCGACGGGATGTTACGTCAGTGACAATTCAGTGACCAGTTTCAGAATTTTATGGCTCATATTACAATTTACTACTGTATCCGGTGAGACAGTACGGTTGACAGTAATTCGATCTTGGATAAGCATGGTTGGACAATTTTCATGGTCCGCACTTTAGAAAGTTATTTTAGAAAGTAATATTTCAAAACCAGTAAAGCTACCACTGGGAAGAGACTAAATGTTATTTGACTTTGACTAGAAAGGCTATAAAGACAATAGCTAATTCTAGTTTGTTCTTGATCATTTAAATGTTTGGCATCTACGGGTTGTTGAGGTGAGTCAGATCAGTAAGATGACACAACATTTTACAATAATAATAAAGAGGTAATTGCTAGTATGTTAGTTGTTAGGTAATTTTCAAAACTTTTCATGTGATTAAAAAAAAATTTCACCAGTATAATGGTACGTTAGTGACATAGGATATTAAAGTAATTATCATTAGTCCCAATCAATCCTCATCATCGTCAGCCCGTATCCGTCCACTGCTGAACATAGGCATCCTTCAATGAACGCCAAGACGGCCGATCCCTTGCCACTCGCATATTACTACATAGTACATATATGTACTCAATAATTCTTCCGTCTAATCTTGATTATCAGTTATAATTAATTATTAATTAATTACCGGTCCAAATAAGTATGTAAATGTAAGATAAAGCGGGTGAAGTGGTAACACACAAACAGGTAACGATGACAAAACTGTTGTCTCACCGGGCGGTTCCCAACACCCTGTATCTACCGGTAACGAGGTGTGGAGATGACCGGTCGGTCGGCCACGCGCGGTGGGCCTGGGCCAGGGGAGCGGACGGCGAGCTGTTTGATGACACGAGTCAGGCCGTGCGGTCGAGCGGAAGGCATTGCGCAAACAGTAGCTCCGCTGTGTAGGGCTGACACCGCAGTTATTTGAATAATATATGAAATACATAAATCCTACTAATATTATAAACGCGTTTGTTTGGATGTTTGTTACCCTTTCACTCAAAAACTACTGAATGGATTCTACTGAAACTTTACAATAATATACCATACCATATACATCAGAAAGCATCAGAATAACTGATTGGTTTTATCCCCGTTCTCCCACGGGAATGGATAGTATGCGGGTAAAGCCCGGGGCGCTGCTTGTACAATTATTATAAAAATAATGAATATGTGTTTCTGTATAAAAGTGCTTATTCTATGTCGTAATTTTATTCCATGGATTTAATGATTATGAAATATTTTCCTTAAATTTTAAATGAAAATCTTATTTACCTACTTATTATTTTACATTCACGAGGTTATAGTTAATATTCGTCTGAGAAAACGATACATTTTGTATTTAATTATTAATTAAATTTTATAGTTTAGTTGAATAGTAATAGAGCTTTGAAAAGTTAAAGATATACTAAGATATCTAACCCCAATGATTTGTCTAAATTGCGAATGTGTAGTTTTATATGTGAAAGTCACAGTTTTAAGTTGTCGGTTAAATTATGGCCTAATAACCTCGGCTGATTACATATCAATACGCCTATAGTTGACAAGGTTCATCTAAAAATCAATTTAAATAAAGGGCAAAGGCTGATTTCAAACCAATGTTAGTTAATGTTTGGTACAATTTATTACATAACGATTTGTTAGTACATTGTCTAGCTGTGGCAACCCTGTGACCTGGACTTTAATATCTGGACTGCGCCGGTTGTACCATGTAGTATACAGTACGTCCAGCTCCAGACCTATATACCACGTCCATGTATATAGGTTAACGATTGGATTTAGCTGCAGGTCATTAAATGGAATGACAAAAGTTTACTTAATACTTGTAAAAAGATATTTAAATTTGTTTTTTTATTGTTGTAGCGAATTGATATTATATTTATTAAGTGATTTACTACAAAAGTTAAAGCAGTGAGCAAATGTAGGGCTGTTGACGTTAAAAATATATCTTTAACCTTTAAGATGTCTTAAAAAATTCTTCTGTGACAGTCGCTTTTTACAATAGAAATTAAAATTTAATTGTCTGTATTTATTATGCTGTTTGCCAATCTTTGCCTTTAGATGATGGTAAATGTGTGTTGTTTCTTTAAGTTAATGTTCGAACAAGATTATTTTAAGCGTTCTACTCACTTCTTGTGAATGATTGTTCAATAATTACATTAATACGTTTTAAATCAATCAGTATAACTTTTAAACCCATCTATTGTCGTGTCCAGCCTTATCCAATACAAGAGAACATTGTTCATACACAATAAGCGTGGCACAGGAGCTGCCATCGGCCACCCAACCGAGCGGCGTGACTGGCAACTTCATCCCGTACCAAATTAGATCCAAGTTTATCGCTCTCAGTTTATTGCCTGCTAACCGTTTAATGTGGCGGTTATTTTATCACTTAGTATTGCTGTAGAGAATCTGTAACAAAAAACATTTCCAGGAAAGTCATTATTGTCTATTGCCTATGTTTTAAATTGGAGAAAGACGGAGACGGACAGAGTTTGAGACGGTGTAGTGGGAAAGATAATATTAAAAGTAATGTACGAGTATAATGTGAAATCTTTCATTGTATTTCATAGCGGTTTATTAAGATTTTTAGATCCTGACGATTCAAATAATATAGAAATTATGGCCAAAGGAGAACATGAATGTTAATGTCACAAAATTATTCCAAAAAATCGTTACAACAGATATTCAGCAAATATCAAGATTTGTGTAAGAAAATAACTTGTGTAGAAATAAATAAATAAATAGTAAAATAATAAGGATAAAAGGTCAATTGAATTAAACTAAATAATCAAATACTTACTAGGTATACGATACGACTTAGGGACCTTCAAGAGAAGAGCATATTCATATCTGAAAGGCCGGCAACGCACCTGATAATCCACTGGTGTAGCGGGTGTCTGTGGATGTCGCTCTTCACTTACCATCAGGTGAACCGACTATCCGTTTGCCCCCTCTTGTATAAAAAAATAAAAATAATAATAATATAGGTAATCCTTAAATTGGTTACTGCAAGGACATAGAGATATAATGAATTCTTCATTCAATGTAATGCATATTGCATATCTCGAGAAGATCTCTGTCAACGATTTGAGGTGTGCCGTAGCAATAGTGAGGAGAGAATATTAATCAAGTTTAGATGTTCGTTTTACGTGACGCAGTGAAATGCAGATATCGGGGATTATGTAAATGCATGAAATTGCGAAATAAGAGAGATTCAAATCAAATACGACGTTTTGCTGAAAAATATATATACACTTACGACTTTCGTTACAAATTATAATTAAGGAGCTGTCCCCCGCACTTTTACCCGCCTTATTAATTGAATAGATATAATATAGAATAGATTGAATAGATACTTTTTCTTCAAATAGCCTTTTAACCTTACTTGATGATCGGGATAACAAATGAAAAATACTTGCGCATATTCTACTGGTAGTTAGAGAGATTTACGCATTCAAACAAATCAACTGTTCAGCTGTATTAAAGATGTTACGAGTAGTATAGATATTTATTGTAAATCAATTTTTTCGCATAACTTATTTATTCTTTTTGCATTTTTACTTTTAAGCATTATTATTTTATGGGTAAAGAATTTTTCTTTACTGTCTTGCTTATAATTGTTTGTCCATCTGTAGGCCTTTTGTAGTAAAATACAGTGATCATTGCCTGACTCGTCCGTCGTACCACTGGACCGCCGCGCGCCGTGATTACACACGGAATTATTGGAGTGAAAACAAACGTACCACAGATATCGTCTTTCGTACATTTTTAGGGTTCTGTAACATAAATAATATATTGTATTTATAAATAATAAGCACGAATATATGCGCTATATTAATCCGCCTTCTGAAAAAAAAACACAATAAGTTTTCTAAATATATATATTTTAATTTATTTATAAATCTTATTTTAAATATATTTGTAAAAAATTAACTAAAATAAATCCATGTGAACATGTCGGCGTGAAATTGTCGGCGGGTGTGAATTATCTCTTGCTGACAGTGCCGCGTGTCGCGCGGATCAAGACTAATTGGTCCAGAGATAAATGCACCCGTCTCCGGTACACTACCAGAAATCAGACGATTATATTTATAAACTGATTTCAAAGAAGCTAATACTATTAACATTATTATGTCCACAACTATGACTAAAACTATTACATTTTGCAGATATATAAAAAACATTCATAAATACTGTTGCAATGGATTTAAAGCGATTGCTAGTTATGCTGTATGAAACACCAAACACCAAGGAAGCAGTCATCCGAAATTTGTTCTCGTCCTAGATCGTACGGGTCTTCTAAAATCTAAATAAATGCGGGACCTTTTTTTTTCTTTAACGCCGGGAAATGCTCTGAGGCATCCCGCGGGGGAGTGGTTCTCCCAGGCGGGTAAGTGGGACTCGCTGCTCCCGAAAGCTGGTAAATGGACGCAGCTCTACCCACTAAAACCCGGCGAGTGCCACCGATGCCGTCTTTGGTGAGTTGTCCCGGATCTGTTCTGATCTGAGCAAACAGGGCACCTCGACGGCTAGTCAGTCCCTCAGGGAACCGACGCCACCTCCACAGGAGTTGTTGTTCCGCACTACAGAACAACCCCACCCAACGTTGGAACAGTACAATGGGGTGGGGGTACAGTGAATTCACCTCCTCACCCCTTGCCACCTGCTCTTTTGTCCCCTCTTCTTATAAGAGGGGTACAAAGAGCCCCCTCGGCTCAATTCGCTTCGCCCACCGCCACGACAAGGCCTGAACCATGGTGGGGAAATTAATGCAGGCCCTGCGTTATTCTTATAATAACGCAGGTCCTGCATTTCTCTTATTTGGCCAAAGACAACAAAAACGTCCACCTAAATTGACCTGTCATTTGTATCCATTAGGAGATTATAATTGAATCGAGTAAAGGTATATCTAGTGGAGTCGGCAGCTGTGGCAGCGGAAGGAGATAAGCCGATACGTTATCAGTGATAACACGCCTGACGCCACCTGGACTGTCGTAGGTACATTAGGTACAACTGCTCACGAACACGATTGATACTAGATTCATATTAGATCTAGAAGAAATAAAGATAGGGAAGAAACATTATTACGTCCGTCAAAGTCCATATAAAGGCATAAAAAAATATGAACCAAATTTACAACACAAAAGACAAATTTACCAACAGGAGAGTGCAATAAGTGTTTTTTTTTCAAGTTTAATAAACTAAATAAACGCTGTAAATAAATATTCAAATGTGTAACATATTGTATGGGAATATGAGACACTTGGAGCCCAATTCTCACTTTGTTTTATAGACAAAAAATATCTTTTGGCATTGAATTCATTATTTTCTTATCACCATCCCAAAATGAGAAAAAAGAATTTGATTTGCAACAATATATGAATATTTAGGACATAACCCTCTTCAATCAAACTGGTGGTTCTGGAGATGAACACTTTTTTTTGTTTTTTTTTTTTGCATTTGACATGCAACAGCCACAATTATGTTTAATTAAGCAAATATTACGTATAAGAATATACACTGACCTCCAAAAAAATCAACCCACCTTTGTTTCCCCGTCTTTAAGTACCTTTTATAAGCTCGATAGTCGATACGCACTGCTGATCGACTCAAATCAAATCAAATCAAATCAAAATATCTTTATTTAGTAGGTAACCACTCGTACACTTGAAATACGTCAAAAAAAGAAGTCAATAAAAAGGTGTAGTAATAAAAAAAACTCGTTATGAATGCAGACTCCCCCAATAAAAACGAAAAAAAATGAGGGTTGCTCTTTTGTCATCAACATAAAATACATAGTTTACAAATAGGTACATCATGTCCATGCAAAACCTAAACAGTGAATGTCTTATTCCCAAGGTGTGGTATCTTCAATAAAATCTTTTATTTCATATTAATTAGCCTTTACCACACAAACGTCCTATAACAGTTTTCTTAAATTTATTAATGGAAAGATTGTGAAAGTTTTCTAGGATCCTATTATAAAAACGTATACATTGTCCCATAAAAGTCCCATAAATTACTAACTTTATGAAGTCTAAAAAATGGTAGATTCAATTTATGTTTGTTCCTTGTATTTATGTTGTGATAGTCGCATTTTTTACGAATTCATTATTATTTTTGCGAACATACATCACGTTTGCTAGTAAGTATGTACTGAGAGGCTACATTCAAGATGGCAATTTCTTTGAACTTTGTGGCTCAAATGTAATCTTCTGGCTACATTTCGCTGACCTAACCCCTTGCGAATGAGAGCTACGATTTGAGCAACTGTTGCTTCAGTAGTATCCATATTTTAAGATAAAACTTTATGAAAAGGATTGTCCAACAAAGTTCAAAAGATTAATCAATACAACAGCAAAAAAAAACATCTCTGATTATGCGTCAAAAGTTCGAAATAAACTAACCATGGATTTCATGCACAAATGAACATTATTTAAAAATGCATTTAAAATGTTACAAGAACCCACAAAAACACGTGTATCTAAAGCAATATATGTATTAAAGAGGATGAAAAACTCAAGACATAGTTATGACTTACATACTATGACAGAGTTACGTTTTACGCAAAAACTAGCTGTGTCACGCAGCTTTGCCCGCGTTAACTGACTTAACATAACTCCTATTAGTGATGCAGCGTGATGTTATATAGCCTAAAACCTACCTCGATAAATGGGCTATCTAGCACTGAAATAATTTTTCAAATCGGACCAGTAGTTCCTGAGATTAGCGCGTTCAAACAAACAAACTCTTCAGCTTTATATTATTTATTAAGTATAGATTTACACGTGTGCCGATTTTTTTGGCGGCCGGTGTAGAAGAAATATTTCAAATATTGATCAAAATACCAAATCTTTTTAATGGTACTATTATCACGAATATGTATAAATTGTTAGTTTTAATTATCAATTACTACTGCCGTTGACTCGCGTTCAAGGTTGAAGATCGTATCGCCAAGAGCCACAATAAGTGTACATACCTACTAATAAATTACACAAACAGACATACAACTCAGTAATTAAAAACATATAAAACAATGGTTTCAGGAAATATGTTCAATACTTTTGTTCCCACAGTAGATATTCATAAAAAATCAATATAAAATATAGAAAAATTCCATCCCATAGAAGGTTGAGATATCCGTTTTGTCACAAACAAATACATCTTCTTTGTATGTACGTCATTCCTAAATTTATTTGAAAAGGTCACAGGTTCCAATCGTTTAGAAAACTCGTTTTGTCGTCAAATACAAATAATACATAAAACACAGTCTACATTCGATGATCCACCGTCAAAATATTCATGACGGCAGTACAATGACTAATGCAGTTTGATGGTCAATCCACGAGTGATCATTTCTTTTTATGTCATAAAGGGGCAAACGAGCAGTCGGAGCCTTACTGGTAGGTACCAACGCTCATACAATCCGTATAATCGGAGTTTATGCAGATGCGTTGCCCTCCTTTTCCCTATCCCCCCAATGGGCCACCGGAAACTCACAAACCGCACAAAACGCGACAGCATAGCTGTTACTTGACGCCGGTGTTATGTGAGCGAGAGGTACCACCCCGGTCGTGCCGGCTCAGTTCGGCTGCAATGCAGCATGGCACTACCTCTTAGGTACATAATCTTATCTCATTTCAACATTCAGCTTCTAATAATTAAACCCTCCCCCTCCGTAATCATAAAATTCGAAATTTGAGCTGTGGGAAAAATTCCGCTGGAAAAAGGGCCTACATTATAAATAGTTTTTGAATAAGTACTCGACGAATAAAAAGCCTTAACGCTTTTAGATAGCGGAATTTCTTCCATTTTTACGAACAATAATTTAACGGTGGAACGGAGCTCACACTTGACCCATATCAATCAGAAAGCGCGTAAGAATAGTTTTTTAAGCTAGTTGGATAGGCAAGCTGGCAAAACACACTCTCACACTCCACAGAGGGGTTGTCCCACACCACAGAACAACCCCTCCCAACGTCGGGTTGAGGTTCCCGTCCTCGCCCCTTGCCCCCTGCTCTTTTTCCCCCTCTTACAAGAGGGGTACAAAGTGGTTCGCCCAAGGTGCTGGGCTCACTCACCGCCACGTCAAGGCCAGAACCATGGTGGGGAAAAGGCATGATACTTAGCCCACTGAGACCGACAACACCGCGTAGATTAATAAATTAATTATTTTTTAATCTTAATTAGGATATTGCAACAATAAAATCTACTTAAAACATGTATGCAATGCATTATATATTAGCAAATAAGCGAACAAAAATGAATTACTAATTAAGTTAAAAAATAATTAAACAAAAATTAATGCTTTTAATTTAAAAAGAAAATTATAATACTTAAACGTATTTTGTTATTTAATCAATTATATCATTAAATCGTTAACATACTCATTAATTTTGTGATCGTTTATAGACATAATTTATTCAGAGCCTATAAATACCAGTTACTACGATGAGGTAAATGATAATTTACCTATAATATACTGTCGTGATAAAACATACAGAATTGAGCAGCTTAGACATAATTAAATAATAATTCATATATTTTATATATAATGTCCATAATCTTAACTTTAATCTAGATATAAATTTTAATTAGCAGCTGGGCTGAGCATTTTTGGACGATACCCCATTTTACGGCCTTCTTATCACATTTTATTGCAAATATAATTATTTTCTTGTGTGTGTGTAAGTGCTGGAATCCAGTAAACTTATTAAATAATTAATAACAATCATTATTGTTACTAGTTTATATTATTAAGAAGAAGACTGTTTGTTGTTTGTTTGTTTTGTGTTTACGCCGGGAAATGCTCTATTAAAAGTAATATACTTTTAATAGAGCATTTGCCGGCGTAAAAGAAAAAAAGGCAGTGTCATTTCTCCATACATGGCACACCAGTTTGCTTATCCAAAAGTAACATAATATATATATTAATGAACAGGAACATACCGCACATCACATTCTTTGGGAGTGCAGTCTTTGGCAAAATGAACGAACATTAATGCTCGACAACATCCGTAGCAAATCGGGAGTAACTTATTACAGCGATCTCGTGGACGACGTGAAAAACTTCCGTGCATTCAAGCGATTTTGCCACAACTATTACTGGAAACATAACATATCCCCAAGTCATACATAAATAGCTCATAGTTAATATACACTAGTATATTACTTCACTATGTAGATATTAGTTGACTTATAAATACGAACCAACTTTCAAACAACTATTATTTCAACCATGATAATCACTAAGTTATACATAATAACTCATAGTTGATATACATGTATATTAATCATACTATGCAGATATTTGTAGACATAATTTTTTTTCCGTGGTGCATTGCAGCTGGGCTTCCCCTGGCTGCTGTCTTTTCTGTCATTGCATTCTTGTACTGTCTCCCGCTTTAACCGGGGAGGGTAACTGGAAATTTTCCTACTCCTCCTGAATTCTTCTGATTAAATTCGCTGCGGGTCCCAAGGCAGATTTAACGTATCCCTCGGGCTCCCTGAGATCGTATCGAGGGGTCATTTAGTGGTTACCGCTGTTGATCCTGGCTATACAGGAGTAGCAGCGGCCCCACCATGGTTCAGGCCTTGACGTGGCGGTGGGGCTCATTAGCCTAGGGTGAGCCCAACACCTTGGGCGAAGCTAATTGAGCCGAGGGGGATCTTTGTACTCCTCTTATTAGAAGAGGGGACAAAAGAGCAGGGGGCAATGGGTAAGGATGGGAACCTCACCCAATGGGATGAGGTTCCCATCTTGTCCTGTACAGGTTGTACTGTCTTGACGTTGGGAGGGGTTGTTCTGTGGTGCGGGACAACCCCTCTGTGGAGGTGGCGTCGATCCCTTGCGGGACTGACTAGCCGTCGAGGTGCCCTGTTAGCTTAACAGATCCGGGGCACCTCACCAAGGCGGCACTGGTGGCACTCGTCGGGTTTTAGTGGGTAGAGCTGCGTCCATTTACCATCTTTCGGGCGCAGCGAGTCCCACATACCCACCTGGGGAGACCCACTCCCCAGGCGGGATGCCTCAGAGCATTTCCCGGCGTAAAAGAAAAAAAAAGGAGTAGCAGCGGTGGGAACGAGTGGTGGGCGGGCCTAGCTCGTAAAAAAAGTATTAAGGGCCAAACAATTCATCGGAAAATGCAAAGGATTCCAAAACAAGAATCAAGCCAGTCAGAAAGTTTGTGGTTGATGGTTCGAGCGTTCGTGGTTAAATAGCTTGAGATCAAATAATATAATAATAATAATAAAACTTTTATTTTCAGGCTGCTTAGGCCCACATATACTACGTTAACCTAACTCCTAAACATACATGATACACGATATAAACAACGTTGTCAGTATAAAGCTTAAAACTATGTTAGTAACACAACATTTGCACTAAAGTCTTAGTACGTTCCGGTGGTACTTATCCGCGGAAGCGGCGGAACATCATGCCCTGTGGCCAGAAGGCCTCCTGCATGACGAGGTTCAGATAACATGTCGGTACTCGCACCACGAACGCCTTGCAGTTAACGTTGCGGCGCGACTCCAGTAGCTGCACTCGCGCTGTGTACTTGGTACTTTACCGGTGGGAGGGATGCGCTGTGCGCCGGGAGCTGCATCTTGTTTGTTTCTCCCGTCAAAGAGCTTCGCTGTGTTTCGGAGAGAAGGGCAAGACAGGCAGTGTAATTACTGGCACCGAGACTTAACATCTTATGTCTCAGGATAGGCAACACATAGATGAGTTGCCTGGGCTCGTTCCAGGTAAACTAGTTTATGTTCATGGGCGACGTCGACCACTTACCATCAGGTGGCATGTTTGCCAGTTTGCCTATCCAACTAACATAAAAAAGGTCCTCTGGCGCACGTATTCCACGATGTCTTTCGCCATAGTGACGGAGGGAGATATACATGGGGGTGTTCGGTCGTGCAGCACGTATACCTTTGGGCTCCTAGGAAGCCATGCCCCAAAGGTTTTTGCTAGCCTTCTGACGGCGCTTTTAATCTTATCAGACATGCAGGTTTCCTCACGATGTTTCCTTCACCGGTTCATTAGAAGATTACTACCGAATAATTGCAGCGTTCCTCAATTAAAATAATTACCTACTAACAGGTGTCTAATATTAACCTGTCGACGTTTTCGTCTATAATGCCCAATTTACCGTTTTTTATTACTTATGATGACTCTTGACACCTGGTGTTACACAGCAGCAGCATACGCACATATTCTCACTGTTGAGCACAGTTATAATAAGGAAGGGTGCCACATTTTTAATATTAGACCGCATTGTTTTTTTGCTGACGTTTTCACTTGTAATAAAATTACTTTTTTCGAAATTTGTCGGAGGTACATGGAACTGTAATATAAAGTATGTAAAAATCATAATAAACTGCGCAAAAGTTCCTAAAAGTAGGTTTATCGCTGGAAGCTCGTGATTTATGAAATAATTCGTCAATAGAATAATCTAGAATAAACCTGTGTTGAATGATCTTCGTGTCGGACTCAGGATGAGAACCTGGGTCTGTATGGCACGACGTCGTGGGGCTGCTTAGTAGCGGCCCTGCACTCCCCCCTTGCGAGGAGTAGTCTAGCCTTCGCCGGGGCGAGCCGTTCGCTGAGGTGATCCTGTCTGTTGCCTGCTTATCGGGGCCCTCAAAAAGCGGCTGAAGGCGCTCGCAGTGGTGAGTGTGTTGAATGATTAGCAATATGTTTTCATAAATTACAAAGATACGTTACTACATAAATCTCCTCCCGAGAGCAATTATTGAATTAATGTCTTTGTGTTCTAGTAGGTAAATGCTAACATGCCTATATTGAGGGATTAACGTTTATTATGTTAGTAGGATAGGCAGACGTGTATTTGTTCTCAGCGTTGCTCGAGATCATCGTTGATCACAAAGGCGTTTACTTGAGACTAGCCCTGACAACACTGCGTTGCCTATTTCTGAGCCGTACCTATCAGTGCCCATAATGACATCGCTTGTCCTGTTCTTACTTCTGAAATTCCGAAACCGTGAAACTATTTCACGAAAGAGTAAGTAGCATGGTGGAGCCATACAAACGGACGCACGGCACAGCACATCCCTCCCAGTTCCCACCAATCAAATTACTCACTTTCACAAAAATATACCATCCAGATTAAAATGACCTGATAAATAATAATCATGTACCTGTTTGAAGACGAAAGTCTTCGACCAATGCGTTCTCCCTGTGATGACAGCTACGGGGCTGAAACGTGGCCTCTAAATCTACGACTGGTCCGTAAGTTTGCCGTAGTCAACGTGCTATGGAGCGTGCTATGCTGGGTGTTTCTTTGACAGATTGGATTCGAAACGAAGACATCCGCCATCCGATACCACGTGAAGAATAAGCTCTGTTGAAGTGGCAGCGGGCTGGTCACACACAGGAGAACGGATGGCCGATGGGCCAATAAGGTTCAAGAGTGGAGACCACGTTAAGGTAGACGAAGTGTTGGTTGGCCATTAACCAGGTCGGAAGATGTTCTCCGTGCATTGGCCGGTCCGTGTTGGATGCGAGTGGCAAGAGATCGGCCGTCTTGGTGTTCATTGAGGGCCTATGTTTAGCAGTGGACGGAAAAAGGCTGATAATGATGATGATGATGACCTATTAAAAACAATTTTGTACCAAAGTTGACTAATACATACGTTGATCTCGAAACTCGCAAAATATTACTAAGAACTGACAAGAAATTTAGACAAAGTTCTTAGTATATTGTAACTATGGATGCATGTCGTGTTGCCCACCTGTTAATGTGATTAGCTTAATCTTCATTCCCCAGTAAGTGTCGGGTGAACTCATATAGTAAGTGAATCTATCCCCAAACCCCCACCTGTATCCGATACTCACTACTCTGCAGCTTGAGATCCTGATATCAATCAGAAGTCTGAATCTACATCTTAATACGCCGAACCGTTTTGAATATACCTTACCCTTGTTGGGGACAATGTCATTTCCATAATAATGACACAAATGACACAGCCATTGTGAGTCACCCAACACGCCCGTGTCATTGGTAGGTGTCAGCCCGCCCGGGTGGTCGGGAGTTCTCGGAACGGATGTGGAAAATTATCAGATCTAATATAAATTGTTTTATTGATTATAACATCACTACATACTAATTTTGAGTACAACGAATTACAGGATGTTTTTTTATGGAAGACAGACTTTAATCGGTTTTAGCCTACTTCTAAAAAAGGAGGTTCTCAATTCGAATGTTTGTGTATTTTAAAATAACTTGGTTGTTTCAATATTAAAACTAGTTAATGGCACATTTACCATAATTTTCAGTTTATTTGGTAATGTAGGTAGATACTCTTAACTTATTGATGTGGATATTAGTTGATATTGTTTACGTTAATGTAAATAATTGTTTTGTTATCTGCTTACTTTTTATGTCGAATCTATACTTCTATTCTAATAATATAAAGCTGAAGAGTTTGTTTGTTTGAACGCGCTAATCTCAGGAACTACTGGTCCGATTTGACAGATTCTTTTAGTGTTAGATAGCCCTTTTATCGAGGAAGGCTTTAGGCTATATAACACGACGCTGTGACTAACAGGAGTGAAGTTAAGCAAGTTAACGCGGGCGAAGCTGCGGTCAACGTTTGCTATAGTTATGACAGTTCTCTAAGCTTTGCTTTTATTGATATAATAAGCACTTCATATGCTAGACCAATCTATAATCTATCTCTTTTTCAAATCTCAAATCGATCCCTGTGTTATAGTTACAGTATTCGATTTGAGGGATTGATGAATCTTACTAATTTAGTGGACTACTGGTGGCGAGTGATCTTACTAAAGTTTTAGTAAGATTTTAATTCTACGATGTCTGATGATCCAGCCAATTTGAAGATTTTACTGATCTAGTTTACTTCACTTACCATGCCAAATCAAACATAATTTCGATCACCATGTCCTTTAAATTATTATTTTCTTTTTGACTAAGTATATGATTACTTGTGGATATTAAAACAAAGGTAGGTAATAGTTAGTGTAATACATCTATACTAATATTATAAAGCTGAAGAGTTTGTTTGTTTGAACGCGCTAATCTCAGGAACCACTGGTCCGATTTAAAAAATTATTAAAGTGTTATGCCCATTTATCGAGGAAGGCTATAGGCTATGTAACATCACGCTGTGATATAAAGGAGTTGAGTAACGCGGGCGAAGCTGCAGGCAACAGCTAGTTAAGGATAGACAGAGATTTGGTAGAGCAGCAAATATAAATTCGGTGGGTGAGCAGTAAGCGCCTTGTCACCTTCCGTCTGACACGGGTGCTTACCGGGCCTGGTTACTTAGGTGAGTACTATGCCGGACGACGCTAGGGAGCTGGTGACAGTATGTCACGATTGTGGCGTGGCGGTGGACTCGGCCCAGCACACCCTCTAGGTATGCCCGAGATGGGCGGTGCTGCGTCGCGATCTGACATAAGTCATTGGAGGGGACTTGTCACTGTCGGACGTTATCAACGCGATGCTCGATAACGACAAGTCTAGTTCTGCGAGGTAGTAATTTCAAGAAGGAGGCTGACGAGCGGGTGAGAGAGGAAGCTGCCGATGAGGCCTCCCTCCGCGGACGACGAACAAGGATTCGTAAGAGGCGCTACTTAATGCGCCTCCAGTAATGCCCCTGTATCTACTCGTGTCGGGCATCAGGAGGAACCTGAGCCCAGTATGACAACACGACATCACGGAGACTGCTTAGTAGCGGCCGGGCAGTTCCACTTACGAGAAGTAGTCTAGCCTTCGCCAGGGCCAGCCTGTCGCTGAGATGATCCTGTTGCCCGCAGATCCGGGACCCTCAAAGCCGCTGAAGGCACCCGTAGTGGTTATACTTTAGGGTAGGGCACTCCCAGGTGCAAGTCCCACATAGTGTCAGAATCTATCGAGAGATCCTGGCTGGATTTCCCTGCGATATGAAAAAAAGCAGATAGATAGAATAGGTACTAGATAACTACTGTTGAGAGGGTATAGATTGTGTCCGTTTGTATTATTACGATCCGTCGTCGATATACGTCCGTGATATAGTCAGCACTATCCTACAAACATAAACTGTACAGTAAATATGTGAGTGCATGCATATGCACAAGATAAACCATCTCTTATTCTTCACTGCATATGCGTATTTACACTGCATTTACTAAAAAAGACACATTTACATGCTGAATGGCCCCGCCGAATATTTCTTAGATTTCCTTTAAGTTAGTCCTGTTTATATTAAATGCTGCTTACTGTATCATTTTGAGTAAGCTCTACTATGTTTTGGGGAGCTGGAGAAGCAATGTAATTACTGACACCGATAACTTACCATCTTACGTTAAAGCAACAAATGAAGGACGGCTAAAATATTATGTTGTTTCTATGTGCAGCATTCTGCCTTCTACAAAGGTCTATTTGCAGATTTTAGAGGTAGAGGTTACTGTAGAGGTGACAGAAAACAATTGTATTTGCACCAACAGCGGTTTCCTGGAGAGTTACTCATTAGCGACGAGGTGAGTTCATTACCACAATTGTCTCATGAAATACCTGACTATGAGGTAACCATGAGGTAACATACAATGACTAACAATGACGCCAAAGAAATACTGAAAACATTCAAAGAGCCGTGGTAAATAACAAAGTTATTTTAAAATCAAAACGCGGCAATCCGCTCAGAGCGATCTCGGAGTCAATGACTGCCGTCGAGATTAGAAACGCGCTTTCTACCGGGAGGCGGCACTAACTTGGACGCGAGGTTGCCGCTCCGTGCTCGTAAAAACAACGCTTACGTCAATACGGAGTTTTTTCACGTGAAAAGTAAATGTGCATTTTTAACATGTTACAATACAATACATTATATATGTACAGTGATGATAAACCTAATAATAATCTATTTTACTGTATATAATTGCTATTTAGTAAATTAAGATAGGGATTCATGATGTGTTTGGTTCTGTAGTTGGTATATTTCATCTCTGCATCCTGTCCTGCTGTCTAAATCCTGCCTTAATCAATTAAATTATCATGTATATGATAGAAATAACAATACATAGAAGCGATTTGTTTTACTACAGTTTGTCCATCTATACTTAAACATGATATTAAGGAGTGTAATTGTAAGTAGTCTTCAAAACTTCTCATCCGATTTTAAAAACTCTTCAACAACATATGCTATCACTGAGTGAAATAGGTTATAAAATGATCCCCACACGGTTCATGCCTTGTCGAGGCGGTGGGGCTCATAGCCTAGGGTGAACCCAACACCTAGAGCGAAGCAAATTGAGCCGAGGGGACTGCTCTTTGTACCCCTCTTATAAGAATAGGGAACAAAAGACCAGGGGAACAAGGGGCGAGGATGGGAACCTCACCCCATTGTACTATCCCGACGTTGGGAGGGGTTGTTCTGTGGTGCTTTTTTTTCGGAGGGATCTATTCTAACGGCCCGAAGGCCCTAATGCTACATCGGATTGGTGTGAGCCCATTCGGCTCACTTTTAATTTGTAAAAGTGGGGGTTTCTCCCCGTCAACGCGTCGGGTTGGGTCTGTGGTGCGGGACAATCCCTCTGTGGAAGTGGCGTCGGGCCCTTCGAGACTGACTAGCCGTCGAGGTGCCCTGTCTGCTCAACAAATCCGGGGCAACTAACCAAAGGCAGCATTGGTGGCTCTCGCCGGATTGTAGTGGGTAGAGCTGCGTCCACATATTTCGGGCGCAGCGAGTCCCACATACCCGCCTGGGGAGTCCCCACTCTTAGCGTAAAAGAAAAAAAAGGCATAAAAATGATCATCATCAATCTAAGTCAACGCGGTCATCAACAAAGTAATAAAAAACCTGCCGTGGGATTAACGTAAAAATCTTCTTATCTTCACAGGCGTGACCAACGAATAAGATTGATAACATTGTATCAATATTCAAACCCAAGCCGCCACTTGTTTTGTTGTAGGTAGCCTGTAAAATACTGTCGACAGCATTGACGGAACCATACAAAGCGATTTTATAGATGACTACCTATTGTCTGCAGTTTCGCCTGCGTTACCGTAGAAATACAGCCGTGCCCGGTCTGATGTTAATTATTAATATAGTCAAATAACGTACAAATAATGTGGCATTGTATTGGTAAAAGAACTTTCAAAATCGGTTCAGTGGATCTAGAGTTTCCCTACAACCTCACACACTCACAAACTTTACCTCTGTATAACATTAGTATCTATAGATTTCTTTTGACTAAGTCTATGCTTTAGCGAGAACTTTATCCTAGTGGAATATTTGCCTATAACTACAAGTTGCTTTACTTAAAATAATAGGACTCTACATAGAATTCATTTAAATGTTTAAAATATATAGATATTTGCCGGCATAAACGACTTACTACACACATATTTTATATGTAGGTTTTATTAGGTTTTTGTTTATTATGCTTCATAGAGCACAGAAATTGTTACGGCTTGTCTTCTTCTTTTTAATGTTCTAAGCTAGAAGACCAAGTAATCCTCGGTCTCCCGCGCAGACGATGTGAGTCTAGATCGGGTACGTAACTAGCGGCCTGTACGACCAGCGGATTTGCGTGTTTATTGGCTCTTACGAAGAAATTTTGTAATTTGTCTTTAAAATGTTGAGCTACAGAAGGTAGCTCCAGTTCTGTATGAACTATCGTAACGTGGTCTACGTTACGATAGTAGCCAGGACATCCTGTTGCTGTTCTGCAATTATTGTAACGTTATATATGCGAAGGTGCTATGTGCGGCGTGTTTCACTGGCGTAAGCGATTATGGGCAGTATGCAAACATTTTTCTTTTTATAGAAGAAAAAACGGATAGTCGGTTCACCTGATGGTAAGTGCGGAGCGATATCCACCGACACCCGTTACACCAGAGGATTAGCAGGTGAGTAAAGTGTCCGCTATCTAAGCGGCAGTTCTCTCCGTTTGCAGATCATCGGGTAGAGGCGATGTAGTACGTACAGCACCTTTTTTACTCTTTTTATAGGAGCATGAAATGTGATCCGACTATCCAGGGCAAAGCCAAGGTATATGATCTGATTGACTCAGGGCATCTCGTTTCCGTAGAGGAAGATTGGACCCAAATTCCTACAGGGCCTTTGTGTTACTTCTCCGAAACCGAATAACGGCGCATTTGTCGGGGTTGGCAGAGATCTGCTATTTCCTAAACCAGGCTATCTGTAGTCGGATAGTTTTTAATATCTAGTTGCGATGAATCGCATACAGCACGGTATCTTCGGCAAATAGACTTATATGAACGTTAGGCGTTCTGGGGATGTAGCTAGTGTAGGGAACATGGTAAAGAACAGGAGTGCCAGGACCGTGCCCTGGAGTAATCCTGCCTTTCTCTGTCGTAATTAGGACAATGTGCCCTCCGACCAATGTCTAAAGGTACGATTTGTTAGATATTCCCATTACATATGATATCTAAGCAAGACTTTGTCCGACACACGTAGTCGGTAAAGCTTGTAGATCAAACTGTTGTGCCAAACTTTATTGAACGCTTTAGCTTTGTCGAGGACCCTGTGACTCTAGCCCTACTGTTAGGTCTATTGAGGCCTGTGAGGATGTGTTCCGTTAGGTGGTGCATCTGGTGTATGCAGAAGTGAGTGTTTCTGAACCCGAATTTTTCACCCGTCCGTCCGTGAAGTCCTACTTCATCTACTCATTTTTTTAGTCTGGCTATAAGTATCCTTTCGTATAACTTGCCTATCGCTGAGAGTAAGCTAATAGGCCGATAACTCATTCAATGTTACGGCTTAGTTGAGAGTTACGGCAAACATGTGAGTCAGTTTTTAGTCACTTCACGTTTAGTATTTAAATACTGTGATGAGGCGATAATCCGAAATCATTCTTATTGATTTAGGATGCTGTACTGATGACTTTTTCAGTTCTAGAATAGAAGTTATGTGCTGGATGATCGAACATTCCCCGTGCAGTAGGAAGATTAAGTTAGATGCAGCAGCAAAAACTAAAAAGTTATAAGAACGTTAGACGCTGCTTTAGGAAGCAGATTTTGAAGTGGTCCTAACGATTGGATATATAAATTCGCGTTTATGACCATTCTTTTGTATTTATTTATAAATATGTCATTTCTGAACATTCTTTTAATACCCTATTTTGTGGAATGATAATTGATACTATAAATGAAAGTATTATGCTAAGCGTAATGTAGTCGAAAGAGTATCTAAAACAAAGATGTGAGAAGAAGGAACCAAACATACACACAGTAAGGTAAAAAGAGCTCGGCCTTACAATAATTTAAAGTTTATAATTATATATATTTACTAGTTGCCCCGACAGACGTTGTCCTGTACAAAATATTTGTTTTTGTGAATCTAAACCATTCTCAAATCCACTTGAACACACACAAAAAAATCATCAAGATCGGTCCAGCCGCTTAGGAAGAGTTCAGTGACATACACACGCACAGAAGAATTATATATATATATATATATAAAGATTCCTTTCTTCTATAAGATAACGACTTTTGCATGAAGTTACAACTATTGTAAGAGGTATATTATACATATAATTTTCAATTTTAATAAACAAGCTTTTTTACCAACTTATTTGAATGACAAAATCGATTTCTACCATCGCTTAATCGTAGTATTTTTAGTACATAATCAAGGGAGGAATTGTACATAATTAATATCGACATTGATTCTGTGCTTCAATAGCGATTTGTAGTTGTTTAAACTAAGGTTATAATTGAAAGGTTTCAAGCCTAATATGTTTCCGAAAATGCAATAGTTTTCTTAATTTATGTAACATCTTTTATTTATGATGAAATAATACAATAAGACTGGTAATTATACCTGCTTAAGTAATAAGTCCTGTAAGTTTTTGAGGGTGTGTGTAACAGGCTGAGCCAGTTCATATGAAGAGATTCATAGGTGATGGCTTAATGTTAGCTAGGAGTCTTCCACTATTTTCAATAACTATACTGATGCCCAACACGTGTAGAAGTAATCTGTTGTACTCAGATAAGGAATATTATGTTTATTATCATAACGTTTTACGCATTATCCGATATTTTCACAATCTACGTACTTTATCATTGAACTACGCATTTCAATTTATTGGCGTAAATTTCTACTTCATCGTCACGAAGACGAAATTTAGGACCTAACCAGGACGTCTCCTGACATTGATTCCAGTCCTCTATCCCCAACGGTAAATGCTGATGACCCTGGATTATAGCATATTAGGGCAAACGAGCAGTCGAAGCCTTTTGGCGATTATCAATGCCAATACACATACGCACATGCGGAGATTATGCAGATGCGTTGCCCTCCTTTTCCCTATCAAATGGGCCACCGGGAACTCACAAATCGCACGAAACGCAACAGCATTGCTGTCACTTTACGCCGGTATTATGGGAGCGACAGGTATGTACCACCCCGGTCGTGCCGGCCCAATTCGGCAGCAAAACAACACTACCTCTTACAATTGATCAACTTTTTATTCTAGCACTTTCTTCGTTTGTAGATATATGTTCTGTCACATAGAACCCAACCACACTATTTCAAATTTAAACTGAAACAACTAACAAACCATCTTAACTAATTTATCAATGCGAATGTGAGTTTTTTTGTTTCTTTGTTACGCTTAGCGTAAACAACTTAACCGATTTCAAAAACATAAGATATTAAATTATATTAAATTAATTAGCAATTATCCCGCGAAACACGCAGTCTTTACAGCAAATGTGTGAGTGCACGCATATGCATGCATATAGCACCGCCCTCCTTTCCCACACTGCATATGCGTACACTCGCATGCACCACCACCCCACATGCACCACAACCACAGTAAAAGACCACCACCAAACAATCTACGCACGTTTCGTGTACTCACACATTTGCTGTAAAGACTGCGTGTTTCGCGGGATAATTGCTAATTTTTTTTTTTTAATAGTATTTAATAGTAGCAAGTAACATACAAGACAATATTTATCCTCGCATTCCCACGGGAACGGTAACTACGCGGGTGAAACCGGGGACGCTGCTCCAGCTAGTAATATTAAAAAAGTAGTGTGCCTTTAATTGCTTTTTATCGCTGAGATCCATTATTAAATTTGATTGGGCAAGAAGATATATGGACACAGGCCTGAGGAATGACATCATAATCATCATCATCATCATCAGCCTTTATCAGTCCACTGCTAAACATAGGCTTTCTTCAAGGTGGGAAGACGATCTCCGTGCAATAGGTAACGCGTGCGAAGCCACGGGCATCTGGTCCTTTATAGTCATCATCTATTTGAGTGATGATGATGAAGAATAACAAATTTAAATATCGCCTAGAATATAATTAAGATGTTTTTGCGATAGAAATTATTAAGCATACATTATTACTGCGGGAAAACTGATTAATAAGTCCATCTATACTGATATTATACAGAGGTAAAGTTTGTGAGTTTGTGCGGTTGTAGAGGTAAACTTTGGATCCACTGAATCGATTTTGAAAGTTCTTGTATCAATAGAAAGCCACATTAATTGTGAGTATCATAGGCTATAAAAACAGTAAACATCAGTCCGGTTACGGCTGTATTTCTACGATAACGCAGGCGAAGCTGTGGGCACCAGCTAGTCTTAAAATAAAGAGCACAAATAACCACGTATGGTAAATGTTGTCTAAGAGTTATAAGCATTCAGCTTGATGGTTTGTTCCAGTGCTTTATCGAAGGCCCAACGGCTGAATGTTCTACGACACTTTTCTGAAGTGCTACTTGTAAGGAAGCTAAGTGTGACTCTTACATTACATTTGGGTAAGAAATAATTCTTATTACAGTAGTCAAACTAATATTTGTCTATACAAAAGTAATAGCAATGAAAACCATATCTATCACTTAAAATCCTCGTTTAATTTAATTTTTTTAAATACTAGGTAGCTGACATTATAGGCTTTTAGTCACTATCCATAAATCAGCTCTCGTAGATTTTATAGGATACTTGGTTGCAATAAAATCTAAATCCTAGGAAATTCTGGGATAATAAGATAAGTGATAGCTTACCAACTTTAAGGCTGTGTGATCGTTTTCATTGCAAAATATTTTAATTAAATAAAAAAGACGTTTTACAAGGTCCGTGTTGGACATATTTAGCACTAAGTTTTATTCTTAGGATATGAATAATTTATGCAATTAAACCAAGATAGCATCTAGTTTGAAACCAGTTCCATTGGTTTATTGTCATTAGTTGATTGCGGGGGAAAATTCGTGAAATTGGTGAAGTAGCATACATACCCACCTGGCCGGTCACATAGATGTATCACATATTTGTATACAGGTTTATCATATTAAAGTACCACAAAATGAACTTTAATCTGAACCCACAAAGTGCACATTGAAGCGCCCTTCCGCGATGGAACCCTGTCGCCCCAACCATAAGTATACAATTCGGCGCCAGTTGCCAGACACGTATACATAGTTGTCGCGAAGTTTGGCAACGTCGCACGGCATACTCCGAGCTAGATTCTATTCTTTTTCAACTAAAGCGACACAGTTCTAACTCAAATATTTTAATACGAATGCTACTCTATGTGGTTCTAATACAGTTGATATTATGTTATGCTATGTAAATGGAACCTTGTCGCATTGTGCGGGTGTTGAAGCGAGTCGAGAGGGTAGCGGGACGCTTGGCTCAAGCACGCATTGTTCGTTTTTTGTGCGGCGCAAGAATCGATGTCAGTTGGCAGATTTTTTATTTAACCGTTTTTTGGCCTTGTTATCAACGATTCGACTAGGTACCGTGATTACCGTTGCAGACTACTGCGTGTAATATTGGAATAATTACTGCTTCCATCATCATCATCATCATCATCGTTATCGTCATTATTACATTTTGTTCATAACTAATTACAGTACCATTAGTATTAAGTGCCAAGTTCTAGTCAAATTTACTAGCACAGTAAGTATATTAATTAGTAATTAATTACACAACGTATAGATAGGTCTCTATAATCAACTAGGTAGTACTTTTCACCATCCTTTTCCCGTAGATTTTCGATAAAGGTTTAAGCTGAATTTATGTAGACTTAGTATAAGTTTGTTAAAATTGTCCAGAAACTTATTAGTATACTATTATCGCAAATGTTCATTCGACAAGTATATGTAATATGGAGCTAGGTATATTATGAGAAAGGAACACGCCGTACATACGACCAAGAAAAAGTTTACAAACAGTTTACGCAACGCCATTGTAGAGTTAATTGCAAGCAAATTACTGGTGTAATATATAAATAATAATGTAATACAAATTACAAAACATGTCTTGAGATGGTAGTAACGTCGTTTACCTTAATTACAGCAAATTACAACAGCAAGTAAACCTTTTTCAATGAATGTCGGGATGGCCGTTTCGCATCCGTCTTTGAAATGACATTTAAGACACGGAAAACATAAAAATCAATAGGTCAACCCATCTTTCTCCAGAATCGTGTGTTGTATAATTAAAACATCTAATCTAACATTTATTGTGGTATGTGAAGTTGTCATATAACTTTGATTTCTACACAAACAACCGTGGTATTTTGATGAACGGCGAAACTCTGATTAGCCGTATATGTGCGGCTCAGAGGTTATTGATGCCTATACTCTATAGAGACCCAAAGGTCCCACTAGTATATTTTGACTGGCGATGATGTCTGTTACAGGATTGAAATCTTTTGAAAGAAATTTCATACGTAGTGTCGAAAATGTCGGGAATGGACGGCAAATATATCATAATAAACCGAGATAAATTCCGTATAAAACTAAAAAGATGTTTTAGGAAATACCTTACTAATAGCTCTAGGATGGTTTCAGAAGGCCTCTCCTAGAATCTGGTGATCCACAATCCGAGCTTCGTCTTTTTATCATATCCCCAACAGACTATAGAGATATTCACATCAAATAAACATAATATTTTAATCATTTGTTTTCGAAAAACAAATCTAAGACTAAAGAAAGACGTCTACAAACTTTGAGCACAAGTAAAGGATTTCATACTTTGAAAGTTTTTTTTAGTTAAGTTAAACAAACCCAAAGACAGACACTTAATCGTGAATGGTCAGTTCGTTCCTGTTGAAATGTTTCAGTCAAAATCGTCCATCACCTACCCAAAGGTCAACTCAAGTCATCATCAAGTCATAATATACTGCTTGTCATGCCCATTTTTCCCGAACATATCAAATGCTTTTCTGAAGAAATAAGTACCTAATAATGAGGTAAAAATGCGCTGTTACGTCGGCCGATGTGCTGCGCAAAGCGGATACCTCTCATTGCTAGAACCAATACAAAATAATTTTCCCAAAATAGCGTGGTAAGCAGTAAACTACTTTACCTCAGTATTTACCGGCGGAAGGCATTTGTGCCGCGCTCCTGTCTGTATGGGCACCACAAATTTGTTCCGTGAACAGCTTTGTATGACAGAAAGAAGGATAGGGAAATTACTGATAAGGAAGAAGGGTAGGGAAATTACTGGTACAGAGACTTCCCAATCTACATTTCAGAATAAGCAACAGATAAATTAGTTAACCCGGGTAATCCCGGTTCGTATTCATGGGCGACGCTGGCCAGAGAGCATTTACTCTTCTGCCAGTATGCCTAACATAACAAAAACCCTTCTATTTCGTTTAGTCAATTAATGTTTTTACTGCGTTGTCTTTACAACGTTTGATAGATTAATGGATGAAAATTGGTTTCCTGTGCGATTTCGAAATATCCGGCCGCATTGTTACTTGCAGCGGCCATGAGTCATTGTTGCGACACATCGTGAAGAATGTAACAAAACAAGTGCCGGAAAGAAATTAGAGAAGCAATCATTTTTATTGTGATTAGTTCATCGGGGAGGGGTGGGCTTTGTGAGTCGGTGTAGGTACTATTACCATCCTGCTTATATCTTCCGTGAAACTGCTTTGTCTGCTGTGCGTCCGAGATGTTTGCACAGGCAAGAACATATGGGTTTCAGGCACTCATACGCAAAAAACTAGCGTCGGTTATAAATGACAACAGCATTTTGAGGATTGTGGCAGATGATCTGCATGCACCTATACCGAGGGACGACGTGAGGATAATGAACGAGTATGAGAGCATTACCTCCTCTAGATTTCGTCCGCGCATAGTTCTATTTTAGGTGCATGACAATAATAAAAAAACAATAGGTATAAGAATATGATTAAATTTACATATTTTTTTATATAAACTTTTTTTTTCTTTAACCCCAGGAAATGCTCTGAAGCATCCCGCGGGGGAGTGGGTCTCCCTACGCGGGTATGTGCGCCCGAAACCTGGTAAGTGGACGCAGCTCTACCCACTAAAACCCGGCGAGTGGCACCAATGTCGCCTTTGGTGAGGTGCCCCGGATCTCATGAGCAAACAGGGACCCGCACCACTGAACAACCCCTCCCAACGTCGGGACAGTACAATAGGGTGAGGTTCCCGTCCTCGCCCCTTGCCCCCTGCTCTTTTGTCCCCTCTTCTTATAAGAGAGGTACAAAGAGCCCCCACGGCTCAATTAACTTCGCCCAAGGTGCTGGGCTTACCCTAGGTTACTGAGCCCCACCGCCACGTCAAGGCCTGAACCATGGTGGGGTTTATACAAACCCTTATGTTGTTTAAGTTTTTTTTTTTTTTTTGGCTATTACGCCTTACTGGCACACGTGCCGTCTGATGGTCAATGGTCAGAGTCGCCCAGGAACATTAATGATCACTTGAACTCGAGGGAACTTACTCATGCGCTATCTATCCTGAGACGAAGATCTCCTCCAAACAGGCAGACAAGCCACACGATAATAAGTGGTTCTAGCCCAAACAGCTTCTCCACGTCTTGTCTATCCTAATGCGCAAGATGGTAAAGTCTCGGGGCCAGTATTTCTTGCCTGTTCTGTCAGTGTTCAGTCCTTCTTTCCGAGGCAAAGCTGTTTTATCGGAAGAAAAAGGCAGGATGGTGGTACCCATACAGACGGGAGCGAGGCACAGCGCATCGGTAGCTGAGGTCAGCGACAGGTTCGGCATATAGGTACTCTAAATACCTCTTTTTGTCAAAAGAACTCTGCTTGGGACGTGTACGCGTACCACTTAACTATTTCTTGTTCCTATGTCACTTACTCACAACTTTATTGTTTATGTGGCTAATTGAAATAAGTCTTTCTTATTTAACTAGTTTCAAGGTTTTCGAAATTCTCTAACACCTTGGATGAGACTGATATAATCTGATTGTTAGGAGAGGTAGTGCCATGCTGCTTTGCAACCGAATTGGGCCGGCACGACCGGAATGGTACATCTCGCTCACATAAGACCGGCGTCAAGTGACAGTTATGCTGTCGCATTTCGTGTGGTTTGTGAGTTTCCGGTGGTCAATTGGGGAAATAGGGGAAAGGAGAGCAACAAATCAGCATAATCTTTGGTTGTGCGGATGTGTTTGGGCGTCGATAGTATATATATATATATATATATATATATATATATATATATATATATACAGTGAAACCTGGTTGACTGGGACCTCGATAAGTGAGAAACCTCTATTATTGAAACTACAATGAGGTCCCGTCACTTTTTCATCGAATTACCTCTGTTAATGGGACTTTTCGAACCTGGTTAAATGAGATTTGATTTCTAGGATTTTTTCGATGTTCACCTCTATAATTGGGACTGTGGAGCTCAATTCCCTTTATAAGTGAGACAATTTATCAGGTTGGGACAGGTTTCGACCCGATCACCTTCCACCTTGCGCAGATCCTGACGGGGCACGGCTGCTTCGGAAGGTATCTGTGGAAGGTGGCAGGCGCGGAGGACTCGCCAGGGTGTCATCACTGTGGCAGTAGTGAAGACACTGCAGACCACACCCTGGCGGAGTGCCCAGCTTGGGCAGAGGAAAGGGCGCCACTTATCACTGAAGTGGGCGCGGACCTGTCGCTCCCTGCGGTCATCCGAGCGATGACTGACAGTGAGAGCGCATGGCAGGCGGTCGTCTCCTTCTGCGAGGTAGTGATGTCGCAGAAGGAGGAGGCGGAGCGGGAGAGAGAGCGCACTGGCGCCTCATCCCGCAGGAGAGCACGGCGGCGACAAGCAGTTGCGCCGCTGTGAGGGACCTGTGCGCGGTCGATCGGGGGATCCACCGCGCGCGCTTAAGGTCCGGGCTATAAGGCACCCTTGTGTGTTCCAGGTGCCTAAAGCGGAGTAGGAGGAGGGGATGTCATCCCCCCTGCCTCCAGAGGAGTGTGCCAGATGGCATTCCGTTGTGGCCCGATGCGGACGTCCACAGCTCCCGCGCCGGGTCACCCAAGACGACGAGGAGAACACCGCTGGGGTTTAGTGGGTAGAGACTGCGTCCACCTTACCATCTTCTCGGGCGCAGAGAGTCCCACATAACCCCCGGGACCCCCCGGACCCAGGGGTATGCCTAAACGCATTCCCCAGCGAAATCAAAAAAAAAAAAAAAAAGGGTTTCGACCCGATTGCTTACAAACATTTAAATAGAATAACGGTACATTTTGACCTCTATAGGCGGGGGCCTCTGTAAATGAGACAACTAAATTTTAAACCTATCTAATTGAAAAACTGGATAAATGAAAAACCTCTTTAAATGGTACAAAATCCTTGGTCCCTTGAGATCCCAATTAACCAGGTTTCTCTGTATATATATATATATATATATATATATTATGTATGTGTTATTCCATAAGTATGGAACACATACATAATAAGTACTAACTTTAAGAATGTTAGTTTGTAGAGCATGGAAATATAAAGAACTGTTGCTTATTCCAAAAACGTGTCAGATGGAAGCGCACGCATAGTGGGTGTTATTAATGTTGTACTTTACATAATTCAGATCATTCCCAGACAAGCCCATCAATAACTTAATGTAAATAATTGCATACTGAAAATTATAAAACCGTTAAAAATACTACTTGTAGAAAGTCGTGACCGCTTATGGAATAAAATGGTTGTCATTAAGATAAGAAAGTGGGTAAATATCCATCTTTTACACACTTTATGGATGGAGATTGTTTTTGTCGTGTATAATTCGGTGAAGGTTCCACGATAGATACTTAAAACAAGAAAAATAATATAAGATAGATAAGGGGAATATAAATTGACGTTATACAAACAGGGCGTTTGCTCATTAGATCCGGGGCACCTCACCAAAGGCGGCATTTGTGGCACTCGTCGGATTTTAGTGGGTAGAGCTGCGTCCACTTACCAGCTTTCGGGCGCAGCGAGTCCCACATACCCGCCTGGGGAGACCCACTCCCCCGCGGGATGCCTCAGAGTATTTCCCGGCGTTAAAGAAAAAAATAAAAATAAATTGACAATGTAGAAACGAAATAAATTATTTATCTAATGTTTGGCCTAGATATTTAGTAAAACACCTTTTTTAGAAGTCCTTTTTTAAGAGATGTCTTAACTCCTTATGGTCATCCCAACCATCGAAGATGTTTTAGTGACTGGTAATTATTGTTTTCTAATGTTTACGCGAATTTCACTCATTATATTATATAGTTATAATCACTAGTATTAATTGTTTGTTTGTTGTATACAGATAACTTTTGATCCCCGAGGTTCAAGCCTTGTCGTGGCGGTGGGGCTCAGTAGCTTAAGGTGAGCCCAGCACCTTGGACGAAGCAAATTCAACAGAGGGAGCTGCACCGAGATCACAATATACACAGATAAGATAGATAAGGGGAATATAAAGTGGTGTCGGTCTCTTGAGGGACTGACTAGCTGTCGAGATGCCCTGTCTGCTTAACAGATCCGGGGCACCTCACCAAATGCGGCATTGGTGGCACTCGCCGGGTTTTAGTGGGTAGAGCTGTGTCCACCTTATCATCTTTCGGACGCAACGAGTCCCACATACCAGCCTATGCTCCCCCCCACTCAACAATGGGAGAGAAAGTAAAAGGAAAAGAGGATTTTCGATAGAGTTATTTACTGCTTATATCTAGATTTTAGACATTTTGTCTGTGTACAAAGTGTAAAAATATATAATACTATAATATCATGTAGACTTATATCTAGATTTTAGATATTTTGTCTGTGTACAAAGTGTAAAAACATATAATACTATAATATCATGTAGACTAATTTGTTGTGTTGTTTATACTCTTTTAACATATACGATATCTTGTATATTTTTCACCGGTTTGGTGAATTAATTATAAAATTTTAATTTTAATTTATGATCTTAAATTTAAAAAGTTTACCGTAATAATTAGCAGTTATATCATAGTCAAAATGACTTAAATTGAAGTCGTTAAGATAAGGAAATGGCCAAACATCCGTACATCTGGATGTGGTTGAAGTAGTATTTAGATAAGGTTTACAAAGCATTAGATAGATCGTACTCAAATTATAAATATGAAAGTTTTTCGGTACCTACCTATTACTCGTTTAAGAGTAAATGATGCAAGAGATATAAATTAAATATTACATACAAAGTGACAACTATGCTGTCGTGTTTCGTGCTGTTTGTGAGTTTCCGGTGGCCCATTGGCCATGGGGGGGGGGGGGATGGGCATAGGGAAAAAGAGGGCGAATCATTTACATATCGTTTGGTTGTGGATGTCTATGAGCGTCAGTAGTCACCATGAGACTCAGACTGCTCTTTTGCTTCCTTTTGCCATAAAAAAGTACAAACAGACAATATGCACGTAAATTAATGCTTAATTGCTTAAAACGGAGTATTTACCATTTTCTGAGCAAATTTTTTCGACATTATCAACAAACGGCTTGTTCACTTGGGTCTCGTGCAGTCGAAAAACATTTTAAATATCCCGTTTTAAACATTTTTAAATAGACAACATGTTTATCCTGCCTCCAGCTGCCCAGCATGTACTCAATCTAACACTACTTCGTAGAATATCTCCGAAACCCGGCGCTCTTATGCGATTTTACAATCGGGCTAACTGCGGACAAGTACTATAAAATCCTTATTACATATTTATAAAAGCGAGAAAAAATTACGGTTTTGCATCTGAAGATATATTAATAAGAAAGAATATAGGCCATCGAAATCAACATTAATCCGGTTATGGCTGTAAAACTAAGTTCATGCGGGCGTGGCCGCGGCCAACAGCGGATATTTTTTTTTTCTTTAACGCCGGGAAATGCTCTAAGGCATCCCGCGGGGGAGTGGGTCTCCCCACGCGGGTATGTGGGACTCGCTGCGCTCGAAAGCTGGTAAGTGGACGCAGCTCTACCCACTAAAATCCGGTGAGTGCCACCGATGCCGCTTTTGGTGAGGTACCCCGGATCTAAAGAGCTCGACGGCTAGTCAGTCCCCCAAGGGACCGACGCAACCTCCACAGAGGGTTTGTCTCGCGCCACAGAACAACCCCTCCCAACGTTGGGACAGTGTAATGGGGTGAGGTTCCCGTTTGCCCCCTGTTCTGTTGTCCCCTCTTCTTATAAGAGGGGGACAAAGAGCCCCCTCGGCTCAATTAGCTTCGCCAAAGGTGCTGGGCTCACCCTAGGCTACTGAGCTCCACCGCCACGTCAAGGCCTGAACCATGGTGGGGAACAGCGAATACTGTTTAACATAAAAGCAGGATTTATTGTAAGATAAACAATTGAGATGGGAAGACGATCTCCGTGCGGAGTCCGGTCTGTGTTCGATGCGAGTGGCGAGGGATCAGCCGTCTTGGCGTTCATTGAGGGAGGTTTAGCAGTGGACGGATAAAGGCATTATCAGATGACGATGATGATGCAATTGATTCGTATATGGGTATCCTCAGGTATCTTTTTATACGGGTATTCATGAATCATGTGATAAAACAGCCTTATTTGTAGTGATGGCAATAACGGCTGTTTTACAATAATAAATTATCCTGTTGTGTTGTTTTGTAACAACTGTTGTTCTAAACTGCTGTCTGTTATCCTGTTCTTATTGATTTATAGACGTTGAAAAATATGAATTGTGACAATAAGCAAAAAAGAAAAAGGTCTTTCTGCCTATTGCGTGCCTATTCTTACTATTGCGTCATTGTTTCAATAATGACAACTGACAACAGGATATATTTATTCTTTAATAATGGATTATTTATTATTTTCAAATAACGCATTACTACAACTGTTGTTGTAATAATGACCACCACTACTTATTTGTGTTTAATCCGGTCCTTAGAATTGAGAAGCCGGTAAAAAAAACAATAATATTTGCGTGAAATAAACATACCTTTTTCCTATGAGATTTGTCAACAAGGGTCAATTTTTCGGACGACTAGATGTAATTGGTTGGATAAGATCATCATAATTACAGAGCAGGCAGGCAGAATATGGCAACTTCTGATGCATATGCGTCTTAGTTACGCAGAAATCCGTGAATCAACATTCGCTTCCTTCGTTTCCTTGCCCGAGGTATTGTGCTCTTTCGTGGAACTGCCACCCGTTTCCAGGCACAAGAACTTCACTACTGGAACAGCATAGCAAGTGGAGGTATTTATAAAAATAAAACTGGCCAAGCGCGAGACAGTCACGCGAATAGAGGGCGAATATTTTGTAGTCTGTATCGGTAGTCTACGTAAAATATAAGTGTGGATTATCGTAGTATTATGAAATTTTTACCAACTGCCAAATAATCGATACCTTTTTTTTTTGGAATCGCAGGGAAATGCTTTTTACGCATGTAGCCAGGGTTGCGGGTAGATCCTGACCCTATGTGAGACTTGCACCTGGGAGTGCCCTACCCGTAAACTAAAACCACTGCGAGCGCCTTCAGCCGCTTTAATTTGAGGGTCCCGGATAGGCATTCAACAGGATCACCTCAGCGACAGGCTGACCCCGGCGAAGGCCAGAACTACTCCTCGTAGGGGGGGACTGCCCGGCCCATTCCCATCCTGAGCCCGACACGAACACAAGGGCGTTACTGGAGTCGCATTAAATAGCGCCTCCTACCCATCCCCGCTCGTCACCCGCGGGGGTCACCGAGCATCGCGGTGATGACGCTCGGCAGAGACAAGTCCCTTCCGATGACTGATGCCAGACTGTAACGCAGAACCGCCCATCTCGGACACACCTCGAGGGTGTACTGGGCTAAGTCCACTGCCGCGCCACAATCGTGACACACTGTCAACGGCTCCCTCCGAGCCGTCCGGCACAGGTACTCATCAAAGCAACCATGCCCGGTGAGCACCTGTGACAGACGGAAGGTGAGGGGTTTGCGCTTACGGCGCATCCAAATATTCGATACCTAGATGCAGCCTCTTGGTATATGGTAGGCACCATACCTATAGTACTAACCAATAATGGATAGGCGTTTTGCGCTACACCCCTGCTCTTAGTATATCATTCTGCTAATTTTGTCCGCTAAGCAGTTTTTTTCGGAAATAAGATTTTTTTTAGCAGGATAGAACTTGTATTTTTTTATAGCATAGACATTTATACACTGATACTTTTTAACATGTAAACAAGGTATGTATGTGGGACAATAATTTTCAAGAGTGAAGGCCGCGTTTAGTTAGACGAAGGGTTAGTTTGACATTAAACTTGAGGGAAGACGATCTCCGTGCGGTGGTCCGTGTTAGATGCGAGTGGCAAGGGATCGGACGTCTTGGCGTTCATTGAGGGAAGCCTATATTCAGACTGATGAAGGTAATGAAACAAGGCATTTGTAGACAATGCCGAAAGAAGACTCCGGGAAATAACAAGAGAAATAGTAAATATCACGTTTAAAATAATTTTAATAGTTGCTAAATTAAACACATCTAAAGCGTCTAGTTACTAGTAGATAAATGTAATCTATAAAAACACTTGGCTGACCCGTCTCTAATGATATTCAAATTGAACACACCGACTCTGGCAGCCCGCCACGGCCCGGGAAGGCCAATATCAACGGCTAGTTAAATTACACTAACGGAATTTTTTATGATGATTTTGCTTGGAACAAAATTTGTACTGGTGATATGAGAATGTTATTAAATGCATGGGTAGATACCACTATCTTGCTAGTTTCTCCCGTCAAACAACTTCGCTGTGTTTTGAAGAGAAGAGCAAGACAGGCAGTGTAATATCTGGCACCAAGACTTAAAATCTTGTCTCAGGATAGGCAACACATACCTAAGTTGCCTGGGCCAGTTTCAGGTAAACTGGTGCCACCTGATGGTAAGTGGTCGACGTCGCCCATGAACATAAACTAGTTTACCTGGAACGAGCCCAGGCAATTCATTTATGTGTTGCCTATCCTGAGACATAAGATGTTAAGTCTCGGTGCCAGTAATTACACTGCCTGTCTTGCCCTTCTCTCCGAAACACAGCAAAGCTGTTTCACGGGAGAAACAAGCAAGATGGTGGTACCCATGCAGCCGGGAGCGCGGCACAGCGCTTCCCTCCCACCGGTAGAATTGAATTGTCGATGTAACTGATGATATAAAATTTTGCCAATGAGCGGATGTAACATAAATGCCAAACATTAAACTAAATTAAAAATAACAACCAAAATACGCAATATATTCTTAATCGAAAACATAATTAAATGTATTGTTCCTTGCAAATAAAAACTTTAAAATGGCTACATAGAAGTTTATGGTCAGAAGTGGATGCTGGCGTCGTAACCTCACAATGGCTCGTAAAAGTGTTTTATTAAGGCAAAGGAACAACCGACGTTTACAATACGGTTTTAATCTCGAAAGGCATTTAGCATTCGAAGTTGTAGAAGACTGTATTTTTAAAAACAATATTGTATTATTCTTATTATATAAGATATAAAATTCCTTTCAGCTTTGTATCTAAGATACAATGCTGAAAAGATTTGTTTGAATGCGCTTATCTTGTCTTAATTACTGAGACAGGTCAGGCTATTTTTTTAATTAAGAATTTTGTAGGTTGTTCGTCAAAGGAATCTTTATCACCTCATATATGTACTTCAAATAAGCTGATCTATATCAATATAATAGCAAATTTTTAACTGACTTCTAAAAAAGGAGGAGGTTCTCAATTCGGATGTTTGTATATTTTCAAGATTATTAGTAATAATATAATAATAATAATAAATCATTTATTTTCAGGCACTATGGCCCATATTTAGTTTACCATACGCATATTAGTTATAAGCTATGACTCATATCATATAGGTACTTATTGTTTTCTAATGTTTGCGCGAATTTCACTCATTATAATGAAACAATTTTTTTTACGGATTTTATCGCGGTTTATTAAGATTTTTACAAGCCCGACGTTTCGGATACTTTACAGCAACCATGGTCACGGGAAGACTGAGGTGACAGATGTCCTAATGTTACAAAGTTATTCGAAACTACCCTATGATACATCATTATTTTAATAAGTCCTCTCTACGCAGAAAGTGCTAACTGCATCTTTAATCTGTGGCATATTATGCTTGGTTTTTGATTTAATTATTTTAATAATGGGATCCCAAGCAGGTGGTAAGAGCCAGCCATCTTCTCTATTGAAATTTGGATGTTTTTTAATTTCAATAGCCTCGCGGATCATCCTTGGTTGGAATCGGTGTTCTTTTGCGAGTATCTGTGGTTTATCAAATCTAATATAATGGCGAGCTTTGTCTAGACTATGTTCACAGATTGCAGACTTAGTGTAGCGACGGTGTTTTAAGTCAGCTATATGTTCTTTAACGCGAGTTTTAATTGATCTTTTGGTTTGGCCTATATAAGAGAGGCCACAATCACAATCAAGCTTGTATACTCCTGCATCTTGTAAGGGTATACAGGTAAGGGTATAAAGTAACCATATTCTTAAACCATCTCAATTCCATCAATACTAAAATTCAATTCACAATGGAATTGGAGGCAAATAATTCTTTAGCTTTCTTAGATGTATTAGTTATCCGTAATCCCAATAACACCTTAAGCCACACAGTGTATAGGAAACATACCCATACGGATAGGTATTTAAACGGCGAATCACACCACCATCCAACACAGTTAGCTACCGTGGGTAAATCTTTGTTACAGAGAGCACAAGGGATCTGTGATGAGCAGCACCTGGAGACCGAACTTCAACATGTCAAGCAAGTACTGCGTGACAACAAGCTTCGGGTACCGCGTCTCCGTCACAGTGAACGTGTGAAACCAGCCACCGTCGAGCGAGTACCTGCTGTGCTACCGTTTATGAAAGGCGTCACTGACAAGATTGGCTTCATCCTAAAGCGAGCTTCTATAAAAACTTATTTCAAGCCGCCTAAAAAGATAGGTCAATTCTTACCATCTGTCAAGTGTCATATACCCTTACAAGATGCAGGAGTATACAAGCTTGATTGTGATTGTGGCCTCTCTTATATAGGCCAAACCAAAAGATCAATTAAAACTCGCGTTAAAGAACATATAGCTGACTTAAAACACCGTCGCTACACTAAGTCTGCAATCTGTGAACATAGTCTAGACAAAGCTCGCCATTATATTAGATTTGATAAACCACAGATACTCGCAAAAGAACACCGATTCCAACCAAGGATGATCCGCGAGGCTATTGAAATTAAAAAACATCCAAATTTCAATAGAGAAGATGGCTGGCTCTTACCACCTGCTTGGGATCCCATTATTAAAATAATTAAATCAAAAACCAAGCATAATATGCCACAGATTAAAGATGCAGTTAGCACTTTCTGCGTAGAGAGGACTTATTAAAATAATGATGTATCATAGGGTAGTTTCGAATAACTTTGTAACATTAGGACATCTGTCACCTCAGTCCTCCCGTGACCATGGTTGCTGTAAAGTATCCGAAACGTCGGGCTTGTAAAAATCTTAATAAACCGCGATAAAATCCGTAAAAATTGTTTCATTATATAGGTACTTGTCATATTCAAATGTTTTGTGGTTGCCAATTTATTGGGAATTCCCAAACTGAGGTATGCTCTCGATTGGAGATTTTTCGGCGTCTGGCTTAGTGCGGGACATTTTAATATTTAGCTATCATCACATACTACATACCTACTTTAATATTTAGTATTATAGTAGATTTTGAAGATATAAGTGAAATAAAATGTGTAGATAGATGGTCACCATTTCCTGATATTTATTTAAAAAAATCCTATTGTTATTTGGGATTCTGAAGGAAATTCTACGAATAATTCTGGGAAATCCACAATAGCAAAAATGATGTTTTTTATGGTAAACAAAATTAATCAAATCTGATTTACATACGCACTTGTCCGTTATCTTAAAGTAAATACTCAATTCCTGACTTTTATCTTTTCGTAAACAATATATAGATAAAGGCTTAGATATCGATAGCTTCAACTACAGAATAGTATTCATTTTTTTTAAAATAAATAACTCATGAAATTACCGCGTACCCAGTAGGTACTGGTAATACTTTACCGGTAGAGATGCATTAGCGCCGCGCTTCCGTCTGCATGGCTTCCGACAACCCTGTTTCTTCCGTCAAACAGCTTTGAAATGTTTAAGGAAGAAGAACAGGATAAGGCAGTCTACTAGAACCGAGAATTATCTTACTCTCAGAATAGGCAACACATTTTTTTTTTCATTTACGCCGGGAAATGCTCTGAGGCATCCTGCGGGGGAGTGGGTCTCGCCCGACGGGTATGTGAGACTCGCCGCGCCCGAAAGGTGATAAGGTGGACGCAGCTCTAAACACTAAAACCCGACGAGTGCCACCAATGCCGCCTTTGGTGAGGTGCCCCGGATATGTTGAGCAAACAGGGCACCTCGACGGCTAGTCAGTCTCTCAGGGGACCGACGCCACCTCCACAGAGGGGTAGTCCCGCACCACAGAACAACCCCTTCCCAACGTCGGGACAGTACAATGGGGTGAATTTCCCATCCTTGTCCCACTCCTCTTTTGTCCCCTCTTCTTAAAAGAGGGGTACAAAGAGCAGCTTCTTCGGTTTGATTTGCTTCGCTCAAGGTGCTGTTCTAGTACCTTAGGCTACTGATCCCCACCGCCACGATAAGGCTTAAACCATGGTGGGCAGAATAGGCAACACATGCCAGAGGGAGTCCTGGATTGCTTCACGGGCGACTCTCTCTGCCAATTTGGCTATCCAATTAACATGAAAACCTATGGTGATGTCGCAGGCCATGAAGATTTTCTAGACAACACTGACATCGTCCTTCTGATATTATTACATAATTACAGCATGGATATGAAGTGGCCTCACAAGATGTGTGCCTACTGCCCACACGCGCCCACGCCGTCAACTTCAGAATTCGAGACTCTCCGACTACAAGATAATTGTCAATGATGATTACTAAGCCACTATTTACTATTTACAGCACATTGATGTGATGTCAAATTAACAACAGGATAATTGAAGCGACTGACCGCCGCGTCGCCGTTGTTTACTTAGATTTACAGACGCATCAGGACTGACGATGATTATTTTGTGAATTGTATATATTTTTTTCTTTCATATAATTTAACAACAATCCCTTCTTCTATTATTTATGCGAAACAGTATTTAAAGACAAACAAACAAGCAAATACATTTTCGTTTATAATATTAGTAAATGCTAGTTGTTTTCAGAGGTTTCACCTACCCTTAAATTTACAGAAAACTGTTTTTCTTTAAATTTAAGGGTTTATAATGTATGAATTGTAATCGGCTGTCAAATATTATGATGAAGCTTTAAAGGCCGTAAGGGCCAAAAACAACTTCGACAAAAGTTCTGTCAAATGCCAAAACACTTTTTAAGTACAATTGTTAGTAGGTAACATTAATTGTACAAAGATTGTTTCATACATTCGTTTAAAAAACAAGCAATGTCTTTCAACTATATTATTATTTATTACTACATATTCAATCAAATCAAAATACATATTTTATTTCGTACTTGTACACTTGAAATATGTCAAAAAAAAATGTAAGTAAAAAAGTATTTTTCAAACCAGTGGTAGGGGCATGGCCACCATGAACCATCGAGGCTACGATGAACAATAATGTAATAGTAAATGAGTACGCTCGTAAACCTCGCCGCTCTGTTAATTAACTTTGTTGCGATCACTGTTTCAGCTTCACACCTGAGGGCCTTGTAATTGAAATGAAGTATGTGCTTTGACTTGGCTGAATTAAAGTTAGTTTTGAAGTTTTTATTTACAAAACTAATTAAGTCGAGTCACCGGGACTAGCGGGGTAGCGAGCGTCGCGGCGCCGCGTGAGAATCTATAACTAAAAACTATATTTTAAAAAACCACCCCAAGCAATAACAAAATAGCTGAAATAGTTGAACCGATTTTAATAAAACGTGTTTGATCCACTGCTAGAAAACCAAAAAACATCAAATACAAAAAACTGCATCCAAATCGTTTTACCCGTTTAAGAGCTACGGTGACACAGGCACACAGCCGTCAATCTTATAACACACCTCTTTTTGTGTCGGTGGTTAAAATAGTGGTTAGAACTAAAAAAAATGCTATATAACAATTTCAACTTAATTATATCAAGGAATATAAAATAATAATAGCATAGGTATTTCCGATAACCCTAACGTGATAACACCTAGGAGGCCGCCATCCACACTGGCATCACTAGTAAATACGTTTATCTTTATTGCATTCGATAAAGTCCGTAACGGAGTCACTCGGAGGAATAAAGTAGCCGACAATACTATGATAAGTACTCATAAAGAGATGACGGGCCTATTGAGTTCTCGAGTGGGGAACGCTTAGTCGGAGTTTTTTTAGTACTAAAGAAAAAATAGAAGCAAGGCTTTTGGATTTTTTGAAGTAAAACTTCTTTAAGCACGCTTTATTTCGGGAGTAAGCTGGTGAATGCGTGACGAGAGCGTTACGAAAAGTGTGATCGGGCCAGGCGAACGGAAGTTTTTACTCTGTTGACTGTTTATTTGTTGCTAAGCAACCTGTGGTCCGCAGTTGCCTAGCAACGAATAAACGAATTTATATGATCGTGACATACAGTTACAGTTTTTTAACAATTTTTGTAGTGAAACTTCTTTAGCCGCGTTGAGCACTATATATATTATAGGGAAAAATCTTATAGGTTGTCGTCACCGACCTGCTAATGTGACATCATGATCAATGGAGACGCGGTCGGATACAGGCTGTCCTATGAAAAATAATTAAATGACCGAGAAGGATGCATTTCACCAAAGATTTAATAGAAGACAGTTACGGAATACAGATGGCTCTATATATATTTTGAATGCGCTATAAATAATTCCACCAGTCCTTTTGAAGTCTGCGTACGAAGTCATCATTCTTAATAAGCGATGTTTTTTAAGAGTCTGCCACTTTTTTATTCACTAATTGAAGACGTAACGTTTACTTTTTTAAGTAAACAGGGAAAGAATTTACCTGATTATTTCTTAGGAACCACGGAGATCATGAACGTGGATTTTTTTTATATCCAGTGGGTAAAATAAGTGCGTGAATAAAATAATGATCCATATGTCATATACGTTCTGCCGACAGCAGTGGCTAGTGCGTGTAAATGTAAATATTAAAGATATAAAGCATGTACACAAGTAAAAGTGCTTTACGCTTCCTTGCTCGCAGTCGCCTGAGACGCGAAATAATTCGCTTTCGCTGATTCAGCCTGTACAGAGATCATCATTATTAGAGGATGTAGGTTCTATGTATCCCCCATGATGCACAACTGGTACTGCGATGGCTGAAACATGCCTTGTAATCGGACAATCATGAACTTGAATTGTTAAATACTGAATATAATTATTCAGATCTTAGTATAATCCTTGCCACTATGACATAATATAAATTCATGTAATAAGCAACCGACTTACGTGATTAATTCCCGTATTAATGCTGAGTAGTAAATATCCTTACGCCTCCCCCCTTTTTAGAGGTTACTCTGACTTCTGCCTAACCGTTTGGAGGAATGTGCCGTGCTTCGCTCCCATCTGCATGAGTACCACCGTATTGCTTGTTTATTTCGTCAAACATATTTGCTGTGTTTCGGAAAGATAGTTGTGGCAGGCATTGAATGACATCATCCCTTTGACTCATTTTAATATTTAAAAAAAAACTGAAATTAGTTGCTAGATTAAGCGCTCGCGGCTTCGTACGTTCACGTAGTGCGTACTCGTCTATAAAAGTGAAAATTATCACGCAAATCCGCCAAGACATTAACGCGTGAACGTTCAACAAACAAACCGACGAACTATACCACAATATTGAATAGTTAGTAATAAAAATGTGAAGTGCATTTTCATAGCCGGTCTAATTGGCTGCGAGTAGCTGTGTCATCTTGGTGTTCATGGAAACAGAGCAGCAAAGATGATGATAATGGAACCAGTAATGTAATAGTTAAACAATGTATTTAGCATATCGTTAGCATTTGTAATAATAAGGCATTCACGTAATCAGCTCTGACGTGTTATCAGCACTGTACTTGAGCCGTGTGATAATGCCACCAATTAAGGAAGCATGACAGTACTGGCTTTGGAGGTAATTGCCTTATTTTAAACCTTATTTTATGCCTCGTTTTGGATAATAAGGCCAAAGACGGGAATTTAGTTAATTTTTAAATATTTCTGTAAATTTTTATGTTTGTTAGGTATAGGTTAGGTTGATATTTTAATTTTTTTGGTAGATAATGAAGCGGTGAATATAATTTATTGCTCGTGGATATCTAAAATGAAACCAACTCGGGCCAATCATCACAGAAATTCTCATTTTCATTTATTCTAGTTTATCAGTTATGAGAACTATAATTTTCCTAGAATTAATTTCATTATAACAAGTCTAAATATTTTTTTCGACTATCAGTGGCATGTTACGTATTTACATCATAATATATCATGGAATTATTTAAAGTTTAAATGATTATGGATGACTTAATAGTGTCCAAATTCCAAAAATTACATCACCGTGACTTGTTGTACATGTCCTTTTAGGTAATATTTTATGTAATGCTGCGTAATTTATGCATAATGGTAGTGTAAAGTTAATTTTATGCTAGATATTGGCTTTTTATACTTATCTAGTTTATGCGAGGAGTGCAAATGGTATCGATTCACGGAACAGTAATCTTTATTATTGTAATTTATGTTTCTCCATTTTAGATTTTTAAATAAAGAACAGTTTTTTTTTTAATTCGCGGCAGTGGATGGGTACTCTTGGGAATTTAAACATTCTGTTTTGCCGAATATAAAATTTACTTTCCATTTAAATATAACTAACACAGGTTAAACTTTTATCCCCACCATGTTCAGGCCTTGTCGTGGCGGTGGGGCTCAGTAGCCTAGGGTGATCCCAGCACCTTGGGCGAAGCAAATTGAGCCGAGGGGGCTCTTTGTACCCCTCTTATAAGAAGAGGGGACAAAAGAGCAGGGGCCAAGGGGCGAGGATGGGAAGCTCACCCCATTGTACTGTCCCGACGTTGGGAGGGGTTGTTCTGTGGTACGAGACAACCGCTCTGTGGAATTGGCGTCGGTCCCTTGCGGGACTAGCTAGCCGTCGAGGTGCCCTGTTAGCCTTACAGATCCGGGGCACCTCACTAAAGGCGGCATTGGTGGCACTCGCCGGATTTTAGTGGATAGAGCTGCGTCAACTTACCATCTTTCGGGCGCAGCGAGTCCCACATACCCATCTGGAGAGACCCACTCCCCAGGCGGGATGCTTCAGAGCATTTCCCGGCCTTAAAGAAAAAAAAGGGTAAACTTTTAAAATGAAAAAAATTGTCCATGATGGTGTAGTAAAATTACGTTGCTTAGTATCACAATAATCTTCCTTCTAAATGTGAAAATAACTTTGTTAATTTAAAATCTTATACACAATATTCGCGTTATTTATTTGTTAAGTCTACATAGCAAAATATCATTGTATGAATGACAAGCAGTTAATATTTATTATTTATGAAAATAAATATCTATCATAATATATTTGTGTTCGCGAGCACACATTTCCGTGACGCGCTACAATAAACATGCCTCAGTACATACGAGCATTTGTGTAAACAACGCCATGTAAATTGCCATTCAAATTATCCTCCATTGCGAAATTAAATAAAGAGAGAAACAAAAAAAATTGTGAGTGGCACGCTTCATTTTAATAGCCGCCCCTCCCGCCCGAGGGAGCGCGTCAATAGACGTAAGGGCGACTCACCCTTCGCAATCAATTGAAACCCTATGACTATTCGCTGTTCCACTCTGACTCTGCGAACTATCCATTCGCTGTCCTTATCTAGGAGCCGACGTGGTGATCCCAAGAACTCCGAGCGGCGCCTTGGGCTACGTTCCGATTTTCAAATATAGAATTTTTGCCATCCAACATAATGATCGTTTTGCTGGTATAAAAATAGATTATACTCTTAATTCAATACACTAAGGGCTAAAATTGAGTGATATTTTGTTGGTGAGTGTTAAATGTTTGTAAATTTAAGATTGATGTGAAAATCTCGTTGCGTGATGAAAGCCAGATTACGTGGCGTCGACGCTTTGGGCGGGAAAATGAAAATTATCTCCATAAATTCATTGCTGTGATCCAGTTCGATTGAAGTTTCACGCGGGACGTGAAATATTGTTACTTTTCGTAATTTTAGATTTGAATATGTTTGTGAATTCAAATTTTTATTGATTTATGCGTGATGAAAATAACCGAATAAATTATAAGCTGAATAATAAAACTATATTAAAATAATATTCTTTAATTTTCACATAATCTAACCATTTAATAGCTAATAGTATATTTTGATATTAAATGTAAGTAGGTATGTAAAATCAAAGCTTTTAAATACTGCACAAATAAGTAATGAGAACTTCTGCCTTTTATAACATTTTGGTGATACCATATTATAACTGAAAATAATAACACTGAGTCATAATGAAACATAGGTACGCGTGTCTAATTAGCCATTTAATATAAAAATAATGTAGAAGTGTAATTAGTAATGTATGTAATGTATGTTTGTTCGTTACTTCACAGATCAAATATGTTGCTGAAACGCTGCTAGCCCACTCATAATAGCCTGAATATTAGAAGACTACCGCCACCTAGCACACGACGGTGAAAACTTTAGGTTTCGAAAAAACCGACAAAAAACGAGACAAGCTTGTAAATGACCTAGATATGATTTAGATAACCTATAAGCACTAGTATTTCTTTTACGCATACAAAATTATAATAAACTGTTCCGTTGTCCGCAGCAACCTCCAAGATGCATTGAGAGTATGGAAGCCTCATTTCACAGTTTATAAAGATAGAATTGAATCAATTCAACATTTTCTAAAATATCTATAAGTTATAAACCAAATTGTATCTCAATAGATGCAGAAAGTGTAAACTTTCTTTATGTGAGCGAAGAAAAATCACAGATGTAGTGTGTCGCACCTTTCGCTCCCAACCCGACACCAGGAGGCCGTGTGGTCGCAGACTGCACGGTTGGCGGGGGGCAACCCCCCACTTTTATAAACTAAAAGTGAGCCAAATGGGCTCACACTAATCCGACGTAGCATTAGGGCCTTCGGGCCATTAGCATAGCTCCATCCGAAAAAAAAGAACCTTTCGCTTTAATCTATACTAATATTATAAAGCTGAAGAGTTCGTTTGTTTGTTTGAACGCGCTAATCTCAGGAACTACTGGTCCGATATGAAAAATTATTTCAGTGTTAGACAGCCCATTTATCGAGGAAGGCTATAGGCTAACATCACACTGTGATATAAAGGAGTTGAGTGACGCGGGCGAAGCTGCAGGCATCAGCTAGTTTGTTATAAGTATTTTTTTTTCAAAATCGCTTTTGACTAAGTACAGTTAAATATTAGTGAAGACTATTAAATGTCTCTTAGATGATTAAATAAGACTGATTGTATTACGCTTGTCACTTGCTGTAGGAAGATCCAAGTAAAATAAAGTTCTAAATGAAATAAATATGACAATAGCTATGTTAACTGTTAATCTAGATCCATTTCATTGTATTTCATAGGATTGGTTTTCATTGTACATAAATATTCACTTTTAATCTCTCTTTTTATAAACAAATATTAGACTTATTTAAACTTAGATATCGCCTATAATGTCAGTTACTGTATTATTTATACCAAAACGTTCATTTATTTTAATTGGATGACGAGTAAAAATTAACAATAACTTCGATGCTGCCGAAAAGCCTAGCAACATTCAACTGTCCTTTTTATAAACATTTAAAATGACTAATAGTTGCATTAAATAAAGAATAAAAACCAAATTAATAATTGTCTATTTTTAATTATCTTCCATCTATCCTATAGCGACAGCGTTAACTCTACTAAAATCAGGATTTTTACGGATAACTTTTGGTGCTTTATAATCTGTTTTTTACCGTCCACCACGTCACGTCGGTGGTTGACTGGTTCTTCTTGATGATAGTTAAAACAGCGTATTCAAGTTCAGTAGACTGAATCGCCATGATTGCCTGTTGTGACACAATTGACACAATGTGAGCGTCGAACGGTTTTTAATTATTATCATCGTTAGGTTGCCAGACATGGCATATTGGTGTGAAACGTTAGAAGGTTTATCAATTATCAATAAAGTATTGATATAATGCTTTCAATTTATTAATAAATTATTTATTGTCTTTCAAATTGTTAACGCGAATCTCACTCATTATTGAAATAACTTTTTACGGAATTTATCGCGGTTGCTTACAATTTTAATATAAATAAAATCCGTAAAAGCCATTATAACGGTTAAGTTTCACTCTGTCACGAAGAACAACGTCGTAGCAGTGGCGGCAGAGACGGGCGGTTGATCTCCGGGACAGGTTCAGTCGCGCGAGATCGGCTGCAGTGACTCCGGGCTTCGTCGGCGATCGTCCGCTGCCCCTTGGAGGCGGCGAAGGCCATCGTGACGAGTGGCAGACTTCTGTTGGGCTGGGTGTCGGCGCAGTTCCATCTGCTAGACGCCCACCCACTCATATGATTCCGGTGCTAAGAGCTGGGGCATGTGGCGATAGTCTTCACCCCGACAGGGGACAGGAGTGGCCTCTTCTTTCGCTGCAGGGAAGCAGGGCGCGTTGCTTGAGCATACTCGGTGACGAAAGGGCAACTTGCCGTACATAAAATGGGCGGCACAGTGTATCGCACAACGACAAAGAAGGCGAAGCGGCGTAAACACGGCGAACAGCAAAGGGGCCTGTGAGGACCCTGCGGCCCCTGCGAAGCCTGCCTGCCCCGAGAGCAACAGTTTCACGGCGCTAGCAGAGGGGGAGGTTCCTATGGCATTGGAGGAGTAGAAGCCCTGGGAGCCTCCGGTAGGCGGTGAGCCGCGACAGCGACAAATTTGTCGCACTACAAGAGACCTGGGCACGGTCAATCGGGGGATCTTTCGCGCGCGCGCGATAGTTCTGAGGTATAAGGCGCCCTTTGGTGTTCGGGGTGCCTCAACCGGAGAGAGGGCTCATGGAGAGAGTGCTAACAGGCACAATGTCGTGGTCGGTGTGGAAGGTAGTAAACCTCCTCCCGCAGGGAGACAAGACGACGAGGAGGAACATGATGGGGTTTTAGTGTGGTGAGGGTCCCACATAACCTTCCCGGCTCCCATGGGCATACATACATTTAGTATTACGACGACCTCTGTGGCTCAGTGGTAAACAAAAATATTTTCTGTGTTCCTGGGTCATGGATGTGTATTAAATATGTGTATTATATAATAAAAATCTTAAATATATGTATAGTATAAAAGTATTAAATATATTTCCTTTGTCTGGTACCCGTAACACAAGTTCTTCGAGAACTTACCACGGGATCAGATTGACGTGGTGTGAAAGCGTCCATAGATATTATTATTATTATACATTTAGTACACATTTCCCCAAAATATAACAAAATAAAAAATTAACTGTGTTTTATGAAAATCTATCAAATGTACCTTCGGATTCATCTCTCGAAAATCTCTCATCAGAATCTGTTTAAAAGTTTTGATGCCTGTAGGCATTCGTGATACTAATGGAATTTATTATACCTAATATATAATGGAGTTGTGAATATTGCACACAATATGTTTTTGGGTTCTTCGATATGCAAAATATACGCTGACTTCCCTTCCTACCTTTATATTGACAAAATTCATAATTGCTGGTATTAAAAAATCTCCATTATAGTTTTACAAGACGAACTCACCTCGTTATAAGCAATTACTTTTTAATTTCACGACTCCACGTGTTGCCATGGACGCAGAATCCCGCAGTGGCGAGCGGTGAGCGGGAGCGGTGAGCACCGCGCCACCTCGACCGACACGCAAGCGATCCCAACTACCAGGCAAACATAAATGACAGAGCTCCCGCGTGCCATTCCAATACATATCGCCGTCTCGTTTACGCTATCAATAAACCTTGTCCAACCCAACGAACTAGACAAACACAGACATTATTATCGAACGAAAAGCATCCGTACAATTATTACGCTACAATATATTTTCAAATGTATCGTATCTTTAAAGCAATTCAACAGGAATTTGTATTAATAAGATCCAAACCTTCCACGATGAGCTCCGAAATTGGAAGCGTATGCAGAGGAACTTCAAGAATTTGTTTTATACATTGCGGGTTTATGTTATCCTAATACGTATGATGCTTAGGGATCAATTTGGCGTATTTGACATTCCTTTTTTGTTTGCGTAGAGGAGAGGATTGGGTGAAAAAGAAACTACGCATCGTGGTGCACCGAATTTTGAAAAATGTAAAAAATTATATTTGTTTATACTTTTAGCAAAGCTAGATTTAAATTGATACGTCGAGTTAAGTCGAGTAAGAAACAAACTGCACTGAAATCTGGACTGTTGATAAGATTTAAAAAAGCTATGTCTGAGATGGAACAGATCCGGCAAACACTTTGATAATTAAATTATTATTAATAAAAATATTTAGAGGATTTTTCGAGGTACTTTTTTAATTTAAAATTTAAAGCAAAATAAAGAGCAGCATAGCGTATGTGATTTGTCAGTACATACTTAATAACAATTTGATGTTTATTATGTACAACCGGCAAAATACGAAACAAACTCGAATAGAAAAATCTCGCAGTTGGTGATCCCGCGGAGTTGAGAAAGAGCGAAAGAGAAGAGATGCTTGCAACCAACGTTACGACGGCAGGAGAAGATGGCGCGGACGAAACATAGCGGGCATTAATACTAGGAACACAGGACGGCAAGGCGATGGTTCCGAATGTGTCAATACCGCGGCCTGTGGTCGTTTCCCCTCACGTTTATATTGTTCACGTTCCCTCCATTTCGCGCATGTCATCTACATCACAATATGTATTAAATACGATATATAATATATATTTAGAACCATAAGCCCATGCGATAAGGTAACAAGTACGTCGTCGTAATATATTTTATGACGCAATGGGAATATGTCAACATTCGTGCGGGGCTTATGTTCGCCGGGTGAGTAGCGCGCACTGCGCAACTCCCCAGACACACGACGTCACCCACCACAACACGAAACTTGTCGGGCGTGGTCATTATGCAAACAAACGAATCACGTGGTTTGCCAACTTCTTCGATCCACTTCATCACTTTTTGTTAGAAATGTTTAGTGATGTCGATGAAACGGATTAGTTTCGTAATTGGAATTTGATATTATGAACACAGAGATATTTGAAATAAGATTATGAAATATTGTGGACGCATGCGGTCCTTGAAAATGATTTAAATGATCCGGCAACACTAGCTAGACCTGTGCAATGAAAGTTGTAGTCAAGCGATCCGTTAAAATTTTAAACTTTAGACACAAAATAAACCTCTTTGCAATCGTTATGTACGCGCGATTAAAGTCATCGCTTCAGATACCTTTGAATTTTATTTACATAGGATGAAGAGCAAATATTTGGAAAATTATAAATAAATCCTAATTTATATTATAATCTTTGCCACCAGTTGCCGTATAAGTCAAGAAGTTTTCAGTATGACCTAAATTCACTATTTTTGATTAAAGAATACCGAGTGAGACTTCCGTCAGAAATAAATGAGATATTCGCACGACCAATGCAAGTTACTATTTTTGAATATAGTATACTATATTATATGAGCGTTACTTCTGTCAGAAAAAAAATTAAACAGTCACAAAGCATTATGTTATTCACTTTTTTTGTTTTAATTAGTGGTATTTAGTTTAAAGAGGCTTAAGGATGGATATGGACTATATTTCAAATTCAGCCATCGACAAAAAGCAGCAGCTTTTTATCGACTTTTAAACTGTTATGAGGACTTCTGTGTGTTCCTTTCGACGCCAATTAAGCAGGATTGCTTGTCTACAAACAACCATTGGATGTTCAAAAAACAGATGCGGACACCTGGTGTACTCAGTACCGTCATTACACATTTCGGGGCCCCTTTGATAATGAGGCACACCACACACCACCGAAATACGAAGACATGTGTGTACTGTTGTCCCATTATATATACTACTAGCTGTTGCCCGCAGCTTCGCCCGCGTTAACTGAGATTCGTACAGTCGATTCGTATTTCGAGACAGTCGTAGACGGATTGATGACGATTATTTTTATAGCCTAAGTTACTCCATAAAACATCAGCTATCTGTATGTGAAAGTCACATCAAAATCAGCCCAGCCGTTTCCAAGATTAGCCGGAACAAACAGACAGACAGACAGACAAAAATTGGAAAAAATGCTATTTTGGTATATGTACCGTGTATACATCCATATGCATTTAGTAAAAAGCGGTTATTTTTATGTTATAAACAGACACTCCGATTTTATTAATCTGTATAGATAATATTATATTATAATATATTATATCATGTATACTACGGATGGTCAATTTTGAAGAAGGTCGTGCCATCTGGTTTAGCAGTCAGGCTCACTAACCACTAGAGTCTAGAGTCTAGAGACCAACAGGCAACAGGCCAGAATTTACAAAGGAAGGATTCAGCGACTTAACTCTGCTCTATTTATAATCTACAACTAGATTTCTTTAATATATCGCAGTAAAATTAATACCTATGAAAAATACACATCTATGAAGGATCATATATTGTATTGTCATTTACAATATAGTGCCACAAACTTTTCTTGGCCGGTATGAGCGTCGCTGTCATGGATATTAAGTATTGCTAGTAAATAAAAATTAACCATTATATAGGGGAAAAATTTTAAGTGATGCAGGCTACCTTAATAAGTAATTTATTGAAGTGTCTTAATAAAACAATGTATACTAATATCTAGAAAATACAGTTCTAGGAAAATAAATGTGACATAAACTTAGGAACAATACTGATATGATGGGTTTTGTTACCTGTACTATTAATATAATATCTTTTAAGATACCTAGCAATCGGAACCGTTAGATAATTAAAACTTTGCCCTTGTCATTAATAATGCAAGAAATAAAAATAAATACATTTGAGTTGGATTTTTATAAGGTGTTGTACGCACCGAGAAAGAAAATAAACACAAACATTACAAAACAGTACAAATAGCAGGCTTATTGCTAAGAGCATTATTAATAAATCATTTTAAGCACTCTACACGTGTTTTGCCTCTATATTTTGATACAATAATTATGATCAAACAAAACAACATCTGAAGAATCACACTCTAGAGGACGAAATCCATCAATTATTTGATTTCCCGAATAGTCAAAATGTTCATCTTCAGAATCACTGCTTTCGCTTTCACTATAGCTGGCCAAACTAATAATGAACGCATCTTTTTCTCTGTATTTGTTTTCATTTTTTTACATGATCGCAATGTTTTTTCCATTCTACAACAGATATTCTGTCGAAGGCTTCTGCAATCAACTGAGGCATTTCAGTACTTGATTTCCGAAGGTTCTTCTCTGGACTCTGCTACATTCCGTTTCATTGAACTCCAGATAATTTCTATTACATTAAGATCGCAATGATATGGTGGCAATCTTAACACGGTGTGTCCACTATCTTTCATCAATTTATCAATTTCGTATTCTGGTGCCGGTTTGTGTCTTTTAATTAGTTCATAAAGCTGAGGTTTTGTATAGCTTTCGTGGAATTCCACGTTCTTTTCAGTTGTTGCATGGCTAACTGAAAAGAATTTTTGCATTGCAATTGTAAATCAATGCAAATGCAGTTGCATTGCATTGATCCAAATTTGGAAGCAACTTGTCAGCGACCCATTTTTTAAAATTTGTGTTGTTCATTTCATCATGTTAATCACCACTTTTTGTATTTGATTTGAAAATGAGTAAAGCATTATTGACAAAACCTGCTTCTCCTTCTGCATTGACGATTATATATGCGCTTCCAGCCGTGTGCGAAGTGTGAATATATGTTTCGTCCAAAAAAACTACAGGTTACTTTTTGTCACTAAGTTTGTTTTCCTGATTTTTTTGTAAATATGTCGCCCTCCATGCGGATATATCATTGCGTTCAGTAAGAACTTTTCTATTAGATTGGGTCTTCTTGTATCGAAATCCTAGTTTATGTAATATTTTCCGTAGGGTCTCTCGGCTCCCCTTAAAATCAATTTCTTCTCGAAGAACATTAAGTAACTTCGGTAAAGTGGGAATTTCTTTTTTAAATGAGTAAAATTCGTGAACTTTCCTTCTTATGATACCGAGATCAAAGTTGTCGACTTCTATCTTTCCTGTTGTTCTTTTTCTTTTTTTCCCCGGAGTAGAAACTGTTGTCCCTGTTTCATCAGCCCGTTTCTTTTCATTTACCATTCGTCGCACTGACCTTTCACTAACGCCTGTAATAAAAAAAGTAAACAAGTAAGTTTCCGTTTCATTAATACGTAGGTAAATTCATCCCCATCTATGCTGGTAGTACTAACCTGTAGCGGCAGCAACTCGTTCATATACTTTTTGTAATGGTATAATTGGCACTTGGTTGCGTTTTTCTTCATTCATGAAAGAAAGAACGCGTAAAACAATGCTCCTGCCATCGCTTTTCATTACTCCAGGCATGTTTGATGTTCATAAAAACCACAAAACACAAAACTCCGCAAGTTGTATTTAAGATCTAACTGACAATGTCAGTCTGACATTTCAAAATGCCGATGGTAGTACCAATTTCAGCCGCCGGCCAAGAAAAGTATGTGGCACGATGTCATAAATGACATATTATGCTTTTTTGTCGGGTCAAAAAATAGCCGTATAAATGTCGTGATTTGCTAAATTTCATGTTATTAACATCAATCTAGTTTTCACATCTAGGTATTGGTTCCCCGAGCAACAATTATATACATGTTTATATGGTTTTACTTTTTAGGTATTAATTAGTATTAGGTATGTATTCAAAAATATATTATGGGCTTTAGTCTGTACGCATGACATCTGATAAAATTTAAACGGCGCACAAAATGGCCGACATTCCATGACGATGACATTCCAGTGTAGTTGACGATTAGTCGTGTATTACTAAACTTAACTAATAGTAAGCGTTAGGTGACGATAATTCGAGGTCTATGATTTTTTTAACAAAAAAAACTCAACGTGCCAAAAGAAGTTTTCACTTCAAAACAAAAAACATGCTGCACAGTCTTTGGGGACTTTTAGGGGATGAAAACATGTGAATTGTATCGTCAAGCTACTAGATTTTCGACTTATTTTTGGTTAAATAATTGTTTATGATCAAGGATTAAAGTTTAAATTGGTCATTAAAGCATTCAGTACCAATGTCGCGAATTCACGCTTTTTGTACTTCAGTGTTCGGTGACGATAACGCGAGTTCCATGATTTTTGTTCATCCTGACGTCTTTATATCAGTCACATTAGCGTTTGAAAGCGTTCAATGACGATGACGTGAGTTCCATGATTTTGTTCACCGTGACGTATTTATGCCACATTAGCGTTTGAAAGCGTTCGATGACGATGACGCTAGTCCCATGATTTTTGTTCACCCTGACGTCTTAATGTCACATTTGCATTCGAAAGCGTTTGGTGACGCACGTCCGGTGATGATGATGGGAGTTTCACGCATTTTGTGTACTTAAGCGTTCGGTAACGATCACGCGAGTTCCATGATTTTTGTTCACCTAAAAAGCACTCAACGCGCGTAATGAAGTTTTCACTTCAACAAGGTTTGGTGAAAGATTAAAGTAAGATCAATTTGAACCGAATCTCAGCCCTTGTTTATTGCGATGCCAATGTAATTGGTCCAGGTTCCATTTTTGCACTTAATTTTTTTTTTTTTCTTCAGCTAATACGAGTCCACTGCTGGACGTAGGCCTCCCCCAAGGATTTCCACAACGACCGGTCCTGCGCCGTCCGCATCCAGCGGATTCCTGCGACCTTTACCAGGTCGTCGGTCCACCTAGTGGGAGGCCTACCAGCACTGCGCTTTCCGGTACGTGGTCGCCACTCGAGAACTTTTCGACCCCAGCGGTCATCTGTTCTGCGAGCAATGTGTCCTGCCCAGTTCCACTTAAGCCGGGAAATTCTTTGGGCTATGTCGGTGACTTTGGTTCGCCTGCGGATCTCCTCATTTCTGATCCTATCACGCAGGGAAACTCCGAGCATAGCCCTCTCCATTGCTCTTTGGGTGATCTTGAGTCTCAATCGTATCGAAGGCTTTTTCGTAGTCCACAAACGCTAAGCATAGGGGCAGGTTATACTCTTTGGTCTTCTGTATAACCTGTCGCAGCGTATGAATGTGGTCAATGGTGCTGAAGCCTTTTCGGAATCCGGCTTGTTCGGGAGGCTGGGAGTCATCTAGCCTGCGCGCGAGTCGATTTGTAATGTCCCTCGAAAACAGCTTGTAAACGTGGCTCAGGAGTGAGATGGGTCTATAATTCTTCAGCAGGGTGGTATCGCCCTTTTTGAAGAACAGTACCACCACACCCCTGTTCCAAGCACTTAATTACTATCAAGCTAATTTTCCGTGAGTAGCTTCATTTTGATGAGACGCCTAACAATTTCCTGTGTGAAAAGTTCTCGATTGTAGTAGCTATCAGAGGTAGTAACGATAAAATATGTCAATTTTCCAAAAACACAACAACACACAGGAATACAAGATAAAATGCAAAGATAGACATTTTAAAGCTGATTTACAATGTATTAACAATTTTTTTTTTTAATTTTATATATGTCTGAGTTATGGTGAATGTTAATAAAATAAGAACATTTCAAAATTCCTGTATTCTGAGATTGTCAAGTTCTTCTCCTTTTTCGTGTCGTAACTGTCAGCTATCAATGTTGGCAAAGTCATAGATTATTAGTAACTCCGAAAATGTGCATGAAAATGCTATTGTAAACAACGAATTAGTAAAGGTATGGAAACATAACTCTCTTACAAAGCTCGGAAAAATGTGGTTCCAAACTCACACTACTAAACTGATAATACTAACATGATTTGCACACGCGCAATACAAAATACTCTGCTAAATTTAATATGTGCACATGAATTCGTCCACCTATCCATATAAGGCGCAATCTAATTTAGGAGGATAGTGATAGAATGAAACTGAAATATCAAAGAAAGTGAGTGCGAACGTGATGGACTATTAGGCGACATGTACAATGACAATGTCAGTTGAGATGTGGAAGGATGATATTATGCATTAGTCTGACATTTGTTAATTTTATTATAAAGTAATTGATTATATGAATTAATGTGGAAACCTACATTTATTTTGTCTGAATATGAAGAGTAATAAAATGACTGTTTTTAACCAATAATTATTATCAAATTGAGAGTAAGTCATTATTTACTCACTATACAGAATCTGTCCATATTTCGTATATTTTTAAGCCTTAGAGTAGTTGACAGTCTGTTGTAACCTTGTTTTTTATTATTAAAATGTCAATAATGTTTGAAAAATGGGAATGGGGCATAAAATAAAAATCACAAGTCAAATTAGTTGTATTTCTCTTTAGTAAGAAATTAACATTTTTTTTTTCAAAATAGAACCATTAAAGTATCTTTTTGAACGTCAATTAAATGTACCACCAGTTCCATGAGTACTGAGAAGAACCTCCAAAATGTATACAAGACACTCTACTGGCGTTAGTCGGCAACCAGTCATCTTGTCTTCTTTCTAAGCGGACTGCTGCAATCCATTGTAAACGCCGAATCTCGTTTATGGGGAAACTAAAAGTAAATAATAGATAAAAACATAAATAAGGAATAAAAATATAAATATAAAAACTCGGTACTCAATGTAAAATTTAATATAACATTTCAGTATATAAAATCGGTTGCCTGCTGATTGCATAATACTGACCACAAAAATTTATATGGAGGTTATTTAAGCGTGAATAAAATACGAAATTATTAATTTACCTGTGATAAGTTATCCCAGTTTGCTTTTTACTTCCTTCTTTTCGTCTCTTACACCATTTAACAACACAGGAGGTCATTTTTGTCTCTGGGAAACGATTTTTTCGTCAACGCAACGTTCGTCTAGACTGTCACAGTACGCGCAGTAGACTGAGAGACAAATTGATTGTACTTTTTTGGCCCCGCCCACTTGATTGTAGTTTGCGAGGAACCGTTTTTTAGCGCAGTTCGTATTCCATACCTTTTCTAATTCGTTGATTGTAAATGCATTCCATATAGGTAAATAGAAGATGACATTAGATTCATAATTCTGTTGCAAATGGATTTCTAGCTTGTTTCTACTCAAAATAACCGTGTCTTCTTTCTAAAATACGTATTATTTGGATCGTATATATGGGCGCTGTTTTAGATAATATTAATATTTATTTTTAAAATTATTATTTACGGTAATAATTATTTTTAAGATGATTATTTACAATATTATTAAGTTGAAACAAAATGATTTGTCACAGTTTCCGGTTGCTAGAAGCCTATTTATTAAAAGAATAAACTATTAAATATAATATTTATTATTTTATTCTTTACAACTATAATCATCATCAGTTTATATTTATTATTTTAATTTAGAATGAGTCTTTATGAATAAGAAAATAATATTTTTGATTACTTCCTGTTTCCACTTTAAATATGTTTATGACACATTTTTATTAATATTTTAATGTTTATTTTCTTAATTAGCTAACATTAGATTATAGCAATGTTGTTAAAATTAATGTTACATTAAAATAAAGATTAAAACTATTTTTGAATTGTAAAACACTGCTTCGATAAATTTTGATGAATTGTAAAATTTGGTATAAAACGGAGTGCATCCCTCATACCGACACATTTCGTTTCTTGTCATCAAAGTGTTACTATCTCTGTATTACTATTAATAAAAGTTTGCTGTTTTCACTATAGTGTTACTCTGTCCGTGATTATCCTCACATAATAATCATGGCTGAACCTCTGTACCGCGAAGCTACGCCGACAGCAGCGGTGGGATCCAGATCCCCTATACTGGGATCCACCCGCCTAAGGAACGACGACCAGCCAACCTTTACTATGCAAGAGATGATGAGTCTGGTTTCTTCGGTGACGAAGCAGGCGGCAGCGAGCGCTGTAGCTGCTGCCTTGTCAGCTAAACCTGTTCAGATGATTGTACGAGACAAAGGTAACTTTTATCTACCGCCGTTTGATCCGGATGTCCGCTCTTATGACATCCGCGATTGGTGTGCCAATGTGGATGAAACTATAAGTACCTTTGGGGTTTCACCACAAGAGGCAAGAATGAAGGCCATCCTTCAGCTCAAAGGCAGGGCCAAAATATGGGCTGATACGTGGTCTCTTCAAACTACGACCTGGGATGAAGTCATACAAGACCTTATCCAGACCTTCGGCAAGGAATTCCGCTACTCTGATGACGTCCAGAAGTGGCGCAGCTTTACATCCGACCAGGCTAGCAGCTACGCCGAGTACGCGACTACTGGGTGGACACTGTTTAAGCGGGTTCGACCAGAGGCAACCGACGCTGAAGTGATCGACGCCCTCATCACAGGTATTTATCCTGAACATGTTAAATATGAACTCCTTAGAAATACGCCTGAATCGTTACCCAAATTTATATCTGTTTTAAAAACTTTTCGAAAACGTAAAGTGGATGGCTTTCAAGAAAATAACAATCAGATTAAAAAATCAAAATTTTCCGATTGCAAAACTTTAATAACTTGTTTTAAATGTAGTAAATCGGGCCATTATGCTCGAGATTGTAAATACAAGCCTTCTATTACTTCTGAAGAGCCATCAACTTCACTGCAAAAAACTACTATATCAATTAAGCGCGTGTGATTATTGTCATAAGAAAGGTCATTTAGAGAAAAATTGTTTCCGAAAACAAAATGATGAGCGGTTGAAAAAAATAAACAACCAGTCTATTAATGTATCTGGTTCAATAGATCGTAGTATAACTGAAATTAAAATAGCTAACAAAAATTATCGCTGCCTTTTAGATACCGGTGCAGACTGTTCCTTATTAAGAAATAAGCTTGCTAGTTCCATACCCGTTCAAAGGAAAATAGTTAACGTTATTTTTTCGGGTATAGGCGGTAGCCCTGTTAATTCTTCTCAAACAATTACGACTCGTGTAGAAATCGGCAGTGTTTGTATTGAAGTAGAATTTTATGTTGTTGAGGATTCTCAAACCCAATTTGATATTCTCATAGGTTATGACGTTTTTAAAACTCCTGGACTTAGCATAACCTTCAGCAAAGACGGTATTTCAGTTAAACGCGATTTAATTGTTAATGAGTGTTCATTTTTACAAAGTTTCGATAACTTTAATCTGAACACCAATTTACAGGATCCGGAATTATTACAAAAATTAAAAAATATTTTAGAGAAATTTAAAAATAATTTTACTACAGGGAACCGTGTATCTGAGATAAAAACTGGCGAGTTAAAATAAAAGTTAAAAAATCCAGATAAAATAGTTCAACGCAGGCCTTACCGGTTATCTCCCGTCGAACGCGAAAAAGTAAACACAATTATTACTGACCTTAAGGCAAACAACATTATTCGCGATAGCTCATCTCCTTTTAGTAGCCCGATTTTATTAGTCAAAAAGAAGGATGGCTCAGATCGACTTTGTGTAGATTTCAGAGAGTTAAATGCCAATACCATTAGAGATAATTACTCACTTCCGCTTATCGCTGACCAACTGGATAAATTAGGCAAGGCGCGTTATTTTACATGTGTCGATATGGTATCCGGATTTCATGGCATCCGTATCGCGGAGGATTCTATTGAAAAAACCGCGTTTGTTACTCCTGATGGCCAGTATGAATATTTACGAATGCCTTTCGGACTTTGCAATGCACCATCAGTTAATCAACGTGCTATAAACAAAGCACTGGGAGACTATCGCGATAAAATAGCTCTAGTTTATGTCGATGATGTTTTAATTATATCAGAAAATATTAATGACGGTCTCTTAAATTTAGATTTAGTTCTAAAAAGATTAACGGGTTGTGGCTTTACGCTTAATATCTCTAAATGCTCATTTCTCAAAACTAGTGTTGAATATTTAGGCAATATAATAGAAAACGGGACAATTAAGCCGAGTCCACGAAAAGTAACTGCCCTATCGAAATCGCAAATTCCTAAAAATGTCAAAGAACTTAGGCAATTTAATGGTCTAGCTGGCTATTTCAGGAAATTTGTTCCAAATTTTTCTAGAATCATGGCCCCTTTATATGAACTTACGAAAACTAATATTCCTTTTAATTGGACAGAGAGACAAGATCAGGCTCGAAAAATAATTATTGATCACCTTACATCATCTCCACTGTTAACTATATTTGACCCCGAATTACAGACTGAACTACATATAGATGCTAGTTCTTTAGGATACGGTGGAATCCTAATACAAAAACTTAACTCAAATAATCATGTAATTGGGTACTTTAGCATGCGAACCACTAACGTTGAGTGTAAATATCATTCTTACGAATTAGAAACCTTAGCCGTTGTAAAGGCTATAAAACATTTTCGTCATTACTTACACGGTCGATCGTTTAAAGTTGTAACCGATTGTAACTCTTTAAAAGCGTCTAGGCATAAGAAAGAACTTTCAACGAGGGTCCATCGTTGGTGGGCTTTCTTACAAAATTTTCAGTTCGAGATTGAATATCGAAAGGGAGAACGCTTAGTTCACGCGGATTTTTTTAGTCGCAATCCAATAAAACAGGTGGATAATTATTTAAATAAAAATAATATAATTTGTAAAGTTTTACGTTTTCTTGTTAATTCTACCACGCTTGATCATAATTGGTTATTAATCGAACAAAAAAGAGATCGTGTGCTTAAAAATATAGTTGATCAATTAAAATCGGATTCGATTCCCCAAACAATAGCAGATACCTATCTAATTCTAGGCGACAAATTATTAAGACGAAAAGTGCAAATAGAAAATAAAACTAAGAAATTAATTATCGTTCCGCGGAGTTATAGATGGAGCCTTATAAATCATTATCACGATTCTTTACAACATTTTAGTTGGGAAAAGGTTTTAGCTAAAATTAGAGAACAATACTGGTTTCCAGAGATGTCAAAATTAGTTCGAAAATTTGTAGAAAATTGTGTTAGTTGTAGAGTACGCAAAGGTACATCAGGAGCCAAGCAGGTTACACTTCATCCTATTGATAAAATAGGTATTCCTTTTCATACAATTCATGCTGATATTACTGGTTGTTTGAACGGAAAGCGTAATCAATCTGAATATGCATTTGTCTTTATTGATAGTTTTACAAAATATGTTCACCTTATTTACACTAATGAGCGCACAGCGCAAACCGCAATTGTTTTCGTGAATTAATTTCAATTTTTGGAACGCCTTCACGTCTTATTACCGACCAAGATAAAAGCATGACTTCCTCAGAATTTAAATCGTTTTGTAAATATTTTAATATTGAACATCACGTCGTAGCTGAAGGAGCTAGTAGAGCGAATGGTCAAGTAGAACGCATTATGAAAATTATAAAAGACAATATGTCTGTTGTTGAAATAAATAAACCTTGGCACTGCGCTATACAAGACTTACAATTAGCTATCAATTGCACAATATCTAAGAGCACTGGTAAAAGTCCTATGGAATTATTATTCGGAAAAAAATGTTCTCCACCGCTTATCAAACTCCTCCAAATTGACGATAAGGAATCGGTGGACGATTTGGGTGCTATTAGATCTTGTTGCAAAAATAGGATGGACGAGCAGTCTTTTCGCGACAAAATTAGATTCGATAAAGGTAGAGCTAAAATACAGCCATTTAAAGTAGGAGATTTTGTTCTTATGCGTCGTCATGAACGCCACACTACTAAACTAGGACCTAAATTTGAGGGTCCTATGGAGGTCTTAGAAATATTACCTAATGACCGATATAAAATAAAACATATTAATCTTAGAGGTAGTAGTGAAAAGATTGCTAGTCACGATTTTTTGAGACCAGCGCCAATTGCGCAGGATGATCCATATCATGATTATAATGCCGTATGGGCAGGTGATAATGAAAAATGATTAAATGTAAAAAGTTTAATTTTAAAACTGTATTCTAAAATATTATTGTGTCAGTTTTAAATGTTTATAATATGTGATATGTAACCTATCCAAAAATTCCATCCTTAAACGCTAGCTGGCCACTATGCGTATCCTTTTTCCCGGTCTTGGAGGCTAGATCCTGTGAAGGGTGATGCCGTGTTTTGGCTAGATCCTGTGATGGGTGATGCCGTGTGTTGGCTAGATCCTATGATGGTGATGCCTTGATGTGTTGGCTGGATCCCGCTATGGGTGAAGCCTTGATTTGCTAGATGTTTTGGGGTTTAAATTGCGCAGAGAGCGCGCTGAATCAGAATGGCCGTATGGGCGCTGTTTTAGATAATATTAATATTTATTTTTAAAATTATTATTTACGGTAATAATTATTTTTAAGATGATTATTTACAATATTATTAAGTTGAAACAAAATGATTTGTCACAGTTTCCGGTTGCTAGAAGCCTATTTATTAAAAGAATAAACTATTAAATATAATATTTATTATTTTATTCTTTACAACTATAATCATCATCAGTTTATATTTATTATTTTAATTTAGAATGAGTCTTTATGAATAAGAAAATAATATTTTTGATTACTTCCTGTTTCCACTTTAAATATGTTTATGACACATTTTTATTAATATTTTAATGTTTATTTTCTTAATTAGCTAACATTAGATTATAGCAATGTTGTTAAAATTAATGTTACATTAAAATAAAGATTAAAACTATTTTTGAATTGTAAAACACTGCTTCGATAAATTTTGATGAATTGTAAAATTTGGTATAAAACGGAGTGCATCCCTCATACCGACACATTTCGTTTCTTGTCATCAAAGTGTTACTATCTCTGTATTACTATTAATAAAAGTTTGCTGTTTTCACTATAGTGTTACTCTGTCCGTGATTATCCTCACATAATAACCATGGCTGAACCTCTGTACCGCGACGCTACGCCGACATATACGATAATAAAAATATAAATAAGATCCTTTTTTGGTAATTGTCGCATTGCCGTAAGTGTATATATAATACCTAATCTGTTTTGTGTGCGTACCAAATTTAACAAAAATCCATAATTTACCTATTTTCAAGCTAAATCGACTGATAGACAATGATAGGCAAAATATAGAAATCATAAAGCCAGATGTAAAAATAATGAAAGTTTTGTTCGGAACAAATAGAGAATCGAATAGAACAAAACCAAAGTATAAATTAACTAAAAGTTAAAACATACATCGCTGCTGCAGTTCGTAGCCTCCCGAGGACAAATATTTCGAGTTGTTCGAATCACCTCCATATGTATTATGTGAGCCTGGTAACAACCGTACGAAACGGCATGTCGTAAGACCGGCGGAATAGAGAGACAGATTTTAAAACGAAGAGCGCCAAACGACATTAAAATGCTTAATTTAACATTTTTTTTGTTGACAAATGTTTAAAATTCTTTTAATAAAAAGTAACTTACCTGAACTTTGAAGTACCGACTAGTAATTAAAAAATTAAGGAAACACTTTTTTTTAAGTATTTTATGGCCCTGACGCGATCATTTAAAACTTTTTTTTATGATTTTTGAAGCAATCACGGCATTTTTCATTAAATAATTCCGTTCCAATAAAATGGATATTTCACCTCGAAATACTTTTCGAGGTGAAATATCCATGATGCGCACAGTTATTTCTTGTTAATTTTAACATCATCGACAAAGTTATAAAAAGATCATCCAAATCTGTTATTTTTTGTACGAACTTCAAATTTTGGCATATAGCGGTTGTATGATGTTGGCCAAAAATATACCAAACGCACAAGTCCGCCTACGATTTTCGAAAGTTCCCCTAGATGCCCATCATCAGATCCTGATTTCCTTACTATGGGACTTTCAAACAAAATAAGAATTTATCAAATCGGTCTAAAAAGATTCCGTCGAATTGAGAACGTCCTTTTTGAAGTCGATATTTTTTTTTTCGGTTAAAAATATAATTTATCCATTACATATTTCTTAGGTTGTTACGGATTCCCCACCATGGTTCAGGCAGTGGCAGTGGGGCTCAGTATCCTAAGGCGAGCTGTGAGCCGCTGCACCTTGGGTGAAGCTAATTGAGCCGAGGGGGCTCTTTGTACCCCTATATCTATAAGAAGAGCAGGGGGCAAGGGGCAAGGACGGGAACCTCACCCCATTGTACTGTCCCGACGTTGGGAGGGGTTGTTCTGTGGTGCGGGACAACCCCTCTGTGGAGGTGGTGTCGGTCCCTTGGGGGACAGACTAGCCGTCGAGGTGCCCTGTTTGTTTATCAGATTGGGACACCTCACCAAAGGCGGCATTGGTGGCACTCGCTGGGTTTTAGTGAGTAAAGCTGCGTCCACTTTGCCATCTTTCGGGAGCAGCGAGTTCCATTGAAAAAACGTTACGGATTGAAAAAACGGTAACTAAACGGAAGAATTTGTCGAAGAGGCAAAATTCGGGTTAAAATCTAAATAAACTAACAAAATATGGTGTAGGTACATATGGTACTTTTTTCATTTATTTTTCTATATTTGTTCTTACGTCAAATCAATGTATGAACATAGCAACCATCAAAATATCATAATAATCTTAAAGTAAATAAAATACGATAATCAGATAATTCTTAATCAATTATATTTGTCAGCGTTGAGATTAAAGTAGGAATTGGCGGAAAGTTTATTCAGTCTAGCGTAGAATATTACTTCGGATATTAACTTTTCCGCCACAGTCCGTTGGAAGCCGTCCAGCTGTTTCAGCTGCAGGCCAACTGTCCTGCCGAAAGATTCTGACTCTTCTATAGACGTGGTGGAAGTTTCGGGAGTAATTGTCTTCGTATTAACGTGGTCATTCAAAACTTTACCCAAATGCTGTTTTTTGATCCCGCCCTCCTTTACATAGACGGTGGCTAAAGTGGGTTTCTTAGCACTCGGCTGGTCTTCCGCGTCGCTGTCATGATATTGAATTTCAAATTCCTAGAAAATCGTACAACATATATAATTTAATTTACATAGTAGGTATTATGTATATTTGAATTTTTGTCTCCTGAGATCTTAAGAGTTGCTAAGCAGCATGGATAACCAAATGAGTAAAGTAGAAACACTAAACCGGCCTTGTATAAAAATTACGTACCTCATCAATATACTCTTCAACCATATTTTGATGATCAGTTTCTAGCAATCTCTTTTTTAACAAAGAACTTTCCTCCTGTGTAAAAAATAAAATTTGTTCATAACCATAGTATTAATCATACCAATAGATTGTCATGTTATCCTAGTCTTAGCAAGCATATACCATCACAAAAGGATATTCGCCATTTTGTGGTGGACAGTTGTGGTTAAGTCATGTCAAAAAAAGGGTTGCGTGATCTCTAGTTAATTTTCTCCACATTGGTCTTATCTCTTAAGCCTAAAACTAAAAAGCCTGATATCATGTGAGTTTAAAGTCTATTATAGCATCTACAGTTGTGAATAAATAACAAGGAAGACCTTTACCTCATTGTCCTCACAGCCAGTGTAAAGGTTTATCGACTCTGTGCTATCATCCAATATCGGGCCATCGATAAACGACATCAGCTTGAAGTACCATAACGTTGGCATATGGCACGGGTCATCACCGTTCGCTATAGAGGCTAAAACCTAAAATCGAAAACGACAGTAGAAAAAATATGGGATAATAACCCTGCAGTAGGAAGACTGTTTGCTCTGATTTTCTTTGTTCAGAAATACATAACAGTAACGATAACAGCTGACAAGTCATGCATGCCACTTGCACTTATTGTGCAAAGCCGATGTCTCTCCCAAATGCGCTTAGACCGTGTCATATGAGCGCACCTCAACTGCACGGAATGGTACGGATACAACCATCCTGTTTATAACCGTCTTCCGTCAAACAACTTTTGCTATGTCTCAAAGGGAAGGGCAGTCAAGTTGGTTAGGTTGAAATGATGTCATGAAAAATATGTATTGCTGGTTCATGTACAAAGGTAACAGAATATACAATTCAACAGAATATTGAATACTGACATATTTTCACAAAATTAGAAAAATACTGTTTTCATAAACCATAAACCAGATATTAAAAAAAAAAAAAACAATCGTCCGTCTCTTTCTAAGCGTTCTAACAAAAAGAGCAAAGAGATTGGCTCCGTGTAAACTGCGGCCTGCGCACGTGCCAACCAAATATCAAAACTCAAATGTCAAAATTGACTGTTATGAAAAATAAGTTTATTTAAATTATAAAATTTTATCGCTAAATACATACCTTCTTCCGTTCACGTTTATATGATGTCCTCATATTATCAAGCCTTTTTCGTAAGCAATCTACGGTAGCATCTGGATACAACATGTTGTATCGTTTCAGTAATACACGGAGTGCTCGTTTGCGGGTTGCCCTGTCGTTGTACATTAAGTGAGAAGGGTCCCACAGGCATCTCTGTTCTCTGTAGGACTGTAATATTTCAGTCATAACGTTTTTCTCAGTGATCAACATTTTGTCCGACATGTGTACACAGTCGCGTCGGTCCGCGCACTACCCGACCTCGCCACCCGATGCCATCGGGCGGTTGGACGAGCGTGTCGACGTCTGTCTTTTTCGGTTTATATGCGGTGGAGTGAAACGGCAATACATTTTGTTTGCAACGCGGCAGCTGTAATCTACGATATCACACGAGCGTGTTCTTTTAAATCGGCCGAGCGACGAGCAAAGGTTATCAACAATAGCATACATTATAATGCCATTTGGTTGTTGTAAAATAAATTCAGTTATGGCATTTACGGTTACCTAAGTACTTACTTTTTAATGCAATACACTAGACATTTTTTAATTTAATATAATACAATTTAATATAATACAAATTTAATTTAATACAATTTAATACAAGTCTAGTTTCAGACAGAAAGTAGGTAGGTACCTACCTACCTACCTGTTTCACTTGGAAAAAAGAGACACGAGTTGTAGCAACCGAGCAGGCGAGCCTTCTGATGTCAGCGGTCAAGTGGTCAGCGTCACTCATAAAAACAAACAAGCTCAGTTGGGTCCAGCCCAGGAAATTAATGCATCTTGTGTTCTATTTTGTGTCTGTTTATTATTATTGTGTGTCTCGGTACCAGTGATTGCACTGCATGTCCGGGAAAGACACAGCCGAAACACAGCAAAGCTGTTTCACGGAGAAAACAAGCAGAAATAATCAGGTACTTACTATGGATTTTTTTTGTCTTATGGAGGCAACCGAGCAGTCAGAGCCAAAAGGCACAACCAAAAGTTATGCAGTTGCGTTGACCTCCTTTTCCCTATACCCCCGTCCCTCCTTACTGGGCCAACGGAAACTTACAAACCGTACGACGGTGTTATGTGAACGAGAGGTACCACCCCGATCGTGCCGGCCCAATTCGGCTGAAAAGCAGCATGGCACTACCTCTTACTAATTACTTCGGTTTTGGCATAGATAAATAAATAAGTCCTGGCGAGAGGGCACTTGGACACGACTATAAACACTCCAAAAAGTTTTTGAAAGTCTCTAATTAGCCTTTTTCCTGGGCAGATTTAAAAAAGATTCGCTAGGCTAGGGCTACACTGGTGTAGGGTACACATATTCCCCATCATGGTTCAGGCCTTGACGTGGCGGTAGGGCTTAGTAGCCTAGGGTGAGCCCAACACATTGGGCGAAGCTAATTGAGCCGAGGGGGCCCTTTGTACCCCTCTTATAAGAAGAGGGGACAAAAGAGCAGGGGGCAAGTGGCGAGGATGGGAACCTCACCCCATTGCACTGTCCTGACGTTGGGAGAGGTTGTTCTGTGGCGCGGGACAACCCCTCTGTGGAGGTGGCGTCGTACCCTAGCGGGACTGACTAGCCGTCGAGGTGTCCTATTTGTTTACTAGATCCGGGGCACCTCACCAAAGGCAGCATTGGTGGCACTCGCCGGGTTTTAGTGGGTAGAGCTGCATCCACTTACCAGCTGCCGGGCGCAGTGAGTCCCACATACCCGCGTGGGGAGACCCACTCCCCCGCGGGATGACTCAGAGCATTTCCCGGCGTTGAAGAAAAAAAACGTTAAAATAAATAAATAAACAGGTGATCCTAAATAAAAGCAGAAATATTTTCGTTGTCAGAATAAATGTATAAGCTTTTTATTAAATATTAAGGCAGCACAAACATCGCCATTATCATATATATAGTTGAAAGGAAGATTGCTAAGGAAATCGCCGTCGGTCGGAAACAGGCTGATCCCTTTTCCCTGATTTATTTCTTTGGAAATCTATGATAAATTATTTTATTCACTTTTTTTATGTCATAAGGAGGCAAAAGTTATGCAGATGCGTTGCCATCCTTTTCCCTATCCCCCAATGGGCCACCAGAAACTCACAAACCGCTATTTTTATTTATTTATTTTAACGATTAGACATGCGTTCAACGTTACTGACAATAGATAATTCAAAACGTGTGTACTTCCCATTATTGCAGCTCTGGCGGATCTTTTTTAAATCTTCAGAGAGAACAGGCTAATTACATAGTAGGTATCCTTCCACGAGTGGTCGAGCCATTTAAGCTATCAGTAAAAATCCTAAAACGTTTGATTCCAACGTATCTCTTTAAAACCACGACTGCCCAATGTTACATCTGGTTTCAGGATTAATTAGCAGTAAATGTTTCCCTTGTGTATAATATCTGTCCCCACAGCCTTCTTGTTTCACCATTGCGCGATGATTGTCATTCTATAAAGTTGGAGACCAATTGATCGGGTGTGGCATAAAGCACTTCTAGCGAAGCTACCATCATATGGGCTTCCCTAGAAATTATGTAAGTGGATCACCAGTTTTTTGGCAGACAGGAGCATCAAGGTCGTTGTCGACGGTGCACGCTCGGACCTCAAGCCTGAGAATGCTGGTGTTCCGCAAGGCTGTGTACTATCTCCAACCCTGTTTCTTCTGCATATCAATGATATGCTGCAAACCAACGGCATTCATTGTTATGCGGATGACAGCACTGGAGATGTCTTATACATTGGCCGCTCTAATATTTCTCGGGATTAAGTCGATGAGTGTCGGAACAAACTTGTGTCTGAAATTGAGTTTCTGTTGACCAAAGTCTCGGAATGGAGACGACTTAACCTGGTCCAATTTAACCCCATCAAGACACAAGTTTGCGCGTTTACCGCCAAAAAATCACCCTTCGTCGTTCCTCTACGATTTGAAGGCACTCCCCTAACTGCCGCAGCCAGCATTGGGATACTTGGCGACGACATTACGAGAGATGTGCAGTTTCGTGGTCATTTGGAAGGAAAGGCTAAACTAGCCTCTAAGAAACTCGGCGTGCTCAGTAGGGCGAAGCAGTATTTCATGCCTTCACACCGTCTTCAATTATACAAGGCGCAGATCCGGCCTCACATGGAATACTGCTCTCACCTCTGGGCTGGAGCGCCCCAATATCAGCTTCTCCCATTTGATCGCGTCCAACGCCGGGCGGCTCGAATCGTCGATGACAATGTTATCTCCAATCGGCTTGATTCTTTGGCGCTGCGTAGAGATGTCGGATCGCTATGCATCTTCTACCGCATCTACCACGGGGAGTGTTCTGATGAATTGTTCGGAACTGCACCAGAATTCCATCACCGGACATCGCGTAAAAATTCCCAATGTCACCCACACCACCTTGATATCCAGAAATCCACAACATCTCGATTTTTACGGCATTTCCTGCCTCGCACCACAAATATATGGAATCAGCTGCTACCTATTGTGTTTCCGAACCGATACGACTTAGGGACCTTCAAGAAAAGAGCATATTCATATCTAAAAGGCCGGAAACGCACCTGCTGATCCTCTGGTGTAGCGGGTGCCTGTGGATGTCGCTCTTCACTTACCATCAGGTGAACCGACTGTCCGTTTGCCCCTCTTCTATATAAAAAAATTGATCTTCCGTCATCCAATCCTTACTCGAGAACATTTTTGGCCCCTTGTGTGTTCATGGTACTTGTTATATATAAAAAAAAAGTTTAATGTATGCATACGTACATCCTATATAACATAGCGACAGAAGTTACAGTTCTTATTACAGACCCATTTAATATTTAACTTTTTTGTAAAGTATTCAAACCTTACATTTAGGTAGTAATTTATAAATATACAAAAACATGTACTGCTACAAATTAAAACCCTTTTTTTTATAAAAATCTTTGTTGGTATTAAAATTAAACCATTAGGCGGTACTTATCCATGTAACGTATTTAAATACATTATTTAAAAATAATTTGTTTTTGTTTAATTGGGAAAAATAAATCACTTTTAAATCAAATTAATCGTCTCTGAGTGCGGCCGAAAACTATACTTAATATTTCATGGATGGATATATCAATATCGGAGATATTGATATATATTATTATGTATCCTACATTTTTTTATCACACATTTTTATTTCATAATAAACGGCGTAGGTCAAATTAGCAGTACCACCACGCTTCAAGCCTTGTCGTGGGCTCAGTAGCCTAAGACGAAGGGTACCTTGAGCGAAGCAAATTGAACCGAGGGAGCTGCTCTTGGTATCCTTCTCTCTTATAAGAAGAGGGGACAAAAGAGCGGGGGGATAAGGGGGCGAGGATGGGAATCTCACCCCATTGTATTGTTCCGACGTTGGGAGGGGTTATCCTGTGGTGCGGACAACCCCTCTGTGGAGGTGACGTCGGTGCCTTAAGGGTTAACTGACTAGACGTCGAGGTGCCCTGTTAGCTCAAAAGATCCGGGGCACTTCACCAAAGGCGGCATTTGTAGCACTCAATGGGTTTTTGTGGGTAGACCTTGACATTTCGGGCGCAGCGAGTCCCACATACCCGCCTGGTGAGACCCACTCCCCTACGGAATGCCTCAGAGCATTTCCCGGCGCAAAAGAAAAAAATGTCTAATTAGCAATAGCATTTATATATATATATATATATATATATATATATATATATATATATATATATATATATATCCATCCATGAAATATTAAGTATAGTTTTCGGCCGCACTCAGAGACGATTAATTTGATTTAAAAGTGATTTATTTTTCCCAATTAAACAAAAACAAATTATTTTTAAATAATGTATTTAAATACGTTACATGGATAAGTACCGCCTAATGGTTTAATTTTAATACCAACAAAGATTTTTATAAAAAAAAGGGTTTTAATTTGTAGCAGTACATGTTTTTGTATATTTATAAATTACTACCTAAATGTAAGGTTTGAATACTTTACAAAAAAGTTAAATATTAAATGGGTCTGTAATAAGAACTGTAACTTCTGTCGCTATGTTATATAGGATGTACGTATGCATACATTAAACTTTTTTTTTATATATAACAAGTACCATGAACACACAAGGGGCCAAAAATGTTCTCGAGTAAGGATTGGATGACGGAAGATCAATTTTTTTATATAGAAGAGGGGCAAACGGACAGTCGGTTCACCTGATGGTAAGTGAAGAGCGACATCCACAGGCACCCGCTACACCAGAGGATCAGCAGGTGCGTTTCCGGCCTTTTAGATATGAATATGCTCTTTTCTTGAAGGTCCCTAAGTCGTATCGGTTCGGAAACACAATAGGTAGCAGCTGATTCCATATATTTGTGGTGCGAGGCAGGAAATGCCGTAAAAATCGAGATGTTGTGGATTTCTGGATATCAAGGTGGTGTGGGTGACATTGGGAATTTTTACGCGATGTCCGGTGATGGAATTCTGGTGCAGTTCCGAACAATTCATCAGAACACTCCCCGTGGTAGATGCGGTAGAAGATGCATAGCGATCCGACATCTCTACGCAGCGCCAAAGAATCAAGCCGATTGGAGATAACATTGTCATCGACGATTCGAGCCGCCCGGCGTTGGACGCGATCAAATGGGAGAAGCTGATATTGGGGCGCTCCAGCCCAGAGGTGAGAGCAGTATTCCATGTGAGGCCGGATCTGCGCCTTGTATAATTGAAGACGGTGTGAAGGCATGAAATACTGCTTCGCCCTACTGAGCACGCCGAGTTTCTTAGAGGCTAGTTTAGCCTTTCCTTCCAAATGACCACGAAACTGCACATCTCTCGTAATGTCGTCGCCAAGTATCCCAATGCTGGCTGCGGCAGTTAGGGGAGTGCCTTCAAATCGTAGAGGAACGACGAAGGGTGATTTTTTGGCGGTAAACGCGCAAACTTGTGTCTTGATGGGGTTAAATTGGACCAGGTTAAGTCGTCTCCATTCCGAGACTTTGGTCAACAGAAACTCAATTTCAGACACAAGTTTGTTCCGACACTCATCGACTTATTCCCGAGAAATATTAGAGCGGCCAATGTATAAGACATCTCCAGTGCTGTCATCCGCATAACAATGAATGCCGTTGGTTTGCAGCATATCATTGATATGCAGAAGAAACAGGGTTGGAGATAGTACACAGCCTTGCGGAACACCAGCATTCTCAGGCTTGAGGTCCGAGCGTGTACCGTCGACAACGACCTTGATGCTCCTGTCTGCCAAAAAACTGGTGATCCACTTACATAATTTCTAGGGAAGCCCATATGATGGTAGCTTCGCTAGAAGTGCTTTATGCCACACCCGATCAATTGGTCTCCAACTTTATAGAATGACAATCATCGCGCAATGGTGAAACAAGAAGGCTGTGGGGACAGATATTATACACAAGGGAAACATTTACTGCTAATTAATCCTGAAACCAGATGTAACATTGGGCAGTCGTGGTTTTAAAGAGATACGTTGGAATCAAACGTTTTAGGATTTTTACTGATAGCTTAAATGGCTCGACCACTCGTGGAAGGATACCTACTATGTAATTAGCCTGTTCTCTCTGAAGATTTAAAAAAGATCCGCCAGAGCTGCACTAATGGGAAGTACACACGTTTTGAATTATCTATTGTCAGTAACGTTGAACGCATGTCTAATCGTTAAAATAAATAAATAAAAATAGCGGTTTGTGAGTTTCTGGTGGCCCATTGGGGGATAGGGAAAAGGATGGCAACGCATCTGCATAACTTTTGCCTCCTTATGACATAAAAAAAGTGAATAAAATAATTTATCATAGATTTCCAAAGAAATAAATCAGGGAAAAGGGATCAGCCTGTTTCCGACCGACGGCGATTTCCTTAGCAATCTTCCTTTCAACTATATATATGATATATATAATAATGGCGATGTTTGTGCTGCCTTAATATTTAATAAAAAGCTTATACATTTATTCTGACAACGAAAATATTTCTGCTTTTATTTAGGATCACCTGTTTATTTATTTATTTTAACGTTTTTTTTTTCTTCAACGCCGGGAAATGCTCTGAGTCATCCCGCGGGGGAGTGGGTCTCCCCACGTGGGTATGTGGGACTCACTGCGCCCGACAGCTGGTAAGTGGATGCAGCTCTACCCACTAAAACCCGGCGAGTGCCACCAATGCCGCCTTTGGTGAGGTGTCCCGGGACATTTCGGGCGCAGCGAGTCCCACATACCCGCCTGGTGAGACCCACTCCCCTACGGAATGCCTCAGAGCATTTCCCGGCGCAAAAGAAAAAAATGTCTAATTAGCAATAGCATTTATATATATATATATATATATATATATATATATATATATATATATATATATATATATATATATTGACTGACTGTGGCGACAGCTCTGCCATAAGCTTCTGACTCCTCAGCTTCCGAGGCTTGGATATCTGGCCTGGTCTAGGAAGCATAGTCTGTGAGTGTGTTCTCTTCTTTTGAATCTTCTTTGTTAGCAACAAACACTGAGGCCAAAGCTTGTTACTTTGTTTTTGGTTCTTCTGCGTCGCTTTCGTAATATTCAATTTTGAAGTCCAGTGGGAATGGTAAAAACTTTTTTTTTTATTATTTTTTATAGAAGAGGGAGCAAACGGACAGCCGGTTCACCTGATGGTAAGTGAAAAGCAACATCCACAGACACCTGCTACACTAGAGCAGGTGCGTTGCCGGCCTTTCAGATAAGAGTATGCTCTTTTCTTGAAGGTCCCTAAGTCGTATTGGTTCGGAAACGCCGAAGGTGGCAGCTGATTTCATATATGTGTCGTTCGAGGCAGAAAATTCCGTAAAAATCGAGTTGTTGTAGTTTTCCGGACATCGAGATGGTGTGGGTGAAATTTTGAATTTTTACTCGATGTCCGGTGATGGAATTCTGGTGCAGTTCCGAACAATTCCTCAGAACACTCCCCGTGGTAGATGCGGTAAAAGATGCATAGCGATCCGACATCTCTACGCAGCGCCAAAGAATCAAGCCGATTGGAGAGAACCTTGCTATAGCCTTTTTTTGCATATTCGAGCCGACGCGGTCAAATGGAAGGAGCTGATATTGGGGCGCTTTTTTTGCAGATGAAAATATGCATTACTAACCTAACAGCGCTGGTCCCTTGCAACACACAAGGGATTGAAATCTATTATTGTAGGGACCTAGATGGCAAACAATAACATTTCTACGATCTGCCGACAGCAGATATTGTCCTAATTTGGCCAAATAATAAGGGAGATGAGAGCTTGGAAAAACTTAATGTCGGTGGAACACGGAGAGTAAAGAGCCCGTACACGCACCCAAAGGGGCTGTCCATTAATCATGAATCGTGACCAGGGCTCTAGGCAACGCACGTTTGGACCTCTTTGTTTTTTAACTTAGGTACAGAATTTCAATCAGAGAAATATCTTCAAAAACGCCCTAGGCAGTTACTGGATAACTCGGCCGTGTTCTTATCAATATTAACACTTGGTTCGTTCGTTTAAATAAAGATAGGTACTGTAAATGGCGAAACTTTGAAAAGGAGAAGTTTCTGAATTCGTCTGTATGTTGTTTCTTTTTCTTAATATTTTTTACAAGCGTTTTTACCGTGTGGGAGGGATGTGCTTGTTTTTTCTGTGAAACAACTTTGATGTGTTTCTGAAAGAAAGGCAGGACAACAATAACTGGCACTTGGAGACTTACCTCCTTACGTCTTAGAATAGACAAGACGTGAAGGAGTTATCTGGTAAATTGGTCATTATGGCCTTGTCTGTACGTTTGCCTAAAATAACATAAAAAAGCGTTATTAGTAAATCTTGTCACGAATAATGTTATGCGATCGTATTTTGGCTATCAGAGTTGCCCTTTCTTATGTGACTACGTTGTGTATGTAGTTTATTTTTTATAGCTTTTTGGGTTTAGTATTTGACGCTATGATGGAAAATCACAAACAAGACATTTTGTATTTTAAAAAAGTTGACCATCACGTGACGCCGGAGAGATGTGGAACATCAATGTTTATATGTCATAATAAAATATATAACGAAAATAAAATAAAGATATGATAACGTCAAATCGTTTGTATACGGCCAAGACACGCCGTTAGATCTTTTACATCAGAAAATATTATGCAAAAAAAACAATGAGCATATAATCGGTTGTAAGAGGTAGTGCCATTGCTGCAATGCAGTCAAATTAGGCAGGCACGACCGGGGTCGTTCACATAAGACCGTCGTAAAGTGACAGCTATGCTGTCATGCGGATGTATAGACATCCGTGCATGATATAGGACCGTCGGTAGTCACCATTGGGCTCTGACTGCTTGTTTGCCTCCTTATGACATAAAAAATATCGAATAGAGCGGTAATTTTATGTGTTTTGTATGATAACAAATTCCGGCAAGTTTGTGCTGCGACACAGCGTCGGTTTCTGCGTTGGTTCTGCGCTCTGATTGGCCAACTAATTGCCATTGTATATGATTGGCCGATGGGACGTACACACAGATCTTTGGCTGGTTTAATTGCTATAACGTCAGTGACAAATCACTGATCAGTTTCAGAATTTTATGGCTCACATATCCAACTTTACTACGGTCCTACGGTTCTACGGTTGGCATAAAAATGCCAACCGTACGACTTTCAAGAACCGCCATTTTCAATCCTTTTTTAAAGTGATAGTGCAAGCTCCTTTAATACTTAATAATAATTTTCTTAAATGACACATCTGAATAGCCCAGCCCTTCTTTTAATGATTCGAATTAATTCTAGGTGATGAAGAACAAAACGATCAAAGAGATGAAAGTAGGTACGTTAGTCTTTGCTTGTTAAGTCATAAACATCTACAAGTTTGCACGGGCCATAGGATTTATCCTACTAATATTATAAACGCGAAAGTTTGTATGTATTTAGTATTTGACTCTGATATGTTTGTTACTCCATTACGCAAAAACTACTGAATGGATTTTAATGAAACTTTACAATAATATAGCTTATACACCAGAATAACATATAGGCTATTATTTATCCCTGTAGTCCCACGGGAATGGGAAGTACGCGAGTGAAACCGCGGAGCGCTGGTAGTGGCATATAAAGCGTAAGGTGCTGTTAATGTATTAACAGTGATGGAAAGAAGTATACAAGTGGGCCAATATACGTCGAGTTTGGGCCTGGGTTCAACTCAAAATCTGGCGATATTTTCCATATTAGGTTTTAGGCCTTGATTAGGATTGTATGACTTAGGTAATGCCTCTATAATTTTTAGTAGAGTCAAATTGAAACAGCTTGTCCAAAATAGGATAGGATAGGATAGTCAAGATAGGAGTTTCATTAGCAGTCTGATCAAAAACCAAGTCAGACCAAAATCAAAGGAAACTTGATTTTAAGGATACAGGCTTGTTATGTGTGTTTATAATACCTAATCATAAGCAAAATCCTAAAGAAGAATTGAGTCAGACAAGTGTCAGCCTCTAATACATAATTGAACCCTAGGGTCTAGAATAAATAGATGTTTCAATTATTATTCCATTCATCTTACTTACATTAGTATCGTGTATTTGAAATGCAAATCATTTAAAACTTGAAACAAGTTCTATTAATACTTGTACGGATAAAAATACAACTAGCGCCACTCCAAGCTAAGGCCGCCTTTATAGTCAAAGTTTTGAGTACAAAGACCCAGCGGTCGAGGGGCTGGGGGGACGCGGCGCATCGCCGTATTGATCTTGTAACGTGAATCTCAAGCGCTTTCAGATTCTAATATCTATCACTTTTAAACACGCTCAAAGCGCTGCAAGCGTCACATTTCACAAGATACCTCGCACACAAATATTGAAACGCAAAGCGCTTTAATCGATTGATTTATCGTGTGCGACTAAAGTAATATTTAATTAAAGCGAGGCCAGCGGCTGGATGTGCGTTCTAAATATTGAATTAGCGGGAAAGCGCTTGCGTGCGCGTATTGAGGGCGTGCGATATAATATATGGGTCTATTGACAGGTAGCGACGGAACCACTCGGGGTGATGAATGCTGGTACTTATTTACCGATTGGCGTGAACTGTTCTGATTGTGTTGGGAGCGGCGAACTATTATCCTGATGAACCCTATTTATCTACATATTTGTTCAATTCGCTTCTCGTTAAGTCGGAATTCCGATTGTAATTGCTCAACGAACAACATATTATATATGAAATATTGCAAAACTGTGAAGTAACAACACACAGCATAAAAGTATTGCTAAATATCTAGACTAATTAAATTAGACTGTAAATGACCCAGACATATCAACACCGTGGTGTAATCAGCATTGCAAATAGGTTCACAGATAGATTTAATTAACATATACTTATGAAGTTAAGTAAAGGCGGTGTACAACTTATGCAAGTAGTACACCGCCATCTTTGTTCGTCCATCGACGAGCCACCGCGAAAGGATTGACAGTCGGATTATTCTTCAATATATATGCGGTCACAGCGACTAGTCTAGACATGTAATCTCTTGGAGGAGATAGGTTCGGGATTTATAACATAGTGCTTTGGCACTATAGGCTGTTGTTTTCAAGCCTTAGCTATGCAACAGCGAAGACGATCATATTACTGCGTAAAAAATTGTGGTTAGAACACAAATGTCGGCAAACTTGATGAACGATGAAAGGTGTTGCCATAACCTAAATTAATGCTGCGCCAATTACTGCATTCCTGTAGTATCAGTGCCATATGGTAAGGACGTCCACAGCTGCCTTGCCGGGTCACCCAGACGACGAGAAGAACACCGCTGGGTTTTTGTGGGTAGAGTCTGAGCCCACTTTACCATCTTTTCGGGCACAGAGAGTCCCCTATATCCCCAGGGTTTTCCCGGACCCGGTGGTATGCATTAGAGCATTCCCCAGCGACCCAAAAAAAAAGGATCAGTGATATTTAATTTTATACTAACAGGACATTAAATACCGACTCAATAAATACTTCTACTATATCTGAATTATTGACACAACTCTATGTAGAGGCCGTAACTACTTACTTAACAAAATATAACACACCAACATACAACTGGTATACATAGGTTATAAATAAAGTTTTTAAACAATCCCGGACCAGAAAGAGGCACAAGAGAGACACTGGCCGCACAAAACATAGTTTTTTGGAATGCTAAGGTGATGTGATCAACCAACAACAAATACCTACAATGGCCCCAATTAAGTCACTAAATATACGAAAAACAACTAACCAACTCGTCTAACATATTGCAATACATTTCATAACTTTCATTAGGTGACCCGCTTTTAGGCTCATTTCAAAATGCTCTCTGTCTATAAATGGACAAGTCGAGTGCGCCGGCGGCTGTGTGCCGAGGTGACGCTTACCAGACGCGACCAGGGGCAGGGGGGAGAGGTTGACGAATGTCCCGCGACCGGCTAACGAGGTTTTAACGACGCGAACTGTTACTTTATAGATAATATAGACATTAGAATATCTCTGCGGTGCATAGCAGCTGAGCTTCGCTTGACTGTATTTACTGTTGACTTTCATAAGTAAGTCATGAAATCTTGTATTGCCTCCCTATTTGGGGATATAAACTGGAAAACATTTCCTACTCCTGACTTATGTAAGGCACTGCAATCTCGTGCAGCTCTCGCTTTAATTGGGGAGAAAAACTAATATTCCCTTCTCGTTTTTAGCGTATTCCTTGGGGTCCCTGAGATCGTATCAAAGGGTCATTTGGTGGTTACCGCTGTCGTGTACACGGGAGTAGCAGCAATGGGAACCAGTAGTTTTCATTGAGCGTTTTTCGTTTAATTGGGAAACGCAGCGGGTTAAGCGCGAAACTTTAACTTATAACTGATGTTACTCGTATAAATTACAGTTGAGAGTAGGCCGTTTACGAGGTTTTTTATTCTGACATTATGAAGATGGAGAGTTGCTTTGTTTAGAAGCACTTTTCTGAACCACAGTTGGGATTTTACATTTTTTGACGTGACAACCGGCTGCAAGAACGAAAAAACATGACGTATGCGGCGTTACCTTGCTCCGAGGCGTTCCATTTTCTTATGACGTTGTCACGTTCAACTATCGTCAGTAAACCGACTTTACAGACAACCGATTTTTAAGCTATTGCATAGCTTTTATCGCGGGCCTTGAGCGCGGCGACCGAATCAAGAAATTCCGTAACGAAAAAATCCTAACACCCGACGAGAGACGAGCTGCTCTGAAATCGGACGAATAAGTAAGCAGCTGTTTGTGAGAAAGTAGGTATATAGGTGTGGGATACGGTAAGTACTAAGTTCTCCTCTCAAATTAACGCATTTAAATAAATGTTTCGAATCGACAACATATATCCACAATATTCGGATAATGGCGTAGTTTAGATTAAAAAAATGTAAATAATAAAAAAGAATTGACATAATATTATAAGTATAATAGTTGTCAAATTTTTATGCGTGTGTCACGGAGCTTAAATAGAAAGGAGAGCGATCGACATAGGCGTTATATACTATAAAATTATAAAATTATTATAATTGCATAAGTTGATAAAAAATGCTATGCAATAGCTTTACCGCGGCAGTCCCCGAGTGCCACACGTTTTTTTTTTACATAAAATATCACAATTTTGAAGAACACAAAATGAAGTTCTATTTAACATATTTTTCTTTCAATTATGGCCACTAAATTGTGGAGAACAGCTTGTTTGATATAGTCACATGTTGATCATATGTATGTTAACGAGCTGTAGTGGCCTGTAGGCTGGAGGCCATGCGTGTAAGGCAAAACTAAGGAGTAGGCTAACAGGGCACCTCGAAGGCTAGTGAGTCCCTTAGGGGACCGACGCCACCTTCACAGAGGGGTTGACCCGCACCACAGACCAACCCCTCCCAAAGTCAGGACAGTACAATGGGGTGAGGTTCCCTGTCTCACCCTTTGCCCCCTGCTCTTTTGTCCCCTCTTCTTATAAGAGGGGTATAAAGAGCCCCTCGGCTCGATTCGCTACGCCCAATGTGGGCTCACCCTAGGCTACTGAGCCCCACCCCCACGACAAGGCCTGAACCATGGTGGGGACGAGACTGGTTGATATGCTGCCAATCCTAATCCAAATGATGGCTCTACGTCTCATTACTTAGTGCATTCCACTCAAGACCAAGCTGTAAGCTGTAACTGCTAGCACCACGCAATGAGCGTCACTATTGTGTATGATAGTTGCAGTGCCAATTTACCCATCGGTCTGTTTAACCTTTCTAAGAGAAGCCAGATTACTTTTATTAAAGCAAATTTATTAATTGTTGTCTAGTTTTTACAAATATTGACTCATGATGATTCTTTTTACCAGGACCCCGTGACGTGACCATAGCTGCGGTAAAGTATTCAAAATGTCGGAAACCTTTCCAAAAATATTAATGTGATATCCGTACAAAGGGTGCTTTATAATGAAAACGTTTCCATTTAGTAAGAGGTAGTGCCATATATGCTGCATTGCAGCTGAATTGGGCCGGCACGACCGGGGTGGTACCTCTCGCTCACATTACCCCGCCGTAAAGTGACAGCTATGCTGTCGCGTTTCGTGCGGTTTGTGAGTTTCCGGTGGCCCATTGGGGGGATAGGGAAAAGGAGGGCAGCGCATCTTCATAACATCTGGTTGTGTATGGGCGTCGGTATCATAAGGCACCGACTGCTCGTTTGTTCGCTTATGATATAAAAAAAATTACGTAATTAGGTTTTAAATGATTCAGTAAAATTTGGTCATATTTTCATATTACACAATACAAAGTGCGATATTATATCAGTGGAAAAAAAACCCTTCGGATAAAATGTGTAGTATAATAAGGTTAAAACCTAATTCGTAGAGACCAGCCGTTCCGATATCATTAAGAAGACTTTTGGCCAATAGAAAGGCTCCTAAGTTTAACGCCCTAAGCGTTCATCAAGAACTAGGAGTTAGGACTCGATATAGCCTCTGATGGTGAAACTAATCTACAAGCTTACGAATCTTTGGTGAGCTTTGTTGGGATTAAATTCGAAATCAGGCATAAAATCGAGTAAATGGCACTGAGTTAAAAGGGTGGTCTGGTGATAAACGCCTAAGATTAGATGGCCAGAAGGTTTTTAATGACAACCACGCTTGAAAAGTAGCAATGAGAAAGTCTTCTTATTTATTAAACTTCTTCTAGATGGAATATCGGGTCTATGATGTCGTTCTTAAAAAATCCATTGTTACGAACGTTGTAAATTTAGTTCCCTAGGTTTTCGACAAAAATCTGTAGCTGGAAACATTTTTCCAGGTATGTACTACTAACATTGACATCGATAACATGAAAAATTAACTAACCAGCCAGACACGCATATAAAATCACCAGAAACATTCATAAGTCCACGCTTTTAAACATCTTTATCGTTACAAATGTTTTTGATACTTCACAAGTTGGCTAATCGGTACATTAGATCCCTTATCTGGTGGTCCGCGGCCCTTAGGTACCGCATCTCCAAATAAATTACTTCACGGCCCGCACCGAACCGGCTATAACACGTAAAATGCATGACCAATCAAAATACCAATGTCGGGTCACGCACACACGCAAGCCGTGTACGCGTATCGCTTCCCGCGTGTGTTTACACGGACGTTGAGTGAGTGTGCGTGCGAAACGCATTAGTGATGACGCGTGTGTGCGTGGTATCAACTCACACATGGACGACGCCCGCTGAGATGGAACACGCGCTCGAGGGATAACAGAGGGCTTACATTTATTAACGTACGCGTAGTATGGATGTGAACTTATTATTATTTAGTATTTTATTCTTAGAAAGAATTAAGTTCACTAACTTGCATAAAAGGAGAGGATATGGTCATAGTTCGTCTGTGTTAGATATGCGAAATTTAAACCACTTTGTTTACGTATTTTTAAGGATTGAATTAAGCTTAATAGCCTGGAACAGTAAATTAAAGGTACAGTAAGTAGGACGTGTTCTTATAACGACTAGAGCCTGGAAACCGAGATATACCTACACGCCACGAATTTTCAGCGTACCTCAGCAACTCTCTACACTCTATACAGTATTTTTTATTATAATTATAATTTCACATAGAAGTGTAGTTTTACTAAATATTTCATACCAAATACATTTACAAGGTATGTCCACAAATGTTAGCTCACTGGCGTCTCACAGCAAGCCCCCGCCCACATAAAAAATGACATCTAAATAAATCCATTAGAAGCCGGTCTTCCTGTTCTGTCCTGTCCTGCTTGTGCGTGTGTCTTTGTGCCTGTGTGTCTGTCGGGCCCTTTGTGTGACCCGCTCTGTAGGCGCCTTCGGAGATGTTTCCAAACATGATGATTTGTGATAGGAAACACACTTATTTAATTAGAAGCTGGGACCACGTCAAGTGGTTTAATGCGTTCAGATTTAGTTGATGAATTAGTTTTTAAGTTAGTATCGGAAGATACATTTTATAAGATTATTAAGTAATGTTTAAATCTAGACATTCTTGATTTACTAATATAAAAATACTATATTATAAGAATCTAAGTAAGTTACACTCTCTAACAAATTGATCATCAAAGATAATAACATTTTAGGTAGACATTTCTTAATTGCTTCATCGAATGACCAGAAACTATTTCCACATTTTGATCGCGAGATATCGACTATAGTGATGACACTTTTGTTAACTATAAGAAAAATCTAACGTGATTGGCCTCTGGAAGAGATAAGATCTAAGAAACGCCCAGTACGCTAAGATAGGCTTCACAGGTCATCTTATACTGATAGTAAGACAGACATACGAAGTGTGGATTGGCCGAAGAATAAACAATTTTATAGGCCCTGCACCAGCGGTCTAGAATCTAGATTCTAGACACATCCCCGAGGCTTGATGTCGTTGTTTGAGTCGTTTCATCGCAATTTAAGGAATTCTTTGCCCAGGCGATACTGATGATGACCAAGATCAATTTCCCGACCATGGAAATCCTTGACGAGTCGACAGTTAAGAGAACCGTTATTTAGCGGTAGCTGGTACTCGCGATGTCTAAACCAGGCACACATTATGCTACGATTACCACAAGATACTAGATTAAGACTATCTTCTTTTGCTAGTATTGATTTGTTCAGTGTGCAAGTAATATTTGCTAGTTGACAAGCCGCCTGTTGCTGACCGATTCTAGGAATCTGGTCCGCATCCATTATGTTTTGGCTAATATAGTCTGCTATTTCTAAGAGTCACTTCTTCTTAGTTATATCAATGGGCTAGTAACATTGATACATAATATATACAAAAGAAAGATTCCCATTGTATATAATGATCATCTTCGTATTTATCAAGCTATATATTTTACATAAGCTAAATCATTCTAAAGGAATGTAGTTTTAGATCCCAAAAACTTAGGATTGCGGCGTTTGATTGGGGAAGTGGTAAGATTGTAGGATAAAATAGTTAAATCTATTACGTACATGTATAATATCGATAAAAAATAATCCAGAATTACAGAAGTAAAATTAGAATTAAGTAGGTAAAGAATTATAATTATTATTTTATAATAGATAGAATATTTATTATTCGATTTTTTATTTTTATTATTAGAATCATAGTCGGTAACTATAAGGATAGTACCTAATGGGTTCGTGCTATGTTCCCGGTAGTAAGCCGGGATTGATTAAAAGTCCACTCGGTAGCTTCCTTCTTTCTTCGGCGTAGTGGAAGGATGGCCACGTGTTCCGCACGCGTGTTGGCAAACCTAGCCAAGGGCCTGGAGAACGGTATCCACTGGTTGGGAGCTACTAGTTGAAACAGCTACTAGTTGATGTCCACGTTGGATTTTGCTGCTACCGACTGCCTCACAACTGCTTCGTACAACCACGGTTTAACGGCTCCGGACGTGACGTCACACCACGAAGGATGAGCCTTTCCGTAAATAACGTAATATCAGAAAATTTTGTCGTTTTCTTATATTGTATATAAGAATTACTTTTACTGAGCAACATGGTAACATTTATAAAAAAAAATCGATGACAGATTGGCTTATGACAAAGAAAAGCGAAATAAATGACTGTAAGAATGTCGCGCAACTCCAGTGTGTGTAAAGTTTTTTTGTCCATTTTTCTTATATTAGGACTTAACTACAAGATACAGTTGTTTTCATCTTGGTTGCTGCCTATTTACAATCGTTGTCCATTATTTGCTTGTTATTGCGTAATTACGCCGTGTCTACTGCGCTGACCTATTCGATTGTAAAAAGTCGAATCGGGGCAAAGCCCCGGGCAACAGCTACAATATTATAAATTCAAAAATTTGTAATAAAAGGAAACTAGTAAAATACTGATATGACTCTTAAGTATGATATACGAACTAGAAGCCTACTAATATTTTAACGCGAAATTTTGTAAGTATGTATGTTTGTTACTCTTTCACGCAAAAACTACTGAATGGATTTTGATGAAACTTTACAATAATATAGCTTACACATTAAAGTAACATATAGGCTATAATTTATCCCTGTACTCCCACGGGAATGTAAAGTACGCGGGTAAAACCGCGTGACACTGCTAGTAGGACATGTAAAAATAATCCTTGTTACTCCGAATTTGAATCTACACCCCCATAAGCAACAGCTGGTAAACTAACATATATGTGTATATGTATAAGGTAGAAATGTTCTCATAACTATATTCCCGGCATTGGTAAGAACAAGGATACCCTTATCTCCGCAACAATCTCCATTCCGCGGGCTGAATAAATAATTAATTCGTATTTAAATAGCACATTTACATTACAAATGGAGCTGCCATTTCAATTTGTAATTGTTGTATTTTATTCGCATTACCTGCGCTCTTTATAAACTATTGTTAGGCTCTAATTAATATTACAACCTTCTTTAAACTAAAGCTTTAAGGTTGAATTAGTCGGTGGCGCGAACTCTAACAAAATGATTGCTATCTCACCTGACATAGTGCGCGAACATGCGTCCTAGAATGAAATGCACAATGATTCATTCCGAAAATGTACTTTTAGCAAAACAGATATTATAGAAAAACTAATAAGTGTATCTTTTCAAAATAAATTTATTTTATCCTTTGAACAACTAAACTATATCTGTATGGGCTTTATTTTTGAACTTTCGTGCTTGGTATACTTGGTATATTTACGCCCAAAGTTGGGCTAAAATCAGTGTTGAAATACGAAAGTTTAGAAGCTTGTATTTTTTAAATGTATATATTTTATATTGTTTTCTAATGTTTGCGCGAATTTCACTCATTATAATGAAACAATTTTTTACGGATTTTATCGCGGTTTATTAAGATTTTTACAAGCCCGACGTTTCGGATACTTTACAGCAACCATGGTCACGGGAGGACTGTATATATTTTTTACGATTTTGGGTACAAACACACATAGATAACGACGAGATCAATTTATATTATCCTTAGTTTTTCATGGTCAACGTCAAACATTGTAGTAATTACTACTTCTGCGTTTGTATGGAAAGATGAGCGACTTGTGTAACCTTAATAAAACCTTAATGTATACCTTAATTGGTAATTTTGACATCCATGTCATGTATGAACCTACCTATGACTCGTCAGTACCTTTATCTTTTCATGTTGGAAGATTTATAGTTTTACTAAAGTGTTGATCACAGAACTATATCACTGTGGTGTTGATCCTGGACATAGTTGTATAATCTTATTCGTAGCAGCGACATCTCTTGGTATGTTTCTAAACGCAAACTGACGGGAACTATCATTGCAATGGGATGGATACGAATGGTATATTATTATTGGAATAATATAATTTTGGTACTACCATGTTATCTTTGGTTGCTGTGTTTTTTTTTGTGTTTTTGGGTCAACTATTGGTAATGCCAAACAACTATTGGTGATGTCAAACATCTATTGGTAATGTCAAACATCTATTGGTAATGTCAAACATCTATTGGTGATGTCAAACATCTATAGGTAATGTAAAACATCTATCGGCGATGTGAAACATCTATTGGTGATGTCAAACATCTATTGGTAATGTAAAACATCTATTGGTGATGTCAAACATATATTGGTGATGTCAAACATCTATTGGAGATTTCAAACATCTATTGGTGATGTCAAACATCTATTGGTGATGTCACACATCTATTAGCGCGTTTAGACAGTAAAATTGACTTGTATGTCGAGACTGCAAACGTCATGACGCAGTCATTTATTTATTTTATTCCATCTTTTTTATGAATTATTATATTAATAATAGGTCTTTACCTACAAAATTGCCGTTCTGCAGTACTGGCCATTTCAAATCAAAATAATTTTTGTTTGGCTAAGAATTCTAATTTCAAATTAATTTTATTTAAAATCAATGGAATTCTTTTTCCAAAAGTATTCATTTGTTTATTGATTAGTGTTACATTTTCATCGCATTTCAATCTTTTTCGTCATCATGGATGCGTTAAAAATTCGAGTAATTATGGAATATGAGTACCGTCGTGGCAGCAACGCGGCACAAGCGGCACGCAACATCAACGACGTTTACGGAGCTAACACTCCAAACCAACGCACCACCTGTTATTGGTTTGCTCGCTTCCGTTCTGGAAATATCGACCTGAAAAATGAACCTCGCGGTCGTCCAAAGACTTTGGTCGACAATGACGAATTAAAGGCGTTTGTGAAAGCTGATGATACACAACCTACGGCTGAATTAGCAGCAGCTTTCGACGTTAGCGTCAATACAATATTGGTCCATTTGCGTCAAATTGGCAAGGTAAAAAAGCTTGACAAATGGGTGCCCCACGAACTCAATAATCGTCAGTGCCAAGTACGCGTCGAGACGTGCCACATCTCCAACCAGCATTGGTCAATCGCTCGTCTCTGCTGATCCTGCACGACAACGCGCGACCTCATACTGCACAGCAGACGATCTCCAAGTTGCTAGAACTGGGGTTGGAAGCTCTCCGTCATCCGCCCCACTCACCAGACCTTGGGCCTACAGACTACTACTTTCTCCAGAATTTGGATAACTTCTTGGCGGGAAAAAAAATTCAATACCCGAGAGGCAGTACAAAATGCCTTTGATGAATTTGTTGCCTCCCGTCCAGCTGATTTCTTTAAGAAGGGGATCAATAAACTGCCACTGCGTTGGCAAAGATGCATTGATTTATATGTATGGACAGATATCGAGTAGGCGTGTTAGGCCATAGTTCACCGATGCGCTGGCCCATTGCGGGTTGGTGAACTTCACACAACTTCAAAGACTTAATCTCATCAGGTGCACGTAGAAATTTAGAAAAGCCCATTTCATGGCATCACAGGGTTCAGGATCGAACCCGAGCATACCCACAAGACGATCGTCACTCATGCCTGTCGTCGCGCAATATTAATACGACAAACTCTTTTATATCAGTGTTAGCTGCATAGGCAAACTGGCATACCTGCTACTTGCTGCCAGGCAACTAACAAACAAAAAGCGTGTTTGCTATGCCTATCCTGTCAAGATGGCAAGTCTCAATGCCAGTAATTACAATACTTGTTCTGCCCTTCTTTCCAAAGCACAGCATAGCTTTTTGACGGATGAAATATATGCAGTGATAGTTCCCACGCAGACGATAGCGCGCCACAATGCATTTCTCCCATCGTTACGTAATGACAAGAAAGATTTAAAATTAAATTTTATAAAAATGGAATAAACCAATGATGAGGAATGAAAAAAGATAAATAAATAAATAAAAATTTCTTAAATAGACTTAAAAACCTTATTGAAAGATGAAAAATACTCTATTTCGTTACAAACCACGTGATCCGAAACACAGATGTTGTTTTTTTTTAGACGTTGACGATGTTCGAACCCCAAGTTGTTAATCTCATCACTTGTCAAAATATTAAGAATAAGATCTTTCTGTGAATGGTCTTAGAAAGAGTTTTTATTATTTATAGTGAGAAGCTGTATTTAGATTTCTTTAGCTCCTGTTGATTTTGATTAATGTTATTGTTTAATATATATATATATATGACCCACTTTCCACAATAATAAGAGATACAAAAAAGTTGTATATGAACGGAGACTCCGTTAAACTTTCATAAAATTGTGATATTTCACGTTTATATTAACAAACTAGCTGTTGCCCGCAGCTTCGCCCGCGTTATGTTAGGTTAACGGCCGTACGCGGATTGATGATGATTATTTTTGTAGCCTAAGTTACTCCTCAATACATCAGCTATCTGTCAGTGAAAGTCCCGTCAAAATCGGCCCAGACGTTTCAGAGATTAGCCGGAACAAACAGACAGACAGACAAAAATTGTAATGCTATTTTGGTATAATAATATGTACCGTGTATACTTGGCATCCATATGCATTGAATAAAAAGCGGTTATTTTAATATTACAAACTGACACTCCAATTTTATTTATCTGTATAGTTGTATATATAAAATAAACATTATTAATACTAACAAAAACGTTTTCTTCTTGCTATTTTGATCCTAATCATTACCTCGCTAAATTATAGTTTTATCTATAATACATGTATGTACCTATGATATAAATTACTATCATTTAATCATATTTCAATATATAATAAAAACGAAATTGCAAAACTTTAAAACGGTATGTTGACAAATGGTGTACATGAAACCCGACTCCTGAGCAAATAGCCGACTTCGCGTAATACTTGCAAATGCATGACGACCAGCGCACATGGCCTGCCCCGTCCCCCCGGGTTCCTGGCGGATGTATCAGAGGAGGGGGGAGTGTTGGGCGCGTGGGGGGTCAGGGTAGCGTGGTGTTGAGGTAGGCAGTAATCTAAGCGCATTAGAGCGGCCGCCGTGGCGTGACGCTGCGTACATTGACCGATGATAAGGCGCGCTACACACTACCGTTTATTAAAATAATAGTTTTCTAATGTTTACGAGAATTTCACTCATAATAATGAAAAAAACATTTGACGAAATTTTATACGGCTTATTAATATTCAGATCATATAAAAGCTTTCGATGTTTAAAAGCATTAATTTTTAACATGACTATGAAAGTTGTAGTCTTTGATTCTGTGACACATCAATATGATAATATATTTTTTTTTCTTTAACGCCGGGAAATGCTCTGAGGCATCCCGCGGGGCAGTGGGTCTCCCCAGGCGGGTATGTGGGACTCGCTGCGCCTGAAAGCTGGACGCAGCTCTACCCAGTAAAACCCGGCGAGTGCCACCAATGCCGCCTTTGGTGAGGTGCCCGTATCTAATGAGCAAACAGGCCACCTCCACAGAGGGATTGTCCCGCACCAAAGAACAACCCCTCCCAACGTCGGGACAGTACAATGGGGTGAGGTTCCCGTCCTCGCCCCTTGCCCGCTGCTCTTTTGTCCCCTCTTCTTATAAGCGGAGTACAATGAGCCCCCTCGGCTCAATTAGCTTCACCCAAGGTCCTAGGCTCACCCTAGGCTACTGAGCCCCACCGCCACAACAAGGCCTGAACCATGGTGGGGATGATAATATCATCAAATAATCATCACCGAACGTTTTCAGACGCTGCAGGACAATCCAAAATTGCCAAGACAATATATCTACGCTTTGTACTAATGTTGTATGTTTTATAACTCTAATGAGGCAGCCATATCATTTATTATATCACTTATTAGACATGGGTAAATGGTGTAAATATTTTTAAATTGTTTCTAGGTACTTTAACCGCGTTAAGTTATTTACAGCCGTATCAAAATAGATAATAATTATTTTTATCTCTCTCTCTGTGATAATGTAGCATTATCACCATCATCATCATCATCAGCCTTTATCCGTCCACTGCTGAACATTGACCTCCCTCAATGAACACCAAGACGATCGATCCCTCGCCACTCACATCTATCACGGACCAGCCACTGTAATGAGATCAGATCGTCTTCCCAGGGCGGCACCGTAGCGTTATATTGATAAATTATTTTTTGAATCTGTTGAGTTATTTTAAGCCTCATAATCGTCAAAAACATTACCTCTTTTAATATTAGCAGAGATAAACACACATCCCCACCATGGTTCAGGCCTTGTCGTGGCGGTGGGGCTCAGTAACCTAGGGTGAGCGGTGCACCTTGGGCGAAGCTAATTGGGCCGAGGGCTCTCTTTGTACCCCTCTTATAATAAGAGGGGACAGAAGAGCAGGGGGCAAGGGGTGAGGATGGGAACCTCACCCCATTTGTACTGTCCCGACGTTCGGAGGGGTTGTTCTGTGGTGCGGGACAACCCCTCTGTGGAGGTGGCGGCAGTGCCTTGCGGGACTGACTAGCCGTCGAGGTGCCCTGTTTGGTTTTTAGATCCGGGGCACCTCGCCAAAGGCGGCATTGGTGGCACTCGCCGGGTTTTAGTGGGTAGAGCTGCGTCCATTTACCAGCTGTCGGGCGCAGCGAGTCCCACATACCCGCGTGGGGAGACCCACTCCCCCGCGGGATGCCTCAGAGCATTTCCCGGCGATAAAGGAAAAAAAAAAGAGATAAACACACATCTGAAAACAACAGTTCGTTTGCTGTTCTGCTTTTCTATGAATGAATCAAAGGAATTTGACGGAAACTGGAGTAATTATACAAAAATATCACACATTTTACATAAATACAAAAAATACAAGTGACTCCACATTAAAATGAGGCTTACGCGTACTAGAGGCGCGCCTCTCCTCCGCCCTTCCCCGCGGGCCCGTTACCCCACCTCCTCGATATCATAATTCACGCGGGTGCGCATATTTGACTAACAAGCGGGGACAGATTAGAGGGGCGTCTGTCTAACAATCATAATGGACAGCCTAGTTTGTTTTGGTTTTGACTTAGATTATAATTTATAAGAATAGGATTACATTGTAGTTAAATTGTATTTTAACCAGCTTAAAAACAAAAAATATAATCATCATTACGTAGGTACCTTCTTCCGTCCACAGCTGGACATAGTCCTCTTCCATTAAACGTCAAGACGGCCGTTTCCCCGCCATTCGCATCCGACCAGGACAGCCAACTGCACGGAGAATTTCTTTCTTGTCATCTTGATGGAGGGTGACCCTGTTTTCCCGAACGAAGTCTTCTCCTTGAATTGAAGAATATAAAAACGAGAGCCTGTCAGAAAGTTGTTCATCTCCTGATTGCCATTTTAAATGAGCTGGTGGTCGCAGTAATGGCACACAAAAGCAACAAGAAGCGTGATTCATTCATTCTCCAAATACTAAACTCGATCCTATGAATGGGACTATAGTAGAGATCATTAAATTGGTATCTCCACCATGGTTCAAGCCTTGTCGTGGCGGTGGGGCTCAGTAGCCTAGGGTGAGCCCAGCACCTTGGGTGAAGCCAATTGAGCCAAGGGGGCTCATTGTACCCCTCTTTATAAGAAGAGGAGACAAAAGACCAGGGTGCTAGTGGCGAGGAACCCCATTGTTCTGACCCGACGTCGGAAGGGGTTCTTCTGTGGTGGGGGACAACCCCTCTGTGGAGGTTGCGTCGGTCCCCTGACTAGCCGTCGAGGCTGCGTTGGTGGCATACCGGTAGGAGGGAAGCGCTGTGCCGCGCTCCCGGCTGCATAGGTACCAACATCCTCCTTGTTTCTCCCGTGAAACATCTTTGCTGTTTCGGATAGGAGGGCAAGACAGGCAGTGTAATTACTGGCACCAAGACTTAACATCTTATGTCACAGGATAGGCAACATATAATTGAGTTGCCTGGGCTCTAGTTTATGTTCATAGGCGACGTCGACCACTTACCATCAGGTGGCACGTTTATCAGTTTGCCTACCCAACTAACATAAAAAAAACTCGCCGTGTTTTAGTGGGTAGAGCTGCGACCATTTACCATCTTTCTGGCGCAGCGAGTCCCATATACCCGCGTGGAGAGACCCACTGCCCCGCGGGATGCCTCAGAGCATTTCCCGGCGTTAAAGAAAAAAAAAAAAATATCATATTGATGTGTCACAATTAATTTCCTACGATAGCTCCATTGCTTATTTGGCCTGCAGCCTGCACACCATCTTTATTTACGTTGTGTATCTACGATTTACATATTTTGTCCAAGAATCTAAAACATTCGAATTAACACTTAAACTTGGTACACTACATATAATTCCAATTAAAATATCATAAAACTTAATATAACACTAAATTAAGTTAATAGTTAAAGAAAAAAAAGAAAAGACAACACAAGAATAAGTTGGCTGGGCTACTTCTTAATTTAACTTGTTTATGTTCTTGGCGATGTGGACCACTAACCATGCCTCAGTTCCAGTTCTCCTATACAACTAACATTAAATTATGATTTATGATCACCAGCGGCTCATGTAGACCAGCCTTAATGGTATCTCCATTAACGGGGCTGTCTCGATCACGACAGATCCACTAAGTGATTGCAGAAACAAAAACGAGTGCTCATTCACGAGGCTTCTAACACAAGAACACCGCGTGGCATCATAGGCGGGCCCACGGGGGGCTGATGGGCAAAGTCATACAACACACTGAAGGAGCTTGTCCAACAGTAGACGGGAAAAGATAATGATTATGATGATGATGAATGCATACAACACGGGAAGACCCCGTAATTGTGTTGTTTGGAAAAATTAATATAAAAATCAATCAAAATCATTTTTTTATTCAAAATAGTACCAGTAAAGTATCTTATTGAACGTCAATTGAATTGAAATGTTATCCTGAAATGTGTGGGAGGAACGCCCTTTTCCCAAGGTGTGGTATCTTCCATGAAATCATTTATCCTTTACCACACAAAGACTCTTTAAAAACTTTTTTGAATTTTTGAATGAATACGTTTTCTGGGAACCTATTGTAAAAGCGTTTAAAGTTGCCTTTAAAAGAATTGCTTACTTTTGTGAGTCTAATCGTAAAAGTAACGAAAATAATTTTTTGACGCGTTAAATGAATTAAATTTATTTTTCTATTATACGTGGGTAACACTGAAAATGTTTAGAACTGGCCAGTTAGAAACATTGAAAATGAAAACTTTTTTTGAATTTCAATTTTAGAACTCTTTGGTAACCTAATGTAGTATATTGCATTCATTTGTCATTTGTTTTTGTGAATTGGCGGCAAATCTAAAACTCTTGTTACACGTGAAAATGAACATAACGCGAGAAAATTTTCGGTCAATGATTTATTATGACTTTCGTTGTGGGCTTACTCAACAACAAAGCTATGATAGGCTGCGATTAGCATTTTTTAATGAAGCCCCATCTCGTGCCACTATTTACAATTGGTTTAACGAGTTTAAGCGTGGACGTAGCAATCTCAGTGATGATCCGCGTGAGGGACGTCCTTTAACAGCGACTACTGAAGATAACATCAGTGCTGTGCGACGCATGATAGAGGAAGATAAGAGAGTGACCTATCAGCAGATACGGGCAAGCCTAGGCATTGGTATGAGTCAAGTTAAAAAAATATTACACGAACATTTAGGTGTCAGGAAGCTTTGTACCAGATGGATTCCCCATACTTTAACCGACGACCAGAAACGCCTCCGCATGGACTGATGTTGCCAAATGTTAGATAAGTTCAACGGCGGTAACTCAAATGCTGTATTTGACATCATCACAGGTGATGAAATAAACTAAGGTAAAGAAAGGAAGAAGTCAAGGAAAAAAGATGATTGCTTCATTCTTTGGTCGGAAAGGTCATTTCGCGACAGTTGTGCTAGAAGATGGAAGGACAGTTACTGCAGACTGGTATGTCAATCGCTGTTTGTCTGTTGTCTTGGAAAAAAATTGACAGCAGCGCCCTCGAAGCAGGATCCTCCTTCACCACGACAATGCTTCAGCGCACTCCGCAAAACGGACTGTTGAATATTTGACTATGGCAGGTGTCGAGATAATGAGTCATCCGCCTTACAGTCCTGACCTGGCGCCCTGCGACTTTCATTTATTCCCAAGAACTAAAGATAAAATTCGAGGTATTCGCTTTACGAGCCCTGAAGATGCGGTGAAAGCGTACGAGAATGCCATAGAAGAGACCCCTAAGGAAGAATGGGCCAACTGCTTTTCTCAATGGTTCCATCGAATGCGACGATGTGTAGAAAGAAACGGAGATTACTTCGAAAAACAATAAAAGTATTGGCAACTTTCTACATTAAGCCGTTTTTCATTTTCTAAACATTTTCAGTGTTACCTAGGTATATACACTTACAATAACAGCATCTCCTATTAAACATATTTCTATTAGATTTTCCAGACCCATCGTTTATTCATAATTTCACTCAGAAAATCAGTATTTCCATAAAATCTCATAAACATGAGTTCCGAATAAGTTTTTATCTTGATGAATAAAAACATTTTGCAATTTATATTCTCTACAAAAACAACATCAAGATATGTTTGATATAGATCTGAAAATAATTTACATTTTTTTTCCTTTTACGTCGGGAAATGCTCTGAGGCATCCCGCGGGATTGGAGTGGGTCTCCCCACGCGGGTATGTGGGACTCTAAAACCTAACCTCTAAAGTCTAAAGCATTCTAAATCTCGAATTTCGTCCATAGCGGCCTGACAATTTGCGAGCAGTTTCTTTTTTTATTTTTATTAACCGTACTGTAATAAATATTAGTCGTTTAATAATTTAATAGCACAAATAATAATATTATACGTGTGAAAGGTTGTTTGTAACTCGATCATGCTGAACGTCTGATCGGATTATCATAATATTTCGCATACAGATAGACCGTGACACGGACTCCAACGTCAATCAGTTTGTAACTCGGAGTGACGTCATTAATGTTTTCTTATTTGGTGTTAGTAAGAGGCAGTGCCATGCTGCTATGCAGCCGACTTGGGCCGGCACGACCGGGGTGGTACCTCTCGCCCACATAACACTGGCGTCCAGTTACAGCTATGCTGTCGCGTTTTTCGCGGTTTGTAAGTTTTCGGTGGCCCATTGGGGGGGTAGGGAAAAGGATGGCAACATATCTGCATAATCTCTGGTTGTAGGTACTGGCGTCTGGGCGTCGATAGTCGCCAAACGGCTTCGACTGCTCGTTTGCCCTCCTATGATATAAAAAAATGTCCTGTCATCGTAGGTACATTTCTACTATTTTATTGTTAAACTTAGTCTCGTTAGTTATTGTACATATTTATAATGTTAGTTACAGTATAATAATAATATGTTGGGACAACTCACAAACGACATGTGATCCCAAACTAGGCAGAGCCTGTTCTTATGTTAACCAGACAACTGATAAATTACTAATTATAGATAAACTACAGCCATACACAGAACAAATGATCATGCCCAATACACAAACATTTGTCCTAGGTGGGAATTGGACCCACGACCTTCTGGGTTAGCAGTCAGGGTCACTAACCACTAGACCACCAGGCCAGTATGGTTAGTTATTGTATTTAAAACAGTAGATATAGATACTGTATACATATTAGAATATGTACTATCTTTTACATGCCACTACATCAGCGCTAACTTTCGCATAAATAGGCGTAAAGTACCATACGTATTAATCCAGGGAATAAGCTATATGTATACCAATTTTAATCCAAGTAACAAACATTTTCACATTTAAAATAAGCAGGATCTATTAAAGTTCATAATATGCATTTGTCATAGGTAGTGCCAAATCTGGTGAGAGATCAGTTCGCGAGCCGATTCGGGGCCAACGACCGAGCAGTAACGGGGCTCGAGTATTCGCTGATGACCGCGATACTAATGAGGATAGCTTGACATCATCACGAGCTGACTAGAACACCATTCAAATAATATCACTCGAATGATGGCAATTTTTCTTTATGTCATAAGGGATCAAACGAGCAGTCGGAGCCTTATGGTAGGTACCGACGCCCATACTCATGCGCACAACCAGAGATTATGCAGATGCCTTGCCCTCATTTTCTCTATGCCTCCAATGGGCCACCGGAAACTCACAAACCGCCCGAAACGTACAGCTGTCACTTGACGCTGGTGTTATGTGAGCGAGAGGTACCACCCCGGTCGTGCCGGCCCAATTCGGCCAAAACACACGGCAAAAAACAACACAAATAATTCCTGTTTTCCAAAAATAATGATTTATTTTGAAAATGATTAATTAATATTTTTAAATCAAATTATAAGAATGTAATAAAGTCTTGATGAGCGTTTAAATTCAAATTCATTTTATTTCCGATGCATGTCATTGTTTAACATTTAACTTAGTTTGGCCGCATGCATTGCCGTTTCAGTAGCGTGGAAATTTTGGAGCGTGGCATGTAAATTTATCTACCTGTTCTAGTTTGGTTCCATCATATTCAACATTGAGTACTTCTTTTTATATATATGTTTTAAATTGCATTTACTTAGTTTTAGAAATGTTTACCTTTAAGTGATTTGTTTCAAGCCATCCTGTGATATTTTTGAGGGTGTTTGAGATTTCCAATTCAAGTTTAATTTTATCTTTAGTGATAACAATTGTCGTGTCATCTGCGTATAGTATACATTTATGCTCTGTTATTGTGGTTAAATCATTATGATATAAATAAGAAAAAGTAGTGGGCCTAAGATTGAACCCTGTGGGACTCCATATTTGTTAACTTTATAGCTAGACCTAATATTGCTTTCTGTATTTTTTAAATTGTCATAATTAGATAATATTTCAGTACACTGGTTCCTGTTTGTAATGTATGATTCTAACCAGTTATGAGCAACTCGCCTAATACCATAAGAGTAGCACATATCAAGGAGACGCTTATGACAGACAAGATCAAAAGCTCGACTCATATTCAAAAATAGTGCTGCTACTGGTGTTTTGTTATTGATATTTTCAGTAATTAACTTAATGAGTCAAAAACATGCGTGAATTGTTGAGGAGTTCTTACGAAAACCAAATGGGTCAGGTGTAATTACTTCAAAGCTGTTCAAATTTTAACTTTTCTGGAAATACTCCTTCCTCAAAAGATAAGTTAATTAGATAAAAAAGAAGTGCAACTAATCCATTTGCACTCGTTTTTAATATTTTTGTTGAAATATTATCATACCGCGTAGACTTTGTGTTTTTTAAACCCACAATAATAATATTATATATTTCTTTTAAATTAGTAGGTTGCAAAAATATTGTGCCATTTACTGTGTTTATATAATTACTTTTCTCTGTAGTATCACTCTTAAGGCTATTTTTTGTATTTGCAATAAAAAAGTAATTGTTTGCTCACAAACATCTGATGGTTTTGTGTAAGTAATATTGTTTACCTTAATCTCATTTATATTGTGTCTGTTTTTAGTAATATTTTTTTATTATTATTTTCAATGAGGGACCAAGCAGTTAAACATTTGTTTATGGAATTAATACTTATTATTATTATTTCTTTGATCAGGAATACACAATTTTTAAGGATACTTGCATATTTTTGGTATAACTTTTTATGGTTTTTGCTGTTCTTTGATCCTTTTAAATATATCATATTAAGTGACCTTTTTGTTATACTACTTGTTTTGATGCCTTTAGTTAACCAGGACTTAGCGTGATCGTTTTAAGCTTATTTTTACTTTTATGATAGGAAAACATAGTTTATGAAAAAGATCATGAAACAAGTCAAAAGCTTATTTATGTTTGTGCAACTATTAAGTCTAATTAACTCGTCTAGTTATCAAATTCTCTTCGTCTAATTATCAAATTTACCAACAGAATTATTATTGACATAATATTCTCACTGAACAAACATTTTTATGGCACTATTATATTTTATGGAGAATTCAACTTAATAAAAAAATATGTGATGATTTCGAAATCGTAAAAATGCCGTACTATATAATAAATAACTGTATAATAAACATAAATTAGCTTTACAAATTATAAAAAATGATATTATGATATTTATTGAAATAGCTTTAGCAAATAATGAATAAGGTAATTTTATGTAAGCATAAAACGTACCATTAAAAAGAGGCGACACGTTAATTAAAACTAGTCGAAATTATTATTCCTGGCATATATTTTCTGTTTTGAATTGAGCATAAAAAAATTCGAACAATGGAAGCAAGCACGCGGTAAATTAATTGCATCGCGATAGTTTCATTCTCAATATATTTTATTAAAAATTGTTAGGATCGTACATTTTTTAAGTTGTATAAAACATGATGCACCATTACGGCTCACTGGTGGGCGCGGGTCTCCTCGAAATTACACGAGTGAACAGTGTTAGGCTATAGTTACAATATGGTCATATATATCATACACATTTAAAACACACTCTTTATTTTGCCTCAATTAAAACTTTAAGTTTTTCATCAGGAAGACTACATAGCGTTTGCAAGCGAAGAGTCATATTGGCTTTACGGTAATATGATTTTTTTTACGACGCAGGGGAATGCATTTCGCGTGTATCCAGGTAGGCTCCTGGACCATATGTGGGACTTGCACTTGGGAATGCACTACTTTAACTAAACCACTTGCAAGCGCCCTCAGCCGCTTTTTGACAGTCCTGGATCTGCAGCCAACAGGATCACTTCAGCGACAGGCTGGCCCCAACTTCACCTCGTAAAGGGTCCAGGTTCCCATCCTGGCGCGAGTACAGGGGCGTACTTACCCCTTAAACACGTACTTACTACAATCTGGTTTTTTCCGACGTTTTTTCTTCTTTGGAAACAAAGATTTGTGAAAGCCAAGGGAAATGTAAAAAAAGTAGTTGCTAAATTAATATGTTGATAATTAATCAAAAACAGAATTATATTATATAAGAAAATATATTATGTAATTTAACCAATACAAATAATTAATATGAATCCTAGTTCTATGCTTTAAATTGTAGATACAATAAAATTTGCTACTTCAGTAGCCTTCGAGTAGTGTTTAAATTTGAATAATTTAAATATCCTTTAAGGCTTAAGCATTTAGATGCAAATTGAAATGCCTTTGAAATTTATTCCACAACAATATTATCTCAATGTATGTGCATCGTTGTGTGAAAATAGTTATAAAAAATATAGAAAAACGCTTTAAAAAAACGAATCCAGCTACATTAATATAAGTAGCTATTTCTAAATATTATGTTTAAAATAAACCACAATAAAAACTTACTTATATTAACGTAGTCATTTTTTATTTAAAGAAGGAACAGAACGGGCCTATTAATATTCTATTTTTGATGTTAGTGCGTTAGACAAGCGGGCAGTCGAGTCAGATGGCTCAGATCAGGCGCGACTTCGCCCACGAACATGAAGAACTCCAACAGTGCAATGGGGATGTGGTTCACATCCTCGCCCCTCGTCTCCGCTGCTCTTTTGACCTCTCTTCTTGTAAGAGGGGTACAAAGAGCAACTCAGTCGGTTCAATTTGCTTCGCCCAAGGTGCTGGGTTCACCTTAAGCTACTCAGTCCCACCGCCTCGACAAGGCTTGAACTTTGGTGGGGCCAGTGATTGCCCTGCCTTTCCTGTCCTTTCAGAAACAGCAGGCCTGTTTTATGTTGGAAACACGTACCTGGTACTTACACACCCGCACCGGGAAAATCCAATCCATCCCTATAAGACTGTACCTAGTAGGATAGTCTTGTAGTCTTAGGGGATATTAACAGAGTTAATGGTAAGGTATCTGAATCAATACCTTCTGACTAATCGGAAATAAAATAAAACGAAACAAGGAGAATGATGCAGCACCTATGAAGACGGCCGCGTGGCACCCTCCCACCGGTCACGTCTTCTGAAGGAATGCCCCTGACCAATTGCCTGTCTACTAATAGTATATTAGGAAGTCCCCATACGCAACATATAAGTTCTCGTGGGCAGAACCTTCAAAAAAGAATTCATGGACAAAATCCCATTGAAACCTCCATCGTCCTTGAAACCTACCTCATTTTGTTTTATTATTTTATTACATATAAGTTTAAAAATATATCTTATATAGGTATATAAAAATTTCGTGTTACGATGTATGTTCGCGATAAACTCCGAAACTACTGAACCAATTTTTATCAAATTTTGTATCCAAAACTCATTTAGACAGAAAGATGACGTATTAGACCTTCATTATTAATTGATGACCTATGTAGCTCAATGGCAAGCGCGTTGACGCTCAAGCCGGAGGTTGCGGGTTCGAATCCCGAATACCTTACACACTTACCTTTCCTTAGCCACTGCAACGCGTGGCCGGGTCTGCTAGTTTAATATAAATATAAAACTATGTATACAAAATAAAGCGAACAACATATAAAAAGTCACCTGCCCTAGTTACGGGTTAATGATACTTTAATGTGGTAGACGGACACGTGCCCAGCATGTGCCACAAAGTCGACTTAATGCACTACAAGTAGTTCAAAATAAATTTTTACGCATGGCAACCGGTTGCCCGTGGTACGTAAGAAACATCGAACACGATTAGGGGCCACTTCAAAATGACGTCAGAACGTCACTTTGAAAAGGCACTTCTCCACCCCAACCCGCTCATCGTGAGCGCGACAAACTATTCCCCAGATAGCTCAGATCCAATTAGACATAGGTTACCTAAGCATTTTTTAATAGATCCAGCTGACGAAATCTCTCAGCTACTAATGCGCGACGCAAAAGCGCGACGCGAACGTCACAACATAATATACAGAGTACTATAAGAAGTATACACGGTGCTAGCTAGGTACACCTGCACACGGCTTGGTCCTCGGGGTCGTAAGCGACGTCGACCCCTACACATGGAAACCACATCGATCCGGATCGATCTCGGAAGCTTAGGTTCGAATCCGATACGAGTAGACACAAACCCAGACCGCGCAAACAGCGCTAGCACTACGCTACCGCTAGATTGCTTGGGTACCGCGCATGACCCGGAGGGATGAGGGCCGGCCCTCATGATGATAGGTTAAATTCAACCGTAAAAGATTCGTCGACCGTATCGGATTTGACTAGTCCAAATCCTGCTCTCCCGAGCAGCGCGCGCGATGAACCACGGCCCTTGCGGAGGGGGGCGTCCCCTTTCGAATATTTCTTAAGTGAGCCATCTGCTCATTTACTGTACCGATTGAGCTTAAAGGCCATCAGGCCGAAAAGTCTAGCCCTTCCAAAAAAAAAAAAGGACACGTGCCCAATCTTAATATGGACTTTCGTGGATATTGTTGATTATTAAGGTTCCGCCATATTTGCAAAACCTCGTGAAATTACGGAAATAAATGTAGGCCTATGCTCAGCAGTGGACGGATATATTACAAATCCAACCTACCTATAATTTGGCTTGTTGATATTGGATTCAACTAATTAAAATATATATATAAATAAATAAATTAAGTTTGGTTAGGACTGAATTAAGAGGAACAAAGGTGGGTTTATTTAACCTTTAACAATAGGAGTCCACCGTATGTTACCAACGAATTCTTGGGTTTTCGCTCACATAGCCCGCCGCCAACCAGATAACCTCGACGAGCCTGTCGTTGTTGGTAAGGTAGAAGGAAAAAGACCTTGCGGCCGATCACTCAGCTGATGGTGTGACCAAGTTACCACTCACACTGAGCTCTCTGCTACAAAACCCTAGGAGGGTCCGAAAACAGGACGAGGTAGAGGGAAATAGTACATAGAGCCATGGAAACCTTACAAGGAACTTCAGAAATGAAGTAAACGAACGAGAAAGAAAAGTGGAAGAGATGCGCTCCAATCATCCAATCTTCTTCTTTCGTATGCTGCGCTATGTTTCAGGAAGGAAGGCAGGAAAATCAATGTATTTACTGGCACAGAGACCTTGATTTTGTCTCAGGATAGGCAATACATGAAGAAATTGCCTGGGCTAGTTCTGTTTTAGATAAGCTAATTTTTATGTTTATGAGTAACGCGGACCATTTACCATGTGTCGCCCTGTTGGCTTATCAAGTAAAGACGGAGAAGGCCCTACTCGTCTTTTTACTCCTAGATAGAATCAGGGAGAAGAACTGACCCCACCAAGAGCAGGGGGAACCTCGCCCCATTGTACTGTCCCGACGTTGGGAGAGGTTGTTCTGTGGTGCGGAACCCTCTGTGGAGGTGGCGTCTGTCCTTTGCAGGACTGACTAGCCGTCTAGGTTTGTTTGTCCCTGTTTGTTTATTAGATCCGGGGCACCTCACCAAAGGCAGCATTGGTGGCACTCGCCGGGTTTTAGTGGGTAGAGCTGCGTCCATTTACCATCTTTCGGGCGTAGCGAGTCCCACATACCCGCCTGGGGAGACCGACTCCCCCGCGGGATGCCTCAGAGCATTTCCCGGCGTAAAAGAAAAAAAAGGAGAAGAACTGAAAAAGAAGCGTATTATTGATGATGTATAGTATGGGGTGTTCCGTCAAAGAATGAAAACTAAATTACGTAGGTATTTATATTCGTAAGATTTAAAGGCTAACACACACTGCTTACACATATTAAATAGTCAAGTAATTACTAAATTTTAACTTCATTTTAAGCGACTTAATGAATGTAATCATTAAATTAAGTAATAAGTTGCAAGTCAACATTTAGCGTTTGTTTGTTAACATGCATTGTCGCATAAAATTAAGTTAAAGTTTTGTAAACTAATCAGCCTCGAGCGGGTTTAGTTTGCAATGTTGAATTCCTGTTATGATTAAATACTGTTTTATACAAGTTAATTGTGGTTATCATTATTCTGTACTCAACAGATTTTAGAGTTCCGTAATAATAATGAGATTTAACTTTTCTTATTAAATGACATCATTATTTGAACAATAAAGAAAGGATAACGTTTATTTTATTATTAAGGCTAGATGAAAATGACATTCGGCAAATATTTTTTTCCAGCGTGGACTACTTCACCACTGTATTGGTAGTCAAAGACAATTTATATATTTTATAAATGTAGGAGTTGCCTATGGATTTTATAGTTTTTTTACATGTAATAATCAAATAAGCTCGTGTGTAAAATATAGTCAAAGTATATTGTCTTCACTCACTTAAATAATAGGGACAATAAACCCAACGAAAAAAATGGTTTACCGATAAATAACAGCGGTTGTTATTATCGGTAAACCATTTTGTATTGCAATAGACCTGATAATGGCCAAAGGGTTGAATGAATTTATTATATGATCATAGTTATCGTGATTTTTATATTTGACTACTAGTATCATTTATCTATACTAATATTATAAAGGTGAAGAGTTTGTTTGTTTGTTCGAACGCGCTTATCTCAGGAACTACTGGTCCGATTGGAAAAATTCTTTCTGTGTTAGACAGCTTATTTATCGAGGAAGGCTATAGGCTATATAACATCACGCTGTGACTTATAGGAGTTGAGTAACGCGGGCGAAGCTGCAGGCAACAGCTAGTATATGTATATAATTATTATACAATCAAGTATATTGTGCTCAAAGTAGATGTTTAGATTTAGAGTTATCGCCTTTTAAGTTTATCAAGTGTTATATTCAGATATATTTATCAAGTGTTATTACACCACCATTGTTCAAGCCTTGTCGTGGCGGTAGGGCTCAGAAGACTAAGGTGAACTCAGCACCTTGGGCGAAGCCAAGTGAACTCTTTGTACCCCTCTTATAAGAAGAGGGGACAAAAGAGCACGGGGTGAGCATGGGAACCTCACCCGTCACGACGTTGGGAGGGGTTGTTCTGTGGTACGGGACAACCCTTCTGTGGAGGTGGCGTTGGTCTTTGGGGGACTGACTAGCCTTCGAGGTGCCCTGTTGCTAAACAGATCTGGGGCACCTTATCAATTGGTGGCACTCGTCGGGTTTTAGTAGTAGAGCTGCATCTACTTACCATATTTCGGGCGCAGCGAGTCCCCCATACCCGCCTGGGGAGTCCTCCCATCCCCGCGGGATGCCTAAGAGCATGCCCGGGGTAAAAGAAAAAAAAGGTATTTATGTATTATACCAAAAAGGCACAAGGTTATTCTAATAACAACAACATAGCTCAAATCTAATGATATAGCTAACATGTCGATCCCTCGTTGTGCCTCCGTATCCGGACTTCGGGCCCGTCGGATGACATTTAGCTGTATCAATAAAATAATTATCCAATCATGGGACAATTTACTAAGATTTCTCGTCTGTCCCGCTCGCACACGCGGTGCCGCATACACCCGTCCCGCTCGCAACTGGACGAGGACGGTGACACGAATTGTTGACTCGTAAAGGCTAGTTTACATTGCGTTATTTTTAAAGCGCTTCTCCGATTAAATTCGAGAAAAATATATTGTGCTATATTTACTAATAGTACCGACCGAAGTGTTTTGTTAAGTAAACTTTTTCTTTTGTTTTAATAATGCTACTTTTTTATATCTGTTACACAAGTTGCACATCTTTCCACACTAACGCAGAACAGTAATTTACTACAATGTTTGACCTTGACCATGAAAAACTAAGTATAATATAAATTGATCTCGTCGTTATCTATGTCTGTATGTACCCAAAATCGTAAAAAAAATATACATTAAAAAATACAATCTTCTAAATTTTCGTATTTCAACACTGATTTTAGCCCAAATAAATAGTATACAGAGCATGAAACCTCAAAAATAAAGCACGTACAGACATAGTTTAGTTATTCAAAAATTTAAATAAATGTATTTTTAAAAGATACGCTTAATAGTTTTTCTATAATAACTGTTTTGCTAAAAGGATATTTTAAGAATGAATCATAGTGCATTTCATTCTAGCACAAATGTTCGTGCACTATGTCAGGTGAGATCGCAATAATTTTGTTAGAGTTCGCGCCGTCGACTAGTTCAACCTTAATAATCTTATTAAAAAAGGTTATTAACTAGCAATATCCACTCTGACACTGGCAATTCCCGCACGGGAGGTAATGCCAAAGAAGAAGTAGAACTACCAATATAGAAATATTTAAATATAGCTTGATTTATGTACAGACGGCAGCATGTCAGGTTACCCATTTGAACTACGAAAACAGCTTTTATTGTGTAGGGAATAGAGGCGGCCTCAAGGTCAAAGTGGGGTAGTCTGACGTGCGGCTATGTGTACTACTGAATATTTTAACTATAGTTATATACTATACTGAGGCTGATGTTAATGTGATATAGTAGAGACTAGAGACTAGAAAATATATCTAATTAATAGAAAGAACAATACCTATCAAAATATATCATCATAACATTCTCAAATACGTTAACGACCAAAAGAAACTTTAAAGGTATTTTACGCATTTAAAGCAACTAACTTAAAACAACTCATAAAAGAATATATAAAACACGACCTGGATTTGCCCTTCAAAGAAAATCTTCTACTTTATATTCACTAATATTATAAACTGAAGAGTTTGTTTGGTTGAACGCCCTAATCTCAGGAACTTTTAGTTCGAATTGAAAAAAATTTTTTTTTTGAATAAACGAATCCGCTTATCGAGGAAGGTTTACAGGCTCTATAATATAATTTACAACCAAAAGGAGCGGAGCATCAATGAAAAATATGACAAAAACAGGAAAAATATTTCTTTTGAGACCTTTCATTGCGTGCGCTACGTAAACGGTTAAAGTTATGTAGGTACTAATTAAGTATCACGGAATTGTACCCCTTTAAAAGTTCTTAAAAAAGTCTGCAACAGCATATGTCTGTCTGTTTAGGTTATCTTACTATAATATTTTTTACGATTATCGAATTTATTCCAAAATAATGTATGTTTTGCGGAGTTTTTATAAGCATGATATTAACCGTTATACAAATAAATACGTTATTAATAACGAGAATAATTAAGAACAAAATTGTCCTTGCAAATGTTTTATTTCAGCGAATATAGGTATTAGGAGATATCATTGTTCAATAGTACCGCGCGCACATTTATGACGTGCAAACCGGCTCTGCTAACATGCTTGCTCTTTACGAAACGGTCATCCTGCGTACTGCTTTTAAATAAATATTTGTTTTTGCGATATAAAAAAAATATCTATACATTTATATTATAAAGGGGAAAGATTTAATTTTTTGTTTGCTATAAATTAACTCAAAAACTACTCGACCGATTCTAAAAACTCTTTCATTATTTAATGCTACGATACTACTCAGTATTAAACTGACTGACAAAGGCTACACAAATAATAATCACCAATCAGGATACGATTATAAATCTATAAAGTTAACGCAGGCGAAGCTGCGGGCAACGGCTAGTGTTAATATAAATACAAAACAAAATCGTGGCTGTGGACTTGTTTAAAAGATTTAAAAGGAAAACATCTATAAATAGTAATAGCGAACCTTGTGTCGGTGTGGCCGAGGTCTAGCTGGTCTCCCTGACCTCCCACAGTCTACTTAGACCTCGGCCGACCTACACGGTGTTTTATTTCATGCTTTGTCCTCTACGATACATTTTACTAAAGCACTTATTATTAGTTTATTTAAATCATTTAGCTTTATATTGATAAACACGTTTTTGTTATGACAAAATATGTAGCTAGCATCTTGTAGATAAAAAAACACAATAATTTAGCTAATGTCTCTTTTATAGCATAGGGGGGCAAACGAGCAGTCGAAGCCTTTTGGCGACTATCGTCGCCCAAACACATCCGCACAACAAGACATGATGCAGATGCGTTGCCCTCCTTTTACCTATCCCCCCGGGTTCGTTTACTTTAGCCTAGTTCCGTAAGAAATCTTTATAATAACGACAGACTGTTTATGAACTCTAGTTTCGAGCTGATTTAATTAAATTCAAACCTAAATGTGCACCGAAAATTAATAATTTTCACCTTTAGATTGTCTATGTCACTTGCCAAGCGGTGAAAGAAAATTGTGTGAAAATTTGTGTCTTAATTAGATTTAAGGTATTTAAAATTGGAAGGGATACGTACCGTTTTACTTATTTCTTCTGTGAAACAGCTTTGCTGTGTTTCGAAGAGACGGACAGGAGAGACAGTGTAATTTACTGTCTTTCGACTAGAAGGACAGGAGAGGTAGTATAATTATTGACTCTGGGCAAGGAGGACAAGAGAGGCAATGAATTACATTGCCTTTCTTGTCCTTCTGAGACTTAGAATCTTACGTCTCAGGATAGCCAACACACAAATGAGTTGCCTGGGCTAGGCCATTTATGTTCATGGGCGATTGTTACCATTTACTGGCTTGTCTGCCAGCCAGCCAACCATACCTGTACAAGGTCGATTCGAATCCATAACCTCCGACTATTCTGGTACCATTAATGTGCCTGTGGTCACTATATGGTCATATGTTAATACAAAACGCGTCAGACCCCTATGAGGTTTCGCTCATTTTACAACATCCTTTTTTAAACTACGGAGTACAAATGCGGGTTCCGTTTTAACGTATTTATGGGTACCACCATGCTGTATGTTTTGAGACTTACCATTTTAAATCTCAGGTTATCATCTTACATTTCGGGCAACAGCTATACTGAATACTCCAGTCAAACTCTATTTAGAATATTTAATGCTAGGCAACCGTCTGACGTATCGTGACCCACAGGGAACACTTCTGGGTTCTAGGCGCGGTTGGCCGAGGTCGGACTCGATCGGAAACCTCTCTTCCGCGGGACTGGGTGGAAAGAACCCCCACCGGGGGTTTTCCTCCAGATCGGAGGGGTGAGGGTCAGGATGAGCCCTCATATCAAATATCTGGGGCTTATCCTTTACGAAGTGAAGACTTTCAGCTCACATTTCTCAATGTTGGGACCGAAGGTTATGAAGTTGTCACAGAAGGAGGCCGACGGGTGGGTGAAAGAGGGAGCTGCCGACGAGGCCTCCCCCCGTGGGCGACCGACGAACGGTATGCGTAGGAGGCGCTGCTTAATGCGCCTCCAGTAACGATCCTGTGCCCGTATCGGGTTCAGGTTAGGAACCTGGGCCCTGTATGGCACGACGTTGCAGGGACTGCTTAGCGGCAGCCGGGCCGTCCCCTCTTACGAGCCTTGGCCGAGCTCTGGCCTTCGCTAGGTCCAGCCTGTCACTGAGGTGATCCTGTTGCCTGCAGGCCCGGGACCCACAAAAAGCGTCTGAAGGCACTCACAGGTGGTTTAGTGGGGTAGTTCCTTCCCAAGTTTGAGTCCCCACATAGGTCCAGAAGCCTTATATAATAATAATATAATAATAACAATATAGCCTTTTATTCAGATCTAGCAGCTTGACCTAATAACAAAATTCTAAATCACTTAAACTTAAACATTTTTTTTTTAACAATTATATTATTTGTTGTTTTTTTATTTTCTGTAGATCTGGTTGCCAATCGGCAAAGGCCTCCTCCAACCTTTTCCATTCGGATCGTTCGTGAGAACGAACTCACGAACGATCCAGAAGCCTTACCCGAGGTAAATCTACAACATCATGCGAAAGCATTATACCTGCGTCATCAAAAACGCCGTCAGCAGGGCTGTTATAGTTTGTTCTTTGCCGAAGTATTTCTTCTCTGTGGTGTTGATCCCGAAAACTTTCAGGACTACCTTTCTTTTTTAAGCGGCAAAAAATAGGGCGAATGTTGGTAGGCAGCGGACACGTCGTAATTATAGTTTTTATAATAATTAATTACTTGTCGTAAAAACTTTAAACAGTATTATTTTTGTATTAGAACTGGGTATGTTACTGCAAGGAAATAATGTATGTTTAAAATGGAATTATTTATCTGTATTGTCGTAAGCTTAATGATATCTCTGATATGTTGAAGTGGTTTCATGAAGTGGCCAATTTTAACTTCGATAAGCGGACAGGAAAATACACTTGTTCTGTAACTAATAAAATGATAAAAAATTAAATTTATCACACACAATTGGATTTCGAACAATTTTTTTCTCATTTTGTCTTCATTTTTTTCATCATCTCTATTATGTTTCCTACTACTGGACGTTGGCTTCCCTCAATTAATGCCAAGACGCCTGATTCCCGCTGCCCGCATCCGATTTGAAAGACCAACCGTATCCTTAGCTTTGGATTGGCAGAGGATCGGTCGTCTTGGCGTTCTCTCTGTCTCGCTCAGCGTTCATGGTAAGAGCCAAGAGGATGGAAAGTTTGATAATGATGATGATTATTTAGAAGAAGATAATGAAGATGAATATAATGATGACGATGATGATAAAGAAGAAGAAGATGATGATGAACCGCCTCATGTACAACATAAATATAACATTTTTTTTCTTATTGCAATACATTATGCATGTAACCTGAACCGAAGGCGCCTAAACACGGCGCGCAATAGCGGGTGGACAAGCGCATAATTTATTAGTAAACAAATAAAAGAACGGAAAATGGTTTTTGCAGATTTTAATTGTTTTTTGAGATGAATGAGCGAATCAAAGGCGAATTTTCGAGAATGACACAAGAGAAATAAGTACGTCGAAACTCAGGATTTTTTGATACATGCATCACGTAAAATGGGAGAAAGTTCTGTTTGTTGAAGCAAACGAAATTTAACCTCGGAAATGTGGTTAAGACGGGTAATAAATAATAGTAGATTGTATTATAAGGAAGCAAAATAATATTTTTACGGCGAGGGCGCTTTTTTGAATCCAGAGCGTTTTTTTTTTCGGAAGGCCTGATGGCCTGATGGCCTTTAAGCTCAATCGGTACAGTAAATGAGCAGATGGCTCACTTAAGCTCACATCCAGAGCGTAGCGAGGGATTCTTTAGTAGAATCCTGAACGTAGCTAGCCAAAAATATGTTTTGCACCCGAAAATAAAAGGCGCCTCATATTTATTTGTAATATTATAATTTCATAAAACATAGAGTAACACCTAAATTGAAATTAAATAGTATCTAATAATAAAACAACTAAAAACTTATATTTACAATTAAGACATTTTCGCAATTATGAAAATTTATTGTTAATTACAGTCTTATTAGGAATAGAGTTTGTTGTAGATTTTATATTCTGCGTGTTTGAAATAAGGTCCGAATCTAGCTTTTTTTGATTTTTGAGGAAAATGTGACAGGAATCCAAATAATATTTGCGTTCGATTTTTTTGGCGTTGCCCAAAAATCAGACTTGGCTTAAAGTTTACGAGACCTTTACACCAGCCCATAAAATATTATACATTAAAAAACAAATATTTGGCGCTGAGAACTGAATACTAAGAGGTTCCAAATTCAAAATATTCGCGGCAAATATAATTGCGACGCACTTATAAAGATTAAAGAGAATTAAAAACTTATTACTGCCCGCTAAAAGTTTCTTATATCTAGTCATCGATGCCCAGGAAATTTAAGGATTTTCTATGTCTATACTAACATAAATTATTATTATTATTTATTATTACTAAAATAAAGATCTCTCAATAATTACACTGCCTACTCTATCCTTGCTCGAAACAGGGCACAGCTTTGGCAGAAGAAATAAGAAGGAAGGCATAAATCATCTTTCTATTCTAATGCTACTTTGTCACTTTATCATTATTTAGAGAAGATTATGTCTGGGTAAAATTCTATATCGGTGAAATGTTATTTTGTGAGAGTTCGTTCGGAAACATTCGTTAAACAACAATGCGTCTTTATCTTCGGCTGTAATTGCTTCCGCTAGCGGTAACAGTAATTGCCTGTGTTCTCAGTAAAAGTAGGTTTATTGTTGAATAACATATTCTTTCCATTTACTTGTTTGCTGGCAAAAATAATTTAATCTTTATAGTGCTAATGATGGCGTGGAGGCGTCGGGCAGCATATTAACTTAATGATGATGATGATAATCACATTAGGCAGGCAATTTAGCCCGGAAAATCTGTAATCTCCCCGGTGTATCTTTTGTCTATTGATTTTTCATGATATATATGGATGTAGATCATCATTACCTTACCACCACATTAAAGGACTGACCGATTGCCCCCGCCCCCTTCTATAAATAAAGTCAAATCCAACACTAGATAGTATAAGAGTTCAATTTAAAGCATTTCCACTTTCTAAGTTTCTTTTGATAAAGAAAATGAATCAATTGGTCGTCGTAATTACGTAATCTCTTTTCATATAGCATAGGAGATTAAACGAGCTGTCGAAGCTTAATACCAGATATTACGTAGAGGTGTTGCCCTCTTTTTCTCTATCCCCCAATCTGCGCTGGAAATGTTAGTGCAAAACAAAAATGGCGGCGTAATTTGTCAAACTAGAACTCAAGCCGCCTTATTACAAAAAACTGATCTAGTACCGGGATTAAACCAAGACTAAAAAGTCCAGGTTTGTTACAGTAATAACGTTAGTCCATGGACTAAAATTCATTCTTATTACAAATCGAGGACTAACCGAGGTCTAGCTAGTACCAAAGATCGTCCCTGGTTTAATTGTATCCACAGATTATTGAGCAACATATCATTCATTTTGTTCGTTCAATATTTGATTAGTTCGGTACACCGTTCCTTTTTATGCAAAGCTCGCTAATTTATAATTAAATATGTGGAAAATACATCAAAATTTTGATAATAAAATTTATTGTGTTATTTAAAATATTTAAAATCTTTACTACTTTGTACTTTGAGGTAGTGTGATTTAAATTCTTGTTTATTACACACAAATATTGTAATATATCGCTGTTAAGTTGTTTATATAGCTAGCGTATAAGGGAATGAAATACAAAGCGCGCGTAGTTCTAATGTCATCGAAATGTTTATTGTTTAGTTATTGCAATGTAAGTCGAGTTACTACTTATCAATAGTTACAATACAGCCATTATTGTTCTTTGATTCTAAATTATATTATATCTATCTAAATTATATTCTAAATACTTAGTATATTATTTTTTGTTGTGATGTTTTGTTGTGTGCCACGAACATTACTTATGCTGTAAAATGAATCAACAAATGAAAAAAAAGGGATGATAATTGGACTTCTCAAGAAAAGGTTAGTGTATTTATTTAATCCAAACATACATGAAAAATATCAGAGTTAATTAGAATTATTACATATGATATAAAATAGGTATGTATATCAATGACAAATTACAATACAACAAAATTACAGAAATAGAATGTTAAATTATATAAGGATATCAGAGTAATTATTTTAAATGTTAGTCCTATTCAACAATGTTGTCTACATCGAGTTCATTTAATTACCTTTCAATAGGTACAATTAATACGAAAAAACGCAAATTCAACGCATATGACATCTGATAATTTGAAGTTTTGAGGTTAGTACCGAAGTTAAACTAGGGGCTCGGAGGTCTAACTTTAGTACCAAAGATAGTCCTGGTACTAGCGTTAAACTAGTTTTTGTAATAACATTTATATTAGTCCATGGTTTAAAGCTGGTATTAAACTCGGTACTATATTTAGTCTTCGTTTTGGAATAAGGCGGAAGAAGTTTAAATTTAACAAGACAAGTCGGTACATGCCCAAACGGTTTTGGGCATGAAAAAGGAAAAACAGTTTTTTTTTAATCTTTATTGAATATTATTTTCTAATGTTTGCGCGAATTTCACTTATTATAATGAAACAATTTTTACGGATTTTATCGCGGTTTATTAAGATTTTTACAAACTCGACGTTTCGGATACTTTACAGCAACCATGGTCACGGGAGGACTGAGGTGACAGATGTCCTAATGTTACAAAGTTATTCGAAACTACCCTATGATACATCATTATTTAAATAAGTTATATAATAAAATCATTATTTAAGTAATTCTCTACGCAGAAAGTGCTAACTGCATCTTTAATCTGTGGCATATTATGCTTGGTTTTTGATTTAATTATTTTAATAATGGGATCCCAAGCAGGTGGTAAGAGCCAGCCATCTTCTCTATTGAAATTTGGATTTTTCTATTGAAAGTTGGAATTGGTGTTCTTTTGCGAGTATCTGTGGTTTATCAAATCTGATATAATGGCGAGCTTTGTCAAGACTATGTTCACAGATGGCAGACTTAGTGTAGCGACGGTGTTTTAAGTCTATATGTTCTTTAACGCGAGTTTTAATTGATCTTTTGGTTTGGCCTATATAAGAGAGGCCACAATCACAATCAAGCTTGTATACTACTAGCTTGTACCGGTGGAAGGGAAGCGCTGTGCCGCGCTCCCGGCTGCATGGGTACCACCATCTTGCTTGTTTCTCCCGTGAAACAGCTTTGCTGTGTTTCGGAGAGAAGGGCAAGACAGGCAGTGTAATTACTGGCACCGAGACTTAACATCTTATGTCTCAGGATAGGCAACACATAAATGAGTTGCCTGGGCTCGTTCCAGGTATACTAGTTTGCGCCGGGGCGCAGGATATTTTCCTGCAGTCCATGGCGGAGTGGTGCATTGACGTCGCGATCGTAGCCGAGCCATACGCTGTGCCCCTCAGCCCACACTGGGCGGGGGACACCGATGGCTCGGTGGCGATCGTGGTGAAGCCTGGAGCCGGCTCACCCCTCGTAGTCAAAGCGAGGGGCCGCGGGTACGTGGCGGCGGTTCGGGGACAAGTGGCTTTCGTCGGAGTCTACTTTTCACCGAACCGCGATTTGGCGGCCCTGGAACGGTTTCTCGAAGTTCTGGGGCCGCTGGTGGGGCAGCTAGCTCCTCTACAGGTGTTCGTGGCTGGGGACCTCAATGCTAAGTCCACGGCATGGGGAAACCGGTCACGAACCCAAAGGGGAGGGAAGTGGAGGAGTGGGCGCTAGCTGCCGGACTGTCCCTTCTCAACACAGGGACAGTCCAGACGTGCGTGCGTTGGTCGGGAGGTTCCGTGGTGGACGTCACGTTCGCCACGCCGGCCATCGCGCGCAGAGTGGAGGAGTGGAGGGTGGAGACTGGGGTGGAGACTCTCTCGGACCATCGCTACATAAGGTTCGAGGTGTCTCCTGCCCCCGTCCGTCCGGCGTCATCGTCGTCGTCGTCGTCGTTCAGGGGAAGAAGTCAGTTTCCGCGTTGGGCACTCACAAAGCTCGACCGGGAACTGGCAGAGGAGGCTGATATCGTTTGCCGGTGGAGCCTCCCACTGCTGTCAGAGCTGGGGATGGATGAGGCGGCTGACCGGCTCTGTGATGCGTTCACCAGCAGTCTGCAGAGCAGCCATGCCGCCCGCGAGACGACTGGGGTGGACCAGCGGCGGGCGCTCTACTGGTGGTCGGCCGAGATAGCGGGTCTCCGGGCCGCCTGCAACGGGGCAAGAAGGCTGTATACCCGGAGCAGGCGGAGACGCCCCCAAAACGTCGACAGGGACGACAGGCTGCGCAGGGTCTACGCAGAAAAGCGTAAGATCCTGCAGCAGGCCATTTGCCGAGCCAAGGAGGAGGCCTGGCTAGAGCTGGTTGAGGGTCTCAACGGAGACCCCTGGGGCCGACCGTATCAATGGACGCAGAACAAGCTCCGCGCCCAATCGGCCCCAATCACCGAGACGCTCCAGCCGGGCCAACTGGGGAGGATCGTCGGGGAACTTTTCCCCGATACACCCGTGGGCTTCTTGCCCCCCAAGATGGCTCGGCAGACTCCGGACGAGGAGGCTGTTCTGCCACCTGTCACGGAGGCTGCAATGGAGGCGGTTCTGTCCCGCCTCCAGAGTAAGAAGAGGGCACCGGGTCCAGACGGGGTGCATGGGAGGGTCCTCGCGCACCTCGGCGATAGCCTTCGGGAGCTGTTTGACCGCTGCCTGCGGTCCGGACAGTTCCCGAGGGCCTGGAAGGAGGGTCGGCTCTGCCTGCTACCAAAGGCAGGGCGGACCCCGGACTCGGCTTCGGCGGTGCGATCGGTGGTGTTGCTGAGCGAAGTTGGGAAGGCCTTGGAGAGAATAGTGACCTCCCGACTCGTTCAGCACCTGGAGGAGGGCCCGGGACCGGGACTCTCAGAGTTCCAATTTGGGTTCCGGGCACGCCGGTCGACCGTCGATGCCCTCAAACGCCTTCGGGCGGTGACGGGTGAGGCGGAACATGGAGGGGAGGTGGTGGTCGCGGTGTCCTTGGACATCGCGAATGCCTTCAACACCCTCCCTCACAGTGTGATACGGGAGGCACTGAATTTCTTCGGAGTGCCCCCGTATCTCAGGAGGCTGTTGGAGGCGTACCTCTGCGAGAGGAGGGTAGCTTGCGAGAACCGGTGTGGGTCCGTAGAGTGGTGGTGAGTCGGGTGCGGTGTCCCTCAGGGATCGGTTCTGGGTCCGATCCTATGGGACATCGAATATGATTGGGTCCTGCGAGGCCGCCTTCTCCCCGGGATGGGTGATGGACGCAGATGACACCCTCGTGTATTCCCGGGGACGAGGCTATAAGGAGGCGGCGCGGCTGGCTGAGGTAGGGCTAGACCTCGTGATCAGCCGCATAGAGAGGTTAGGGCTTCGGGTCAAATCTGAGAAGACCGAAGCCCTTCTCTTCCGCGGGACCGGGCGGAAAGGACTCCCATCGAGAGTTGCCCTCCAGATCGGAGGGGTGAGAGTCAGGATGAGCCCCCACATCAAATATTTGGGGCTTATGCTTGACGGAGGGTGGACCTTCGGCCCACATTTCTCAATGTTGGGTCCGAAGGTCGTGAAGGCGGCAAGTGCGCTGGGCAGACTCCTCCCGAACCTCGGAGGACCCAATGCCGCCTGCAGGCAGCTATACTCCGGAGTCTGCCGGAGTATGGCAATTTACGGTGCACCCATCTGGGCTGGTCACCTTACCACGAGGAATAAGGCCTAGCTGCGCTCGGCGCAGCGGGTCATCGCGGTAAGAGTGATCCGGGGGTAACGTACAGTATCGTGGGCGGTGGTTACTGCCCTAGCCGGTGACCCCCTGTGGGAGCTCGTGGCGGAGGTTCTTGCCGAGACGCACTCCTATGTCTCGGATAGGAGGTCTCTTGGTGAAAGCCTTACGCTGGACTAAGGCTAGAGGCGTTAATGCGAAGGTGGGGGGAGGACCTGGCGTGACAGCCGTACGGCAAAAGCCTAACGGTTGCTCTGCGTCCGGTCCTTGAGCGGTGGATGCGCCGTAAGCGCAAACCCCTCACCTTCCGTCTGACACAGGTGCTCACTGGGCATGGTTGCTTTGGTGAGTACCTGTGCCGGACGGCCCGCAGGGAGCCGTTGACAGTGTGTCACGATTGCGGCGCGGCGGTGGACTCGGCCCAGCACACCCTCGAGGTGTGCCCGAGATGGACGGCGCTGCGTCATGATCTGACATCGGTCATCGGAGGGGACTTGTCTCTGCCGAGTGTCATCACCGCGATGCTCGGAGACGACGAGTCCTGGACGGCGATGGTCTCCTTCTGCGAGGCAGTAATGTCCCAGAAGGAGGCCGACGAGCGGGTGAGAGAGGAGACCGCCGACGAGGCCTCCCCCCGTTGGCGACGAACGGGGGTGCGTAGGAGGCGCTACTTAATGCGCCTTCAGTAACGCCCCTGTGCTCGTGTCGGGTTCAGGATGGAAACCTGGGCCCAGTATGACACGACGTCGCATGTATCATAGGGTAGTTTTGAATAACTTTGTAACATTAGGACATCTGTCACCTCGGTCCTCCCGTGACCATGGTTGCTGTAAAGTATCCGAAACGTAGAGCTTGTAAAAATCTTAATAAACCGCGATAAAATCCGTAAAAATTGTTTCATTATAACTTTATTGAAATTTTAAAAGGGGTTAAAATAACATGGATACGATGGGGTTGCCATCGTACCTTGTATATACAATGTACCTTATTACATTAACAAGGTCACCTATATTTTATAAATGTATAAAAACTTATAAAAAAAGAAATATTCGTCAAGAGAATCACTGATTAGGCATAATATGTACCAAACTACACATCTTCTTTGCTAGTTCAGTTTTTGGCTGTGCTAGAATGCTCTGTATTAGATCTACATCAAAGCTATTTAAACGAAATTCTCTAATCAGTGATTCTCTTCTATTTTGGTTCCTAACACAATCCATCAGCAATTAATGCTGCACATCCTCAATTTTATTGCACACTTCACAGTAGGATGAAGCAGCCTTTTTCATAAGATAAGCAAAGCAAATTTGCTTTGCTGCAGCAAGATAAGCAAATTTTGCCGATGGACAGTGTCCAGACCGCAGTATTAATGCTAATTTTACGTAACCAGCATCTAAGTCACAATAGTCAAACCAGGGAGCGCGGAAAGGTTCACTCTGTATTACTTTATACCATAAACCTTTTTCCTTTGATGGAACAACATTTGATAAGTTATTGTTTATAATTATAGTTATATACTGCGGTTATATTATCTATACAAAATTACTTCTGCATAATAGTATGAACAGTGAGTGAGTAATTTTTTGCTACATTATGCTAATACACTGTCGTTAACATATTCCGCCTTATTACAAAAAACTTATCTAGTACCAGGATTAAACCAAGACTGAAAAGTCCAGGTTTGTTACGGTATTAACGTTAGTCCATGGACTAAAATTCATTCTTATTACAAATCGAGGACCAACCGAGGTCTAGGTAGTACCAAAGATCGTCCCTGGTTTAATTGTATCCACAGATTATTGAGCAACATATCATTCATTTTGTTCGTTCAATATTTGATTAGTTCGGTACACCGTTCCTTTTTATGCAAAGCTCGATAATTTATAATTAAATATAATGTGGAAAATACATCAATATTTTGATAATAAAATTTATTGTGTTATATAAAATATCTGAAATATTTACTACTTTGTACTTTGAGGTAGTGTGATTTAAATTCTTGTTTATTACACACAAATATTGTAATATTTCGCTGTTAAGTTGTTTATATAGCTAGCGTATAAGGGAATGAAATACAAAGCGCGCGTAGTTCTAATGTCATCGAAATGTTTATTGTTTAATGTTTAGTTATTGCAATGTAAGTCGAGTTACCAATAGTTACAATACAGCCATTACTGTTCTTTGATTCTAAATAGACGGTATGTTGTTCATAAGAATAGTATAATATTTTTTGTTGTGAATTTGTGTGCCACGAACATTACTTATGTTGTAAAATGTATCAACAAAAGAAAAAAGGGATGATAATTGGACTTCTCAAGAAAAGGTTAGTGTTTATTTAATCCAAACATACATGAAAAATATCAGAGTTAATTAGAATAATTACATATGATATAAAATAGGTATGTATATCAATGACAAAATACAATACAACAAAATTACAGAAATAGAATGTTAAATTATTTAAGGATGTCAGAATAATTATTTTAAATGTTAGTCCAATTCCATAATTTTGTCTACATCGAGTTCATTTAATTACCTTTCAATACAATTAATACGAAAAAACGCAAATTCAACGCATAAGACATCTGATAATTTAAAGTTTTGAGGTTAGTACCGAAGTTAAACTAGGGGTCACGGTGGTCTAACTTTAGTACCATAGATAGTCCTGGTACTAGCGTTAAACTAGTTTTTGTAATAACATTTATATTAGACCATGGTTTAAAGCTGGTATTAAACTCGGTACTATATTTAGTCTTCGTTTTGGAATAAGGCAGTTAGTGTTTAAATTGACATTCTTAGTAAAATTCAGTGCATAAAAAAATGCTGCTAAATTAAAAAAAAATATACTGTTATATAGTTTACTTAATTACCTACTAAAATGAATAAAAAATCTAAAAAGATCGAAGAATAGTTCCCAAATATTATTTTATCCTGTACCTTATGTAATATAATATATTCAAATTACAATAACATATTTAAGCCAAGGCATATTCTTGAGGGAGGCCTATGTTCAGCAGTAGACTTATGAGATAGAGGCTTATGATGATGATGATTAAAGGCAAAAATCAATTACATCTTAAATGTACCTACGTAAAAAGGGCCGCCATATAAAATCGATACAAATTAAAGAGCGATATAATTCAAGAAAATAAACGGTCAGAGGATTCCGATTCCAACCGACGACCATCAATTTCACGCGCCATTACGGGAACACGCTTAATCATTTCTCGGTAATTTCCCCGGACAAGCGAGTTTGGGTCGTAAAACAGGGGGGGAGGGGTGCTTATCGATTGATGACCATAAATTGGAGGCGAGAGAAACATCTCGAAAAAATTGGATTATATTTGCAGATAAAACGTTTTATCTTTGCATATTGTTCTGTGATATTTATATATCATTTCAATATTACTATATGATGATGATGATATTCATATTTTAACCGGCGGGAGGGAAGCGCTGTGCCGCGCTCCCGGCTGCATGGGTACCACCATCTTGTTTATTTCTCCCGTGAAACAGCTTCGCTGTGTTTCGGAGAGAAAGGACAGGACAGTGTAATTACTGGCACCGAGACTTAACATCTTATGTCTCAGGATAGACAACACATAACTGAGTTGCCTGGGCTCGTTCCAGGTATACTAGTTTATGTTCATGGGCGACGTTGACCACTTAACGTCAGGTGGTACGTTTGCCAGTTTGCCTATCCAACTAACATAAAAAAAAAGTAATATGATGATAAAAGCAATCTAAATTGTCGAATTCAAATGTTCGTAATACGGTGTTGATTTTTCCCAGGAGGTTGAAGGTGCTAGATGCAACTGCGTGTACCAACATCCTGTTCATTTCATTTGTCAAAGTTCTTATCAGCTTGCGAATAAGAAAAAAAACGGTCTGTCCTTCTTTTAAATAACTGATTAACGAATCCTGGAAGATGGAACAAGAAGAGCAGTTGCGGGTTTACTTGTGCAGACTGCAGACCAAAAAAAAAAAGATGTCTATGGGCGTCGATAGCTACGATATGGATCCGACTGCTCGTTTGCCTCCTATTATCGCGTTATGACATAAAAAACCAAAATCCAAGTTTTCATTCCCCGTCCATTCATTTACAAGACCTTTTTATAATTGCATTGATTAAGAAATAAGCAATATTATAAAGTGATAGCAGGGTAGAGAAAGTTCTATATGATACAAACAAGAGTGAACAGGTACCTTCTAGGCAAGCGTGCTCCATCGTCGGCCTCGTCATCACTTTCCAACAGGTGAGACAGTGGCCAAACGCAAGCCATTAAAAAAACATGTAAACATAACCGTCACAAAGGATACATAAAATCCCTAACACCTTTGAACTTTATATTACTTTCAGAATATTCGTATTGAGAAAGTTTCTGTGAAACACGCAGTCCTGTGGGTTGTTGAACAAATAGCTTAATGTAAAACAACCCATAAACGTATTTGTCTTTATGTTCAGGTTGTTGTTGTTGTTTGTTGTTGCTGAATAGTAAAAAATGGATGTTTTTATTAGTTGTTCGAGAACGATGTTTTTAATGCTTTGAAATAAATTATTGCAGTATAATATACATGTTACCGTGCAGTAAACGTGTTGGATGCGTGTGGTAAGGGATCGGTCGTCTTGGCGTTCATTGAAGGACATACACATAGGTCATGTTCAGCAGTGGACGAATAAGGGCTGATGATGATGATAAATGTATATGCAGTATGGAAACAGCCTTTGTCCAGGAGTAGAATGAAATGGAAAATGAAATAAAAAGGTATGAATATGAATTATAGTTATTAGATGGATCATTCGAGGTTAAATTAACCTCACTTTCTGCATAGGCAGAGTTATGACAAACGCCAAAATACTTTTGTCTAGCACGCAGTCACAATTTCATTTTTTCATGCTTCTTTCAAAGATATCTGAAATACAAAATTGTAGCATTGGCGATTTACATTAACGCATTAAAGTCAGCTATGAGTGACGATTCAAAGCGCATTGACAAAAATCTGCCACTAACTTCAATTCTGTCAAAACATAGCGCGCACGGTAAGAATGAGAAAAAATGGAAAAGCTGTACCGACTGTTGTCAGACGAACTACGGGATCAACTCTGATAATGTTATCATACCCAGCTTCCCAGCATTCTCTTTGCTTGTAATTTGACCTCTATTTTGGTTCTATGTTAAGTACAGTCATGATATGTAAGAGCAAACTGGAGGTGTTAATTTATTGTTGCTATATAGCCTCGGATGTTAGACCTTCTAATTGCATTAGTACGAATCAATAACTCGCTCTAAATGCAATAAAAATCTACAATTCATACGTACTATATTATTACTTATGACTTGTTTGTATCAACACGGTTGGTTTCAAAACTAACTGTCGAATTTGGAACATTCTTTTTGATTCGTTAGCAAAGTTATTGAAAGTGATTTATTCATTAATTTAAGAAGATTTTTTTGCAGTTTTGGGCTGGAAAAAAGGCGTGCATATATGAGAACGATCTAGTTCTCATATATAATTCAATAGGGGATGAATGGGGGCGAAGAATGACTATGAAGGTTTCTTTCCTCCTGTTTTACCGGTGGGAGGGATGCACTGTGCCGCGCTCCCGGCTGCATGGGTACCACCATATTGATTGTTTCTCCCGTGAAACAGCTTTGCTGTGTTTCGGAGAGAAGGGAAGTCTCGGAGCCAGTGTAATTACTGGCTCCGAGACTTAACATCTTATACCAGGAAGGGAACGGGATAAGGGGCGACGTCGACCACTTACCACAAGGTGGATCGTCTGCCAATTTGCCTATCCACCTAACATAAAAAAAACAACTAAGATTTACACAAACAGCAATTGGTTGTTATAATAAAGGCACAATATGACTACCATTATTCACATTGCTGTTGATCATAACAGTTTCCAGGGTCATCGTAAAATCAAATAATTCCCTTAAATTGTTCAAAATAAACGACATGAAACCGCAGAATATCTGTAATGTGGGACGAGGGGTGAAATCCCGAGCGGGATGGCCGGGATAGCCGGGATAGCGGGATAGCAGGGATAGCAGGGATAGCAGGGATAGCAGGGATAGCGGGATAGCAGGGATAGCGGGATAGCCGGGATAGCGGAGATGGCCTGTGATTGCGGGGTTCGTAAATTAAGCCCCGTGACAACGTCGGCGGCTGTAATTGGCAATTTCGTGTTAAGTAACAAATTACCGGCTCCGACGGCGCAGGTAATAGATACTTTTACGGGCTGGGTTGTATTAATTGTTTTAACTGTAGTATCATCATTATTATCATCATCAGCCTCTATCCGTCTACTGCTGAACATAGGCCTCCCTCAAAGAACGCCAAGACGATAACAAACTGGATACTTATAACAAATAGACTAATGAAAGATCTGATGTTAACATCATCGACATTTATATGAAAATTTCATGTCCTGCCTATTTTATGTAAAATAGAAATCCGATGATAACACCGGTGTTGTATTTTAGTTAATAAACTAGTGATTTACTAGTAACGAAAATGAATTTAACTAGTTTTTAATTACATATACTGAAATCCGTGATATACATTCAAATTAATGTTATAAACGCTCACCTAGATTCGAACTTACGATCTACGATCACGTCACCGTCAACTCTACTAATAGTAACATACCCCCTACGTTGATACAAAAATGTCAAATAAATAAAATGAGTAACCAAGATACATCGAAAAAGCAACGTGGTAACAGTAAAAATAATAATAACAATAAAAGATTCCGACGAATTGAGAACCTCCCCTTTTATGAAGTCGGTTAAAAAAGCGAAATAATTGTCGTCCAATTCATAAAATTAGAAACATATTTTTATATAGATCTCATCCATTCCACCAAGCACCAAGCATTCGTCCACTTCTGGACGTGATCATCTAATTAATATAGAAAGTACGAATCACCCCCACACCAATGTCGAAGGACGGTTTGTGAGGGTTGGCAATTCAAGTGCTCTAGTGCAGCGATTTTTAATCCCACACACTTAATAGAGGTAGGGGTTGAATATGGAGGCAAAACTCACCAAAAAAGACCGACAACCCACATTGTTAAAATTATAATTTTAATAAATTACTCGAGCTGCATTTTGACTGAATTTTAAAAAATAATTTAGGTGTTCTGTTTTGACAATCATCAATTCAAACTCCATCCCGTTTATTATGGCCTCGCAGACTTAGGGCGAGGACACAAACTCACTGTTCATCGCTGTGAGGCACAAACAGGACTTTAATATAATAATAATAATAATATCTATGGACGCTTTCACACCACGTCAATCTGGTCCCGTGGTAAGTTCTCGACGAACTTGTGTTACGGGCACCAGACAACGGAAATATATTTAATAATTTTATACTATACATACATTTAAGATTTTTATTAGATAATACACATATTTAATAAACATCCATGACCCAGGAACACAGAAAATAGTTTTTGTTCCCTGGCAGGATTCGAACCCGCAACCTCCGGATTGAGCGCTAACGCGCTTACCACTGAGCCGCAGAGGTCGTCTATATAAAACCGAATGCAGCATAAATTCCGCGACTCATTTTACTCAACTCACAGTTCAAAAAAAAATACGCTTGTATGGCCTCGCCCTTATGTTTGTTTCAAAAAAACATAAGTGCTAGTTTAAATTTTGTGAAAAAATTAAAACATAAAAAACCGAATTCGGCTTTTTTTATAGAGCTAATTAACATGTTCTATTTGAATAAGCACAATCGTTTTATCCGATTAATAATCATATACTTAAAAACAAAACAATACCGATACGCTGACTGACAGATGACAGTCCATTTGATCGCGATTAACGCGTTAAACGACCAGAACTGGGCTTTCTGAAAATAAACGACTTCAAGCTCTAACCGAGATCAGTTTGCGTTGGTAAAATCCAATTCGGAGTTTTGAACTCAGTTAAGTACCTAAACTAATATTGGCTTGAAGTGATATTGTTAGAAATGGTCAAATTGAACCTTATTTTTAACAACATTGCCTTATTTGATTAAAAGAAATGCAATATTGAAAAGTCCCCGCAGACAAAACCGCGGTTGTAAACTCGTATAACTAATTTTGTGGGTCTAATACGACAGCGATAATGGGTCCGAGTACCCTCGTTAACAGTAAAAGGATATGTTCAGCCGGGAGGTCTTCGTGCCGCGTGGGTCAGTTAAAATTAACTGCAGTTTAAGAACCTTATACGTTGATATATCTACACTCTCTGGCAACTCGTACACATTTCTGAAAGAAAAATATTAAAGTTTTAAATATCCGGATCTATTTTCCTTGGGACTAAGTTGTTTTAGTTTCCAATAAGGTCGGATATAATATTATTATAACAAGGGACCAGATATATGTCATACAGTAGTGTCACGGACAAGAGATTTAAAAGCCCTGAAATCAAACTTGTCGCAACGATGAACAGTTTTAAAATTGTAAAGAGGCTCTCAAAATATACATATATTTACGAATAAATTTGAAAAAAATCTAAATTAGTTCTATTTCACTTCTTACATCCCCCTGACTCGGTTTTTAGCATTTTTTCATTGTACAGAAATTCGACCTTTACAGTTTTATTATATGTATAGATGAGCCTCGAAAACCGTAGTAAGTTCAAGATGGTGTAAAATAAAGAACTGGTTCATAAACAAACATCATCTAAATAAACATCTCAGAAACTACGATCGTTGTTGACAATTAATATTTTGGTAATTAATTATATTAATAATTGCCTTGATAGTAAAATAGTTTTCCAGGATTAAGGTATTATTCTAATGAAACACTTGATGTTATGTCGATGAGCACAACTCTACAAAGGACTCTACTTACATAAAGGTAGAGCACACTGAGACATTCGATGAACTAGTTCGTAAAGTATTTTAGGAGCAATCCATCACACGAGGGTCAAATGCTTTTACAGAAAATCTCTGGAAAAGTAATTTGTTAAAAGTTAAGATCAGAGTGGCTCGACCTCCTCTAATCCAGAGAGATCTCCGATATTGAAGATGTTTATGTTCATATGCCTTAAGCTCCTTAACACAACTAAACATTATCCAAGTATTACCAAAGTCAATACGAGTTTTAACATCAATTCAAAAAAGATTCAAAAGAGCGATTATTATTATAACATGAAATACGCAATGCAAGTCATCAATCTTATTTTCAAAGCTTTTAAATGTTTAATATAGTCACTAAAGTATAAGATGTCACAGTTAATACTGAGCTTAAAGGCTACCAGGCAAAAAAGTCTAGCCCTTTTGAAAAAAAAAACGAAAAAAAACAGTTAACAAATTCAGGTGTTACTCTGCCAGAGAGGTTGTTTTGTGGTGGGGGACAACCTCTCTGTGGAGGTGACATCGGTCCCCTGAGGGACTGACTAGCCGTTGCCCTGTTTCCTCATTCGATCCGGGGTACCTCACCAAAGGCGGCATTGGTGGCACTCGACGGGATTTAGTGGGTAGAGCTGCGGCCACTTACCCACTTTTCGGGGGTAGCGAGTCAAACATACCCGCGAGGGGAGACCCACTCCCCCGCGGGATGCCTCAGAGCAATTCCCGGCGTTAAAGAAAAAAAGGTGTTACTCTGCCGAAGTCCATACAACATAATACATATATCATTTCGTGTCTAAAATATCAGATGTTCTAATGTCACAAACAAGTCAATCCAACCTTATAAGTTATCGTATCAGAAACATCGGGAATGTCTAATTTATAATCAACTGTGTTTTCCAATAATCCGCTTGTAAGGTTGTTTGGCTCATTACTCGAATTCCCTCTAAACACTGACGCATAACGCTAATATTAGTGTAAATGATCTCCCCGTACTAACTCACAAGTTTGCGTGAGTGATTACGATCGGAGGTGCTATGATGGAATTACAATCGTCATAACATTTGACGATGCATGTAAAAAAGTAATTAGTCGTTTAAATAATGGATGTTCCCATGAATTATGTTTGATTGTTAGTGTTTTTTGGTATGGCACGAAATTGGTAGACTTTCTTGCCTTCTTTTTATGTGTTTAATTTTTAGAATGGTGTCATTTCGTAAAAATATAAAGTTTTCCAGCCATGTAAATTCTCACTCAGTTCTAGAAACTTTAAAAAACCCCTAAATTAATGCGAAAGAATCTTTTTAAGATTACTAAATCATACATAAGTCTTTTAAAAAACTATTAGTGAAACATCTTTTTTATTTACTTAATAGCTGCCCCGATAGACTTCGTTCTGTCAAAAGTGGTTGTTTGTTATGGGAAAAGAAAAGTCTTTTTTTACTATTTTTTCGCCAATTTTAAATTTTTGTCTTCATAATAAACCTCTCTTATGCCTTAATGAAAATATTTGAAAATTCTATCCATAACTTTCTACACAACGAAGTCTGTGGATAGGGGTTTTAATTTACTTTGTGGTTTGTGTGGTAAAGGAAAGTGTAGTTTTTACTATTTTCTTCGCAATTTTTTCCTTTTTTCTTCCTTATTTTAATTAATCGTTAAGGCAATAAAATATTTATTGCCTTAACGAAAATATTTAAAAATATGTTTAATTGATCGAACCGCTTAGCAACAAATTTTGCCATTAATTTATATATTTACACACACATACAACACGCCATATTCTGTAATCAATTATGATTTATGAAATCTTGATAATTAGATTTTTTTTTTTTTTTTTTTTTTATTGTTCAAAAAGTACAAAAAAAACATACACAAAAATTAGATGTAAGCTTGCCACGAAAACTCACAAGAGCTTATCTGGACAAGCCGCCGCGCCGCGTACCATAAGACAAAATATTATAGCATAGTATTTATACCGTATCGCGCCATCTTATACCAATAATTACTTAGGTTATCTACATTATGTAATTTTTAAATGCTTAAAAATTTTAATAAATGTTCTTTTAACAATCTCCTATATTTGCGTTTGTCCCGGTATAGCTCTTGTAGGTCTTCTGGAAGTTCATTAACTAATACAGGTATGATAGAACTTAACATTCTAGCTCCGTAATTATTTCTATATTCCGGTGTGATAAATTTTTTAAAATGTTGAATTTTTCTTAAGATGTTGGGTCTACATTTTTCTATTAGTAAGGAAGGATCATTAACTTCATTTAGTACATTAAACTTAACCAAGGTAAATATATCCATAACATTGCAGTATTTAAATATTTCTTTTTCACTCCAAATATTTTTATTTTTAAATTTTGAGATAATTAATTTTAATAGGCTTAACTGTAAGGCATAAATATTATTTAAATAAGTTTTATAGGTCCTACCGTAGCTACTGAGTCCATAATTGATAACAGATTGAGCTAAGGCTAAATATAGTATCCTGCAAATCTTATATGGGAGTTTATGTTTCAATATATATAATTTACTAAGTAGGGATCTTAATTTAGAGCAGACAAGGTCAATGTGGGGCTTCCAGCTGAACCTGTCATCAATTACGATACCGAGATAAGTATGTTGATTTACTCTTTCTAACAGCGGACATTGGCAATTTGAACTATTTCGACTACCATCGTTACTATGAAGACATTCATGAGTATGGGCCATGATAGCCGGGGTGATGATGGATACGTTATGTGAAGAATGTATATGAATAAATTTAGTTTTTTGAGCGTTAATCACCAGCCCAACATCATGGGCCCATTTGCATATAAGATTGTAGTTATATTGCATAATAATTTCAGCTTCAGATACTGATCTATGAGCCGCAATCAAACAAGTATCATCGGCAAATTGATAAATAGAGCCTTGTTTTATCAAATTACACATTTCATTAACATAAAGAAGATATTCAGTTGGCCCAATTATAGATCCTTGTGCGGTGCCTTTTGTGGTTAGATACATCTTACTATAGCAGTTGTCAATTTTAACGGTGGTGAAACGATTTGTATGATAGTCTTTAATTAAGTTTAATAGAGGGCCTTGAATTCCATTTTGTGTTAATTTACTATATAAGGTATTAAAATCTAGCATATCAAAGGCTTTTGAAAAATCTATAAATAAAGTAATTACATGATATTTTTCATTAAGATAATAGTTAATTTCATCTGTAAATTCTCTTAACTGTTTTTCTGAAATCCATACTGCTTTTGATTAATTATGTGATTGTTACGCAGAAAAGTTGTTATTTGGTCTCCAAGAAATCTTTCAATTATTTTATCGATGCAGGATAGTATAGTGATGGGGCGGTAGTTACTGTAATCATTATGTTTGCCCTTTTTGTATATCGGTCTGATGTAGCCGATCTTGAGAGTGTCGGGATATATTCCTGTATCCAGACAACAGTTTATTAGGTGACATATGATAGGTGCTAGCACATTTGATAAATATTTAATATCACGTGCACGGATTCCATCATAGCCGGGGCTCTTATTTAAGTTAATTCGTTTTATGATTTGGGCAACATCCTCGTGACTAGCGCGTTTTACTCTCATGGTCATGGTGGGTGTTATTTCATACATTTTTTTATCTAAAAGTTTTGTGTCACAGTTATTCTTAATTTTGTTTATAGAAACATCGAACTCTTGCGCAAAGATCGAAGATGAAGGTTTGTATTAGCTAGTCCATTAAACAAGAAAGTAATTTTGGTAAATTGCTCCCTTTGCTTAACGTACAGCATGTAAAGTTGACTTAGAAGTTATATCAATGGAGCCCTCCCGACTAAATAAACTTTGGGAACAAGTTAGCGTTGATAGACATACACTCACGTAGAATTTATTAACAAGATTTAGCACTTTACCATCGAGGGGAACAAGGAAAGTTTGTCCTGAAACGGAGGGCACCAACTTTTTGATACAAGTTATCGAAACTTGCTCGAAACGAACTCTGCTCCCTGGCGTTTGTGTAAAGGAAATTTGTAAAATAAACTGTCAAAAATGAAATATGGACAGGAACCGAGGGCAGCCAGAATAAACAAAAAGAAATTAACATAATGATGAGCAAACTAAAAATACGGGGACAGCAGGATTGTCACTTTTGAGGTTTCTGTCCATCGTTCGTTCTACCTGTATAACAAATGCTTTTTTAAAAACAATATATTGTATAAAATTAATTTTGTCATGACATCGTGTTGGTAATTAAATATTAGCGTTCTAAATAAAGACTGCGCTTGTAGCGGTATTAAAATGCCAACTAGAAAGCGAGTAGACCAGGCAAATAGCTAAACCAAAATATCCTGCTCTTTTTTTAGAAGGCCCAGGGAACTCATTTATGCGTTGTACTTCTTAAGAAACAGGATAATGGTTTGTTTGGCATAAGCATAGTTCCTACTCCCGATTGGACTCGATGTTCACTTAACCATCATACGACATCAGATTTTTTTTTATTTCATAAGGGGGCAAACGAGCAGTCGGAGCCTTATGGTACCGACGCCCATACATATCCGCATAACCAGAGGTTTTGCAGATGTATTGCCCTCCTTTTCCCAATACCCCAATGGGCACCGGAAACTTACAAACCGCAAGAAACACGACGGCATAGCTGTCACTTGGTGTTATGTGAGCGAGAGGTACCACCCCGGTCGTGCCGGCCCAGTTCGGCTGCAATGCAATGGCATTACCTGATGCCGAGTTAATAGCTCTATAAACATAAATTTAAGTGGCAGTTCATAATTATGTGTGTGCTCCTCCTGCTGGTGGTAGAAGCTATCGGCTCAAAGAAATTTGCCTTGTTCGAGCCGAACAAAATATTTATCACTTTTATTTCACGCTCCATATTTCGGCATTGCACAAATGTTTTATATGATGCTAGTATTAGGTACGAGTTTTGAAAGTGAAATTAATCATGTGAATTTAAATTCTTATAGCGAAATAGAGGGTCTTCGCTGAAGTTATCTGTGCACTTGCGGCTATTCTCATGCTCATTTACAATTCCACCATCCACCCACCACCATAATAAGCTGGAGAAGTTGACACTTTTTATATTTCAGGAGTCAGGACATACTTATTGTACCTACAGGCAACTGGTCCTACGTTTGTATACTTTATTGGTACCGCAGGGCGCATCAGCACTTTTAATACAATTGTAAGCTTAAAACAGTAATAATAAATTACTCATCGAAGAAGGTTGAGTTACATTTTTTGGTCCCTCGAGCCGAGAAATTTACTCATAGCAGCAGAAGCGTGTGTTATTTATCACTTATATCGCGCCAACTTCCTGCCTCTATCACCTATCAACTGTCAACCAAGTGTAAGCGTAGTTATCACCCTTACATCTATGTCTGGAATCTGGATGTAAAGGGTTTGCCACGCCGGAGATATAATACTAAATTTTGAAACTTTTATATAATAATATATTAATCGTTTAAACGGAATAAGATATTATTCGTAAGTTGAAACTTTTTCGGTGGCACCGTATTTCGAAAGCGATTGAAATTTTAGTTGGCCAGTGAAGGATAAAGAATGGTCTCATATCAAAAAATTTGAATAGTTTAGGATAAAATTTATAAAAAAAAACATTTAAAATTGATAACGTAACTTGTAACTCAAGTTTTGTTTACAATTATTTCTTTGTACATCTGTTGATCAATACTAATAGTAGTGTAATTAGTAATTGACATTAAAGTTAATGAGTCGAGGTGTAACCTGCCGGTGGTGACGGGGTGATTGCAGCAGGTGCGGATGGAATTACGTGTTGATGCTGATGATTTTATTGATAGGTATGACGACTAGAGTTTCTACGACGGAATCTGATATGACAAGGTCAAATGTTAATATACTGATATTGTAATTAAAATGGAATGGAATGGAAGAATGACAGTGATGTGTTTATTAATTAAGTTTATTATGACAAGTAATATGAATATTGAATTAACTGTGGTTTTAAAAATATTTTAACAGAAGAAAATATATGGAATATGTAAGGTACACACATTTGGATATCTTGTTATACCAAAGGAAAGGTATAAAGATTATTATAATACAAAGATTAGAGAGGGAAACTTTTTTTAAATTTCTGGAGTAAAAACCAAGCTTAAAGATGCAGATTATAGGAGTTTCAACGTTATAAGTGTCTCCATCTAGCGATCAGCCCAAATTTTAATTTTCTTGGCGAATGAACTAGGGGAAACAATTTAAGGAGAAGTAACGTTTTAAGACTTAACACCACAGTGGATCTCTTATGCTAAATACATTCGAAATAAAACTATCGTAAATTAAACCTATAAAGATAAAAATAAATGTCATGTGCATATACATACATATTTATAATTGCCGTAGGTATTATATATATTATGTATATTATCTACATTATATAAATTATATATAATATATATATTATATAAATAATAATTAAATAATATAATATATTATATAAATTCCCGGAACAGGGCAACTTGTTTTTTTATTACAAGTAAATTATTACGTGAATGGGGAATGAAGTTATTTCGATAAAGATACCTATTAGATATGTTAACTTTATTTAAATACAGTTTATCTTATCAGCCGCCAGAATATTGGATATAAAAGTCCTAACAGCGCGAGGGAGGGGCAGGGCGACGGGGGACTTTCATTCAATAGATTGTCAAAAGGGAATTTTGTTAAACCAGTTGTAAGGGCCAGTTTACGGTGGATTTTAACATTTCTTTTAATATTGCGTAATACACCTGTCTATTCTCGATTTGGTTGTACATTTATGTTATGTTTATTGATGTACTGACATTATTATGTGTAATTTATTGCGATGTTGACGTTTTACGGTAGTATAGTATTGATGTTCGCTATTAGTCTTCAACTTTCCATATACGTAATATATTTATATTAATTACCTATACGGACTCGCGGATTATTTTTAAAAATGAGACACAAACGTAATTCTAGTGTTCAAGAAGGCAGATTGAAATAAACAGCGGTACATCATAAATATTTATAACTGTCTTCTTCAAAGAAGGTGACGAACTTGCTCCTCCTATAAGTCTCGCTATTAGAGGGCAGTAATCTGGAAAAGTTTAGGTTATTCGCTCTACAGATATATAATTTTCCAATATTTTTAATTAGACCTCAAAAATCGAATCGATCACCAAAAGTCTTTTCATCCATAAGGCCATCGCACCCCACTCAACGAGTAGGTATTTTAGCTAATATTTATTCAGTGTACCATACCGACCCTACCCTTAGTTAGCGAGTCTAGTGGTATCGATTGGCTGCGGAAAGGGACCGCGATATATCATTATAGTAGGAGTGAGCGAGACAAAAGGTCCATTCCAAGAATAAGATACCATCGAGATACGTAGGCAACATGCCGCATCCATAAAACTTTTTTGTAACGTCCACGTCGTAATTTATTCATAACATTTTTGTCGGCGAGCCACAAAAAATGGAACGGGCCAAATTAATTTATGATGATATGATTGTTGGCAAATTTAATCAGTACAATAATGATTTACGACTTTTGAGCAATGAGTTAGATAATTACGAAGGACTCTTTACCATAACACTATTTGTTTTTTTTTTGTTATAATATGTACATTTTTTATAAATGTTAATTTATTCACAATAGCCCTTATACCTACACACCTTGTCTGTTACCTTTTTAACCTGTTATACACATATTAAGAAAAGCTAGATTTTATGAAAGAGCAAAGGGAAGAAAACTTTTAATACTCTTTTTTAGTTAATTATGCATGAGTAAGTTGGCTACTTAAATGTTAAAGCTTTCCGCTTTTGCTGTTCTAAAGATATAACAGATTTAAAGATAGAACAGAGAGCAGTTGTGATATCCTTGGTACTAAATTCAAATATTTTATATGAATTATTTGATAGAAATTTTTGTATCTATTCAGAAAATCTATCAAATATTTCTCACTTAGTGGTCCAATATTCCTGGGATCCCACGGGGAAACGCCGGCGCCAACCATTCTAACTAGGTATGTATCGTTTTATGTATGAAGACCGCCAGCAATTTATGTCACACTTTAAGTACTGGTAATAAGATTGATTTTCCTTTATGCCAAGATATTTTTGACCACTCTGGATGGTTAAATACCATGTAACAGTCTGTACGCGAAGATATTTATGAACACTCTAGCTGCTTTGATAAAGGAACATGTGTTGCGCAGATATTTTGTATTCTTTGGATGCTAACAATAATATGACAGCTCTGAGTGCTTAGATCTCAGATTAATAAATTGTTTATTAATCTGAGGCTTAGATAATATTGAATTTGTGTCCATCGCATGTTTTTGAGTAGTTTGGGTGCTAATACCAATCTGACGCTGGCTATATCGACTCTGTAATATATTTATATTTCTACAGTAGGCTTCTCCTTCTCGCACTAATAGTACCTATAGTATACGTGTAATATTACCTTGATAAACTACAATTGAATCCGTTAACATGTGTGGTTTATAAATATTACATTTCATTCATTCAATTCCAAACCATAAAGGAGGATTCCACCAAGTAGAGGCGTTGGTGGAAACAATTGGTGAGCCTAGCTCGTTAAGAAAAATTACAATGTCTGAAATGTGCGGAAACACAACATGACGCACAAACAAAACGTCCTTCAGTGATTTACCGGTGGGAGGGTCGAACTGTGCCGCGCTCCCAACTGCACAGGTACCACCATCTTGCTTGTTTCTCCCGTCAAACAGATTTGCTGTGTTTCGGAGAGAAGGGCAAGATAGGCAGTGTATTTACGGGCAACGAGACTTACCATAGGACAGGTAACGCACAGTTCAAGCCTTTTTGTGGCGGTGGGGCTCAGTAGCCTTAGGTGAACCGAGGGGGCTGCTCTTTGTACCCTTTTTATAAGAAGAGGGGACAAAAGAGTAGCAGTGGACAAGGGGCGAGGATGGGAACTGGGGTGACCCCATTGCACTGTCCCGACATTTTTGTTCTGTGGTGTGGTGTGGAGGTGGATGGAGGTGGTTGTCCTCGGTTCCTTGAGCGACTGACTATAGCAGCATTAGTGGCACTCGCCGGGTTTTAGTGGGTTAAGCTGCGTCTACCTTACCATTTCCCGACGGAAAAGAAAACAAATAAAGTTTGTAGGCGATGTGACCACTTACCATCGTGTGACCCAGCCCGTTTGCCTATCCAATTATAATAAAACAGAACAACAACAATGGCGGAATCAAAACACATTAATAAACCAAACACTACCTCGTATTAACTCCGTACTACACTTCCGACTGCCAAAAGGTTATTTAATGAGCTCGTTAACATTCGCGGTACATATTACTTATCATGGCGGCCATGTTACACAGGAAACAATATCGAACCTTAAGAAGCAATAAATAACACGGAGACTTTACAATAAAGTTATAAGCTGTGTACTCATAAGCGAGAAATTCTAATTGTTCGTCTTTTTGTCGTTCTAGGAATAATAGTAATTGGAATTTTTCCCTCTTTTTTTTTAGCCTATACTGTGCCACTGCTGGACAAAGGACTCCCACGTGGAAAAGAAGGATCTTATCCACGCGTCTTTATCGTGAGCAGCACTGCGCCAGTCTTTTCAAAAAGCGCCGATGTCATCCCGCCATCTCCGTTGAGGTCTATTGTTTCTTTTTTTTCTTTATTCTTTTTTCTTTATTCGTATTTGAAATTATAAATTTCGATGTATACAAGTATGGTAATTATATATAATCCTCATGTATACCTGGGCTTTGGTGTCTAGTGTTCTCAAAGATGTAAAAATCTCTGTTTTTGATATTTTATTTGTATATCAGTTCATGATAACCATTGAAATAGAATCTACACTGCCTAATCAAGTTTGATCTGATAAAGCAAACAAATTGTAAAGGTGTAAAATTCGGACATGGCCCGGAATTCGTGGGTTCGCACACTAAGCTAGAAAACTAGTCTAGTGTTGTAGCTAGATTTAATAATTATATGTCATACTTATGGAGTTCTGGAGAGCAAACAACGTTCAGGAAGAAAGGGTTGACTGGACGGGACGGCAGTCTCCGTGCGGTGACCAGTCATGGTCAGATGCGGATGACGGTGGATCAGTTGTCTACGTGCACATTAAAAGGGAATAGGCCATAAGGAAGCAACCGAGCAGTCGAAGCCTTAGGTGACTACTGACGCTCATAGACATTCGTAGTACCGAAAGTTATGCAGATGCGTTCCCTTCCTACCACCCCGGTCGTGCCGGCTGAGTCCGGCTGCAAAGCAACATGGCACTACCAATAAGCATGATGCACTTGCCAGGTTGGTAACGATATATGACAATTCCTTGGCAGACCATATGTTCCATGTTATCTAGGTTGTTGTGGTAGTTCAGGACTTCCCGGATGCAGGTGAAAAAAGCGATGCTGGAATTCTCCTAAAGTATTTAATTTGACGCAGGTGTCGTTTACCTTTTAACGTTTTTATTTATTGTAGTTAATTTTAACGTATTTGGTTAAACAACTCGCGACAGCAGTTAGTGCACTTCCCGCGTATAAACTCATCATATATATTTACATCACGTAGTTCGTTAACTCAGTGCGTTTGCCTAAATTTATTGCGATTATAATGAACATTGCATGTTACTTAAAATACTCTTTTTGATATTATATTGTATTAACGTTATTCAATAACTAGCGATTCGTCCCGGCTTCGCATGCGTAAACATTTGATAGCTTATGTTACTCGTTGAAAATATGGCTTTCTATTGATGAAAGAATTTTTCAAATCAGGTCAATAGTTTTGGAGCTAGTTCAATATTAAAAAAAAACAAACATACAAATGATTCCCGTTAATAATATTAGTAGAGATTTATCTCGCTTACAAGGCGATTAAAAGAAACGTAACACAGTTCTAACTTGGAAAATGTATTTGACTATAAAAAGGCAATATTGGTGATACTTATGGGAAGTATTCGATGCTGACAATAAATACGGATTGGTGATGACTGTCACCGGTGAAGGAAACATCGTGAGGAAACCTGCATGCCTGATGAGATTAAAAGTCTTTAAAGGTGTGTGAAGTTCACCTACCCGCGTTGGTCCAATGCATCGGTGAACTATAACACCCTCGCCTGATTTCGATAGAGACCCGTGCCCAGCAATGGGCTCATAAGGGTGGATGAATAAAATGAATGCGAGTGCCACCAATGCCGCCTGTGGTGAGATGCCCCGGATCTGTTGAGAAAACAGGGCACCTCGACGGCTAGTTAGTCCCCCTTAGGGGATCGACGCCACCTCCACAGAGGAGTCGTCCCACACCACAGAATAACCCCTCCCAACGTCGGGACAGTGCAATGAGGTGAGGTTCCCATCCTCGCCCCTTGTCCCACTGCTCTTTTATCCCCTCTCCTTATAAGAGGGGTACAAAGGGCCGCCTCGTCGATTCACTTGGCTTCGCCCAAGGTGCTGGGTTCACCTAAGGCTACTGAACCCCACCGCCACAACAAGGCTTGAAGAGTGGTGTATTGCTGTATTTTAAGGTGGTATAGAAGCGGAGCAAAGAACTGGCTAATGTACTGAGCGAAGGTTAAATACCAATGCCACTTTTTGGTGTTTTGTAAAGAATTGTAAAGAACCCATCCTTGTGATGGAATACAGAGGCACAAGTATAACAAAAGTAAAAGGCAATATTTTTAAGTTTAATATTATCTACAACCTACATTGTAATAAAAACAATCAAATGTCGGTTTCAAAACTTTATATCACCGTGTAATATTTTAGTAAGAATAACAAAATAACTAGCGTAACGCTATTGAAGCAAGTTCGAAGTATAACCAATAGACGATAAAAAACTATGTTTGTAGACGGCCGGAACTGCAGCGAGGTGCGTTTGAAAGCAGTTTGGCTGCCAGCCAGGCTCCAAGGAATCGCTTTCAAATACGAAGATCGAATCTTTGGCCGACTTCTGCATCATCTGCGAAAGAAACAAGGTTACTTTAATTTGTTTTAATAATACGACAGTCTAAATTATTGAATTATTATAAAGACAATTTTTGGCTGGATTAGATGTAATCACAGATTAGTTTATAAATCTGTGGATGCAACGGTCTTTTCATCATCATCATCGTCATCAGTCCCTATAACGGTCTTTTCATCATCATCACCACCAGCCCCTACCCGTCCACTGCTGAATATAGGCCTCAATGAACGCCAAGACGACTGATCCCTCGCCACTCGCATCCAACACGGACCAGTCACTTTTCGATCGGTCTTTTAATTTACGTTAATTTAGATGTCATACAATGCTAATACCTTAAATCTTTCACAGTTTAGCATGCTATTTCAAGCTTACTATAGGATTTATTAAGAAGTGTCAACTTGATTGCAGAACTTTGTACCTAATAAAATAATTTAAGTTAGATTCATTAATCACTTTAGCACTATAAAAGGTAAAAGAAATCTCTTATAATAACAACAGAATATAAATAATTGAATTTCTTATAGATTCTCTTGAGTTGGAGATGTTATTCATTGTCAACGGTGAAATAACTGTACCTTAAGAAGGGTATGTACGTTTATATTATGTTATACCTATATTATATTACAAAAACATCGGCCAAAAACTAATTGCCCACATGTTAATTTATAAAAGCCGAATTCGAAAGAGTCGTCTTTTAACAATGTTTCAAAACTATGTATGTAGATATTGTAGGTATTCACATTTTCGAAGAGATCCACATACAAATTTAAATTTCCCACACACTTTCATATAAAATCAGCATGGCTACCCATTCATTGAATCTGCAATTAGAAAGTACATACACGCTCATAACCGAATTAGCCTGGTTTATTTGAGAGCGGTGAGAGCTCCGGTCGTGACGGTGGGAGCCGGTGGAAGCGGCTGAGCATCGTGCACTGCGGGTGAGAGTACAGCTACAAGCTAGTCAGACCGTGCTATTAAGAACTAGTGTCGAAGATTAGGCCGAGCGTAGAGTGTGGACACTAGGCGAATGTTTTCACGATTTTTGTAGCCCCTACAATAGTCAATGATATTATAAGAGAAAATAAACCTATTATTCTATATCAAAATATACCTTTTCATTTCAGAGATTCAGTGAAGTGCCATCCATGATCAAGATAACAAATAACTTCACTATTTTATTAGTAAAAGCATATAAATGTATATATAAAAAACCAGTCCGGTCACTTATCTATGTTAAGTTCCCATAAATTCTCTTATTTTATTCGACCTTCTCATAATAAAACGTATCTTATCTGGAAGGCATATATAGAGACTATTTGTGGGAGGTATGCGCGTGTGGCGAGTTCGTTAGCGTAACACTGTCCTTTACATTTTTGTCATTTTTTAAAGTGAAACTTCTTTGCGCGCATTAGGGTAATTTTTTTACAGATAAAACGTCACGAAAATGTGCAACATTTTTGTCCAAGGAGAGGGAGTGAGTGAGAAAGGGCGAACGTAGCATGAAGCACATAGCCATGGTGAGGGTAGGGAGCAAGCGATTGAGAAAGATCGAAAGAGAGAGCAAGATAGAGCGAACGTCGCATCGCAATTCTCGGAAATTTGAAGCTTTAGATTAGAATAAATATAATCGAGATTGAAAAATTTGTCTGCCAAATAAGTTTTTCATAGATGAGTATATGGTGAACCATATCCATGTGAACCTGATGGTAAGTGAAAAGCGACATCCACAGACACCCGCTACACCGGAGGATTAGTAGGTGCGTTGCCGGCCTTTCAGATATGAGTAAGCTCTTTTCTTGATTTTCATGAAGCTTTAATGGGTTTTGTAAAGAGAACAAGAGTCCTAGCACAAAAACCTATGCAGCATGTGACTCAGAGCAGGCGATAATTCTTCATAGCCAACCTTATCTTTGTTCTATCCAGCAGCATACTACTTAGACTGTGAAACCCTAGATCCTTTTTTATTTCCGCGAGGAATCAGTTTTTATACATACCACCTGAACCCGGATGAAAACTGGTAATTATAAAACGTGGCTGTAGCTCTGACTGCGTTTTTGCAGTCAAAAATCACACCATCTGTCAGAAGCCACCATAATTGAAGAGGTAGCCGTGACTATCCCAACTAAACTGTGTTTGCAATAAAATTTCTTTAAGTTCCAAATAAAGGGCCCATAATTAGCAAAAAATAACACCGAAGAAGAACTGTTTTGTTTTTTGCCTATGATATAGGTACCTAGTATAGATAGGGCCCCTTTTTACAGACTTAAAAACTTAAAAATCTCTCTATGTTCGTCTGTATGTACCTTTTTCGTGTATGAACATACACGAAAAAGGAACGATATTTTCGCCAATTCTGAACCGATTTTGAAGATGTTTTCTTTGTTGGAAAGGAGATATTTCAAAGGATATCCTCACGATAAGGCAACGAGGTTCTGATGATGGAATCCTAGAGAAATCGAGGGGAGCTTTTAAAAATTGTAGGGACGACTAGTGTGTTTATTAATTTGTTCCTTCAGTTGATCTGATTATGGAGTGGAAAGACAGTTGAGGGATCTGCTAAACGATTTAAAGCAGTTATCTTATGTTTGGGCTTGATTAATTTGCATTGATGTGAACTTTATACCTAGATGAGTTGTGACTGTCATTAGGGGTCTGATAATAAAGACGAAGAACAGTTAAGGGAACTCATCAGCGGCTTCAGAAGCTATCTTGTGTTTGGACTTAATTCTACTATATTGATGAGTACTTTGCACCAATATTAATTGGGTATAACCCAATTAATATTAATTACATGTCTGCTGATATGAAGACTATAGATAGTCGAGAGAATTCCTCAACGATTTACAGGTGTTACTATTTTTTGGGCTTATATACTTCATACGTTTCAATATACCAAAATATTCAGGTCGCTATAATTGAGAAATGTAAATCTAAAAAGAAAATTAAAAACGACTTCTAATTAAAACTTATTGTGCACTAAAAAGGCTGAAATAAATTATTTAAAAAATCAGACCGACTTCAAAAAACCACAAATATGCACTCAAAAACGAAAAATAAATTAATAAGTATTATAATTATTATAAAATAAATTACTTAATATAATAATTATTAATATAGTCACTAGTTGGTCATTGGTATGACTGGTCAGTATAGAACATGTGGTCAGTACATTACAGTACAGGCGGCCACTACCAGTAGAGTACTGGTAAGTTTTTATTATATTAAACTGTATGCGCTCGTCCCACCGCTTATCCTTCATATTCAAGTTAACTTGCATCGTGTACCTAGCGACGTGCTTCGTCGACGTAACGACACCATTAAAGATGTCTGCGGGAGCTCTTGTTAAGTATAATGAAGTAATTTGAAAGTGTAGTTCATGAAATAAATAATACTAATTATGTAAAAACAATAAAAGGGATGCATTAATAATGTTTGTGTATAATTTGAGTTCGTTATTCTTTCAAAAATCTTTTTTTATATCTTGTTTAAGGTAATTAATTCCTGTCGTTTATTATAAGATATTGTTATTTTTTTATATCAAATATTTTAGTACATTTATAAAGTGGTATTATTTTCACAAAATTTCAACCTATCTAAGGTGATATTTACCTTTCAAGTCCATTTACAAGATAAATGTTACGTTGAAAGATTTAGTTACCTAAAACACACCAGATTCATTCATTAATTTACCTAAATATCTATGTGTACCATAAATTAGTTAATTTGTACGTAAACTTAATGCAACCTCTTACATTTGACCGTACGCTAATTTGGGATTGTGATATTAACACGGACAATATATTCTTTAAAAGTCAATGTATGAAAGTGTGTGTAAAAAAATCTCGAAACCTGCAGTTAGGTAAGAGAGAACGTTTGCGCAAGCGCGGCGTAACACAATAAGTTTGCCTCAGCGAGTTGCTAAACTGTGCAACAATATACGCGATGTGATTTCAATGGCCAAATCATTCGAGATGAGAATCATTCATCATCATTTTATTAAATTATTTAGAAATGAAAAGAAAAAAAAAGAAAGAAAAGTCCGGAGATCGTCTTCCCCGTGGCCAGTCCGTGTTGGACGCGAGTGGCAACGGTCGACCGTATTGGCGTTCATTGAAAGAGACGGATAGACTGATGATGATGATGATTAAGAAACGCTATATGACACATTTAACTTAGAATGAGTGAGCTCTGAATTGGGGTGGATTAGTGTTAACAGTGTCTATAATAAATAATACTTAAGTAATAATAATTTTAAATACCATTAAGTTTTTTTTCCACATCAATAATTGTAGTAACCTTTCTCAATTTTAGCTAAAGGAATTAAATAAAAAAATATATAAAGTTAAGTGTATACCAATCGTTTTGATTTTTTGAGGCATGATTTTCAAGATTTTTTAAAGTTAATATGCGCCTTTCATAGACACATTTTATACAAAGTTGGATAGTGTCTTGTCAATATGAATAAATGTAAACATCCTATCTATCATTTTCTCATAATCTTATTTATATCAACTGTTTACATGACAAATCGATGAGAGGGCTTACAGACGCGAAATCGTTAACCCCTCGGCCGTCCGTGACAAAAGACGTCGTTATGTGAAGGACTGTACACGCAATGTCGGAAGATTATCGAAGCGATAATGCGATTGATACGGTCTTCGCGGATAAGGTTTCGAGTAAGGATCGCATAATCCTGTAACAAGTATTTCTTGAAATATATATCCGTACCTATATCATAGCTTTTTTATCAAACAACTTTTACTATACAAATAGAAATCTGTGGCGGATATTATGTTCTAATGCAGATAAATGAGGAGAGTCTTTGTCACATGGGGCACAGAATATACATTAATTAGTACGAGTAAGTCTGTAAATCGTTGAAACCCGTATATTCTTACGAGTATGTTAAGTGACAGACTAATCACTGGTAATTCTGGTATATGATCAACTTCGCATATGAACACAAACGAGCGTGAGTGATACATGGTCGTCGACATGAGACGCTGTGCGACCGTGTTGCGTCGTCTTGCGACATGATGCTCCGTGATGCAGATGTGATGCGACATGATGCGATGTTGTACGACGTGTTGTGTAGACGTGGTGCGTTGCGATGAGAACGTGATGAAACATTACCATCACGTCGTATCACGTCACATCATGATACGACGTGATGTACAACTTGTAGTGTATACTTGGTGCGACGTGGTGTAGTCGGATCAGTGTTTGCCGATACACCGCGCCGGCCATTACCAATGCAAATGACAGCCTATAGAGCCGCTCTCGGTACTGCTAGCAAATAAAACAATCACACTCAGATTTTATGTGAAAATTATTATTTTTAACAGTGCTATTTTTGGGTTAAGGTTTATTCACAACCTAGATGGTTTTTTCAAATATTGATATTATTTTTATGGTCTTATATAGTACCTAAGCATAATCAGATAAAATATAACCTCACACGTCCCTCTGCTATGCATCATGTATTTTCTCCTCGATATCAGGCAAAGAGGACATTAGGTCATATTTGCCCTATGCGCTGTCTCAACGCGTGCTTTTTAACCGACTTAAAAAAAGAGGACGTTCTCAATTCGTCTGTATGTTTTCTATTTGTATGTATGTGACACGATTACTCCGCCGATTGTGAATGGATTTCGATGGTTCTGTTTTTTTTTTTTGAAAGCTGGTGTTTCTAATTTGGACGTATATTAATTTGATTAGATCTGACAAGCCGTTTTTGAGTTATTCCCAATAATGCGGACTATTGATTTGGTTGATTTAGTTTACCTAGATGATGTGCTCATTTTATAACTTGTCGATGTAACAATTGTAGGTATATGATGCTTTGATAGCACGCCATAGTTGCCACAAATAGGAAGCATGGAGAGAGTCCTCCCACCTGGTTAGTGGCCGCCCAACATCATATCCATTCTAATTTGGTAATGTTCTGATGAAGATCTTTGGTGATATCTTAAAACGGAATTCTTTAATACATGGCAGCAATTCCGCCGTGCTTTTAATTACATGTATAATATTATGTATTGTTTACATTACACTCAACTTCAATACACACAACACAATTCAAAATATTTTTTTTCTTATTAATTTAAACAGCAGTCTAATGACAGCGCCGTTTTAATGACACGAACAAAGAAAGAGTTTAAATTAAATTAGCAACGCGTTTAACAGTTCTACCCATATTTCAGATAAATAAAATCATCAATTAGCTTCGATATCTAGCACATTTCTGGTCATGTGGTCCGATGGTCGCCTCATAAAGTGTACGAAGCACCGCAGACAGCTCTCTTGTAGTTTATCTGGGATAGATCTCACTTTGGAGGTGCCTTTTATGTGTGTGCTTGTGGCACCCATCAAGCCTACTACACCGCCCGCCCACCTGAGCATCTTCATCTCTGCGTGTAATTGATTTTTGTGCTGCTTTTTGAGAAGCCAGCATTCGGCTCCGTATGTATGTCATGGCCGGTCGGACGGCTGTTCTGTATACTCGCCCCTTTATACGCACGGGCATTCGGCTGTCGCATAGCATGCCAGATAGTTCTTTCCATTTCATCCACCCGATATTTATGCGATGGGTGACATCAGTATCTATTGACCCATCTTTACTGATGACTGACCCTGGGTACTTGAAATGGTCCACATCTTTTATCTGGGTGTTCTGCGGCGTGTTTGCTGTTGACGCCACTAAAGTTGCAATGCATGTACTCGGTCTTCTGTCTGTTTATTCGCAGACCTGAACTGATGTTTCCAGAGCTTCCCTCCACTTTTGTAAGATCTGCTGTAGGTTGTTCACATCTTCACTAATGATGATGACGTCGTCTGCATATAGTATGTCCCATGGCGGCGCTCGTTTCAATTTGAGGTAAGATGGTTCATTACAATATTGAATAGCAGAGGGATGAGTGCGGAGCCTTCAATTTCATCGCTTGTTCCGGCCGGACTTCGCACCTTGGTTGATACTTTTTGGTACATATCTTTGACAGTCATAAATCATAATGTAATGCTCGGGGACACTCTGGGCCCTTAAAGCGTGCCAAATAAGCATCTTTTGTCAAATATTTACTAAAATACAAATAACTTTAGCTATACCTAATGAAATTCTATACTGACAATTCAATACATATTACGAATATTACGTCGATATTTCTTGCATTTACGAGATAGCGGCAAATGTTTACAATTACTGGCGTCATCTTGATAAATTTATTACAGCAATTAATCTACATTTCCAATACTAATATGCTAACTGTACGTCAAATTTTCGTCAGCTTTTTGTTTGCGTGCTGCATTGTGTATGTGTGTGTAAGGTACACACTAATGTAGTCCCTACCACTAAAGAATAAAAACAAATAAAGTCATGTTAATCGTGTATATCGATCACAACAGAGTACAATGCGCTTTTTGTATGGCGCTACACTTTCTAGTGTAGTGTATAATGCGCGTGTTATGTGTTGTATTTTTGTATCTGTCATGTGTTCGTGATCTCCGTGTTAGCTCGGCTCACCTTCGCACGACCTCGTGTGTCGACATCGCGCGCGCCACTGTACGAAGGTTTGCACCGGCGCGCGCGCTGATTACTAATGAGTTTCGTATGTTCTATTTTTAAATCGATTTAAACGAAAAGAACATTCGTAGACTTGAATGACGTTTATAACGTGCAGTGTGCACATATATAGCAATATGAAATGCTGCTATTTTGTCTTACGTATGATAGTTTAACCCTTAATAGCTCACAAGTGTCTCGCGGACACAATCTTGCCTTTATGTTTTCATAAAACCTCCCGAAAACCATTGAACTATCTTACTAGCGTACCGAAAACGAAGACATTTGTGTACTGTGTAGGTACTGTTGTTCCAGTAGTACTGCTGATCAAATACCTACATAATGACCACTAGCATCTTATACGTAAGTTTAAATTGTAACGATTAACTACAGTAAATTAGATCGAGATTATCTTTCTTATCTTTTGAAAAGAGCCCAAAAAGTTTGTGTGCCCACGGGCCACAGCATGGCCTAAGATGCCCCTGCATCAAACAATTATACTTAGGGATAAGGGATTCCAAAAATATGTGGAAGGCCGCGATGTCAATAATAATTATATTTCAGGATGTAGTTTCAATTATTTCCAGTCATTATTACCGTAATAAATCATCATCATCATCATCATCATCATCAGCCTCTATCCATCCACTGCTGAACATAGGCCTCCCTCAATGAACGCCAAGATGGCCGATCCCTTGCCACTCGCATCCAACACGGACCGGCCACCGCACGGAGATCGTCTTCCCACCTGGTCAATGGCCGACCAACACTTCGTCTACCTAAACGTGGCCTCCACTCTAGAACCTTATTGCCCCATGGGCCATCTGTTCTTCTGAGTGTGTGACCAGCCCACTGCCACTTCAACGAGCTGATTCTTTGCGTGATATCGGTTACCTTAGTTCTCTGACGGATGTCTTCCTTCCGAATCCTATCTGTCAAAGAAACACCCAGCATAGCACGCTTCATAGCACGTTGAGCTACGGCAAACTTGCGGACCAGTCCTATATTTAGAGGCCACGCTTCAGCCCCGTAGGTCATCACGGGGAGAACGCATTGGTCGAAGACTTTCGTCTTCAAACTCTGCGGTATAGACGACGTGAGAATATGGCTAAGCTTCCTGAATACTGCCCATCCCAATTGAATCCTCCTATCGGCTTCTCTCTCGAAGTTATGTCGACCTAGCTGCAAAGTGTGCCCAAGATAGACATACTCTTGCACGACTTCGAGAGTTATGCCATCAACGTTAACCGGCCTAGGGAGAACGTGTTCGTTGAACATGACTTTCGTCTTGTCCAAGTTCATCCTAAGACCCACACGTCGGGAAGATTCATTTAGACTGTGCAGCATCTCCTGCAAGCCCTCCAACGACTCGGCCAGAATAACGATATCGTCGGCGAAACGAAGGTGTGAGAGATACTCGCCGTTAATGTTTATGCCACATTCTGTCCAGTTTAAAGTCTTAAAGACGTCCTCCAAAGCATTAGTGAATAGTTTCGGGGAAATGACATCCCCCTGTCTCACTCCTCGATGCAATTGGATTGGTCTTGTTTGACCTCCCGGAACCAGAACGGACATAAAGGCGGCGTCGTATAATCCTCTCAACACTTCGACGTATCGCCAATCGACCTGACATCGCTGCAGAGCTTCCAGAACAGCCCAGGTATCAACCGAGTCAAAAGCTTTCTCATAGTCCACAAAGGCAAGGCACAGTGGCTGGTTGTACTCATGGGTCTTCTGTACAACTTGCCTTATAGTGTGAATGTGGTCTATGGTGCTAAATCCTCTTCGAAACCCAGCCTGCTCCGGTGGCTGGAATCCATCGAGCTTTTTAGTAAGGCGGTTCGTCATGACTCTCGAGAACAGCTTGTATATATGACTTAGAAGTGATATCGGTCTATAATTTTTAAGAAGGGAGTTATCACCCTTCTTAAAAAACAAAACGATTTCACTTCCATGCCACTCCTTGGGGGAAATGCCCCGTTGAAGGACGAAATTAAAAATCTTTTGTAACTCTCTTAAAACAGGTTCGCCACCTGCCTTAAGGAGTTCAGTCGTAATTCCGTCCCTCTCCGGAGCCCTCCCCCCTTTAAGCTGGTTAAGAGCCAGACTAACCTCATCTAGGCTGATGTTCGGAAGCTCGCCGGAGAGGTGTCGTGTTAGGCTAGCACGTGGTTCGGGGATCAGGTTGAGGAGCATGGGACGCGTACAGTTTGCCATAGAAATCTTCGATCTCCGACAAGATCCCAGGCTTAGAAGAAACGGTCGCGCCAGTAGCGGTCCTAATCTTCGACAAGTGGCTTCTCCCGAGCTTTTCCACAAAAACCTTCGACCCTCTATTCTGCTCAATTGCTTCGGTAATCCGTTGCGTATTTGAGCAGCGAAGGTCTCGGCGTATTAGTTTGCGGAACTGCTTCGAGAGAAGCTTTACATCTGTAGAAGTGGCGTCTGTGTGTGCTCTGCGTTCCCTCATAAGACCGAGCGTCTCATCCGAGAGTTTGGATTTCCTGCCAGTACGCTTTCTCATACAAAACCTTTCACCCACGACCCGCATGCAGTCCACCACGGCACCCAGTGCCTCGTCAACTGCCATTGTGGTTTCCGATATTTTAAGGCTATCGAGTCGGTTCTTTAATTCCAATTGGATTTTTTTGGAACCTACCATAGTTTGCCGGAAGTCAGGTCGGAGTGTAGACTTTATTAGACGGTCTCGCACTCGCTGAAAGCTTGCATTCATAGATCCTCTTACTAGTCGGTGATCACTTCCGGTTTTGAACCTGTTGATCACAGAGACATCCCTGAATGCATGCCTTCGGTCCGTCGTAATAAAGTCTATCTCGTTTCTCGTCACAGTATCGGGGCTTTGCCAGGTCCACTTCCTGTGGGGCTTCTTTTTAAAATATGAATTCATTAAAAAGAGCCCCTCTTTCTCGAGAAAGTTGACCAGCATTTGCCCCCTGTGGTTACGACTGCCGACACCATGTGGCCCTAAACACGATTTGATACCTGTTCGTACTCCTACTTTGGCATTGAAGTCCCCCATAACAACATTGAAGTGAGCCTTGGAGGTGTTGTGTAAGGCCCTGGAGACATCCTCGTAAGTTGCCTCTACTTCGTCGTCGGAGTGTATCGAGGTTGACGCATATTCTTGTATCACCTTGAGGCTGTACCTCTTGGTGAATTTGAGTACAAGATACGCAACCCTACTCGACACACTCGAGACTTCGACGATGTTGTTGACAAGGGACTTGTGGACGAGAAAACCCACGCCGCCTTGGGATGGAGTGTCGCCTTCCCTGAAGTAGAACAGGTGACCCGAAGGCAGAGTTATGGTGTCCTCTCCTTGTCTTCGGACTTCATATAAGCCCAAAACGTGCCATCGGATACTTTCCAGTTCCACTTCCAGTTCAACCAGGTGGTCATCGAGTCTCAACGTTCGTCCGTTATACGTAGCCAGGTCAAGTTGGTGTTAGCGATCCGTAGCCCGGGGATTCTTAGCACCCCCTGTCCCACCGTAACCTAGGCTGCTACCGTAACCAGGAATAGTGGGACGGCCGGGAACTAGGGGCCATCTCTTGTGCCTGTAATTCATCAGGGGATTCATGCTCATAATTGCCACGCTGAGCAGGCGGATTGGCAATCGCAGATGATGATGAATTCGCATCGGCGGCACTGCTGCCTGCCGCCAATTCGATTGATGGTGCCGCCATCACTCGGTGCGATCGATGCTTAGTGATCAAGTCTATCTCACTGTCACGATGAGACAGACTGACACCAAACAATCGATTCGCAGTATTAGCATCCTTGATGTTGGGGAGCTAAATGCCCTTTGACGACTTCTACGTCACCCTGGGCTGGTATTGGGGTAGGGGTATACTTAAGCCGCCCCCACACAGCAAATAAATATGACTAAAATATTTAAACCTCACCGAAGATGTCCAAAATAGGAACAGAAATACGGACAATAGCTAGTAGCGGTAAACATTACTTAAAGCACGGAATTAATAATAGTACTAGTAAAGGTAACTGTGCTTGAAGTAACAATTTAGTACTTGAAAAGTAAGACTTGAAAAGTTTTGACATTTTTTATATTTAATTTTAAAATAGATCCTTTTATATTAAAAATATTCAATACTAGCCCATAGCCTCGCCTACGTTAACTTAGATTTACAACCGTATCCGGATTGATGATGATTATTTAGTATAAGCCATCAACATTTGAACTTTCAGCCAAATCAGTTCAGCCGTTTTGCCGTGAAAGATCAACGAACATCCAAACAGCCAAACTAAGAAACTTTCGTCTTTATAATAATTATTATGTAGTAAGAATTGCAACCTGGTCAGCCGTTGGCAGCTATTTGTCTGCGAACTATTTTACGAGCATCAGGAGTACAGCTTTTTTTATATGTATCCTACGAATAAATAATAAGTCTATGTATCTATATCATAGCTAGGTAAAAGCCAATTTTTCCATCATCGTTTACAAACAAACCAAATTAGTTTTCGTAATTTTTATATTTCGTTGTATCTTACACTTGTTTATTATCATCATAATTCATATAAATAAGATTTAATAGTCTGTTAACCACAGAAATATATCGAGATAGAAGTAAAGAGTGTATGTACCTCGCGTGGCAAAAAGACGACTCGACGGCTCCATTGGTCGCTGCGAACTTTAGTAAACTCCCGACTGCGGTCAGCATGCGACGTAAGGTTTTAAAAACAAAATGACTCGTTGTTCAATAATTAATTGTTCAAACACTACCAGTAAAATTGGAGCTGTTATTGGAGGTACTCCCTTTCACCAGTAAGTACTATTTGTCCAAAAAAATCTGTTATTAATTTAAAAAACCATTTATTTTACTATTTTCATCAAAACAGTAGCGGGCGATTGTGTCTAACGCTAGTTTTCCATTGCGGCTTTTATTTGACGAGCCAGACTTGGCGGGCGTTCAAAACCAGCGATGTAAAATATGCTATTAAAACTGTCAGGTCACGTTGAAGACGATTTCTCATTTTTTCTGTCAAAAGTGCTGTACCTACACTGCGATTTTCTTATTCGATTAAAATCTATTTTGAAAGCAGAGGAAATGATAATTTCATTTTATATTAATATGTAGCTATAATATAATGTATGTAAAATAAAAAATAAAAATAATAAACGTTTATTTTTAGCATTTTTAATGCAAAGCAAATATTATTGAGAAACTGGTTATGTATTGTTTTCTAACTGGTTATGGCTACTTCTATATTACAAGTTTATTTCAGTTTTCCGAATGATCCTTATATAAATTTGTGTGTGTGTACTTAAATACACGCGTTAGAAGTAATACTCCTTAAAGAAAAATACATAGTACAATTTCATTACACTGTAACCTTTTTGCTTATTGTGTAGTTAAAAACTATATCTTCTTTTGACGTCTATACTGTCATTATGTGAATATTGTTATATAAAATAATGTTGACTATAGCTAACTTCAGGGTGTCGGTTTTTCGTGACTCGTCATTTTTCCCTAACGCACTAAAAGAAGTATAACTCCAAAAATAAATGCATTGTGTTTTTTAATAAACCAGTTAATTTTTCTACAATCCACCAGTGATTATTTTTAGGCCTATTCATTCTCCAATTATTGATTTATGTGATATAGTTTTATATTCAGTATTTTTGGATTCATTACTTAAATAACAAAGTGGCCACCGTTTGCCGTTTAGATGATTAAGCTAAAAATAAGCAAAATGACACTATATGTGACAAAGACCAAAAGTTGAATCAGAAGGACTACAACTATTATCACTGATGACTTTAACGAAATTGATTGGTTTATTAGAAATTACAATCCCTCTAATAAGGGCGCCAGTGGACGGTCGGCGCCCTATCTATATTATCTGATCAAATCAACATTTTAATTATCAATCATAAAAAAACAAGCTATTAAATAATTACACGTTATAATATAGGTAGTCTATAATATAGCTACTCAATGTATAAAAATATAGTTTATCGTCTATAGCACGCTATCATAAAATAGTTTATTTGAACAATACTACTGATAAAATCGGTGCCATGTTATAATCGATCAGTGAATCGATGCTTTTGAATTCTTTTCGCGCGGCTTATGTGTTTCACATCACTAAATTAAACTCATGACGTCATCGTACCTACGCAAAATGTTACACGCTCGGTCCCCATACAAATTACGGAACTCTTTATTTCTATCTTGATATAGTTCTGTGCTGTTAACACATGTTTATCTTTTCAATAGTTCCCTAGTAACAGCGCGAGGACACTTTCTTCATTAAACTTCCCCCAGTGTTGCACGTGTGTCTTACGAGGGGTTCCGCTTCAAAAGACCAGCCAGTGAATCTGGTAACCATACAAATATTTTATGTAACTCTAATTTATGATGTAAATACAGTTGATAAAGTTCTAAGAAGTCATAAATATAACAGCGGAGTGACTAAGATAAGTAACAAACGTATCAGAGATACGCTTATAATAATGGGTGATAATAATTGGTATGAATAATGAAAACTAAAAATGCTCGTTTCTCCCGTGAAACAGCTTTGCTGTGTTTCGGAGAGAAGGGCAAGACAGGCAGTGTAATTATTGGCACCGAGACTTAACATCTTATGTCTCAGGATAGGCAACACATAAATGAGTTGCCTGGGCTCGTTCCAGGTATACTGATTTATGTTCATGGGCGACGTCGACCACTTACCATCAGGTGGTACGTTTGCCAGTTTGCCTATCTAACTAACATAAAAAAACTAAGTATACTTTACAGCGACCATGGTCCTCGACCGTGGTTACTTAAGTATCTAAACTTATTTTTATTAAAATTCTAAAACATCGGGCATGTAAACCGCGATACAATTCGTAAGATTTGTTTCATTTTAATGACTGAAATTCGCGTAAATGTTAGATAACAATATTGAAGTTGAAACGTAAGATGGAATGAGAGAATTATAAATGGCAGTTTATAATTTAAACATAATATAGGTATCTAGTTGTGTTTTATTACTTGTATTAACGACAACCTTACTTCGTTCTTTTGTGAAACAGTTTTGCTGTGTAACGGACTGGGTAATTAATTTCTGGCAACGATAGACAACGCATATGTGATCTTCCTGGGCTATGGCTAGACGAGGCTACTGCCCAAACCAAAATTGGTTTGGGCAGTAGCCTCGTCGCAATTACCAAAGTACTTCTAGCCTCGTCGCAATTACCAAAGTACTTCTAGCCTCGTCGCAATTACCAAGGTACTTTTAGCCTCGTCGCAATTACCAAAGTACTTCTAGCCTCGTCGCAATTACCAAAGTACTTTTAGCCTGGTCGTAATTACCAAAGCACTTCTAGCCTCGTCACAATTACCAAAGTACTTTTAGCTACTTTTATTTTTCAGTACATCGGTCACAAATTCGATGACTGATTGTACGTGATCAGGATTCCTGTTGCCTAGTCTAAAATACCTTTATTTTCCGAGAGCGCATAAAATCGATACGTTCTGTTATGATCAATACATAATCAAAGTCCTAATATCCCGCCTGTGGAATAACATTTTATTACACTTGGCTATCTTTCTTATTCTTTTCTATTTCAAATTTGGTTACCCTAGATACAATATGCACGAAAACAAATTATAACTTGAAAAGTTTAGCATAATTCGAGAGTACCCCGAATGTGGGGTGACAGGTAATATGTATGAGATATATAAAGGTCTAAATCTCGAGGGTAACCGCGCTTTGTGTTGTCTTGTCACAGAACTTACATATAAATCGTGTCGAAGACTTTGCTAGAAAATAGATTCGCATGATGGTAAATAATTACTGATAATTACAGACACAAGGGGGTTTTTATGAAAGGGAGGGGTGCGCTTAGTTCTGAGTGTTGCATGTTGCATTATCCGATATTAATTATTTATTTGAAACAAGCTTTGCTGTGTTTAGGAAAAAGAGATAGAATCACTATATTATATACCGATATATACAGCTCTAGACCCCAGGAGAGGTGGCGAGAGGGCTGCACCTAAAACTACCACTATTGCCGAGGGTATGTAACCCGGTGCTACCTAAGAGGCGAGATCTAATTAACGACTGACGGCTCTGACGGCTAGTCAGACTCTCAGAGAACCGACGCCACCTTCACAGAGGGGCTATCCCGCACCACAGAACAACCCCTCCCAACGTGGGGACAGCACAATGAGGTGAGGTTCCCGTCCTCACCCCTTGCCCCCAGCTCTTTTGTCCCCTCTTACAAGAGGGGTACAAAGAGCCCCCTCGGCTTAATTAACTTCGCCCAAAGTGCTGGGCACACCTTTAAGTACTGAGCCCCACCGCCACGTCAAGGTCTGAATCATGGTGGGGATTAATCAGTACTTGATGACAACACCATTTTTTTTTTCAAATTTAATTCCCTACAAATAGTGACATATAGAACGAAGCGTAAGGCGTTGGCTGTCAGGGGTAACATGCTGGCTTGCAGGTTTGCACAATGTACAGTTGATGTAAAAGTCACCTTATTCAAGTCATTTTGTCAATCTTTAATTTCTCGAGCGGCCTGTGGTCCAGCTACACTCAAAGGGTATTCAGTGCCCCACGGGTTCTCTATAACAACCTCTTTAGGATGCTGCTGGGATTGCACAGGCTCTGCAGTGCATCTGGCATGTTTGCGGATGCACATACACATGACTTCTACGCTTTATTCGCAACAAAATAACATCTGTCAGAAAGAGAACGGCAGATCTGACAGTGCCTTTTTAGGGTTCCGTAGCCAAATGGCAAAAACGGAACCCTTATATATTCGTCATGTCTGTCTGTCTGTCCGTCCGTATGTCACAGCCACTTTTTTCCGAAACTATAAGATCTATACTGTTGAAACTTGGTAAGAAGATGTATTCTGTGAACCGCATTAAGAATTTTTCACAAAAATAGAAAAAAACAATAAATTTTGGGGGTCCCCATACTTAGAACTGAAGCTCAAAAAAAAAAATTTCATCAAACCCATACGTGTGGGGTATGGTCTTCAAAAATGATGTTGAGGTTTCTAACACCATCTTTTTCTAAACTGAATAGTTTGCGCGCGAGACGCTTCCAAAGTGGTAAAATGTGTGTCCCCCCCCCCTGTAACTTCTAAAATAAGAGAATGATAAAACAAAAAAATATATGATGTACATTACCATGTAAAATTCCACCGAAAATTGGTTTGAACTAGATCTAGTAAGTAGTTTTTTTAATACGTCATAAATCGTAAACCGCAATTTACCTATCATTCAATCAACTCAAATATAAAAAAAAAAAAACATTTTTTCTAAAGAAACCATATTTTTGTTAGTATCTTATGTTGTAAATTATGTAATGGTACGGAACCCTTCGTGCGCAAGTCCGACTAGCACTTGGCCGGTTTTTTAAATAAGGTCTATCCTTATTTATTTTTTTAAATAATATCTGAATTCAATAATTAATGTTTTTTTATTACATAATTATTTGTGTTTTATTATTATATTGTGTTTTGATATAATATTTTAAATTAATTCTTGAGAATGATTTAATTATGAATTATAATCGATGTTGATCATAATTATAAGTTTTATCTAATCTATGATATCATCTGACTTGTGAATAAATTAATAAATAAAAATAAATGAAAGTTTTATTTTTACAAACGGCAATTAGAAATGTGATTCAATCGATTTTGAGACGGAAATATTTGATGAAAGAATTTGTGATAGGTCACTTTATTTCACAACAAGCCCTCAAAGGTTACGCGTTATATTTATGGTTTACAAAACTAAATAAAATACAGGGTTTCTTTCAATTTCACGGTCCCTTCGTGCCCTCGCCTTTTGAATAAATAATGTCCTCACCTCGTAAATGGCTGTTTACTCCGTGGTTAGGGGGTATATTTGTAATGCCGAGGTTTCCAAATGGGATTTATAAAATATTACAAAACTCCAGTTTACTTGACGCTTGGGTTTCACGTGTCAGAAATATGAAGATGTTGTTTTTTCTCTATTTTTGTATTGATGTTAGTAAGAGAGTATGTTAGTAAGATGCTGCTTTTCTGTGGAATTGGGCCGGCACGACCGGGGTGGTACCTCTCGCTCACATAACACCGGCGTCAAGTGACAGCTGTCGCCTTTCGTGCGGTTTGTGAGTTTTGCGGTGGCCCATTGAGGGGATATGGAAAAGGAGGGCAACGCATCTGCATAACTTTTGGTTTGGCGGATGTCTATGGGCGTCGGTAGTCACCATAAGGCTCCGACTGCTCGGTTGCCTCCTTTTGACATAAAAAAAACCCGAAATGGATTATTTGCAAGTGCATCTTTCAGACAGATTTGTCAGATTTATCGACATTTATATAGCTTCTCAGACGGTCGGTAGAGAAATCACCTCGTGTTTGATTGCGAGGCATCCCGCCATGGGAGTGGGTCTCCCCACGCGGGTATGTGGGGAGACCCACTCCCCAATGGCGGAAAAGCTGGTAAGTGGACACAGCTCTATCCATTAAAACCCGATGAGTGCCACCAATGCCGCCTTTGGTGAGGTGCCCCGGATCTGACGAGCTAACAGGGCACCTCGACGGCTAGTCAGTCTCTGAAGCGACCGACGCCACCTCCACAGAGGGGTTGTCCGGGACCACAGAACAACCCCTCTCAACGTCGGGACAGTACAATGGGGGGAGGTTCCCGTCCTCGCCCCTTGCCCCCGGCTCTTTTGTCCCCTTTTCTTATAAGAGGGGTACAAAGAGTCCCCTCGGCTCAATTAGCTTCGCCCAAGGTGCCGGGCACACCTTAGGTCACTGAGCCACACCGCCACGTCAAGGTCTGAACCATGGTGGGGTGTGCTCGGTGCCTGCCAGTAATGTAAAAGACAAAAGAGTACGTCAATCTATTTAACAAATTAGACTAAATATAATAGTTTTGTTTGCAAATGCCTGCATTATTTATATCCAAGGTCTTTTCGATTTTATGAATAAATTCAAGTGACATCAAAGCTTTTAAAAGTAACGCTGATTAAAATCCTTGAAGAGTAATTGCGCGGGAAACGAGAGTAGATACAAAGGCAACTGTTGTGTGTATAGTTGTGTACAGACAGACTGCAGGCGGGTTAGGAGCCACTGTCAGTTGCCATTACTGAGTGATGTGACTTAGCTATAGATGTTTCTCTATATTAATTTAAAAGGAAAAATATGTTTTACTGAAATATCGATGTTAATAAAAGAACAGCCATTGTAATGACAGCATACAATTTAATAAAATTGAAATTGAATTCGTCGAGTAACTAGGTTCAAAATAAACGATGAGTTTGCATGATGTCAGAGAGCTGTTAAAATCAATATTAAAATTTGTTAACTATCTGACGAAATAATTTTGCGATCAAAATTTAGGTACTCTATTAACGTTACAATTATTTTTTATAATATCTAATTAAATACTTTGATGTTCAGCTGAACGTCCAATGCATGAAAGCAAGGTACAATACAAACATAATTACAGTTGTAAAATGATTATTTTATGATATACAAACACTTTAAAGCACCCTTGCTCTGAGGCATCTCGCGGGGGAGTGGGTCTCCCCACGCGGATATCTGGGACTCGCTGCACCCGAAAGATGGTAAGTGGACGCAGCTCTACCCACTAAAACCCAGCAAAGGGCACCAATGCAGGCTTTGGTGAGGTGCCGCGGATATAATAAGCAGATAGGGCACCTCGACGGCTATCAGTCCCCCAAGGGACCGACGCCAACTCCACAGAGGGGTTGTCCCGCACCACAGAACAGCCCCTCCCAACGAAGGGACAGTGCAATGGGGTGAGGTTCCCGTCCTCACCCCTTACCCCCTGCTCTTTTGTCCCCTCTTCTTATAAGAGGGATACAAAGCGCCCCCTAGGCTCAATCCGCTTCGCCCAAGGTGCTGGACTCACCCTAGGCTACTGGGTCCCACCGCTACGTCAAGGCCTGGACCATGGTGGAGACTTTAAAGCACCTTAGTGATAAAATATAGTCAACTAATAAAACTTTTTTCTACTTATTAAGTTATGACGTCATTACCGTGTTAATATAATTGGTGCTGCCATTACATTAGTGGACTGCCAATTATCGCTGCTATCAGAGCGCATCACTAGCCCAGTATCGGGTTGTGTTGAACTTGTTCTCAATGCCAATCTATCACGAATATCGATGTTAACATCGATTAGCTAAACACAACTCTATTTTATTCGAAATGAAGTTCCTTTTGAAGTGAGAAATCGATTTGATAAGACAGACTGGAAACTGACATCGAATGATTATATTTAACGTTCAATTCCGAACGTCGTATTCTGGTGATAGTTCGGTCGATTCTGGACTGTGTTCTCAGCCATTAAGGTTTGTTTTAGTTTAATATTAATGGGAGTTTTTTGAACGAGCCGTTGAGAGAGGGCGGGCGATAAATCCACCTTTGTGCCGTCACCGCTATTAAAATATACCCGAGATTGTTTGTTTTTGTCCCAGCGCTGTTGGCCCTGTTCCCAGTACACTTGAAATGCGATCATTTCATTGTTTGTGAAATATTTCGCGTATACAAAGCAGATTCATTTTAGATTGTCTTGTAATTTTAAATTCTTGTTGGCTAAATTTAACAAGCCTAAGTATCTAGTATGATTTATACTCCTAGCGACATCTGTGAGTGGTTTATTAGGAGCTATTTAATATTGTCTGTTGATTTGATGAAAATTGATTATTAAGGAAGTTTTCAAGTTTCAACAATGTTTACACAAACGGATTTGTGGATGCATCTGCCAACGTTGAATACCTACGACCATTTATTATTTAGATTTCTATGCCTACGACAGACGAGTGAATCACCCCATGTACACGTCAGCGGACGCGTTTGCCGATGACGTCTGCTGATGCGTCTGTCTACGTGAAGAGGGGCTATTAGGCGGTACTCTAATTTGTGAAATATACACACTTTTATTTAAAAGTAAATAAAACTGTGTGGTCTCGTGGGACACCAGATAAGAACGAAGTTCCTTATTATTAAAATATTATTTAAAGTTCTATTCGAGCTATATAATATATAGAAAATAATTATTCGGGTACCTATACATTTTTTATTATGATTTTTTTATCAATAAAATAATAATATCTATGGACGCTTTCACACCACGTCAATCTGGTCCCGTGGTAAGTTCTCGCAGAACTTGTGTTACGGGTACCAGACAACGGAAATATATTTAATACGTTTATATGTACGTATGTGTGTTTAAGTACATAAATTGTTAAATAAATAAAAAAAAATCAAATAAAAACCATACACAACCTATACATAGCCTCCATGCGTTTAAGTACCACTTTTGACCACCAGATGGTGTAATTATCAAATGATATATGTAATAAAAATCTTACGTTTTTTAATTTAACATTATGGACGTTTTTTGCCAGCTAGGGTAACCCTCCGCATCGCCCCATAAGGCACTTCGTTCCAAAATATTGGAAATAATAGAATCATTTCCATTTTTTTGTTTCAGTTACATAACATGGTTATTATATATTACTATAAATATTATAGGTATAACCTGATGAACACCATGCTTTTTATTTTTACTTCGCGGAGATTGATATTTCAACATTTTCTACGAATGTCTGTTCATGAATCTTGTAAACCAGATGACAGTCATGTTTCCCTTTAAATTTATCACTCTAAATGACTACTGCAGCTATTGAGTAGCGTACGATATTATATATATATATCACATTTGAAATTGACTACAGGATTTCGCTTGCATGCACCATAATGCATTGGTTCATGCATATGCATGCAATAATACATTATTAGTGCACGCTAGTATCCAATAAATAACCCAATAAAAACGCGAAGCTATATAAGTATAACGCATGAAGATTGATTGAATAAGAAACATGCAAGGTTTATAATTACATCTTTAAATAAAAATCTTTAAAAAATAAATAGCAGCGAAAACTTTGCTAGTATTTTTTTATTTAAGTACTTATTCTTTTATTCACTATGTATACTTTACATCTTGAAAAGAAAAACTCAAAAAAAAGTTATGCAATATCATTACTCTACATACATCTATACTAATAGGCCTGAATTATTTGTTTGTGTAATAATTGAGATCTCAAGATCTCAATTATTTATAAAAATGGCTTTCATTTTACTCCTCCTCGCTTCGTGTTCCTCAGTGACCTTTTTCTATCTGAGTGAGTGATAGTTTTCTTTTACTATCTGAGGATTTTCTTTCTCATAAAATCCTACCACCGAAAATAATATGCCCCCACCCATAGCGTCCGCGTTTTTGAAGATATAGATATAATCGAAGGCGCGATCTGGATGCAAAGAGGGAACACATCAAATATAAACCTCCTTCTAATATTCAATACTACGTTGATGGTGTTTTCACATGCGCTGGCTGCTCACGTACCTTCCGAGCCAAGATAGGCTACGCTAGCCATGAAAGAGGCCATCTACGTAATGACACTTGACTGTTATATATTTACTATCAGCGGCTTGGAAAGCATCATCATCATCATCATCAACACCCAAAACCCTCAAGTTGGGCCAAACTATTCTTCTATTTCTAAGCCTAGAATTTCATCGGCAAGAGTTTCCGTGTTGGACATAACGTCGGCTATTCGCACGATATCGTGCATGTATGTATATAAAATATTATCATGCGCAATATATGCTTATGAATTCTTAAAAAACTTATCCATGTCGATATGAGTGATTTATTACACAGAGGAGAATGTTTCCTATAAATACCTACACCATTAAAAACTACTTAATAGGCAGAAAATACGTATTTTTTTTAATCGTCTCGAACCTAGTTTTTGCTGCTGCTGGACAAGAAAAGAATTGTATTGAACCCGGAAATTCAGACTACAGAGAAGAAAAAATTGGCTGAATAGATCCAGACATGAGACTGTCATACTGACTGGAGTAGTGAGAAATAGCATAGTTTCGCAGTGTCCATATATCCTAAGAATAAAGGCAACGGTCATGACAATATACCTTGTGACATTAACAGATTCGATTTAAAAATACGCAGTTGCGTAAGCGACATAGTGTGAAGACGACGACGATTAAAAGTTAACACTTTCCGGGCAGTTGGCTTCTTGGAGAAATTGCGATATTACACTTAAATATCTCATACAATTTTGAGCACCTGTATGTGGACTATCATATCATGGCTATGGAACATTGATGTGACTGATCGCCCACAGACAGCACCGTCCGTGGGCATGGGCTACGGCTCTCGACGGTCGGACACATCGTAATGCCACTTCTATTTGAGCAAAAGCTTTTGCCAGCGAATGCTTTTTGTAGTGTTTGATACGACACGTGACTCAAAATTCTTGAGCGTGATATGACACTAGATCACGTGCTTCATAGTAGTGCTATTAACAAGTAGCGGCTATGGGCGGTTTGTCAATTACAGCAAACCAAAGCGGCCATGCAGTCATAACACTATCCATGACAGTAATGTCGACAGGCGGACTGCCCCGGATAGCGTTAACTACTAAATATTTAACACCACGTAACCTTTAAGGTTGAACTAGTCGACGGTGCGAACTCTAACATCTATCTCACCTGACATAAGGCTCGAGCATGTGTGGAGCAAATGTCCTATTAGCGAAACAGTTATTATAGAAAAACTAATAAGTGTATGTTTTTAAAATAAATTTATTTCAAATGTTGAATAACTAAACTATGTCTATACGGACTTTAATTTTATGCTTTCATGCTCTGTATACTATTTATTTTCGCCCAAAGTTGGGCTAAAATCTTAGAAGCTTTTTAATGTATATTTTTTTTCGATTTTGGGTACATACAGACATAGATAACGACTAGATCATTTTTTTTCTTTAACGCCGGGAAATGCTCTGAGGCATCCTGCGGGGAGTGGATCTCCCCACGCGGGTATGTGGGACTCACTGCGCCCGAAAGCTGGTAAGTGGACGCAGCTCTACCCACTAAAACTCGGCGAGTGCCACCAATGCCGCCTTTGGTGAGGTGCCCCGGATCTAATAAACTAACAGGGCACCTTGATGGCTAGTCAGTCCCCCAAGGGACCGACGCCACCTCCACAGAGGGGTTGTCCCACACCTCAGAACAACCCCTCCCAACGTCGAGACTGTACAATGGGGTGAGGTTCCCGTCCTCGCCGCTTGCCTCCTGCTCTTTTGTCCCCTCTTCTTATAAGTGGTTACAAAGAGCCCCCTCGGCCTAATTAGCTTCGCCTAAGGTGCTGGGCTTACCCTAGGCTACTGAGCCCCACCGCCACGTCAAGGCCTGGACCATGGTGGGGTACATTTTAAATCTATAAGAGACAAGTTTCGGCAAAAATTTGCCAGCAAAAACTTCCTCTAGTATACAACAATTACTAACATGCATATTGATGACTCATCGATATTTATCGCCGCTAACCCTATCCTGGATCGAAATGGAGGACAGAGATTGCGGATGGCGGATAGATAGTGCGGCGCTAAATCACGGCGCGGACACTTTTCCGCCTCGCACCCTCGCGAGAGCTGTCTCGAGAGATAGTAGAGTGCGTGTACGGTGCGCAAATAAATATCTACTTTTATTTTAATTATAAAATAGTTATATTACAATGAACATATATTACTATATAATATATGTTCATTGTAATATAAATTTTTTTTTGTAATGATTGATGAATGGATTTGTAATCAGCTGAGATCGTCTTGCGTGGATCAGCAATAGTCAAATAAAAGCAAAGTAACGTTAGCAATATGATAGTTAGTTTCATCAAAACCCTTAGTCCAGATTCTAGAACGTTTCTTCCTGAAATTTTTCTGTCACACAAGTCTAGATACATCTTTATAAATAATCAGAATTAATAAAAATCTGTAATAATCGGAATGAATTTAAAAAAATGGAAGACTGTAAAAAAAATCACCTCAATATTATGGCCATATTTGCTGTCGGTATCGGGGCGGGGCGCCTGCCTCATTATTGAGATATTACTGCCGCTCGTCGTCACAGTAACGCGACGGAGATGAAAGATCGACTTTATCATCACTAGCTGTAGCCCGCGGCTTCGTTTACCTTCATTTACAATTAAATTAATAGGTGGGACTGTTAATGATATATCTCTTTTGGGGAGTAATATTTACCCTTCCCAATTACAAAAAAATCTGATAAGACACAGACTACTTACTGTACTTGATAATAATAATAATAATATTTTTATTTCAGGCCACTTAGCCAAAACTTTGTTAGTAACAATATTCTTATTATCTATGGTTCTTTAGTAGCAATTGAAATTATTAAAAAATAAAGTAAAAAATCGGTTGTCTGTAAGTCGGTTTACTGACGATAGTTGAACGTGACAACGTCATAAGAAAATGGAACGCCTCAGAGCGAGGTAACGCCGCATACGTCATCGCATACGTCATGTTTTTTCGTCCGTGCAGCCGGCTCCATCAAATTATAAGACGTCGTTACGTCAAAAATACTGAATAATATTATAAACTGTTCGTATCGTTAGATTTATTGTTAGTATTAATATCGCGCAACATTATTGTATCTAAATGAATTTTGAGATTTTACCTGGGTATCATTTTCTGCTGCTGGACATGAACCTTTTTCATTAAACCAAGATGGACGATGTCAAGAAGCCGACAGCTTTCTCTTTAGTACCTACTTGGTTGATAAAATTATTTTTTGAAGTGAAACGTCTTTTAAGGTTGAACAAGTCGACGGCGCGAACTAAATGAATGCTTTCTCACCTGACATAGTGCGCGAAGATGTGTGCTAGTATGAAATGCACAATGATAAATTCTTAAATTAATGTCCTTTTAGCAAAACAGTTTTTATAGAAAAACTGTTCTTGTGTATATTTTTAAAATAAATTTATTTCAACTTTTTTATAACTAAACTATGTCTGCACGGGCTCTATTTTTGAGCTTTCGTGCTCCTTATAAAATTTATTTTCGGCCTCCTTATAAAATTCGATAGTTTAGAAGCTTGTATTTTTTAAATTTATATTTTTTTTACGATTTTGGGTACATACAGACATAGATAATAACGAGATCAATTTATATTATACTTAGTTTTTGATGATCAACGTCAAATATTTTTGTAGTTACTGTTCTGCGTTTGTATGGATAGATGAGCGACTTGTGTAACCTTAAATCGGTACCACACACGGGCCATCTCATAAAACCGGACCGTAACGAATTGGTCTTTATCGTCTGACAGTCATAACTACAAAACTATTCATCGTAGGAACATTAATTTAGTGTCATTATTTAGAGTATATAGTAAGCTTGCTGTTATGACCTTAATCATGCAATATTTCAATATTTGCATGGGAGCCGGGTAATTCGGCGGGGGAGGGGCACTTCACAGAATGAACGAAACTCGCACTTGTCATCTTTTCCGTCCAGTGTAACTCACTAGGTATAAGTGATGGCGCAGTGATTCTTGCCTGTATTTAAAGAAATTATTTAGAACTATCGATTCCAATAAAAGTTACTACAATTTGGACAATATTTATAATCATAATAAGCCGAAAGTGTATAAAAATTAATAAAATATTTATATCGGCCTCAGACCGTGCGAGAACCAGCAAGAGATAAATCACGGCTATCATTGGAAAGAGGGAGTTATGGGCTACGCGCTCTAAATCCAAATGTCCGGCGCCAAGCGACTTCTGGGGCGTCCTAAGGCTGCCATGTTTAGTAATAGACACCGACCGGTGCTCCGCGAGCACCTCTCTCTACTGTTGCTGTACCCGTACGAATGAACAGTGAAGGTACCAACCAGACACCCGAAGAAGCTACTACGAATTATTTAATCTTTAACAATAAAGGTGACTCACTGACATAGATGTGTCACGTTAAAACCAAAGGCCGTGTACACGACACAGTCTCATTTTTTTTCGAATGAGCCAATGCTGGGTCCTTTCGGCCTTTAGGAGCTAAATTAGAAGCAGATATAAATCTGTAAAAGCATAATATTATGTTCACCAAATTCTATAATCTAATTTGATCCAACAAATACCGGTGGGATACTCTTTTTATTTATTTATTTATTAGCTTATTCCTTATTATATTATACTTTCAGCTTAATTCTAAGGTTTTATTTTCTTTAGCACCGGGAAATGCTCTGGGACATCCTGCGGGGGAGTGGGTCTCCCCAGGCGGGTATGTGGGACTCGTTGCGCCCGATAGGTGGTAAGTGGACGCAGCTCTATCTACCCACTAACACCAATGCCGCCTTTGGTGAGGTGCCCCGGATCTAGTAAACAAACAGGGCACCTCGACGGCTAGTCAGTCCCGCAAGAGACCGATGCCACCTCCACAGAGGGGTTGTCCCGCACCACAGAACAACCCCTCCCAACGTCGGGACAGTACAATGGGGTGAGGTCACGCCACGACAAAGCCTAAACCATGTTGGGGTCAGTACTAGGCTACGGTACCATTCTATAAACATTTCTGAACATTTTATGACAGTCAATTGAATCAGGAATTACGTTACGGAAATGTATACCTACTGCAGTTTATAATACTGTTTTCTTTTCAGTGGACTAGCTTTGGAATCGGTAGTAGAGTTGATTTGTCGTGCAGTAACATACACTACTCTTTATATACAATAATAAATAAAAATAATTCACTTTTTTTAATGTTTTTTATTTACTTTTATAACAATTATGTTAGGAAACATAATTATATAATAACGATATCATTATAATTTTAATGATACGACATTACAAATGTATAATCATAATAAGCCGAAAGTGTATAAAAATTAATAAAATATTTATATCGGCCTCAGACCGTGCGAGAACCAGCAAGAGATAAATCACGGCTATCATTGGAAAGAGATTGTTGCCAGGCTTCTGTGTTGTAGTTTTTGTTTTACAGTGACCATAACTTGTGGGTTGCGGCTAACTCATTTTGAGAATTGATATCTATAGCGCCATCTCGTGGCGAGATTCAATAATTCCTGTTTTCGATTTGTGTGATTGTTCTCTTTTATTTTACGCGGATAGATACATAAAAACCGCTGGGTGGTACTCGTGAGTTGGTATCAGGTTGTATCTGAAGGATTTCAGCAGCAATATGTAATAAGATACGCTATCCTGACCTGTTAACAAGAACTACTCAATACCCATGCAGAGTGCATGCTCTCAATTGATATAGGTGCTGCGATAACACGATGCCAACGTCTTGTCACGTTCTTTGTTTGCATTTTCATAAAAATCCGGTAGATCTGCAACTCCTTCTAGGTGGTACAACCCCTTTCTTTCTTCCGTCAAATAACTTGACCATTATCTATAAACACCATTATCTATAAACACCTGAAACAAAAGTCAATTGTACATAAATCTACCTGGTTTAATTCACAGATGATTGACGTTGACCAACTCATCATACGATTATGATGAAACCAATTTTAAGGATTTGAACCATGGTCAGTCCTTTTTTTCTTTAACGCCGGCAGATGCTCTGAGGCATCCCGCGGGGGAGTGGGTCTCCCCAGGCGGGTATGTCGGACTCGCTGCGCCCGAAAGTTGGTAAGTGGACGCAGCTCTACCCACTAAAACCCGGCGAGTGCCACCAATGCCACCTTTGGTGAGGTGCCTCGGGTCTGTTGAGCAAACAGGGCACCTCGACGGCTAGACAGTCCCTCAGGGGACCGACGCCACCTCCACAGAGGGGTTGTCCTGCACCACAGAACAACCCCTTCCAACTTCGGGACAATACAATGGGGTGACCCTTGCCCCCTGCTCTTTTGTCCCCTATTCTTATAAGAAGGGTACTAAGAGCCTTCTCGGCTCAATTCGCTTCGCCCAAGGTTCTGGGCTCACCATAGGCTACTGAGCCCCAGCGTCACGACAAGGCCTGAACCACGGTTGGGACCATAGGCAGTCCTCTCGTGACCATGGTTACTATAGACCAGTGGTTCTTAACCGGTGGTCCGCGGACCACTCGTGGTCCCTGGAGGCATTCCAGGTGGTCCGCGAAGACTTCCGTCGATGCTTCTGGATAACAAAAACAAGCATCGAAATCGGATGGTCGTCTTTAATCATATCATATCATAAAATCATAAAAATGTTGTTTACGTTGAACAATTAGTTATACAATTGAGCAATATTTTAACAAACAAAATGTCCGTATTTATGCTCAAAGCTCTAAGGAAGCTTCTCAATTAGTCAACAGAGTACTATCCGACTTCAGTGCTGGTTTGTTGGGGTGTTAGCTATAAAGGAGTAACTGAGCCATATTTTTTTTGTAAAAAATTATCAAAACATTGGCACAAATGTATCGAGATACCATTCCTGAGAAGGTAGTTAAGCTCCATAACAACACCATGTTTAATAACCAAGAATGGTCCTTTCAGCAAGACTCGGCGCGGAGTCGAAACGCTCGATCTACCCAATCTTGATTAGAAACCAACATTCCGTATTTCATCAAAGCTTAAGACTGGCCGTCATCTAGTCCTGGAGGAGGGCCCGGTACCGGGACTCAGAGTTACAATTTGGGTTCCGGGCATGCCGGTCGACCGTCGACGCCCTCATGCGTCTCTGGGCGGTGACGAGTGAGGCGGAACACAGAGGGGAGGTGGTGGTCGCGGTGTACTTGGACATCGCGAACGTCTTCAACAGCCTCCCTCACACGGGAGGCGCTAAACTTACTTCGATGTCCCCCCGTATCTAAGGAGGCTGTTGGAGGTGTACCTCTCCGAGAGGAGGGTAGCCTGCGAGAACCGGTGTGGGTTCGTAGAGTGGTGGTGAAGTGGATGCGGTGTGCCACAGCGATCGGTTCTTGGTCCGATCCTATGGGACATCGGGTACGATCCTGCGAGGCCGCCTCCTCCCCGGGATGGGTGTCATCTGCTTGGCGGATGAAATCTTTGTGTATGCCCGTGAAGGAGGCTATAATGAGAGGGCGCAGCTGGCCGAGGCCGGGCTCGACCTCGTGGCTCGATCAGCCGCATAGAGAGATTAGGGCTTCGAGTCAGACATAAGAAGACTCAAGCCCGCTCAAGCTCTCTTCCGCGGGCTGCCCTCCAGATCACATGGGTAGGGTCAGGATATGCCCTCAATTAGTCAACAGAGTACTATCCGACTTCAGTGCTGGTTTGTTGGGGTGTTAGCTATAAAGGAGTAACTGAGCCATATTTTTTTGTGAAAAATCATCAAAACATTGGCACAAATGTATCAAGATACCATTCCGGGTCATCGCGGTATGAGTGTACCGTACGGTATCGTGGGCGGCAGCCACTGCGCTGTGACCCCCGTGGGAGGTAGTGGCGAAGATTCTTGGCGAGATGCACTCCTATCTGTCGAATAGGAGGTCACTCGGTGAGTGCACGGAATTTTGCGGGTTCGCCGACGCGCGCCTGGCGCGGCCGCCGTATGGCAAAAGCCATAGGGTGGCGGAGACTGCTCTGCGTCCGGTCCTTGAGCGATGGAAACTCAGTAAGCGCAAACCCCTCACCTGACACAGGTGCTCCGGGCATGGTTGCTTTGGTGAGCCTACCTACTTTGGTTACCTATGCTAGACGGCCCACAGGGAGCCGCTGACAGTGTGTCACGATTGTGACGCGGCGGTGGACTCGTCCGAGCACACTCTCGAGGTGTGCCGGACATGGGCGGCGCTGCGTCACAGTCTGACGTCAGTCATCGGAGAAAGGGGGCCGCGGGTGACGAATAGAGGTGCGTAGGAGGCGCTACTTAATGCGCCTTCAGAAACACCTCTGTGTTCGTGTCGGGCTCAGGATGTGAACCTGGGTCTGTATGGCACGACGTCGTGGGGACTGTTTACTAGCGGTCAGGCAGTCCCCCCCTTACGAGGAGCCTTCGCCGGGGCCAGCCTGTCGTTAAGGTGATCCTGTCTGCTGCCTGCATATCTGGGACCTTCAAAAAGCGACTGAAGGCGCTCGCAGTGGTTTTAGTTAGGATGGGCACTCCCAGGTGCGAGTCCCACATTGGGTCAGGATCTACCCGAAGATCCTGGCTGCATTTGTAAGTATTTCCCTGCGATATCAAAAAAAAAAATCTCGGCGAGATCCTTACGTTTGACGATATCCTGCGGGTCCGTCGACTAGAACAAGAGGGGATAATGTGGAGGTGGGGGGAGGATCTGGCATGGCAGTCGTATGGAAAAAGCCTAACGGCTGCTCTGCGTTCGGTGCGCCGTAAGTGCAAGCCCCCCACCTTCCGTCTCACACTGATGCTCACCGGGCATAGTTGCTTTGGTGAACACCTGTGCTGGACGGCCCATAGGGAGCCGGTGACAGTGTGTCACAATTATGGTGCAGCGGTGGAGTCAGCCCAGCACACCCTGGAGGTGTTCCCGAGATGGGCGGTGCTGTGTCGCAATCTGACATCAGTCATCGGACGAGATATAATGCCGAGCGTCATCAACGCGATGTTCGTTGACGACGAGTCCTGGATGGCGATGGTCTCCTTCTGCGAGGCAGGTATGTCCCAGAAGGCCGACGAGCAGGTGAGAGAGGAGGCGCTACTTAATGCGCCTATAGTAACTCCCATGTGATCATGTCGTGTTCAGGATGGGAACCTGGGCCCAGTATGACACGACGTCACGAGGACTGCTTGGTAGCGGCCGGGCAGTCCCCCCCTGCCGAGGAGTAGTTTGCCCTTCACCGGGGCCAGCCTGTGGCTGAGGTAATCCCTTTGATTGCAGATCCGGGATCCTCAAAAAGAGGCTGAAGGTGCTCGCAGTGGAGTGGCCGTCATCTAGTCTCGATCTTAATCCACTGGGTTATGATTTATGCTCAGTTTTAGAGAGTATGACTCACTCTAAATGCCATGGTAATTAAAGAATTTTCCCATGGAAAGAGTACTGAGTACGTGACTCTCAAAGTTTAAAGGCCTGTATTGCATATTTTTTAAATGGTTTTATATTAATGTATTAATCTAACACACTGTTAATAAATGTTACGTGCAATAGATTTCGAACAATATTTAGGGAAAGACTATGTATAATACCAATAAACCAACTGGATGGTCCCCGGCAAGACAAATATTAGGTGAAATGGTCCCTGATGACCTAAAGGTTAAGAACCACTGCTATAGACTATCCGAAACGTCGGGTATGTAAAAAACCTAATAATTCAAGATAAAATTCGTAAAAATAATTTCATTATAATATGTCATAAAACAGGTGAGCAAGTAAAGTAAGTCTTCTCCTTTTAGTTTAAATCATAAACTCGTAATACCTGCGAGCGTCCAATTTATTCCGAGGTCGTTAATTATGTGGAGGTACAAACTGGGGTCGCGCCATTGTTCCCCCCGGGACCCTTAATCCGACCGATCCCCACAAAGGCGCGTGTGTTTGTTTGCCCCTTAATTGGTCACTTCGCAAGTAATTGCGCGTTATGCAGTAATACACTTAAATGGGATATAATGAGATTATTTGTTGCCAAAATTGTAGCGTATGTGATAAGTTTATGTTTCGCATCAATATGAAAATCTTTCATTGATAAAACAAATTTTCGGTCTTAGGTTGGATGGTTCTATGAGCCATTCAGTATAACTAACAAGTTATAAATTAAAAAAAATAGTATTCCTAAAATCGTTTTAGAAATACTATTTTTTATTTTGGGCCGGGAAATGCTCTTAGGCTTAGGCATCCCGCGGAGGAGGGGGGACTTCCCAGGCGGATATGTGGAACTCGCTGCTCCCGAAAGATGGTAACCTACTACTGGTGACTGATGGTGACTACCAAATTGCACACATATTTCCTTACACATGCATTCTCTTAGGTACGTTAAACGTATCCCGCGGGCGACAAACGGGGATGTGTAGGAGGCGCTACCTAATGTACCTTCAGTAATGCCCCTGTACTCGTGTCGGACTTCAGGATGGGAACTTGGGCCCAGTAGGACACGACGTCTCGGGGACTGCTTAGTAGCGGCCGGGCAGGATTACGAGGAGTAGTCTGGCCTTCGCCGGAGTAGCCTGTCGCTGCAGGCACCACATAGGGTCAGGATCTAGCCAAAGATCCTGGCTACATCCATTAAGAATTTCTCTGCTTTATCCAAAAAGGTACGTTAAATACTGTAAGTGTACCTATTTTCCTCACATTTCTTTTTAAATTTTTGTCTATATAATTATCCTCTATAAAAGTCTATTGATAGTTATTTATAGATCACGTAAAATAGTGGAACGAAAAATAGATAGGAACCTACCAAATATGATAAAAAGTAAATGAAATAGCCAGAGCGCAACAATCAGCGGCCATTAACTATTTCCACTACAGTAGTTAAGCCCAGTGGGGCCTGATGTTAAAGCAGGTTTTGTGATATGTAGGTTTGAAGGCTATATTTGTCAACAAAGAGTTAATAACAGAGCTAATATATTTCAGGGCATGTTTCACAAGCTCCGTGAATAGGTGTTGTGTATAAAGACAGTGCAGTCTTTGTGTTAATACAAAGTCACATTTCTAGATATTCTACTTTCAATGTTATTCGCTCTTTAATATTAGGTCTTTACCTATGAAATTGCCGTTTTGAATGAAAAAAATTAAACGATTTTTTTTCATGTATTTTTTATTTGTATTAATCGAAGTAATCACCCATGTAATCAATGCATCTTTGCCAACGCAGTGGCAGTTTATTGATGTCCTTCTTTAAGAAATCAGCTGAACGGGAGGCAACAAATTCTTCAAGGTCATTTTATACTGCCTCTCGGGTATTGAATTTTTTTCCCGCCGAGAAATTATCCAAATTCTGGAAAAAGTTGTAGTCTGTGGGCGCAAGGTCTGGTGAGGAGGGCGGATGACGGAGAACTTCCAACCTCAGTTCTCGCAACTTGGAGACCGTCTGCTGTGCAGTATGAGGTCGCGCGTTGTCATGCAGGAGCAGCGGAGACGAGCGATTGGCCAATGCTGGTTGGAGATGTGCCAGCTTCTCCATCATTGTGTTCAGTTCTTCACAGTACACATCTGCAGTAATGCTCACCCCGTTTGGTAAGAAGCTGTGATGAATCACACCGGCGCTAGACCACCAAACAGTGACCATCACTTTTCTAGGGGTAAGTTTTAGTTTAGGGCATTGTTTAGGTGCTGAACCAGGATCCAACCAACTTGCTGAGCGCTTGCGGTTATCAAACTGAATCCATTTTTCATCGCAGGTAACAATGCGGTTCGAAATTCCTTCATTTGTGTGTCTGTTGAGCAGTGCAAGGCACGTCTCGACGCGTACTTCGCGCTGGCGATCATTGAGTTCGTGGGGCACCCATTTGTCAAGCTTTTTTACCTTGCCAATTTGACGCAAATGGACCAATATTATTGTTCTGACGCTAACGACGAAAGCTGCTGCTAATTCAGCCGTAGATTGTGTATCATCAGCTTCCACAATCGCCTTTAATTCGTCATTGTCGACGAAAGTCTTCTGACGACCGCGAGGTTCATTTTTCAGGTTGATATTTCCAGAACGGAAGCGAGCAAACCAATAACAGGTGGTGCGTTGGTTTGGAATGTTAGCTCCGTAAACGTCGTTGATGTTGCGTGCTGCTTGTGCCGCGTTGCTGCCACGACGGTACTCATACTCCATAATTACTCGAATTTTTAACGTATCCATGATGACGGAAAATATTGAAATGCGATGAAAATGTAAGAGTAGGCATTAAACAAATGACTACTTTTGGAAAAAGAATTCCATGTTTTTAAAATAAAATTAATTTGAAATTAGAATTATTCTTAACCAAACAAAAAATATTTTGATTTGAAATGGCCAGTTCTGCAGAACGGCAATTTCGTAGGTAGATAAAGACCTATTATAATTACTTCATACTTAGGGTTTCGTTCCTCAACGGCGACTCGCTCCCTACTTTCAAAGTTGCGAGCGTTTGTGATGATGGTGTGACGGTTGTTTGTGGCGGTGCGTGGCCTTTGTGACTATGGCGTCTGTGACGTCACAAAGGCGGCAATTACTAACCATCTGACTTGTTCTTTTTTATCGTCACCGAAACACAATCAGGCCCGACAATGCAATTACCAAAAAAACCACTTAAGTTAAATCAGTAACGCAGTAGCTTTGTTCTTGTTAATTGATCATCCTGCGTCCATCAATTAATTAATTCCCCGTTAATTTAACGACTTCTCCTCAACGCCTCCGAGGATAACTGATCTACGATAAGACCCACGAGCCTGATAAAGTCAACCGGTTCTGTCCTTCGACCTGTATCAATGGACGTGCCCGATTTATAAACCAGGTTTAGTTGTAAGCGATGTTTTAGTTACCGTTTTAAAATAGTATCGTATTTATGAGAAATTATGGTTTGATATTAAAGAAACAACGGATGCCAGTTGATTGTGATAATTCACTTTGGAGTTTATCATAATAATAATAATATCTATGGACGCTTTTTACACCACGTCAATCTGGTCCCGTGGTAAGTTTTTGAAGAACTTGTGTTACGGATACCAGACAACGGAAATATATTTAATACTTTTATACAATACATATATTTAAGATTTTTATTATATAATACACATCCATGACCCAAGAATACAGAAAACTTTTTGCTCCCGGGCCGGATTCGAACCCGCAACCTCCGGCTTGAGCGCCAACGCGCTAACCATTGGGCCACAGAGGTCGTCATATACTAGCTGTTGCCTGCAGCTTCGCCCGCGTTACTCAACTCCTATAAGTCACAGCGTGATGTTATATAGCCTATAGCCTTCCTCGATAAATGGGCTATCTAACACTGAAAGAATTTTTCAAATCGGACCAGTAGTTCCTGAGATTAGCGCGATCAAACAAACAAACAAACTCTTCAGCTTTATAATATTAGTATAGATTAGTTGGTCCCAGCGACTTCGTCTGCGCAGGATAAGATATTAGTTTTTTTTTCATAAAAACTATCCTATGTTATATAAGTAACATAGGATAGTTTTTATGAAAAAATAATGATACCTCCAATAATGTGTTTTGTACACATTATTGTTATAATATGATGATCGGTTAAGTAGTTTTCACGTGAAAACGTAACACACAAACTTACATTCACATTTATAATATTAGTAGGATAATTCCTTTAAACTATCTCGGAGACTACAAAGTATATTGTATATACGAATACCACCACCACACCGGAAATCAACAAAAAAACGATTTTTACGGCATTTCCAGCATCGCATGACAACTATATTATGAGCCCAGGTGCCACCTTCGGTATTTCCGAACCAATACGACTAACGAACCTTCAAGAAAAGAGCATACTCATATTTGAAAAGCCCGCAACGCACCGGCGAATGATGTAGCGGGTGTCTATGGATGTTGCTTTTCACTTACCACCAGGTGGAACGACTGTCCCTTTGCCCCCTCTGCTATAAAAAATACGGATAATTTAGGGTAAGTTAATTAGTAGTTGGTTAGTACAATAATAGTTTCCTATGACGCAATTATTTAATCGATTTTATTTTAATGTCCCTTCCAGGTTTACACGTCTACGACCAACTAATCTCTGTCCATTAATGATTTATCACTTAAGCTTGGCTGTATCGAACTCGACACTGGTACCTACCTACTTCATTATCTTAATTACACGTATTACTTGGGAGTGGTTTATAACGTCCAACGTTTCACCTATGGAAGAAAAAAGATCCATCTCTGTGTATGCAAAAGAGTCCATATAAAGTTAAATAAGGGTAGCGCCACAAGAGGGTCATTTTTTTAAGGGATTGTGGCCTCTTTTTCTTTTTCTTGCCACACAAGCGTTTATTTATATACATACACATCTCATCATCATCATCAGGCTCTATCCGTCCATTGCTGAACGCAGGCCTCCCTCCCTCCCTTTAATTATACACCATACGATTTAGCCCTTTATCTACATTAATGGTGCCTATCCTAAGACGTAAGATGATAGTATGTCTCGTTCAGTGTTTTACGTCAAAAGGAGGCAACCGAGCAGTCGGAGCCGGACTACCCACGTCCGTAGACATCAGCACAACCAAAAGATATGCTGATGTGTTGCCCTCCCTATCCCCCAATTATACATAATTATCTAGGGATAATGAACATAGAATTTTGGGAATACAGTTTCAAATATGTTTAGGATTCCAATAATATTCCTAAATATATATTTCTATAATTTATTTACGTTTTTCTACTTTTTTTTTAACCTTTTCACGCCTAAACCATCGTTATAATATATATAATATAATGTCAGGAAATCCACAACTCGATTTTTACGGCATTTTCTGCCGCGTACCACTATAATGAACCAGTGGCCACCTACGGTATTTCTGAACCGATACGACTTAGGGACCTTCAAGAAAAGAGCATCATATTTGAAAGGTAACGCACCTACTAATGATGTAGCGGGTATCTATGGATGTCGCTTATCACTTACCACCAGGTGAAACGACTGTCCGTTTGCCCCCTCTTCTATAAAAAACATTCAGTTAGAGTATTTCACAAACAAGGTTAAATAAATAAAACTAGGAAGAACTCATATATATCAGATAGTTTACTTTATCATATTTATATGAAGAAAATTCACTTAATATATTAAAAAAGTAGCAAATGAAGAAATTTTAACAAAAGGGACAGGTGGTGTTAAATTATGAACCAGACAATGTTATAATTAAATTATATCAAAATTAAAATGACTTGATAATGAACCGAGTGCTGAATGATTAAGTGGGTGTTAAACGTTCTTAATTATTTGTCGTTAATTTGTGAGGGCGTGAGGGATAGCCATTTAATTAAATAACTTAATTATCACGAAAAATCATTAATCAAATACATATTATGACCAAAGGGTTTGCCCGTGTTTATGATTTGCCTTTGCTTTTGGTTTAAAAAAAGCATGTCTGTTATTGAAAGAGGCAGAGGACAGACAGAGGCTGATAATGATAATGTATTACATAAATATTGTTTTATCAAATTTATACTTGTATGAATAATAAAGGTTTAGGTAAAAAACAACACCGGTAAATTTCATAATGAAACCATAGTCCATTTCAATATTAGTATTTTTCATGTCACCACTACCTGCACCAGGCGACCATAATTCTACCATAATAGTAGTAGTTGTAGTATTATTTCTAGTGTAGGCTCGTATTTTTTCAAGACACGTATATTTTGTTACGCCAGCATTACCTAATTACGACGTTCACGAGAGCGAAGCCGCGGACACAGTTATGTCGGGGCACGCTACTGTCGCATAACAGTTTATTTGTGACAGTAACTTTGTGTGTGAATTCAGTTTTTATATTGTATTTGTGAGGACATTGTTTTAGGAAAACTACAACTCCTTTGTGTTGATACAAGTAAGACGGTGTTTCTATTGGTAGGTACACCTACTACCAAGTGCTTCGGTTTCATTTACTCCTTGTTTATGGTTGATTGTTTATGCTAGCCGCTATTAATAAAAAAACAGGGATATAAGATAGCATAGATTATTTATTACCGGTGGGAGGGAAGCGCTGTGCCGCGCTCCCGGCTGCATGGGTACCACCATTTTGCTTGTTTCTCCCATGAAACAGCTTTGCTGTGTTTCGGAGAGAAGAGCAAGACAGGCAGTGTAATTACTGGCACCGAGACTTAACATCTTATGTCTCAGGATAGGCAACACATAGATGAGTTGCCTGGGCTCGTTCTAGGTAAACTAGTTTATGTTCATGGGCGACGTCGACCACTTACCATCAGGTGGTACGTTTGCCCGTTTGCCTATCCAACTAACAAAAAAAGATTAAAATAATAATTTAAAACCAATAAAAATGTATTAGAATATGTTCTTAATCCCTAATAACAATAAAAAAGTAATATTACCTGAAAAATACAGTTAATGAATTATATTATATATTAGCATAAACAAATTGTACATAATAATAAAACAATTTTTTACGGTTTATCGCGGTTTATTAAGATTTTTACAAGCCCGACGTTTCGGATACTTTACAGCAACCATGGTCACGGCTTCTACCACCTGCTTGGGATCCCATTATTAAAATTATCAAATCAAAATCCAAGCATAATATGTCACAGATTAAAGATACAGTTAGCACTTTCTGCGTAGATAGGACTGACCAAAATATTGATGTATCATAGGGTAGTTTCGAATAACTTTGTAATAATAGGACGTATGACACCTCAGTCCTCCCGTGACCATGGTTGCTGTAAAGTATCCGAAACGTCGGGCTTGTAAAAATCTTAATAAACCGCGATAAAATCCGTAAAAAATTGTTTTATTATAATGAGTGAAATTCGCGTAAACATTAGAAAACAAATTGTACATATTTAAATAAGTAAAATGTTACAAGGCATTTGATAGGTACATAATATGTAAATAATATGACTAGTTATATATCTAGTAAGAACGTCAAATGTCAATAACGTATTCAACTATTCACGCAACACCGCAAAAATCTGGCGAGAGCATGCAACATCGCACTTACATCACTCGCCGCGCCTGCCGCCGCTATGAATGCGACGTTGCCGCTTCGCGCGACACCGCTCTCGCAGCTCTCCGGCATCCGCGCCCGCCGCCCGCAGTCTCGCTAGAGCGCTCAACGTTTGTCCACGCAAAAATGGATTCTAGCTCCTATTCCTGCGAAATATGGCCAAAGCTCGAAATTGACACAGACAACGACGCGTGTACTAAAAGATTCAACTGGAGCTCAGCAGCGACTATCAAACTTATAGAAGCCTACGAAAAAGAGTGTAGAGAACTATGGGATGTCAAAAATCCGCTACACAGAAATAGAGCGGCTAGAACGGTGAAATTAGAATACTTGGCGTCAAAATTTACCACGACAGCGGACGAGATCAGTCGGAAGCTGCACAACCTAAGATCGCAGTTTAATAACGAGTTGAGGAAAATAAAAAAGAGACATATTGGAGATGGTGGTTTGCAGGGGGCCAGTGGGTGGGACTTCTTCGACATGTTCCTGTTCCTGGTGCGAGAGCCATCCAACGACCCCCTGGACGGAACATCCGTTCCGATCGAGACTGTCAACATCGAGGTAAGCGATATAATGACGTACGATTGCGCTGACAGTTGGTACAATTTTGTTGTTTGACAGTTAAATATGTCTGCTCGAATCGGGCGCACCATTTATTTATTTTATTTAGGTACATGAAATATTGTCATATTTCATGGTTATAAGCTCTATGTTGTTTTTAAATACATAAGTATAAGTTGGTTTCATTATTGAAATAGGATTTAAATTTTTGAAAGCTTATTATAAGTATGTTTACTTGTTTTAAAACATTGACAAATAAAACCTAACATTAGATACGGTAGTCTTAAATACCATTTAACAAATTTTCCTTATCTCTAACTTTAGTGTCTGCGCGTCAATATAGGCACCTACTCCGTGGTTAATCCTGTTTTTCTTCAAGATTGTTATAGAATTTGCCCATTCAACTTTTATCGTTGGTTACTGGAATTATGTACTGTTTTGAATACAAAATATGGTCCAATTTAGTTGAGTTATATGGTTCGTTTGAATTTTTTACAAAAGGTAAAAGCGGTAATATTTCCGTCACCTCTTCTTTTAAGAATTAATATTTATAATAATTTTAAAAAAATAACTATTTTTATGTCCTAACTATGAATATTTTACAGAAATCATAATATTATAAATTATAATGAAATTAAAAATACCAGTCCTTAAGATTGAACTAGTCGACGGCGTGAAGTCTAACAAAATGATTGCTATCTCACCTGACATAGTGCGCGAACATGCGTGCTAGAATGAAATGCACAATGATTCATTCCGAAAATGTCCTTTTAGCAAAACAGTTATTATAGAAAAACTATTAAGTGTATCTTTTAAAAATAAATTTATTTCTACTTTTGAATAACAAAACTATGTCTGTACGGGTTTTATTTTTGAGCTTTCGTGCTCTGTATACTATTTGTTTTCGTCCAAAGTTGGGCTAAAATCAGTGTTGAAATACGAAAGTTTAGAAGCTTGTATTTTTTAAATGTATATTTTTTTTACAGTTTACATACAGACATATATAATGACGATATCAAATTTATATTATACTTAGTTTTTCGTGGTCAACGTCAAACATTGTGGTAATTACTGTTCTGCGTTTGTATGGAAAGATGAGCGACTTGTGTAACCTTAAAGTGCAAATTTATAAAGTTTTTTAGTACAGAATTGGACATATGATGTAACATTCAGTTTTTAAAATAAAAAGTAATTGTTTTTTATTTTCTTATCGCCTATTGCTTTATGCGCAAAAAAATATTATGATCCCCTGAGTTCTATTGGTTCGCTCGTGATCATTCGTGATCTCCATTGCTATGCTGCAAACCTAGTACATTAAATGGAGCCAAAGTAATAAAAATAGATTTTGACTGTTCATGCTGTTTCTGAAGGTTGTCTCACACTCCATATCATCATAGATGGCGTGCGAGGAAAAGAAGGCAAAGTATTTAATTTACCGGTTGGAGGGATGCTCGGCCCTCCTGTCTACACCACCACCATCCACAACCATCTTGCTTCTGCTGTGGTATAGTGTCTCTGTGTTCCGGAAAGAAGGACAGGACAAGCAGTGATTACTGGCACCTTACGTCTCAGGGCAGGCAACATACGCATGTGGTCGTGGACACAGCTCTACCCACTAAAACCCGGTGAGTGCCAACAATGCCGCCTTTGGTGAGGTGCCCCGAATCTGTTGAGCAAACAGGGCAGTACGTCGACGGCTAGTCAGACCCGCGAGGAATCAACGCCAACTCCACAGAGGGGTTGTCCTGCACCACAGAACAAGCCCTTCCAACGACGGGACAGTACAATAGGGTGAGGTTCCCATCCTCTCCCCTTGTCTGTCCCATCTCCTTATAAAAGGGGAACAAAGAGCAGCCCCGTCGGTTCACTTGGCTTCGCCCAAGGTGCTGGGTTCACCTTAGGCTACTGAGCCCCACCGCCACGACCGGACTTGAACCACGGTGGGCCGTATTAGTCTCCTGGGCCATGTAGGTCCCTTGAGGGACTGACTAGCCGTCGAGGTGCCCTGTTTGTTAAACAGATCCGGGGCACTTCACCAAAGGCGGCATTGGTGGCACTCCAATAGTTTTAGTGGGTAGAGCTGCGTCCACCTTACCACTTTTCGGGCGCAGCGATACCACACCCACATGCCTGGGAAGACCCAGTCTCCCGCGAGATGCCTCAGAGCATTTCCCGGCCTAAAAGAAAAAAAAGGATAACGTTTAGGATGACATAGGAGTATAACGATTAGCCACTGAAGCGTTCTGTAAAATCCCGTTATAGGTTTACACCCTGAGCTTGCTCGATAATTCCATTACCATGTGTTAGTAGTTAGTGCGTGAGGCGTCGGACAACTACTAAACATCCTATCGATCGCTTGTAATTTAATCAACATGTGGCCAGATGATGTTGGCCTATATTCGCTTCGTGCTTTAAGAACTTGTTACTCTAATTTTGAGTTAGACAGTAGGGATAGAATAGGAACATAATAATTTTCTAATATACGCAAATTTCATAAATTTTTTTAGGGATATGCCGATTTATTAAGTCCACACATGATGCCGTAAAGAATCCGTCGGGCATGTGTAAATCTAAATTAACCACGACAAAATATAAAAGTTATTTCATTATAAGGTTTTATAATAATACTAGTGGCACCGACAGACGTTGTCCTGTACATTTTTTGTGATTCTAAACGATTCTCTAATCCACTTGAACACACAAAAAAATCATCAAGATCAGTCCAGTCGCTTAGAAGGAGTTCAGTGACTTACACACGTACAGAAGAAGAATAAAGATATAATTATCATGAATGCTACTAGTTATGTACTTAGGTGAAGATTAGAAACTAAATTAATTTTACCGGTGGGAAAGTGATGATGGTATTTTAAAACTTTTAAATGCATGTCAACACCCGAAAAAATATGTAATTTGGTATAATGAATAGACAAAAAGGCAATACACAAAAATACACTCTCAGTAGCACAGAATGCCTTTGTGTGGGTGTGATTAAGGGCCTCCCCTCTGGTCGGATGACCGTGCCAATTTTCACGGTTTCAACTACAAACGAACAGTTAAACTTTGTTTTTGCCGTTTCGACTAAGTCGAGTTTTAATTTTATGACTTTTTGTTTTCTACCGTTTCGATTTTTATTTCGATTGAGGCAATCTTTTTTCCTGACTTGAATCAGATTATATACTATAGCATAAAAAAATTGATTAATTGGCCTTTGCCTATGAGCTACCGTTTGTTTTTAAAAAAGAGGCCAAGATGTCTTGTCCATGTCTGCCTTGTGGCCTTCATCCACCTGGGATACCATAATATATTTTACAATACGCAACCTTTTCTGGCAATGCAAATAAGTATCGTGGTACGCTAAGACAGGCATGTAGTACAAAGCTCACTACTTCCCTGATTAGAACTATGTAGCTATTCGCATGATTTCACCTGGCAAAAAAAAAAACAAAATTTTTTCCCAAAATGAAAAAAAAATTAAATCCTACCTACAAGATTACTGCGTCCAATCAAACAAACCAGCTCTTCGGCCTGGTTATTTTGTATGTTGATTGAATAGAACGTACGAACGAAATAAACGGGTAGACGAGCCACCTGATGATAAGTGGTCAGCGTCGCCCATGAACATAAGTTAACCTGGAACTAGCCCAGGACACTTATTCATGTGTTGTCTATCTTGACACGTGAGATGTTAAGTCTCGGTGCCAGTAATTACACTGCCTGGCCTGCCCTTCTCTCCGAAACACAGCATTTTCCCTCCGGTAAAAGATAGTACAGATATAATTTTTCCAATCAGCTGGCAGAATTTCAAGCAGAAGAGGAATTGGAGTTCGGCACAGCAGCCCGGGAGTGGCAGTCAAGTTCACCGTCCAGGAACCACAAGCCGCCGGTGAGGGTGGCGGCGTCAGCACCACCGCCCCTACCACCCAGCGCCCATCCCATGTTTTGGCCTGATGAGCCCCAGCCGAAGATCAGGCCGGGGGTTAATGCTGATGAGTGTCAGGTAGAAACAAATCATGCTTTTTATTATGGATATTGTTTTTATCTTAGATCCGAATTTATCATGATAAACAGTTAGACGAACAACTCAACAAAATAATGATCTAAATAATATGATAAATGATTTTAAAAGTGTGCTTATTTAAAAAGATATTTAGCATCCCTTTACTAGCTGTTGTCTGCAGCTTTGCCTGCGTTAACGTAGTAATTCATCCGTACTCGGACAGATGTATAATATTTTTTTATAGCCTGTCAGCTCACATATAATGTGGCTTTCTAATGGTAGGTACAAGAACTTTCAAAATCGGTTCTGTTGAGATTACCCTCTATAACCACACAAACTCACAATCTTTACCTAATTACCTATAATATTAGTATAGAATTAATTATACATTACTGGCAAGATGTGAGCGAGGCTATTTAATCACGTTCTTATTGTTTCAAAGGCACCCTGTTCTGTCCCACTAAAACGCCAGTAGCTATTTGCATTCAAATTCCGTTTTTCCAATTAAATGCACCATTAATTGCCTCATTTCTTTGCTCCCATCCAAGGCAGCTAATTGGTAATCACCATGTTCCGTATGGTCATTTTCTCTAAGTGACATACACCACACCATTAAGACACCTCAAAAAAATTACTGCCCTTTTGTGCACAACAGACGGTACGGTCAGAAAAAAAATTGAATTTGAGATGTATGTAAATCACTCATTTTAGTACATAATATAATATACTTAATTATTGAAGATATGGAACTGATTAATAACTTGCCTACACGGGAGAAAGTCTCGGTACGGTCCGAAAAGCAGCATACCTGTTGGCTGTTGCTAATTAGTGTCCCTACTCTAGTACTCTAAGGTCAAGGTAGGAAGAAAAAACTTATTCTGAAACAAGACTTCGTCTGAGAGAAGACTTTAATTTCCTTTTTTCCAGATATTCGGAGACTTCGTTGCTTCCGAACTGCGCACTCTCCGCTCTGACGAGTCGAGGAAGCGGTTGAAGCGGATCATCCAGAAGGCTATCCTCAAGATCGGGGAGGAGGAGGACGTGAACATCATCAGCGGATAGCGCCGGGGCCCTCGGTCTACCCCTGAGATGGTGGACAGTGCTTGTGGATAGTAGATGACTGAAATACTTTTAGGGAGGGATGTGGTGTGTCGTTGTCTGCATATCACCATTCTGCTTATTATTTCGTCAAACGGATTTGCTCTTTCGCAAGGTAGACAGGGCACTGAGACTTACCATCCTACATCTCAGGCAACACATGAATAATGTTATATAGCCGCTATATTGAATGAAGATGCTTTTTTTTTCTTTTGCGCTGGGAAATGCTCTTAGGCATCCCGCAGAGGAGGGGGGGGACACCAGGTGGGTAAATGGGACTCGCTGCGCCCGAAAGATGGTAAGGTGGACGCAGCTCTACCCACTAAAACCTGGTGAGTGCCACCAATGCCCCCTTTGGTGAGGTGCTCCGGATTTGTTAGTAACAGGGCACCTCGACGGCTAGTCACTCCTCCAAGGGACCGACGCCACCTCCACAGAGGGATTGTCCCGCACCACAGAACAATCCCTCCCAACGTCGGAACAGTGCAATGGGGTTCTAATCCTCGCTCCTTGTTCCTCTTCTTATAAGCAGCTCCCTCGGCTCAATTTGCTTCGCCCAAGGTGCTGGGTTCATCTTAGACTACTGAGCCCCACCGCCACGACAAGGCTTGAGCCATAGTTGGGAATGGACACGCTATTTTTAGAGTATTTTAGTATTTAAATAGTACGTATTGCTTGCCATATAGGTCTATTTCTATTTTTTTTTTATTTTTTTTGTCTATTTGGGAGTTCACACCTTAGAAATACAACTTTTTACGGACACTGTCCTCCCGTCACCATGGTTGTTGTAAAGTATCTGAACGTCGGTATGTAAAATTTGACTGGATGCTAACAATCCCCACCCTGTACAAATGTTTGTGTGATGAGCATGATCATTTGTTCTGTGTCTGGGTGTAATTTATCTATAATATGTATGTATTTAGAAATATGTAAATATGTATCAGTGGTCTGGTTACCATAAGAATAGGCTCTGTCTAGTTTGAGATCAGATGGCCGTGTGTCAGTTGTAATAAAAAAAAAGAAAAATAAGTCTATAAAAAGTAGTATTATAGCAACAACATTTGCATTTAAATAAATACTTATTATAAAATTTATTAGCGTCAAGAATAAGGACACTCAGTATACCTAATATTATCTGTGATAGATGAACTTTCTTTCTAAAAATATCACATTACTGAATAAAAATAAAGGATTGTGTATTTTGTGTATAATATTGTTATTGATAAACAATAAATATGTTGTTTAATATATAATGTCAATAGTAATTAAAATTAATGTTATTTATTAATTACATTCAATTGTAATTTGTCATAATCATCATCTCGTTTACATCCAGTTCCTTATAATAAATATAAAGAATCAGCTTCGTCTCTCTTTTATTTCTTTCTCTTGTTTAAGCGTTTGACAATAAAATTCCTGTGCTAAGTACATTACTTTTATAGTTCTTAACATACGTTTAAAAATGTTTTTTTTTTAGAGATTATGCACCAAAATGCATGGTTAACCGCAGTTTAAGAAAAATGTGGCATTTGCATAAAATGTTCTATTTTCTTATTGTTTTTGGAATTTTATTTATGTACATTTTTTAGAGAAATAATATGTGTATTATTTATAATAAACGATACGAATTGTATACACTTATAGTAAATATAACATTACTACTACTGATTGTAACAATATTTAAAAATATATACAGTCTAATAATCTGTTTTGGTATCTATATTAATCAGAGTTCTCTTTGCACGCTAAAAAATATTTTACGAAAAATTTCCCCAGAGTAAGTAAAATAGGGAATGGAGGCTTGCATAAAATTCCGTATCTTTTTTTAACCAAAACGAAACCGTCTCGTTTAGTTTCTCTTATTTTTGAACATGTTCTTTCACACAATAATATAATATTATAATAATATTATAACATAGTTTTGGAGATTCTATCTATATATATATATATATATATATATATATATATATATATATATATATATATATATATATATATATATATATATATATATATATATATATACATAAGGGTTAAAGTTGCAAATCCCCGGTGAATTTTCTCCAAGTGAGCCCGAACAAAAAACAAGCGCCGACTTTTACTTTACGAGCGTACTTGGCGCTGGCACTTCGGCGACGTCTCCCTCGCACCCACACCACCTTGTATCTGGCGTCTCTCTCGCACGGGCGTCGACCCGGCAAGAGCATCATTACTCGAAGTCACATACGCAGATACCAATATTGAGACAGAATAGGTTGAAAATAAAAGTCTTAAAAATCGATATTAAAATTTCATTATAGGAAAAATTAATATTTAAATTACATATAAAAACTTTTTTCTGAAATTTTATCAATTTGTTCTTGCAGTGTTTTCTCATTGTCTTTGTGAGGTTTTTAACTTGTTTTTAATTATTATCCAATTCTACTTTTTCTACTACTGAGTCTCATTTGCTACCTAATAATGCTTCTAACGCCAAAACAGACTGCTTCATTATTAATTAATTAATCACATCGTCTCTACAGTCTCTATTTATTTCTACACTATCTCATTCTAATCACCAGGGCCGCATGGCACATGAGATGATGAGTCGTGGCTTGGCACATAAACATTGTTTTAACACATTGACTTGCTAAATACGTCTCATACATATATTAATGTTAGCTATTAGAACCTCCGCGGTAGAAACGTGTTAGATCAAAGCGAAAACAATACTTGCACAGAGTATAGATATAATATAGTCAGGGGCGGACTGTGAATTTGTGAGGCCCTGGGCTACTTGGGACCCCACCTTATTTACTAATGGCCATGTTGTATACAAAACTAATTTCTATAAAAGGTTGGTAATGAGAAAATAGGAGGCTAATGTCACGACTGCCAAAATTGTAAAATGTGGATTTTGGATATTTGCAACATAGAATAGGGCCCTTTATATCAACGGGACCTTGAATATAGTAAAGCTATACTAAGTAAACTTATTATTTTCTAATACACAACAGCAACCATGGCTGACTTAAAACACCGTCGCTACACTAAGTCTGTAATCTGTGAACATAGTCTAGACAAAGCTCGCCATTTTATTAGATTTGAAAAAACACAGATGCTCGCAAAAGAACACCAATTCCAACTTTCAATAGAAAAATCCAAATTTCAATAGAGAAGATGGCTGGCTCTTACCACCTGCTTGGGATCCGATTATTAAAATAATTAAATCGAAAACCAAGCATAATATACCACAGATTAAAGATGCAGTTAGCACTTTCTGCGTAGATAGGACTAAGCAAAATATTTATGTATCATAGGGTAGTTTCGAATAACTTTGTAACGTTAGGACATCTGTCACCTCAGTCCTCCCGTGACCATGGTTGCTGTAAAGTATCCGAAACGTCTGGCTTGTAAAAATCCTAATAAACCGCGATAAAATCCATAAAAAATTGTTTCATTATAAAAAGCTATAGGTACTACAAAAATGTCGTGTTGATGTAGCAATGTTCGATGTGGCAGATTTTGAACATAAATGAATTTGTAAACATCATTTGCTTCTGTTTTATGAAACTGTCCAGAATTTTAAATATTCGTTGATAAACTGTTAACTGAATCAAAAAACACTATAAAATTGGGAATCTGATAAACATCTCTAATAGAAAAAATATCAAACGCTTAGAAAACTGGTAGTATTAAATATTCCTACACAATATGATAATCAAATATATTAAACTAGCTGCCCGCACAGACTTCGTTCAGTCAAAATTAAAAAAAAAAATCCGTTCTTAGCTGACCTCTACATGGCAAAAGTAATATTCCTACCAAATTTCAAATCTCTAGGTCTTAAAGTTCCAGAGATATCGTGATATATATATATTTAAAAAAAAACAATTTAAGAAACGTTGTCGGTTCTAAAATAAACATGAAAAATATTTTCTGCATAACAAATAAAGGATAGAGCAACAAAGTAACAAAAGCAGAAGAGGCCTATTTGTAAACGACAGTTTTAGAACTACAATAGATCCTAAAATAAAATGACAAAAGTTTTCGTAGAACATTATCGCGAATCCATACAAGGACTTGGAATACAATAGAGTGGCCAATATTAATATATATTTTTGTCCAAGACGATATATCGTGAACAGAAGAAAAGACGAGCCACATAAACGAGCTTATACATCTAAATAGTTAACCTGGCGACATAAAAGTTGCTTCTTTCCACGGAAGATATAACGATGTGATATCCATGCAGGCGGGCGCGTGGTACCTGCTTCTGTTTCAGGAACACACCAACTTGCAAGGAAATAAGCAGATAGTTACCCACCCAGGCGTAGTTTACCAAGTGTGCCACAACCACATTTACTGTATTCTCTATCCTTTAAACTGTAGATACTCCTTTTTTATTCTTTAATGCCTGGAAATACTCGAGGGCATCCCGCAGGGGAGTGAGTCTTCCCAGGTTATGTGGGACTCGCTGCGCCCGAAAGCTGGAAAGTGGACGCAGCTCTACCCACTAAAACCCGGCGAGTGCCACCAGTGCCGCCTTTGGTGAGGTGCCCCGGATCTGTTGAGCAAACAGGCCACCTCCACAGAGGGGTTGTTCCGCACCACAGAACATCCCCTCCTAACGTCAGGACAGTACAATGGGGTGAGGTTCCTGTCCTCGCCCCTTGCCCCCTGCTCTTTTGTCCCCTCTTCTTATAAGAGGGGTACAAAAAGCCCCCTCGTGTCAATTCGCTTCGCCCAAGGTGCAGTGGCTCACCCTGGGCTACTGAGCCCCACCGCCACGACAAGGTCTGAACCATGGTGGGGTTAAACTGTACTCCTAGCATAACATTGAGGTTCATAGAAAAGTACTAGCTGTTGCCCGCAGCTTCGCCCGCTTTAACTTATATTTACAGCCATATACGGATTGATGATGATTATCTTTATAGCCTAAGTTACTCCTTATAACATCAGCTATTTGTCAGTAAAAGTCCCGTGAAAATCGGCCCAGCCGTTTCCAAGATTGTTCGAATACATCTGAGGCCTCTTTTCAGCAGTAGGAGATTAGAATATAGAATAGTAATGAACCAATTTGAAATACTTAAAGAAAAGTATGTTTGTGCAATTCGCACACGACAGAAGTGAAACTTCAATGTAGTAACAGTAGCCTATTTTTGTAGACGCAGTGACGCGCGAATTGCTATATGTCCGAGGCTATATTATGCATATCCTATGTGGGACATACGAGAGTGGTGTGTATACCCAAACTAAAACCACTGCGAGAGCCTTCAGCCGCTTTTTGAGGGTCCCGGATCTGCATGCAACAGGAGCACCTCAGGAACAGTATGGCCCCGGCGAAAGGCCACAGCCCGGCCGCTACTAAAGCAGTCCCCCCAGTGCCATACTGGGCCCAGGTTCCCATCCTGAACTCGACACGAGCACAGGGGAGTTACTGGAGGCGCATTAAGTAGCGTCTCCTACGCACCCCTATTCGTCGCCCGCGGGAGGAGGCCTTATGGGAGCCTCCTCTCTAACCTGCTCGTCAGCTCCTTCTGGGACATTACTGCCTCGCAGAAGGAGACCATCGCCATCCAGGACTCGTCATCGCCGAGCATCGCAGTGATGACACTCGGCAGATACAAGTCCACTCCGAAGACCGCTGTCAGACTGCGACGAAGCATCGCCCATCTCGAGCACACCTTGAGGGTGTGCTGGGCCGAGTCCACCGCCGCGCCACAATCATGACACACTGTCAATGGCTCCCTGTGGACCGTCCGGCACAGGTACTGACCAAAGCAACCATGCACCGAGAGCATCTGTGTCAGACGGAAGGTGAGGGGTTTGCGCTTACGGCGCATCCACCGCTCAAGGACCGGACGTAGAGCAGTACACCATGCACCGTACGTTGCCATACTCCGGATCGTAGTATTTCAAATAACTGTCATAGTAACAGACAACAGTAGCATAAAAGAGAATGAGATAAACATACACTACCAGAAGTGTTAGAATAAATATAAGGCTTATTATTATTTTTATAATATTTTAGCAAGCTACAAATTATTTTGTATTTTAGTCTAATAATTCTAAGATATCAATTACATTTAAAATACTTATAACAATAATTTAAGATATCATAAAACACCTATTATTTAGATTCCAAGTCCACTAAGAACAATAATAATGACGTATAGGTAAGTTTTATTTAATTGTAAAAGTTTCACCCCACCAACGAGAAATTGGAAAACGCAAATGAACAACAAAAAAATTATGTAGGTGCTTAGCATGGATGCTATTTGATAAACTTTTATGTATTCTTTATCTTACATAAAAAAATATTAATATCTAATTTAATACATATTATATACATCTTAGACATGGGTGGCTTATCTCTATAAGGGATCTCTCCTAGCAGAACCTACGTGAAGATAGTCTAGTGGCTATAATAGTCGAGATGGCTACACCGAAAGCTGTTCCACCTGAGAGTAAGCAGCAATGTCACACACGTCGATGACTATTTCATTATCATCATCATCATCATGGGTGCCATCTTCATATTGAAGTTTGGAGGTCAGCTTTCGGTACTCCATCCGATCATGGGATATTTTCTTCATCTGGTAGTAGTATCTTAGTAATTACCATTTCACGGACCACTTACTCAAGTGTTTTCTATTTTTTTCTCTTTTTTTTTCACAAATTTCTCTATGCCCATGCGTAGAGAATATCTCATGAAAAAAAAAACTGGTTATTAATATAGCCTTTATTAATAACCGGTTTTTATATATAAGTACCCGGATGACCGAGCTTTGCTCGGTATTTTTTTTTTTAAATAAAATGACATTTTCTAAAAATGATTCCTAGCTAGATCGATTTATCGCCCCTGAAACCGTCTATATACTAAATTTCATGAAAATCGTTGGAGCCGATTCCGAGACTCCAATTATATAATATATATTATATATATATACATATATATATATATATATAAGAATTGCTCATTTAAAGATATAAGATAGAGCCTATATAACCAGTTTTTTTGACGTGACAACGTCTTTCTTATAATTCGATGGAGCCGGCTGCAAGAACGAAAAAACATGACGTATGCGGCGTTACCTCACTGTGAGCGTTCCATTTTCTTATGACGTTGTCACGTTCAACTATCGTCAGTAAACCGACTTTACAGACAACCGATTTTTTTTCATGAGAAATTTCTCTATGCCCATGAAAAGTGATATAATTTTCCCGCCTTTTCGGAATATAGGTAAGTTTATAGTCATGGCATTCAATACTAAGGTCTGGAGTGTTCCTGTTTGGATTGCGGGTACATAATTAGCTTAAACAGGTTCCAAGCTTACGGCCTGGACCTAAGGGCAGTGTGCACGTCGCTGCCTCAGGTATACTAACAGGCGTTCGCGGATTTGCCTTACATATTATTATGATAATTAAATTTCAAGCCTTAATCAAGCATTGGCGTGTACAGTTTTAAAAAGAATTACTACAGATTATAATATTAGATTTGCAAAAAATACTCAAGACAACATTTATATAATATAAAAATGTAGCTTTTACTCTCGCTTTCACTCACCCAAAAATAAAGTAAAATGCAAGAAAAAATATTGCATTTTATTTTATTTCGACTGGCATAGTTCTGGAACTATACTAGATAGATAAGCGCGTTCAAAAAAAAAAACTTTTCAGTTTTATTATATTGAAAATATCCATTAATCTTGTCATATCGTTTGTAGTTCATAGGAACTTTCATTATGGATACCAGACAACGGAATAAATAGTCCGCTGTGTATGTCTAAAGACTAAACCACTGTCAAAATTTAATTCTTATACATATTGTACTTTCTCCTGTCACGATAAATGATCGCTATTTTGTCTGCAATGCCAACAAGCCAAGTGCTTTTTTATGCCATTAGGAGGTAACCGAGAAGTCGGAGCGTTATGGTGACTACCGACGCCCATAGACCACCAGAAACTCACGAAACGCGACAGCGTAGCTGTCACTGTTACTTGAGGCCGGTGTTATCTAATCTAGGCAAGTCAAGATTATTTTTGACCGGATCGCTCGCGCTTGTTTTGTTATACGGGGTGCACAGGGAGGGGGGAGGGTTACTACTCTGTCGTGCACCTCGGGGATAGCCTTTGGGAGCTGTTCGACCTCTGCCTACTGGCCCTACAGTTCCCAGGGGCCTGGATGGAGGGTCAGCTCTGCTTGCTACCAAAGGCAGGGCGGACCCCGGACTCGACTTTGGTGGTGCGACCGGTGGTATAGCCTCCCGGTTTACTGGAGAAGGATCCGGGACCGGGACTCTCAGAGTCCCAATTTGGGTTCTGGGCACACTGATCGAACGTCAACGTCCCCAAACGCCTTGGGGCGATTAAGGACGGGTGAGGCGGAGCACGGAGGGAAGGTGGTGGTTGCGGTGTCACTGGACAGCGCGAACGCCTTTAACAAGCGCTGAACTTCTTCAGGTGCCTTCGTATCCTACGAGAACCGGTAGGGGTCCGTAGAGTGGCAGCGAATCGGATGCGGTGTCCCACAAGGGTCGGTTCTGAGTCCGATCCTGTGGGACATCGGGTACAACTGGGTCCTGCGAGGCCGCCTCCTTCCCAGGAAGGACGCCTTCCCTCGTGTATGCCCGGGACGGGGCTATAAGGAGGTGGTGCGGCTAGTCAAGCTCGGGGTCGACCTCGTTATCAGCCGCATACAGAGGTTAGGGCTTCCGGGTCGAAGGGAGGAGGGTCAGGATGAGCTCCCATATCTATCTAGGGCTCATCCTTGACGGTGGGTGAACCTTCATCACACATTTCTCAATTTTGGAGCTGAAAGTCGTGAAGGTAGCAAGTGCGCTGGGCAGACTCCTCCCGAACCTCGGAGGACCCAGCACCGCCTGCAGGCAGCTATGCTCCGGTGTCTGCCGGAGTATGGCGACGTATGGTGCATCTATCTGGGCTGGTCACCTTATGACCTTATGACCTTATCGCGGTAAGAGTGATTCGGGGGTACCGTACGGGCGGCACCCCCAGCCCTGGCCGGTGACCCCCCGTGGGAACTAGTGGCGGAGGTTCTTGCCGAGAACCTATCATTGGACGGGATCCTACAGGTTCACCGACTAAGGCAAGAGACGTTAATGCGGAGGTGGGTGCAGGACCCAGTGCGGCAGCCGTATAGCAAAAGCCTAACGGTTGCGTCAGGTCCTCGAGCGGTGAATGCGCCGTAAGCGCATAACCTTCCGTCTGACACAGGTACTCGCCTGGCTTGGTTGCTTTAGTGAGTACCTGTGCCGGACGGCCCACAGGGAGCCAGTGACACGTGTATAACGATTCTGGCGCGGCGGTGGACTCGGCCCAGCACACCCTCGAGGTGTGCCCGAGATGGGTGATACTGCGTTGTTGTGTGCGATCTGACATCTGAAGGGGCTTGTCTTTGCCGAGCGTCACCACCGCGATGCTCGGTGACGAACTAGTCCTCGAGCTGGACCTGGACTTCTGCGAGGCAGTAAGGGTGAGATAGGAGGCCGCCGACGAGACCAACCCCCGCGAGCAACGAATGGTGCCTAGGAGGCGCTACTTAATGCGCCTCTATTAACGCCCCTGTGCTCGTGTCGGGCTTAAGGATGAGAACCTGGGCTCAGTATGACATGACGACACGCTACTAAGCAGTGACTGCTTAGTAGCGGCCAGGAAGTCCCCCCTTACAAGGAGTAGTCTGGCCTTCGCAGGCAACTCATTCCTACGTTACCTATCCTGAGACGTAAGAAGTATATGGCGTCGGTGCCAGTCACACTGATTGTCCTGACCTCCTCCCCGATATACAGCAAAGCTGTACGGAAAAAATAAACGGCATGGTGATACTCCTGCAGACGAGCGCGAACTAGGGCAACTTTACCACCAGGTCTTTAAGTCTCGCTTATCATTTAAATAAAAGTCTGTGGTAAAGCTTATTTGACATTTCGTTAACAGGCTTCCAAACGAAACAAATCACAAGGAATAGGAATTTTGTGAGAAATATTACGTTTTCCTTCAAAAAACCTACCTTGGCATATTTCCTCATTTAACGGTGGGAAAAATCCTGGTTGTTATCCTGTTATTATTATAAATGTAACCGTTTGTTGGTTTGTAGCTCGATTGCACCTAAACGGCTGAGTGGACTTGTACCTACGAAGTACGCTGTAAGAGTTTGGTCTATATACGTTTTCATACCGCTTACCTATAAGTTCTTATACAAATGTCACTATTATCTAATTATTCGTGGGATATATGACTATTTGAGCGACTACGCTCTAGTTTTAATCGGCTCAAATTTTGAATTCAGTCCTGGATTTGAAACTCATCTGCAGGCACCGAAAAACGTGGTTTTTCTAAATTCACATATCTAGTGCATAACAGTAAGATAACAAACGCTATCTTTTGATCTCTTTGTCTAATTTCGGGGAGACCCAACTGCCAATATCCCAGTGGCTGTAAAAGGCGCTGGCTGTCCACCAAGATGCCGACTACAATAAAACCAATTACAACCATTAACATAAATTCCATCACTTGCGGCGTCATGTTACGCAATTAGTTTTTTTCCATTCCTTCATTCACTCGCGGCACATTTTAATCGGCTCCCGTACCATTCATTTTGTTCAGGGCCTGTCAAGCGAGACGCTTGTGTAATGTTCCGGTGGTGCACCTCTCTCTCTCCCACCTGTTCTGGCTCCCATATGTCCATCCCTATCCCACAGCCCCGGGCTTCCTTTGTACCGTTGAAGATTAGGGGACAGGGCACGTTCCTGAGAAACCGGCAGATGTTGGGAGCCATGTTTGCGTTGATGGTTAACAAAGATTCGATAAAGCTGACAATTTGGTATTAGAGGATTTGGCTCCAAACTTTTTTATTACAAAGTTCTTTTTTGCCTCTGTTGCCTAAGGAGTATTTATAAATACGTATTGGTCCGTTTATTGTACGTAAAGAATTAAGCGACGTGAAAATTACTTTCTTTTATAATCCATATCTGCGTGTTTGTAACTTGTGTAAGGCCTTTTTTATCTTTTACGGCGGGAAATGCTCTGAGGCATCTGTATGTGGGACTCGCTGCGCCCGAAAGCTGGTAAGTGGATGCAGCTCTACCCACTAAAACCTTTCTCAATTAGCTTCGCCCAAGGTACTGGGCACACCTTAGGTTACTGAGCCCCAAAGCTTCGTCAAGGCCTGAACCATGGAGGAGGGGACTTGTAAGTCCTAATGAAATTATCCTAATGAAAGTCTTCCTTTTCCAGTCAAATGATATTGATTAAGCCAAGTTCACAAGGGAATTAAAAAAAAAACGCTTTAGAGGTGTAGACAAAAACGAATGCAGCCCAGTTGGTTCCAGTCTTGAATCCATTTAGGTTGTAGTTCTATTTAATACGTAATTAACCATTATTCCAGTTCGAGGCCGTCCATTAAAAAGTCACACGTTCACACGTCAAGGAAAGACCCCTCGTCCAAGATTTAGTGACGTCACACAAGACTACTGTGAACTATGTAATAAATGTAAAAAATAAAACTAATTTCGGAACCTCTGTTTTAATTTACCTACTAATTTCTTATGTAAAAATTGCTAAATATATGACGTCACACTAAGGCGTCACGTCCCACAAAATTCACCATCTGTGACAAGGACGGGGGAGGGGTCATAAAATTATGAAATTCGTGTGACGTAATTTATGGATGGCCCCTTATTGGTACTGAACAACCATTTCCTAGAAATTCTATGGTTTAGGTGCTTTTATAAGTCTATTATTAATACCCTAAGTATGTACGTAAAATATATGTATAGCAATTGCCAAAACTCTGCCGGTGGGAGGGAAGCGCTCCCGGCTGCATGGGTACCACCATCTTGCTTGTTTCTCCCGTGAAACAGCTTTGCTGTGTTTCGGAGAGAAGGGCAAGACAGGCAGTGTAATTACTGGCACCGAGACTTAACATCTTATGTCTCAGGATAGGCAACACATAAATGAGTTGCCTGGGCTCGTTCTAGGTATACTGATTTATGTTCATGGGCGACGTCGACCACTTACCATCAGGTGGCACGTTTGCTAGTTTGCCTATCCAACTAACATTAAAAAAACTATTATTTGCTCTTTTTTGTCATCGAGCATACCTATTACCAGAATAGAGCGGCAATGAAATTTTATGAAATAATTGTACGAAAACAAATTTGTGCTGCGACGCTGCGCCGGTTCTGCACTGTGATTGGCCGACTGATGGCCATTGATGGACGGTTGCCCGATGGGACGTACATAAAGATCGCTGGTTGGTTGAATTGCTATCACGCCAGTGAAAAGTCACTGACCAGTTTCGGAATTTTATGGTTCACATTAATAATTTATCCGGTTATACGCTCGATATTTTTCGTATACGTGGAAATTAGCTTCATAGTTGTTATAGTCTTGATTCAAGAGGCTTTGGTTCAATAACGGATTGAACTAGCTGGTGATGGTGGCCTTAGTAATGATTTACCCGGATGGAACATAACGGTACCATACCTCAAGAAACGTGACACACAGACACCGAGACAAATCTATAAGTGCATTTGTACTATAAGGGTTAATGCGTTTTGAGTGATGTTGACTTTTTACGTAAGTAATCAAAGGTTTCCATTTGCTCACTTCCAGCGGAAGGTTTTTCGGCCAATTTCTGACAGCATGTTGACGTGCCTATGATCTGCTTGCCAACTTAAAGGTAATAGAAAATAAGAAAATTAACAAAACAAAGGGTTTAAGATTTTTTTATCACTAGGAGGAAACCGAGCAGTCGGAGCCTTATGGTGACTACCGACACCCATAGACCTTCGCTAAAGTTATGTAAATACGTTGCCCTCCTTTGCCGCACGAAACTGTACGAAACGCGACAGCATAACTGTCACTTGACGCTGACACACTTGGTGTTGTGTGAGCGAGGGGTACCATCCCGGCCGTGCCGGCCCAATTCGGCTCCAAAGCGGCATAACGGTGTGCGTACAGTAAGTGTACGGATACTGTCAACCGGTAGCATAACTATTGGTGCGTAATATTTTTGAGTTCAATAAAATAGGACCGTGGTATAAATGTCGGATATTAACATATCCGGGGCACCTCACCACTCGCCGGGTTTTAGTGGGTAGAGCTGCGTCCAACTTACCGTTTTTCGGGCGCAGCGAGTCCCACATACCCACCTGGGGAGTCCTCCCTCCCCCGCGGGATGGCCAAGAGCATTTCCCGGCAGTATAAAAAAAGGGTTTCGAAAAGAAGGACAGGACAGTAATTACAGGCACCGTATTATTGGCAGATTAGTACATGATTGGCAGACATATACAGATCACTGGTTGGTAGAAATGCTATTACGTCAGTGATTTCACTGACCAGTTTCGGAATTTTATGACTTGCTACTCTATCCGGTTATATGATCGATGCTTACTATTTATGTCTCAGAAAAGACAACGCATGAATGAGTTACCTTTAGTCAAGGTAAACTTACTCATGATGGCGACACTGACTACTTTCTGGCACAATTTCTGGCCGTTAACCAACTAACACAAAATAGAGAATGAGAAAATATGAGAGAGTGAATACCTAAATACATATTACCCACATTTATTTCTTAACAAAACCGCTACTGCCTGAACAATAACACGTTTATCACGCATTTATCTTATCGCTCTCACAACTAACACGATAACACAACCTTATTATACGTTTGATTCAATTATTTTAATCTTCATCATCATCATTTATTAAATTTATGCCGTCTCCTGCTGAACATAAATCATTTTCAACGGACGCCAAGACGGCTATCTCTTGCCACTTGCTATTTATTTTAATTTTTTTTTAAATTTTATGTTTGTTGGATAGGCAAACTGGCAAACGTGCCACCTGATGGTAAGTGGTCGACGTCGCCCATGAACATAAACTAGTTTACCTGGAACGAGCCCAGGCAACTCATCTATGTGTTGCCTATCCTGAGACATAAGATGTTAAGTCTCGGTGCCAGTAATTACACTTACTTCTCTCCGAAACACAGCAAAGCTGTTTCACGGGAGAAATAAACAAGTTGGTGGTATAATAAAACAATTTTTTTATGGATTTTATCGCGGTTTATTAAGATTTTTACAAGCCCGACGTTTCGGATACTTTACAGCAACCATGGTCACGGGAGGACTGAGGTGTCATACGTCCTATTATTACAAAGTTATTCGAAACTACCCTATGATACATCAATATTTTGGTCAGTCCTATCTACGCAGAAAGTCTCCGTCACAGTGAACGTGTGAAACCAACCACCGTCGAGCGAGTACCTGCAGTTCTCCCGTTTATTAAAGGCGTCACTGACAAGATTGGCTTCATCCCTAAAGCGAGCTTCTATAAAAACTTATTTCAAGCCGCCAAAAAAGATAAGTCAATTCTTACCATCTGTCAAGTGTCATATACCCTTACAAGATGCAGGAGTATACAAGCTTGATTGTGACTGTGGTCTCTCCTATATAGGCCAAACTAAAAGATCTATTAAAACTCGCGTGAAAGAACATATAGCTGATTTAAAACACCGTCGTTACACTAAGTCTGCCATCTGTGAACATAGTCTTGACAAAGCTCGCCATTATTGATGTTGTGGGACACCTCACCAAAGGCGGCATTGGTGGCACTCGCTAGGTTTTAGTGGGTAGAGCTTCGCCACCTTACCATCTTTCGAGCGCAGCGAGTTCCACTTACTCCCTGGAGACCCTTCCCCGCGTGATGCCTGTGAGCATTTTCGGTGCAAAAGAAAAAAAAAAGGACTCAGTTACTTAATTTTTTTAAAGTTCTTTAACTAATAATGCTAGCTAGTTCTTGGAATATTTTTGCATTGAACAGTCAAAGTGTAGTTAGTCTATGGGCAGCTTTGCTGGTATTACCTAGTTATTATTGCAGTAAACTGTGTCCTTAAGTATTTTATAGTAAGCAGCATTGACATTTCTTCCATAATATAAGTACATACAAATGCGCAAATCGGCAAAAAGTTCATTGGTAATTGGTCAACATTACCTAAGAACATCTATCTATCTAATCTCCTATTTCTTCTGACTTAGTTCTGATAAAAGTCTTTAAGACACACCACATTTGCCGAATGCGTTGTTTGAAAAATACAATAGATATAATTTTGAGACTTGATAAAAGGTTGTAGGCACCGTATGCAGATGCGGAAGAGAATTTACTAAAGTGATCAGGACTTGTCACTCGCGTTCCTCTTCCATATAAAGACATTTAGCGGCCCGGTTTTAAGGAGATATTTTTATTGCTCATAACTATTTTTAAGTAATAAATTAATACATATACGAGTAATAAATGTAAATAAGAAATAAGTAAAACAGGCAGTATCTCTATCTCGACTCGACCTTTTTGTTTAGTAGTAGGTGGTAGTAGCATTTTATATTATATACAAAAAATGGAAACTGTCCTGACTACAATATAATATGAAAATTAGTTATTACAGGATCAACAGTATTATTATTTTTTCAATGAACGTAAACAAAAGCAATATGTTGTGTGTCAACGTAAACAAATGGAAAACGACGTCAATAAATTACCGCCTCCCAGCGAGAATAATGTAACTACGCCCACCCGCGACTCCCCTCTCTGTACTTCCACGGGATTCCAAGAAATTCCATCCGCAAAATAATATCTGTCGTTAGGTATGTAAATGTACCTAAAAGTCATAAATCATAATAGTAATAATAAAAGAATAAAACTTACAAATAAAATCGTTTATTTATATTTCTGTAACCCTAGACTGTAAAAATAAATTCAGTGGCACCGTCGAGTGAGTCGAGTGACATTCCCGTGCCCGCTCGGGGACATCGACGTAGCGTGTCGCATTGCGTCGGAGCTGCTCTATCTTTATGCGCCCCTAGTACTTGTCACCAGATTCGATTGAGCATTTGTCGCCTCGAAAATTAATTTAATTAATTAATGTTTGTGGGTCGATGTCGATAAAAATTAGTCGAAGAGTTGAAAAAAACGATAAAAAAGTAAAAAGTGTATAGGGAGGGTTCTGTTTATTTTTACTTCTAATAAATACTAAGCGCAAATTTCACTCATGAATGAAACAACCCATGGAAATTATTGCAGTTTAAAGTTTTTTAAATGCCCGACGTTTCGGATACTTTATAGCAACTTGGGTCTTTTCATAATCATTCGTCAATTTATTTCCATAATCATTCGTCAATTATTTCACAAGATCCTACTATTAACGTTTCTTATAAAAAATACATTAAATTGGATAAAAAAAAACAAACAACTTAGAAACAGCTCGTTGCAAATAAATCTTTTATTGCAATAAAGTTTTCGTCTGCGAAGTTTCCGGATTGTTTGTAAATTATGAGAATGGGCTAAAGTTTGCAGACGAAGGGCTTTTCAATTCAAATTTCTGTTTCATACGTAACCCAAAAACAGTACATAATTTAAATAATTTAATTCAAAAACAGATTTAAAATTATGAAACAATGAAAGGAAAGAAGATTCTGTAATGCCAATAGTTTTGTTTTCTAATTTCAATTCAATTTACTAACTTCTAAAAATTAGAAAAAAGATTTATTTTTCTTATTTCCGTAATAATAGAAGTAAATTAAATGCAGCAATGTACATTAAATACTACATAATATTCCCTATCGCGATAATTAATTATAATGATCTTTTACAAAGAATGCACGAAGATATCGTGTCTACAGAACTAGTCAATAGGAACTTTGATGACGATGATTAACGTTCGCCGAGCCATTTAGTTCACTCAACCACTTCTGATGGTTACCACGTGATTGAAGACCTTACGGGGTGTGAATTAGACTGGAATTCCACTGGTGGTACCCACTTGCGTCATTATGCGCTGCGAAGGTAATTTGAAGCCGTATGGTTAGAGCGGACAAACATATGATTTATGTCATGCGGCGCAATGTGCGTGTGTGCGCCCGTGTTGCATGGGTGTGTGCAAGAGAACGGGCGTGCATGTGTGCGCGCGCTCAATAAGTCGGCGCATGCGTGGTGGCCGCTGCTGCCATCTGTTGAGGAGCACGTGGTGCGGGGATCGCGCATGGGCGACTTCATCGATCCCGTCGCCTTGGCTGGTTAATAAATTCATGTACACGGCCCGTCCGAGTTAAATACCGCCAGTCCTTGCCATATTATTCGTGCAGGTGTCATATTTTATATTTTACGAAATCGTTAATATTAATTAATTGTCTCTACAAGTATATTTTTATGACTGTATGTAAGAACTAAGAATGTACAATATACATACGACTGGAATTTCGTGAGTCATGAATTCTCATATTATGTGTAATAACTATAACTATAACGCTTATAACACAACAACGTTTATTGTGTAATTAATAATTATAATTATAATAATTGATCAATCCATCAATGAGACGATAAACACTATGGGTGGAGGGAGGCAGGGGAGGTTCCCCACAACAACAAACAAACATCCCTTCCTTTGGTTGCACACTGGTGTCAAAACAATCCCTCCCTTATATCCCTCTCTTTACCGGTGGGAGGGAAGCGCTGTGCCGCGCTCCCGGCTGCATGGGTACCACCATCTTGCTTGTTTCTCCCGTGAAACAGCTTTGCTGTGTTTCGGAGAGAAGGGCAAGACAGGCAGTGTAATTACTGGCACCGAGACCTAACATCTTATGTCTCAGGATAGGCAACACATAGATGAGTTGCCTGGGCTCGTTCCAGGTAAACTAGTTTATGTTCATGGGCGACGTAGACCACTTACCATCAGGTGGCACGTTAGCCAGTTTGCCTATCCAACAATAAAAAAAAAAAAAATCAAGATGTATCAACACCCCGGAACCGATCACTGCAGAATAAATGTTATAAATATTATGTTTATGTGTATATTACATTGTCGTTTTATGATAGGCATCTATCAATGCAGACCAAGCAGAACCGTCAATGAACGCTCAGACCTGTCACTTGAATGCGACACCGGCTGCACGCAGATGATTATCCACCTGGTTGGCGGTTGTCCGATCCTTCATCTTGTGGCTGTCTCAATAGTGACACTGCTACTCAAACGGGTTTATTCGCGTGATGTCGGCTACAATCGGCTACTGGCAACATCATCATGAAACTTCTGTCTAAGAGCCGCGCATACCATTCTAAGCCCTTTTTTTAATGTTCGTTCGATAGACAAACTACTAGACAAGTATACGTAGAAATTGGCTACGTCATATATACACACAGGGCTCACCCCGGTGAAACGCATCCAACTTTATCCCCACCTTTGTTCAAGCCTTGTTGTGGTGGTGGGGCTCAGTAGCTTATGGTGAACCCAGCATGGGCGAAGCAAATTAAACCGATGGAGCTGCTCTTTGTACACTTCTTATAAGAAGAGGAGACAAAAGAGCAGGGTGGACAAGGTGGGAGGATTCCCATCCTAACGCGATGGGATAATCCTATATGGGATGGGAGGTGGGAACATCACCCCATAGCACTGTCCCCACCTTGGGAGGGGTGGTTCTGTGGGGCGGGGACTGCCGTCGAGGTGCCCTGTTACTCAAGAGATCCAGGGCACCTCACCGAAGGCCTCATTGGTGGCACTCACCAGGTTTAGTGGGTAGAGCTGCGTCCACCTTATCATCTTTTGAGCACAGCGAGACCCACATACCCGCCTGGGGAGTCCTGCCCTTTCTCCAAAACACAGCTAAGCCGTTTGACGAAAGAAACAAGCAGAATGGTACTCATGCAGATGGGAGCGCCGCCCAGCGCCTCCCACCCATCGGTTACATAATGAACCAGTCAATATTCTTCAACAGCCCGATCACTGCTGGACATAGGCCTCTTAGCGAACGCCAAGACACAAACATTCTCACAAGCCCGGCCTCCACTAAAGAACCTAACACACAAGCCGTCTTTAGTAACGACTTACGTAATCTCCCAACAACAGCAACAAAATATTACATAAACTTGCCACTTACATAATCTATCCAAATATGCGCTTACTAGTTCTTGCAACTTTCGCCCGCGTGGGCTTATATTTACAATCGCATGTCAGCAAGATTGAAAAATATAGACAGAGTAGGACGTTGAAAACGTACGTAGATCGTAGAAAAATGTAAATTATAGCACGAGAACTAAATAAAAAGTCGTAGTGCATATAAAAACCAACTTAGTTAAATAAATACTTACTTATAATATAAGTAGGATCTAATACTAGCTATTACCCGTGTCTTTGCTACCAAACACTTATAGTTGTTATTTCATTGAGAAATGCAGGTCTTTTTATATCGCAGGGGAATGTTTTTTACGTATGTAGCCAGGATCTCGGGTATATCCTGACCCTATGTGGGACTCGCACCTGTAGAGTGCCCTACCCATTAACTAAAAGCACTGCGAGCGCCTTAAGCCGCATTTTGAGGGTCCCGGATCTGTGTTCTACGGGATTACCTCAGCGACAGGCTGGCCCCGGCGAAGGCTAGACTACTCCTCGTAAGGGGCGACTGCCCAGCCGCCACTAAGCAGTCACCGCGACGTCGTGTCTAACTAGGCTAGGTTCCCATTCTGATCCAACACTAGCACAAGGGGCGTTACTGGAGGCGCATTGACTAACCTTGACACACTGTCACCGGCAACTCATCAAAGAAACCATGCCTTGGAGCACCCGTGTCAGACCGAAGATAAGTGAGTGGCGCTTACGGCGCATCCACCGCTGGAGAATCGGACGCACAGCAGACCTTAGGCTTTTGCCTTACGGATGCCGTGCCAGGTCTTCCACCCCACCTCCGCATTAGCGCCTCCTGCCCTAGTCAGCGAGCCCGTAGGATCCCTTCCAACGTAAGGTTCTCGCCGAGAGCCCTCCTATCCGAGACATAGGAGTGCGTCTCGGCAAGAACCTCCGTCACGAATTCCCACGGGGGATCACCGGCCAGGGCAGTGGCTGCCGCTCACGATACCGAACGGTACCCCCGGATCACTCTTACCGCGATGACCCGCTGCGCCGAGTGCAACTGAGCTTTATACCTCGTGGTAAGATGATTCACCCAAATATGTCACCATACGTCGCCATACTCCAGCAGGCTCCGGAGTACCTACAGGCTGCGTGCTGCCCACAGGCGGCACGCAGCTGGGTCCTCGAAGATTCGGGAGGAGTCTTCCTAGCGCACTTGCCACTTTCACGACCTCGGACCCAAGATACGATATACGAGGCGCACGCCAGAGCCAAGCAAGCTTTCTGCGAGAAATATAAAGAATTCAACAACCTGGTTTAATCGCTAGTACCTACCCAATACAATTATAATGGCAGGTACTTATGTCATTATTCATAATTTCACAAACAAAACCACATACGCCACGCTCTGTAGGTTTTTAGTGAAAATTGCGGGGGCGAAAAAAAGAAAGCTCGTTTTTACAAATACAAAAATCATTATAGCTTCTATAAATATACAAAAAATATTATCAATATCTACGCAAACATTATTATATTTGTGAATTCAAATTAATTTAGTACCTACATGACGTGGTTATTTTCATTAGGCCTACTAAAATTATTTAAAACGGGATATTTACCCTGTTTTTAACTTTTAGCTCGCGAGACATTCGCAGACAATGTCGAAATATCGAGCTCCGCGAAATAAAAGTGAAAAACAAAAATATCCCGTTTTAAATAATTCTAGTATATAATATTATAGCTTCTAAATTGTATTTTGATATACTTAGCTAAACAGAACATAATGACTGTCCGCAGTTCATTGTATTTTTATCTTATTTATATATTTTTATCTTATTTTCTTATTTGTTTCTCTCTTTCTCCGGATTCTTATAAAAAGTTATTAATAAATAAGAGGGCGACACTGAAAGACCTTAGAAAAAACCTCAACAAATCAACAAGTTATTTATTAGTATAAGTATAAGTGTCCATTCACATCAATACATTACTGTATCTGATGGAACCTCTGACAAAAGCACTTTGCCTACTTGTCCTCAGGGGTTTCTTCGACGGCCTTTTGATTTTTGAAACGCAGCCACTACTTCCTCAGCGTCCATAAAACGTTTTTCTAGACGTTTTTCTTGAATTTTCATGAATAAATAGAAGTTGCAAGGTACGAGGCCAGGGCTATACAGTGTAGCAGTAATTCCACGCCTGACGTTACCTAATAGCCGTCGTTGTTTGGCGGTGTGTGTGTTGTCGTGGTGAAGGAGGATCCTAAAGCATAAGTAAATTCTGCCAAACTTTTTCCAAGACAAGTGGCAAACAATTATAGGTGTACCTACCACTCTCCAGGAACTGATTTTAGACCCATAAAACAATTGAGGAATGTCCTTCTGAAGAACTAGGCCACCATTTTCTTTCCAGCGCTTCGAATTCTCTTCACTTTTGTTAGCAAATCCTCTGAAGGAAACACCCACTCAGCAGTCTGTCTTTTAGTTTCAGTCGAACACAACATTTGAGTCACCTCCGTTAAATCTTTTTACCATTTCACGGCCTCTGTCAAATTATGAGGTTTCCACCGGACACAAAGCTTATGTGAGATGGCGCTTCATCGTGAAACGCCAATCGAAGTCTATCATAAATTTCTGGTAAACTTAATTGCAGGGCCGTCTTTCCCACTGGACACTCGGGGCACGTGCCCAGGGCCCCACGAGACATGAGGCCCCATTATTTCTACCAGAATATGATTAAGTGATATTACAAAAATTATTGCTGGTTAGAATACTTAGTACTGCCCTTATTACCAGATTAATTCTTCTCTAGTCTAAAAATCAGGCTCCCAGATCTTAAAATTGTTGTTTTCGTCGGGGCCCCATTATCCTACTGCCCAGGGCCTCAAACTAGTTATTTAAAGGGGGCATAGCTTAAATGACATCGAAAGTTATAAAAAGTCGTTACACGAAAATTTTCTCGCATTAAATTCATGCTGACGTGACACAGACAATTTTCAATTTGCCGCCAAATCGTAAAACAAATGACAAAGAATGAAATACATAAACAATCATATTGGCAAAGAGTTCCATTTTTTAATTTAAACTTATTTTTTTACTATATCGTTTGCAAGTGGCCACTTCTAAGAATTTTCAGTGTCCCCCCGGGTTATATTTATTATTTCTTTTAAACAAAACATGTCCGAAACGAGAACAGCTAGGCACTGATATTAGTGTATCAAAAAAATAACAAAAAGTTGAACAACATTATACATAATATAAAACAAGACAATATCACAAAAACAGAAAAAATATAGCAGTCATAACGTAATAGAATTTTTATACTGCGGAAAATAAAATCAAACACTGTAAAAAAGCCGAGTTTTCAAACCGTTACGAAAAAAGCTCTCCAAAAATATACGTACAGAAATATCCTCCACAAAAAGCACAAGGGTCTGTGCCCTTTAAGTAGGTAGGGATGACGTCACGGGACCAGGGCCGCATAAGCTCGGCAGAAAGCTCGAGCGAGCTAGCTAATCGGGCCCGCCCACTCCCGCCCCTACCGCTAGTAGGGATTCTATTGGAAAGCTCCTATTAATTGGACATTCTTTACGTTTTACGCCAAGTCGATTTAATTAGGTATAATTATACTTCAGTAGTGGACGGATAGAGGCTGATGATGATGAAATATGCTTTATTTGGATTGTTTTTTGTATATCTGTTTAGAAATAACTGTGTGAAATTATGTATTAGTAGAAACAAATGTGTTTTTAATAATTATCTATGTTTAGCACCAGACTCACGACAGATTTTATGAGCTTCTTTCCTAAATATTATTTAAGGATTAGGTAGGTTAGAATAACCTTAGAGAATCCCTTTTTATAACCTCTTTTTTCGTGTAGTCCTCTTTTCTTTATTTTACGTTTGCGGGACATACGCCTCAATACGTCCAAGACTTTTGATTCTTCTTGAAGCGGGAACTGTACGGATATTGTCATCACGATGGAGGTTGACTAAAACCTGAAGACGTGAAGATGTACCAGCCATTAATTGACAATCGCGGCAAATTGTAATGCGTAAAGCGCGTGTTAACTAAATGCATATGCTAAAGGGAGGAGGGGTGTGCTGGGCCGCGAGCTCTTCATACATACGGCCTGCCTATTTACTCTTACCCGCTTGCCGTTCCTATTCCAAAGCAGCGTAGGACAGGTGGTGTATTATTGGTACAGGAACTTAGCAATTAATAAGGTAGTTTAAATACTTTAGGCCTCAAGCAACGCATTTATGGTACCTAATAATATATTTTTTAAAGTCTAAACGATTTTGAGCTTAAAAGTTTAATTAAGTTTAGTTTAGTTAAGAGTCGGTAGTAGATTGTAGAACCAAATAATTCCTTGAGAAAAATTCTTAGGACGCACTAGGTATAGATAGGTAGTATACCTAGGTAATGATCGAGAATCGAAGTTTATTCAAATTATAACAGAACGTAAAAACGTTACCTAGGTATGCCTATTCTAATGCTGTCGGACTACAAGAAATTGTTATTGCCTGACTGCATTAGAACGCATGTAAAATGCATTCATATGTAAAATGCATTTTACATGCATGCATTCACTTCAAAACAAAATGGCGGCTAAAAATCCCGCGTGAAAACATGACGGGCTGTGACATTTGTTCATATGCTTTACCATTTTCGCGGTTTAAACGAAAATTGGACGAACCCCGATTTCAACTAACACATTATTTAGTTCTAATTAATCACCATGTTTTATTATTAGAAGCAATAGTTTGAATACATTCATTTGTTGAGTGTTCTAAAAGTAGACGGTACTAGTAGCGCCATCTATTACCAAATATTAACAATAAAATCTTGAGAACGCTGCGTGTTGTGATTTGCTATCGGAAAGGATAAAATCCGGTTAAAACGACATTTACTTGAATATATAGTGAACACGACTTGTGAGCATGATGTCGTTTCAACCGCATTCAAATTATTTAGCCTCAGAAGACTTATGGGATATTATGGATTAACAAAGTAAGATGATGAGTTGGCGACGAACGGAAACGAGTGAAGAGGGTTCTAAACTCCAACCCGACGCCAGGACGCCGTGTGGCCGCAGACTGCACGGTTGGCGGGGACAACCCCCCACTTTTACAAACCAAAAGTGAGCCAAATGGGCTCACACTAATCCGATGTAGCATTAGGGCCTTCGGGCCGTTAGCATAGATCCATCCGAAAAAAAGGGTTCTAAAGTAGTTTAGTTGGGCTTTTGAAGACTGAGAGCTAATCGATAGATTAATTATAAGATATTTATTATTATTAGATACTAGCTGTTGCCTGCAGCTTCGCCCGCGTTACTCAACTCATATATGTCACAGCGTGATGTTAGCCTATAGCCTTCCTCTATAAATGGGCTGTCTAACACTGAAAGAATTTTTCAAATCGGACCATTAGTTCCTGAGATTAGCGCGTTCAAACAAACAAACAAACTCTTCAGCTTTATAATTATTATTATTAGATATATAGATGGGTGAATGGATGGATTGATGAATGTGAGTGGCGGATTCGATTTTGGTGGTTGACTTTCTTTGTTTTTTTTTCCATTTATAAAAAATAAGCGGGTTTGTCATCGTTACCTCGAATTAAATAAAGAAATAATTTCCAAAACTTATCTACCTACTAAACTATCGTTGGTTTTCAGATCTTAGATGTCTCTTAGTACCCCTCAATCGGCACTGTTATTAAAAGAGAGCAGAAGTAGGTACAATTCTACGCCATTTTTGTAACTCGGCTGCGGAATCCGCCGTGATGTGGTGAATTCGAATATCTTTTCATCTACATTATTAACAATCTTTTTCCGTCCACTGCGAGATATATGTCTGTTTCAATGAACGCCAAGACGGGCATCTCCAGGGACTAATTCGAGTTTTAGGGTACGGAATTCTAATTAGAGTTGCAAAATGACTGAAGAGTTAAAAACAATCAGGGCTTACAATTAGGTTTGAGAAATCTATTTTATACTTGGCAAAAAACTGCACTTAAAAGGGGCGGGAGATTTTTAATTTGGAAACCTTAGGAGGGCGTGTCTAAGCTGCCCCCACCTTACCACCTCCAAGTAATCTCGGCGACCCAGGAAGACATAAATGTCTAAGAGCGTTAAATTTATGATACATAGAGATATATGGATATAGTATATTATTACTAGTGGCCCCGACAGAGATTGTCCTGTACAAAATATTTTTTTTGTGAATGTGTTCAAAGTGTGAAACACACACAAAAAAATTCATCAAGATCGGTCCAGCCGTCTAGGAGTTCAGTGACATACACACGCACAGAAGAATTATAAAGATGTATAATATTTCTATCTATCGATAAAATATCTGACTACTGTTCGATAAGCCTTTCTCCGTTAACGACGGAAGGATATTAAGGCTAAAACTCTTAACCAGCTACTAGATCTGTTATGTCATCTAGTCACCAGTCAGCCAACGATAGATCTTCACGAACGCGATTGCCATTCTAAATTATAGGCTCATCGACCTATTTGTCCCTGTACCTACCTCAGCGCAATTGAATATATATGTATATTTCATAAGGACGATTATGAAAATACGATTATATAATCCCCTTTATATCAATTACAAAAAGGTAACTCTCCTAGTTTCAAAAGTTACTCAAAGTCTGTAAGACAAAATAAGAATATAAAATAATTCAACATTCTATTTCAAAAATATCACATATCCTAACTATTCATATCAAAAGATTCATTTTGCTCGGTAAGATTGAATCAATTTAAAGTCACAAGTCAAATCTGAGTTATCGTCGTTTGTATCTTGAAGGTAACGCGGGCGGTCGTCTCAAAGGGCCCAGGGCGGGGCGGGGCGGGGCCCCTTCTAGCCCCGCCCGAGGGAGGGGCTATGCGCCTGCGCGTACGTCCATACCTCGACACTCACCATAAACCATATTAGTGCTAATTTATTAGTGTCCATAATTTATTAGTGTCCATTATTTGTATTAATTGTATCAAAGTTTATATAATGTAAAATATATGAAAGCTTGCAAAAGTTAAAGCTTTTGCTATTTTTTTTGATTGACACATGATAATAATGGCGGTAGTTATGCACTGTGGCACCCGCCTTGCTACCACCATCCTGCTTTATTCTTTTGCGAAGCAGGTTATTGTTTTGGAAAGAAATGGCAACAATTGTTATTACTATCTATTTTTGTATTAAGTATGACAACGAACGAACACAACCTTAACCTCATCTTGCCAGAATGCGACAAGTCAGTCGATATTTAAATATCATCTGCCGGTTTGACTAGATCAGGGGTAGTACCATTCTGCTTTGCAGTCAAATTTGGCCCGCATGACTCCCGTTCACATAATACCGGCGTAAAGTGACAGCTATGCTGGGATAGGGAAAAGGAGGGCAACGCATCTGCATAATTTCTGGTTGTACAGTGTATGGGCGTCGTTAGTCGCCAAAAGGCTTACTGCTCGTTTGCCCTCCTCTATAAAAAATACCGATATTATAAAAATGTGAGCTTGCTTGCTTTTTTTTTTTTTTCGGATGGATCTATGCTAATGGCCCGAAGGCCCTAATGCTTCAACGGATTAGTGTGAGCCCATTCGGCTCACTTTTGATTGGGGGGTTGCCCCCCGCCTACCGTGCAGTCTGCGACCACACGGCCTCCTGGCGTCGGTTGTGAGCTTGCTTGCGCTCGTCGTGGTGCAGCATGAACACAATAATTGTGTCACCAGGAATTCATGACAGACTGCTAAATTTTCATTTCAGCGTCTATTGTAACAAGTTTTTTTTTTAATTTTTACCGGATGGGAGTAACGCGCTGATAGTTACGTTTCAAGAGTCAAGTCATGCGCCACATGCGCGTTATTAGGTAGGTACGAGGTGTGCGAAATTGTTACGTTCACGGGCGAGATTGACCACTTATTATGTGGGGCCTAATCTATCTAATTATACCCGAATGACGACAATTCTTTTCAACTTGTTACAGTATTTATATATTTTTTCTATTATCAAAATCATTTTTTTTATTGAAAATAGTACTAATACAGTATCTTTTTGAACGTCAATTGAATCTACCACCGGTTCCAAGGTAAGCCCACTGAGAAGAACCGGCGAAACAAACTCAGTGGAACTAATCTTTTCAAATAATATATATTATATAGATAACAATTTTAACATCTTATCTTGAAATGCCCGGGAGGAACGCCTTATTCCCAGGGTGTGGTATCTTCCATGAAATCTTTTACTTTATAATATGCTTTACCACACAAACGTTCTTTAACAACTTTTTTGAATTTTTTTATGCAGAGCTTTTGAACGTTTTCTGGGATCCTATTGTAAAAGCGTATACAGTTGCCTTTAAAAGAATTGCTTACTTTCGAAAGTCTAATCATTGGTGCATGTAACCTGTGTCTATTACGTGTATTCCTACTATGAATATCACTTTTCTTACAAAATTCATTTATGTTTTTTCGAACATAGAGTAAATTTTCTAAGATGTATTGAGAGGCGACAGTCAGAATTCCTATTTCTTTAAATTTTTCTCTCAAAGATGAATAGGGAGGCAACTTGTAAATTGCACGAATAGCCCGCTTCTGCAGCACAAAAATGTTGTTTATGTATACGGCCGCATTTCCCCATAAAAGTATGCCATAAGACATAATGCTATGAAAGTAGCTAAAATATACTATTCGCGCTGTATCTACACCAAAGTTTGCCGTAGCTCAACGTGCTGATTCTTTGGCCCATAGGATTCGAAACAAAGACATACGCCAGAGAACTAAAGTTACCGATATCACGCGAAGATCTAGCTCGTTGAAGTGGCAGTGGGCTGGTCACACACTCAGAAGAACGGATGGCCGATGGGGCAATAAGGTTCTAGAGTGGAGGCCACGTTTAGGTAGACGAAGTGTTGGTCGGCCATTGACCAGGTGGGAAGACGATGGCCCCATGGTTCAGGCCTTGCCGTGGCGGTGGGGCTCAGTAGCCTACGTTGAGCCCAGCACCTTGGGCGAAGCGAATCGAGCCGAGGGGGTTCTTTGTACACCTCTTATAAGAAGAGGGGACAAAAGAGAAGGAGGAAAGGACGAGAACCTCACCCCATTGTACTGTCCCAACGTTGGGAGGGGTTGTTCTCTGGTGCGGGACAACCCCTCTGTGGAGGTGGCGTCGTTCCCCTGAGAAACTGACTAGCCGTCGTGGTGCTTTGTTTGCTCAACATATCCGGGGCACCTCACCGGGAGTGGCATTGACGCACTCGCCGGGTTTTAGTGGGTAGATCTGCTTACCAGCTTTCGGGCGCAGCGAGTCCCACATAACCACCTGGGAAGACCCACTCCGCCGCGGGATGCCCCAGAGCATTTCCCGGCGTTAAAGAAAAAAAGGTGGGAAGACGATCTCACTATCTTTCACTATCTTCATGTAGTAGAAATGGCTTTACCAGAGGATTCCTGTACGACGAGGTAGTTTTTCTTGTGTTATCTATACAAATAGGAAATAAAATTGAAGTGTCTGTTTGTAATTTTTTCATTAATTTTTAATATAAAACAAAACAGCATTTCAATAAAAGAATATGAAATTATATAGGTACCTACCTACGACGTACGTATTTTAAAACAATCATTTTATATTTAAAATTTGTCTGTCTGTTTCTTCCGCATAATATCTGAAATGGCTAGGCCGATTTTAACGGAACTTTCAGAGGCAGATAGATGATGTTATAAGGTGATAGGCCATAAAAATAATCATCATCAGTCCAGAGACGGCTGTAAATCTACGTTAACGCGAGCAAATCTGCGGGTAACAACTAGTTCTACTATATAATATGTATGTATGTGTTTCTTCATGCAATACGATATGTTTAGGTACACAATTCATATTTGGCCTTTTCTTGTTGTTTTTCTGTATGAAGCAGTCTTAAAAACAAGTAAGTTGGGCAAAGAAGTCAACCTACTTATAGTTGTAAATAAGACAAAAACCAAATTAATATTAAAAAAATGGTTTTTAACTTCATTTTTAAATAATCGTTTTTAATTAGGGATTAAAAGCCATTTCACAAAAATCGGTAAAAGTCCGCGGAATTGTAACATTTTGACGTCGTTAATCTCAGTATTGGATGCAATAATATAATTTCTATTATTGAAATGTAATAGAGCAACCTTTTTTGTTGTAACAAAATTTATTAGAATTATGATTTATTTTATGTGTACAAAATTAATAACCTTTTCATCCGCCGCCTCCCTGGGAAAACGGTCGAAGAGTATACTTTGAAGTCCTATTTTTCAATAACCATTAGAAGCTAAGTATAAAAACAATCTAAATCGCTTAAACATTTATTGTACACACGTAAAATAATTGTTAAATATACTTTTTTTTAATTAAACCTGCAAAATACACAGCCTTTTAATTCTTGTGCAGACACGGCGACAACCGCGATTACGACTCTCAGCAGGAATGTCCGACAAAAACAATTGAATCTTCTCGATCACAATTTTATACATATAGGTACACTAGTAGAATTATTTAAAACGGGATATTTACCATTTTTTTCACTTTTATTTCGCGAAACTCGATATTTCGAATCTACGAATGTCCTGTTCACGAGACACTCGTACTCGACACACTTGACACAGATACGAGACACAGAAGGGTCACGTGAACAAGGCATTCGTAGATAATGTCGAAATATCGAGCTCCGCGAAATAAAAGTGAAAAACATGTTAAATATCCCGTTTTAAATAATTTTAGTAATGAAAATAACCATGTTAACTTAAAATAGTATATACTAGTAGAATGCCTCTAAGAGCTATAAATATAGCCTTAATATTATTAATTATTAGAATTATTAATCAGTCTAGCGGTTAGTTCACCCGGGACAAACGTTTGTGTGATGAGCATGATCATAATTATTACATGTTTAATTATAAAAAGTAATATTTAGTCATAGTGTAATATTTAGAATTTACTAATTACTAATTATTATTGCTTAAAGATATTCGATTGAGTTCCTAATATCTAGTATCTAAGAGGTAGTGCCGTGCTGCATTGCAGCCGAACTGGGCCGGCACGACCGGGCGGTACCTCTCGCTCACATAACACCGGCGTCAAGTGACAGCTATGCTGTCGCGTTTTGTGCGGTTTGTGAGTTTTCGGTGGCCCATTGGGGGGAAAGGGAAAAAGAGGGCGGCGCATTTGCGTGGCCTTGTTTGTGTGGATGTGTATGGGCGTGGGCGCCGTGAGGCTCCGACTGCTCGTTTGCCCCTTGATCACATAAAAAATGCATTAAAATTGTGTACGAACTAAAAGAGTATATTTTATCTGCTACAGTCTATCAGTAGTTAGTTTCATTTGTTCTGCTTCCTGGTCTAATTCTATAATATGTATGTATTTTATATATTTAGAAATATCTAATATCAGTTGTCTGGTTGCCATAGAAACAGGCTCTGCCTAGTTTGGGATCAGGTGGCCGTGTGAGTTATCCCAACATATTATTATTTAAGTAACTCTTATTTAAGTCACATAGCACACAACCAAAGGCGGCATTGGTGGCACTCGTCGGGTTTTAGTAGGTAGAGCTGCTTTCACCTTACCATCTTTCGAGTGCAGCGAGTCCCATAATTTCATAGGTACCCGCCTGGGGAGTCCCTTCCCTGCGAGACCTAAGAGCATTACCCGGCGAAAAAAAGAGTATCGCCCTTCAGTCACCGGAAGATCATTTCAATTACTTCAGTTCATGCATTTAGATAGGTTAATGTGTCACATCCGGCTGGTGCTGCCAGAAGTTTGTAACACATGTCAAATTTGAATTTAGAGTAAGTACTTTATTTTATTAGTTTTAGAATTTTATTTTCGTCTAATTTTAAGGAAGAATTTTATATGATACAGTTTTTATATAATACTTTGGTTTGAGTTTCTTTTAACAGTTGAAAGTTGAAACAGCGGTACAATTTAGGCCTAAACTCGTGCTAGGTATATTATCTCTCGTATTTCTGTTCTCCTAGTACCTGATGCAAAATGCAAATGTCGCCGGCACCCGTCGATCCAGATCTGCTGAGAAAGAGCCTACATGAGTTTTAAAATTGGTTTTAATGAGTCTAATTGCAAATTAATAAGAGTCAAAAAAGACCTCTGATACTGTATTTACAATACAATATAATAATATGTTGGAAATGTAGTCGCACTAAAATCATCTTTTGGCCTACCGGGCTTTATTCATTTTAATATCTTTTATGAGTTGCTTATTGTCACCGTGATTTCGTCGTGGTTCTGGTTCGTCGAATCTGGAAAAGATGTTTTTAAAATTAACAAACAAGCTTTAATTAATTAAATCTTTATTTGTTGTTTTAATCCATCTTTTTAGTAATCGATTTTATTTGTAAAACCTTCATTGCTTTATTTTTAACACGCATTTATTCCATACACACATCTAAGATAATATTATTTATAATCTATGTATGTTGTATTTTAATCTTTATGCTTTATGGTTAACCCACTTTAAGACGTCAGATTAAATTCAAATTTTGCACACTTTTCAAGGACCAATGACAAATACAAATAATTTAATAAGAATTTGTTACATCCTGATCAGGATTATCAGGATAGCCTTGATAGCACATGCAAGGAAGGCCAAAGGGTGCGCTAATTACTTAACATCACTCGTGAGGTAATTTATTTGTCTCTCATTCATTCTCAGATTAAAATTCACTCAGATTATAAATCCTAATGAAATTTATTTAAAAAAGTTGATTGTGCTTAAAATTTAAAAATAAATTATCTAGATAATAGTTTAAGAAACTAAAAAAAACGCACGCACACTTTGTTTTGCTTCCAATATCTATGTCAAGCACCTCACGCTTTTTACAATAATATCATTTTTTTCGTTAATGCATGATTCTTAAATTAAAAATTATTTTCTTACAATTTGCGTCAAATTGGCAAGGTAAAAAAGCTTGACAAATGGATGCCCTTTAAGAAGGGCATCAATAAACTGCCACTTCGTTGGCAAAAATGAATTGATTGCATGGATGATTACTTCGATTAATACAAATAAAAAATACATGAAAAAATTCGTTTAAATTTTTTCATACAAAACGGCAATTTCATAGGTTTGACTTAATATTATAAAATAATGTTCAATTCCATACTGAAATAATAAAAAAGCGTGTTAAAAATTATAATTTAATAAAAACTCAAAAACACGCTTTAATAGCAGACCTAACTAAAATTTTCAAAAGAATTAAATGGAAAACATAATATAGGTATTATGTACTTATTGTAAAAAAGCGTGAGGTGCTCGATATTCATATTTAAAAATATTTCAATCTATTTCTAAAAGTGAAGTTAGTATAAAAAATTAGTACAAAGTATCCCACGCTTTTTTACAATCATATCAGTTTTTTGTTAATCACCCTTTAATTATTTTAATTTAAAATTCTTAAGTAATAAAAAAAGATTTGCTATAAAAGGCGGTTTTTAAACCATAATTTCTTTTTTAATTTATAGTAACCAGTTTTTTTATTATTTGGATTTTAATCCTTTGTCACTCGCGTAATGAGTGCAGCGCCGCACTCAGAACTGAGACTACTCCGTTTACGGCAATCACTTGAGAATGAGCGAGAGACTAACAAGCACATGAGTGAATGTAGCTAATTTGTGCGCCTAATGCCTTCCGTGTATGTGCGAGCCTTTTCTTAGGGTCTCTCCGGTTGATCGTGGCGTTTAGGTGTGCCATCACTAGCCCACTCTCTCCCCTCTCCAGTTGAAAAATTGATAATCTCGCTTATCCTGATCCCTTTTTTTTTCTTTAACGCCGGAAAATGCTCTGAGGCATTCCGCGGGGGAGTGGGTCTCCCCACGCGGGTATGTGGGACTAACTGCGCCCGACAGCTGGTAAATGGACGCAGCTCTACCCACTAAAACCCGGGGAGTGCCACCAATACCGCCTTTGGTGAGGTGCCCCGGATCTAGAAAACAAACAGGGCACCTCGACGGCTAGTCAGTCCCGCAAGGGACCAACGCCACCTCCACAGAGGGGTTGTCCCGCACCACAGAACAACCCCTCCCAACGTCGGGACAGTACAATGGGGTGAGGTTCCCATCCTCACTCCTGGCCCCCTGCTCTTCTGTCCCCTCTTCTTATAAGAGGGGTACAAAGAGCCCCCTCGGCCCAATTAGCTTCGCCCAAGGTGCACCGCTCACCCTAGGTTACTGAGCCCCACCGCCGCGGCAAGGCCTGAACCATGGTGGGGATATCCTGATCCCAGAGGACATTGGAAAAAAAAAATTAACAGATAAATTTCTTAAAGTCTTTAACAGTTAAATTAGTAGGTCGAAGGGATCCTTACGAAGTCCATAGTCCCGTCTTCTAAGAGACGGGGTAATGAGTGCCAGGCTTCAAAATTTTCCTTTTCCAGTCACGAATTCGAAGGGCAGAAGCAAGGTTTTCGCCTCCTACGGTAGGGGCAGTGTTGAGCACTCGTTGTGTGTTCTGTGTATTTGTGATATTCGGGCTGGAGCGGGACACTGAAATGGGGGTAGTACCTAGTTTAGAATTTCAAAGGTAATATGTAAGAATGGTTTTCAAACAACTGAAAAAGGCAGGGTGGGGACTACCGCAGAAAATATGTACTCAGAAAGTATGTATTTTAACACTTTATTAGTTTCTATCCCTATTTATATATTCTATGATGAACTCAATTGAATGTCTTTAAACTTTTAGTAAATTCTAAATATTTCACTTCTAAATATGACTTTAAATAATTATATTGCTTTAACACAATTTTTACGTTATATGTTATCGCCGTTTATTAGATTTTTACAAGCTCGACGTTTCGGATACTTTACAGCTACCATGATCACGGGAGGACTAAGTTAATATTAATAATGGAATCCCAAGCAGGCGGTAAGAGCCAGCCATCTTCTCTATTGAATTTATTTTTTATTTTTGTTTATAATGAGTGAAATTCGCGTAGACATTCTAAAAACAATAATGTAATATATTGTTGTATTAAATTACCAATTCTAATAAAATATTAATATATCGAATATCAATATTACCTATAACATATGCATGAAAACATGTTATTGCTAATCAATTTGTAACACAACCGAATGTTGGATCTCCAATCAGATCAGAATCGAGATGAAGATTTTCGTACAGTAGGCCGTCTCCTAAGATGTGTGTAGTGTGAAGCAAACGATCCGCCGTCTTGGCGTTTATTTAAAGTGGTAAGTCCGCCAAATGATGATGGTATGATAATGATAGTTTTAAATCAAGTCAGATAAACATGAGTACCTAGATGTTGTATGTACATCCTTTTTTTTTTAACGCCGAGAAATGCTCTGTGGTATCTCGCGGGGAATGGGTCTCCCAACGTGGGTATGTGGGACTCGTCGCCTTTGGTGAGGAGGATCTAATGAGAAAACAGGGCACCTCGACGGCTAGTCAGTCCCCCAAAGGACTGAACCCACCTCCACAGAGGGGTTGTCCCGCACCACAGAACAACCAACGTCCCAACGTCGGGACAGTACAATGGGGTGAGGTTCCCGTCCTCCCCCTTGCCCCCCTGCTCTTTTGTCCCCTCTTCTTATAAGAGGGGTACAAAGAGCCCCCTCGGCTCAATTAGTTTCGACCAAGGTGCTGGGCTCACCTAGGCTACTGAGCTCGCCACGTCAAGGCCTGAACCGTGGTGGAGTTGTATACAGTACATCCTTGAGTCTCTATGTTAGCCGCATTTTATATTTCTATAATTCTATTTCTATCTAAAGATATAACAGTTCTCCTGCCAGTTCATGCAATCTAAATTTTATGTAAGTACTCGTAGAATAAAGAGATTACCTACATAGTTCATTTAACAAACCTTAGATTAAAACTATGGTTCAATCCACTGGCAGCATCAGCCGGATGTGACGCCGTTTACCTATCTATACCAGTCAATAAAAGTTATTGAAATTGTGGCGCCGAAAGGATGTGTCATTCATGAAGATAGTATCGATTAATTATAATTAAAGTATAACATGAATAAATCGAAATATACGTGATTAATAATTCTAATAATTAATAATGTTATGGCGATATTTAAAATAATTAGATTTGGTATAAAAGAACGGCAATTATGGTGGTCTTGTGAGGTATTGTAATCGAGAAGAATCGGACATTCCTGCCGGCCTACTCTTGACACTCGATCCTATCGAAATTTAGGATTGGGATCGAAAAGACTCTACAACTAGCGCACAATTTGACTCGATTACAGTGAAATTTTATGTAACTAATTGACATCGGGATTTCTCGATCTTGTCAATACATATTTCCCTATTTCGTACTCTTGACAACATTTTGACGTTGACGTATCGACTTCGAAATTGAGATTGGGTTCGAATTTACACTGTTTATTGTTCAACAAAACTTAAGTTGTGTTCGATTGCGTTGTTTAAAGTGTTTTTTATTAAAATGATGGCACGATTGGCATTTCTTTTTGGATATATTAGGATAGATCTAAGACAAAGGCGAAATCTAAGAAGAATGGCGCGTTATATGCCAATAATGCGTTCACCATGAGTGATGAGGAGTTTAAGAGATATTAATATTGCCTCGGCAAGGAACTTTGAAGTTGTTCATAGCGATTTGGATTTGTATCTACTATCTAGTATCTAGTATCTACGCGTTATAAGGTATGTTAATAGAAATATCTATAATCTAACCTCTTCTATCGTTCATCTTTTCTCTTTATTTACGGCCTATGTAGGATACATAAAAAATATATCTCAAATTATTTTATTATTGATTGGTTCTACATTGTTCTTCATATTATGTGATACCTATCTATTAGACAAATCAAAGTGCTAATTAAAATAATCTATTTGACTTATTGAGTTACATATATTTGCATTATTTTATGAAAACTTCCAAATAACATCCGTAGTAAGTGCTATTGATGGTACTCATATGGCTATTATACGTCCAGCCCAAAATGAGAGGTTTTATAATAGAAAAGGATTTCACTTAAGAAATGATTTAATTATAAGTTGACTCTTGGATTCTGTAATTGTATAATTTAGTTTTAATAATGCCTTTTCTTTTATTAGCAATACCTTTAAATTGTATATATTATATTGATATAATATATTATACAATTTAAACAAATTAATTATATAATATATTAATAGGTATATTCTTTTAGTAATACCTTTAAATTGGCAAATAACATAAACATTATAAAGGAATCTTAAAATGTGTTCATTCCTTTTTAAATTTTGGGGAACTTGTTTATTTACTTGTTAATTCTAAGTTAAAATCATAATAAAGTGATCATTTGTTCCATACATAAATATTATATTGCAATAATTATATGTTTTTAGGAGACTCGGGCTATGCCCAAAGAACTATTATGATGACACCTATTTGGATGCTCCGACTGGCTCACCTGAAGAACACTACACCAAATTTAATTGTGTGGCATGCTATACAGTAAGCATACTATGGGTGTTCTGAAGAATAGGTACGATGTCTCCTAGACCACAGTGTTTTTAATGTTTTCATTAAACTCTTGTTAAACTACTATTTGTTTTTATTTGCCTATCTATATTTTTGGCCATTGATTGATATAATCAATATTACAATCACAGTATTTATAAAAATAAGTACTAAAATACTTAACAATAAGCCTTTTATTTTCTTTTAACCTAAGGTAGCAATATTTAAATGTAACAGTTTTTATTTCCCTGTCTATATTTTTGGTCATTGATTGATATAATCTATATTACAATCACAGTATTTATAAAAATAAGGACTAAAATACTTAACAATTAGTCTTTTATTGTCTTTTAACCCAAGAAAGCAATATTTAAATAAATCCCAGTATTTATGTTTATGAGTAAAATACTTCTTTTCCAATAAATAAACACCAAGATGACCAATCACTAAAATACATAACAATAATAATTTGTATGTTGTCTGTCAGAACTTCAGTTATTATTTTGGAAAGCCTTGGCACCAGCATTACTGGTAAATTAAGAAAGAAGATGATTTCTATTTTATTTTTTTGTTACATATTTTGAGCTATTTTGAAATTTGATGTGTATTCAAAATTGCGCGTAAGCTATTTTTTATAGCAGCAATACACATTATGCCAGAATGTATAATAATTTATTTTGCTTTTAATGCTTAAAAAAAATAAGTTTAGGTTTAATTTAAGGAACTACATTATAATAGATAATAATTAATTTTTTGAGACATATTTTAATTAAAAAAAAACATAAACATCATAATATTATGTAGAATTTTATTTTGTTATTATATTTTATTATAATGGCCACATCGGTCGTCGATTCCAATTTCAATTTAATTGTAAACACGATTTGTTCAAGAGTACCAATATACTCCAGATTGGAACTGGAACTGGATTGAATTCGTATTGTTGTGCGATTGGAACTGCAGTCAAGAGTAGGCCGGCTGCTGATAGGCGTAACAGTGAACTTAGATTCTAATTAAAATCTTTATATATACCTAATAATAAAGTTTAAAATATCAAATTACACGTAAAAAAATAATGTTTACTGCAAACTAAATTACACTATAAATATAGTGTCACTAAAATAAACAAAACAAAATGGGAAAAACATTTTGTACAAGTTCCCGACGGCATGACATCTGTCAGAATAAAATTTACGTAACATTTGTTCAAACACATAAATTGCTATATTATCGCTAAAAACACACATTCTTGTGTATTCCATAATAATGTATTAAAATATTGATATACATACAAGTGAAGTACTTGTATGAAAGGGTAATAGATCAATCAAGTACTTAGTAATTACATCCATAATTTACTGTAAAAAGGGTCGTGACAAATAAAGAATTGTATTGAATTATACATTTGTGCAATGTGTAATAAAAAAGAATAGAAACGAAAGTTAAAAATAACACACATTTCACTAGATTTTATGAACACTAGTCAAATTCTTTTTGGTAGTTTTACTTTTTAATATTTCGCCATAAATCTCCTGTTTTAATATGTTAAAATAATTTAAAAAAAAATAACATTATAAAAACGGTGTTTTATTATTCTAAATAACTAAATTTATTTTACTTTATTACACTTATTTATATTTTAAATGCTACCTTAATTTAACATTGTTAGTTTTTTTTTAAGTAATTCATTAATTAAAAGTCTCAATAATCATAAACCTCCCTTTTTTATAAAAGAAAAAAATATGTAAAATCGCTTTGACGGAGAGTTGGCGCCAACGTTTAGGCCTAAACCGGTAACGTTAGACTCCTCGCTTTACTGTTCCCCTGGTACTTCATGCGAAATGATCTTCGTTCTTAAATAGAGTTCTTAAACGGAACTTAAAAAAACGTTCGTTCGATAAAACAAAAACGGTGTTAGGGACACATTTTAATTTATGCTAAATATTAATTTATATTTTTGTATCTTTTATTGTTGAAACCAACTTTATTGTTTGTGTTGTTTTGTTTCATTAAATTATTAAAAAAATACAATGTAAAAATTGATATCAGCCAATCTGGATTATGTAGAGTTTTTTAACCAAAATTGGCCTATAATCTAAATTTAATTTAATCTAATTTTAATCGTCAAATTCGAGACTCAATTGGTTAGAAAGTTAACGGCATCATTTTGTGTCGAACGCGTCGTAGTACGCTCCGCGGTATACAAAGGAGAGAACTCTGTGGAGGGTCATTATCTAAATGGCCTAAGACAAGTTAAATGTTAGACATATCTCGGATGATACTAATACCTAATATTCCATGTTTAATTTTATTTTTCAGAACAAAATTGAATAGAAATAGTCTATTTTGTGTTGATTCGGTTGAAATTATTTAAAAAAATATAAACAGCGTACCTAATTATAATAAATATTTTTTTATCATCAGATCCATAAATATTGATTACAAACATCCTAATGTTCAATTGAACAAACTAAACTATTTAAATTAAAAACTAAACAGGTTATTAACATTTTTCAGACTAATAAATCATTGAAATTTAAATATACCGGTGTTAAGATTTTTATGATTAAAATTCATATTTTATTATTATTATTAATGATATTGTTTGATGACATTAGTATATTTTAAAAATATAATAATAATAATTAATATTGATCATTATTAATAATATTTATTTATATATTATTATTTCCATTTATATTTTACTTCACGTCCTTCTAATTTCCAATTTTCGCAGAAAACGGCTTGCCTTTGGGTAGAATCTATCTTAAAAAGCAGTCATATTCACGCGTTAACTTGAAACTATGGATAATATTCATAGTTTGTGATACTAACGAGTGTCTTTTCAAGCTTATTGCGTCCTCGGAGCAATAATTTGTTGATCTTTACCGTTTTGTTTCTTTACGTATAACTCATGTATAATGTATTTTTTGGTAACAAAAATATGTGCTGTTTTAGTTGTTGTCTCTCCCTGTCCATTTAAATATTTTCTTGTTCTTTTTCCATTAGATTGGATGTTAAATGGAAATACGTAAGCCATATAAGATTACTTCCGAGTCCCAATTGTCAATTAAAATTGTCGTGGTTGAAAAGAAAATAATATAGGTAATAATTAATATCTAATTTCTTTGTCATAAAATGCAGTAACAAATCTTGTAACACATGTCTGTCATAAATTACTTTTAAGTTTAATAAATATAATAAATAAAATAAAATAAAAATAGCCTTTATTCACCGATACCTTACTACTAGAGTACAAATTTAATATATATATATATATATATATATATATATATATATATATACATATATAAAAGCATACACAAGTAAACATAGGAGCAATTTAGTTTAGTCATATTACATTAAGGTAAAATAAACAAAAAATAAACAAATAATTGACATATTATATATAAATATATATATATACAACGACTTGTTTGACTTTCCTCATAGAATACACATTTCCCCAAACTATACAAAATCTTAACGAAAAAGTCGTCAAACAAGTCGTTGCACATATAATATAATAATATATAATAATAATATGTCAAACATTATTTGTTTATTTTTTGGGTAATAATTCTGCTACTGGGTGTCGGGTTGTCCTAGGACATAGGCCTCCTCCTTGTTGCGCCACTCGAGTCTATCTTGTGTAAGTCTTCTCCAACCTTGTGGTAAATCATCCTCCCATCTTTTGATTGGTCTTCCTCTTCTTCTCTTACCGTCTCTTGGGTACCAGACGGTTATTGCTTGAGTCCACTTATCAATTTTTGATCTCATCATATGAACTGTCCAGCGCCATTTAAGCGTTTTTATTGTCTGAGTCACATCTGCAACTTTTGTGATTGCTCTTATTTTCGTCAATCTCCATTAGTCGCGTAGTTTCACGTTTAACATACTCCTCTCCATCCTATACTGGCATGTTACTAGCTTCTTGTTATTTTGTTTTGTTAGTGTCCATGTTTGACAACCATATAATAGTATCGGGAGTATGCACATGTTGAAAACTTTTCTTTTCTCGGAGATTGGGTAAGCTGGACTTTTCATTATTTCTTTAAGCGACCAATATCGCCCGGCTGTTCGTTATTCTTCGATTTAATTCTTTTGACATCTGCTGTTGTGGTGAGATGATTTGCCCTAAATAAATATATTCTTCAACATACTCTATTAGTTGGTATTCTATAAATATGTTGTACCTTTTTCCATTCGTCATAACTTTTGTTTTTGACAGATTCATTGTAAGTCCTGCCTTTCTACTTTCTGCCTTCAGTTGTTCCAGCATAGTTTCTAATGTTATTGGATCTTCAGCAAATAGAACCAAGTCATCTGCAAAACGTAAGTGAGTAAGTTTACAACCATTTATATTAACTCCAAAATCATTCCAGTCTAATGTTCTGAAAATGCTCTCCAATACTGATGAGAAGAGTTTGGGCGACATCGGGTCTCCTTGTCGTACACCTCTTTGGATTTTAAATTCATCTCCCACGGTCTCAAGCTGTACCTTTGCCGTGCTTCTACTGTATATTTGTTTAATTGTTCTCACATATTTCTTTTCTATGCCTTGATTGATAAGGGATTCGTATATGTAGTTATGGAGCAGTGAATCAAAAGCCTTGTTATAGTCTACAAATGATATATAATACGATTTGCCATATTCATTATATTTTTTATGAACTGCATTACTACATGCATATGATCGAATATAGAGAAGTTACTACGAAATCCAGCTTGTTCTCTTGGTTGCTGCTCGTCAAATTTTTTTGCAATTCTACTTTTGAGAAGTTTTAAGTTTACCTTTTTATAATTCTTCTGTTTTTTTTATGCCACTGAAATCCCCCTAAATGACTGGACCGATTTTGATGAATCTTCGTGTGTGTTCAAGTGGATTTGAGAATGGTTTAGATTCGCAATTCGGTCCACTACAAAAACAGATACACAATAATACGGTACAGGACAACGTCTATCGGGTCCGCTTGTAGATTATGACTTCAAAATCCTTACTAATATTATAAATGCGAAAGTATCTCTGTCTATCTGTATATCTCTTCTTCACGCCTAAACCACTGAACCGATTTGGATCAAATTCAATAAAAAAAATCTTGAGACCCAAGAAAGGACATAAGATAGTTTTTATTCCGGAAAACCTACGGGAAGGGGAACTATGCGGGTAAAACCCCGGGACTGTCATCAAAATCGGCTTTTAACGAAAACGTTGCCTAAACCATAAGAGATCTAAACAAAATAATGTATGGTGAATTTGTTTATCCGCGAAAAGTCCGCGATGGCATAAAGACTCTACATACATACATACATACTCTACATATAACATACTACATATAATGGGCAATTAAAAGCGGTAATGTATAAGCTATTAAAAAAATACGGTATTAATTACCCTATCATATTTACATAATATAATGCCGTATCTGTTTGTCTGTATGTACGCGATAAACTCAAAAACTACTAGATGGATTTTCATGCTGTTTTCAACAAGAGGTACAGACTTTATGTAAATTGGTAATAATAATAAAAATAAATAAAATAAAGTAAAAATAATAAAAGGATAATTAATGTAGGAGTCAGAAAAGCCGCTTTGGAGCTTACATTGAAAACCCTGCATTATTTCCAGTAGAGATACGTCCAAAAATAAAGTAGATAAATGATCATCATCAATCCGGATACGTCCATAAATGTAAGATAACGTGGGCGAAGCTGCGGGCAACAATTAGTAACTAAATATGTTTGACACATTTGTAGAGTTTGCTCTACAAATGTTGTAGCTTATGTTATGTTTAAATAGGCTTAATCCACAGTCTAAGTTTTGACTTAACTACCTCCTACTAAGCTGCTTACATAGGACGATTCCTAGTTCCTACTATTTTATTAAGGATAGCTTGTTGGTGGAGAGGTAGTTTCGGATGATAGCTCGTAAGTCGTAGGATATCTAGCTTGACTTTTTCCGAATCATCCAATAGATCAAAATTGAATATTTTACGTTGATTTCTTAGTTCGAATGTATTTTGATCTTTATTTCAATCTTCTTTTGTTTTGCTTATCCTCGAGTTATCTATAGGTACCATTTCTGCTTTTTAATCGACTTTAAAAAGGAGGAGGTTCTTTTTTTTTCAGCTAATACGTAGGAGCTAATGCTGGACGTAGGCCTCCCCCAAGGATTTCCACAACGACCGGTCCGAAGGTTCTTACTTCGATTATATGTTTGTTACGCAATTACTCCGCCATTTTTGCATGGATTTTCATATTTTTTGTAATTGGTCATGTTTCAGAAGTGGCCCCATATTTTATGGAAATTAGTTCAGCGCTTTTTGTAAAAGACAACAAAAACTAAATCAAACTTTACACAATATAGGTATGGTAATTAAGAATTTGTTCTTGTTTCTTCTTAAAAATTAATTTTATTTCAATTTTAACATTAGATTTTTTTTCATTGTTTCATTTATATAATTAGATGATGTCAACTCTGAAGTCAGAATTCAGGTCAGAGTTCAGGAACAAGAAATATGAATATCCCGTGATCGACTATTGTAGATATGCATTCGGAGGAGACTTGTCTCTGCCGAGCGTCATCACCACGATGCTCGGTGACGACGAGTCCTGGACGGCGATGGTCTCCTTCTGCGAGGCAGTAATGTCCCAGAAGGAGGCCGACGAGCGGGTGAGAGAGGAGGCCGCCGACGAGGCCTCTCCCCGCGGGCGACGAACGGGGGTGCGTAGGAGGCGCTACTTAATGCGCCTCCAGTAACGCCCCTGTGCTCGTGTCGGGTTCAGGATGGGAACCTGGACCTGGGTCCAGGTTGCTATATGTATATGTTGTTGTATACTGGTATGGCACGACGTCGTGGGGACTGCTTTGTAGCGGTCGGGTAGTCCCCTCTTACGAGTAGTAGTCTGGCCTTCGCCGGGGCCAGCCTGTCGCTGAGGTGATCCTGTCTGTTGCCTGCATATCAGGGACCCTCAATAAGCGGCTGAAGGCGCTCGCAGTGGTTTTAGTTAGGGTGGGCACTCCCAGGTGCGAGTCCCACATTGGGTCAGGATCTACCCAAGATCCTGGCTACATCCATAAGGATTTCCCTGCGATAAAAAAAAAAAATTGTAGACATGCATATGCCAAACGATCAAGGAAATGCATCATCTTTGTCATGTGATTTCCTTTGTCCTTGTCAACCAGTGTGGCAGCATGGTGCTGATATGTGTAAAATTCTATAAGCATCATTAATATACGAGAACGACGTCTGACTTGCCGTCGGGAGCCGTTTCTATATAAGAGGCCTATTTTCAATATAATTTGGCCTATTAGAAATTATTGCAAATATATTTACTATTTAATATTACACAAATTAATATGTATAACTTTTAATAAAATAATATAAATGTTATCTGTCGTGCTATATATACATATGATTAAACTTATTTGAGTTTTACGATTTGTCGAAAATGTAAAACTTAAAATGATGAACCGTTATAAAATAAACAGTTATATTACAAATTAATAATTATAATACAGGCAAGTTAAATATTTAGAGAACAAAGTACATATTTTTTACAATATTTCATTCATTTTAAAACAATTGTAAAAATACAAAATTGTATTATGTAGCAGCGATCCTTTCTAATTTATTTATTCGGCGCGTATCGCTTTCACGCGGGTCACGACATCACATCCGTTCTCCTCTGAATGCACAATAAGAATACTCACGTTTCGCTCGCACATAAGCACGCCGCGGTATATCTATCTCACTCTAACGCGCGCGTTGCCAGTTCTCGCAACGCATGACCTTGGCTAGGGTTGAACTAGGTATAATTGGACGCGTATTAATTTATGGCTAGATTTTTTATGGCAGTAATTAATGATATTAAAGTGTAGGTAATAAATAAAACTGTTTAGTTATTCACGTTTATAGCAAATGAGTATTTACTGTATCGTGTATATTATATAGGTAGGTACCTAGTTCATTATGTAGTGTGTATGTATTAACATCGTCAACTCGTTGCCATCTACTAATTAGCAATTATTAAATTTTCTAGCTATAGTAGGTATATTGTTTTACAAGCTATACCTTAGATAATAAAATGGGAATCTTTTTTCATCGCCATAATTGAATGTACAAAGCTATAAGTGGCGTTATATTATGGGCTATATTATATTTCAAGACTCTAGCTGCTGTTCCCTGGCTTTTCATCCGACCCAACATACATGAGTAAAAGTTCTTTAAAATAAATAGCTATCAAATGCAAAAAAAATAAAATAAAGACAGACTTGTAGTTTCGGGGATTACGGCGAAATAAACAAACAAACAAACTCTTCAGCTCTATTATAATAGTACAGACTTCAGATTATGTAAAAACTCTACCTTCTAATTTCTCTGTCTCCAGCTAAAAACGACATATACTACTGTTCTGCATGTTTCTCCTCTCCGAAACACAAACAGCATTGCTCTGTTTCGGAGAGATGGGCAGCACAGGCCGCTAGCACCGAGTCTTAACGTCTTATGTTTCAGGATCTCACGTCTGTAGCGCAAGGAATAAGGCCCAGTTGCGCTCGGCGCAGTGGGTAATCGCGGTAAGAGTGACTGGGAGGTATCGTACAGTACCGTGGTCAGCCATTGCCCTGGCCGGTGAACCCCCATGGGAACACGAGGCGGTCGAGCGTCTTGCCGAGACGCACTCCTATGTCGCCATCTGTATGTCCCCTAGCCTAGTCTCGGCGAGAACCTTAAGTTGGACGGGATCCTACGGGTTCGCCGACTAAGCCAGGAGGCGTTAATGCGGAGGTGGAGGAGGACGTTGCGGTGGATGCGCCGTAGCCGCAAACCCCTCTCCTTCTGTCTAACACAGGTGCCCAGCGGGAATGGTTGCTTTGGTGAGTACCTCTGCCGAACGCCCCACAGGGAGTCGGTGACAGTATGTCTTGATTGTGGCGCGGCGGTGGACTCGGCCCAGCAAACCCTCGAGGTGTGCCCGAAATGGGTGGCGCTGCGTCGCGATCTGGCGTCGGTTATCGGAGAGGACATGTCTCTGCCGAGCGTCGTCACCAAGCATCGCGGTGATGCTGACGAAGCCTCCCTCCGCGGGAGACGAACCATGGTACGTAGGACGCGCTACTTAATGTGCCTCCAGTAACGCCCATGTGTTCGTGTCGGGTTCAGGTTGGGAACCTAGTCTATGGCACGACGTCGCAGGGTAGTAGTAGTAGTAGTCTCACCTTCGTAGGGGCCTGCGCTGTCTCTAAGGAGATCATGTTGCCTGCAGATCCGGGACCCTAAAAAAGCGGCTGAAGGTGCTCGCAGTGGTTTAGTGGGAGTAGTGCATTCCCAAGTGCGAGTCCCCTCGTAGGTCCAGGAGTCTTACCCGGTTAAACCTGGATCATGCGAAAGCATTAACCAGCGTCATCACAAAAAAGTACCTCACGTCTGCCTGTTTATCTGTCCAACTAACACACAAATAATATAAAGGCGCGCGGTAGATAGAGTGCAGGTCGTTGGTGATTGGACGAAATTAAAAGCTCTTCTATTATTAAGGTACCATATGAATAGCCAAATATTCCATAAAATTTGGACAGATAGTCGACGGGGACTTAGCAATTGAATGGATTGATGGACTTGTGGCGGACCAATCAGCCCCACAATACTGAATCACGCTATCGAAGTTCCACAACTCGTCGCTACATATACAACAGCTGAATTGTTAGCAAGTGGGCTTCGGCCTGGCCGACCATACCATCTCGCTCGGTCGGAGATCTCCCTTTGGGGCTCCCACAAACATTCCACAGACTAATATTTTATACGTGAAAGCTGTGAAATGGAAATGTGAAATGTATGGATGTTTCTTAGTTTTTTATACAAAAACATAATACTACTTTCATAATAAAACACAGGACTACAATAAATTTATAAAGATATATGTGAATGGTGAAAATCTAATCTTGTGCAAACAAACTCGCGGGCACCAATAACCGCATCACTTTAACCTAGCCGTGCGAAGGTCATAAGAACTTATTTTGCGGGGACTATAAAAGAAAATGTTTATATTGAAAATGAATAAAACACGAGTACGGAATACAAGGATCAGCCGTCTTGGCGTTCATTGAAAAAGGCCTACGTCCAGTTGACTGGAAAAGGCTGTCTAATCATAAGTGGCAACAAATGTTACAAACATAGGATCATCATATGAATTATCTCCCCTCGGAAAGATTCGGGTCCATTCTATCGACCAGCCACCGCGTTTGTTAATATTTTAATGCAGAAAATATTAAATTTTACCAACGGAAACCCAAAACATAATTTCCAATCCTGTATTCAAAAGTACCCGAAGCACTGGCCACATAATTAGCCTACAGTCCAGACGCATTCTCCCAAACAACAATTCGGTGCATACGGAAACAATGGCGCAAAAACTAGCGCTTTTGTCTGGGATATGCGAATTGTGTGGTCCCCGTTGATTTAGTGTTCGTTATAAAGGGATTTAGCTACTGAACCGAAAACAATGTACCTTTGACCTAGAGTAATTAGATCACTTACTAAGTAGACTATAAGTTTGATGCATCGAGCATGTAACTGGAATAATGTAAGTATAATAATAATAATGATAATAACTATGGACGCTTTCACACCACGTCAATCTGGTCCCGTGGTAAGTTCTCTAAGAACTTGTGTTACGGGTACCAGGCAACGGAAATATATTTAATACTTTTATACTATACATATATTTAAGATTTTTATTATATAATACACATATTTAATACACATCCATGACCCAGGAACACAGAAAATATTTTTGTTCCCTGGCGGGATTCGAACCCGCAACCTCCGGCTTGAGCGCCTACGCGCTTACCACTGAGCCACAGAGGTCGTCTATAATGTATACATTCGGTAATTATGTGTTTTGTATGAAAAAACACGGGGCGTGGTGTTCCGCCGCTTCCACGGACAAGTAGGTACCACCAGAACGCACTAAGACTTAAGTGCAAGTGAAGTGGTACTAACATATTATTTTTAAGTTTTATTTACTAACATCATTGCTTATAATTAGGTATGTATGTTTAGGTTAAGGTATCTATGGACCTATGCAGCCTGAAAATAAAGGTTTATTATTTATTTGTATTTTCTTAATGTTAGTTGGATAGGCAAACTGGCAGACGTGCCACCTGAAGGTAAGTGGTCGACGTCGCCCATGAACACGAGCCCAGGCAACTCATTTATGTGTTGCCTACTCTGAGACATAAGGTGTTAACACCCGTATTCACAAACGTTACTGTGCGGTCTCACAGTGCGCGCGAGCGCACAGGGCCCGTAAAACTTATTCATAGACAATACTTGAGTGACGGCTAGCCCTATGCGTCCCTTAGAATGTACGCACAGCTAACGTAGCCTGCTAGCTGTTTTAAGCAACGCATAGCTATTGTCTCTCGATTCTCTGTGGTCTATTATGTGTTACGATAAATATTTTTCGGAGTTGGAAAATTATGACACACAGTAAAATACTGTGTGTCATAATTTTCCATTTTAATAGCGTGCTTATACAATTAATTGATTATAGTAGTGAAGAAGAATTTGATAATTATATCAATGAGAGAAGCACAATAATTACCAGAAAAGTGATACGGGATTTCCTAAATCCTTTTGATTATTATACTTTAGTTAAACCTAGTTTATCTCAGCCGCCCTCAGCTGGTGCTTTCCCTGGTCCCGCCCTGAAGCCTTCAGGGAAGAGGAGCCTCGGATCCCCCACTATCTACTAAAATATTATCCCCCAAAACCTTAGAAACTATTGTAATTGTATGAATGGCTGTTTGTTTTTGCATTATTGTTATGTCTATGTTTGCGTCTAGCCTGTCACAATACCGTCGAATACTCTTGGCTACCATTCCTGTAGCTCCTATTACTATTGGTACTATTTCAACTTTGGTTTTCCATAATCGGGTTATTTCTTTTTTTAGTAAGTGGTACTTAGTTAATTTTTCTATTTCTTTGGCGCCATATTTAATAATATATATTATTATTAATTATATTTAATAATATAATATAATAATATTTAAAACCAAACTAAAAAATCATATTATATCTTCAATAAAGTAGTTACTTTATTGAAGCCTACTGTATCCAACGGCCCAGATGTTAAAACTGTTTTGTAAATGTATAAAAATATTGTATCTCATTTTAAGTGAATTGTAAATTCTTATGAGAAATAAAAGTTCTTTAAACCTTTATATAATTTGGATGAATTCAGATGACGCTACAGGTTTGTTATGGGAAATATACATATGATACCTATGATACATCAATATTGATGTATCATAGGGTAGTTTCGAATAACTTTGTAATAATAGGACGTATGACACCTCAGTCCTCCCGTGACCATGGTTGCTGTAAAGTATCCGAAACGTCGGGCTTGTAAAAATCTTAATAAACCGCGATAAAATCCGTAAAAATTGTTTTATTATAATGAGTGAAATTCGCGTAAACATTAGAAAACATAGTACCTGTATATATTATGTTTCATGAACGCCAAGACGATCCCTCGCCATTCGCATCAACACGCACCGGCCACCGCACGGATGTCGTCTTCCCAGCTGGTTAATGGTCGACCAACACTCCGTCTACCTAAACTTGAAGGAGGCCAATGTTCAGCAGTGGACGGATAAAGGCTGATGATGATGATGATAGTTTCACAGCCAGTTACAATAAATAATATCGCATAGTATTGCATTCATAAATTGAGTAATAAATGTCAGATTATGAACAATAATATATAAATTATATTTCAAAGCTTTGTGTTAAATGAATAACAAACAATCATAACTAATTTACATTTACGATCTTTCCGTACGATGATCACAAATGAAAAGTAATCACTTGTACATAGATATAATCATTGTAGAGTAAGCCTTTGTTGAGCAGGAAATGTAAAAACGGGGCAATACCTTGTTTATTTGACGTTGTTATATATAATCTCTCCGATGATCTGGATAAACATGGCTTAGTGTCGGGCTACGAGTAATTATTTCTATCATGGTTCCATTATTTGCTTTATATTTAACCAACGAATAAATTATTTGTTTATTTCTTTCAACAATAATAGTGCATTATTGCTGAAAGTAAATTGAAAAATTGAGGGCCGGTTATTACACTCCATTTAGAAAAGAGGGCAAACGGATTCGGTTCGCCTTCTGGTAAGTAATCAGTCATCCACAGACAAGAGGAAGTCATGCTGTCACGTTTCGTGCAGTTTGTGAGTTTCCGGTGACCCATTAGGGGGTTAGGGAAAAGGAAGGCATCCCATCTGCATAACTTTTGGGTATCTATGGGCGTCGGTAGTCACCATAAGGCTCCGACTGCTCGGTTGCCTCCTAAAAAGGACATTTTACACTGGATGCTTTAAATGGGCGTTGCTGGCTTTCCAATTATGAGTATGCTCTTTTTATCTCTGATGTCGATGCCACGTTCGGAAAGACGAAGGGTCTATCGACCTCCAATCAGATGGGTCGAGAACCTCCGCACGGTGACCTGTTAGTAGAGTTTGGCAGTTCTTCAAAAGGATGGTACGTCAAAGTTGTATATGTATAAGAGGTTTTTAACGGAAAGACGTGGACGGCATGACGGAATATCGTTCTATCTGCAATTATGAAATGACAATCTCCGTTAGCAGCGGTCGCAGTGTCCAAGATGGGAGTGTACTGAAGTGATCAGTCATCTTTTTGTCCTGTATTAGACAGGCACGGAATGATCACGATTCAATAACAACTATTGAATCGTGATTCATATTATTCATTCATTACATACTTTGCTCATACATTGACGAATAAAAAGTATACAGTAGGAATTGGTCCATCTACTGTAAGCGCATACCTTGACAGTACGTGCTATTTAGTTCTTTGACAGATAATTCATTCGATGAGGTTTACTAACTAAGACGGGGTGAAGGCCAGGATCGGGAAGACGAGTCACCCTTCAACTAGATTGGACGATGATGTGGTCTTGAGTCCTGGGCGGATGCAAGTTGCGAAACATGGTAATGAAGATGATGATGATGATGGTGATGGAGTGGTCTTAGCGTATCCAAAATACTTGAAGGAATCCTATGTCCAGCAGTACTCGAGTATAGGCACAATTAATTAAATAAGAATAAATGGAAGACGCATTTAAATTTGTGGTATTCAGATCCCTAATCATCGATATAGGTTGATCATGACTAAAAACGAAATTATTGAATGAGTAATAATCCATTCTTATACGTAAACACTTAAAATCCCGTATAATCTCACAATTCCAACAAAAGCCGTGCTTGCGTGTCTTAAGAACCTATAATTTCTTATACAAACTTGTAAACATTTCCAGCCTGTAGCTGTCTGAGATTACTCACCAGTGTCAAGCCATATCGGGTTCTATTAGTAAGGGACATGGTTGAGATTACTGTACTGAGATATGAAAATAAATCGTTAGTGTGTCGGTGTTCCACATTCGTGGTCTATTTTTGGCTACGGTAGGCGGGCGCTCGGGTATTTTTTTTTTGTTTTTTTTTTGTTACCCGAAGCTGTCTGCATTTAGCCAGTGCTTCCGGCTATTGTGCATTTTCAAAATTGTATCAGTTTAAATTGAAAACACTTGAGATTTTTATGGTCCTTCGAACCGGGTCCTTATTTTCTTGATATTTGATTTTATTGAAAATGTTTACTTGTTTTTTATGATATAAGGCTAAGATCAAGTATCAATAGATTTGACAAGCTAATAATAATACCGTATTGGAACGAGATAACAACATACGAAAAATCCAAGAGTGACATAGATAGACACTTTCTTTTGTCTTTGTCAGAATATCAGCCTTTGTTTGTTGGGCACAACAAGGATGTGCCCAACAAAAAATTTTCGACTAAATTTGAATGCCATACAAACATTCTCACTCGCGGACAGTTTGTCAAATATGCCGCCATTTTGTACTACTTTTTAATTTGGTCGGCTTATGTAGGTATGGTGATACCAGTTTTGTTATATGCAGATTACCCAAGAATGTGGTATTATTTAAAAAGGGTGACTGGAATTTTCGAAATAAACACAATAAAAACAAATATGTTTATTGCTATCCTAAAAGGCTATGTACTATAGATCATACATATTAAGACGTATATAGCCTTCTTTTTTATTATTTATGTTTTTAGCGGTTTGTTATTAGTCATTACATAATATTTTCGATAATCCGGAAAAATGCAGCTGTCTAAAATTACAATAAATGTTTGGTTAGGGCTAATGCTTATAGTTATCTATCAACCTTTACCAGTTTTTTATTATTTTTAATTCACTTGTTTCAAGAAAATAAGTAGACTTGTTATTATGAATGTGGTATCCCTGTAAAATATGTCTGTCCCTTTCGGGTATACGCGAATGTCAATTCCATATTATACTTGTTCCTAGATATAAGGTCCTTTAGTTTATCTATGAATGAAGTAACATTAAAGATTTTTATTACGGACGCTCAAAAAACCGTATTTTGATACTTTTTTAAATGAAACTTGATCATTCAAATTAAAAGATGAGCAGCAGCTGCTTGATGGTTTGATCAACGTCGACCTTGAGGATAAAAAAAACCTACCGTTAACTTGTTTATATTCATCGTCGTTAGGACTGGTTCTTATTATATTGTCGACGTAAGCTATGCATTGTCTATTCTTAAACTAAAGGTAATGCCTGTTTTGCCCTCACCGAAAAGAGAAAACAGTAAAGCTGTTTAATAGAAGGAATATGCAAGAAACTGGCAGCTACGCAGACGGGCGCGCGGCACGAGCTCTTAATCTACTGGTTACCTGTACAGTGTACAGACGGTGTTTTTAATTAGATTTTTTTATTATTGAGGAACAAAGGTTCTTACCTCGTGCCTTTTTTTTCGTTGGATACGGCTCTACCGTGACTAAAGTGCTGAAGTTTAAAATACTGACGTCTTGATTAAACCACAGACACCGGCCGGGTTATATTAGTCTTTATTTAAAGACATTGACAGTCCATGTTCTTCAGCACCATAAACGTAACACGTGAGGGAATCGTAACGTCCTAAGCTCTGCTGAGCTGACATGGCTGCCGTACCAGCATAAAGGTTGTTGTAGCAACAGAAGTGTGTGTATTCTTAGCGGTCTTACCGGTGGGAGAGGTGTGCCGCGCTCCCGGCTGCATGGGTACCACCATCTTGCATGTTTCTCCCGGGAAACAGCTTTGCTGTGTTTCGGAGAGAAGGGCAAGAAAGGCAGTGTAATTACTGGTACCGATACTTAACATCTTATGTCTCAGGATAGGCAACATATAATTAATAAGTTGCCTGGGCTCGTTCCAGGTAAACTAGTACTACTATATAGTTAAATATATATCGGCGCGACCATAACTATTCTACATTGAAGATTAAAATTGCTGGGAAAATCGTCTTATAATTACGTTATGAATTATTGATTAATTTGTTATAATTATATTGAAAAGGTAGATTGTGTTTTGTACAATTCAATACTTGTTTTTAAATTTGTACACTTGCATGAGGACTATAAATACGGCCGCACGGAGCGTACTAGATCATTCGTAAGCGAACCGTCGGACTGTACGGATATCCTTGTGTAACGTTGTTACTATTGCTGAAATAAACAAAGTTTATAACAAGAGCTGAAGTTTTGTTCCACGTGAATATGAGTGACAATCAAGATAACAATATCCGTGACGTCAGCTCTGCTGACGTCACTCTTTTTAAAAACACTACTCTGATGACAAATCCGTCATATATAATCAACCTCAAACAGTTAGAACAATTATATTTTGATTTATTAGGTCGTTTGAGATTAGCAAATTACAAAATAAAAAGTTACATATTAATGCGTGGTGCTTTGTACTAAGTTTTTATACTAACTTCACTTTTAGAAATAGAAATATTTTTAACAATGAATATCTAGCACCTCACGATTACAATGTGTTTTTTTTACAATATTACAATATTATGTAATATTATTTTTTTGGTTAATCCATTTACTTGTTGTATTTTTTATTTTTTATTTATTTTTTGTATAAATTTATTTTTTGCTTTTTTGTATCCACTTTTGTATTAATTTTAAGTATTCAACTTAAGGCCATCACAAGTGATGTAGGTAACTTGTGCGCCTTATGCCTTCCTTGCATGTGCTATCCTGATTATCCTGATCAGGATATGAGAAACAACCTTATTAAATTATTGTATTGTCATCGGTCCTTAAAATATGTTTAAGTTTCAATTTAATCTGACGTCTTAAAGTGGGTCAAAATCAAGTCTAAGGGAGTCGATTACAAACAAACATACAGGTGAAGTTAATATAAATCCTGTAAAAAGAAAATTCTGTAGTCAAAATCTAAAAAAACAGACTATAGTGAGTTTCCGCCCTAGCGCACGAACGACCTGAAGGTTCCATAAAAAGCCTACCTAATACACATTTTTTCTTTTTTTTCTATTTTTTATTTTATTTCAATTTTTCCCTTCACTTATACTATGAGACCAAGATTTTTGCCTTATTTTTTTTTTTTGGTTTGGTAGACAGACAAAGACGGAAATCCAAGAGATCCTTTGAGAGTTCCATTTTGTTACTTTGAGGAATTCCAACGAACGAAGGGGGATTCTAAAAATGTAACAAAAGTTATATATGTATGTTTAACGTATATCAAGTAGCAACGCCAGAGCTGTACACTTAACTTCCAGCCCTCGTCATCAGATAATCACTTCCAATCTTCGTAAATGTACGAGTTCGAGAGGGGAACGGATTGAATCAAATTGTGTTAGAAAGCGTTCAGGATGGATATCAAGCCTTATATTATCGTCAATACTGTTTTAATTAAGGAAAAGTATGAATCATTCCCCATCTATACTAATATTATAAAGATGAAGAGTTTGTTTGTTTGTTTGAACGCGTTAATCTCAGGAACTACTGGTCCGATTTAAAAAATTATTTCAGTGCTAGACAGCTTATTTATCGAGGAAGGCTATAGGCTATATAGCATCACGCTATGACTTATAGGAGTTGAGTAACGCGGGCAAAGCTGCAGGCAACAGCTAGTTATGATATAAAGAAACGAAATTATGCCTTTGAGGGTCTCATACACAAGCTAGTCGCGTAGCTCAACAAATATTAATGGTAACAGTTGTTTTAGGTATATAAGATTAGGGAGTTTTAGTGTAATGTTTAGAATATGGGATATATGTTTTTTTATGTTACTTGGATAAGCAAACTGGCAAACGTGCCACCTGATGGTAAGTGGTCGACTTCGCCCATGAACATAAACTAGTTTACCTGGAACGAGCCCAGGCAACTCAAATGTGTTGCCTATCCTGAGACATAAGATGTTAAGTCTCGGTGCCAGTAATTACACTGCCTGTCTTGCCCTTCTCTCCGAAACACAGCAAAGCTGTTTCACGGGAGAAACAAGCAAGATGGTGGTACCCATGCAGCCGGGAGCGCGGCACAGCGCTTCCCTCCCATCGGTATATATATTATAATGTCTTGGCTCTACTGTTGGTTCCCCACCATGGTTCAGGCCTTGACGTGGCGGTGGGGCTCAGTAGCCTAGGGTGAGCCCAGCACCTTGGGCGAAGCGAATTGAGCCGGGAGGGCTACCGTACCGCTCTTATAAGAAGAGGGGACAAAAGAGCATGGGGCAAGGGGCGAGGACGGGAACCTCACCCCATTGTACTGTCCCGACGTTGGGAGGGGTTGTTCTGTGGTGCGGGATAACCACTCTGTGGAGGTGGCGTCTGTCCCTTGGGGTCTAGACGTCGAGGTGCCCTGTTTCGCTCAACAGATCCGGGGCACCTCACCAAAGGCGGCATTGGTGGCACTCGCTGTGTTTTAGTAGGTAGAGCTGCGTCCAACTTACCATCTTTCGTAGCGATTCTCACATACCCGTCTGGGGAGAACGCGGGATGCCTAAGAGCATTTCCCGGCGGAAAAGAAAACCCACCATAGCACGCTCCATAGCACTACATAGCACGTTGAGCTACGGCAAGCTTTCGGACTTGTCTTAAATTTAGAGGCCACGTTCCGGCCCGTAGATCATCATAGGGAGAACGTATTGTTTTAAATTTAAACTCTGTGGTATAGACGACGTGAAAACATGGCTAAGCTTCCTGAATCCTATCCCAATAGAATTCTTCTATCTGCTTCCTTCTCGAAGTTATGTACGAAGACATCCACCAGAGAACTAAAGTTAGGTACCGATATCAGGCGAAGAATAAGCTTGTTGAAATGGCAGTGGGCTGGTCATACACTCAGGAGAACAGATGACCGATGGGCCAATAAGGTTCAAGAGTGGAGGCCCCGTTTAGGTAGACGAAGTGATGGCTGACCATTAACCAGAAGAAATTTGAAATTTGGTGGAAAGATCTCCGTGCAATGGTCGGTCCGTGTTGGATGCGAGTGGGAAACGATTGGTCGTCTTGGGGTTCCTTGAAGGAGGCCTATGTTTAGAAGTGGACGGATATACGCTGATGATGATGATGATGATGATGAAACATATAACGGTTGGTATTTTAAAATTATATAAATATAATTTTTTTATAGAAATCTATAAGAAAATTTAAGTAGATTGAAAAGAACAATGCAATGCCATCTAGTTTTATTATACGTAGCTCATTTAAAATATCTTAACACCAATTTATTCATAAACAATATAAAATATGCATGAAAAAATATGTTAATATCAGTAATTAAGGTAAATACTATATATATCTAACTTAAATATGTCTTAAGCCAATTTTATTGCTATTAAGTTTTAACCAGCCACGCCAACAGAAAGGTACAAGTAGCGCCATCTGTTACAACGTATGTGAACTACTGCGTGGCAATGTCACCTTGACAGATGAAGAGTACAGAGCGTGCGAACGGGACGCAAGAACAACAAACCTTCCATCGATTCGGCGGTCAGTAGCGCATGTCAATTGTAACGGCGGTACCACGGTCGCAAGAGGAGAGATCGAGCTACGATCGAGTTTTATTTTATGTTGTGTATTTTTTTATCACAGTAAAGTAAATCCTCTTAACACAATTCTGACCAATGTGCAACGTCACACGGTTGAATAAATTATGTCTTTAACTAGGCATGTAAAGTTATAGTTATTACATTATAATAAAATAATCTTAGATGTACATACTTATATCTTTTTATGTGGATAATAGTGGATTATTTCATTTGAAAAATAAACAACATAACACAATCCTTCTTGCTGTTTAGCCGCGCGGTCGGGGTTATCGTGTTACGTCTTCTAACCCCTTTTACAAGATTTTATGATAATATCACAAAATTCTTCTCGGGACCTTTTTGACTTCCACTTCAACGAACTAAAAATATTTTTGATGTGAAACATAATACAAAAAAAATAAAAATTCTTTACCTTTTTCATATGTTTAAAATTACACAATATTAGGTATAGATAGAATAGAATAACTTTATTCAGGAATCCATACATGGCACCGTAGTACAGATAAACATTAAGCAAGTAGTAGGTATAGTGATATAGAAGTGTAAGAAAAAAAAATACAAAAAGGAAATTAAAATAATAATAATACATAAAATCAGAAACAATCATGTACAAGTCACACACAAACCAACGGCCACTGGTCAAGTTCGGTACATCAAAACGCAAATAACGTTGTTTTGTTTCCTTTTCACCTTTTCTCTCCTTTTTTAATTATAACTCATACTCGTAGTATATATAGTTTATAAAATATATACGCTCCTATGTAAAACTTTTGTATATCAAGTAAAAAGTTTAAAAGTACTACGATAAAAAAGCACATGTTGCTTTTACATCTACTACCGTCCAGTTATCTCCGTAGTAACGGGTAATTGTAGCTCATAGATAGGTCACGCTCTATTAGTTCTGTATACTTACCTAAACACACACACACACAACACCCACTTGACTTTTATGACATTCATGCCACATCCTTTTCACTCCTATGAAACCGACTATGTCCGTTTCACACGATTTTCCACCCCAGAATTTGTGTTAAATTATTATCATTTCTATCAAAAGCCAAAAAAGACTCATTTTAGCTTATCACCAATTATCTGAAAGCAATTTCGTGACATGCGAGTGTGTGTGTTTAATTAACACACACAAAGATAAGCGCAGGGGTACCAAGTGTTCGACTCGAAAACATCTCGCTGAGCTTTTTAATCTGGTTTTCCAAAAATAACTTTATTTTGTATAATTATAGAACCTTACGACTATATTTGGACTCACCGAGAGGGGATGATATTACATTAAATTTATCGAACATTATATTTTACCATACTACAAGAGTCACTTCTGAGGATCTCAACAGTTATACAATCAAGCTAATTGTTTTAATCTAGATAACCAGCATAGTCCTTTCAACGCTAGTTAGGTTCGAATTATTGAATATCAAAGCAGGTTCTTAATTTAAGACTTCCAATATCACGAAAACATAATCAATATTACTATCTGGTCTATGAGCTCAAATGACATTTGACATTAATTATTACTAACAATACCTAACTAACACTTAACCATCACTTAACATATCCTATATTTATTAAGGGATTTGATATGAAAAATTAATGTAATTCATGAATCGCGCACACACTCTCGCCGCGTACGTACAGCCAGCGTACACGCCCGCACACACGCGCGCACCGCCATGCCATTTTGAACCCTAAGCCCCATTACCCTCAGTTTGCCCCACTTTACCGATCTGTAGGATAACCTCCAAATATTTCGCTAAAAACCATGTTATTGTGTGACAATGACCATTTCCATGTAGGATTCATGTGAAACGATAGTCGGGAGTGTTTTCTGATAGCGCATTCATTCGATATTATCGTGAAAGAATGTGTGAAGTGTATTTGTACAATTTATGATAGTGTATTGACTGTGTTGATGAGTAGGACGTGCAGGCAGACATGAGCGTAAGTCTTAAGTTAAAGGTCGAAGGGGGTGAAAATATATCAACAGATTTTTGTCAAGGTTACGAATTTTTGGAAGTTTCATGGCATTTTATTAATTTATGAATTTGAGAGCGTTTATCTTGATACTGTTGTAATTTTTGATATTTCGCATGCCACCAGATTCTAGATCCGGTGATATAGACTTCTTTGTGACTACTAATGAAAAGTGTAACGATAGTTATGATAGAGAAATATATATGTATACAGATAACAAGAAAACATATTCTTGACTACCAGCAACAGTTGTAGAGTAAACATCGCTGACTGTCCTTATCACCTGTTGGCTGTCGGTGAATCCCCACACAATATACAAGAACTTGTCTATACTTTTATCTACCCAATGCTACTGCAATAGACTGTAAAGAAAGTAAAATATGTAAAAGTGTATTTATTTTCACCTTAAAAAAGTATAGGAAAAAGTCTTATTAGTAAAAGATAGACAACCGAGTATCTATTTATATTATTTGAAGAAATTAAAATTAACAATGTTCTGTGATATTAAAACACAGTAGCCGTAAGAGATGTAATTTAAGGAGAACCTTCAACCGCTAGTCAAGTTTACAGTAGAATTAGGTACGTGGAACCATCCCCCACCAAGATTCAAGCCTTGTCGTGGCGGTGGGGCTCAGTAGCCTAAAGTGAACCCAGCACCTTGGGCGAAGCAATTTGAATCAAGGGAGCTGCTCTTTGTACCCCTCTTATAAGAAGAGGGGACAAAAAAGTGTGGGGGGGATAAGGGGCGAGGATGGGAACCTCACCCCATTGCACTGTCTCGACGTTGGGAGGGGTTGTTCTGTAGTGCGGGACGACTCCATTTGTGAAGTCGTCCCTGTCTGCTCAATAGATCCGGGGCACCTCACCAAAGGCGGCATTGGTGGCACTCGCCGGGTTTTAGTGGGTAGATCTGCGTCCACCTTACCATCTACCGGGCGCAGCGAGTCCCACATACCCGCCTGGGGAGTCCCCCCTTCCCAGCGGGATGCATTTCCCGGCGTAAAAAAAAAGTATGTGGAACCATTCTAGGGTGGAAGGGTTGCGCTGTGCCGCGCTCCCGACTGTAGGGGTCTACTATCCTTTTTTTTCTCCCCTGAAATAGCTTCGTTGTGTCTTGGAGAGAAGGGAAAGGCAGTGTAATTACTATCACAGAGACTTTACATCTTATGTCTCAGGATACTAATTCATGTGCCTACATGAATTAGTTGTCTAGGCTAGTCTCAACTTGTTTTCCAACTTGCTTGTTCATGGGCGACGCTGACCACTTACCATCATGGAGATCGTCTGCCCGTTTGCCTAACCAACTAACATTAAAAAGCTGCCACCAACGGTAAAACCACCGAGACGGCCCTTAAGCCCGTCTTTTCATATGCTTCTTAGCTTCTTATATTAGAGCATACTCATACTCGAAACGCCGGGAACGCACCTGCTAATCCTCTGGTGTAGGAGGTGTCTATGGATGTCGCTTACTAACCATCAAGTGAACTAACAGCCCCTTGTTTTATAAAAAAATGTTGTCTGTAAAATCGGTTTACTGACGATAGTTGAACGTGACAACGTCATAAAAAAATGGAACGCCTCAGAGCGAGGTAACGCCGCATGAGTCATGTTTTTTCGTTCGTGCAGCCGGCTCCATCGAATTATAAGACGTTGTCACGTCAAAAGGACAATGTTCAACTCTCACATGGGCCTTCTGACTATAGGGTATTAGCACTAAATCTTCTAGTTCTGTCGAATGGGGAGAGAAAGATTGATGATACGAGCAGTTTTAATAGAAGTAGGTACTATAGCAGCTGCTAAGAACTATTACAGTCAAATTCTGCTTATTTATCTATACTCCTATGCTACTATTTCAAAGAGGTAAAGAATCTTAGAAACCCCAAAATAAAATTGGAACAATTATTTTTATTAGGGTGAGCTAAGTCATAAAATCGATAATTTCACTAGAAATAATTGGAGAGCATGATCTAGAAAGATCATAGGACACAATGATGAAGACATCATATACTATTTTATTTTCAGTCGTACGAATAAATATTAATATTTGTAGCAATTTCAGATTTAATTTGGTCCGGAAAGACGTTATCTTATCAAGCTTCGACATTAATGACGTTTCATTGTCTCTAAGCTATTTTATTTTAACTGGTTTTAATTTACTTTGGTACGTTATTAAGTGAAGTTTGTACCGGTGGGAGGGAAGCGCTGTGCCGCGCTCCCGGCTGCATGGGTACCACCATCTTGCTTGTATCTCCCGTGAAACAGCTTTGCTGTGTTTCGGAGAGAAGGGCAAGACAGGCAGTGTAATTACTGGCACCGAGACTTAACATCTTATGTCTCAGGATAGGCAACACATAAAGGAGTTGCCTGGGCTCGTTTCAGGTAAACTAGTTTATGTTCATGGGCGACGTCGACCACTTACCATCAGGTGGCACGTTTGCCAGTTTGCTTATCCAAGTAACATAAAAAAAAAAGTTTATATAAGTTTATAGTTTGTGTTTTGATATTTCAACTTTTAACTAAATTGTTAATAAATTTGTGGATTAAATTAGCTTTTTAGTCTACAAACATAGAAAATAACATCGTTAATAATAAAATGTTACTCTAGCAATAAAAAACATTTATTTGTATATCGATACAGATGAATACATTTTGAGTACATATATGTTTGTTATATTAAAATAACCGCTTTTTACTAAATGCATATGGATCTATACACGATACATATACCAAAATATTGTTTTACAATTTTGGTCTGTCTGTTTGTTCCGGCTAATCTCTAAAACGGCTAGTCCCATTTTGACGAGACTTTCACTGGCAGATAGCTGATGTTATAAAGAGTAACATAGGATATATCGGCGTAAACAACAACAAGGGTAGTGTGTGCGGTAAGGATAGCCGACATCAGTGGGTTGTTAAATGAAACACTAGATCATCGTCATCATCTTTTATTCTGTGTCATCTTTACATAAGACAGCTCCCAAGTTGCCCGCCCGTTGCCGCTTGCTAGTGCCAGGCCAGAGAGAACAAGCGGCAGAACAAACTCTCCAGCAGCTCGCTGTCTGACCTTCGTCTAGTTGTTTAACAATCAAGTCGGTAACATCAAATCGCATGCTTTGCTAACGCATTAGTAAACGCGATGAAACAATAATAATCTTAGGTTCAGAAGCGATGTGTGGGTACAATAATAATATTGTCGCAATTACGAACGAACCTAGGGTTCCAGTTCGTATAGTGGCAGAACCACCCAACAAAGCGAGTACAAAGACTCGAGCTATGTTAAATATACAGCAAGGCTGTACCGGGTAAACCGACAGTTTTGTCGGGAGCTGCTGGTGCTCTTTATCGAGTCGAATCCGAAAGTGACCCTACATTATTATTTACGTCTGACATACGACAGATACAAAAATAACCATCGTCACTACGGATACGGCTGTAAAAAGGTTAGGCGGGCACGAATAAATATAATTTGTATATTTTGACTGTAAAATTATTCACCAATACCGAATACCATTAGTCACTATCACAATGACCTCCTCTCACCACCAAACACTCATGTTACCAGATCATAAACTCATACACAACATGAACATCAGCAAATTGCTGATGATTACGAGCCCAATATCAATCTAATACAACATTAATATTGTCCAAGTGAATGAAGACTAATGTAATAGGAAATAAATATGAAAGATATTTTCGTCGACAAATATAATTAATTTCGTACTTACTGTAGTACCGAATTGATATATCGCTATGGTATTAAAAAGACTCATATTTACGCCATCATCACCCTCAATGACGACCTCTGTGGCTCACTGGAACTGGTAAGCGCGTTGGCGCTTAAACCGGAGGTTGCGGTTCCAATCCCGCCAGGGAACAAAAAAAAATATTATCTGTGTTCCTGGGTCATGTGTCCATGGTGTATTAAATATGTGTATTATATAATAAAAATCTTAAATATATGTATAGTATAAAAGTATTAAATATATTGCCGTTGTCTGGCACCCGTAACACAAGTTCTTCGAGAACTTACCACGGGACCAGATTGACGTGGTGTGAAAACGTCCATAGATATTATTATTATTATAAAAGAGGTCCACGAACCAACCCTCGTATTAGAAGTATCTCTCAGAGAACGTAAGTAGTCCTCATTCCCTCGTTAAGCTAAGGATAATTACTGATGGCCCCTCGACCTATGGACCAATAAGGTTTTACAACAAAACCCATGTTTAGGAAGACAAAAGGTCGCCAATAGATGACGAAGTCAAAATGGCCGATTAAAGTACGACTGACGGGTTAGCAGTCGATTTCTCGTTTATTGAAGTACATATGTCAAGTAGACAGGACTAGGGTTGTGATGATGATTTAGCCTGTATATACCATAAATATAACTCCGACAAAAACCCCCAAAGAAATACTTTGTGTGGGATACGAACCCCTAACCACCGCAGCCACTTACGACTAAGTCATAATTGAGTCCAAATTTAAGACAAAACGATATGATTGATACGATATAATTTGTGAAGTTTTGACGTCATTGGTGACGTCACCAGACGAGCTCAGCTACTCACAAAGGTCACCCAGCAATCACACCCCTAGGGTGATGGGGGGATGTGACCTAATATCTAGTTAACAAAATTCTACGCAAATCTAGCAAAATAGATATTTCTGTGGCTCATCTTTAAGGTGTAGGTAGGTATAGCTTCTGGATTTATTAACCGTCAAAAAGGCATTAGATAGATAAGAAACTGTAACGATTTTTCTTCTAGTATAACTTCAGCCTTTATTTTATTTTATTTTTATTTATTTATGAAACAAACATATTTTATGACAGCGCTAAGATACTATGGATGACATCATACAGGTCTGGATTATATAGGTACCTACGTTACGAAATAGGATGGTGATTCCCCGAAGGCCCTGCCTAACACACACAACGTACTTGTGCATTCGCCAACGTTATTTCTTAAGTGAGCCATCTGCTCACTCACTGTACCGATTGAGCTTAAAGGCCATCAGGCCGAAAAGTCTAGCCCTTCCGAAAAAAAAAAAAAAAATCGCCAACGATATCGTATGGCTGAATCATGGGACGTACATACAGATCACTGGTTCATTGATTTGCTATTAAGTCAGTGACAAATCACTGAGCAGTTTCGTAATTGTATGGCTCACGTTACTACTCTATCCGGTTATATGTTCGATGGGCCTATGGTCAGCAGTGGACGTTTACATGCTCATGATAATAATGATGATGATGATACAAACTCTCCCCGTCCCCTATATGAAACGCTATTATTTCACCGATTAGTATACAATTACATTACCCCTCCCGCTATTAGGATTTTGGCGCGGAATAGGTCAATGTCGCTGCATTCAACTGGTGAACCCCCCACCCCTCTCCAATCAGCTAATTAATCCTATTTATGGCCTATTGAATTTGTAACATAGAATATGCTTTTAATGACGTCACATTTAAAATGACTGTCTTCTCTATTTTGCTTGTAAGTTTAAATATTATATTGTGTATCTTTAAGTTATCTTTTTATTCATTGTTTTGCATACTTTTTATGCAGAAGGTTTTCTATATTAGGATTCATCCCTTTAGGATTAGGAGTCCCCCCCCCCCACGGGCGACGAACGGGGGTCGAAAAGGCGCTTCTCAATGCGCCTGGGTAGTTACACACTGTCCAAATGTGAGTCCCACATACGACCAGGAGCCTTACCCGAAGTAATCTGGATACATGCGTATTTACGCATGGGAAATGCATTTGCAATTACCCTGCGTCAACGAAAAAATGTATATTATATGATATAAAATTATAATATTCTTTGTTGTGAGGACCTCGCGTGGCTAAGTAATAACAGCAGCACGCATTGATCCATCAGGTCCAGCTACGCTTGCCGGGGTCTGTCCGTGGATGGATGACCATCTGTATATACCTAGGAACAAGTATCATGGAATTGACATTCGCGTATACCCGAAAGGGACAGGCATATTTTACAGGGATACCACATTCATAATAACAAGTCTGCTTATTTTCTTGAAACAAGTGAATTAAAAATAATAAAAAAAACTGGAAAAGGTTGATAGATAACTATAAGCTTGGGCCCTACCCAAACATGTATTGTAATTTTAGACAGCTGCATTTTTCCGGATTATCAAAAATATGTAATAACTAATAACAAAACGCTAAAACATAAATAATAAAAAAGAAGGCTAACGTCCTCTTAATATGTATGATCTATAGTACATAGCCTTTTAGGATAGCAATAAACATATTTGTTTTTATTGTGTTTATTTCGAAGATTCCAGTCACCCTTTTTATATAATACCACATTCTTGGGTAATCTGCCTATAACAAAACTGGTATCACAATATTTTATAAAGCGACCAAATTAAAAAGTAGTACAAAATGGCGGACATATTTGACAAATTGTTCGCAAGTGAGAATGTTTGTATGGCATTCAAATTTAGTCGACAACAACAAACGAAGAGTGATATTCTGACAAAGACAAAAGAAAGTGTCTATGTCTCTGTCACTCTTGGAGTTTTTCGTATGTTGTTATCTCGTTCTAATACGGTATTATTATTAGCTTGTCAAATCTATTGTGACTTGATCTTAGGTATATACCGAAACCCTCCGTGCAGCGGAAGGTAGTTAAGCCGTTAGTCCCGACTGTCATTCGTGCATCTTTGACAGTCGTTACAGATCGTCAGAATCCTGTAAGTCTGACTCCGTCCTAGGGTCTCTATCGTGAGATATGTAAAGGTTAGTGTTTAAGTGGCGACCCAATTGTAGAATCTTAACACATTTCTATATATTATTCTAAAAATATAAAGTAATGTAATTTCCTTTGAAAAAGCATGCATTTCGGCACTCGCGTCTGCATTTCACTCACCAAAGAGGTGGGCTGTTTAACCGCAAATTTAGAAGGTTTCTGATCTTGGTCCACCCACAAATCTCTTTTTCACTATTTCGTTTGACTTTGTCTTTCGCTGTATTCTGCACATATTATATTTAAAAAGTCAGACACCTGTACTGCCTCCTGTGTAGTTGATCTCTTACTCTTACTCTTACCACAGGTAAAAAATAAAACAAAATGTAGTTGCAGTTGCTATGCAGCCGACTTGGGCCGACACGACCGCGTCGGTACCTCTCGCTCACATAACACCGGCGTCAAGTGACAGCTATGCTGTCGCGTTTCGTGCGGTATGTGAGTTTCCGGTGGCCCGTTGTAATAGGGAAAAGGAGGGCAACACATCTGCGTAATCTCTGTTTGTGCAGATGTGTATGGGCGTCGGTAGTCTAAAGCTTCGACTGCTCGATTGGCCTCCTATGATATTAAAAAACAAATTGTTATAATAATTTTCCTGAAACCTTTAATGTTAGTAAAATGTTTACATCGTTGGGACACGTTAACCCGTTTGAGAGAACCAATTGCTACAAGGGTTCTTGTACAGGGATGTGTAACAGTTCCTCACAGAGATGGCAGATGGCTCTTTTCTCGAGTAATAAAACCAAACGCGTTAGATACCTTATGAATGTATTGAATAAAAATATATTTTTTTCTACTACAATAATAAAATTGTTTCAAATAGTATTCCTCTGTAAAGTTGCTGTACAATATCCAGAACGTCTCGGATGACAAAATCAAAATAAAATGTATAAAGTTGTTTTATTATAATAACAATAAAAGTCAAAACAACCTGACATTCATTAATGATTTATTTAGAGCCGAAATATTATCTCTTTATAACACTAAAATCGAGGCTCCACCGCGGCGCACGTAGAGGCTACGCACGTGTGTTAAATTGTCAATTGCAATAAAATTTCATTTAATTCGTAGCGTATCCTTGGGTTGCAGTGGAAACAATCACATACATTTTCTTGTAAATCCAAACTTGATAAACCTACGTAGCCTCTCCGTGCGCATCTGTGTAGCCGCTCCCTTATGTAGGTACATGCCAGGCATGTTCATTAATTTATGTACAAGTAAGCTCTTTCCAAAAGCCCTAAATCACAGGGGCACACAATTTTATGAAAGTAAAAAAAAAAATAGCCACCAACAACTCGCTTCTACCGAATGAGTTCTAAAAGCGATGCCTCATGCTACCCTTTATTTGGTACGCTACTGGTCCTTTCTAGAATCTACTGAAAATCAAAATCAAAATTTTTATTCAAAATAGTACCAACAGAGTTTTTTTTTTAGAAGAGGGGGTATTAGCGGACAGTCGGTTCACCTGATGGTAAGTGAATAGCGACATCCACAGACACCCGCTATACCAGGAGATCAGCGGGTGCGTTGGCGGCCTTTTAGATGTGAGTATGCTCTTTTCTTGAAGGTCCCTAAGTCGTATCGGTTCGGAAACACCACAGGTGGCAGCTGATTCCATATATTTGTGATGCGAGGCAGGAAATGCCGTAAAAATTTAGATGTTGTGGATTTCCGGACATCAAGATGGTGTGGGTGAAATTTCATCGACGATTCGAGCCGCCCGGCGTTGGACGCGGTCAAATGAAAGGAGCTGATATTGGGGCGCTCCAGCCCAGAGGTGAGAGCAGTATTCCATGTGAGGCCGGATCTGCGCCTTGTATAATTGAAGACGGTGTGAAGGCATGAAATATTGCTTCGCCCTATTAAGCACGCCAAGTTTCTTAGAGGCTAGTTTAGCCTTTCCTTCCAAATGACCACGAAACTGCACATCATCACGACGCCAAGTATCCCAATGCTGGCTGCGGCAGTTAGGGGAGTGTCTTCAAATCGTAGAGGAACGACGAAGGGTGATTTTTTGGCGGTAAACGCGCAAACTTGTGTCTTGTTGGGGTTGAATTGGACCAGGTTAAGTCGTCTCCATTCCGAGACTTTGGTCAACAGAAACTCAATTTCAGACACAAGTTTGTTCCGACACTCATCGACTTGTTCCCGAGAAATATTAGAGCGGCCAATGTATAAGGCATCTCCAGTGCTGTCATCCGCATAAGAAAGAATGATACGCTGGTTTGCAGCATATCATTGATATGCAGAAGAAACAGGGTTGGAGAACTGTCTCCACTGTGTACTGACACAGCCTTGCGGAACACCAGCATTAACAGACAGAGGAGTATCTTTTTGAACGTCAATTACATTCATTCAAGTCTACCACCGGTTCCAAGGCAAGCCCACTGAGAAGAACCGGTGAAACAAACTCTGTGGAATTAATCTTTTTGAAATATTTTATAACAAATTTTACATGTTATTATTGTGAAATGCCTTCTTCTATAAAATCTTTTACTTCATAATATCCTTTACCACACAAACGCTCATTAATAACTTTTTTGAATTTTTTTATTGGGAGGTTTTGCACATTTTCTGGGATCCTATTGTAAAAGCGTATACAGTTGCCGTCAAGAGAATTGCTTACTTTTGTGAGTCTAATCACTGGTACATCCAGCCTGTGCCCATTCCGTATATCCCTATTATGTATGTCACTTCTTTTACAGAAATTACTTATGTTTTTTCGGGCATACAGTAAATTTTCTAAGATGTATTGAGACGCAACAGTCAGAATTCCAATTTGTTTAAATTTTTCCTTTAATGATGTATCGGGGGCAGCACCGAACTATATCGATATTTTTCTGTGGGGGGCAGCTTGTAAATCGCACGGATAGCCCGCTTCTGCAGCACAAAAATATTGTTAAAATCGGCAGCTCTTCCCCATAATAGTATGCCATAAGTAATAACTGAAAAACTAATCAATAAATTATACTCTGTTTTTCATATACACCATTATTAGACTTATTATATTCTATAAATTTCGTGACCTACTCCGTGACCTACAAATAAACCCCACATAGAATTTAAATTGTGGCTTTGAACCACGAGCGGATTCTAGTAATTAATTTTAAAAGATTTAGCTATAAATACGCCTCGCTGTTAATTAGGATACATTTTGTCATTGGTTTAATGTAGGCATACTGAGGCGGATACTAAAGTGTACGGGTTCGAATCAGACATTTTTATTCTTTAGATCATTGAGTATTTATTTACAGGTAATCTGTTGCCCGCAGATTCGCCCGCGTTTACTATTTTACAGCCGTGGCCAGCTGGTTTTTATAATCCTTGTCAAAAGAGTACCATTGTACTGGGGAAACATTTTTTTTAATCGGTTGTGTAATTTTGAAGATTGCCTCATACATCCAAACTACCCCAACATGGTTCAGGCCTTGTCGTGGCCGTGGGGCTCAGTAGCCTAGGGTGAGCCCAGTACCTTGGGCGAAGCTAATTGAGCCGAGGGGGCACTTTGTACCCCGCTTATAAGAAGAGGGGACAAAAGGGGCGGGGACGGGAACCTCACCCCATTCTACTGTCTCGATGTTGGTAGGGGTGGTTCTGTCCCTTTGGGGGGGCTGACTAGCCGAAGTGCCCTATTGCTCAACAGATCTGGGGCACCTCACTAAAGGCGGCATTGGTGGCACTCGCCGGGTTTTAGTGGGTAGAGGTGCGTCAACTTACCATCTTTCGGGCGCAACGAGTCCCACATACCCGCCTGGGGACACCCTCTCTCCCGCAGGATGCCTCTGAGATTTCCCGGCGTTAAAGAAAGAAAAATACATCCAAACTTAAAAACATCACCTCTGGGCTCTGTTACAGATTATAAAATTGAATTTTATAATCTGTAACATACCCGTTTTTCATATTGGTGTAGGTTCTCGTATTATCCCTGGCGGAGTGCCCAGCATGGGCGGAGGCAAGGGCGCCCCTCGTCGCTGAGGTTGGCGCGGACCTGTCGCTCCCTGCGGTCATCCGAGCGATGACCGTCAGTGAGAGCATATGGCAGGCGGTCCTCTCCTTCTACGAAGACGTGATGTCGCAGAAGGAGGAGGCGGAGCGGGAGAGGGAGCGCACTGGCGCCTCTTCCCGCAGGAGAGCGCGGCGGCGACAGGCGGTCGCACCGCCGTGCCGCGCGGCCGATCGGGGGATCCGCCGCGTGCGCGTAAGGTTCAGGCTATAAGGCACTTTAAAGTGTTCAGGGTGCCTTAACCGGAGTAGGAGGAGGGGATGTCGCCCCCCCTGCCTCCAGAGGAGAGTGCCAGATGGCACACCGTTGTGGCCCGGTGCGTACGTCCACAGATCTCGCGCCGGGTCACCCAGACGACGAGGAGAACACCGCTGGGGTTTAGTGGGTAGAGTCTGCGTCCACCTTACCATCTTCTCGGGCGCAGAGAGCCCTCCGGGCCCCCTCGGACCTGGTGGTATGCCTAAACGCATTCTCCAGCGAAACCAAAAAAAAAAGGTTCTCGTATTATATCAGTTAAAGAGAAAGAGATAATAACAACATTGTAAGTAAGTCCTCCTTCTCTCTCCCTGATGTTATATCCCATGAGGTATCCTATAATACGAAGCAATGAAAGGATTGACTGTCCATCCGAGATAAGATAAGGTAATTAAGCTTATCGGTGACGAAATAATATACACTACATGATAGCAATTTAGGCTTTTAATATGATAACCTATACCTATGATCAATTATCTTAACGGGGGTTGGTAGACTTTCAGCTAGATCTAAGTGCAAGTTAGTGCGAGTAGTGAAGGATCGGCCGTAGAGTTCATTGAGAGAGATTTACATCTAGCAGTGGACGGTTAGATACTAACAAGAAATGATAAGTGTTAAGCTTTGCTAGAATAAGAGATATATTTAATACATTTGTAAGCACTAATTTCACGAACCACAACGAATTATTACTTAGGATAATAATGATATGAGGAGAGATTTATTTTTTGTTTATTTGTTCGTTTGTTACGATTTAACAAAAAAACTAGAACGATTTTAAAGATTCTTTTTCCATTAGAAAACTACATTTTACCGAGTAAATTGGGCTATATTTTATCCCTGTATTTTCATAGGAACGGAAACTACGCGGGTGAAACCGCGAGGCGCTAGTATGTAATATCACAATTCATCTAACTGGATAGAGGCGGGCTGATGACGATGTTGATAAATATCAAGATATGGCTCCGATGTGAAACCCATTCATTTTACCGTATCAATAACGATTTCCACTTAGATAAACATATTTAAAGGTTATAACAGACATCCTGCTTGCTATCAGCGATTGGCGAATACGCGACTACGTTTTTGGAGACGCAATTTCGATTTTCGCAATAATTTAACTTGGCCACGTTTAATGTTATATTCCAAAATGAAACCTTTTTACAAGATGGAGAGCACATTCTTAATGTCTTAAAAAGACAATTGTTTGACTTTCAATTGTCTTTACATTCGATTTTGAATGTAAAAAATTGGTTGTCTACGTAGACAGAGAATCCTTAGAATTCTCAGTCTACGGTTGTCTATAAAGTCGGTTTACAGACGATAGTTTACTTACTTTACGGTATTACACAAGTTCACGGTTTGTGGTGCGTCGCTGCGTTTCAGAACGCAGCTAAAACGCCAATCGCCGATAAAGGCATAGCATTATCTGCTATGACCCTCAATTATTGGAAACGTTTTTATCGAAATATCAACCGATCGGCGATATTACTTCACGAGAGATGAAAGTTGATATTGCAATGTTTAATTATTATCCTTTGATTCTGATATTATTGCGTTTTGAATAAACTCATATCTATGATTGTTTTTGTTTGCACTATAAATATATACGAAACGATTTTGAAGATAATTTAATTTCATTATCATCAGTACGTAGCCGTCCGCACTTCATTGCCCACTGGTCATGAGTCGAAGCCAGTGTTTTATTGTTAAAATTGTAGCATTTAATGAATTTTTTGTAGTTTGTCAAGTTGATTTTTGGTAGGTTTATTTATTTAATTTTATTATAATGAGAAATATTATAATTTGTAAATATTTTAAAAATTTATATGTATGTATATAAAACGTACTTTAGCTGCTAGAAGACAAAATAGATTAAGAAAAACATTTAAATCCTACAAAAGTAATAAAGTTTGTAGCAAATCTTTAAATAGAGGTTTGTTTGTTTGAACGCGCAAATCTCAGGAACTACTGTTCCGATTTGAAAAATTCTTTTAGTGTTAGACAGCCCATTTATCGAGAAAGGCTATATAACATCACGCTGTGACATACAGGAGTTGAGTAACGCGGGCGAAGCTGCAGGCAACAGCTAGTATAAACATAATATCTTTATGTTATCATTAGATACCTCCATTTAAAGATTCGCCACAAACTTTATTGAAGTATAGACTTCTTATACAACTTTTATTATTTATACACAATTATAGATTAATAATATAAATATGAATAGTGATCGCGTTAGTGTAATTTACTCATAATAATATGAAATATTTAATGATCATATATTTAATAATACCATTACAAATTAATTGATTGGAAATATTATAGCTTCAAACAAACAAAGAAACTTTAAGCTCTCTGTGACCGCTTTTATTAAATAAACTAGCTGTTGCGCTCAGCTTCTCTCACGTTAACCTAAAATACAATCGTATCTGGATTGATGATGATTATTTTCATATCCTGTGTCACTCAGTGTTAACGTGGCATTCTGATGGTGAAAGAATTTTTGAAGTCGATTCTGTAGTTTTCGAGTTACAAATACGTTACAGAAAAAAAACATAATATATTACAAACATTTTTTGACGTGACAACGTCTTATAATTCAATGGAGCCGGCTGCACGAACGAAAAAACATGACGCATGCGGCGTTACCTCGCTGTGAGGCGTTCCATTTTCTTATGACGTTGTCACGTTCAACTATCGTCAGTAAACCGACTTTACAGACAACCGATTTTTTTCTTAATAATATTAAGTACAGATAACGACACTATTTATGTAAATGTAAAGTGTAAGTTAGTTGTCCTTAAAATGTCCGCCTTAAAATAACAATAAAACAATCTTGTCATAATTAAAATTCAACTAAATTAATATTTAGACAATCAAATGCGATATTTTTTTTCAAATATTTTAGTGTGTGTTCCGTGTGGTGGTTAGCGTGTGGATGCCGTGCCAGCTACTATTACATACATTGAGCTTATACTTTACAAATAATATGTTTTCATCAAAGTCTAATAAGTTTCATTCTAGGAATCATGAATGGCTCTCAGACAAGCGAATTTTCACTTAATTAAACACATTCTTTACAATGTTAATTAATTAATTTACTAAAAGTTTAGGAACAAAGTCTTATAACTGCTCGAGTGAAATTTTATTCATGGTATAGCCTTGGTGAAACCCACCCTAAAATATCTTGAAGAAAGCGTAAATAAATTTAATTCTCTTTTCGACTAGTTAAAGGAGATAACGGTGTTTATGTGTCCCCTGTTCATTAATTACTTCGTTAATTAATTACTTACTAGCTGTGTCTTGAAAGTGAATGAAAAATGAAAAATGAATAAAAACCTTTCCCCTAAAATAAATAACTTTATAACCTTCATTATTGATGCAAAAATATTTTTTAAACCCAACTTATACTTTCGATGATTTGCGGCTTCAAAGCAACAGCCTAGAATGGATAAAATTGTAATGTATTTACTTAGCATTCTCTGTGTCCAGCACAGGAGTGCGGAGGAGGCGCTACGCACACCTTCTGCCTCCTGACTAACGGGACTTGGGATAAGATTGGGTAGGTACCCAATCTTTTTTCTACCGGGGCACCTGCCCCGGTAGAAAAGTTCCGGCGTCGGCAGGGTCGCTCCAGTTTGTCGGAGCTCTAGGAGGAAGACCGGTTAGCCCTTTTGAGTGAACCGGCTAGTCACGTGGGGTGCCCCTTGTTAGTCAGATCCGGGACACTGCCCTTCTATTGAAGGGCTTCAGCCGCTTGAAAAGCTAATAAGGTCTGTGTCCAGCAACGGACGGTTATAAGCTGATGATAGTGATGACAGCACTTACTGTGGTTAGGGCTAAAGCGGGTCGGACATATTAGACTATTGCTTTACTAACTCTCGCCTGCGGTTTCACCCGCGCGCTCTTGATAAATGATTTTGGGATAATGATGTTTTTATAGCTCTCATTTTATTTGACCATCAAACACCTAAAACTGTAACATATGCCAAAACCCCAATATTATATCCTAACAGGAAAATTTTATGTATAAACTAGCTGTTGCCCGCATCTTCACCCACGTTAACTTAGATTTACAGCCGTACCCAGATCGGTGATGATTATTTTATAATCTAAGTTACTCCTTATAATATTAGCTATCTGCCAGTGAAAGTCTCATCAAAATCGGCCCAGCCGTTTCAGAAAGTAGCCGGAACAAAAAGACAGACAAAAATGATAAAATTTGTTATTTTAGTATATGTACCGTTGTATGCATTCAATAAAAAGCGTTTTTTTAATATTACAAACAGACACTCCAATTTTACTTATCCAAATATTGTGCTAATGATAATAATCTCAACTTACAATCTATAATACCATTAATACTCATGCAGAAAGCAGTAATTTTAAACCCTTGTGCGTTAGGAAATGTCTTTCGATAGATTAAAAAATGGATTTTAATATTAAACCAATGATGTCTTTGCCAGAACCCGCATTTTTGCATACCTACAAGAATATTTTACGTATACCCGAGAATTGGAATTATTGAAAACCGAAATAATAATAATGACGTTTACAATAAATATTCATATCATCGTATAAAAGAGCTTTTTTTCTTTAATTTGTTAATACCGACGTTATGCCTGTTCTCTGCCTGTAGGTATGTATTTCGCCTGCCTGCATTGTGGCAATCCTATTGCATGACAATAGCCTTGAAGGCTTCTCTCAAATATGAGTTTTAGTATCCAAAGCACTTATTAAGGCTGAGCTACATTTTGACTTTTTTTTCTTGATAATAGATCTATTAAAATTTATGTGAACACTTTTGTAGCTTTTTGTACAGTCATCATCATCATCAGCCTTTATCCTTCCTCTTCTGAACATAAGCCTTCTTCAAAGAACGCCAAGACGACCGATCCCTCACCACTCGCAACCAACACGGACCGACCACTATGATATACAGTCTGGTTACAAAAAAAAACTTCCTTTCTGAAATATTTATCACTTTCATCGTCATCATCAGCCTCTATCCGCCCACTGCTGATCACAGGTCTTCCTCAATAACGCCAAGACGGCCGATCCCTTGCCACTCGCATCCATCACGGAACATTAACTTAAAATTAAATCATCTCTTTAACTCTCTATCCAACTTAATAGCTTTCATTGTACATTGTGTGCAAATATTTCTTTCTTTCTTTCTGATGTACTCATTTCTGTAATCCCAGACATCACAATTCTGTGTCCAATTTGTATTCAAGTTAAATTATAACCATTTATTTAAATGGACCCAGAGATATGCGGAACCCGAGATGGAACCGATAACAGTCCCCTGCCCACAATGACAGACAGGGACACAACGAATCCTGTTTCCCCAACAATATACAATTGTGTCCCTTGCTATTATAAACATTACCATGATCAACTCGTTATCTTTAGGTACTGCTGGAATATTCATTCAATGTTCGCAAAGATGGCTGACTAGCAATAAATCCATCACCGGACATCGCGTAAAAATTCCAAATTTCACGACTCGTACGATATGAAATCATCTGCCATCTACGGTATTTCCGAACCAATACGACGAGGGACCTTCAAGAAAAGGCCGTATTTGAAAGGTCGGCAACGCACCTGCTAACCCTCTGGTGTAGCGGATGTCTTGAATGTCGTTTGTCACTTACCACCAGGCGAACCGACTGTCCGTTTGCCACTTTGCCCCCTATAACAAAAGCAAAGATCGTATACTGCTTTATAATACGTAAACATCATTTTTGTCAAGTGCATCGTATGTTGGTATATATGCCATACGCGTGTTAAACCTACTAACTATCAAATATTTGGTATTCCTATATTCTTCTTATCCTATCTTCTAAGAAACCAATCGCATATCCCCACCATGGTTCAAGCCTTGAATGAAAGAACAGGAGGGACAAGTGGCGAGGATGGGAACCTCATCCAAGTCCTGACATTGGGAGGGGTTGTTCTGTGGTGCGGGACAACCCCTCTGTGGAGGTGGCGTCTGTCCCTTGGGGACTAAGTAGCCGTCGAGGTGCCCTGTTGCTAAACAGATCTGTTTTAGTGGATAGAGCTGCATCCACCTTACCATCTATCGGACGCAGCGAGTCCCACATACCTGATGCCTCAGAGTATTTTCCGGTGTAAAAGAAAAAAAAGAAAGAAAGAAAGACCAATCGCAAATGCCAGACAGTCCACGAATATCATGGAACCATAGGACGGATACGATCGACGCGTACTTCGGAGGCGGCGTCTATACAATGGTCGTCTTGGCATTCATTGAGAGAGCCAGCAGTGCATAAAGAAAGGTTGACAATGATGAAGAATGTGTGTATTTTTGTTCATCATCAGAATTTACGCTCATCATGTGATTCGCCGTTTAAATACCTATCCGTATGGGTATGTTTCCTATACACTGTGAACATAGTCTAGACAAAGCTCGCCATTATATTAGATTTGATAAACCACAGATACTCGCAAAAGAACACCGATTCCAACCAAGGATGATCCGCGAGGCTATTGAAATTAAAAAACATCCAAATTTCAATAGAGAAGATGGCTGGCTCTTACTACCTGCTTGGGATCCCATTATTAAAATAATTAAATCAAAAACCAAGCATAATATGCCACAGATTAAAGATGCAGTTAGCACTTTCTGCGTAGAGAGGACTTATTAAAATAATGATGTATCATAGGGTAGTTTCGAATAACTTTGTAACATTAGGACATCTGTCACCTCAGTCCTCCCGTGACCATGGTTGCTGTAAAGTATCCGAAACGTCGGGCTTGTAAAAATCTTAATAAACCGCGATAAAATCCGTAAAAAATTGTTTCATTATAATGAGTGAAATTCGCGCAAACATTAGAAAACAATATGCCTCTAACTAACAAATTTAGGTTCTTAGAAAATATATTATAATATTAATATGTCTATGTAATAATCACTATTTCACGTAGGGCACACTAATATGCACTGGCTCACTACTACACCCAGATCTAAGCGCAAGTGCACGTCCGACTCACACCGCGTCTAGCACCAGTCTGCCGGACTCTGCCGGTCGGTCGATGGCAACGCCCTCTCTGATGTATATGAGACAATGTATAGGTATCTATTAGATAGATACAAACACTACAGTCTAAATAAAATGAAAATATGAAAAACTATACCAAATCTATCTTGTCTCTTGAGGCTTCATTAGAGGTTTTGTATAGGTTGAGAATATTAAAACAAAAAAGATTTTCTGCACCTAAGCCGCTTATGTGGGATTGTCGGGGAATCAGAAATATCAAATAATATATCTAATATGCTATAAATAATAAAAATGAAAGGTCTGTAAGAATATATTTATGTGACCTTTAGCTTTGAAAAGAATTACGAGCCTTTATAACTGTTGAAGATTATGTTACGTCATAACGGTCAATGGTTATCCGATGCCGTAAAGTATAACTTTGAACAATTACAGAATTCATAACGTTATTTATTAACTTATGTTATGAAATCGTCAATTTGAGAAACTTTTAGCGGCTTGAGCGGTGGAGGAATAAACAGTGTTCCATTTTCTGTTTATTTCTTTTTACAAACTTTCCTGTGTTTTCAGAATAAGTCCCTTTTCACACGCGCCGGTTACCGGATACCCGGCAACCGGCACGTGTGAAGAGGCACTAAAGGTGTGACGTTACTCAAGCTGATCTTGTCTCAAGGTAAAGATGGAGTTATCACAATATTTTAAAGACCCGCGCTTTGGGAGTAGCCTACGTTCTAGCGGACTAATCATCTCACTAAGATGATGAAAATGATAATATCCTGGATGCGAGGTTAACTTACCTTTTTTAATATCGCAGGGAAATCCTTGTGGATGCAGCCATGATATTCTGGTAGATCCTGACCCAATGTGGGACTCGCACCTGGGAGTGCCCTAACTAAAAAAACACTGCGAGCGCTTTCAGCCGCTTTTTGAGGGTCCCGGATATGCAGGCAACAGACAGGATCCTCAGCGACAGGCTGGCCCCGGTGAAGGCTAGACTACTACTCCTCAGGAGAGACCCGGCCGCTACTAAGCAGTCCCCACGACGTCGTACCATACAGGCTCAGGTTCCCGTCCTAAGCCCGACACGAACACAGGGGCTTTTTTTTTCGGATGGATCTATGCTAACGCCCCGAAGGCCCTAATGCTACATCGGATTAGTGTGAGCCCATTCGGCTCACATTTGATTTATAAAGTGGGGGGTTGCCCCCCGCCTACCGTGCAGTCTGCGACCACACGGCCTCCTGGCGTCGATTGTGGAACACAGGGGCGTTACTGGAAGCGCATTAAGTAGCGCCTCCTACGCACCCCCGTTCTTCACCCGCGGTGGGAGGCCTCGTCGGCGGCCTGCTCTGTCACCCGCTCGTCGGAGTCGTCGGCCTTTACTGCCTCGCAGAAGGAGACCATTGCCGTCCAGGATAGGTTAAGTTACCGACTCGCCGTCTGTATCAACTAAAATAGCAAAACTTTTTTTTTACCAAATAGACCTTTAATTCCAAGGCCGTGTAATCAATATCTTAATCAATAACATATCAAAAGATACCACATTCCATTTACAAGGGAAACATAGCCTTTAGCGGAAGCGTTATGGCATAAAAAGAATCAACGTTTTCCCCGTGTAATTATTTGCTGTGGTCCAAAGCCTTTGATGTCATAGACATACCGACGGGCGATTGATTGCGTGACAAAGTCTATTAACAGTTAATCTGTATGGCACGGTAACTGTACCCTCATATTCCTATAACCATCTATATCTCGCTTTGGTCTACATGACGGGATAGTATTGGTTAAATGTCTATCCACCTAGATAAAGTCATAAAGCATTCTTTGTACTTCATGAGTTCCTAGTACTTTATGTGTAAATGAGAAGACAAAATGGACGACGCTCAAAGCCGACGCGTTTTTTTCACAAATTTAAAATTTAGAAAAAAATATGCAGTAGCCGCTAATTGTGTTGTATGTTCCCACCTATTTCTTCCTGAAACAGCTTTGCTGTGTGTGAAAGAAGGTCTGGCTGTGTATTCTTTCTATTCTATTGAATAGAAAGAATAGAAGAAAAATTGTTACTACCAAGACTAAAAACGTGTACGGCAACGAATGAATAAATTGCAAGGGAACCCTAGAACTCGTTTTAACGACGCCGGTTTTTCAATAGCTTTGCCGCAATGTTTGCCCAAGATAGCATGTACTACCTTTTTTTTCTTTTACGCCGGGAAATGCTCTGAGGCATCCCGCGGGGGAGTGGGTCTCCCCAGGCGGTTATGTGGGGGACTCGCTGCGCCCGAAAGGTGGTAAGGAGGACGCAGCTCTACCCACTAAAACCCGGCGAGTGTAATCAATGCCTACCACCTTTGGTGAGGTGCCCCGGATCTGTTAAGCAAACAGGGCACCTTGACGGCTAGGCAGTCCCTCGAGGGACTGACGCCACCTTCACAGGGGGTTGTCCCGCAACACAGAACAACCCCTCCCAACGTCAGGACAGTAATATGGGCAGAGGTTACCATCCTCGTCCCTTGTCCCCTTGCTCTTTTGTCCCCTCTTCTTATAAGAGGGGTACAAAGAGCAGCTCCCTCAGCTTAATTTCGCCCAAGGTGCTGGGCGAAATTAAGCCCTAGGCTACGGAGCCCCACCGCCACGACAAGGCTTGACCATGGTGGGGTTGCATATACTACCTAAGATACTCCATGTTCAGTTTACGTAATGTTTTAGCACGTGGGTACGGACGACAGCATGAGTGACGACGTGTTTGAAGATGACACGCTGCGGGCACCGGTGCAGCGCAGCACCCCTTCCCCCACCGGCTACCGGGACTACCATCCCGCCGAGACGATCATCCGCCCGCCACCCGATGATGACGTCCCCATACACAAGGTACTGTGCTAATTATACTCAGATTACTTCACAAAGGAGAGTAAATATTTGTGAGTTCACCGGTGGGATGGAAGCGCTGTGCCGCGCTCCCGGCTGCATGGGTACCACCATCTTGCTTGTTTCTCCCGTGAAACAGCTTTGCTGTGTTTCGGAGAGAAGGGCAAGACAGGCAGTGTAATTACTGGCACCGAGACTTAACATCTTATGTCTCAGGATAGGCAACACATAAATGAGTTGCCTGGGCTCGTTCCAGGTAAACTAGTTTATGTTCATGGGCGACGTCGACCACTTATCATAAAGGAATTGAATTCAACAAATATAATTTAATATATAACTTTGATATTACTTTTATTGCTGTCATTGCTTCTTTATAATAAGGGCAATCGGGCACTACGTCCGATTCGATTCCGTAAAAATACAAAATCAGAAAATTATCTTGCCTCTCGGCTTATATTGAATAAAACTAAAGCTATTTTGGAACGTCCAATAATCACCTCCGAAATGAAGATTCACGATTGACGGAGATACATCGACGGACTAAACAAGCTACCGTACCAACTTTTCTTCGACTATTTCCAAACATATTTTAACTCGAATCGGATGTAGTGCGAATCCGCTTTAAAAGTATTCTAATAGATACCTAAAAAACTAAATGTAGTCGCAATGACTAAAAATAAATTTTTGCAGACGATATTGCTTGGTGACAGCGGCGTGGGCAAAACGTCTCTGCTGGTGCAGTTCGAGACCGGCAAGTTCCAGCCCGGAAACTTCTCCGCCACCGTCGGGATTGGATTTACCGTGAGTGATTGACATTATTACTAGAATCCAGAAGCTATCACATGCTTTTCGCGGATTTTTTGTTATTAAAAAATAACAATTTTGATAACAAATCCTCTTTTAAGTAATGATTAATATAATAGATTTCTTATATAAACAATATTTATTTCGGAAAAAATGAGGTATTCACTGAGTAGGTTCCATTTTTAGGCTACTAAACTTTTGAGAAATATGTGGAAAAAAACATGCACTACCACGCTCTACTTATTGGTATCTGATATGCTAATAATAATAATGATACATATAATCGATATGTATCTACCGTACTTACAAAAAAAAACAAATGCTTTTTGTGTAGGTTCCTAAAAAGTATGGAGCTAACATCCACTGTTTTTTCTTGTTTCGACGTGACGTAAGCCAGCGGGAAATCTCTATAAATAGTATCAGATGTCCAAAAATGTGAATTTTATAATGTCAATATTATCATGACATTTTTTTAGTAAAAATATTCGCGAGATGTAAAAAAAGAACATTACAAAATAATGGTGCTTTCATTTTTATTAGTAGTTTGAAAGCACTGAATACTAACACTAGCTACAGGAGCGGCGGGCCTTTCCTGATGAACGGCATTTTGAATTATGTTTACTTAGAAACTAAGCCGATTTAAGTTTAAAAAAAAAAGACGTTATTTAACACTCCTTCATCCTTACATTTCGGTTGTTCGATAATATTTTGCTGCATTAAAAAAAATTCAAAGATATTTCAAAATTGAGAAGAAAAAAAATCGGCTGTCTGTAAAGTCGGTTTACTAACGATAGTTGAACGTGACAACGTCATAAGAAAATGGAACGCTTCAGAGCTAGGTAACGCCCCATACGTCATTTTACGTTCTTGCTGCCGGCTCCATCGAATTATAAGACGTTGTCACGTCAAAAACCATTTTATTTGAGTAATATCAGGTTTTGTACAATAAAACTTATACCATAATCTTGTAGAAAATGTGATTTAAAACGGTCGCGACAAAGTATTTTTTTATAAATCTCTCCGTATGTTTTCATACGCTGCGAAGGCGCTCGACACGGTTGCAGTGCCGAGCGGAACTCCGTCATCCAGTTCTCGGATAGCCCCGCCTAAAAAAATCTGTACTTTCAAATACGTGTGCAGATTTACTAAATAGACTTTCCAACATCTGCAAACCTTTGCTGGTGACGTTGACATAGTCAAGCTGAGACTTCAAAGGTCTATCATTTACAAGACGTGTTTGTGCGTCTGTCCGGAAATATGTCACGTTACACGTTTGAGCGTTTTTGTTCGCCACCTATGTTCATTTTATATGACAGTTGATTTGGGACCGAATTGGAAACGTATGTTATAGAGAATAGTTTTTAAATATTATTTTCCACTTATAGTTTTGATTGAAATATGAAGTTATAAGTACCGGAATAAGGTACATTTTCAGGGTAAGTGCTATCAGCTATGCCCTATGCCTATTCAAACAATTTATTAAATTGCATTTTCTGAATGAGAATAATGCACATTTAAATACAGGTTATATTACTCGTCCGTCCTGACGTTAGTTGAAAGGGGGTCGCTTTCAGAGAGGTAACAGTACCTCACACAGGCCTTGTAGGAATTTAGGTCAAATCTTCCTCTACGGAAACGAGGTGCCCCGAGTCAATCAGATAAAATACCTCGGCGTTACCCTCGATAGTAGGATGACATTTCATGCTCATATAAAAAGAATTAAAAAGAAGGCACTGTACGTACTACATCGCCTCTACCCAATGATTTGCAAACGGAGTAAACTTTACAAAGTTTGCATACTGCCTATATTCGCTTACGCGAGTGAAGTCTTTGCGCACATAGCACCTTCACACATAGAGACGTTACAAAAAATACAGAACCGTTTTCTAAGAACAGCAACTGGATGTCCATGGTACTATCGTAACGTGGACCTTCATAGAGAACTCGAGCTGCCTTCTGTAGCTCAACATTTTAAAGACAAATTAGAAAGGTTCTTTGAAAGAGCCAATAATCACGCAAATCCGCTAGTCGTACAGGCCGCTAGTTATGTACCCGATCCAGACTCACATCGTCTGCGTAGGAGACCGAGAAACGTCCTCCTCGATCCTCCAGATCCTATTACGTTTGCCAATAATCGTTTTCCTCTCCAACCTAGGGCATCCCGCCTTAATACACAGTACACACACAACAGTACACTCATTACACGCACTCAACACCGCCTCCGCCGTAGGTGGCGACGACCTCGTTTCCGACCGTTGGTCCCGTGATCTACAGGAAGGAAATTAGAAGCCCGCGTTCACATCGATGCCCCGTCTCTTAGATGACGGGACGGGGGCCCCATAAGGGCCTCCAAACACACTAAAACTTAGAAAGGTTTGAGCCTCGTTGCCTCACCTATTAGACAGATGAAGTTAGAACAGACCTCAGTCTACTAGCTTAGATCATTTCAAAAAAAAAAAAAAAAAAAAAAAAAAAAAAAAAAAAAAAATATGAAAGGGGCCAATGTGCAGCATTGGACGGATTTAAAAGTCTGATGATGGTGATAATATATATTGAATTTTTTATGACGTATTCGCACTGTTCTCCTCAGATGATCTTCTGTACCAGTCGAAAAAGGTTACATTAGCTGAAAGCTCTGCCAATTTTATTTTTATCTCTACTCTTGATCAGTCTTGTTATTAGGCAGATAATGATTTTGTGGTTGTTTACGTACATTCAATGGTGAATAAAGTGATAAAGATAAAGAACGATTATTATTTTTTCCATCTATTCATTCCTTACACTTTTCTTCGTAAAATAAAACGCACAGACTTTAGTAATATACTGCCTCGTTATAAATGACAAGCGTGATAATTAGAAAGCAGTAACAGTAATAATCCCGAGCAGTTATTAGTGATAGTTGTAGCAGTATACAGTAATAAACAGAAGCAGTATTAGACGACGCTCGAGCGGTTTTTAACAATACCCGGGCCCGCCGAGCCGCCCGTGTGATTTGATATCGACGTGCGGGATCTCAATTATATACCCTGAATACTCCAACGTCATCATCAACAGTATCGTCATCATGATCATCATATAATTTCGTGTTGTGTAATCTAATGCTCATAAATATGAACAATCAAATATGATGGTATTAGCAAATCAATACACAAAAAAATACTTTAAAATTCCTAGTCCGGTCGCGGCTTACGAATAAAATTTTACACTAGTCAGTTCATGTCGAGTATAATAAAACAAGCAAATAAATACGCACTTTTATTTTATTATAATATTAATAGTAGGTTTAGAATGTACAAAATGTTGGACAAAAGTGTAAAATCGCTTTTACAGTCAGTAGTCAGTATGTACTTTCCAAAAAGCCATGTGTAAACGTTCAAAGTGTTTTTAATTTATATTTTACAGAAATAGAATTTGTTTATTCAAGGTCGACCATCATATTTTTGTGTCAGATCTGGTAGTTTTTTTTTGTCGCCGCGAAATGCTCTTTGGCATCCCGCGGGGGAGGGGGGGACTCCCCATGTGGGGAGCAAGCTCAGCCCTTTTAGGCCTAAGCTGCGTCCCCAAGGTGGACGCAGCTCAGCCCACTAAAACCCAGCAAGTGCCACCAAAGGCGGCACACGGCCAGGGATCAACGCCAGGGATCAACGCCAGGGATCAACGCCACCTCCACAGAGGGGTTGTCCCGCACCATAGAAAAACCCCTCCCAACGTCGGGACAGTGCAATTGGGTTAGGTTCCCATCCTCGCCCTTTGTCCCCCACTCTTTCGTCCCCTCTTCTTATAAGAAGGGTACAAAGAGCAGCCACCTCGGTTTCCTTGATTTTGCCCAAGGTGCTGGTTGCACCTCAGGCTACTGAGCCCCACCGCCACGACAAGGCTTAAATCATGATGGGAAGTACATATAGTCCTATTTATAGTACAAATAAAGACTTTTAACGGGATTTGAATTGGCAATCTCGTGCAATGAGTTACCAACTAGGTAATTACGATGACAATGAACCAAAAATAAAAACCTAACGCCCGAATACTCAAACGAATCTCAAATGTAAGACGTACTTAAACTCATTATACGACGTGTCGGATTCAAAGAGAAAAAGAGGGACAACACGAGTTTATTTAAGTACGAGTTTAAGTAAGTATGCTCGTTTGCCCTCCTATGCAATAAAAAAAAAAGATAATAATATATTGAAATGCTGTTCCCTGGAGAGGGCGAGCTCTGTTAGTTGCATGAGTATCACCATAATATTACTTAATTGTTATATGAATTGTGTAATGACGTTATAAGTAGAAAACGTTTTAAAGGAAAAACAGGAAAAAATTATTTTATTCATTTAGCTCATTTTTCTTTTAATTTATTTGTTGTCTATTACGACACTTAGAAAAGTAAGAGTCAGTCTGTGGTCTTAGTATTTTCCCTTTGTAGGGGAACTACAGGCGTACAATTCCTTACAACAAGTATTTGCGAAAAAATAAAACCTCCTTTTGTGACTCCGCGTTTATTCAAGCTCGTTTGTTAGATGATTAGTTTGAATTACAAAAAATTTACGGTTGAAGTAAAGCGAAGGAAAGGGGAAAAGGTTTGGCACAATCTCAGTGGTTAGTTAAGTTAAACGTATTGTGATTTAACCGTTTTTAATGCAGAGCGCCACCGTCTGCTTTCTGAAGTGGTTGATAGATGACACCATGGATGCCCGTACACCCTTCTTTCCGAAACGTGCAGGATCGTGGTTCCTATGCAGATGTCGCGGGGCACAGCGCAGGCAGGTTTCACTCACTTAGTCACTCACGTGATCACACACAGATTTTCCTATTTCTACTCATTTAGGCTATAATACAAGATCTAGAAGACTAGATTTTATTTTCGGCTTCATAAACCTTTATTCCATTGATACAATAATAATCATGTCTTACAAAGGGAAAAGATTATAACTTTGATACAAGAGATTATACGTTTAATTAAAATTAATTAGGTAAGTTACGAAATGTATAGAGTTATTACAGTGGGCGGATAACGATGTTATTTGCACTTAAGACTTGTCTTTTGTTACTGATACTAACTTGCTAATTAACTGAACCTTGTACGACGGCTCCTGTTTACCCTCTCATATTCCACTGATTTAATTTGAAAACACGAAGCTGTCAAGAAAATGTGAAGATTAGAGAAATTTTTATTGATCAAAATTTGGTAGTTCCTTTTTTCCCGTTAGGGTTAAATTATAATAAAAATCAAGCCTCATATGATGGATCCAATCCATGTTTGGAATCAATCCGACTCCTTTGGAATATTAAAAGGGTTTGCTTCTGCCTTACATGTATAAAAAACGACAGAACTGTCCCCTGTATTTAAAAAATAAAGCACTACTATCTTTTGGTGATATGTATTCACTATTATATGTGTAAAAAATTAACCTTCAATATTAAATGACCCTCCACTCACCAAAACTACCTACAACTACAGCGAATATGTAAGCGTCCACATTCCACAGCTGAAATACTCGTAAAGCCTAAGATACTGTAAGCCTGTACCTAAGATCAAGTCAAATTCAATCAGATCTCCCCACCATGGTTCAAGCCTCGTCGTGGCGGTGGGGCTCAGTAGCCTAAGATGAACTGAGCACCTTGGGCGAAGTCAATTGAACCGAGAGAGCTAATTGTACCCCTCTTATAAGAAGAGGGGACAAAACTCTAGGGGACAAGCGGCGAGGATGGGAACCTCACCCCATTACATTAGTGGCACTCACCGGATTTTAGTGGGTAGAGCTGAGTCCACCTTGCCATCTCTCGGGCGCAGCGAGTCCTACATACCCGCATGGGGTGTCCCCCCTCCCCCGCGGGATGCCTAAGAGCATTTCCCAGTGAAAAAGGAAAAAAATCAACCAGATCTGACACTAATCTTGACAGAAATTCATGATAATGATTGGCAAACTTGAATAAACAAATTTAACTTCTGTAAAATAAAAAATAAAAACGCTATGAAGGTTTATTTTTTGCGTTAATCATGCTCTTTTGTTATTATAAATTGGTTTTTCAGCCTGAATGCAGGCAGAATGAACTAGCTATTGGTAGTTTTGTTCACTAATACACTTTCTATTCCCTTATATATTTCCACAGTACTATGAGTAAATTATAGTAGCTGGTGATTTGTAACTATACAAGAAATTATTTAAGCTTCGGCCGACCTCCAACTACGGACGACGGCGGTGGATTGGCCGTCTTGATGATCATTGAAGCAGGCTTATTTATGTCCAGCAGTGGAGGCTGAGCTGCAGGTTATCTACGGGGTACACAGGTGGCGGACAGGGGAACGGCCACCAGATATGGTAGTTAGCTGCGAATATACGAATTAGCAGTCCCTGACCGTAGCGACATGATTACCAGGATGTAGTGGGTAGTCCAGTAAGATTGGCTAACCTATAAAATGCTACATAGGTCCTATAATGACGATCCTGTGACGTTACTATATAGCGCTACCCGCCTAATACCGGGCAGCAGCGGTTTCATTACTGGCTAGAGGAAATGGATTCCTGTAGGGCTCTAGACTAGAGATCAACGAGCAAGAAATTGGTCATTGTATTGCGGAACAGAAGGTAAGTGGGGGAACCACCGTTCTAAGCGCTCTAATTATGGACGACTGCTCCACCGACAAAAGCAAGGCTCTTAGATAGAGGGAGAGAGAGAGGGCGGAGAAATACGTCATGATGATGATGAAGACAAACTTTAGCGTTCGTCTCAAAATTATCTATTCGTACGAGTGTAGCGGCCGATCTGATTTGCATGAGACGTAGCTCTCAGATGATCGACCACGTGTGGTCGGTGGCTCAGATAGATATTAACCTGATCTGGCATATACTTTGGTCCTAGTGGTAGGATTTCTAGCTTTGGTAAGGTAGCCTTGGTATATTTGAACGATTTATAGCCCAAAACTACCAGTGTTGGGTTGTAATCTTTTATTATTTGGTTATTACAACATTTTTCTTAATAGCCACGTTGATATTAACTATTGTGAAACACACATACCGACAATGTTTTACGAATTAACTAGTTAGAATAGTTTGATATAACATAATATTTAAAAAAAATTGACAAAACCGTAAACATTGGCTAGTTTAATTAAATTATTAGTTAACTTTCGCTGCCTCAGTAAGTAATCTGACTAAATAACAACAACATCAGTACCTAATCCTTTAGCCTGAACAAACAAACAAACAATAACTAAACTTTAAGCTTAGATTTAAATTAATAATTCCTTTCCTATGGTATCCTTGCTTTAACAATATAACAATGACCGGTTTTTACCGGCGGGAGGTAAGCGCTGTGCCGCGCTCCCGGCTGCATGGGTACCACCATCTTGCTTGTTTACCCGTGAAACAGCTTTGCTGTGTTTCGGAGAGAAGGGCAAGACAGGCAGTGTAATTACTGGCACCGAGACTTAACATCTTATGTCTCAGGATAGGCAACACATAAATGAGTTGCCTGGGCTCGTTTCAGGTATACTAGTTTATGTTCAAGGGCGACGTTGACCACTTACCATCAGGTACGTTTGCCAGTTTGCCTATCCAACTAACATTTAAAAAAAATGACCAACCATGTACTATAAGTGGACGCCAATTGAACGTTGTTTTCTTATAGCATTGGACGACAAACGAGCAGTCGAAGCCTTTTGGCGACTATCGACGCCCATACATATGCGCACAACCAAAGATTATGCAGATGCGTTTGGTGTCCCTATCCCCCCACTTGACGCCGGTGTTATGTGAGCGAGAAGTACCTACCACCCCGGTCATGCCGGCCCAATTCGGCTACAAAGCAGCATTGCACTACCTCTTAGTACGGTGTTCTGTAAGGGAATGACAAAGGCTTGGAGGCAAAAGTGTTGGGGGATCATAAACATTTGTTATTAATCGACTCCGCAAAGAGTTTACTACAATGGGACGTTCAGCAAATATGAACATCTTTGTATAAATTAGAATTAATAAAAATCTATTTGGAATAAAATATAGGGCAGCGTCATAGCGTTTTCCGTTGCGGCATTCGAGTCGATTTTAGAGCTAAGACGCGCCATCATAAAGTAGTTAAAATCAAGTAATATGGTTTTCTAATGTTTTTTATCGTAAAAATCTTAATAAACCGCAATAAAATCCGTAAAAAATTGTTTCATTATAATGTTTCATTATCAAGTAGTAGGCAAAAGTAATGAAAACTTTAATATGAAAATATTGTCCAAAAGCGACAGAAAGTCCTTTAATTGGATATAATTATAAAATGAAAATAAAATATATAAAAGAAATAACTTTGGTATAAAATGCGTGGGATACTAAACTAAAAGTTCTGATCAATTGCTGTGAATGTTTTATCGGTTATTACGGAGGTCATCATAAAATGATGCCCACGCTTTTTAAATCAATTTATTTTCTCGTCCATCACTTTCTTGTAAGCTTGTTACAAATTTTGGTTTGATGATTAAAAATATGGTGCAAATTTAAGGAGTAACTCAATTCAAAATTTGAATAATTTTTAATATTTATAGACGACAGGTTTATTGCAATTTTCTTATATATACATTCAAACGTGTTCTAGATTTATAACAAGAGCGAAAATGTCAAAACAATGATGTAAAAAATAGGGGAAATATTAATATAAAATAAATTAGTATAGCATTATACCGCGTGAGCGGAGCCAATGATCGGGTTTAGTGCTTTGGATCAGCCAGTGTACTGATGAAGGCTGACGATGACGATGAAGTAAGTATGCAAACATCAAGTGAAGCTAATAAAAAACATTCAATTTACTTAAAATTTACCGGTAATGCATCTTGTGTAACAAAATAAACAAGATATCCATGAATTAATAAATATGTTATAAATGTATATCTTTGAACTACATTATAAGGTTTCGAGGATTAATATTAACTTTCGTATGTTGAAGTTAAATAAACATAAATATTGCTTGTGGGATTAAATAAAATATCTTTATACCTTCGCCGGTTCACGTTGATACGAGTGGCGAGGGATCGGCTTAGTGTTATTGAAAGACGCCCGAAAAATTCCCGGAAAAAACGCCCGGGAATGTCCAGGAGTGGTCGGGACCGGGCTGATGATGATGATACAACGTTGTGAAAAAACTATGACTGTAAAAAGCCTTCCTCGCTATTGTTCCTCAATAAAATGCAAGAAGAATTTCACATTCAAATCGGACTGGTAATTCCGATGAACTTATTTATGGAATTACCGATAAAACAAATCATTTCTTCGGCTTTATGAAGTGCTAGCTGGTACCCACAGCTTCACCAGCGTTTGCTTTTTTTACAACCGATCCGGATTGATGATGATTATTTTTATAGCCTATGTCCTAATCCAAGGTATAAGCCATCACCATTTCAACTTTCAGCCAAATTAGTTCATCCGTTTTGCCGTGAAAGATCAACAAACATCCAAACAGTTCCATTTACGAAATTTAATGCATAGAACATAATATAACGGGTAGGACGGATGGGTGACGTTGACTTAGTAACAAGGGCACGTGCCTTGCATATGATACCCTCGTAAGGAACGTCTAATTGAAAACTGATCTCCGTTTGTGATTGAAACAACCCTTAGGTATCTCCCACTCCTACGCATGGGTTGAAATCAAGCGGGAAGGGTATCAGGATACGTTTCTCTTGTGTTTTGTTAACTAAAGGGCATGCAATATTGACAAGGTTACTTATACGGAAAAGTTATAGCGTATCCCTGAGGCTCCCTGGGATCGTTACAATACATTTGGAGTCATAATAACAGCGGTGGGCATGAGTTTTCATGAGGTTGCCTTTTGGCGTGCTCGGTCAAATCTAGACCTTTTTTTTCGACAATTAAGTCATTAAGAATCGCACAGCGAATTCAATTGAAAAAATCTCTCTCTCTTTCTCTCTCTATTTAAGAGCTCTTGTTGGTAGAACAGTCTTCCGTATTCCATAGGGCGCTTAGAACTTAGAAAATTAGGGTTGTTGTTCCACTTGCCTTCCGGTCCGCAGTACAATGACCAATTCATTGCTCGCTGATCTCTAATCCAGAGCCCTACCGGAATCCATTTCCTTGGCCTCTAGCCAGTACTGATACCACTGCTGTCCGGTATCAGGGGAGGGAGCGCTTTAAAGTAGCGGAGCTTGCTAGTCACAAGATCATCATAGAAAATATATAGCCCATCCCACTGGACTACCCATTACATCCTGGTAATCTTATTCAACCACCATATCTGTTACTATCCGCCATCTGTGGACCCCGTAGATAGCCTGCAGCTCAACCTCTACCAAAAAATCATTCAACATTTTGACAGTACCTAAAAACTAATGCTTCAAAACTTCTTCGTAAAATAATAAACAAAAATTAAAACCGACTTCAAAATTAAAAAAAAAAACTAAAAAGTAATAAAATAATTTCCTTAATCTTTATGCCTACAATTTATAATCAACTTGTTCTTCTACTAATGTACAATCTTTGCATTTACCACGTCATTATTGTTACTTTTAGAGTCGGTGTCAGCCAAGGTAGGTAGGGAGGTAGGTACATCAACGAATACGAAACCGGCTTCAAAACCGAACGAGCGCTGTTATGTTTTTATAAAAATAAATTAACTTTTCCCAGTGATATTATTATCATTGGCTTTTCCACTTTTAATTATCTCCGGGTTTCCGAAACTCTTATTAGAAGTAATTCCTTCTATTCCGAGAACTTGTCTTTGATCATGTCTAAGAAACTGCTTTGAATCCTGAATTGGGAGCTGCTGAATAGGATGTCTTTTCATAACTCTCGGAAAGGAAAGTTGAGGATACCACAAACATTTTCATTAAAATATACTCCGAATATCGGAATGATATTATAATTAAGATATGCGTTAAATAGTGAATGTATACTTTGAGAAATCTCGATATAAACCTAGACAACTATTTTATAAGATAGAAGTTTTAGTGCTGGGAGAGCACAGATCTGGGAGGGATACAATATGCACGTGCTTTATTATTAGGCTTATCCCAACGCCTAAAACTAACGTTTGAGCTAGAATTCAGGCTTGCCCACAATAGATGTAAAGTTGAATATAGTAGTTATGACTTATGACAGAGCTACTTTGGTCTATTAAAACAAAGCTATTATCAAGCCGATTACATTAATTCTATCAAGAAGTTCAGAACTGGCATTTTAAAATACGATGAGACGTAGGTACTTACCAATTTTTTTTTCTTTTTTTTCTTTTACACAATAAAAAAAACGGTTGTCTGTAAAGTCGGTTTACTGACAAGAGTTGAACGTGACAACGTCAAAAGAAAATGGAACGCCTCAGAGGGAGGTAACACCGCATGCGTCATCTTTTTTCGTTCTTGCAGCCGGCTCCATCGAATTATAAGACGTTGTCACGTCAAAACTAAGAGAGTTATAGAAAAAACGCTATATGTGTAGCGTTGACCACTTACCATCAGGTCGTCTGCGAATATGCCTATAATATTTATCTAGATAATCATCATCATCATTACCCGTCCACTGCTGAATACAGGCCTCATATAAAGTAATACTTTTATCTTTATGACGATGATGATGTTGATGATAATTATATATCATCAAACAGAAGCTGTTAAATGGTGATAGATTAAAAAAAGGTCAGTTTATCAAAAATAAACCCACAATATTATCAACTCGACCGGAAAAAGCGCCATTGAACTGCCATTAGAGTGATTGCATGTTTTTATTACATTTTGTACTTTTATATTAATTTACTTAAAGACCCTGTAACGAATGATAAATTAATTATAGTAGGTACTTTTATAAAGTGGGAACAAATAATAGGTCTTTACCTGTGAAATTGCCGTTCTGCAGTACTGGCCATTTTAAATCAAAATCATTTTTGTTTCGCTAAGAATTCCAATTTCAAATTAATTTTATTTTAAAACATGGAATTCTTTTTCCAAAAGTAATAATTATGTTAAATATGTTTATTGATTAGTGTTACATTTTCATCGCATTTCAATCTATTTCGTAATCATGGATACGTAAAAAATATCGAGTAATTATGGAATATGAGTACTGCCGTGGCAGCAACGCGGCACAAGCGGCACGAAACATCAACGACGTTTACGGAGCTAACACTACAAACCATCGCACCACCTGTTATTGGTTAGTATTCTGGAAATTTCGACCTGAAAAATGAACCTTGCGGTCGTCTAAAGACTTAGGTCGACAATGATAAATTAAAGGCGATTGTGGAAGTTGATGATACACAATCTACGGCTGAATTAGCAACAGCTTTCGACGCTAGCGTCAAAGCAATATTGGTTCATTTGCGTCAAATTGGCAAGGTAAAAAAGCTTGACAAATGGGTGCCCCACGAACTCAATGATCGCCAGCGCGAAGTACGCGTCGAGACGTGCCTTGCATTGCTCAACAGACACATAAATGAAAGAATTTTGAACCGCATTGTTACCTGCGATGAAAAATGGATTCTGGAACCGCAAGCGCTCAGCAAGTTGGTTGGATCCTGGTTCAAAAAAACAAATGCCCTAAACGAAAACTTACCCCTAGAAAAGTGATGGTCACTGTTTGGTGGTCTAGCGCCGGTGTGATTCATCACAGCTTCTTACCAAACGGGGTGAGCATTACTGCAGATATGTACTGTGAAAAACTGAATACAATGATGGAGAAGCTGGCACATCTCCAACCAGCATTTGTCAATCGCTCGTCTCTGCTGCTCCTGCACGACAACGCTCGACCTCATACTGCACAGCAGACGATCTCCAAGTTGCAAGAACTGGGGTTGGAAGCTCTCCGTCATCCGCCCTACTCACCAGACCTTATGCCTACAGACTACTACTTTTTCCAGAATTTGATAACTTCTTGGCGAGAAAAAAATTCAATACCTGAGAGGCAGTGCAAAATGTCTTTGAAGAATTTGTTGCCTCCCGTCCAGCTGATTTCTTTAAGAAGGGCATCAATAAACTGCCACTCCGCTGGCAAAGATGCATTGGTGATTACTTCGATTAATACAAATAAAAATACATGAAAAAAATTAGTTGAAATTTTTTCAAACGGCAATTTCATATGTAAAGACCTAATATTTATATTGTTCGTTCACCGGTTCAAATCTATAATTATTTTTTGTTATACAAATTTTTTCCCGAGATAATTTAAATAGTTTACAAAAAAAGAGTAGGTACTTACATGATGAAGGAAAACATTTAAGATTTTTTCATACTGGACTCGACTAGCCTGTTGGTCTAGTGGTTAGTGACCCTGACTGCTAAACCAGAAGGTCGTGGGTTCAATTTCCACACAGAACAAATGTTTGTGTGATGAGCATGGCTGTAGTTTATCTATAATATGTATGTATTTAGAAATACATAAGTATTTATCAGTTGTCTGGTTAACATAAGAACAGGCTCTGCCTAGTTTGAGATCAGATGGCCGTGTGTCAGTTGTCCCAACATATTATTATTATTATACATTGTTTCTGAACGGGATTGGAACCCGCGACCTCCGTGTACGATTTACATAGATCATCATCATCATCATCATCATCAGCCTCTATTCGTCCACTGCTGAAAATAGGCCTACATACATAGTTTTTTTTTTATGTTATTTGGATAGGCAAACTGTCAAACGTGCCACCTGATGGTAAGTGGTCGTCGTCGCCCATAAACATAAACTAGTTTACCTGGAACGAGCCCAGGCAACTCATCTATGTGTTGCCTATCCTGAGAGTTGAGACATAAGATGTTAAGTCTCGGTGCCAGTAATTACACTGCCTGTCTTGCTCCGCGGCTGCGTGGGTACTACTGCTGTGTAATATATATTTACCGGTAAATATATATTACTCAATATTATATCAAATACATAATTTATATTTCAAACAATGTAAACGGGAAATATCTCTGGAAGCGTATTGTCGTTGCTGGGGCGACGAGGGGCGCGGGGAACCCTTCACCAGGGATACAGGAGCGACGTAGGATTTACGGGCAGTCGGCACTTGACGACATCGCGGACAGCCGTCCCACGAGATCCGTGGCCAATTCGCGCGGGAACACGTTCGTTTCTAATTCGAAATTTAATTTATAATCTGTGGTGCAATCCGCGCGGATATAATTTCGTTTGCAGAACATTTTGAATAAAAGTGATTATTTTTTATACACGCTGGGTTGTAAGTGCATTAAAAACCATAAAAAATTGAATGTAGCCAATCGAGTCACAAAAAGTTTAATTTAGTTAGAGGATATAAAAGCATTTACGGATTAATATTATGTGACCCTTAGAATGGTGTACCATAAAATAAATGTATATTATAACTTTTTCTGAGTCCACAAAGGAAGTAATTACACGAGTCACATACAAAAGGTCGCTAATTAAGACGGTCATTAATTTGGTTGACAAAAGACGAGATGGTCTGTATGAAAAAACTATTACATATAATATTATGATTATTGATTAATATCTTTTACTACCTATTCACTTTTTATGTTTTTTAAGATAGGTAAGGGATAGATGAATCATCAGGTCAATGGTACCTTATTAATGGTGGAAATGGTGGACGCAGACTCTACCCACTAAACCCCAGTGGTGTTCTTCTCGTCGTCTGGGTGACCCGGCACGGGAGCTGTGGAAGTCCGCACCAAACTACTACTTACTACTACTACTACTACGTGGCTAAGCTCCTTGATAGTGCGTGCCTTTTTACAAACATTTTTCAAAATTTGATTTTTTTTAAAACGTATAAGGGTATGCAAAAAATGTATTACAGTTTTTTTTTATAGAAATTACATATATTTATTGAAAACATATATTTTGTACAATAATAATATGTTTATAGAAATTAAATATTAAACACATTTATTTTACTCTTGATCATTCTTCAAAATTTGGTGTATAATTGGTGACAGCACTTCTCAGAAATACTTTCAGATGCTGGTTAGTTAATACTGATTGGTGTTTGGATTTCACGAATTGTGTGTGTGTGAAGTGGAATAAAATTATTTAAGTACATCAGTAAGTAGGTAGGTACGTTGTTTTGAATAATGAAATAGTTCCACATGCAGGCTTTTTTTTAATTAATGATAGCAATTTCGATTTTGTTACCAATTTCCAAAATTCAATAATCGGTGTCGACTTATATTTTAATTCTAGAGCTTTATCTTTTTGCACGTCTATAAATTATAACTCGCCAAATGCTTTTTGGGTCATAATTATATCGGAAATGGAAAACTCGCCTAGAATTATGTTAATTTAAATAGGTTTAGAAACAAACATGAGCTGGTTTAAATTTTTTTTTATATCAAAGGGGCGCAAATGAGCAGTCAGAGCCTTAGGTGACTACCGACACTTATAAACATACAAGAGGTTTGCCCTCCTTTACCCCATCGCCATGGGTTACCGGAAACTTTGACTCAAAAGGTGGTATGTGATCGAGAGGTACCCCCCCGGTCCTGCCGGCCCAGTTTGGCTGCAATGCAGCATGGCACTACCGCTTTACTATACTTACTAAATTGATTTTACTGTCTGCACCTACGTCTACTACCTTCCCGCGCAAACCGCTGATCAGATTTCGATAAATTTTCTTAATTTATAAAATCAAGGATCCTTAATTTGATGAATGATAATTTTGATGGCCTATGTAATACGCGGTGCCCCCACCCCCATCATACGAGTGGCGGGGAGCGTTCGTAGTACAGCAGAGGCCGGAAAAGGTTGATAATCATGACGGTGATGTAATACTATTTCTAAAATAATAGTTCAAACATAACTATTTTCGGGTATTGTGTATAAAACTGGTGCATCAGTCTGTTTAACGTTTTTCGTACACCTCAAAGGTTATGAATATTCCAATTAAATGAAAATATATAAAATGTTTTTCACTTCATTATTTAGTTTTGATTTGTGCTGATAGAATTTTTTGTTATACTATTTATTTTTCTAATGTTAGATTTCGGTGTTTTATTTAGTTTACATTTTTCATGTTTTTCATTTAAAGTTTCTAATATTCAACGATGGAATTTGAACAAGGAAAAAAATAATTGGAATGTAGATTCTAAACCAAAAATTACACACTAGCTGTTGCCTGCAGTTTCACTCGCGTTACTCAACTCCTATAAGTCACAGCGTGATGTTATATAGCCTATAGCCTTCCTCGATAAATAAGCTGCCTAACTCTGAAAGAATTTTTCAAATCGGACCAGTAGTTCCTGATATTTGCGCGTTCAAACAAACAAACAAACTCTTCAGCTTTATAATATTAATATAGATTACCATATTATTGTCATCCAATACCTGCCGGCCTACTCTTGACTGCAGTTCCAATCTCACAACAATACGAATTCAATCCAGTTCCAGTTCCAATCTGGAGTATATTGGTACTCTTGAAGAAATCGTGTTTACAATTGAATTGAAATTGGAATCGACGACCGATGTGGCCATTGTAATAAAATATAATAACAAAATAAAATTCAACATATTATGATGTTTATGTTTTTTTTTAATTAAAATATGTCTCCAATAATGAATTATTATCTATTATAATGTAGTTCCTTAAATTAAACCTAAGCTTATTTTTTAAAGCATTAAAAGCAAAATAAATTATTATACATTCTGGCATAATGTGTATTGCTGCTATAAAAAATAGCTTACGCGCAATTTTGAATAGACATCAAATTTCAAAATAGCTCAAAATATAGTAAACAAAAAAATAAAATAGAATTCATCTTCTTTCTTAATTTACCAGTAATGCTGGTGCCAAGGCTTTCCAAAATAATAACTGAAGTTCTGACAGACAACATACAAATTATTATTGTTATGTATTTTAGTGATTGGTCATCTTGGTGTTTATTTATTGAAAATGAAGTATTTTACTCATAAACATAGGCTTAATTTGTTTACAAAATACTGTGATTTATTTAAATATTGCTTTCTTGGGTTAAAAGATAATAAAAGACTAATTGTTAAATATTTTAGTACTTATTTTTATAAATACTGTGATCGTAATATAGATTATATCAATCAATGACCAAAAATATAGACAGGGAAGTAAAAACTGTTACATTTAAATATTGCTTCCTTAGGTTAAAAGAGAATAAAAGGCTTATTGTTAAGTATTTTAGCACTTATTTTTATATCAATCAATGACCAAAAATATAGATAGGCAAATAAAACAAATAGTAGTTTAACAAGAGTTTAATGTGTTTTCATAAACATTGTGGCAAACATGTTAAAAACACTGTGGCCTAGGAGACATCGTCACCTATTCTTCAGAACACCCATAGTATGCCTATTGTACCTAGGTAACACTGAAAATGTTTAGAAAATGAAAAACGGCTTAATGTAGAAAGTTGCCAATATTTTTATTGTTTTTCGAAGTAATCTCCGTTTCTTTCTACACATCGTCACATTCGATGGAACCACTGAGAAAAGCAGTGGGCCCATTCTTCCTTAGTAATCTCTTCTATGGCATTTTCGTACGCTTTCACCGCATCTTCAGGGCTCGTAAAGCGAATACCTCGAATTTTATCTTTAATTCTTGGGAATAAATGAAAGTTGCAGGGCGCCAGGTCAGGACTGTAAGGCGGATGACTCATTATCTCGACACCTGCCATAGTCAAATATTCAACAGTCCGTTTTGCGGAGTGCGCTGAAGCATTGTCGTGGTGAAGGAGGGTCCTGCTTCGAGGGCGCTGCTGTCGAATTTTTTCCAAGATAACAGACAAACAGCGATTGACATACCAGTCTGCAGTAACTGTCCTTACATCTTCTTGCACAACTGTCGCGAACTGACCTTTCCGACCAAAGAATGAGGCAATCATCTTTTTTCCTTGACTTCTTCCTTTCTTTACCTTAGTTGGCCGATCCTCGAAAGGAAACACCCACCGAGCTGATTGTCATTTGGTTTCGGGTTCGTAGCAATATATCCAGCTTTCATCACCTGTGATGATGTCAAATACAGCATTTGAGTTACCGCCGTTGAACTTATCTAACATTTGGCGACACCAGTCCATGCGGAGGCGTTTCTGGTCGTCGGTTAAAGTATGGGGAATCCATCTGGTACAAAGCTTCCTGACGCCTAAATGTTCGTGTAATATTTTTTTAACTTGACTCATACCAATGCCTAGGCTTGCCCGTATCTGCTGATAGGTCACTCTCTTATCTTCCTCTATCATGCGTCGCACAGCACTGATGTTATCTTCAGTAGTCGCTGTTAAAGGACGTCCCTCACGCGGATCATCACTGAGATTGCTACGTCCACGCTTAAACTCGTTAAACCAATTGTAAATAGTGGCACGAGATGGGGCTTCATTAAAAAATGCTAATCGCAGCCAGTCCTAAACATTTTCAGTGTTACCCACGTATAGCATGCCACACAATTAAATTTGGTGTAGTGTTCTTCAGGTGAGCCAGCCGGAGCATCCAAATAGGTGTCATCATAATAGTTATTTGGGCATAGCCCGAGTCTCCTAAAAACATATAATTATTGCAATATAATATTTATGTATGGAACAAATGATCACTTTCTTATAGTGAAGGACCCTGTGGCCTAGAAGACTTCATCACCTATTCTTCAGAACACTAATAGTATGATTTACTGTATTGCGTGCCATGCAATGAAACTTGGTGTAGTGTTCTTCAGGTAAGCCAGCCGGCAGGTAAGGCATCCAAATAGGTGTCATCATAATAGTTCTTTGGGCATAGCCCGAGTCTCCTAAAAACATATAATTATTGCAATATAATATTAATGTATGAAACAAATGATCACTTTATTATGATTTTAACTTAGAATTAACAAGTAAATAAACAAGTTCCCCAAAATTTAAAAAGGAATGAACACATTTTAAGATTCCTTTATAATGTTTATGTTATTTGCCAATTTAAAGGTATTACTAAAAGGATATACCTATTTATTAATAGGTATATCCTTTTAATTTTTTTAATTTGTTTAAATTATACAATTTAAACAAATTAATTATATATATTTATATAATTAATTTGTTTAAATTGTATAATATATTATATCAATATAATATATATACAATGGAAAGGTATTACTAATAAAAGAAAAGGCATTATTAAAACTAAATTATACAATTACAGAATCCACGAGTCAACTTATAATTAAAACATTTCTTAAGTGAAATCCTTTTCTATTATAAAACCTCTCATTTTGGGCTGGACGTATAATAGCCATATGAGTACCATCAATAGCACTTACTACGGATGTTATTTGGAAGTTTTCATAAAATAATGCAAATATATGTAACTCAATGAGTCAAATAGATTATTTAATTTGGCACTTTGGTTTGTCTAATAGATAGGTATCACATAATATGAAGAACAATGTAGAACCAATCAATAATAAAATAATTTGAGATATATTTTTTATGTATCCTACATAGGCCGTAAATAAAGAGAAAAGATGAACGATAGAAGAGGTTAGATTATAGATATTTCTATTAACATACCTTATAACGCGTAGATACTAGATAGTAGATACAAATCCAAATCGCTATGAACAACTTCAAAGCTCCTTGCCGAGGCAATATTAATATCTCTTAAACTCCTCATCACTCATGGTGACGCATTATTGGCATATAACGCGCCATTCTTCTTAGATTTCGCCTTTGTCTTAGATCTATCCTAATATATCCAAAAAGAAGTGCCAATCGTGCCATAATTTTAATAAAAAACACTTTAAACAACGCAATCGAACACTAAAAACTTAAGTTTTGTTGAACAATGAACTGTGTAAATTCGAACCCAATCTCAATTTCGAAGTCGATACGTCAACGTCAAAATGTTGTCAAGAGTACGAATTAAGGAAATATGTATGAACAAGATCGAGAAATCCCGATGTCAATTAGTTACATAAAATTTCTTTTCGATCCCAATCCTAAATTTCGATAGGATCGAGTGTCAAGAGTAGGCCGACTGTTACTCGACTGCTCGTTTGCCCTCCTATGCTATATAAAAATAAAGTTAAACATGTCCATGGGTTCCACCACTATTCTTCCGTAATCATCTATTCTTTGCAGAGACGGGCAGAACAGGCATTGTTTGTCTATTTGCACCGAGACTTTCCGACTTACGTCTTAGGATAAGCAACGCAAGAATGACATGTCTGGACTAATCCCGAGTGATCTAGTTTATGGACATGGGCGTAGCTGACTACTTATAACGTGGCACAGTCAGTTGCCTATTAAACTAACAAAAGAACACACATCACGCAACAGAATATGCCACACAAAGTGACAGCTATGCTGTCGCGTTTCGAGCGGTTTGTGAGTTAACTCCGCTGGCCCACTAGGGGGGAAAGTGAAAAGGAAGGCAACGCATCGACGTCGATCGTCGCCAAAAGACTTAGTCTGCTCGTTGGCCCTCCTTTGTTATAAAAAAAAGAATTTTGTCATTCACTTCTCCATAAAACCATTCACTTTTCTACACTGTCAAATTATTGCCTTTCCCTGGTAAAAATGTTTTGTAGTCGCTATTTTCTCTTCCATAGCTTTTTTCCATCGTTTTTCAGAATGTTTTACACGTAAGGACGAGGCTTTTGTCCCTTTCACGGTAATAGGGTTCCCTATAAGTCAGACTTATAGGGATATAAAAGATCGCTTCAAAAATCAGCCGTAAGGCATCTATAAAACTTGTTATCGGTTCTCTTTAGACTTACTTTAAAAAATTGTTGTTTGTTTGTTTGTGATATATATATATATTGCGTCCCCCACCACGGTTCAAGCCTTGTCGTGGCGGTGGCGCTCAGTAGCCTAAGATGAACCCAGCACCTTGGGCGAAGCAAATTGAACCGACAGAGCTGCTCTTTGTACCCCTCTTATAAGAAGAGAGGACAAAAGAGCAGGGGGACAAGGGGCGAGGATGGGAACCTCACCCTATTGTACTGTCCCGACGTTGGGAGAGGTTATTGTGTGGTTCGAGACAACCTCTCTGTGGCGGCGACGGTCTCTTGAGGGACTGACTAGTCGTCGAGGTGCCCTGTTTGCTCAACAGATCCGTGGCACCTCACCAAAGACGGCATTGGTGGCACTCGCGGGGTTTTAGTGGGTAGAGCTGAGTCCACCTTACCACCTTTTGGGCGCAGCAAGTCCCACATACCCACCTGGTGAGACCCACTCCCCGGCGGGATGCCTCCTAGCATTTCCCGGGGTAAAAGAAAAAAAGTATTGCGTACATAGGTGTAGAACTCAATATAACTAAATAGTAGGTACTATTCACCACTCACCAACGCGTCAAAACTCAAATTCCACCCACACCACCTCGGTGTCAGACAATCCACGACAGTCCGATTTTAAAGGCTTTTAAAAATATTAAAAGAAGAGAAAGTCACAACAAACATTGGTTTTACATAAAATCATGAAAAGTTTCAATAATACAGAGCCTTGGGTACAATTAGGCAGCAATTAAAAGAAAAATATTTGATTGCCTTCAGTTTGTTAATTTTCGTATAAAATTGGACCCCTGAGGCCTCTGACGATTTTCCATCTCATGACCGAACCTTGTTTAAAATGTAAAAGAATTTACTTTTTATCTTACATGCTTTGATTTTCTCGAGGGCTTTTATGAAATAAGATTTGTAGTATGACATAGTGATAAAAAAAATTAAACAGATTTCACGAAACAGAATCTAAAGAACTAAAATAGTATTTCGAAAATTCTATTTATAAACTATTTTATATTCTCTCAATAATTAAATTAGCAGTCTCAAAGTGTATTCATTGCTCATTTTACTTTCAAATTAGTATAAAATAGAAAATAAATTAATTTATTTACAATGCCATCGACATCTGTTCAACGCTATGACCCGTTAGCAACGTTTCTTTCTGTCCCCAAATATCTTTCAATAGCAGATTTAAAGGCAAAAAAGATAATTAAATTAGTAGTTTTCAGTTTGCAGACCTTGTTTATATGTATAATATATACATAATAAAGTGGATAAACACTAATAAATTTAGAGGTTTCTAATGTGATGTCGTAAATAAACACTTTTTTGCGCTTCATTGCAAATGCTGGCTGAACCCTATCCGATAGATCAAAATAATGTACTACATTATTGTACAACAAAAAAGGTCTGCAAAAAAGTCGGGGATGGCATATGTCTATCTCTTAAGGATAACATACTATATCCATTTTAATATTTAAAAAAATGGCAATTATAAAGAGTTAATTGGAAAGGTATTGACACAAATGCGGTATTAATCCTATTCATTTTGAATGCGTTAGTTAGCTTAAGAATTTCATAAAGATTATTTTTTCTCTTTACACCATGGAAATTAAATGAATACCTTAGTCCTTAGGAGATATAGCAAAATCAAAATAATGCGTCGCCGTGATTCGACCGAGCCGCGCGGGCGCTCCATGACGCTGCGCCTCGCGTCCGAGCCGGACGGAGTTTCCGTCAGACAATGTATGGTGGAATTGTATATCCTAAATATGCCTAATACGGTTGTAAATCTAAGATAACGCGGGCGAAGCTGCGGGCAACAGCTGGTAATAAATAAACTCAAAAACTACTAAAGCGATTTAAAAAATTCTTTCACCATTAGAATGCTACATTATCCTTTATTGGCAAAAGCTTTAATAAAAATCATTATCAATCCGTATGCAGCTATAACGCGTGCGAATCTGCGGGAAAAGATTAGTGAAGTAATATATAAAATAGTATACATATACACTAGTGGCACCGAAAGACGTTCATCAAAAGTTCAGAAAAATTCATCAAGATCGGTCCAGCCGCTTAGGAGGAGTTCAGTGACATACAGACGTACAGAAGAAATATATATATAAAGATAATCTGGTGCAGTCATTTATCTTCATCGTACAATTTGTCTGCAATTGACGAGATTTTAACCCACGACTGTGGGGCGTTGGATCAATCAGTCTGTTTACTAAACTAGAGAGCTAAAATATTTTAAGTCAGAAAAAAAAACACATTTCATAGGTAGACGTTTCACAGAAAAAAGGTTCTATCTATAGTTTTGTTAATCGACTGTCAAAGGTGAATCAAACCTGGATTTTAAAGGTATTTTTGCAGCGGTCAAGCCCGCCTGTTTCGGATAGCGATTTAAATTAAACTTTAGGCCAGCGTGCGTACATACCCGACTGGGGAGTCCCCTTTCCCTCGGGATACGGGAGCATTTCCCAGTGGAAAAAAAATTAAATCATCATCATTAGCCCATTAATGTTCACTGTTGGATATAAATTATAATTAGAATTATAAACATATATTTATATTTATGTATATGTATATAATTATAATAGATATTATTATCAAAATGATCACTTTTTATGTAAGCTAAATCCGCCTTATTCCAAAACGAAGACTAAATATAGTACCGAGTTTAATACCAGCTTTAAACCATGGTCTAATATAAATGTTATTACAAAAACTAGTTTAACGCTAGTACCAGGACTATCTATGGTACTAAAGTTAGACCACCGTGACCCCTAGTTTTACTTCGGTACTAACCTCAAAACTTTAAATTATCAGATGTCTTATGCGTTGAATTTGCGTTTTTTCGTATTAATTGTATTGAAAGGTAATTAAATGAACTCGATGTAGATAAAATTATGGAATTGGACTAACATTTAAAATAATTATTCTGACATCCTTATATAATTTAACATTCTATTTCTGTAATTTTGTTGTATTGTATTTTGTCATTGATATACATACCTATTTTATATCATATGTAATAATTCTAATTAACTCTGATATTTTTCATGTATGTTTGGATTAAATAAACACTAACCTTTTCTTGAGAAGTCCAATTATCATCCCTTTTTTCTTTTGTTGATACATTTTACAACATAAGTAATGTTCGTGGCACACAAATTCACAACAAAAAATATTATACTATTCTTATGAATCTATTCGTCTATTTAGAATCAAAGAACAATAATGGCTGTATTGTAACTATTGGTAACTCGACTTACATTGCAATAACTAAACATTAAACAATAAACATTTCGATGACATTAGAACTACGCGCGCTTTGTATTTCATTCCCTTATACGCTAGCTATATAAACAACTTAACAGCGAAATATTACAATATTTGTGTGTAATAAACAAGAATTTAAATCACACTACCTCAAAGTACAAAGTAGTAAAGATTTCAGATATTTTATATAACACAATAAATTTTATTATCAAAATATTGATGTATTTTCCACATTATATTTAATTATAAATTAGCGAGCTTTGATTTAAAGGAACGGTGTACCGAACTAATCAAATATTGAACGAACAAAATGAATGATATGTTGCTCAATAATCTGTGGATACAATTAAACCAGGGACGATCTTTGGTACTACCTAGACCTCGGTTGGTCCTCGATTTGTAATGAGAATGAATTTTAGTCCATGGACTAACGTTAATACCGTAACAAACCTGGACTTTTCAGTCTTGGTTTAATCCTGGTACTAGATAAGTTTTTTGTAATAAGGCGGAATAGGTTGACGGCCGAGTGTTCAGGCAGTTGACGCAGCGGTCGCGGGTTCGAATCCCGCCAAGTGCATATAATTTGTATGATGAATATAAGCAACACTGGGTGACGTGTATATGTATTTATATTCTTAAATTTATTTCCGTTTCTAGTATCTGTAACCACGGGGCTATGTTAACGTGTTGTGATTGTTGGTCAATATTTCAATTACATTTTTTTTCTTGTAATTTCTCTTGTCTCATTCCAATCAAACATACAAAGATCCGATGTTTGTATGTTTTTATGAACATACTTTCGCTACACGTCGCATCTCTTACACGCCCCGCTTGAGCCCGCTTCATAATTATAATTGTCAAAGAGCGTTCGCTTGTATAATGTTTTAACTCCGTGTTCCGTTTTGATACAAAAGTATAGCTCATTATAATGGAACAACTTTTACGGAGGGACCTCCCTCCGTAAAAGTTGTTTCATTCTCGTTTCAGTCTCTTTCCGTGACCATGGCTGTAAAGTATCCGAAACGTCGGGCTTGTAAAAAATTAATAAGCCGCAATTAAATCCGTAAAAGTTGTTTCATTCTCGTTTCAGTCTCTTTCCGTGACCATGGCTGTAAAGTATCCGAAACGTCGGGCTTGTAAAAAATTAATAAGCCGCAATTAAATCCGTAAAAGTTGTTTCATTCTCGTTTCAGTCTCTTTCCGTGACCATGGCTGTAAAGTATCCGAAACGTCGGGCTTGTAAAAAATTAATAAGCCGCAATTAAATCCCTAAAAGTTGTTTCATTCTCTTTTCAGTCTCTTTCCGTGACCATGGCTGTAAAGTATCCGAAACGTCAGGCTTGTAAAAAATTAATAAGCCGCAATTAAATCCCTAAAAGTTGTTTCATTCTCTTTTCAGTCTCTTTCCGTGACCATGGCTGTAAAGTATCCGAAACTTCGGGCTTGTAAAAAATTAATAAGCCGCAATTAAATCCGTAAAAGTTGTTTCATTCTCGTTTCAGTCTCTTTCCGTGACCATGGCTGTAAAGTATCCGAAACGTCGGGCTTGTAAAAAATTAATAAGCCGCAATTAAATCCCTAAAAGTTGTTTCATCGTAATAAGTGAAATTGGTGTAAACATTAGAAAACAATAAGCGTACTATGCGTTTCAATGAGAATGAGACGGATTTAGCGCCATATTGTGATGTCATAGCTGTCAATTCAAACCAGTTAGGTAAGGTGGGCAGAAAAGTTTTCTTTTAATTATATTTATTTACAGAGATTAAGTGAAAAAAAATCAATCAGAATCTAGCTCTTCAATTCCGCTCATCTCTGCATTTCTGTCCTAGTGTGCGTCGGATACATGTTAACGTGTTTTTATTTATCCCCGTACACAAATGAACTAGCTTGGTCACTTTACTTGCAATATGAAGTGTTTGCAAAATGGTGCAAAATTTCACGAGTCAAACTTATATTTCCTTCAGGTCCTCACATAATACAGTAATTTTGAGTAACCCGTACTAATGGATACCGCCATAAACTATTATATCTTCCGTAAAACAGCGATGCTGTGTTTCAGAGAAAAGGACAGGACAGGGGACCACCTTACGTCTCACAATAGGCAAAGCATGAATCAGCAGCCAGTGATACTCTTAAAAAAACTTGGTTGGTACATCTACTAGTTTGCCTTTTTATCGTTAACGCCGGGAAATGTTCTGAGGCATCCCGCGGGTATGTGGGACTCGCTGCGCCCGAGAGCTGGTAAGTGGACGCAGCTCTGCCCATTAAAACCCACCAATGCCGCCTTTCGTGAGGTGCCCCGGATGTGTTGAGCAAACAGGGCACCTCGACGGCTAGTCAGTTCCTTAGGGGACCGACGCCACCTCCACAGAGGCGTTGTTCTGTGGTGCGGGACAATAAAATACATACTCCCAACGTCGGGACAGTACAATGGGTTGAGGTTCCTGTCCTCGCCCCTTGCTTCTGCTCTTTTGTTCTCTTCTGCTCTTCTTATAAGAGGGGTATAAAAAGCCCCCTCGGCTCAATTCGCTTCGCCCAAGGTGCTGGGCTCACCCTAGGCTACTGAGCCCCACCGCCAACAAAGCCTGAACCATGGTGGGGATCTACTAGTTTATTTAACTAATTAAAAATAACCTAAGAGCCCTGACGATTCTACGCCAATTTGAACAATATACCAACAATGTGTGCGTATAAAACTTCGTGTTCAGGTTTATCTCCTTTCTAATCTCGTCACCCTGACAATTCGGGTTCTCGTACATTACGTTTGGCAGCTCTCGTTTGCTAGCTTTTTTATCCTTAAATAAAGGGAAGTTAATACCGACCTTACTTTGTTCTCCCAAATGTATTGTTTTAACAGCCTAAAAGTTTTGAAGACTCGCTCCCCAGTTGTAAATAATCCCAATTTAGGTAATTTTAAACTCGCACAAGTAATTTGTTATCAAAATTACATTATGTCATCAAATAAAATCTTATGTTAAGTCTACCTATGTACAGGCGCTTTGCGAAAGATTTGAAGTTTGTAAACTCATTTCTCGCTTCATATCGTCATCACACTGGGAAGGATTTGATTTGCTTCATATCATGCGTGTCTCACTCATATCTATACCACACAATCATGAATTTTCTGCCAATTTTCTTTCTGAGAGAAGGACAGAAGAGTCATCGAAGTCTTACATTTTCCACCCTAGAATAGCATCAGTTAGGTACCAGGGTCTACGCATTCCTCCATTTTATTCCGTTGTTTGGTATAGTGCACTCTTGTCCATGCATCCACAAGTGTGGTAATGATTGGTGTTGGTGATAATGATTCGGGGTAGTTTTTTCATTTTTTTAAGAGATTTCCGTCCTATGCCCCGCCTCCTGCGTTGGGAGCGAAGTATAGATCCTTCTGTTCACGTTTCGCTCCCTGTACACATGGGTACATGTTATTTCACAATGAGGTTTCCGTCCTCTGCCTCCGGATTCCCACGTCGAGAGTAGAGTGTTGAGCCTCCTGCTCACGTTTCGCTCCTGTACGCATTCCTCCAGAGGTGCGGATCCGATTCGTTCACCCGGGGTTTGCAACCCTAGCTTAAGCGCCACCACCATGACAAGGCCCGGACTCAATGGTGGGTGTCGTTCGTCTGCTTTCTTAACGCCTCAAGTGACATATGTTATGGCAAATAAATTTTATTATCTGTTATTACCACAAAATGGTCTAATATTTAATAAATATTCGAAAACAATTAACCACTATTCGCTTCAATATTATATTTAGTTTATGTTGAATGCGTGTGGCAAGGGATCGGCCGCCTTGGCCTTCATTGAGGGAGGGCCATTTCAACAGTGGACGTATTGAGGCTGATGATGATGATGATGACGAAGGGAAACAAATTGGGGGGCTGCGCTGGGCCGCGCTCCCGTCTGCTTGTGTACCACCATCAACCATCATGCTTGTTTCTTCATCAACAACAACAACTAAATTCTATTTGATTTTACATTTTGCTTCTATAAATAATGAGAAAAACGAGTAATATAGCAATACCACCGTAACATTCGGCATAAAAACAAAATATTAATATGTGTAACGATGTGTGTAATATAAAATATAATATATATGTGTAATGTAATAGGTAAGTACCTATATTTATTTTAATTATTTTTACAACATTTTACCATCAAATTTAAAAAAAAAACGTATGTAAAAACTAAGAGAAATCATTGAAATCTTTATTTATTTCTAGAAATAGTCCCTTTAAATTAAGTCCAACTTTCATTAAGAATTAATTGGAATCGACAAAAAAAAACATTGAAGTAATTTGTATTAAAAAGAGATAAAAGTATTTGCTAATGGAAAGGTAATGTTTATTTTTCTTTCACTCCGCGCAAATATTTCTGTTTCTTTAGAGTTTAGGTGACAGGTACAAGACAAAACAACCAAAGAGTGTATGGAAGTAGACATTCAAAGTGTTTGTATATTATGTGTATTTAAATTTTAAAAGTTGCAAATCGATTTTAGCATGACTATCTTTTAATGGTTTTTTATTAGTATTTTAATAAAATATTACGATTTTTTGAGGAAATTTTGTTATTTAGTATCCTAACAGGATACTAAATATTATCTCTACTATAATTTTATAATACTATTTACTATATTTACTATAATACCCTATATTTTTAATAATATAAAGCTGAAGAGTTTGTTTGTTTGAACGCGCTAATCTCAGGAACTCAGGAATCTCAGGTCCGAAAATAAAAAATCAATATTAGATAGACCGTTTATCGAGGAAGCCTAATATAATATGATATAATAATAATAATAATAATATAATATCACGCTGTGACTAATCTGAGAGTTAATTGTTAATTAAGTTAACGCGGGCGAAGCTTCGGGCAACAGCTAGTAAGATATGTACAGCAAAAACTGGTAGTAAAATGTCATGTTTTGATACTATGTTACCACTCCCAGAAGTATAGCTAAAAATGGAACTTCATAAATATAAATTGATATAAAAATACTAGTAAAATCGACGAAACATTATCTAACTATTTTTAAGACACTAGTGTCTATTGTCATTATAATTGTAACTAGTGTCCATTTAAAATTTAATTTTACGTCATTAAAATTCCTTTAGTGCTTTTTAGTTATTATAAAAACATATACTCCATGTTCGAGCAGTTATAGCGTTCGAATATAGTCCGAGGTATATCTCTGGCATGTTTAATTTGAATTTCATCAGATCAATTGGCGTCGAAGTGGGACGTTTCGAACAATCCATACGTTCCCGCATCCGATTGGTAATTAAACGCCATTTACTGGCGCTTTGTGCACTGTCTGGATTTATAGTGTTACTTTTTTCCATGGAGTATATAAAGTAAGGAGATCCATCTCTGATGGTGAAGACCATAGACAGTTGAGGGAACTCCTCAACAGTTTACAGTAGCTACCTTGTGTTTAGACACAATTCATTTATGTTGACCAGAACTTTGCACCCATATGGGTTATAAGTAACATTACAGGTCTGATGATTGAGACCATAGACAGTTGAAGAAACTCCTCTATGGCCCCACCATGGTTCAGGCCTTGTCGTGGCGGTGGGGCTCAGTAACCTCGGGTGAGCCGCTGCACCTTGGGCGAAGTGAATTGGGCCGAGGGGGCTCTTTGTACCCCTCTTATAAGAAGAGGGGACAGAAGAGCAGAGGGCAAGGGTGAGGATGGGAACCTCACCCCATTGTACTGTCCCGACGTTGGGAGGGGTTGTTCTGTGGTGCGGGACAACCCCTCTATGGAGGTGGCTTCGGTCCCTTGCGGGACTGACTAGCCGTCGAGGTGCCCTGTTTGTTTATTAGATCAGGGGCACCTCACCAAACGCGGCATTGGTGGCACTCGCCGGGTTTTAGTGGGTAGAGCTGCGTCCACTTACCAGCTGTCGGGCGCAGCGAGTCCTAAATACCCGCGTGGGGAGACCCACTCCCCCGCGGGATGCCTCAGAGCATTTCCCGGCGTTAAAGGAAAAAAAAACTTCTCTACGGTCTACAGTAGCTATCTTGTGTTTGGACTTAATTCATTTATATTGTCGAGTACTTTGCACCCATATGGGTTATAAGTGTCATTATAGATCTGACGATGGAGACCATAGACAGTAAAAATGCGTTTAATAGTTATATCCATATTTCATACAAATAAAATCGGTTATCGAATTTCGGAATTACTAAAAATTAAGAAATAATTTTTTTTTAAACAAAAATTGAAACCAACTTCAAAAAATAAACTAAAAAATAATAAAATTATTGCGTTTCCTTAATTTTTGTGCCTACAACTTATAATCAACTTGTTATTTTACTAATTACGGAGTCGGTGTCAGCTAAGTTAAATAGACCGTACAGCACCAAAACCGTCGTCAGTCAGTCATTTGTCACACCGACTTCAATAGTAACAACAATGACATGGTAAAGGCAAAGATTGTAATTGGTATTTGGTAAAATAACAAGTTGATTATAAGTTGTTGGCACAAAAATTAAGGAAACGCAATTATTTTATTATTTTTTTTTATTTTTTGAAGTCGGTTTCAATTCTTGTTTAATTTTTTTTTATTTATTGTGAACAAATTCCGGCAGGCTGCTTAAGCAATTAATAAAACACTTTTACAATTTAAGCGTCTATTTACTCGTAAGACGATTCACAAAAAAAATATATTCTTAAATGTCTTATAACTTTACCAGAACCAAGCTATAGCGCGATTCAGAAAATTAACAACGCCATCTAGGTGTCACCGAGAAACTAAAAATAATAAACTTATCCTAAATACACATTTACATTGACAAATTAAATGTTTATTGGTGTACATGTTTAATCCAGACATATTGTTTAGGTTAAATTACTTTATCTCGTCCGTAATATTGAAATCGCATGTTAGCTACTGTAGACAGAGATACGAGAACAGGGATGACAAAATTGTCGTGGCGCGCATGTTAGGCCGACAGGTGGACACTTTTTCAACTTGTCGCGTATACAATTCATTCCCCTTACTTTCTCCTTCTCTTTATTCTATACACCATATTTTTTCCACACTTAGATACGCTGCAGCTTGGCTTTGTTCCTGATGGATTTTTATGTTGGTTGCAAAGGCAATCTGGCAACGTACCACCTGATGATGATATCGTCGTCCGTTAACATAAACGAGATCGTCCAGAACCTTCCAGAATCAATCAACGAACCATCGAAATTTCAAAACTGGTCAGTGATTTGTCACTGACGTAATAGCAATATAACCAACCAGTGACCTGTATGTACGTCCCATCGGCCAATCTTTTTTTTTTCTTTAACGCCGGGTAATGCTCTGAGGCATCCCGCGGGGGAGTGGGTCTCCCCACTCCTGGGTGCCTCCTTTGGTGAGGTGCCGCGGAGCAAACAGGGCACCTCGACGGCTAGTCAGTCCTCCAAGGGACCGACGCCACCTCCACAGAGGGGTTGTCCCGCACCACAGAACCCCCAATGTCGGGACAGTACAATGGGGTGAGGTTCCCGTCCTCGTATAAGAGGGGTACAAAGAGCCCCCACGTCTCAATTAGCTTCGCCCAGGGTGCTGGGCTTACCCTAGGCTACTGAGCCCCACCGGTCTCGAGAGGCCTCCCTTGACAGACGTCACAAAGCTTCCAATTCCTTTGCTTAACTAAAAATTGCGTTAATAAAAACCATTAAACAATTATTAATAGAACAACAAGATATATTTAATGTTTTCACAAAACTCCTCCCTGAATTAAATACGCGTAGGGTTTTCCCAGCAAACATATGAAGTTACCAAGCACAGAGCTAACCCAATTAACAAACTGTACCAGCTTCACTGAACAAACAAGGAGTCAACATCAGGTGTTTGATGTTTCAATTAAATTATATTTGTAATCGAATTCTCGAACTTAAATACTTTATGTAATTACGATCATGTTCTTGGAAAACGCTAATTTCCAGAAAGTTCCACTCTGATATTAACTACGTAGTTGAGGATTTAGATTTTGATACAGGAAAGTGTAAATCATGTTTGATGTTTGTGCTATATCTACAGTTTCCCTTCTAGAGTCCGGCGATCAGAAAGACATTTAGCGTCACATGAATGAGAAACGTCTATTCTAACCAGGATTTGGAATTCGTAATACATTGAAAAGGGGTTTTAACATAAGGTTTTCGTATAATTAACAATTTACCAAATTGAATGATAGCAGTTTAATTTCTTCTGGTTGGCAGAACCAGGATAATATGATGAGCCAATAACGAAGTGATAAACAAGTTTTTTTTAACGTCAACACTAAACAAATAAAAGGCTAAAAGCGTTCAACTGCTCGTTAGCCCCCCTAAGCAAAAAATAAATACAACTTGGTATTTTATAAGTCTCGTGAACAAGACATTTGTAAATTATTACAAAGTCAGAAACAAAAGTGAAAAGCATAGTAAACATACCATTTTAAATAGTTGTAGAAATGAAGATAACCATGCTATTTTAAAAAGTTACACACATTTGACACTTGTTAAACATGCATAAGGTGACGACGTGATAAAGAAGTTTTATTCAGAAATTAGCAGCGCTGTTGATGTATAAGCTAAGGTTAATTAAGATCCATTCAGTAGTTTTTGCGTAAAAGAGTAACAAACATACATCCATACATTAGTACAAACTTTCGCGTTTATAATATTCGTAGGGTACTGTTTGAGTCCTTTATTACTAAGCAAGGTAACATGCTCCTGACAGTTATGAAACATTCACGTAATTACGTAGTCACGTAATCACCAGAAAACATTTCTTTTTCAGAAGCATTTTTGACGTATAAAACTTATACAATACATAATAGGCATAAATATGGTCAAATGACCATGGTATATTTTTCTTTACAATAAAGTCAAATAAAAGGAATAAATATTAATGAAGGAATGAAAATGAATGAATGAATGTTGGTCTAGTGCTGGGGTAGCGAACCTTTATGCATCAACCTGCCATATGCCTAGAAAATGTTTAACGAAGCGATAATCGCGTGCCATCAAATAATTTTGACTTCATGGTTATTGGCACAATAGTAATACTAAATACTGTCAATTTAAAGCTGTCACTCTCCACAAAAAATTGAGTATTATACTACTTTTCCCACCATGACGTCTTTTCTAGCGCCCAATGTGTGGTACTTCACAGTGGCGTGCTAAAAATATTGGGTCGCGTGCCATTAAGCGCACGCGTGCCACTGGTTCGCCATCTCTGGTCTAGTGGTTAGTGACCCTGACTGCTAAACCGGAAGGTCGTGGGTTCGATCCCCACCCAGGACAAATGTTTGTGTGATAAACTCATATTTATCATACAACAATTTATCACAGAACAAACGATCATTCGTTTGTTCTGTATCTGGGTGTAATTTATCTATAATATGTATGTACCTATTTAGAAGTATATATCAGTTGTCTGGTTACCATAAGAACAGGCTCTGCCTAGTTTGGGATCAGATGGCCGTGTGTGAGTTGTCCCAACATATCATTAGTAATAATAATGTATGAATGAATATCACATGCAGTCATACGCTTGGAACACCTACAATGTAATCCTAATTGCTCGATATTGATCTTACATTGGCTATTTAAGATAAGATGATATGTTTTGATGTCTTTAATTAAGTGCAATTACATGCGATAGTTTGCCGGACGTATCGGCAGCAGCTAAGTCATTGGATGTGCTGGATAGTGTTACAAATGGGTGGGATGAGCTGGGCCTCTTGTCTGTCCGCATTTGTACCATCCTACTTATTTCATCCGTCAAACAGCTTTGCTGTGTTTGGGAAAGCAAAAGACAGGCAGTGTAATTACTGGCGTCGATACTTACCATCTTATGTGTCCGCATAGGCAGACGGTGAGAGCGCTATGAAGCGCTCACGTCTGCACGTAACACCATCCTTCATATATATATTTTTTTCTTTTACGCCGGGAAATGCTCTGAGGCATCCCGCTGGGGATGGGGGGGACTCCCCGGGTGGGTATGAGGAAAGATCGTAAGGTGGACTCAGCTTTCCCGACTAAAACCCGGCGGTCAGTCTCTCAAGGGACCGACACCACCTCCAAAGAGGGGCCGTCCCGCACCACAGAACAACCCCTCGGGAAAGTGCAATGGGGTTCCCATCCTCGCCCCTTGTCCCATCCTGCTCTTTTGTCTCTTTTTCTATAAAAGCAGCTCCCTCGGACCAATTTGCTTCGCCCAAGGTGCTGGGTTGACCCTACTAAGACCCACCGCCACGACAAGACTTGAAACTGTACGGGGATACTTATATCATCCGTTAAACAGCGTTAGCTGTATAAAAGGAGAGCAGGACAGGTCGTTTAATTACTAGGATCGATAATAATAGTGATCTTAAATATTTATTACCTGTAATACCTACAAAACTACTACCTATAAAATTAATTACTACGTCTCGGCAGTCCAAGCCAGCATCGATTTCCAACGGTAAGCAGATGCGCCAAAATACGTCTCAATGATTTCCAATATCGATTCCCGGGATATCGGATATCGCTAGAGACTATAGAAGGAGGAGGAGGTACCTACTATAAAACTGTAATTATCTGATTATAATTTTAGTGTATGTATGTTTGTGTTTACGCATGTACGTGGTGCTACAATTCATTCGATTTTAATGAAGTGTCAATCGATTCGTTTGTAGATGGTCAATGTTTTTTTTTACGGTGGTTGCAGATGTTAGAGATCAAATACATGCATCCCGGATGATTTGCATGTAAATCAATTTGCAAATTTCCGAACAATCCTCATTTGTAATAGGACTTAATGTATCATGTTTGTCATTAGTAGCCCAGTGCTATACGTTGGTAGACATCATCATCAACAACCTTTTCCACCAATGGATATAAGCCTCTTTCATTGAACGCTAAGATGGCCTAACTTACCTCTCTCATTCAAGTAGGTAGACATGAATTTTCACAAAAACAAAATATAAAGCAGTGCCCACATTAAAGCTACTCTAATTAATAAAATATTTTATTGGATTTGTTACTAGTATAAGCTATCATAGTCTTGGCATTCATTGAAGGAGGCCCATGATCATCAGTGGACGGATAAAGGCTGATTATGATGATTATAATTATATATTATTTTGTAAGAGTAGTGCCATTGCTGCTTTGCATCCAAATTGGTCCGGCACGACTGGGATGGTACCTCTCACTCACATAATACCGGCGTAAAGTAACAGCTGCGTTTCGTGCGGTTTGTGAGTTTCCGGTAGCCCATTGGGGGGGATAGGGAAAAGGAGGGCAACGCATCTGTATAACCTCTGGTTGCGAGGGTGTCTATAGGCATCAATAGTTGTCAAAAGGCTTCGACTGCTTGTTTTACCGCCTATGCTAAAAAAAAGGTTAGCTATCTTGGGAGTACTGATGTCCCATAAACCTGACCTATGAATCGCAGCACCTGAATATATTGTGGGGTTTTCAATGGAATCCTCTTTTGTGTATAACTTGTACAGACGTTTCACACTTGCCCACCATGGTTCAGGCCTTGTCGTGGCGGTGGACCTGAGTAGCCTAGGGTGAGTCCACCACCTTGGGCGAAGCGAATTGAGGCGAGGGGGCTATTTGTACCCCTCTTATAAGAAGAGGGGACAAAAGGACGGGAACCTCACCCCATTGTACTGTCTCGACGTTGGGAGGGGTTGTTCTGTGGTGCAGGACAACCCCTTTGTGGAGGTGGCGTCGGTCATCTGAGGGACTCACTAGCCGTCGAGGTGCCCTGTTTGCTCAACATATCCGAGGCACCTCACCAAAAGCGGCATTGGTAGCACTCACCGGGTTTTAGTGGGTATAGCTGCGTCCACTTACCACCTTTCAGGCGCAGCAAGTCCCACATATCCGCCTGGGGAGACCCACTCCCCCGCGGGATGCTTTAGAGCATTTCCCGGCGTTAAAGAAAAAAAAGACATTTTACACTTATTATAAAAATCCTCTTTGGCACTTCCTTACTAAAACGGTCATAAATGGGTAATAAATAAAATATTATGTTCGCGTCATGTTTTCTAACTTAATTTCCCTCTCAATTCGTAGCATTCTCCATTCTACCGTCCATAAAATTAGGGATATTCGTATTTCAAACATCAAAAGAATCGTTAGATATATTATTCGCTTTATGTTTCTTATATTTCTCGCGGAAAGAATTACAGGTCCTTATATTTAATGAGATATTTAAGAAATATTAAAGATACGAAATACTGACTTATTTTACATACATTTAATAAATTCACGGGACTAAAGATCCATGAAATCGTTTTTGTTATTTTTAATATTTTATCATCAGCGTCATCAGCCTCTATCTATTCACTGCTTGACATAGGCCCCCTTTAATAAAAGCCAAGACGGCAGATTCCTTGTCACTCGCATCCAACATGAGCGGTCACTGCACGGAGATCGCCATCTACCGGTTATTTACCGGTGGGAGGGATGCGCTGTGCCGCACTCCAGGCTGCACGGGTACCTTGCTTTTTTCTCCCGTGAATTACCTATAGCTTTGCTGTGTTTCGGAGGGCAATGTATATTTTACTAATTAGGTACTGTTATGACTTTCTTTTATTCGTTTCATATAAATAAACATTCTCGTAATATAACAAAGTTACATCATTATTATTGCTAAAACAAATTATTATCAGCGGCCGAATCATTTCCCGTTTTCGGGAAAACTTCACCTCCACTGACAACATTACACATGTGTATGTGTGCGTGTCGCCGAGTGTGTGTGAATCGATTTGTGGTTCATTTTTGACAGAGCGCTTGTGTAAAGACTGTCTTTCTATAGTGTAATTATTATTAGGATTATAAAGGTATAATTGACTAATATATTATATAATATACTTATTTATAATTTTCCACAAAAATACTGATAAGAACTCGGGATAGGAAAATTATAAAGAAAATAGGGATCGGACAAGAGTTAAGGTACAGCGTAGAGGAATTGGTTTTTGGAGTAATCTCACACGTGCCGAGACAGAGTGCCTTACGTAAATGTAGTATATATAGTAATAACTTCATAGGTGTTATCGAAGCCAGTCGGACCCACCAAGATCGACACCGAGTGTAAGAGCGGAGCTCTTCTTCCTGGGGAGATTACGTGTGGTGGGAGATTACGTGTAGCAATTCCTAAGGAAACAATTGCAACAAATCCATAATTTCCATATTAACTGAGATATTGAGTATTATGTATTTTACGATTCGCCGATTTTATTGTTTCTTCGACGGTATCGATTATCTCGCTTCGACGAGTACCTACTCGATATTGTAACGATTCCGTTATTTATACGATTTATTTGTTCGATATTTGAAATTTATCAGAACTTTTGTAGTGATTGTTTGTTTATTTTTAAATTTGTATTCTAGAATTCTCGGCATCACTAAATTTGAAATGTATGTTCCCGTATTTTCGGCTTATATATAACTAATTTAAAATGTTAAGTTATAGTTCTTGCAGGTTCTTGCATACGATTTAAAACATTAGGTGCCTAATGTCGGCATATTCAACATTTATAATTACGGAGAAAATATATAATATGTATTACTTATGTGTTTGTATGTAAATATATAATATTATGTACTTATATAATAATGATAATGATATTATACCTTTAGGGCTAGACTTTTCAGCCTTATGGCCTTTAAGCTACATTATACCTTGCATTTAAATATATATTAGGATCTAGACCTGGCTCCTGGGTGACGTTGATTATATTCATAGATACAACTCACCATTTGTCTCCGGATATTACAAAGAACAAAACATATTTTGCATTGGATAAGTTTAGTGATTTGACCTTCTGCTTTCATCGGAACCATGATTATTATCTATAACAATAACATTCCTGTACATTGAAGGTTAAAGCAAACAAATCGGTTTTCGCGCACGGTTAATTTTAATTCATTACTGATTCAACCCTTGCGCTTGAGATACGGGGGGTAGGTACAACCCTATATGGCGTTTACGTCACATCCTATACCCCGTCTAAAATAACATGGGTTGTTATAAGTAAAATAATCGAGTTCTGCTGATGCCATGCGTCATTTCACCGTCAATTTGGCCTTTTTGGGCGTACAAGACAATCATGTTAGACAACGTAAAAACCTCTCAAATATCGCAATCTATAGATAATAATAGAGTTGGCACATTTTTTGTGTGTTTGAACGCTAATCTCCGGAACATGTCGTTTTTGAAAAATTATTTTAAAAACATTTCATAACCGAGGTACTGAGTTAGAGGGAGGAATTCGGATAATATTTTAGATAAAAGCTTATATTAAAAAAAACACTTTGGGGTGGTCTGAGGGAAATATCGGCTGTCACAAGATGCCTTGCAGAATTCTGAGAGAAATTTCTACATAATATGTTAATAGAATTCATACTTGAAACAATTTTTACGGATTTTATCGCGGTTTATTAAGATTTTTACAAGCCTGACGTTTCGGATACTTTACAGTAACCGTGGTCACGGGAGGACTGAGGTGTCATACGTCCTGACGTAACAAAGTTATTTGAAACTACCCTATGATAAAATCCGTAAAAAATGTTTCATTATAATGAGTGAAATTCGCGTTAACATTAGAAATAAATTCATACCTAAAAATCTGCAACGAAATACGTAATAAAATAATATTCCATTAAGGGTATAAAATCGCTTTATTAATCTTAATTTTATACTTAGAAAACTTGGCGGCCAACCGTCACGCGACATGCAACACACAGACGAAAAAGTTTGAGACAATGTAATAAAAGTTTCACTTTAATAGGAAATGACAGCATCATTCGGTTTGACGTGGTGGCACCGCCTAAAACTGCCATAACCGCCATAACGGGTCAAAATATTTACACATCAAAATTAACTTTCTTCAATATATTTCATGAAACTACATATTTACATACTTCAACATCCATAAACATACACACATACGGAAGGTCTGTAAATACAACCGTCAATATAAATCTCATTAGGCACATGACCTAAATAAACACGTGTGTCACTTCACCCTCGTCACTATAAATAGGCACATCGCCGACCATGTGGATAATTCACCAGCACGCTCTGATCACTGGGGGGCTACGTCTGTACTTCCACTCTACTTGTTGGAATAATATGTATTGGAATAACATTCTAAATGAGGCCCTTTTTATAATTTTTACGTTAATGAAATAGTCCAGGCGTTACCGGTAGGAGGGAAGCGCTGTGCCGCGCTTCCGGCTGCATGGGTACCACCATCTTTCTTGTTTCTCCCGTGAAACAGCTCTGCTGTGTTTTGGAGAGAAGGGCAAGACAGGCAGTGTAATTACTGGCACCGAGACTTAACATCTTATGTCTCAGGATAGGCAACACATAGATGAGTTGCCTTGGCTCGTTCCAGATAAACTAGTTTATATTCATGGGCGACGTCGACCACTTTCCATCAGGTGAAACGTTTGCCAGTTTGCTTATCCAACTAACATAAAAAAAGAAGATCTAAATGGAACTGGGCCGGACCCATCTGCCCGATGCCCAACGAGTTGTAGGCCTAGAAAACAACAGACTGAGTCCCAATAAACAGGGCTCGGAGACGCGGCAGACCTCAACGGAGAAGGCGAGAGATGACGTGATGACACTTTTCGAAAAGACTGGCGTAGCTTTTCGAAAAGTGTCATCACGTCATCTCTCGCCTTCTCCGTTGAGGTCTGCCTCATCATGGTTCAGGCCTTTTTTGGCGGTGGGGCTCAGTAGCCTAGGGTGAGCTCAGCACCTTGGGCGAAGAATTGAGCCGAGGGGGCTCTTTGTACCCCTCTTATAAGAAGAGGGGACAAAAGAGCACGGGGCAAGAGGCGAGGACGGGAACCTCACCCCATTTTCCTGATGTTGGGAGGGGTTGTTCTGTGGTGCGGAACAACATCTCTGTGGATGTGACGTCTATCCCTGAGGGATGACTAGCCGTCGAGGTGCCCTGTTAGCTCAACAGAGGTGCCCCGGACCTCACCAAAGGCGGCTTTGATGGCACCCGCCGGGTTTTAGTGGGAAAAGCTGCGTCCACTTACCTGCTTTTGGGCGCAGTGACTCCCACATACCCGCCTGAGGAGACCCACTCCCCCGCAGGGTGCTTCAAAGCATTTCCCAGCGTTAAAAAAAAAAACAAAAAAAGTGCAGCCCACGATAGAGACGCGTGGAAAATAGAGAAGGAGGCTTTTGCCCAGCAGTTGGACAGTATAGATTAGAACAAAAGAAGTACTACTATCCTGTCTTTCTTTACGAAACACAGGACACACATTGTCCGTAATAACTTTTTACTCGCCTGGTTTAAGATTCTTGCGCTCCCTCGGATGTCGTTTTTTGGTGAAATTTTGACACACGTAGGGATGAGATCTTGGTCTCTGCATCTCTTCAAGAAATTTAAGGATGTTGTAAATCTTGCGCGCTTTGTCATAAGATCTTCCAGGCGGCGAATTTTATTTGCGGTTTCCAGTCCGTACTGGTTCACATATTGTTTTCTAATGTTTACGCGAATTTCACTCATTATAATAAAACAATTTTTTACGGATTTTATCGCGGTTTATTAAGATTTTTACAAGCCCGACGTTTCGGATACTTTACAGCAACCATGGTCACGGGAGGACTGAGGTGTCATACGTCCTATTATTACAAAGTTATTCGAAACTACCGTATGATACATCAATATTTTGGTCAGTCCTATCTACGCAGAAAGTGCTAACTGTATCTTTAATCTAATATATAATTAAAATAGTGACATATTATGCTTGGATTTTGATTTGATAATTTTAATAATGGGATCCCAAGCAGGTGGTAGAAGCCAGCCATCTTCTCTATTGAAATTAGGATGTTTTTTAATTTCAATAGCCTCACGGATCATCCTTGGTTGGAATCTGTGTTCTTTTGCGAGGACTTGTGGTTTATCAAATCTGATATAATGGCGAGCTTTGTCAAGACTATGTTCACAGATGGCAGACTTAGTGTAGCGACGGTGTTTTAAATCAGCTATATGTTCTTTCACGCGAGTTTTAATAGATCTTTTAGTTTGGCCTATATAGGAGAGACCACAGTCACAATCAAGCTTGTATACTCCTGCATCTTGTAAGGGTATATGACACTTGACAGATGGTAAGAATTGACTTATCTTTTTTGGCGGCTTGAAATAAGTTTTTATAGAAGTATGGGTCTTGGTTTTCCGCCTGACTTATTTTTTCCAATCCGATATATTTTATTTATTTCAAATTCTTGTATTATTATATCTAGATCGGTTTTAAAGATTTTCTTTACTTTCTGTGTCAATTCTTGAATGTTTTTTTCTCCCTCTTCTACTCCGAAAATAACTATATTGTTACGTTTTTTTTCCCTTTTCAAATTTTATATCTCTTTTTCAAGATAGTTTGTCTTTATTTTAAGATCGTTGTTTTCTTTTTTAACAATTTGTAATTTTTCTTCAACTTTCTCCATTATTTTATTAGTTATAGATTATTTCAAATCTGCCATTTGTTTATGCATCATCTCGAATTTCATATTCTCGAATAGTAGTTGAAACTGGTCCTCCATTTTCTTTCAGTTTACGTACAACGGAACGTATCACTACTGTTTTTATTTTTGTGGTAATGAGAACACTACCTAATGTCAATGAAGCTGTCAATGGCAGTTGTTGATACCAATACAATGCTTTTTTTTTTTTTTTTATATCTCGAAGTCCAATATTTTTATCGTTGCAATTTGTTCCAATATCTAGATACTAACGCCGGAAACGGAAAGTGAAATAGTTATTTATTCTTATAAGGCGCTGTCGTCTGTTAAATCAAGCTATTTATCACTAGATGGCGTTCACAGGTATGATTCATATCTTGTCACTACGATGTTTTAATGCACAAAAAGTCACCCAACATCAGTGGGACTCCAACTTGGGTTACTTTGCTTGAAGCTTGAAATGGCCCTTGTAGTGTAACGCTCAGCTACCAACTCCGTGACGTGCCAGTTAAAAAAATGGTATTTGAATGGTTTTAGATTTATTTTGTTTTTGTTTGTGGCTAGGATAACTTCATAATTCGTCCAAAGTTCACTTTTTATATGTAATAAAGAAAGTAACGGCCGTTAATATTTTTTTTTTTTGCACAATATGTTGCTTAGGATTATTTTGATGCACTTTTCAAAGAGTTTTATTTGTGATACTATGAGGAACTGACGATTTTAAACAATATTTAATGCACTTTTAGTAATAACTTGTTAGTATAACGTTTGAGAGAGTCACTTTGTTATTTTAAGTTTTTGGTATTTTTCACCAATGGAATTCACCACAAACACTTGTACAGTGAAATCACTTTCTTACACATATACTAATCACTTTTTTGCACATAAATAAGGGTTTTTTTATAATTTTAATCGGAATAGAACTGTGGAGTGGATTTTGACAGCGATAGCAGCGCCAACCAACTTTTCTATACATTTCTATCGTTGCCCACCGGTGAAGGGTCACCGGTGGGCAGCGATGGTCTCACAGGTGCACGTAGCGATTTAGAAAAAACCATTTCAAGGCACTCCAGGGGTAAATATGATATAAATTGAACCGTTGAAATGTAATTTTTTAATACTTTTATAAAACCACCATCCCTAAAATAGCTTGATACTTAATTCAAAGTATATACAACAAAATCTCTGAATATTATAATTAATTTCAGAAGTCAATTTTCTCATCAAAATCGTAAGCGTCAAGTATTTTGTTAATTAAAAAGTTTTTTCTTTTTTGTTCAGCCCAATAATTAACATTTTTCTAATATTAAATAAATTCTCGATGTACCCTTTACATATCTAATAATGTGGCAACTTTAGATGTAGGTGTCCTAACGTAAAATAATCATTACAAATACAACAATTAATGATTTAGGTAACTTAAGGTCATGTTGATGTGTATCGAACGAAGCCTGTGTCGAGCAGAGGATTGGATTGATGATGATAACTGATAAGTCAGAGAGGTCATAGATCTAGCCAACGTATAGAAACATTTTAAAAGTTGATCGTCACGTGACGTCCGCCAGATGTGACACATCTACGTTAATATTCGAATTTATTTTTAATAAAAATAAAACGCGTAACATGACAGCGTCATCCTGATTGCCGTCGCGGCGTTCGAGGCGATTTCACTGCTAAATTGTGCCAATAGATGTTTAACATCAAAATCATTCGGTATTATAATTTACATAAAAAGTTTTTTTTTGTATATAAAATTATTGTTATTAAAATTCTTAGTTATAAAGCCCTTCTAAAAACCGCTTATATATAATAAGGGGTTCTACCCCTTATTATATACGAATATTACAAAGAGGAAAGATTTGATTCTTTGTTTGTTTGTCTGTTACGATTTAACTCAAGAACTACTCGACTGATATTTAAAATTATTTAAAAAAAATCTTTCTTTTTTAAAAAACTAGAAAGCTACGTTAACATTGAGTTAATAATCATCACCGATCTACGGTTACGGCATTAAATCTAAGTTAACGCGGGCGATGCTGCGGGCACCAGCTAGTTTTATTAAAACGATGTTGCCAGTAACTACGCAGCAGTGAACGGATAGAGGGTGATGATGATGATACTCGTGAAATATTTAACAAATATATTTCCGCAAATAGCATCAGGTTATTAACTATTAAACCAATTTTCGTTAAAAGCTTTCAATAGCGACTTCAATAGGAGATTGATTTTTTGATAACATGAGCGGGAAGTTGGGAGAGCATATTAGCGGCTTCTCAATTTAATTATATTCACCTGTACTCTGTATTCCTGGTACACTCGCATATGCTTATTCCATTTCCCTTTTTGAAACTTTAGACTACCGACGCCCATACGCCCCATTGACCAGAGATGATGCAGATGTGTTGCCCTCCTTTTCCCTATCCCCCACAATGGGCCACCGGAAACTCACAAACCGCACTAAACGCGACAGCATAGCTGTATAGCTGTCACTTGAGGCCGGTGATAAGTGAGCGAGAGGTCACCCCGGTCGTGACGGCCCAAATCGGCTGCATAACAGCATGGCACTACCTTACCCTTACCATGACATTATAGCAAAATGTAAAAAAAAATATACGAGTTAATTTTAAAATAAATTCTTTTTTGTGGCAAGGCACCTAAAACCTAACAACACGGCCTTATATACAATACTGTTACTAACGATATTCTAATTATTATTTTAATTACCGCTATTGTAACCTCTGGAGAAACTTATAAACTTAATACACCTGTGCTTCGAATATATTGTATTGAATATACTATAATTAACTTTCCATCATCATCATCAAGTCTGCAATAAACAGGTCTGGTTCAATGAACACATCATACAAATCCTAAGTTATGACGGCCGGCTGGTCGAGTGGGCAGGCTATTGGACACTTTACGCGGCAGTCGCGGGTTCGAATCCTGCCAAGTGCATTTGTATGATTAATATAGATAGATACTTATTTTAAGCATTATATAAATTTTATTATGACCTTCATTCTAATTTAAAGAACAAGAGTTTTTTTTATGTTAGTTGGATAGGCAAACTGGCAAACGTGCCACCTGATGGTAAGTGGTCGACGTCGCCCATGAACATAAACTAGTTCACCTGGAACGAGCCCAGGCAACTCATCTATGTGTTGCCTATCCTGAGACATAAGATGTTAAGTCTCGGTGCCAGTAATTACACTGCCTATCTTGCCCTTCTCTCCGAAACACAGCAAAGCTCTTTGACGGGAGAAACAAGCAAGATGGTGGTCCCATCCAATCGGTATTTCATTCGGTAGGTTTTTTATACGCTAGGGCTTTTTTACCCTTTTCATGTATTGCTGTGTAGGCACTATTAGCCATATTTTCATTTAAGGTCACAGATCTACATACATACATACATACATACATCACTTTATCTTGTATACAATCTACTTTCATAATTTATAGGGTATATGTTTCCCGTTGAACTTAAAAGCAGTATAATAAGCATGTTAAACTGTTTACCTGCCTTTGATCTCCTGGTACATGGTAATTCGATTATCTGCTGGCTCGTTTGATGAAAGGACATGCAGCGCGCATTCAGGATAATAAACAAAGTGTTGATTGATTCAATCAACGTTGTAGTCGTTGATTTCTTTAGTGTTTAAATCATGCCACATAAAATGATAAGTCTGTGGCAGGTTGGTAATACATGGGTAAAAAAATATTCACAAGATCTTATTTCTGCCTGCTGAATGCTAGCAACCGGGCTCAATTATATGGAAAAAAGACGAGAATATAAAAATCAAACCAATCACTAACCTAAAAAATTAAAATCTTTTTAAAAATCCTCGCAAACTTAAATACAGCTGGCGCTACATACAACCTTATTTCCGCCTCCAATAACCCATCAGAAGGAACTTCCGAAGGTAGCTTCAAAGGAAAATTACTCCTTTAACTGCTTACTTTGCAACTGGCATCGCGCGGCTTTGAGAAGTTTTAATAATACCGAGCTAATCAATTTCTTGACTATAAAATAAATATATTTTCATGTTTTCTTTGAAAATATAAAATCTGGGATAGAAAAAAAGAAATTGTATTACATTATTAGTTTTTGTGTCTTCCCCACCAAGGTTCAGGCCTTGACGTGGCGGTGGGGCTCAGTAGCCTAGGGTGAACCGCTGCACCTTGGGCGAAGCTAATTGAGCCGAGGGGACTCTTTTTACCCCTCTTATAAGGGGACAATAGAGCAAGGGGCGAGGACAGAAACCTCACCCCATTGTACTGGCCCGACGTTGGGAGGGGTTGTTTTGTGGTGCGGGACAACCCCTCTGTGGAGGTGCCGTTGGTCCCTTGGGGGACTAACTAGCCGTCGAGGTGGGCACCTCGATGGCTCTGTTTGCTCATTAGATCCGGGGCACCTCACCAAAGGCGGCATTGGTAGCACTCGCCGAGTTTTAGTGGGCGCAGCGAGGTCGGTCCACCTTTCGGGCGCAGCGAGTCCCACATATCCACTCCCCCGCGGGATGCCTCAGAGCATTTCCCGGCGTTAAAGAAAAAAAAAGATTTTGTGTCTTCTAAAAGTCTCCAGAACTTATCAACATGAACTCGTGCTAGAGATGCGTTTATTTCGCCGTATACTGTATAGTGATAAAGCTATACGGGTTTTGATACAGTGTATTAAGATTATGAAATTCCCGATGTTTCGCATACTTTACAGCAACTTAGGCCACAGGGCAACTTATATTAAGTACACTAATTTCATATAACAATCTTTACGTTTACCATGTCATTGTTGTTACTTTTGGAGTTAAGTTAAAGTTAGTTAGAGCTAAGTTAAATAGACCGTACAGCACCAAAACCGTCTGTAGTCACCGGTATCATATTTGTTGCTGTACCTACCTACCTGTCTATGCTGACACCGACTCCTAAAGTAACAACAATGACGTGGTAAACGCAAAGATTGTAATTAGTAAAAAAACAAGTTGATTATTAGTTCTAGGCACAAAAATTAAGGAAACGCAATTATTTTATTACTTTTTAGTTTATTTTTTACTTTTTGAAGTCGTTTTCAATTTTAATAGTTGTTTATTGTATTATGTTTTTTGGTGTGCTATAAAGTGTCATTTATTATTATTATTAAAAGCGTTCTTAGATATTATTATTATAAATTACTATTTTGCCACCGAAGCAACCATTAATTTGTGTGATAAAATAATGAGAGAACTAGCCTCAGAACCACGTTTTGTATGTAAACTTGTTTCATGGGCGTCGTTGACACTTAACATTCTTTTAATGTTATTTGCTTATACACAAGACGCACCATCTGATGGTAAGTGCCCAATGACGTCCAGGAACATAAGCGAGTGTACCTGGAATTAGCCCAGGCAACTCATTCATGTGCTATCCTGAGATCTGTGCTTCTCTCCGAAGCACAAAAAGCTGTTTGACGGAAGAACTACACAGGATAATCGACATCCTTCTTCCACCGGAGTCTGCATGAGGTCCGTCGGGGTACCACTCCGCCCGATGTAGACGCGGCACACACCCGCCACTGAAACAAACCCGACACCAGGAGGCCGTGTGGTCGAAGATTTCACGGTTGGCGGGGGGCAGCACCCCTCATATAAAAATCTAATGATTTTTGTGAGCCAGCTGGTTCATCACCAAACCGATGTTACCAAAGCTTAGACATTTCGAAAAAAAAATCTCACAAGACTCACAACTAACAACCATCTTAATATCATCACAATAAGTCATGATGAAAACTCATGTTATTGCTCATAAAAGTGAAGTTATGTTCTGTATAAGAATCTTAACATACATCTGCACTTCACTCCCTGCTAAGTGCTATGCGGTGTACGGATAGCGAGTTTTTGCTATATTCACTATTATATTGACATACATATTTGATAATACTTTGCAATTAATGTCCTTTGGTCAAGAGTGAGACGAGTTTTTTGTGCAGCTGTAGCTGTCTACTATAATATTTTTTATGTCTTTATAGAGTGATATTATTCTAGCTGTCTCCTCTATTTTCGGCTTTGAACTTATATTAATGTGTCTTCTATATGAGCAAAAAAAATATATTTTTCTAAAAAGATAACTTCCTTATATATCTCTTCCGTATACTAGTAGTAAAGAGTATAACTATTAACTATTAACTAGGTGGGAAGACGATCTCCATGCATTCTCCATGCAATGGCCGGTCCGTGTTGGATGTGAGTGGCGAGGGATCGTCTTGGCGTTCATTGAGCGAGGTCTATATTCAGCAAAATATTCAGCAAGCTAGTTAAGGATAAATTTCAATACTTTATTAAAACTCAGCGATTAGTAAAAGTCAAGAAACATCCTACGCTTAAAAAAAAGGTTTTTCTCTTGGAAGAGTTCTTGCGTAGTTTATCAGACATTACAACTTTTACAATTGAAGTGTAAAAGTGTAATAACTATCTAGTCTAGAACTAAGACTACGTAACAAATGCTAGCAAAGTTTCCTTTGTAACTACTAGCACTTGGCCAGTACTTAATCGTACCAAGTGCATACCAGTACCAGTAAGTACAGTCGCCTGCAGTTTGTACATATGTAGTTTGATGAAATAATTTCTGTGAACTTCTAACATATTATTACACTCTAAGTGTAGAGCAATTTAAAGTACACTTATCCGCGATAATATGATCACGTAGCATCATGGACACATGTCCCACTGTTGGGGGCTCCTTGAAATCTGACCCAATGCGGGTTGGTGAACTTTACACACCTTCAAACTTTTAATCTCATCAGGCATGCAGGTTTCCTCACGATGTTTCCTTCACCGGTGAGCAAGCGATGGTATCATGGCCGCCGACGATGCCTTATCCCGCGGGCGACGAACGGGGGTGCATAGGAAGCGCTATTTAATGCGCATCCAGTAACGCCCCTGTGTTCCGGGCTCAGGATGGGAATCTGGGTCTGTATGACACGACGTCGTGAGGACTGTTTAGTAGCGGCCGGGCAGTCCCCCCTTAGGAGGACTAGTCTGGCCTTCGCCGGGGCCAGCTTGTCGCTGAGGTGATCCTGTCTGTTGCCAGCATATCCGGGACCACCCTTAAAAAGCGGCTGAAGGCGCTCGCTGGGAGTGCCCACCCTAGCCAAAAAGTTAAGATGGACACTCTCAGATGCGAGATGGATGACGGTCAATCCATCATTGTCACCAAGTACCTACGCTAATTATACAGTACTATTTATAAAACACCTGAACGACTTTTGACATACCTCAATAAATTAAATAAAAATGGTATGTATGTACTTCTAGTTTTGATTGTACTATTGTAATTTGTAGGCTATAGTCATTCTATAGCCACCCCGCCAATTTTAAGTGAAAAAAAACGTTGTTTTTATGATGTCTATTCTGGGAAGGCTTTTTGGTTTTTTTTTCGCTGGGGAATGTGGAGCCCGGGGGCTATGTGGAACTCACTGCGCCCGAGAAGATGGTAAAGTGGACCCAGACTCGACCCACTAAACTCCAGCGGTGTTCTACACGTTGCCTGGCCGGCCCGGCGCGGGAGCTGTCGATGTCCACAGGGCCTCGACGGCGTGCCAGTCGGCACTCTTCTCTGGAGGCAGGGGGGTGGCGTCCTCTCCCCCTTCTTCGCTTAAGGCACCCTGAACACTGAAGGGTCTCGGCCTTATGTGCGACCGCCTGTCGCCGCCGCGCTCCCCTGCGGGAAGAGGTGTCAGTGCGCCCTCTCCCACTCCGTCTCCTCCTTCTGCGACATCACTACCTCGCAGAAGGAGAGGACTGCCTGTCATGCGCTTTCACTGACGGTCATCGCTCGGATGACCGCGGAAGCGACAGGTCCGCGCCAACCTCAACGATGAGGGGCGCCCTTGCCTCCGCCCAAGCTGGGCACTCCACCATGTATGCTGTGTCAGGTATGCTGTGCAGTGTCAGATGTGCCGTGTAGTGCCAAGGTAATGCCGCAGTAATGCGGTCCGCCGGTCAATTCACTGCTCCAGAATTGGGCCGACGACTGACATGGTGCTGTGCCCCACACTAGGCTCCTCCATCCTCTCCTTCCACTGACGGAGCACTCGCCTTCGCAGGTGGCTTCGCCAGGACTAGTCCTGCAATGCTTCCTGGTTTTCACTAATGACCCTGTATACTTTTCAATATTAATGGGTGCGTGAACTTTGCCCACCCGCATTGGGCCGGCGCGGTGCTTAGGTTAATGTCTTATATCATCAGGGGGCAAAGGAGCAGTGGGCGCCGACTCCCATACACATCCGCACAACCAAGGCTACGCAGATGCGCTGCCCTCCTTTTGCCTCCCCCCTCTCCCATTGGGCCACCGGAAACTCACAAACCGCACTAAACGCGACGGCATAGCTGTCACTTGACGCCGGTGTTTTATGAGGGAGAGGTACCGCCCCGGCCGTGCTGGCTCAGTTCGGCTGCAATGCAGCATGGCACTACCTCTTACAAAACTCTATTCCATCTATACCTACTATCCAGGCTTGATTTCGTGTCAGCAATATATAGGGTCTCCCTTAGTTTGTAGTAATTCAGCGTTCCGTTATCCAGCAAATGTAAATTGAACTTATATCAAAATTTAAACTTATCTGATGATATTCCAATTCGAAAATAGTTAACGAGAAAAGTTTTTCGATCATCAGAGCGATATCTCAATGCAAAACGTTCAATCCTGCCAAACAACGTATCGAAGATATAAATATTATCCATATATCGTTTAACATGGAAAAATATTGAAGAGAAGCAAATTCTTTGAAAAAAATTCTTTGTGCCTTCACATTCACACAGATTCACAGAGACCACAAACTTTAAAAGGTTTGGAGAAGTAATATCTCATATAGATAACAGAGGAATTATTACAGTAGTTATTGAAGATGCCGGCCGAAAAAAGATAATGATTTTCCAAAAAGTGTAAAGGTAATTTCACTATTACAATATATAAAAGATTATTTATCTCTTACATTTCGCATCTTTATTATCTTTTATCTTTTTGACGGCCGGCTGGTCGAGTGGTCACTGGACACTTTACGCAGCGGTCGCGGGTTCGAATCCTGCCAAGTGCAAATAATTTGCATGATGAATATAGATGTCTGCACCGGATCAGTGACGTGTATACATATTTATATAAATTCCTTACATTTATTTCCGTTGCTAGTAGGTACCTGTAACACAAGCTCTTACGAACTTACTACGGGACTTTTACATTGCGTAGGTATATGTACATATATGCATACAAAACATGAGCTAAAATATTTTAAATAAAAAAAAAACACTTTTATAAAACAGGAAAAGTATTAAATAAATGATTTATTTGACAACAATAAAAAATTCAAATCACAGAATTCAAAAAGTTTGTCAAGACACAGAACTCTAAATAAAGGAGGAAAGTAAAATAGAAGGAAGGAAGAAGGAACATACGTATTATTGCCATATCAGAATAATGTAAATTCCAAACGCAGTAAACTTAATTATCATTTTGACACTTCATTTGAAATTGATTTTATTACGAGCGTATTGCAAACGGGAAAGCTTTCAGATGTACGAGTCTAAATTAAGTTGATTTGACGGGAGAGGTCCTGTTTTACGTAAAAAAAATACATAATTTGAGAAAAAAAATATGATGTCATTTAAAAAAGGAACCATCTACATAAAAAAAAAGTAGTAATGTAGAAAAGGCTACCAATATTTTGACTCTACATATTAATATAATTTCTATCATCCAACTATTACAACTCTTTCCGAATGAAACAATTGTTTCATTCGGAAGTTACTCTCACAATCTTAAAATATTAAAATACATATTTATGTTTTTTACCCGGCTGCATGGGTACCACCATCTTGCTTGTTTCTCCAGTGAAAAAGCCTTGCTGTGTTTCGGAGAGAAGGGCAAATCATAATATTTTTCTTACTATTATTTTCCACTCTGGTGCAATATTAAACAAGGTTGAGTTATTGATCGATTTATAATAATAAATAATAATAATAAACCTATATTTCGGGCTGCATAGGCCTATAGATAAATACCTTAACCTAAACATACATAATTATAAAACAAAATTGTTAGTAAATAAGACTTAAAACTATGTTTTTTTTTTTTTTTAATACTCTGCAGACCATTGGTCCGCACCATTGTTAGACAGGTTTTGATGATGATTTATTGTTACTTATGTTGCTCCGCAAAATTGGAGTTCGTTAGGAGGTTAGTTGATGATAATTGATTGATTAGCTTAAGAGGAGCCGCTGGGGTGGAAGAGGGAGAGACGATGTTACCACCGGTTCAAACCCTAGCCCTTTCCTGAGGAGAACCGGCAAGAAACTCAGTGGGCAGCGTCCCTATACTTGACACTTATAGATGGTAAAGTGTTTGCACGGTGTTTAGTGGCTACGCGTGCTCAAGTTAGTGGTTGAGGGCTCCTCTTATTCTGGCACCGTTATTAGTATGTTAGTTGTGTCACGGGAGTGAATCACTAGGATCCCCTAGTGATTCACTCCCGCGCACATAGCTGGTCATGAGTGTTAGTTCGGTTTGCGCGCCCCATTGTCCTCAAGTCCTGGTCAGTTGTTTGGCTCGGCTGTGCTGGATTCTGTGGCGCGCCCCTTTGTCTTCAGTTTCTGGTTAAAATTTTTCTTATAATGGCGTGGTCTCTGTTCTTAATTGCCATTTTTAAGTTGTAGTTGTTTATTTCTGGGTCAGGAATTGCTGCGACTTTTATCAGCTTGCCCAGTGCGTCATCGCTGTCACAGGTGTAGTATGTGAAATATTTAATAAAACTATGTTAGTAACACTTCACTTTTGCACTTAAGTCACTGCGCGTTCTGGTGGAACTTGTCCGCGGAAGCGGCGGAACACCACGCCCTGTGGCCAGAAGTCCTCCTGCATGACGAGGTGCAGAAAACATGTCGGCACTCGCACCACGAACGCCTTGAAGTTGACGTTGCGGCGCGACTCCAGAAGCTGCACTCTCGCTGTGTATTTGGTCTTTTGGCGCACGTACTCCACGATGTCCTTCGCCTCAGTGGTGTAGTGTAGGCGAGAGATATACACCGGGGTGTTCGGTCCTGCAGCACGTATACTGTTGGGCTCTTTGGGAGCCGTGCCACAGCGGTTCTTGCTAGACTTCTGACGGCGCTTCCTCCTTTTCACCGTCACAAAACCATCATCATCATCATCCCGCTTCGATGCCTTCTCTGGCAAGGGCTTCGTAGATTGAGTACCGCTCACGGCGGTGGCGACATTTTCATTAGTCGCAGACACAGGCAGCGGGTCAGATAGCCGGGAATTTCGTGCAGCGATACGAGAAGGAGCTGCAGGGGCGGAAGTGGGGTCGCGGGGCGTGCACAGTGCGCGCTCATCATTTATATCAGCAGTGTCGTTACAAACACTTTCCGATGGATTCCCCGTCCAATAAGAATTGCAATTAAACTTTTAATAGAGATTCCAGTTTAAACAAAACTTTTTTTGACATGATAACATCTTAACTCTTATAAATCGATGCCGAGCAGTGGAACATATAAGTGGAACATATAAGTGGAACATATAAGTGGAACATATAAGTGGAACATATAAGTGGAACATATAAGTGGAACATATAAGTGGAACATATAAGTGGAACATATAAGTGGAACATATAAGTGGAACATATAAGTGGAACATATAAGTGGAACATATAAGTGGAACATATAAGTGGAACAAATAAGTGGAACATATAAGTGGAACATATAAGTTTCGATAATGGTGAAAGCTTTTAAACAACTTTTTATAAGAATGATATGCTCAATGATAAGCTATTTCAATCTTTGTCTTTTATAGAACAAGACGGCTATAATGTTAGCACGACTAAGAACAAGATAGAATCTCTAACGTATAGCACGCAAAATCGGAACATCTTTTCTGCAATGTTAAACATCTACTACAATATCAATAGTATGCTACAGTGTCAGTAGCATTATACATTTAAATACTACTAACATTGCAGGCATACAGATAGCGAAACAGTTACTGTAAGGTACAGGTGCTGTTCTGCGTCAGAAAATTATAATAGCAAAATGAAATCAAACTAAAGGAAACGAAACCTTTTTTTTTTCGTTAACGCCGGGAAATGCTCTGAGGCATCCCTCGGGGGAGTGGGTCTCCCCACGCGGGTATATGTGGGACTCGCTGCGCCCGACAGCTGGTACATGGACGCAGCTCTACCCACTAAAACCCGGCGAGTGCCACCAATGCCGCCTTTGGTGAAGTGCCCCGGATCTAGAAAACAAACAGGGCACCTCGACGGCTAGTCAGTCCCGCAAGGGACCGACGCCATCTCCACAGAGGGGTTGTCCCGCACCACAGAACAACCCCTCCCAACGTCGGGACAGTACAATGAGGTGAGGTTCCCATCCTCACCCCTTGTCCCCTGCTCTTCAGTCCCCTCTTCTTATAAGAGGGGTACAAAGAGCCCCCTCGGTCCAATTAGCTTCGCCCAAGGTGCTGGGCTCACCCTAGGTTACTGAGCCCCACCGCCACGACAAGGCCTGAACCATGGTGGGGAAAGGAAACGAAACCTAAGCCACCTGGCCTTCCAATACAAACTCATTACCTTCTTTGACCAATTAATTATTATTCCCTCTTCTTATTAAATTTCACACTTCATCCAATATCTCGTCCTTAAAGTGAAATCGAGATGAGGGGGTATTATTGACAGCTTCCGCGTCCATACTTAAAACTTTGAGTAGGGTTGACGTAAGATCTTTATAGGTCACTTCGGTATGTCTGGTTCTTGATAAATTTTAAGTGACTATCTATTTTAGAATACTTATTAACCTGTCATCGTCCAACGATGCTGCCTTTTTCCACGATTCACAAAATTTTCGACTACCGGTAAATCTACGGGTCTACTAATCTAACGCTACGGCTTTCTTAGGGTGATATGAGAATGTTAATATCTAAGAATAATAAAAACCACAATGGCTAGATAGTCCTTATCTTTAAGTTTTGTTAATTAAGATTAATTATATTACCCATTAATGAAACAATATTACCAGATAATTAATAATAGTCATTTGAAAGCAATACCAAACTAAGCAATTTCTTTAACAATTACGGAAAAGATAAAAACATTACTAATGGTGTAGTGATAATAAAATTGTAAATAACATGAAGTGAAACAAATAAATGTGAAAAATAGACTTAGTCAAAATGTGGAATCCGGGTGATAATAGACAGATGGAAAAGAGAGTGGTGGTGGGTAGAGTGAGGCCGACGTGGGCAAGGAACCTTCCAGAGGGGAGGGATGATGACGACAAAAGTGACGACACGGGAGCCATGCCGCACAGCGAGCCACCATCACCAACAGAGCAATGGGACCAACACGGGAAACAGGAGGAGAAATATGATGTCTTTGGAAAAGTAAGTTCAAATTCAAAACATTCAAATGAAATTCCAAAACAAATAGTAATAATAAATCTCTAATCTTATATCTTTAAATAAGCAATTCTTGTATATATATATATATATATAATTGGAATCTCGGAATCGGCTCCAACGATTTTCATGAAATTTAGTATATAGGGGGTTTCGGGGGCGATAAATCGATCTAGCTAGGAATCATTTTTAGAAAATATCATTTTATTTAAAAAAAAAAATACCGAATAAAGCTCGGTCATCCAGGTACTATAAGCTTATCAAATATTTTTGACAGTCGGGGAAGGGAACATAGATGAATTGTAGAGCCAATATGTTACCGATTTCTCTTTTTAGGAGTATCTTAATTATATATAACATTATGGGTGGATTTAATGAGTGCTCAAACCTATATTCTATTTGGAAGCACTGAGGAATACACAAATATGTTCTCACATTCCGTGTTAACGTGAAAGATCAGGTTTTATAATCTCCAAATAACTCTATTCAAGATTTAAGAACATAAAATTAGGAATACCTTTCCTTATAATGTTATTAGATATTTTTACGCAAGAAATTCCCATTTATAATATACAATTTAAAAAAAAAACCCTTTTTTATTCCATACTTTGTTGATTTCAGGTGATGTTGCTGGGAGACAGCGGCGTAGGGAAGACGTGCATGCTGGTGCGTTTCCGGGATGGCACCTTCCTCGCCGGCAATTACATTTCCACCGTCGGCATCGACTTCCGGGTATAACACACCCACCTGTGATGTATTTTAAGGGCCTTAATATCGTTATACAGACTACCTACTACGTCTTTGAATACATACTGATTATGTAGTTTTATTAAAATATTTTAATTTTATAAAAATCTATTATTAATACAATTCGAATAAAACTAAATTTAATTAGTTTTTCAATGTACTTTTTTCTCTCTCTCTCTCTCTCACTCTCTCTCTACAATTTCTTTTTTTCAACATTAACACGTTAGTCCAGTTAAAAACCGACCAAGAGCGAGTTGAACACGCGCATGAAGGGTTCCGTACCACTATATTATAATATACCTATATTACAAAATTAGACACTAACAAAAAAATCACGTTTGTTTTGTTAAAGTAAATTAACTACTAACTAATATTAATATAGTACTAATATTACTTAATAAGTAATATTAGTACTATATTTTATATATGTACTATTATTAATTGTTAGCTTGGTTACGATTTCTCTAATTTAACACGTAGTACATCATTTTGTATGAGATATTTTTATTTTTTATTTTTATTTTTTTATAAAGTCAATATAAAGACGCTTGAAATATTCTTTGAATATTTCTCGCGTCTACCTGTAATTGCCGTTATTAATATCGGCAAAAAAGTCTAGTTTATTGTATACGAGGCCAACTTATCTACATTATATAGATTTTGTTTTGTTTTTAGTAAGTATAATATGTTGTTATAGCAAAAACAGAAATATATCATCTGGGAAAATAGCAAATGTCTTACTATGACGGTTCATGAGATACAGCCTGGTGACAGACGGACGGACAGACGAACAGCGGAGCCTCTATAATAGGGTTTCCGTTTTACCCTTTGGGTACGGAACCCTAAAAACACTTTTTGAAATAAGTCAATTAACATGGCCATACAACTTTAATAAAAAATTGTTAGCCAATCGAATCATAAATTAGAAATTTATACGAACCAAATACATTTATCACAGCAACACCAAAAGGCATTTTGCGTCAATGCCTTTGCAATTAGCAAATTAAAACAATTTATTAATTTGATTCATGTCCCATATTTGAATAAAAAAAAACAATTAGCTATGGTCGTCAGGGGTTCCATGTTCAAATGGGCCAGTAAGGGAAATACGCGCGCGGTCCGCTTCCCCGTCATTGGTGTTGAAGTTTGGCGCGCTTTTTCGTTCCCGCCCCCTCGCCGTGACAGCTGTGATTGAATCGACGCCACAGCTGAGTGATTTATTGTTGCAGTGATTGTGTGTTTTTTGTCGTTTTATTTCTCTGTTGAAATCACCTGTCCTTTAATGATACTGGATTAAATATACGGTTGAATATAAATTAGTTTTTATGTTAGCCCACTTATTAGTGCGCTATTACTAAGTATATTAAGTTTGTTCAATATATAGGTACTTAGCTAATTATAGCTATACCTACATTTTGAATAGTTGCGTTTACCAATTCACTTAAGTAATTGTGGTAATTTTATAAAGCAACATACTGTAACAACTGTTATAGACCTAGAAAAATAAAATTATGTCTTTATTTTATTATGTTGAAAACAAGTCTTCAAAATATGTAATCAGACAAAAGAGATTACAACTTACAATACAACCAGTGTCCGCTTATGAGCTAACAATCATACAATGCTTCAAGACCCAAAAATATGTCGCTTATTGAAGTGAAAACTTCTTTAGCATCGTTGTGATTTGAAAGTCGATGAAACGAAAAAGTGACAGTAAAAACAGACAGACACATAAATTCATAAGATTTAACGTAGGAGAAAATGAGATAGGAAGCATTATATTAATTCTTCTACGTGTGAATAGAAGTTAGTTAGCCTAGTTTTGTTATTTCTTTGTAATGATAAAATAAGCTACTGCAGACCTATGACCGAAACACTGGTTAGACTGTAATGTACATATTCAGCTACATTTAAATTTAGGTAAAATGCTCCTGATGTCATGCAACACAACCTTAATTGTATTTACAATTTGTATTCTGTTTCTACTTTCTACATAGAGACCTATCTTATAGAACTATATTTCCGCGAGACCCAATTATCATTCACATTGCCGGAAGACCTAAATAATTTAGCTATAATCTGTATTACGTTCCTTTGGCGGGAGCTAACGAGAAATACGAGATTAACTTCACGCTTCGTCGCGTCTCATTCGGTGCAGCTGCTGTTGTCGAAAATGTACAACAGCCATTGTACAAGCGAATCTTATATTAATGGATGTACATTTGAAGCTATAGTAGATGAGTCTTGTTTAGTCGGATAAAGATAGTATATAAAGTCATGATTTAAATTATGATATACTGGGCAATCTGGAACTGTCACAAAGCAGTAACGGATACAAGATTTTGTTAGGGCTTAATTCAATTAAAATGCTTTATTAGCTAAGTTTATTATTCTATCATAAAGCTAACTTTATTATTCTTATTATTTAGGTACTTTTGAGGGTATGACTTACAGATGCTAAAGGTACCTACAGAAAGCCTACAGACTACAGTGCAACGCGTGCATTACGCTTAGGTACCTATAAGCTGACAATTTTATCAGGTAGTTACCTACCTGCAGACAACACTATAGTAGTACTATTAATTCTACTACTCGAGTGCACTTTGCTTAGGATTAGCGAGCATTTCTAAATCTTGTATTACATATTTATTATCTATATTTATTGTTTATCTTTACAGTTTATTAGCTAAAACCTAAATCAGGATATTGTTTCAATTTTGGTTATAATTAAAATAAATTATTAGGTATTTAAAACGGGATGTTTACCCGTTCTTAGTTTAAAATAAAAGTTTTATTTTGCATTACACATTATTTTCCAGAAACCTCCATAATGGTGTAAAAATCAGGACTAAAGTTATAAGCTGTGTAAATTAATTTCGGTACAAGTAGCGCCATCTGTTTCAGAATAAGGTAGTGACGGTGGACGACATAAAGGTGAAACTTCAGATATGGGACACGGCAGGACAAGAGCGCTTTCGCAGCGTCACGCACGCCTACTACAGAGACGCACATGGTAAATAACATTCTTATTATATTGATATTATAAATATTAAGGTTAAATAATTTAAAACAATAGTAAAGGTACATATTATATATTATAGTTAGGGAGTTTATATTATTATTAATAAAAGCGCCATCTAGGTAACACACTATGAATTACTAAATAAAAGTACCTAGCTTTTATTTGAAAAGAGATAAACAACTTGAAGTTGTGTCAACTATCCTATCTCATTACTTAACCATAAAGAGATAACCTTATTTTTAGTACTAAAAAGATAACCATGCACGTGAGAGGCGATTTAAAAAAAACCGATTTATTTTTTAAATTAAAATTATTATTCTTTTTTATACTTTCAATGAATTTTTACAAAATAAAACACAAATTATTAAGTTTAGTGATTATTCTTTAATTATGAGAAAATATTAAGTATTTTCTAAATCCTCAACAAAAAGTTATAAAAATTAAAAGTCTTCTGTATGTATGTATAAAAAAAGAAAATAGTAAGTAAACATTTATAGTATTTTGTCTTACTGGGTAGACCACAGAAATATATCGAGATAGAAGTAAAGACTAAAGAGTGTATGTACCTCGCGTGGCTAAAAGACGACTCGACGGCGCCATTGCTCGCCGCGAACTTTAGTATACTCCCAACCGCGGTCAGCATGCGACGTAAGGTTTTAAAAACAAAATGACTCGTTGTTCAATAATTGATTGTTCAAACACTACCAGTAAAATTGGAGCTGTTAATGGAGGTATTTCCTTTCACCAGTAAGTACTATTTCTCCTAAAAAATCTGTTATTAATTTAAAAATCCATTTATTTTACTATTTTCATCAAAACAGTAGCGGGCGATTGTGTCTAACGCTAGTTTTCCATTGCGGCTTTTATTTGACGAGCCAGACTTTGCGGGCGTTCAAAACCAGCGATGTAAAATATGCTATTAAAACTGTCAGGTTACGTTGAAGACGATTTCTCATTTTTTCTGTCAAAAGTGCTGTACCCTGCCTACACTGCGATTTTCTTACTCGATTAAAATCGATTTTGAAAGCAGAGGAAATGATAATTTCATTTTATATTATTATCTTATATCTTTAAATGAGCAATTCTTCTATATATATATAATTGGAATCTCTGAATCGGCTCCAACGATTTTCATGAAATTTCGTATATAGGGGGTTTCGGGGGCGATAAATCGATCTAGCTGGGAATCATTTTTAGAAAATGTCATTTTATTTTAAAAAAAAATACCGGTCAACCGGGTACTGTAGATATATTTGTAATGTATGTGAAATATAAAATAAAAATAATAAACCTTTATTTTTAGCATTTTTTAATGCAAAGCAAATATTATTGAGTTATGTATTGTTTTATAACTGGTTATGGCTACTTCTATATTACAAGTTTATTTCAGTTTTCCGAATGATCCATATATAAAAAAGTGTCTTATGTACACGCGTTAGAAGTAATACTCCTTAAAGAAAAATACATAGTACAATTTCATTACACTGTAACCTTTTTGCTTATTGTGTAGTTAAAAACTCTTCTTTTGACGTCTATACTGTCAATATGTGAATATTGTTAATATAAAATAATGTTGACTATAGCTAACTTCAGGGTGTCGGTTTTTCGTGACTCCTCATTTTTCCCTAACGCACTAAAAGAAGTATAACTCCAAAAATAAATGGATTGTGTTTTTTAATAAACCAGTTAATTCTTCTACAATCCACCAGTGATTATTTGTAGGCCTATTCATTCTCCAATTATTGATTTATGTGATATAGTTTTAGATTCCGTATTTTTGGATTCATTACTTAAATAAAAAAGTGGCCACCGTTTGCCGTTTAGATGATTAAGCTAAAAATAATCAAAATGACACTATGTGACAAAGACCAAAAGTTGAATCAGAAGGACTACAACTATTATCACTGATGACTTTAAAGAAATTGATTGGTTTATTAGAAATTACAATCCCTCTAATAAGGGCGCCAGTGGACGGTCGGCGCCCTATCTATATTATCTGATCAAATCAACATTTATCAATAATAAAAAAACAAGCTATTAAATGATTACACGTTATAATATAGGTACTCAATGTATAAAAATATAGTGTATCGTCCATAGCACGCTATCATAAAATAGTTTATTTGAACAATACTACTGATAAAATCGGTGCCATGTTATAATCGATCTGTGAATCGATGCTTTTGAATTGTTTTCGCGCGGCTTATGTGTTTCACATCACTAAATTACACTCGTGACGTAATCGTACCTACGCAAAATGTTACACGCTCGGTCCCCATACAAATAACGGAACTCTTTACTTCTATCTTGATATAGTTCTGTGGGCTAGACTGTAATGAGTTATGATAATCAGTCTCAAATACAATTAAATGAAATAATAAAAAAAACAACAACAACAGAGGCAATTGTTGCAAACATCATTTTTGTGTTCACCACATACCTAGGTACCTTATCACTAACCATCAGATGAACCGACTGTCCGTTTGCCCCCTCTTCTATAAAAAACCCAAGTAATTGTTCGTCAATGGTGATATTGCTTGCTCTTTATAATTATATTGATCGTAGCTGTCTTTCCACTACCTTGACCTTCAGAAGTAGCCCAAACGTGTTTATTCTTACCTCTGATACTCTATGAGGAGAAACTATGCGGTTTTGGGTATTGTGGTGTACTTCAAGTTTTGTCGATTACTTCATCTATGTAAGTACTCGTCATCAGTATCGCTTTGAATATTGTCTTCACTAACGTGGTCTTCCACTGGCTTTCATTACCATCCAACCTTACGTCTTCTTCATTCAATAAATAAACTATTTTTCTTTCTTCGAACACTTGTCTGCTCGCCACGATATTAAGATGTGCCATAAGACAAGTAAAATCATTTAATTATAATAATATTCTTTTAAATTTATCGTAAATAAGCAAAAAATAGCAAAAACAAAATTACAAAGAAATGCATAAAGGTTGCACCAAAGATAATCATGTGCCTCTCAAGCGCGACGTGCCGCTATAAAATAAAAAAACTATGGTACTTAGGTGCCTATAGAAATCTTGATCTTATTTCAAATATCGGTGATGGTCGTCAGTGTATTCCGATAACAGAGTTGCTTCAGGAACACGAACTTACAGGAGCGTCCACTTAAAAAATATACCCTCAAATCTGTTTGCGGATCTCCACTCTCTCTCCCCACCATATGGTTCAAGTAGCCTAGCATGAGCCGCTGCACCTTGGGCGAAGCTAATTGAGCGAAGGGGGCTCTTTGTACCCCTCTTATAAGAAGAGGGGCCAAAAGAGCAGGGGGCAAGGGGCGAGGACGGGAACCTCACCCCATTGTACTGTCCTGACGTTGGGAGGGGTTGTTCTGTGGTGCGGGACAATCCCTCTGTGGAGGTGGCGTCGGTCCCTTGGGGGACTGATTAGCCGTCAGTCATTAGATCCGGGGCACCTAACCAAAGGCGGCATTGGTGGCACTCGTATAGAGCTGCGTCCACTTACCAGCTTTCGGGCGCAGTGAGTCCCAAATACCCGCGTGGGGAGACCCACTCTCCCGCGGGATGCCTCAAAGCATTTCCCGGCGTTAAAGAAATTAAAACAGTATCTACTCTCTCTCAATCGGTCTCAATCACTCTCTCCCTCTTCTTTGACAAAAACGGTGCACATTTTCGTGACGTTTCATCCGTATACATTTTACCCTCATGCGCGCAAAGGAGTTTCACTTCAAAAACTTTGGTGTAAATAATTTTAAACACCATTCTGGTTATGTATATCATTTTTACAAGTCTTACAGTCGGGTTTACACTGAACACAGGCCTCCCTCAATGAACGCCAAGACGGCCGATCTCTTGCCACTCGCATCCAACACGGACCGGCCACCGCATGGGGATCGTCTTCCCACCTGGTTAATGGCCGACCAACACTTCGTCTACCTAAACGCAGCCTCCAGTCTAGAACCTTATTGCCCCATCGACCACCCATCCGTTCTTCTGATTGTGCGACCACTGCCACTTCAACGAGCTTATTTTTTGCGTGATATCGGTAAAAATAATTATAATAATATCTATGGACGCTTTCACACCACGTCAATCTGGTCCCGTGGTAAGTTCTCGAAGAACTTGTGTTACGGGTACCAGACAACGGAAATATATTTAATACTTTTATACTATACATATATTTAAGATTTTTATTATACAGGGTGTCCCGTAAGTAGTGGACCAACGGGGTGTGGGTGATAGGGGGAACTATTATCTACCAAAACCACTAAAAAATATTGTTCTAGGTCTTATAGCTTTGAAGTTATGATTTTTTTTAATAAATAGGTGAAATTATGGTCCTATGTACAAACATTTTATAATTTTACGAAATTTATCACTTATTTTTTTGTTATTTTTATTCTAGGCGGTTAATAATACATAGGTCTTTCTAATTAAAATGTAGATGTTTTTAAAATAAAGTTTCACTAGGCTATAATACATTTTTTTTACACCAGCTTAGCTCAAACACCACATAGAGCATCTTGAAATGTAAAAATTGCACTAGTTTTATTTTTTAATTTTCATGCTTATGATAATTACACCTAAATACGATTTTAATTAGAAAGACCTTTGTATTATTAACCGCCTAGAATAAAAATAACAAAAAATTAACTGCGCATATTTTTTAAATAGTTGGCCCCTTAGGTGTTGACACTTTTTTTGAGGAAAGGATCTCAAACTTTTGGAAATTATTTATTTAGCTAATTTCATGCTAAAACTTGAAGTTGATATTTGTTTTTCCAAAAAAGTACTAAAGATAATATGTACTCATTCTTTTTACTGTATTTCACTCATGTCACCAAAAATGTAACGCATTTCATAAATTTGTGGCAGTGGTGTACCTACATGAAAGTACAGTAAGATTTTTTTTTATTTTTTTTTATTGAATTAATGGCACATTTATGAAGATACAATTTTCCTTATTGTTACGGTGTAACAAAAACCCTCAAGGGTTTGTCAGTACACCGGCAATAAACCGGCATAAAAACGTATTTGTGAAACTTCATATTTTTGGCACAGCTTGGATTTTTTGTGTATTTTTTATTTGATCGCCTAATTACCATGGTAAGTAGTAACTGTATTATTAAGCGCTCCAGGATTATCCATTATTTCTGGGACAGCCTGTATAAAATAAAATAAGTAAAGAGCAAAATAGAGATTGAATTTATGTCTCGTAACATTGAAATAAGGCTCTTACGACCGAATACTCAAACGAATCTCTAATTTAAGACGTACTTAAACTCGTGTTGTCCCTCTTTTTTTTCAGCCCTCGATAAAATCTGGCACGAAGGCCTCATAGTCAAACTATTCAAGTTAGGAATGCCGGACAGATTAGTCATCATCATCCGCGACTACCTTTCTGGCCGGCATTTTAGATATAGAGTAGAGGGCATTCTCCAACCTTGTACAACTTGTATACCTCCGACATCCCCCACAACCGACGCCAGGAGGCCGTGTGGTCGCAGACTGCACGGTAGGCGGGGGGCAACCCCCCAATCAAAAGTGAGCCGAATGGGCTCACACTAATCCGTTGCATTAGGGCCTTCGGGCCATTAGCATAGATCCATCCGAAAAAAAAAAATCCGACATCCCCGAACACCCGGCGGTTAAACGGGCTCTCTTTGCTGACGATACCGCTCTGTATATCACCCACCCCACAGCCGCTTCTACCATCCTCCAGCGTGCCGTCACTGAGCTGAGTGAATGGTTCGCAAAATGGAGGATTGATATAAACCCAGATAAAAGTGCCTCCATTCAATTCTCACGTAGGAGGGTATCACAAACAGACGACCTTATCGTACCATGAAACCGATAAGGTTAAACAATATAGAAATACCCAGAGTAGATCAGGTAAAATACCTGGGGGTCACCCTTGACAGGTCGATGTCATTTAGACCACACATAGAGACAGTCACCAAAAAGGCCAAATTCGTCTTGAGCCGTTTATATTTCAAAAACAGCAAAATGCCCCTCAGGGATAAGGTAAACCTGTATAAAACTTTTATCCGACCCATTATATTGTCATACTCTTGTGTGGCATTCGCGCATGTGCCACAAAGTCGACTTAATGCACTACAAGTAGTCCAAAATATTTTTTTACGCATGGCAACCGGTTGCCCGTGGTACGTAAGAAACATCGACCTGCACAGGGACTTCAGATTAGAGTCCATTAGGGGCCACTTCAAAATGACGTCAGAACGTCACTTTGAAAAGGCACTCCTCCACCCAAACCCGCTCATCGTTCGAATATTTCTTAAGTGAGCCATCTGCTCATTTACTGTACCGATTGAGCTTAAAGGCCATCAGGCCGAAAAATCTAGCCCTTCCGAAAAAAAAAAACCCTCTTTTTTCTTTGAATCTGACGCGTCGAAGCATGAGTTTAAGTACGTCTTACATTTGAGATTCGTTTGAGTATTTGGGGGTTATTATTATAAACAACTCTGGTAAGGGTTTAATAAGTAGGTAATAGTAATCAGTTCGTGTTGGATGCGACTGGCAAGAGATCGGTTCGTCTTGGCGTTCATTGAAGGAGTCCTTTTTTCGGCAGTGGACGGATAAAAGCTGATGATGAGGATGGATTTAATATATAATCATCATCAACATTACCTCCGTCCACTGCTGGGTCTGTATCTTACTACGACTTACCTATATGCAATAAGATGTGTTGTTACTATTATTATTTGCTGCTTAAACTAGTACAGTATTTAATTTGCGGAATTGAAATAATGAATATCTGATGGAAAAATATCTCTTTCAATAACCCGGCGGTTTTTTTACAGAAGAGGGGGCAAACGGACAGTCGGGTCGGCTGATGGTAAGCGAAAGCGACATCCACAGACACCTGCTTTACCAGAGGGTTAGCCGGTGCGTTGCCGGCCTTTCAAATCTATACTAATATTATAAAGCTGAAGAGTTTGTTTGTTTGTTTGAACGCGCTAATCTCAGGAACTACTGGACCGATTTGAAAAATTATTTCAGTGTTAGACAGCCCATTTATCGAGGAAGGCTTTAGGCTATATAACATCACGCTGTGACATATAGGAGTTGAGTAACGCGGGCGAAGCTGCAGGCAACAGCTAGTATGAGTTTATACTCATAGCGCACACACACACCCGCTTTATAGCGGTTATCTAATTGTTGCTTATAATTACTTATATCAACACTTTGTCATTCAATTTGGTTAAAGTAACAACGTTAAAGAATAGGTTGAATTTCGATGCAGATATATCCATGTAAATGCATTCCAAGGTTGAAGGAAAGGTCACTTTGACACGATGAAATATGTATCGCGTTTTCTACCTGACTTAGGTACCCGACCTTTTGTGGCCAGGGGAGTACAACCGTACCTACTGGCATGATCCAAGATTTTACGAAGGGAGCAATTGTTTAGTTTCTTGATTTTATTTACTGCTTATATAATGTTTACGCCAATTTCACTCATGAATATAAATCTTTACCCCATACCCAAATGTATTAATCCAAACCGATAGGCGATTAGTATAAACCTTAATAAATCCCTATGAAATGCGCAAAAAAATAATCCTCCATCCTTGTATTTTTATTAAATTCTGTAGTAACAAAATAGATGAACCCACCTAATTGTGCCACTGGTCCCAATGTGATACTGAGAAGATTCGGCGAAACAAACTTAGTAGTAGACCAACCTCAACTTTAAATGTTTTACAATAGCTAGGACAAGACTTAGTAGTTAAGGCATAGTGTGGGAATATTAGTATGATAATTAATAATAATATCAGCCCCTTATAATATTATGTCCCACTGCTGTTTTTTATTTACTTCAAAGATTTTTAATCTCATCAGGCATGCAGGTTTCCTCACCATGTTTTCCTCCAACGGTGAGCAAGCGATGGTCTGATGTTTTGGTGCACGTAGTAATTTTCGAAAATCCCATTTCAAGGCACTAAAGAGGTCAGGATCAAACCTGGACCTCTCATAAGGCCGAGCCCATACCCACTGGACCATCGTCGCTCTCTGGGAATATTCTGCTCACAATTGTAACCTTGGGACATCTAAAAAGCCTCAAGCCTTTTAAAGTAATCCAGGGGATAGTGGTAACTGGTACCTAAGCATAGGAGTTCGCTGAGATAGTCTATCCTGAGATCGAATTTGCATCCGATCAGGAGCGTGCGAATATCTCGTTTCGACGTAGTCTTAGATTTGTTTGTATTGTAGTTTACGCACTTGCCATAGTTTTATTTGTAAAGCCGCGCTCCCGGCTGCATGGGTACCACCATCTTGCTTTTTTCTCCCGTGAAACATCTTTGCTGTGTTTCGGAGAGAAGGGCAAGACAGGCAGTGTAATTACTGGCACCGAGACTTAATATCTTATGTCTCAGGATAGGCAACACATAAATGATTTGCCTAGGCTCGTTCCAGGTATACTAGTTTATGTTCAAGGCCGACGTCGGCCACTTACCATCAGGTGGTACGTTTGCCAGTTTGCCTATCCAACTAACATAAATAAGCAGACCTGCCCGTGGCAGGAGAATTTTCTAGATCCATATTTTCACCGATTCGGATGCGAAATCGTTTTAGTACATCGTACGTATGTATAATATATGTTTGTCCTTTCCAATCAGCTCTCCTTTTACTGTACGACGTAACCAACAAGACCAGCTTCGACAACATTCGCGCGTGGCTGGGAGAGATACGAGAGTACGCGCAAGATGACGTGGTCATTATGCTTTTAGGTAAGTCTTTGTACCTATACCTAGGTATAAGGTAATAAGTACTCTTTTGCATTAATACTAAACTGTTTCCTGCCCTTCGACGGCGTTACGTTAGAAATTACTTTTACAGCCTCATTTTCAGTCCCATCCAGAGTCAACTTAGTATTCTACTTGTCCCCGCCATGGTTCAAGACTTGTCATGGCGGTGGGGCTCAAAAGCTAAAGGTTAACCCAGCACCTTGGGTGAAGCAAATTGAGCCGAGAGAGCAGGGGGACAAAGGGCAAGGGTTCTATGGTGCAGGCTCAATAGATCCGGAGCACCTCACCAAGGCGGCATTGGCGGCTTTTAATGCGAGTCCCACATACCCGCCTGGGGAGACCCACTCCTCCGCGGGATTCCTCAGAGCATTTTCCGGCGTAAAAGAAAAAAAATATTCTACTGGTGAAAGATTTTTTAAAATCAAATGATTAGTTAAGTAGGAAGATTACGCCAAACTTTACTAACATTACCTTTATAATAATATTAGCATATATTGTCCTTCAAACTATGATAACTTTTTATATTTTAACTTTTTAATCGGTAGGGACTAGTCACGTGAAGAATATTCATACCTTATGTGTATGAGCATACGACTTATATTTAAAGTAACACAATGTAGAGACACAAAATATACAATTTGTTGCTCTACCTATCTAAACATAGGGTTCATTTCTCGCAGGTAACAGAGACCACGTACTCAAATAATCCTGCATACGTTTTCCTCGTATAAATGTCAATTCTACCATTTATGTACTAATCTATACTAATCAGGGAACGAAAATCGTTAACGGATCTAATACTACATATAAAGAGGTAAAGTTAGTGAGTTTGTGAGGTTGTATTTGTAGGGGATAATCTCTGGATCCACTGAACCGATTTTGAAGGTTCTTTTACCAATAGAAAGCCACATTATTTGTAAGTGTTATGCTATAAAAATAATAAATCAGTCCGGGCTCGGCTGTATTTCTACGTTAATGCAGGCGAAGCTGCGGGAAACAGCTAGTCTATTTTACTCGTTTCCATATCATTCTTTATGTTCTAAACGTAATATAGAAAAAGGATTTTATAATCAGTCAGAAACCTAAAGAATATCAATAATAATAATTAAGATAATAATTAACAAATTGGAGGCTCCTTTAAATGGCGTCCCCTATTGTAACATAAACGTTTTCATATTCAAACATTTTAATGGCATATTTCCAATAACCGTTTTCCAGGAAACAAGTCAGACAGCGGTTTGGAGCGGGCCGTGCGGCGGGAGGAGGGGCAGCGACTGGCGAGAGAGTATCAAGTGGCGTTCATGGAGACATCGGCCAAAACCGGCCTCAACGTGGACGCGGCGTTTGCCCACGTGGCACGCTCGCTGGTGGCCAAAGCGAACCCCGTAGACACGTCGCGACTGGCGGTGCGCGCGCAGCCGCAGGAACCGAGATCCTCGTGTCCGCCATGTTCGTAAATTGTGCGCCTTTTTTATATTTTCAGCGCGTAGATTGCGCGCCATTTTATTTTCAGCGCGTAGATTACGCGCATTTTTTTTTATATTGCGCGCCCCGAATCAAACCGCACATTTTTTTAATAAAATGTTCGCAATATCGCGTGTTTTTTATTTGACGCCTCGCGCTAATGGATGATGTTTAGCTATTATATTTTTCATATTAATCAATTAGTTTTAGGGAAAATAATAAATGTCCCCTGTGATATCAACTTCCTAACACGTTGTTTCCTTCGCTTTTTATATAGTTTATATGTATAAAAAAATATTTGTATTTGTCTATTATACTAATGTAAATCATCTAATATTTATCCTATATTGTAATGCCTAAGCAATAATTATGTATTGTTGAGTCTTTAACTTTTATTATCATAATATAAATAATATTTAAAGAAATTTATGAATATGTCGTGGAAAATCTATAAAACTGAGAGGATAGTTTAAGATTACACCAAGTAGCAACCAGTTCCAGGAATCATGTTGATGGGCCACTTTCACGATTTACCGGTTTACCGATTTATTCGTTGGTTTCCATAGCTCGAATAAAATTAAGAGTATAAACCTATTTTTGCAACTTTTATGTAAAATTATAACAATAGGAACTTATTTGACTGGTGAGTCCAATGGAATACGGATGTACCGATAACAGTCTTTATTAAAACGTGGTCTTTAAAAACGTCATATTATACATCATCGTATTTTTATTTGCAACTAAATCGAAATTTTTCTCATTAAAATCCAATTCAGTGAAAGAGGGGTAGCCTCCCCTACCATTTATAAGTACATACGACAAATAAAATTATTAATTTTTCCCACTTTAAACCACAAGGCAAAAACTGCCCTCTTTTTATTTGTATTTGATTTAAAAACCACGGGTTTAAAGTAAGATAAAAGGCATACTTCTTATGTTCTCGTTAGGGCCTAATGTATTTCTATTATACATTGCACAAAATATATCTATACTAATATTATAAAGCTGAAGAGTTTGTTTGTTTGTTTGTTTGAACGCGCTAATCTCAGGAACTACTGGTCCGATTTGAAAAATTCTTTCAGTGTTATGTCAGCCCATTTATCAAGGAAGGAAACATCACGCTGTGACATAATATGTCCTATATTATAGGAGTTGAGTAACGCGGGCGAAGCTGCAGGCAACAGCTAGTTTGTTAATAAGTAAATAGAGTTGACACATTTAAATGGCATATTAGGTATAGCAAACATGTAGGTAATTTACCAATGTGCCCAAACCCCCAAAATTAATAGTAACAAAAAAAATTACTTACCAAAGGTAAAAAGGTTATAATTAATTACCTTTGTGTTTACCAAAGGTAAAAAAATCAGAGTATTCGTTTACATTTGTAAATAAACTAACAGCTTCGTAGTTTATGATGTTATCGACGTCATCTCTATTTACTGTTAAAAACCGGACAAATGTGAGTCGGGCTCGCGCACGAAGGGTTCCGTATCATTAAACATATTATTATATATATAATATATACAATTTTAGACACTAACAAATAAATCAAGATTGTTGTGTGTATTTTATTCTGTTTAAAGTATTTGTTGATATAACGACAAGAGAATTACATCACGTGTGAAAATTCCAACTGTCTAGCTATCACGGTTCATGAGATACAGCCTGGTGACAGACGGACGGACAGCGGAGGCTTAATAATAGGGTCCCGTTTGGCACCCTTAGGGTACGGAACCCTAAAAATATATTAATGTTGATTTTTGAACTGTTGTAAACACACGCACAGTATTATATTATACATATTTAAGTTAATGTTGAACATTTAAATAGTTACAGTTAAACTACCTGAACTTTTAAATAGGTACAGTTAAAATAATGTTGTAAATAATGTATGTTAAGGTAATTTATGAGTTAAAAATGTAATCATGATTGTAAAAATGGATGTTGACTTAAATCTATGTATTAATATTGTGGCATTAATGTTGCTTGTGCGAATAAAGTGCATCATGAATTATATTTTGTATTTTATTGTCTTCTAACGTAAGTGCTCACAGACCATAAATACTAGTAAACCTAAGGGGGAGATATGCATATCTCTCGCACCTCACACCTGCATGGGTACCACCATCTTGCTTATTTGTTTTATGAAACAGATTTCTTTAGAAATGAAAGACAGGGCAAAGGAGAGTATTTAATGGCACCGAGACTTGGGCTTGTCCAAGGTGAGCTTGTTTATGTTCATGGGCGACGCTCATCACTTACCATCAGATGGCACGTGTGACCATTTAAATACCCACCTAAAATAAAAATAAAAAAACAATTAAATCAATAGACTAAGAGGAATTTTGTCATAAGTGCAGGAAATTTTATAAGTAGTTTACATCAGTAGATGGTTTGTTGCCTTTACAAACTCCTTGTGCCCATATTACTGATAAATCACATGATGCACTGCCCTGAGCAGTGAAGACACTGAAAAGGATGCAACTTGTCACTGAAGTGGGCGCGGACCTGTCGCTCCCTGCGGTCATCCGAGTGACAACCGACAGTGAGAGCAAATGACAGGCAGTCCTCTCCTTCTGCGAGGTGGTGATGAGCAGAAGGATGAGGTGGAGCGGGAGAGGGAGTGCACTAGCGCCTCTTCCCGCAAGATAGCGCAGTGGCGGCGACAGCGATCGCACCGCCGTGAGGGACCTGTGCGCGGCCGGGGCTATAAAGCACTCTTCTGTATTTAGGGTGCCTTAAGCGGAGTAGGAGAAGAGAACGTCACCGCCCCCTGCCTCCAGAGGAGTGTGCCTCCAGGCATACCGTCGCCGTGCCGCCGGTGCGTTCATAGTTCCCGCACCGGACTTGCACGTTGGGACAACGACGGGTTTTATTGGGTAGAGCTGCGTTTACCATACCATATTTCGGACGCAGCAAGTCCCACATAGGTACCCGCCCAGGGATTCGCCCCTCCCTCGGATGCCTAAAAGCATTTCCCGGCGAAAAATTCCCTATATTGCCTCACATAAAAACGTCATAAGTTTTTATATAGCTTTTTCGATTAGCTATATCGACTTTAGGCAGTTTTAAACCAGCCTCTTCCTCCTCTTATCATTTACTGAGACATCAGAAGCCTGAGCCTAGTACCTATGGGGAGGATTCACCTCTGCATACATAATAAGATCTCATTTGCTCTCGTTGATATTCGGTCCCGTGATCGACAGGGAAATTTTAGCACTCACATTGTTTGCATCACACTCGCCGATGGTACGAGGGATCACCACTAACCTAACTACTAACTAACCTAATGATTCATACAAAACCATAAACATCAATTCCTCCCCCTCCCCTCCCGAAGTCAGGCGAGGAGGTTGTTTGGCCGTAATTCACATATGCGCTCTCCCAATGTAGAGTGGTGAACTTAACACAACTACAAAGACTTTTTAATTTCATAAGGTTTCCCAGCGATGTTTTCTTTTACCGGAAAGCAATAAATTCGGGAATTCCTATTTTAGAAAAAGAAGACTTGGCATTTAGGCCACGCTAAGATATTATTATGAGTAGATAGAATAAAATCGAGTCCGCTACATTCGAGGGAAAATAGCCTAAAGTCACATTGTTATGAATTTCATGAAAGACAAGTTATTCTAGGGATAAAATCAAAAATAGGTACTTTCATACAAATCTTTACGATAAACGATGATATGAAGGAAATAGTGTCTAGGTATAAAATACATTGGTCTAGCTTAGACAATAGTGTCACCCCACCATGTTTATTATTAATAATAATAATAAACATTTATTCCGACTCACATACACACATCGGTATACAGATAATTTACAGACAAGACAAGACAACAAAAAAAAAAACAAAATTACAAAGTAACAAAAACTTTGTAGGTGGTACCACTACTATGTAATGCAATAGTTAAATTATAAGCTATTAACATAAAACAAACAAGCATAATAAATTTAAAACATAATGATATTAGGTACCTACCCACATAAAAAATAATCCAGAAACAAAAAGAAGAACGAAAGCGGCAATCTGCATAGCGATGCATTTGTTGAAGAATCAAGATTCTTCAACGCCGATTTTCAGCGTCACCCATAACATAAGTGGGGAAGGGGAAAGCAGTTCACATAATATGAAATACCTATATTTAAAAAAGCAAATAATACACATTATCAATATTTGGTACACATAAAAATCCATAATAATAAATATAAATATTTGTACATATTATAATGCTGGTATAAGAAAAACCGATTTAAACTTAGCTTGTCCAAAATAAGGGATAATGAACTTAAAATATTAAAAATATTAAAAAAGAATATATATATATATATATATATATATATATATATATATATATATATATATATATTTTATAACATAAAGTAGGTCCCGAACTATGATGTAGATGTAGTTATACATTTAAATACTTAATATTAATTTTGTAAAATTCTGTAGGTATAAATGATTAAAATCAAAAATATTTAGTGCTGTATTTGCAGATTTAATAAGTGTTCTTTAAGTTTAACCTTGAAATTATTCACCGTTTCGAGACATCGTAATGGTGGAGGCCACAGAACTATATCAAGATAGAAGTAAAGAGTTCCGTAATTTGTATGGGGACCGAGCGTGTAACATTTTGCGTAGGTACGATGACGTCACGAGTGTAATTTAGTGATGTGAAACACATAAGCCGCGCGAAAACAATTAAAGAGCATCGATTCACAGATCGATTATAACATGGGACCGATTTTATCAGTAGTATTGTTCAAATAAACTATTTTTAATATGCTATGGACGATAAACTATATTTTTATACATTGAGCAGCTATATTACAGACTATATAACGTGTAATCATTTAATAGCTTGTTTTTTTATTATTGATAATTAAAATATTGATTTGATCAGATAATATAGATAGGGCGCCGACCGTCCACTGGCGCCCTTATTAGAGGGATTGTAATTTCTAATAAACCAATCAATTTCGTTAAAGTCATCAGTGATAATAGTTGTAGTCCTTCTGATTCAACTTTTGGTCTTTGTCACATAGTGTCATTTTTAGCTTAATCATCTAAACGGCAAACGGTGGCCACTTTTTTATTTAAATAAAGAATCCAAAAATACGGAATCTAAAACTATATCACATAAATCAATAATTGGAGAATGAATAGGCCTAAAAATAATCACTGGTGGATTGTAGAAAAATTAACTGGTTTATTAAAAAACACCATTTATTCTTTCATCCATTTATTTTTGGAGTTATACTTCTTTTAGCTCGTTAGGGAAAAATGATGAGTCACGAAAAACCGACACCCTGAAGTTGGCTATAGTCAACATTATTATATATAACAATATTCACATAATGACAGTATAGACGTCAAAAGAAGATATAGTTTTTAACTACACAATAAGCAAAAAGGTTACAGTGTAATGAAATTGTACTATGTATTTTTCTTTAAGGAGTATTACTTCTAACGCGTATACATAAGTACACACACACTTTTTTATATAAGGATCATTCGGAAAACTTAAATAAACTTGTAATATAAAAGTAGCCATAACCAGTTAGAAAACAAAACATAACCAGTTTCTCAATAATATTTGCTTTGCATTAAAAATGCTAAAAATAAAGGTTTATTATTTTTATTTTATATTTTACATACATTACACTATAGCTACATAATAATATAAAATGAAATTATCATTTCCTCTGCTTTCAAAATAGATTTTAATCAAGTAAGAAAATCGCAGTGTAGGTACAGCACTTTTGACAGAAAAAATGAGAAATCGTCTTCAACGTGACCTGACAGTTTTAATAGCATATTTTACATCGCTGGTTTTGAACGCCCGCAAAGTCTGGCTCATCAAATAAAAGCCGCAATAGAAAACTAGCGTTAGACACAATCGCCAGCTACTGTTTTGATGAAAATTGTAAAATAAATGGTTTTTTAAATTAATAACAGATTTTTAGGACAAATAGTACTTGCTGGTGAAAGGAAATACCTCCATTAACAGCTCCAATTTTACTGGTAGTGTTTGAACAATTAATTATTGAACAACGAGTCATTTTGTTTTTAAAACCTTACGTCGCATGCTGACCGCGGTCGGGAGTATACTAAAGTTCGCGGCGAGCAATGTAGCCATCGAGTAGTCTTTTTGCCACGCGAGGTACATACACTCTTTACTTCTATCTCGATATATTTATGTGGTGGAGGCAAATTATTCCAGCACTTTGTAGCCATGTACTTGAAGCTGCCCCGAAATGCTGCTGTTCTGTGCACATGTGTTAAAAGCATGAACGCCGACCCTCTGGTGTTATAACTAAGCTGCCTATCACACGCACACTGCAGTTTATCATAAAGGTAAGGCGGCGTTCTGTATCGAATTATACTAAACAGTAATGTAGCAAAGTGTAGCTCCATTCTCTTGTCCATACGAAGTATCTTGGCCTCGTGGAGAAAGGGCGATACATGCGCTCGGGAAGGCACATCAAAACAAAATCGAGCACATGCGTTTTGTACTGTTGTTTGAGGCCTTGACGTGGCGGTGGGGCTCATTAGCCTAGAGTAAGCCGCTGCACCTTAAGCGAAGCTTGAGCCGAGGGGGCTCTTTGTACCCCTCTCATAAGAAGAGGAGACCAAAGAGCAGGGGGCAAGGGGTGAGGGCGGAAACCTTACCCCATTGTATTGTCCCGACGTTGGGTGGTGCGGGACAACCCCTCTGTCGAGGTGGCGTCGGTCCTTTGGGGGACTGACTAGCCGTCGAGGTCCCCTGTTTGTTTATTAGATCCGGGGCACCTCATCAAAGGTGGCATTGGTGGCACTCGCCGGGTTTTAGTGGGTAGAGCGTCCACTTACCAGCTTTCGGGCGCAGTGATTCCCACATACCCCATATACCGTGGGGAGACCCACTCCCCCGCAGGATGCCTCAGAGCATTTCCCGGCGTTAAAGAAAAAATACAATAGTGTCAAAATGAACAAAAGACTTACGTGATGATACAGGAAACTTTTTTATTATTTATTAATTTACAAATAGTATGATTTCTCGAAATGCCATGAATTCCAATTCGTAATGCCATAGGACTGGCATAATTATGTAGGTAAAGTAATTGATTCTATATACATATATAATAATTATTATATCTATAAAGGAAATCCCCTCTCCTGATGAAGCTCCGCGCAGCCGCTGTGCTGTGTGGACCCGCGGCCTGAACTCAGCCAAGATTAACCTGACTGGATTGGCTTCACCAATTCGAAGTTTCTCGAACTTGACAATGGCAGATCGACTTGCACATCGATCATATTTTTTAATTCACGAAATTCGTGAGCAATCGTCGAAACATTGAACTCCGCGAAATAAAAGTGAAAAAAGGAAGACATCCCGTTTTAAACAGTTCTTTTAACCTAACCATATTTTTATCTAATGTCATTAACCATTTTAAAATTCATTCGTTTTTAATCGTAATTTGAAATAAAATTTGAAATAAAAATAAAACTAGTTTTTCGAGATAGGTATACCCACAGAAATCTAAATAATAAGACAATTTTTTTATTTTTATGTTACTTGGATAAGCAAACTGGCAAACGTGCCACCTGATGGTAAGTGGTCGACGTCGCCCATGAACAACTAGTTTACCTGGAACGAGCCCAGGCAACTCATCTATGTGTTGCCTATCCTGAGACATAAGATGTTAAGTCTCGGTGCCAGTAATTACACTGCCTGTCTTGCCCTTCTCTCCGAAACACAGCAAAGCTGTTTCACGGGAGAAACAAGCAAGATGGTGGTACCCATGCAGCCGGGAGCGCGGCACAGCGCTTCCCTCCCACCGGTAAAACTAGTCTATAATCTTTGCCTCAGGCAATGCAATAATGATTTGTCTATATTAAAGCAAAAGACTTGTATCCAGCTCATAATAAATTAAAAAAAAAAGTCTATAAAAGCTTACGCCTTACACGCAAGGTGGTAAGTCTCGGTGTCAATAATAATTATTCTTTCTTTCTCTACTTTCCGGAACACAGTACTCCTTTATCCTTATATAAAAAAGGGGGATTGCGGTAAGTACTAGCATAGACTAGCAAGTGGAAAGTGGTCGCTTAGGCCGCTTACAACTTTACTTACAAAAAATGATGATCGACACTGCATGATCAGTTAGAGCAAACAATTTTATTCATTAGGTTATTCTTTGGGTAAATAAGGGTGTTAATAACACAAACTAATAATTACATCGAAGTACTTATTATTTTCTAATCACTCATATTGTGGTCATATTATACAATATAATAATATTATGTACTGTAATAATAGAATACATAATTATAGATTAAAATTTAAAATAAATTAAAACACAAACGATTTAAATTTCGCGCGCTTTGTATACCAACATTACAAATTTAGCTATATTCGAACATGTATGTATATAGTCCAACTTGATGTAATTTTAGAGAGAGACAAAACATTTACCTTAGTGGTCACAAACTTTTTTTCAGGTAATAATAAATATATAAGATTAAGAATTCGAAATACTAATAACAATATTAATATTAGGGGTTAAAGTATGAAATTGCCGATTTGTACTAAAAAATTGAAACTAGTTTTTTTTTTAATTTAACATATTTATTTAACCAAAATAATTACCATTATTATCAATCCATTTATTCCTTTGCGATAGAACTCTGGTGATAAAGATTTGACAAAATGTGTGAAAGCATTTTGTACTGCTTCCTAACTATTTTAATTGAAAATTACAATAAAACGGCAATTTCATACTTTCATCAAAATCATCATAAGACTCCATTCGTCCAATACTGAACATAGGCCTCCCTCAATGAACGCCAAGACGGCCGATCCCTTGCCACTCGCATCCAACATGGATCCGCCACCACACGGAGATCGTCTACCGACCTGGTTGATGGCCGACCAACACTTCATCTACCTAAACGTTGCCTCCAGTCTAGAACCTTATAGCCCCATCGGCCCTCCGTTCTCCTAAGTGTTTGACCAGCCTACTGCCACTTCAACGAGCTTATTCTTTGCATGATATCGGTAACCTTAGTTCTCTGGCGGATGTCTTCGTTTCGAATCCTATCAGTCAAAGAAACGTTGAGTTACGGCAAACTTACGTACCAGTCGTAAATTTAGAGGCCACATTTCACCCCCGTAGGTCATCACGGGGAGAATGCATTGGTCGAAGACTTTCGTCTTCAAACTCTGTGGTATAGACGACGTGAGAGTATGGCTAAGCTTCCTGAATGCTGCCCATCCCAATTGAATCTTTCTATCGGCTTCCCTCTCGAAGTTATATCGACCTAGCTGCAAAGTATGCCCAAGATAGATATACTCTTGCACGAGTTCGAGAGTTATGCCATCAACGTTAACCGGCTAGGCAGAACGTGTTCGTTGAACATGACTTTCATATTGTCCAAGTTCTTCCTAAGGCCCACACGTCGAGAGGATTCATTTAGAGAGTGCAGCATCAGCCCCTGCAAGCCCTCCAGCGACTTCATACTTTAACCCCTATTAATTCAAAAACATTTTTAAATTCTTTACTTACATAATAGTTGCTTAGTATGTTTAAAATACGCTTCAAGTATGTATAGTACATATAAATAAATAAAAACCAGCCAAGTGCTAGTCAGACTTGCGCACGAATGGTTCCGTACCATTATATAATTTACAACATAAGACACTTTACCAAAAAATATGGTTTATTTTGAAAAATGTTTTTTTTTTAAATATTTGAGTTGATTGAATGAAAGGTTAATTGCGGTTAACGATTTATGACGTATTAAAAAAAAGAACTACTTACTAGGTCTCGTTCAAACCAATTTTCGGTGGAAGTTTACAGGGTAATGTAAATATTTTTTTAGTTTTATCATTCTCTTATTTTAGAAGTTACAGGAACACACACATTTTACCACTTTGGAAGTGTCTCTCACGCAAACAATTCAGTTTATAAAAAAATGGTTTTAGAAACCTCAAAATCATTTTTGAAGGCCTATCCACAGATACCCCACACGTATGGGATTGATGGAAAAAAAATTAGTTTCAGTTCTAAGTATGGGGACCCCCAAAATTTATTGTTTTTTTCTACTTTTGTGTAAAAAAATAAAAATCTTAATGCGGTTCCCAGAATACATCTTCTTACCAAGTTTCAACAGTTTAGATCTTATAGTTTCGGAAGAAAGTGGCTGTGACATACGGACGGACAGACAGACAGACAGACATGACAAATTTATAAGGGTTCCGTTTTTACCATTTGGCTATGGAACCCTAAAAATATATATTATCATTAAACAAAATTTATTTTTAGTTTGGCAAATAGTTGAGAAATATTCGTCATTGCAACCCTCTTCACCTTGGATAAATAATCAAAGGATTCTAAATTATTCCTCATTTGGTAGGTTTTTATCATAATATTACTACCTAGAAACTAAGATTTTAGTCAAAGGAAAAAAGTAAATAATATTATGCTATAATAATTAAAAAGTTTAAAAGGACATGAAATAGGTACATCATTATAATTAATAAATCAAAAAACCAATAGGAATTATATAATAGATTCAGTTACGAAAACGTTTATGTTTAATTTAGTTTAAAGTAAGAAAGTAGTGAAAAAATTAATATAATATTCTTCATTAAAAGAGATGTTTTTGAAATATGTCACATACAATATTGTTAAATAATAAAAGGTTAGGAACATCTGAAATTTGTGAGCAGCTGGATATTGAATGTTGGCAGCATTGTCGCCTTATAACGCGCACATGCGCAGAACGACAGGTGGTCGGCGACTCGACCCATCCATTTATTCCGAACATCGGCTTCTCAGGCTCATCATCAGCCGCTTTCGTGCTCAAGCAAGAACGATATGCAGTGCTTTGTGTTGAAGTGGTCGTGGTGACATGGCGTCCGTGTTTTAAAATTCTAGAAAGTGTAAAAACGTTGGAAATTACAATGAGTGTGGATTATGATCGTGTTTGTAGACTTTGCTTAGCATCCGAATGCGATTTACTGCCGATATTTCCTACCACCAGTTCGGATGACTCGGAACCTCTTGTCCTCGCTTCAAAAATCAAAGATTGTGTCTCCGTTCAGGTACGTAGAGTGTTATTATAGTATGAAATGGGTGTTTTTGGTGAAAGTGATCCCATGGTGTACGTGAGAACTCGTCATCCGTTTCGGTTCGTATAATGACAGGCAGCGCTGCGTCTAGGTGGAGATGTCGTAAGATCGTCCACCATTTTGTAATGCTCCACGGCTATCGTTCGACTCGTGGCCGCGACGCATCGCATTCCGTGAAGCCGGGGTGGAATGGCTCGTGTGATGAGGGTCGGATTTGGCAATATTCCCGGGGGCTTAGCTGGGTGGGGGTCTACATATCGTTAGATAGGCATGGCGTTGGACATCGGGCGTATTGATTTATCGGACGACCAGGCCGGTGCAGCTAGTACCTTGAGTGAGCGTCGATGTAGGCGTCAGTGCGCTGTAAACGTGTGTGTGTCTGTATCGAGCGGTAACCCTCGAGGGGCTCGCTGGTTGCCACTCGACTCGCTTCTACTTATTCGGTCGAGAAGCAGCGTCGTCGCTCTGATATACCTACAATATACCTACTAAGTTTCTCTTGCGACGTATATTCTCTGCAGTTACGCCGCGCTGTTGGCTCGTTCTGATGAAATGCGCGCGTTTTATGACCTTGGTAGAATGATTGTGTATGATTATTTTTCAGATTGAAGAAAATGACAACCTGCCAAGCAATGTTTGTAAGAAATGTAATGATAATGTCAACAACTGGCACATTTTTAAGGGTGTTTGTGAAAGAACACAAAATAAATTACTAAATTTAAATAATAAGGACAGCAACCAACTAGAAGAGGTACTTATGACAAATTTCTGGATTTTCATTCATTTGTCATTTTCCTGACATTAGTAGTAACTACTGTTTTTTTTTTTTCAGTTAAATGTTAAAAGTGAACCTTTATTAGATGAGGCATATGATGACGGAGTAGTCATTGATGGCTCATATCCTGATAGTGAGGTTAGTAGGACACAGTTATTTTTTCTCTATACAGGTACCATATATTCTTTTATATTACCAAACTGCAGCTGTTTGATTACATGCCAAGGACATCAGAGGTAGCATATGCCATGTCATCAGAGTTTATAACTTTACAAGTTTTTAAATATGCTGAATTATTAATTTCTTTTGTTCATTGACAACACATTTGCTAGCAAAAATTCTGTGATTAAAAACTTTGAATTCAATGATTTCAGAATGCAGATTCTTCAAGTAAATTACAACCGGAAGGCCCACCTATTTTGACTTCATTGGGACTTACACCGAGGAGTGATAAGGTAAATAATAACATCTTATCATTACTAAAATATTATATGACCTACAATATTTTATCAATGTTTGTCACTCAACTTGAAAATCTTATGATATTTAGTATACAATAAACCAACAAACAGTTTAGAATAGTTCAACTGAATTAATTTCATTCACAGAAATATGTAGATCCCAGAATGGACTGGCAACGAGTCCATACAATATTGGATTTAGTTCAAGATGATGAGGTCATTGACTCTCTACAGATGAGAGAAGAATGTGATGTTGTCCATCTGTCAGAACATGATTCTGATACTGATTTAGAGCTCAATGAAGATGTAAAACAGGAATATCTTGATTTTAAAAAGGGATATGTTTGCAGAAATAAAAAAAAGTTGCTATCAAAAAACCCTAAACTGTTATCCTCCCATAACATCGCTAAAGTTAAAAAAGTTCTTAATTTGAGGAAAAAACAAAGTGAATTGCCATTTAAAGATTATAATCTACCAAAGGATGCATGGCAGCAATTTTTTACTGATGACTTGTTAGAGTTGATTGTGTCAGCAACAAACTTGAAGATGGAATCAAACAGTGATAAATATACACCTACAAAGATCCGTGAAATAAAAACGCTTATTGGCATATTATACTATCATGGAGTAATGAGATCAACCCACCAGAAGTGTAGCGACCTTTGGAGTCCTGAGTATGGAGCACCTTGTGTTCAGTTGGCAATGAAATATGACAGATTCAAATGTCTCCTGCAAAATTTAAGCTTTGAAACTAACGAAAGCAACACCATTATGGAGCTTGATACAATGAAACAAATTCGCCAAGTATTTGAAATTTTTGCACTAAATTGTCGAACATCATTTGAAGTGGGCCATAATGTTGTCATTGATGAGGTTATATTACCCGTTCATGGACCTTGTCCGTTCAGATATGAGATAAAAAGAAAACAGTTAAATTCTGGAATTAAACTTGTTTTAGTAGTGGATCCCAATAATTTTTATATATCAAATTTGGATGTTATAACTGACCCATTCTTTGGAAGTGATGATATTGCTATGAAGTTGTTGCAACATTTAGCTGGATCATATAAAACAGTTATAATGGATAGCTGGTTCACATCAACAAACTTAATATATAGGTTGTACGGAGAGTACAAGCTGTTTACTATAGCAGCATTAAATGAATGCAATGAACTGTTACCACCACTTTTTATATCGCAACACAGAAAGGATAGAAATCTTTTAACTGGATTTCTAGACGAGGATGTTTTACTAATGTCTCTTATTGATTCAGATCTGAAAACCGTCAACATATTGACAAATGAACCAACACATTACAAAAAGAGTAATGTTAATTGTATAATGCCTATATCTTTGTATAAAAAATATCAGTCTGCAGTTGAGGTGGTGGATGTTTTGATGCATTATTACACCACAATGCAGCATACAAATGATTGGACATTGTCCATATTTTTTATGTTGTTAAACATAGCATCGGTTAATTCACAAATTTTATGGACCTCTCGGTCTGCTAAAGTGTCAATGAAGCGTTGCTTATTTATTAGAGAATTAGCCATTGATTTGATTGAATCACGACATCTAAGTTTACCTGTGAATATTAGTAGTAAAAAGAGAAAGTTTACCATCGTGGAACACATGACTCCATCATATAGAAATAGAAAGAGATGTAAACCTTGTTACACTACCTTTAAACGAGACAGAAGGACGAAGCAATACTGTTATAAATGTGGAATATTTGTATGCAGGGAACATACTATTTGTATATGTACTGGATGTGGCTCAGGATCTTAAATTTATTAAAATATAAAACTTAAAAAGGGATGTGGATAAGAAATACAAGATTATAAGTTTGTTGGTTTATTTAGTTTATATTTTTTTAAGTATGTTTCATTCAACAAAGAGTTATAATGAAAAAAAAATACATATTGATAGTTGTTTAGGATTTTTAAAACTCAAATTAATGCATTAGACGATTTATGAATTTTATCAAATATTTATTATATTTTTGTCACATCTTTTAAAATGTCAACTTATTATTATTATTATACTTATTATAAATATTTACTAGTCTAACATTACCTACACACATAATATCATAAAAAATTTGAAGTCGGTTTTAATTTTTGTTTAAATTTTTTTTATTTCTTAATTTTTAGTGATTTCAAAATTTGATAACTGATTTTATTTGTCTGACATATGGGTAGAACTATTAAATGCGTTGCTCAGATTAAATAGCGCTGTATTAATGAGATGAACGTAGGAAGGGTTTAAATCATTACATAACAAATGAAAAAACCGAAATGGAATTGTGTAAAACTTTATATACATGTAATTGAAAGCAATCACGGCAGATTTGCTGCTATTCGTTAAATAATTCCACTATATATAGGTATACAACATCACCAATATATAGATATAGAATGGATCTTATGATGACCTTGAAAAACTAAGATGCGCTTCCAAGGCACAGTTGGTTTTTGTTCATTTAACAACGACAAGTAATAAAATTACATGATTTTGGCATAATATTATTTACTGTATGTAAGCCCAATAAAAGCTGTAAATCGTCGAGGATTCCCCTCGACTGTGTATGATCTCCATCATCACACCTGTAATGGCGCTTATAACCCATATGGGTACAAAGTTCTCATAAATTTAAATTAATTAAGTCCAAACACAAGGTAGCTACTGTAAACTGTTGAGGAGTTCCCTTAACTGTCCTTTGTCTTCATCATCAGACCCCTAATGACAGTCACAACTCATCTAGGTGTAAAGTTCTCATTATTACAAATTAAGCAAGCCCAAACACAAGGTTACTGATGTAAATCGTTGAGGAGTTCCCTCGATTGTCTTTTGGCTCCAGCATCAGATCGACTCCAGACCTTCATTAAATTGTAGTCCTTCAAAACACTTTATAAAAAAAAATATCAAACACACTAGTCGTCCCTACGATTTTCGAAAGTTCCCCTCGATTTCTCTGGGATGCCAATATGGGATGAAACAAAAAAAGATTTTTTCAAATCGGTCTAGCCATCTTCGAGTAATCACGTAACATACATAAAAAAAAAAAAAAAAAAAAAAAAGATTCCGACGAATTGATAACCTCCTCCTTTTTGAAGTCGGCTAAAAACAATATTATGTAGTATAAGTATAAGTATGTGTGATGCCTAGAATAGGTACAATTTTTGGGTTAACTATTCAATATTCTAATACATTCAGTTCAAAAATAAATTCATTATATTAAATTAAAATTTTATTAACCTATCATCCAGGAATGGTCCATTAAACTGTTTCGTCGGTTTTTCTGTGCGTTCGCCTTGGAACCGGTGGTAGATTAAATGGACGTTCAAAAAGCTACTTTAGTTCTATTTTAAACTAGCTGTTGCCCGCAGCTTTGCCCGCGTTAGCTGAGATTTACAGCCGTACCCGGATTGATGATGATTATTTTTATAGCCTTAGTTTAGCTATTTGCCAGTGAAAGTCCCATCAAAATCGGCCCAGCCGTTACAGAGGTTAGTCGGAACAAACAGACACAAAAATTGTGAATAATGTTATTTTGGTATATACCGTGTATGTATTTAATAAAAAGCGGTTATTTTAATATTACAAGCAGATACTCCAGTTTTACTTATTTATGTGTATAAAAAAAAAATGAATACAATAAAAAAAAATTCTATTTTGAATTTAATAGTATGTATTATAAATTGATATCATTTAAGTGTAAGTACTAAGAATTGAACATACAATTTAAGGAATTCTACCATTGAAACTGTAAAGAATAGAAAGGTTTAAATTGACGATTGCTATGATTTTTGCTTGGGTATTATTTAATATCTTAAAAATTTGTCTACACATGTGTGTAAATAGTGAAAAGGTATAAGTGGCTACGAGAATATCGATATTGATGAATCCTTTATAGGGCAGTAAAAATACAATTTAACCTCTCACAAAATTTTTGATCCAATTTTTTATAAAGTTTAGTAAGGGTCCAAGCGGCCTAAATTTTTTTCCGACTTTTTCTTTCTTGTGAGTTAATCCTAAAAGATAGACATAATATACTGTCACGGACTTTTTTTTAGACCATTTAAAGAGAAATAATTCTTTCACACATATTTTTTGTGTATCTTGAACCGTTTTCGCAGCGCACGCAACGGAAGCCCTCAAAGATGAATAATTTTTCCCGTTTTTTTACACATTTTCCACTGTTTCATCGCTCCTATTAGTCGCAGCGTAATGTTATATAGCCAATAGCCTTCCTCGATAAATGGCCTATCCAACACAAAAATAATTTTTCAATTCGAACCAGTAGTTCCTGAGATTAGCGCGTTCAAACAAACAAACAAACTCTTCAGCTTTATAATATTAGTATAGATATATAATAATATCAACCCTCATAATATGTCCCACTGCTGGGCACGGGTCTCCTCCTCGAAATCAGGCGAGGAGGGTTTTGGGCCGTAGTTCACCGATGCGCTGGCCCAATGCGGGTTGGTGAACTTCACACACCTTCTAAGACTTTTAATCTCATCAGGTATGCAGGTTTCCTCACGATGTTTCCTTCACCGGTGAGCAAGCGATGGTCAGGTGAAGGTAGAAATTTAGAAAAATCAATTTCTAGGTATCACAGAGGGGGGGGGGGGTCAGGATCGAACCCGGACCTCTCACTCAAGAGGCCGAGCCCATTGCCACCTTGAAATAAAGTTTTTGGCCGATATCTAGGAAACTATGCCATGCCAGTACCATTAAGGCTGGAATACACATCTCTGTAAAACAGACCAGCTTGCATACAAGTCACACCAAAAAAACGGCTATTTTTACTGGCCTACTAAACAATCAAAGAGGAACGAGTCTCGCCTTTGTCACTCGAATCCGATTATCGCTGTATTGTTAAGAGTTTTTATATATAATGTAAAATTTTATAATGTACATTATAAAAATGTAATTTAAAGAATACTATTAACTTTCACTGTAAGACTCAATAGTACATTTTTGTAAAATATACTTATTTAATTTTTAGAAGTAAATTTTTATTATATTTAAATAACTTTTACTGATTTTATCGCGGTCTATTAAGATTTTTACATGCCCGACGTTTCGGATACTTTACATCAACCATGGTCATGGGAGGACTGAGGTGTCAGACGTCCTAACGTTATGATACAATCAATATAGATTGATGATTGATCAATATTTTAATCCAAATTAGTACCTACTACCAGAAAAAAAAATACGAAAAAGAAATGTTATATTTTTTATTCATATATTTTATTGTTATATATAAGTATTCCTTTTTTCTATCAATCATATCAAGTATTCATTAAAAACGCGTGCAATACAAAGGTGCGATCCTCATAAGGATTCGCATCTTTGTATTGTTTACTACATTTTAGGTTAACGCCAACTATTGACACATCTGAATAACTTCTTGTTACACTTATACATCTTATATCTTACCTTGGGTCTCAAACTATCTCCATATCAAATTTCAATCAAATCGGTTTAGTGCTTTAACAAATACACAGTCCCGGCGTTTTAGCTTCACAACTCCCGCATTTTACCCGCATAAATCTTGTTCCCGTGGGATTTTCAGGATAACAACTATTTTAAGTCCTATTCAACATAGGATAGTTTCAAAGTATTTTCATATCAAAATTTCACCTAAATCTATTCCGTGGTTTAGAATATAGTCAGTCCCGGAGTATTACCCGCATAGGTCCCGTTCCCGTGGGATTTTCAGGGTAAAAAGTATTTTAAGTCCTATTTTAAGTTCCAAAGTATCTTCATATCAAATTTCACCCAAATCTGTTCCGTGGTTTAAAAGATAGACAGTCCTGGGGTTTTACCCGCATAAATTTCGTTCCCGTGACATTTTCAGGATAACAACTATTTTAAATCCTACGTTAAGTTCCAAAGTATCTTTAAATCAAATTTCACCTAAATCTGTTCCGTGGTTTAGAAGATAGACAGTCCTGGGATTTTACCCGCATAAATTCCGTTCCCGTGAGATTTTCAGGATAACAACTATTTTAAATCCTACGTTAAGTTGCAAAGTATCCTCTTATCAAAATTTCACCCAAATCTGTTCCGTAGTTCGGAAGATAGATAATACCGGGGTTTTACCCGCATAAATCCTGTTCCCGTGGGATATCCGGGATAAAAACTATCCTATGTCCTTTCTCGGGTTTCAAACTATGTTTGTGCCAAATTTCATCCAAATCTGTTCAGTGGTTTAGGCGTGAAGAAAAGACAGACAGACATACAGAGTTACTTTCGCATTTATAATATTAGTAAGGATGTAAAAATAGAACAAATAAAATTGTACTTACAAATGAAAGTTAACTCCATCCTTATGCGAAATAGGTATTTAAGATTTTTTTACAACAGAAAACAGCACAGGGGGGCATTTTTGTAGGAGTCTAAAATTTTATGTCGGAGAAATGTTAGCTCAAGTAGTTTTAACGTACAGGCATCCGATGCTTGTACTTTGGGCAGAGGGATAGCGCCTGCAATGGCTAGTATTCATTTCACCAAGGCAGATCTTATTCTATGCTGGATATATTGAATTTAGGGGTGCCATGTATAGAGCAGAACATTAAGCCATTAGTTCTATGTGTAGCAGTGAATGTTTATGGGCTGTTTATAATAATAATAATAATAATATCTATGGACGCTTTCACACCGCGTCAATCTGGACCCGTGGTAAGTTCTCGAAGAACTTGTGGTCCGGGTACCAGACACCGGGAATATATTTAATACTTTTATACTATACATATATTTAAGATTTTTATTATATAATACACATATTTAATACACATCCATGACCCAGGAACACAGAAAATATTTTTGTTCCCTGGCTGGATTCGAACCCGGAACCTCCGGCTTGAGCGCCAACGCGCTTACCACTGAGCCACAGAGGTCGTCAAACTAAGCGATAATTTTTCATTATGAGACATGAAACAGAATTTTCTTTTAAGAAAAATGCACATTTTTCTTAAAAACAGGTGATTTTCTTAAAAAAATAATGTATGATATAATGCGTACAAATATTCTAAATAACTTCCTTAGCTCATGTGCATTTTTCTTAAAAGAAAATTCTGTTTCGTGTCTCATAATGAAAAATTCTCGCTTAGTTTGTCCCTATTTATTCCTTAAAAATATTATTTGACTCATTGACGGTTAAAATACAAAAAAAAAATCACTAAAAAGACAAACATTTTTAAAAATACGTCATGTCAAAGTCAAAAAGTCGAAACTAAAGAATTTTTTTTTGAAATTTCAATAACTTTGTAAATATCAACTTTCGGATAGGGGATGCCATGAAAAATATTACTGTAAATGAGGTCTACTTTCTGTCTTTCAAAGGAATGTATGGAATTTCAGGTCACCCTGTATATCACTTATTCACCATATTTAGGTAAACTTATATATTGTTTTAAACTAACGCGATCACTATTCAAATTTTATTATTATTACGGGTGCTTTCCGCGTTTATGGTTTTTTTGAGGTCCCGATCTCCACGTGATCATGGCCATTGAAACATTGCCGAAATATCGGGACCTCAATAAAACAATAAACGTGGTAAGCGGTAATTATAATAATATTTAGGTAAACTTATTCTTTTTAACAAGTTTTCATTAATATTTTCAGGGTATGGACAGTGATAAGGACGAAAATGAGGCTGATGAGCCCGATGAGCCCGATGAGCCCGAAGAAGACGACGATGAAGAAGAAATGAGTGCGCATAAAGGTTATGGCGACATACCTAACATGCCGGAAGTATCCATAACGGTGATGCGGCCTTCCGGTGAGACCTTACATTCGAGGCAGGGCATTCAGCAACTAGCGTCCAAGGATTGCTTAGTATGTGGCCGAAGTTACAGGTACTCACATAACGCTAGACGACATGAACTGGGTGCACACAACTTTGATAGGTACACAAATAATGTCTCAGCAAAGAAATTGAACCTGCAACCCAAGCTAAGGCCGAACCCATTCAATCCAAAGGCAAGACTCATGCCCAATCCTATTAGTCATAAAATGCAATACATGGGAAAACCGTTACAACCAAAAATAATACCACAGAAGATCATCGCGTGTCCTAAACCGATACCGATTAAAAACGCGAAACCCAACCATAATAATTTACCTTATCCTCTAAGGATTAAAGCTTTAAAAGATTTGCAAATAAAGAAAAAAGAACCTCAAATACTCAAAACGCTTCTCACATCAAAACCTGAAGTTTTAGTTTCGGAACCTGAAATTCACAACTCTGGTCCGGAAAGCCCAGAAACGTTGATTTCCGAGCCAGAAATAGCATCGTTTGCTGTCGAAACAATTCTGTCTGAACCGGATGGTTTTGTCCATCAGCCGGACGATGATGATGACTGTGACGAGCAAAACAATCGCGGCCATAATTATGGTACAGTCGATATGGAGTCTGACAACGAAATAGAAATAGCTCGTCAACAACAAGACGAAAATTATCAAAATGACAATGATCAGAATGATGATAATATTAAGGATGAGTACAACGAAAATGATAAAAAGGGTGATGATGACACGATGCATGACAAAGATGTTAAAAAAGAAAATATAGAGAATTTCGCTGAAGCCGATGACGCGGACGGTGAAAATAAACAAAATGATGATTTTATGGACACAGGGGAAGATCAAGATATGAATCATGATGATAATGACGATGGTGATGATGACGAAGATCTGCCTCCCATAGCGCCTGTAGTGGAAATAAATGAAGAAGTGATTAATTCCTTTAATAGTGAACCTAATGATGAAGACTATCTCGACGAGACAGTAGATCCTAATGAACCAATGGAAGGGGAAACTGATGAGAAAGTACTAGATCCTAATAAAATTTACGTAACTAAAGCTCAAAGGGATTTTATTCTCAAATACCGAGACGTAATTGAGCAAATAAACACAATGACATGTCTGTGTTGTAAAAGAGAACATCCAAGGAGGAAAGCCGTTATTCAGCATTTGCAAAAGAATGGACATAAGGTACCTAAGCATACATGTTACAATTGTGTTGTAACTTTTAGTCATATAGGTGCGTTACTTAGTCACATGCGCTCAAACTCGTGTACAGATTTGTGGAAAATTATCTATAATGAGAATGGCATCACCGATGACTTGGTGTTAGAGGATGAACCAAAAGATAACAAAGTCACATATAAGGATATATTTAATGCTAGATCGTATGCCTGTAAATTGTGCCCGGCAAAGTTCCAGTTGAAACAATTTATAATGAAACATGTGTTAGACGTTCACGAGGATGGCCAATCGAGAGTCCAGCTAGCTTGTGTACACTGCGGGTCTAGATTCAAAGACAAAGCTCTATGGAAGAAGCACATACGCAACGGAGAGTGTACTGTGTACATAGCATGTGATTTGTGTTCCGAAACTTTTATAACCATGCAAGAATTCAACGATCACGCATTAGCTATCCACGCGGGCAGCTTCGATCCGGATAATCAAAATAAATGTGTCGACGGTCGACCCACAGATTGCCCCACTTGCGGAAAGAAGAATAGTACGTATCCAAACTTGGTAAAGCATTTAAAAATCATCCACAACGAAGACCGACCGCACTACTGCCAACATTGCGATGCCAAATTTAAGGAAGCGGCTGATCTCAACAAGCACATATACATGGAGCATTCTGACCGAACATTAGGAATGCAGAATGATCCCGATATGTCGCTAGTCAAAGAAGAGGCGGAAGAGTATCATTATTCCTGTACAGAATGTAACGCCATATTTGAAACGGTAGACGCGTGGACTGACCATCAAGTGGCTGAACACAATCAGATAGCACACCACTGTGATCAGTGCGAGAAGAAATTCCTGAGGCCGTCAGAACTGGCCGAACATAAAAACACACACTTGCGTGTTAAGTTCTATCCCTGTAGCGTGTGTGCTAATTCATATAGCACTGCTCTAAAATTGTCGGAACATGTGCAACAGGCCCATCCCGGTGCGAACACACTAATGTCAGGGGATAACGAATTCTTTTGTGATATCTGTGTCAGAGGCTTCAAAAGCCGGCAGGCTTATTCCAACCACATGCGTATACACGCGAGAGTACCCACAACTAACAGGAAACCCGTGGATCCAAAGAGCTTTGCACCACAAATTATCGGAAAGCCAATCCTACAATATCCAATGATACAGCAAGGTTTTGGCACGTTCAAGACCAATTGTAATGTCCCTAATGCACCTTACTCTTGTGATATTTGCGGCAAAGGTTTTATGCACAAGAAAAATATTTGGAAGCACAAAAAAGTTCTACATGCCGACATCGTTGACAGGAATGATAGTGAAGAGATATCGATGCACGCGTCGACTGAAGAGGACGAATATAATGTCGACGAAAACGGTGCTATGTTATCAACGCCACAGTTTGATAGCTTCAATTTTACAAGTTTACCCAACATAACCAATCACAATCAACATCAACCTCCTACTCACCATACACCACAAGAAATGCTCTTCTCATGTGATCTATGCTCCAAAAGGTTCCCCCTTAAAACTAGTTTATGGAAGCATAAACGCGCGAAACATGGAATTATCAATGCCAGTTCTATAGATACACCAGAAATTCTACAAGCCTCTGGAAGCGAAGGGGGCGGAGGTAGATCGAGTTGTACTATTTGCAAGATAACATTTGCAGATAAGAAATCCTACTATCGCCATAGAAAGAATGTGCATAAGTCAACAGTACAAATGTGTAAAATATGTGGCAAGCCTCTCAACTCGACACTGGAACTGTACGAGCACCTCAAAGCCGCTCATGCTAGGGAGCTCCTGGGTTACACCGCCAATCAGGGTTCCAGTAAAACGTCCAGACAGGAACAGGAATACGTGCAAGAAGATGCGGAGTACGACGGTGATCAGGAACCGGCCGACCCCAGCATCGAGTATCAGGCCCATTACCCTTGCAACACTTGCGGCAAACAGTTTATAGGACTACTCGCCTTACAGAACCACCAGTGCATCAATCAGCTCCAATCCCAACCGCAGACGTTCGACTGCGAAATATGTCACAAGAGTTACACGTCGATTGCTGCCCTCAAGAGCCATCGGGGATGGCATTTGAGATCTCCCGACGGTAAAGCGGCGGCGAATAACTCTGGACTGTGGATGCCCCACACGAAGGTGACCAATAAAGTGAGCAAATTCGAAGTATTCGATGCGTCCCAGCTTGCTAAAGTCTCACACTCTACTAATTTGTCACCGGCCGCCCTCGCAAAGCGGAGGCTACCTCCAGAGGTTGAGGTCACCGTTGTAAATCCAAACAAGAAGATGCGGTCGGATGACTCATTAGAATTAGACCAACAAAATAGTACGTCTGTCAGCGCGGACGACAGGTACTGCAATATTTGCGACAAAGAGTTCACGAAACGAGCGGCCTACCAGCGACATATGGATGAAGTGCATCAACCCAACTCCGTGTTCTGCCCGGTCTGTGACAAGAGTTTCACGAGGAAATCGACGCTGATAGTTCACATGAAGAAGCATTATGAGGGCGAGGAAGGCACATCTAGTGCTTCGATCCAAGACGACGGTGGTTTCGCTTGTGATATCTGTGGTATTCAGTTTGAGACTGACGCAGAAATGACGGCCCACCGAGACATGCATGGCGACGAATCCGCCGAATCTGATGACGGCGGCAGTGTGCCTATTCAACAACCCGGTGAGTTCACGTGTGCCCAGTGTGGGGACGGCGTGGCGACACCTCGTGACCTGATTGCCCACCGAGCCATGCACTCGACACCGACAAAGTTCTTCTGCAACATTTGCAAAGTATACTTTGCGAGAGCCATCGACTTGTCCACTCACACTCGAGCGAGGCATGCGGATAATGAAAAGCTGTTTTTCCCCTGTGCCATGTGCGACCGGTTTTATATGAATAAAAAGAGTTTACAGAGGCACATTGAAATGTCACATTGATCGAAAATGGTGTATGTTGGTGGCTTGAACTGGTAAAATTGTGACAATTGTTCGGTTGATGACGAAGGCTGGAGAACCTAAGTGTGAATGGTTTTTTTAATCTTGTAAATAGACTTCAGTAATTTGCAACTGATTTGGTGGTACTGATTAATTTAGACATTGTCATTCCTCGGTTTCCGTGTAGATTTTTAGTTTTGTTAGTTTTTTATTAATAATGCTATGATTTTAATCTTTGCTCAGACATTGTGTTATTTATTTTATCATAATAAATATAATGTTATTATGGAATGTCACAGATAATCATTTTCATAATAACTATTTACATGTACCTTATTAACGGCAAGCGTTATAAACAATGAGTAGATAAGTGACGATTTGTCTTTTTATAATATTAAATATTGGAATTGGGCCAAAATTAAAATTAGTCAATAGTGTTACATCTTATTCTGTTAGTATAATTTCATTTTCCCCTACCTTAATGTTTTTGTAGTTCGCACTTCTCTCTTTTATTTTATTTTAAATAAATAAGATTTCAATTCTATTGTGGTGTACATAAATTTGACTACTACTGATTAGTAACGATTTGGTAAGAAGGAGGGTTCAGTTAAGTTGTTTCAAATGTACTGATTATTTTAGTATGTAAACTTTAATGTATATTTTATACAAACGGCTGCCACTAAAGACTTCCTCATCTATGGTTGTATGGCCTAATGTCTTTTTAAATGAAACACACAATACTCTTGTTCAGAAATATCTACAACTATTAGCATCATGGTTTACTCGCTTATCAATTGTGTTCCTTTTACAGTTTTAACTATGAATGTTTATTCTAAAATGTTTAAAACTCCCGTGATATAGTCACTGTGGCCAAATTAATACAATTTGACTTTAATGGGAATATAAAATAGTACAAGAGTTTATTTAATAATTATTATTGAGCCTACTATGTATCTGGAAGAATGAATTTTAAACAAATTGTGTTTAAATGTACATTTATAATTATTTTGTTATTTATAACTAATATGGTCAGTTTTAAAAAAATACGATTTATAAGTTAATGAGCTTAAAATCAATATTAGGAGGACTTGCATTTTCCAAAGTATAATGTTTGAAGGTTTTCACTGAATGTGATATAAATTTATATGCCATATCTATTTGGTATTTGATCAGTGTTTTGCCATAAATTTGGGAAGTGCTGTCAAAAAAAAAAAGTTAAGAAAAATAAAAATATTTTAGGTATCTTTAATGCAAATTGTGGGTAAATTGAATCCCAAACCAGTGAATGTTTCATCAATTGTAATAATAAATCTGGTTGTAATTTAAAAAAATCAACTAAATGGACTGTACATTTTTTACTATTAGTTTGGCTTTTGATACATCTGATGTAAAAATATATTTTTCAAAATGTTAAAATTTGTACTTAGTTAGAACTTTAAAGATGTATCAATGTAAGAAAGAAAAGTCAAATTTTAATTTTAAGTGTTAAGGTCCACTTGTGGTGCCCTGGGTGTCCATAGATGAGGTTTATGAGAAACGGTGTTTCATTGTGAATCTTTGTGGTTTAATGAATAAAGTGACTTAACTTTCATGATTATTTTATTATATTATGCCCTTTTATGAAAGCTATAAATAATATAAACGACGAGCGACGATGGCCTAGTGGGTATGGGCTCGGCCTCTTGAGTGTTGCTGAGAGATCCGGGTTCGATCCTGACCCTCATGTGATGTCTAGAAATGGGTTATTCTTAATTTCTATGTGCATCTGAACATGAGACCATCGCTTGCTCACCGGTGAAGGTAACATAGTGAGGAAACCTGCATGCCCGATGAGATTAAAAGCCTTTGAAGGTGTGTGAAGTTCACCAACCCGTATTGGGCCAGCGCATCGGTGTATGGCCCAAAACCCTCCTCGCGTGGTTTCGAGGAGGAGACCAGCAGTGGGGCATAAAAAGGCTGATATACACTGAATTCTTGCGCTGATGGTAAAATTGTTATACTTGTGCAAGATTGGTAAATAAAACTACAATTTTTGTGAAAGGTCTGACTTCCTATGAGGTCAAAAAGGCCGATGATCTTAATGGCAGTTGATAATTAAGGAAATGCCGTTTTACCACAAATCAAATTTGACAATAATAAGCGACCCGTATTGAGTCTTTATCGTTACATAATCAATGAATTCTGTAGGCCGTTCACAAAAGAGTATTGATGTAACTTTCTGGACAGAAGATATGAGGGAGAGAGAGAGGGCGTTTTTCCGCTCACTGGCACGGCGACAGCACGTCAACGGCCTGGCACCGGCGCCGTGGCTTCGTTTTTCCACTACGCCGGTGTCGACGACGGCTTGGCCCGTTTTCGTAGAACAGTACTGACACGGACAATAGCCTCTCCCGGTGGGAGGGTTGCCCTGTGCCGCACTCCCGTCTGCTTGGGTACCACCATCCTGCTTATTTCTCCCGTGAAACAGATTTGCTGTTTCGGAGAGAAGGGCAGGATTGGTAGTGTAATTACTGGCACAGATACTATCTTATGCCTCCCGATAGGCAACACATGAATGCGTTGTCTGGGCTAGTTCCAGGGTAACTTGTTTCATGTTCATGGGCGACGCGGATCACTTACCGTTTGCGTATCCAACTATCATTTAAAAAAATAACCCGTGAGTGTGACCAATAGTGGAAATGGGTTCGAATCTATTAATAAAATTTGAGACTATAACATTTTAAATAATAATGTGGCTATTTCTCTAGGTACTTACTAAAACTATTGTTTTCTATTGTTTACAGCATCCATGGTCACGGGAGGACCATGTAAAGTATCCGAAACGTCGGGCTTGTAAAAATCTTAATAAACCGCGATAAAATCCGTAAAAATTGTTTCATTATAATACTAAAACTATTATTAAAACGGGATATTATCCATGTTTTTTCGACAGAACTCCATTACATACCCCGAATGGTACGAGAAGCTATAGAAATGACTAAATATTGTAAGTTTTATAAGTATGGGTTTCAACTGTCAAGATTATGGAATCCAGTGGTTAGGTTATGCAAACCCATGAAAATCACCAGAGATTGTTTTCTAATGCTTACGCGAATTTCACTCATTATAATAAAACAATTTTTACGGATTTTATCGCGGTTTATTAAGATTTTTTCCTCCCGTGACCATGGTTGCTGTAAAGTATCCGAAATGTCGGGCTTGTAAAAATCTTAATAAACCGCGATAAAATGCGTAAAAATTGTTTTATTATAATCACCATAGAGTGAATCGATAAGGTGAGCTTCGTCTGTCGAAAACGGGATCAAGTGTCGAGTTTACGTGAAGCAAGTGACAATAGTAGGGGTGACCAGTGCTTACGCAGCAAACGTACGAGAAAGGAGGTAGGTAGTGCCGTACGGACATCTCTAATGCCGTCAACATGTACCCGCACACTTCAGTCTCGTGAACAAGACATTCGTAGATAATGTCGAAATATCGAGCTCCGCGAAATAAAAGTGAAAAATATGTAATTATACCGTTATAAATAGTTTTAATTTGTAAGAGGAAGTGTCATGCTGCTTAGCAGCAGAACTGGGTCGGCACGACCCTGGTAGTTCTCGCTCACATAACACCGGCGTCAAGTGACAGTAATTATCACAAAATTGATATGCAGCTATGCTAAGTACTTAGTTGTTTTTTAATAATTATGACAACTTCACACAGCTGTTGCTCTGACTGTGTAAACGCAGAAACGTGTGACTACTCCCTGTCTGATGAACTCTATAACATCATACGTCTTAATATTGAGGAATGGTAAATTAAAACGTCAAATAGATTGCACAAAACATTTTAATATAAACTTAAAAAGTCGTACAACAATATGAAAAATTATTATTGACTAATTATATTTGCGGACATGGAGAGCCGCTTTACTATAATATTATGCAAATATACTATCTTTAACACTTCCATCGAATATATCTTACAAAAGAAAGAAAAAATAAAAAGTATCTTTAGTAATAAAAAATCTCATTACACTATATTTAATATTAAACTTACATTATAGATTTTATCTACAAATACTGTAGCGTCCGGCCAGGTATTCAATCGAGTCCATGTTACGTTATGCATTACAAGAATAGGACTTTAAAGTACATATTAAAGGTACTGAAATCATACAGCTAGGCTTAATCTAAATCAAAATATAAAAATAGTAAAAAAATAGCTGCATATTTATATACGCGCCTCGCTATTGACTCGCGCCGTCTCCCGCGCTGAGTAAAAAAATTGCTCTACTTTCACTAAGTGTCTCTCACTAAATATAATATTATCTACCGTAAACAGTGCGGGGATATCTTCGAGAATGTCAAAATGAAGCGCCTATTTAAGTGAAAATGTCATAAATTTCTACTAATGCTCATTTTGTTCTCGAAGGCTCGACTGACTCAATAGCGGGCCGCCGACGTGCATACTTAAGAACGAGTCACCTAGAGCTAATACCGACCTCGATTGAAACACTGGGCCCCGTTGCCGAGTGAAATATAAAAAAGATAAATAACACATAGTATTTTATTTTTCATAAATTTGCATGCACCCGTTAGTTTATGAATTGAGAAATATTTTTTTTCTATCATTTATCCATATTCATGTCTTTTATAACAATATTATAATATAAGTATACCGTAAGTCTAAGACCGACGCCACACTGCGGCCGACCGGCAATGTACACAAGGACTAATATCTTCTTAAAAAAATACTGTTAGATTGAAACGTAGCTAATCCTATAATATATTATGTATATTGTAATTATTATAAGGGTACAATCGTACGAGTGATGATTACACTAGGTGAGATCTCGACGCCTCGGACGGCCCGCCGCGCCGTCCGACCGCCTCCGAGCGGCGTCGACCGCGACCGAGCGGGGCCGACCACGTTCAAGCGGGCCGACCGCGCCGTCCGACCGCGTCCGACTGGATATGCAAACGTTATATTATGTACGATACGGAGTACGATACATATCAGTACGCACGCTATATACTCACTATGAATTCAATTTTCAATATTAAAAATACATAATTTCTCTATTGGCCTTTCGTTTCCACGAGAAAAATTATACGATTCGCGTACGAATATATATCATATATGTATACATATTTAAATATCAGTATTCACTTAGATCGGAGGACGTATGTATACAGGCTCGCTCTAGAAGGTACGTCGTCGTAAGCGCACGCGGCCCACCGGCCTTCCGCTCCCTTACCCTACGAATATTATATCGATATCGAACGAAGACATCAAAAAGTCGACTCGGCTTTAAATAGTATGAAAATAAATCGCCGGCGAGTCGCGCGGCAGATAATTGCTTCTATCGATTAAATTTACACATCGACGTAACGAACGAGAATACAAAAAGTTATGGAAAAATCGTACGGTTATCACAAGCGGCGGGCGGCGCGGGACGCCCCCGCGTAAAAAAAAAAAATAAATCGCTCGTGCGAGGGTGAGTTTAGCGCGCGGCTCAGTTGGCGAGTAGCAGGTGCGCGGGCGCGTGCGGGTACGGTGAGGGCGGAGCGCCCGGGGCGTCACGGCGCCCGAAGTAGGCACCGGGCTCAGCAGCCGGGGAAAGCGCGCGCGCCGCCAGCTGCTGCTGCACCGCGCGCTGCTTGATGTAGTTGCTGAATTCGGTGGGTGACATGCGGTTGGCACGCTTGCTGCTCGTCTTCAGCTTGGTGCTACCGAACTTGGTCTGCGCGAAGGTGGCGGTGGTAAAAGTGAGCGGCTGCGCGCGGAATGGAGGGCCGGGGGAGAAGGCGGCGGGCGCGGGGGGCGAGGGCGCCGCCACCGGCTCTACTGGTCGGAAGCACTGCGCCTCGGGGTTGAACGCGCGGGTCACCTGGAAAGACGAGAAGAAACGATGAGACACTATGACTATAATATTTACCTGATAACATGGTACAGCGAAAATTGTACTATTTGGTTGTTAGCATGTTGTTCATCTTAAGAACCACTGTGACAATATGATTGTCGATTGTATAACTACGAGGTGTATATTATGGTGTATGTACTGCATAGCACAAATCGTCGCACTAGCGTAGTAACTAGTTAGAAAATAACATCTATATCAGCTTCTCTTTGAACATATTATTAGCTGGGGATTATGGATTCAAGTCCAAAGGCTATGTTATCGTACACGTTTGAAGGTGAGATTTCGTTACGTATCACTCTATAAACATAGTAATTCTGCGTGATATCTCATGCGTGTAGTAGAGACATTACATCGGTAACTTTACTATAATAAAACGTAAGTACTTTTATTTGTTTCAATATTTTAACATAACATTTATAATTGATTACAATAAAAGGCTCATTAGTGACCCTTATGACCCGCTGTTGCGCACGGGTCTCCTCATAATGTTTTTCTACATCAGTGTTTCACTGTCAGTAATTACAATCTGAAATATGTAAGTTTCGTCCAGGTCCATATTTTCCATTGGACATTGAGCACGTCCCTCGTCATCAATGGGGCCCCATAGGTCACAATTGCTCAGAGTTAACAAAAAGAGTTCTTTGCAACTCGTCGTAGCCCCCATTGTCCTCGTGTCCAGCTCTAAATAAATGAAAGACATTGGTCTCACCTCTCTGTCGGTCCGTTCGTCTGCGGCCCGCTCGTCGCTGCTGAAGAGCACCTTCACAGCGCCCTTCTCTCCGATGCGGTACGACACCTCACCTGTAATAAGAGACAAAACGTTCAACACCTGATCACTATCGTGAAAGAATATGGAGGAGATCGCTAATAAATATTAAGTGGTATTGTACCTGTAGTAGATTGTACCTATCATTTTTTTTTGGAAGGGCTAGATTTTTCGGCCTGATGGCCTTTAAGCTCAGTCGGCACAGTGCCTATCATTGACGGAAGCGTAAGTTCTTGTGATTTTCAACTTCATTAGTCATTAGACTTTTTTTTTCTTTAACGCCGGGAAAGCTCTACCCACTAAAACCCAGCGAGTGCCACCAATGCCGCCTTTGGTGAGGTGCCCCGGATCTAATAAACAAACAGGGCACCTCGACGGCTAGTCAGTCCTCCAAGGGATCGACGTCACCTCCACCGAGGTTGTCCCGCACCACAGAACAACGTCGGGACAGTACAATGGGGTGAGGTTGCCATCCTCGCCCCTTGCCCCCTGCTCATTTGTCCCCTCTTGTTATAAGAGGAGTACAAAGAGCCCCCTCGGCTCAATTAGCTCCACCTAAGGTGCAGCGGCTCACCCTAGGCTACTGAACCCCACCGCCATGTCAAGGCCTGAACCATTGTAGGGACCATGTCATCAGACCTAGCGTGCCCATGTAAGTCAATTATTTTTTATTTATTTCTTTGCAAAATTGTTATACTTATTAGATAATAATATAATATTGAACCTTTATTGAACATTAGTTTGATCTCTGAATTTTCTTAACAATTTGAAATGTTTCCAGTATACTTACTTATGTTTTTCTTGTATTTCTATTAATAATGTAGGCAATTATTATTAAATTATTTATTTTTTATATTAAATTAAATATTCTTGCTTGTTTCTCCCGTGAAACAGCTTTGCTGTGTTTTCGGAGAGAAGGGCAAGATAGGCAGTGTAATTACTGGCACCGAGACTTAACATCTTATGTCTCAGGATAGGCAACACATAAATGGGTTGCCTGGGCTCGCTCCAGGTAAACTAGTTTATGTTCATGGGCGACGTCGACCACTTACCATCAGGTGGCACGTTTGCCAGTTTGCCTATCCACCTAACATAAAAAAAATGAGCAATTTGAGAACGTCAGTAAGAAAGTTTTCGAAATTCAAATTCTAATTAATTTTATCTAAGATCAAGTATCAAAGTATGATACTTGTTCCTAGTATTTTATTGCCGATGCATGTTACACTTTTAGATGTTTAACATTTAATTTAGTTTGGTCGCATTCATTGCCGTTTCAGTAGCGTGGAAATTTTAATAACTTACATACCTATTTTAAATTATAATTACATATTTATTTATTTATTTATTGGAAAACCAACAGCGTTACAATTCGTATACATATAATCTAAAGTAATATTAACAGTAAGGCCAATAATAGGTTTCCCCTATCTAAACATCTTAGTACTGTTATCACAAACATTAGTAAACACACATTAAAATTAACTATTAGTATTGTGTATGTATATGTGTATTGAATTTATTACGTTTATATTGCTACGAGATTCCTAATTTACATTTTATTTTTAAAAAGTCTTATTCTATGACTTTTTAGCTGAGGTTTTGAATTTACAAATATATCTAGGTCCTTACACAATTCATTATATAGACGAGGTAGTCTAGACAGAACAGAATTGGCGGAATAATTGGTACTACACTTTGGCACATATAGCAGCGGTGTATGTCGGGTACGACGCCTGGGTGCGCAGTATGATATCGCGCTTACAAGTTCAGGACAATCCACGCGGCCATGCACTATATCATATAATAAAGAAAGGCTAAGCATTTTACGACGTTCCTCTAGCGTAAGTAGATTATTGAGGTGGCAATCTTCAGAATAATATAGGGAAGGTTGTCGGCTTCGATAAAGAATGTGTTTGATAATTTTTTTTTGGATCCTTTCCAAACGATCTATAAAAGTGTTATATTGCGGGGACCAGATAGGACACGCATACTCGAGAACACTTCGAACATATGAAGAGTAAACACTAATAATACAGAACGAATCCCAGATTTTTAAAAGCTTTTTGTAGTATTGTTGAATTGTGAAGCGATAATGTCATTTTACTATCAAAATACACACCGAGGTCCCTAATGTGGTTAGTTCGTTCAATCACTTTGCCATCAAAATTATAGGAGAATCTTATAGCATTTAATCTGCGCGTGAACGTGATACATTGGCAATTTTTTAAATGTTGATATTGATCTTATTTCGCTCGTAGTACGCATAAAGTGAATTCAAATCAGACTGTAAATGATAGCAATCCTCTAAACTTTTAATTCTGATGTATACTTTTTTATCATCGGCGTACATCAAACTTTTGGCGTGCTTTAAGCAGGCTGATATGTCAAATAGGTAGGAGTTGTACAAAAGAGGTCCCAAATGTGATCCCTGAGGGACACCTGTAGGTATTTTAGCGTAGTCTGATTTAAAACCGCCTATTACGACTGCCTGTGAACGATTGGTAAGATAGGATTTTATCCATCGTAACAGGCCACCGTGTATTCCCAACCTCTGTAGTTTGTGCAATAGTATTATGTGATCCACACGGTCGAAAGCTTTCTCGAAATCCGTGTAGATAACATCTACTTGCCCAACCTTCTCCATATTAGATAGTACAAATTCTGAAAAACATGTAAGATTGGTAATTGTCGAGCGCTTTTTAAGAAATCCATGCTGATTATTAGGTATGCCTTTAACGATGACCGGATATATAGCATCATATACACATTTTTCGAATATTTTACCTATTGTATTGAGTATGGATATACCTCTATAGTTCTCGATTTCTACCTTAGAACCTTTTTTGTAAACAGGTACTATATGTGCATTTTTCCATACAGTGGGAAATACGCCTTCTTTTAGAGATTTATTAAATATGAAGGTGAGAGGGGCTGACAGCTGTTTAGCACATTTGCGCCAAAACAGTGGAGGTATACCGTCGCTACCGGCTCCTTTGTTAACATCTAATTGTAATAAACACTTTTCTAGTGTGTCTTTATCAATGTGCAGTTTCGAGATCGAGTCTGACGTAGGGGTATGTTCGTCGATGTTTAACGTAAGATTTATGACTGAACCAGTACCAAAAACGCTTTGGAAGAATACGTTAAAGGCCTCGCATATGGATTGACCATCTGCATATTTCCTGTTATTGTATGTCATTATTTTCGGATAACTAGAGCCACCACGAATAGATTTAATATATGACCAAAATATTTTTGAATTTTCTTTAATAGAGTTTTGTATGTTATTAATATATCTATTATAACATAATCGTATTAGCATAATATTATTAGCAATTTTGAAAATTAGATGTCAAGATTATATACAATTATTTTCAACAAATTGATTATATTAAGTATAGTATTATAATTTATAATTATAATACTATACTTAATATAATCAATTATAATATTAGTATAGATGTGTTTGTTTTTCTATTAAAAATTGAAAATAGCTGAATGCTTACTAGGTACTCTTTATTTATTTAAATTGAAATAGATTATGTAAGATATCATACATGATATTAAGCATTACGAAGCTTATGAAAGTTTTGATTACATCTATTATTGTATTGATTTTGACACACTTTGACTGAATGGCTATTGGCTTCATGAATAGCAAGCCTTCACCCATTCTCCTGGCGTACTGAATATAATATAACCTTTTGTCTATGCTCCAGCCTTATTGTTTATGTAACCTTTAGTTTACGCTTGTTAATGGCGTATTATTAGTATTGAATTCGTGGTATTATTAACATAGTATTACATTTAATAATTAGACTCGGGCTGATAATGTTACACGTATCTACTGTAGAGTCGAATGCAAATCTGTTCAGTATTTTTTTGCATGAATGAGCACCCAACCATCGCATATTTAACATGAGTAGTATGACTAAAATAAAGCTTGATTAGAATCGTTCCGAGTCTGACAAACTAAACAACTCAATATTTTGACAAATCCTATACTAGAAGCTAGAACTTAAAAGAAGAAGAACTCAATAGTTTGATTATTTGTCAAAATTATAGTGTAAAGAACATGTGACAGTTGTTTTGGTTTGACAGCTGTCACTTTAATTGCCAAATATGTATGTACTAATTTAATAAAGTCCTTTGATGACATGACATAAATTAGTAAGCCTTGTTGTTTCATTACAGCAGTAGTCGTAATCAGAGGAAATTGCCGCCAATTACTCTGGCATACTAGCTTAGTAGTAGGGGAGATTAGTACAAAATCGGGTATGGGGGTAAAACCGGGACATGGCCCTAACAGTCTTAAATTAATTTCAAATTTCGCGCGCTTTGTGCCGTGCAGTTAGCCAACTTGAATAGTTTGTCAACAGAAGTTTGTTGACCTGCGCGCGTGCATGTATTAAATATTCAAGAAAAAAGTTTTTGTGATAGTTTGATCTAATTTTAGATGAATTTCAAAGCAGTATCCGTTTATAGTGCGTTCAGGTAAGTGAATTTCGTTTTTGTAGCAAAGATTAAGTATATATTAAAGTTAAACGAACATTGGTTAAATACTTGTTGTGGCATGATTTTAGATTATTATATTACTTTCTTTATCTATGGTGTGCTCGGGGTAAAACCGTACGGGGTAATACCGGGTGGTACCCGGTTTTGTACCATTATTAGGTATTTTATTAAATGTTATTTTGTATGTTTTATTGTTACAGTTATTAAATAAAATGCCACGAAATTATAAAAGAACGACTAATCGAAAATCTTGGAGTGAAGAAGGTATGAAAAAAGCTATTTTAGAAGTAATAGAGGGAAAATTTGGTTATCGCATCGCTTCCCGAAATCATTCTGTACCACAATCAACACTTGAAGACAGAGTAAGAAAATATAGAAAAAATAACAATATAGAAAATGCTGCTAAGAAAGGTCTAGGACGCTTTAAAACAATTTTTACAGTTGACCAAGAAAATTCAATTTATCAGCACATTAAAGACCTTGAAGCTCAGTTATTTGGACTTACCTATAGAGATGTTCGTCAACTCGCATTTCAAATGGCTGAAAAAAAATGGCTTAAATCATAATTTTAACAAAGATACCGGATTAGCGGGAATGGATTGGCTTTACGGATTTCTACGTCGTCATCCTGATTTGTCATTACGCCTTCCTGAGCCTACTTCAGTTGCACGTGCGATGGGATTCAACAGGATAAATGTCTCTAAGTTTTTCTCCCTACTAACTGAATTGCAAGAGAAATACAATTTTAGACCAACCAATATCTATAATGTCGATGAGACAGGCATCACGACCGTCCCTAAAAAAAGATCGAAATTAACTGCTGTAAAAGGTAAAAAGCAAGTAGGCCTCATCTCTTCAGCTGAAAGAAGCCAATTGATGACCGCAGTTTTATGCATGTCTGCTGCTGGTGTCTACGTTCCACCGCTATTAATTTTTCCGAGAGTCCGTATGAAGGCTGAATTGTTAGATGGTGCACCGCCTGGAACTATTGCTATATGTCATCCTAGTGGATGGATACAAAGCGAGATTTTTGTTCATTGGCTTGGTCACTTCATTGAAAGCGTCAAACCCACTAAGAATAATTCTGTATTGCTTTTGCTTGATGGACATGCCACGCATATCAAAAATCTTGCATTGATAGAAAAAGCACGAGCAAATGGAGTCATCATAGTTAGCTTTCCACCACACTGCACTCATCGTCTGCAACCCCTCGACGTTAGCTTCATGGGCCCACTAAGTACCTATTACAGCCAAGAAGTGATGACATGGCTGCGTAATCATCCAGGTCGTGTTGTAACTCAATTTCAAACTGCACAGCTTTTTGGGATTTCATATGCGAAAGCGGCGACTCTTCAAAATGCAATGAGTGGTTTTTCTAAAACAGGTATTTATCCACTGACTCCGAATATCTTCTCTGATCATGATTTTATTTCTGCTGCTACAACATACATCGATGTCAGATGTACTGACCCTGTGACGAACTCTTCTGAACCAGTTATAGTTGAAACTCAAATTGAAAACACTGTTTTTAACACCAACTTAGCTAAATGTAACACTGTGCAAGAACACCAGCGTCAGGTTTCAGAAGCTTTAGTATTAAATCCACAATCAATCCCATCGCAGCAGCCAGCAGGTAGCCCACAACCAAGTACATCCCAGGAATCGCAGTCTTTAGCTTTTTCGCCAGCTGATATTTTACCTAAGCCTCATGTCGCAAGAAAAATATCTACAAAAGCTACAAATGCTCGTAGAGGTAAAACAGCTATTATTACTTCTTCACCTTATAAATTAAAACTAGAAGAAAATGCCAAATAAAATATAAGAAAATTGTTCCTAAACTTAGAAATGACTTAGCGAATCCCAAAATCTCCAAAAAAAAAGTTTTCAGATGATATTTGCATTTATTGCACAGAAATATATGGCAACACCAGATCCAGTGACGATTGGGTGCAATGCCTGACATGCAAAAAATTGGCTCATGAAGGCTGTACAGGCTGGGAACCCGAGGAGCTGGACCAATTCAAGTGCTTCAGATGTTAGGGGCAAAGTCGGGTATAAATTATGAGGGGACCCGGTTTTGGAACAGGCATGGGGCAAAAGCGTAAAATGGAAAGGTTTAGAAGTATATATTTTTTTAATATTCATATTCGTTAAACAAGACTAAGTGATCTCATTGTTAAACTTAAAAGAGGATTAGTCTTACTAAACGAATTTTAATAAATGTGATTTGTAATAATTAAAATGTACTTTTTATTGATCTTTTCCCTTAGCTTCCCGATTTTACCCCACTTTCCCCTACCTAATTAAAAGCTGTCAATATAACGCGAAAGGTCTAAACATATTGGTTATTGATTTCTTATTATTAGTTATATATTGCGATACACGTATGAAATAATTTTATTAACCTTACGATTTATTGTTTTCTTATATGTGAATTTCTTTTATTATTTTTGTCGTCTAGTAATTTTGGGAACAAGAAATAACTTTTTTTAGATGTATCCAATGGGACTTCAGATATTTGGTATATAATGAAATTAACTACAACTCGTGCTGTAAATGTTCTACTACTACTTCTTTTCTTTTTTTTTTAACGCCGGGAAATGCTCTGAGGCATCTAGGCATCATCTGTTCTCCTACCACTAGCTTCACCCGCGTTAACTTTTTATTTACGGACTGTTACGGACGTATCTGGATTGATGATGATCATTTTTCTACTTTATTTTATATACTATAACCAGTCTCCAGGAATTACTGTATCTCATGTTGAAAACAGCATGAAAATCCATCTAGTACTTTTTGTCTTATCACAATTTTATCACGTACAGACCGGCAGACAGACGCAGCGGAGGATTATATTATGTAATGATAATAAGAAATAATACCGTATTTGTGTAAATAGCTTTTACATTGCCGCTTTATAATTGCCAATTTTTTAAAGTATTAAAATAAATATAGGTTATAAATGTTATATATAATAATATAACATATAGACATGCCAGGAATTACTGTATCTCATGTTGAAAACAGCATGAAAATCCATCTAGTACTTTTTGTCTTATCACAATTTTATCACGTACAGACCGGCAGACAGACGCAGCGGAGGATTATATTATCGTAAGTCAACTAACTATTTCAAATGAGGATTAATACCATATTTGTGTAAATGACTTTCCAATTACCGCTTTATAACTGCTCTTTTTAAAGTATTAAAATAAATATAGGTTATAAATGTTATATATAATAATATAACATATAGACATGCCATCGCGAATTTTTTTGTAAGCATATTTAGGATATACAATGCCACCATACATTGCTACACTACCTAAATTTTCAGGCCCCCCTCCCAGTGTAGACACAAGGTCACGGGGCGCCGGTCGAATCACGGCGACACGAAATTAATTTCGTTGCGATTTATTGGTTTTTGCTATATCTCCTAAGGTATTCGTAAGTCAACTAACTATTTCAAATGACGTGGTAAACGCAAAGTTTGTACATTAGTAGAAAATTAAGTTGATTATAAGTTGTAAGCACAACAATTAAAGAAACTGTTATTGTATTTATTACTTTTTAGTTTAGTATTTTTGAAGTCGGTTTTAATTTTTTGTAAAATGTATTTATTTCTTAATTTTTAGTGATTCCGAAATTTGTCGTCTTGGCGTTCATTAAAGGAGGCCTATGTTTAGCAGTAGACGGATAAAGGACGATGATGGTGATGATGATGATTACGATGATGATGATGGTGATGATGATGATAATGATGATGGTGATTACAATGACCGCGACATACTATGGTGTGCTACCAAAGCATCCTATACAATTGTTACATCGACAAGTAATAAAATGAGCATAACGTCGAGGTAAAATAAACCATCCAAATAGGCGTTATTGGGAATAACTAAAAAACGGCTTGTCAGATCTTAATAAAATTAATATGGGACCAAATTGGAAACACTAGCTTTCAAACAAAAAAATAACCATCATAAATCCATTCACAAACGGCGGAGTAATCGTGTCACATACATACAAAAAAAAAACATACAGACGAATTGATAACCTCCTCTTTTTTTGAAGTCGTTTAAAAAAATGGATATACATATGCCATCGCGGACTTTTCTGTGGACTTATTTAAGATACATAATTCCACCATACATTATTTTGTTATTGTTGTATTTATTATTAGTGTAGTATGTATGTATTTTTAGACTTAGATGTCATTGTAATAACTAGCTCCAGAATAGATTTGGAGGTACATTGAAACCTCGGATAAAAGTTAGTAGGTGCATGTATAAGTCAGTATAAGTAGCATCAGAGGATATCATAATATTATCAAGATTCAAGGGAAAATATCAAGATTCATAAATTCTAAAAACTAAGTCTTTACCTGGATCAACCCAAACAGCGAGATCCCGGGGCAAATGCTCCAGGACATCCCGGACAGGAACGCCAGACTCCCGGGCCGCCCTCTCTAGGACAGGGTCCAGGGGTCCGCCCGTCTTCAGGCACCGGAATGCTGAGCCCCTGCAGGGCCGGTCGGGGTACCAGTGGCCGCGGAACTTGTCCTTGAGCGCCTTCTCCAGCTCCTCCCCGAAGATGTTCACCCGCCGCCTCGGCAGCTTGTTGTACAGGTACGATATCACGAAGTTGAGCGCCACTTGTACTTCAATATGCATTTTTGTTGACCCTGCGGACAAAGGACAATATTACTCTCTCGGTACGTATTAGTTCTCAGTTTTAATATATATTTGTATATATATATAGGTAATGTTTTGTATAAAAACAAATTCCCCCTAATTTGTGTTGCGACGCTGCGCCGGTTCTGCGCTCTGAGTGGCGGACTGATGGCCATAGATGGATGATTAGCCGATGGGACATTAATACAGATCACTGGTTGGTTGATTTGCTATTACATCAGTGACAAATCACTGACTAGTTTCGGAATTTTTGGCTCACATTACTCTATCTGGTTATAATATACTCGATGAGTGGACCCGACAGATGTAGTGCAAAACATTTAGCGGTGGACCGAATTGTGAATCGAGTATAATTAGTAATAACATACCAGGTAACATATAAACTAAGAAAATGTCAAGCTTAGTTTAGTATCGAAAATCTTCATAACAATACATCCATTGTTAAGGTCCAATTTTCAACAATTTATAGTCTAATTCTACAAAATGTTTCTTAATAGATTCAGAAAAAACCCCCTACCGTTGTCGAAATCATCATCATCATCAGCCTCTATATGTCCACTGCTGAACATTATTGTCGAATAATTGTATAAAAATAAACACGTTATTCTATAAGACTTATGTACGTTGTGTCGAGAAGCCTTAGTAACGTCTAGAATGATTTATGCATAACAGCTTATACACTATTTTTATGTACCACCTAAATCTGGCCTACGCGGAGTTAAGGGGATTTAGACACCTAAATCTATTAGCGCAGTAGCCACAGCATTGCTGTGTATATTTATGAATATTATACATTTAAGTCCCTGTGCCTGTTTAAACGCGAGAAACTCAAAACCTCGTGAACGGGTTTACATAGGTTGTTGTATGTTCTCACAGAATTCTAATAATAAGATTATAAATGTGTATGTTTGTTAGTCTGTGTATAAACTCGTCGTGTAAAAACGGTCAGGGTCGCACCTGATGTATATAACACTTTTTATCTGAAAATCTATAATATGAGCCATAATACCATCTTTTTATAATAATAAGTTCAAGCTAGTACTACTTATGTACCATTAAATTTCATATACTAGATATGAGGGATTGCAACCGACGACCGCGTGAGCCGCGCCACTTGACCTAGCATTGTCCAGGGTCAGGCCGACCTTGGGGGTCACCCTTCAACTGGTACGGTCACGAGTTGTGACGTGATATAACCATTTCGGTAACATTAGTAATGAATGGCAAGTAAGCCCTAAACACTTGGGCTGTTTATGGCCGTAACTTACAGCTAAGTACAGGACTTGGTTGAGTGTTCCAAGTTACATGATCTGGATATTTGGGAGTTGTAAACTCTCTGATGTATCCGTGATTAAGTACACTAAGAACTACCTAACTGAACGAAGGTACACATGTCAGAAGTGAAACTTATTTGGCAAACTAATTTTTAAATCTCGTTTATATTTATACTAATCTGACGCTCAAATTTCCGAGACTTGCGATGCGACGTTCGCTCTATCTCACACTCTCTCTCGATCTTTCTCACTCGCTTGCTTCCTACTCTCACTCCATGGCTATGTGCTTCATGCTACGTTCGCCCTTTCTGACTCTCTCTCAGTCGGCCTCAATCACTCTCTGCCCATTTTCGTGAAGTTTCATCCGTAAAAAATTACCCTCATGCGCGTAAAGAAGCTTCAAAAATGAATATAACATGCTACGGGTACATGACGTCCTCCCAGAATACAGCGCTACCTGTCCTTTAGTAGGCCAATTGCAGGACGTTGCTGTTCATGGGAGACGCTGACAACTTACCATCTATATCTGTCATTTTTCCGATTCAACGATGAAAATTCATATCTCTCTCACAATAACACGAAACTTTACTTATTTTTCTTGTATAGTATACCTATAAATTTTTTCGTGCGCGCATACTAGCCCTACTGGCAACTCATTTATTGGCCCAACGGCCAATTCTTAACGTACGTGCCCGCCCACGGTCATGTCAACAAGACTGACAAAAGAGTGATTTACTATACACATAAGTCATTCATGTAACACACAATAACACGAAACTTTACTTATTTTTCTTGTATAGTATACCTATAAGTTTACGTTGGGTTCTGTCCCATAGTCTTTTAATCCCCATACGTAGTAGGATCGATAGGCATAAAAATGTTTTTTTTTTTGGGTTTTTGCATTTATTTCGCTGATCGTACATTTTCTGAAAAAAATGCAGTTCAGAATATCTTTAAACGTGTATTCTTTTTTCTATAACTATAACAATTAAGGTACCTGCCCTTACTGACCCGTCTAAAAATGCAACCTGTAGGTATATACTATCATTAAAAGCGAAAAAAAACATCATGTCATCGCTACACGTTGTCGTGTACAAAACTTCTTATAGTGGACAGAACTGTGAATTATTTAATAAACGCAATCAAACAAATGCGCATTTATATTAGACTTTTTATTCGTTGCTAAGCAACCGTGTGTTTGGTAACTGTGGAACATGAAACTGTGGTCAGTTGCATAGCAACGAATAAACAGTCTGATATAAATGCACATTTTTAATGTGGGCCAAATTGTGAATCTAAACCATTCTCTTCAGTTGAATCCACTTGAACATGCACAAACATTCATCAAGATCGGTCCAGCCGCTTAGGAGTTCAGTCACCACACGCTTAATTTAACTAATTTGTTTACAGTTGTATGTTGTGTTTTTGTATAAAACTTTTCCATATAATCCTGCAACTTCGGGCATTTGGCATTTCTTCAAAATACCAGTTCCCTAGACGCGTAAAACCATGATAATCCAAAAATATAATTGTAACAACCTAACTTTCCTAGTTCTAATCTTTAATATTCCAATATGTATTAGTTTCGTGTCACGAGCGGCCATTACAGTTACCTGTCACATGTCCAGTCACAAGCTTGTGACGTCACGTTTTTTTTACAACCAGATAATAAGTGGAAACTATTAGTTTTAAAATGTAATCGAGTATAGGTAAATTACTAAGGGGACGTAAAAATAAAAAAATATGTGCGTCATGACAAAACACATTTTTTATGAAAAATCGACGCGTTAACCTAACTTCGTGTTTTACGGTTATAAACCGTAGTTGCGGTAAGTGTAAAATATCCGAAACATTGGGAATGTAAAAATCATACCGCGTCACTTTAATATTATAGATAAGTTGGAAACTAATATTAATACATACATACATAATTAACATACAAATATTTACCTACACCACATAATTATAATGTATAGACGATAATATTAATAAACAACATCTGCCTGCGTCTTATGTATGTAACCATTTTCATCACCAGAAGAGACTGTCGAAGTGTATGAAAAACACGTGTATGAATGTCACCACGGAGGAGTGGCACAAATGTTTTCAAAATTGGTTAAATCGTATGAAAAAGTGTATTAACGCAAAGGGCGAAATATTTTGAGAAACAATAAATTCATTTTTGACCTTTAATAGTATTTTTTTATTATTCATTCCGGAAGCTTTTAGTGCGCCCCACGTATTATATGTATTAATACTAAGAAAACCTTTTATGTGATCTTCTTACTACTTCATGCGAGCTTACATGTATTAAGATAAAATGTAAATGAATATAAAAATACCCAATTTTATAAATAAATAAAAAATGTCCGTTTTTCAGTAAAAAATCAAAACAGACTGTCGTAAGATAAACATTAAGACAGTAGTGTGGCTCGTTTTTGTTGACATTGTGTGAAAAGAGTTACTTTAATAAATTAACATTTAGTACAATTAAAGTTGTCTCGTTACATAATTACCAAGGTTATTCGCCGACCTTGTGTTCCTGAGTAATGCATATTTTACACATATTTACATAAATCATATTATAATCGTATATTGTGTCTCTTAGGTCGCTGTGAAATGAAAACTATTATTTCGCTTATACTACTACGAAAATATTACTACGAAATCACGGAAAATCGAATATTTTAAATTAAGCCTTCTTGTTATAACAAAATACCTATTACTATTTCATGATAATTACACTAAACTGTTTTATCAGTTTGTGTGTACAAATGTGAAAAAGAAAAATATATGACCTTTTTTATGTCATAAGGAGGCAACTGAGCAGTCGGAGCCTTATGGTGACTACCGACGCCCATAGAAACCAATGATAATATGCAGATGCGTTGGCCTCCTTTTCCCTATCCCCCCCAATGGGCCACCGGAAACTTACAAACCGCACGAAACGTGACAGCTAGTCACTTGTGTTATTTTTTTAATAGCATTTAAATGATATAAATATTTCAATTAAAAAAATGAAATCGTTTTTTGCTAGAGCTGAAATAAGTAAGAAATAGAAAGTAGGATGAAAATAGATCTTGCTTATTTCTCCCGTGAAACAGCTTTGCTGTGTTTCGGAGAGAAGGGCAAGACAGGCAGTGTAATTACTGGCACCGAGACTTAACATCTTATGTCTCAGGATAGGCAACACATAAATGAGTTGCTTGGGCTCGTTCCAGGTATACTAGTTTATGTTCATGGGCGACGTCGACCACTTAACATCAGGTGGTGTACGTTTGCCAGTTTTCCTATCCAACTAACATAAAAAAAAAAAAAAAAAAAACCACTGATGATGCATTTCATCAATGTCAGATGATAATCATGTCATATCATGGCTGATATCATATCATGGTGATTTATTGCTCTTCGATATCTATTTGTAATTTCACATTCTACTTATCCTACACTATATTGTTGGGCGCAGCTTCACCCGCGTTAACTTAATTAACTTAACTCCTATTAGTCATAGCCTTCCTCGATAAATGGGCTATCTAACACTGAAAGAATTTTTCAAATCGGACCAGTAGTTTCTTAGATTAGCGCGTTCAAACAAACTAACAAACTCTTCAGCTTTATAATATTAAGTATAGATTGTATAAATCTTTTTTTTTTAGAATGTAGTATCTATTGACCATAGTTCTAGGATGCTAAATTATCTAATAAGATCTGAGGCCTTAGACAAAGTAACATTAGAAAAACGATAACGAAGTTCGAAAAGAATAAAATGTATGGGATTGACATAAGCCGTCGTCAATTATGTCACTCGTTATCGTTATCGCAAGTTGGTAGACAATGTTAAACGTCGTAACAAAATCATAAACTGTAAATTGGTTATCGAACACTTATGTCAAACTTATGTTATTTTATTATTGATATTGATTCGTTATCCGTGGGCGTGGGCCATGGAGGGCAACATTTTCACAATTTTTATGAGTTATAATGTGTATGAGGTCTATTTACATAGACATTAAATTTTATTTTTTTGGTCCGATTTGACACTTCTTGTCGAACTTTGTTGACACTTGACAGTTGTTGTCGTTGCACTGTCACGATCTTTGATTGATCATTGGCTAGAAAATTATTATCGTTATCTCAAAGACGATAACGAATTTCGGCTACAAAGCGATGTCACTTTGTCTTCAGGCCCTGGTCTAGCTCGTGGTCAGTTCGTTCGTCTTGGCGTCCATTAAGAGAGATTCAGCAATGAATGGAAAAAGGTTTTTTAATAATAATAATATCTATGGACTTTTACACCACGTCAATCTGGTCCCGTGGTAAGTTCTCGAAGAATTTGTGTTACGGGTACCAGACAATGGAAATATATTTAATACTTTTATACTGTATTAATTCAAGATTCAAGACCCAGGAACACAGAAAACTTTTTATTCGCTGACGGGATTTGCACCCGCTACTTCCGGCTTGAGCGTTAACGTTGAATGGTAATTATTATGATGATGGTGTAATAGTGTTGTAAAAAAGTAGTTTACTTTCATAAGTCGTGATTCTCATCCATCTCTATCTCAACTGTAAAATAATAATAAGGTTTCTCACATCAGCGAGATAAACGTAAAACAACAACGATACGTAAATGGAGAACTTGAGATCCAAGTTTCGCGACGGGTTCAACTTACAGAAAATGAGAAACGATCTCACCCCAACTTAGAATTGTTCCCGCAGATGCGAAAGCACGCTCCGACTGCTTGGACTTCGCTTCAGCTTCTAACTTATAAGTAAGATTTAACTAGTTTTTACCGCGGTTTGTCTTTACGGGCGACAATATTAATTTGATTTACCAAATTTTTATAATTTGGTATCTTAATGTATTCGCTATTTTAATGACAGACCTAAACAGAGATAGCGGGACGCCCTCGCCGCTTTAGAAAGACAGGCATGGGAAAATAAAGGCCTTTCCATACATTTTTACATTTTTTTCCTACCTGTTCTCAGCAGTGAAAAAAAAGTATGTACAAAAAAATGATAAAAAGCTTTTGTTTAGGGTGACTTTTAGTTCGTTCAATTTTACAGATCTATATTTTGATATTTTTATAATTGAAATCTTTCCTTCGATCAACTTCTCTTTATCACCATCAAATACTAGGAAAACACTTCTACCACCATATAAATTAGGTGGTTCTGTTGGAACAAAACACAGAACATTGGAACATCCAGATTTATTTTGTATATTTGTGTTTCCAGCAAATCTTTAGCTCTATCTAAAGATTTACTTTTGATCTTAATATAACATTAGCTTTATGCCAGTATTTATTTTGTGATGCCAGTGTAACATACTGTTATAATAATTAATGTGTGTATTTATACACAACATACACATTACCTAAATTGTGTATATAATGTATGGGATACATATTGAATAATTTCCATGACTATAATTAATCAATTCATGATACGCTATAGTTACGTCATCATCATCATCGCTATTATCATCACCATCAATAAACATTGTCACGCGCATCTCACTTGCCTAGTGGTTAAGGAAAAAATACTTAGAGGTCTCGGGCCAACATTGACCTGAAATTGACATTTTATCACAATTACCTCAATTATTACCTCGATGAATTTCGAGGAGAGACCTATGTATAGGGTCAAGAATAAGGTATGACAATATTTTGCAAGATACACTACGATACATAAAACTATTGCCGTACATTGAATGGGGCCATTTTATAAGGAGGGTACGAAAGGGACAAGGGGCGAGGATGGGAACCTCACCCCATTTTACTGTCCTGACGTTGGGACAGATTGTTCTGTGGTGCGGGATAACCCATCTATGGAGGTGGCGTTGGTCCCTTGGGGGACTAACTAGTCGTCGAGGTGCCCTGTTGCTCAAAAGATCCGTGGCACCTCACCAAAGGCGGCATTGGTAGCACTCGCCGAGTTTTAGTGGGTAGAGCTGCGTCCACTTACGGGTCCCACCTCGTCCCCAGCCTGGGGAGCCCCGCGTCCCCCGCGGGATGCCTGAGACCATTTCCCGGCGACCAGTTCATGGGCGACGTCGACCACTTACGATCAGGTGGTACGTTTGCCAGTTTGCCTATCCAGCTAACATAAAAAAAAAAAACATTAATCACACAAGACACTACGACATCCATTATTGGCCACAGATATATTTATACAGGGTGTACCACAAAAGGAGAAACCTCTTGGCAGCACTCTAGGTCATCATAACATGATTGATGGTCTATTTGTCCGTCACGCCGGTCTGGCACGGCACCAGGATTGCACAAGCCTCATTTTTGGCAAATTTTAAACAAAACACTTGATCACCGGTAACCATTAATATCGCTGATTATATTTGGTACGTTATTTAAATTATCTACGCTAATATTTAAATATTTGAAACTACACGTACGATTAAAAAAATCTTAAATAATAACGGAAACTTTTTCGGACGTTCATTTTTACAGTAAAGGCCTGTGCACACCACGTTTTTTAAACGCGCTGTTGATGCGCGTTTGTGACGATACAGTCGCGATACGCATGTGAGTCCGTCGCAGCCTGTAAACTTTTGCACACTTGTTTAAAAAAGCGGTGTGCACAGGCTCTGATAAGATAGAGTTTGTGAGTTTGGATACATGTGATAAACTTCGAAACTACTCATCACAATACTTATATAATAATGCTACATTATGGCTGCAGGCTGGGTGACATCATCATAATCAGCAGTCGACTGCTGAACATAGGCCTCCCACAATAAACGCCAAGACAGCCGATTCATTGCCACATTGTTACATAGGTTATATATATGATCATTATAGGTATCTTAATGATGTCGTATCTTATAGATCGTTGGTCTGATTAAACGCCGCAGTTCATATAAAGCCGATTTCAGAGCCATACCGATCGTCGATGCATGCGTCGGTCGCGCTTGTCTTTTGTATAGCTGTGAAAAGTGAAACCAGCCTTAAACGTCCACATCAAACGTCATATGACGGAGATGAGAAGCAGTCCAAGTGCTCAAGGCCTGACCGGGTCGGGTCCAAGAGAGAGAGAATCCATCACTTGCGTTCAATTGCACACACTACTTACATTGGAAGCCTTTCATTTACTTCATATGAAAACATTGTTTTCTAGTGTTAACACTTTCACTCATTACAATAACATAATACAAAAAATTGGTAGAAAATTATTTCTACCATTAAAAAAAAAATATATAAGTGTTAACCCTGTCTTGTAATTTAAAAATGATAAAATAAAGATTAATGAGGTTAAATAGTAAGAGATCCGTCTTTTCGATCATTAAAATGGTCGGCATTTAAACAGATACGGTTTGATAATAATGTGTTAACACAATATGAACGTTATAAAACATTTTTACAGCAAATATAATAACATAAGTTTAAGAACGTATCAAAGCTAATACTAATCCAACTTTGAAACAAGATTCAGAAACAATATATAGTTCAGAAGATTCGAACAAGCAAACTAACTAAATATAAACCTGTAAGAAATAACAAGAATAAAGTTCAGCCTACATTTGGTTAAAGCGACACATTGCATATTATTTCTGATATTATCATTGGCCCTTCAGCTGTTTACATTGAAGGAAACCTAACAAAATTATGATGAATTTGTATCATACACGAATATAATTTAGTTTACCTCTGTGGCTCAGTGGTAAGCGCGTTGGCGCTCAAGCCGGAGGTTGCTGGTTCGAATCCCGCAAGGGAACAAAAATATTTAATAGAATCAGGCGTTTTTAATTTATTTAAATTATAAACAATAATATTTTCTGTATTCCTGTGTCATGGATGTGTATTAAATATGTGTATTATATAATAAAAATCTTAAATGTATAGTATCAAAGTATTAAATATATTTCCGTTGTCTGGTACCCGTAACACAGGTTCTTCGAGAACTTACCACGGGACCAGATTGACGTGGTGTGAAACCGTCCAATAGATATTATTATTATTATATTATTATTATTATTTATACAGATAAATAAAATTGGAGTCTGTGAGGAGTGTTTGTAATATTAAAATAACCGCTTTTTATTAAATACATATAGATACACGGTACAAATGCCAAAATAGCATATTTAACCATTTTTGTCTGTTTGTCTGTCTGACTGTTTGTTCCAGCTAATCTCTGAAACGGCTGGGCCTATTTTTATGGGACTTTCACTGGCAGAAAGCTAATGTTATACGGAGTAACTTAGGGTATTAAAAATCATCTTAAATCCGGGTACGGCTGTAAACCTTAAGTTAACACGGGCGAAGCTGCGGGCAACAGCTAGTATACTATAAAATTTACAATCTTTTTATTTTAGAAATAATTAAAAATTTTCATTCATAGTGGTTGTAGCTTACAACTATCTTGGTTATGTCAAAAGAGTGACATCAACGCTTCAAGTAATTAATTCAGTCATGAACGCCTAAGATTAAACAACGCATTAAGGCACGGCTCCACCGGGCGCACGCAGAGTCTACGTCTAAAATGTTAATTGCAAGAAAATGTCGATTAAAGCATAGCGTGTCCGTGGTTTGCAGTGGAAACAATCATACATTTTCTTGCGAAGTGAAAGTTGACAGTGGAGCTGCGCCTTTATTCAGATAAGTCAACAGATGTGTACCTACTTCTTACTAGCGGCTACTTTTACTGATTGGAGAAATGCGCTTGGAGGCGCCCTGGTATACATGTGTACCACCAGGCACCTCTTCTGCCTAGCCTTTTCCCAACTATGCTGGGGTCGGCTTCCGGTCTAACCAGATGCTGGATACCAGTATTTTAAATAGAGCGACTGCCTATCTGACCTCCACAACCCAGTAACTGGGTACTACGACACCCCATGGTAAGACTCGTGAGACTTTCGGGCTTCTGACGACCCGTAACGACTATCAAAGATCCACGAACGTGCTTTTTCTGTCTCGGCATGTAAAGATGGTCACCCATCCATGGACCAACATGCTTCTCTAGAAACAACTTAACCAAAACAGGGATAGATAGGGCAGTGTAAAGACAAGAGACCTATCCTTCCAGTATATATAAGCATTGATATGTTGCTTAATCCTTTTTTTCTTTAACGCCGGAAAATGCTCTGAGACATCCCGCGGGGGAGTGGGTCTCCCCAGACGGGTATGGGACTCGCTGCACCCGAAAGGTGGTAAGGTGGACGCAGTTCTACCCACTAAAACCCGGCGAGTGCCACCAATGCCGCCCCTGGTGAGATGCCCCGTGTCTGTTGAGCAAACAGGGCACATCGACGGCTAGTCACTCCCTCAAAGGACAGACGCCACCTCCACAGAGGGGTTGTCCCGCACTGTAGTGCCCTGTAGAATAACCCCTCGGGATACTACAATGGAGTGAGGTTCTCGTCCTCACCCCTTGCCCCCTCGGCTCAATTTGCTTCGCCCAAGTTGCTGGGTTTACCCTAGGCTACTGAGCCCCACCGCGACGACAAGGCTTGAACCATGGTGGGGATGTTACTCAACCCTGTCACAGGCGCTAGTAAACAATTTAAAACTAACATATAAATGATCACAAAGTCTATGGGTGACGTTGACCGCTCTAATATAAACTTCACATCAAAGACATCTCGTGTAGATTGAAACCTTGCTGGGTTTATGTCCTATTTACAACAGTAACCTAATATCGATTCGGCGCCCTACTGCCCGACACCCTTTCATCAACGATAACTACCCTTAACACTTGGTATCTGGGTTCAAATTCGTATAATCTCTTGGTCGAACAGTTGAGACGAGTTTTACTTATAATACGAGATATATATTCTATCTGTTCGTTCTATTTTTCTTCGTCATCAAATATGTATCGAGTGGATTTGTCTGACGGTATTTTGGAAGTGTCGATGGAGGTCAGGGGAAAGGTTAACAAGGGCGAACAAAATTAATAGCCGTCTGCTCCAAATTTTTTGAAAAAGCTTGCTTATGATAAAAATGTTGCTCCATTCAACTTCAATTTAATTTTGTCAACGTAATATCCCTTTTCGATCACTCATTGGTTCAAGATATTTTCTTTCCTTATGATCCATATGAATGTAATACCAGGAATGTAAAATAGAATCCAAAATGGAAAGGAGTTATATCGAGGAATAGAGGGACATCACACCGATGTAAACTTTATTAATCTGTCAACATAAAATGTACGTTTTATTTTCTTTAAGCCGGGAAATGCTCCGAGGCATCCCGCGGGGGAGAGGGTCTCCCCACGTGGGTATGTGGGACTCGCTGCTCCCGAAAGCTGTAAGTGGACGCAATTCTACCCACTAAAACCCGGCGAGTGCCACCAATGCCGCCTTTGGTGAGGTGCCCCGGATCTAATAAGCAAACAGGGCACCTCGACGGCTAGTCAGTCCCCCCCAAGGAACCGACGCCACCCCCACAGAGGAGTTGTCCCGCACCACAGAACAACCCCTCCCAACGTCGGGATAGTACAATGGGGTGAGGTTCCCGTCCCGATGAAAAATTGCACATTTATGTGACATATTATTTTACTTAGGCATTTTATCATAAAATTTCGCTTATGTTTTTAATGAGAATACTGAATGTTTTTATACAGAACATTTTCCGTACAGCCACACAGTAACAGCGTTATCTCCACATAAAGAAAACCAATTATACACTCAAGCTATTGAATTTAATTACTTTCATTTTACCGCTTCCAGCGATTGCTTATCGGTACACCATCATTATCAACTTGTCCAAAAAAACAAAAAAAAAACAAAGACAAGAAAAAATAGCCAAAAACGAATAGTACCAACTATCTTTTACCCTATACCCCTCCCCCCAATGGGCCACTGGTAACTCACAAGCCGCACAAAACGCAGATGGCTCATTTACTGTACCGATTGAGCTTAAAGGCCAGGCCGAAAAGTCTAGCCCTTCCGAAAAAAAAGCACAAAACGCGACAGCATAGCTGTCACCATTGTGTTATGTCATATTAAAGGGACTCATTTGCCCATACTTTTCATGATATTTCTAACTAAAAGGTAAAACTCACCTCGAGTTTTACTCTTGAATTAGTAACGTCACAGTTGTTTGAGCATATACCAAAGTCTACATTACAGGTTGTTATAGGTCCAAGGCAAGATGTCACGGAATTGCAAGCCCGATTTGAAGGAGACAGAGTTCTTAACTTTACTCAACTTATTCATGAATAATAAAGTTACAAATATATATTAAAATTTCCTTTTTTTATATAAACATTACAATGAAATAAATGAAAATAAAAATATATATCCTGTCTTGTGTTTGCTGATACAATGCGCATTGCTTATGTTTGGGTTGATATAAATGGCAGCATTTATCTAAGTTACTGCGGTTTCCACACCCAAGACGTAATGTATAGCTCACCTACGCCGTGCCTTATATCTCACGGTTAAGGGAAAAATCATTAACACTCCGTCTGAGGGTTTCAATCGGACATAATTTTTCGTCGCATTTCACGGCTTTCAGAAAGCTTTTAGCATTTTAAGCTTTACAGTTGAATAAAATAATCTTTCCAGTATTTTCTTGAACGATTCTGTCGTGGAAAATTATTTTACAATATTCATATTTAAAAACGTAAGCTGGTGTAGAAATGCTTTTAAGAAATATTGTTTTTTGTCAATCTACTAATTTTTTTATCTTAATCTTAATATGTAATAATTATATTACAAAGTAGAGTTGGCCTTGTAATTTTTTAGTTTCTTAATTTTTTATATATAGCAATCTTATAAAATATAAAATAGTGAATAAGAAGACTTATAAATAAAATGTAAGAGAAATGTTCGCAATAAATACACAGAGTGATAAGGAAGAATGTGCTAAAGTTAATAATGGAATGCTACTTTTATTTGTGTGGTTCGAAGATACTCCCGATCTTATTATTTATTTTGCTTTATAAAATATTTATTAACATATCTTTTCTCCTCTAAGGATTCGCCGCTATATAGTGGTAAAATAAGTTGTTATTTTTTCACTAGATTAAATGGAATACGCCCTAAAGTCTGACGACCAGAAAGTCTTAAACACGGCCTTTTAAGAAGTTTGGTATCTTGTTATTTAACGTAATCTCTTCATATACAATTTCAACATAATTATCATGTATATGTTAGGTTTTTTTGATGATATTTTGATTATAATATGATAATATCAACCCTTATAAGTCCCAATGCTGCTGCGGACCTCTCAGCTCTCACTCAAGAGGACGAACCAATCCAAATCACCAAATCCAATGTTTTAATTTTTATAATAATGACATTAAGAAGAAACTGGCAAATTTCCAACTAACTCTTCAACTAAAGATCATACATACACAACAAGTAAAATTACTTATGAAATACGAATCCTCCGCCATTTATTATCACACCTATCGATAGTTTGTATTGTAATAGTCAATATTCATAAGCATTTTAAGCTTTAAAAATAGCAGGTTGTTCATGTAATATAACAAATCATATGAAATAAAGATTCAAGCCATGAAATATGTTATTACCCATGAAAAGGAAATGTTATTGCAAAATACTGAATTTAACAAGTGTGTATCGCGAATATAAAGTTTTCACAATATTCTTTATGTACGTTATTATTAAGTCATGGTATATTCTGTGTTATCAGTATCAGTGATACACAGTCAGTGTAGCGTAACAAAAATAACTAACATCTTATTGTCGTTAAAACAATCTATTTTTTTTATCAATAAATGTTTGTGCCACAGACTGTGCGCAGTCTACTAAAATAGAAACTAATTTTAACAAACAACTGCTATATATAGAACACGAAAGACAATTTTAGCACGTAGATAAAAATGTAATTTTGTTTTTCAATACCCCAATTCTGTTTCCCGATAATTATTTTGAAAATTTAGGCTTTTATAGGGATACAATTCTTAGGCCATTAAGATAATTTTAGATTAAACGTTGGTTGCTATTAGGCCTAATCTTTATTATTCTTTATCCGGCTCGAAGGACCACGATTTCAGACGTTATTCCCTACACATTTTATGGTCTTTTCGAGACTAACGATATTTTGAAGGTACTAAACCGCTTCAAATACCTTCCTGTGTACGGCTGGGTTTATTTTGTTACCAATTTACAGGACATTGGCGTGTCTGTTAAGCGTTCATTCACTCGTAGTTACTGTATTACATAAATATTATCTTTTGTTCGGCGTGATAAAAATAGCAATTTGCTTTGTGGATTGAGGAAAATAGTAAGCTTTATAACCTTGGTGGTCTTACCGATAAGTAAAGTGTAATCCTAGTTTATACGTAGAGTAAAATGATTTATGACATTTTAAATCTATAAACTATGGAAATTATAGATTTAATTGTGACGCTTGACTCAGTGTCAATTATTACAGCATTATACGTTGATAAAATGATTTTATTGAGTGTTTTATTGACACTGAGACTGGCGTTGTGTCAATACTCAACAAATAGATATCATATGCTTACTTTATAGTTTCTGAGTATAAGTGGTTATACATAAATAACGGAGATTTTTCTGGCTCACTTTTTTGGACGTCTTCTTGCAGTAAAAAAGGAGTTGAAAAACGTGTCGCAAATGAATTCACAGAAAATATTTAATTCCTCAATGAAATTCATTTTATGAGATAACGAGACAAACCTGTGACGTTAATCCTACAAATGTTCCTAAAACAAGTTTTCGATGAAGTTACTCGATTCGGTTTTCATACTCCATTTCGTTATCGCTATGCAAATTTGCCTGTTTAGACTTTCACACGTGTTTTTGGATGACTCTGATAGCGATGTGGGTTATCAATGTTTTGCAAGCGCATCCTGTATGATGCGAAAACATGCGTTACTTGAATAGCATTTAGAGCTAACTTCGCATGTATAATTTGGGGCCTTGTGTTCATTCTACGTTACCCGTATGTAGCGTGCGTCACAAAATTGGGAGTTTGTTCTCTACTCTCAAATTCGTTCTACTTACAATACGTTGAATTTTACCGTATAAATTAACAAGCGGATAGGGATAAATCATAAGCTTTTTTGAAATTCACAAATTCGTTTGTTTGAAAATAAAAATGGAACAATTTTCACAAAGAAGATGATCATAAAATGTCAATAAGACTAAAAACACCAGCGGCGTGTAATCACTTACACCACGAGTCCTATATAAATGGAACTTTGCTCTGATTTCCGAAATAACTTGTATAATTGTATCTAATTGAAGTTGGCTGTAAATCGCTTTGTAATTACGATTCTGTTACTTCAATTACCGCGATACGAGCGTACGCAATTTAAAAACCATTTGCAAAGAGGTTTTATTTGTTTTCTCTTTAAAACATATTTCACCGAATGACTTAATGGTGGACTGGATTATTTTTCGATTGTAATCATCATCATCAGTTTCTAAGTATACTGTGGTCAGTGATGTGACTTATTTTTGATCTTATAAAAAATTATATAGAGACCACATTATTAGGTCGTTGGCCTTTTTCGTGTTCAACTAGAAGTGTAATTTATTATATTACCATTTATTGGATTTTCTCTTAAGGCGAGTCACCGTAGGTGAAACGGGAAAAATTCTTCGCCAAATCATTTTTTTGCGATAATAACTATTAAAAATACACAAAAATATCAGATACACCTAAATATATTGTCTAAAGGATATGTGTAACCAATTAGGTTACACGATAAGATGCACTTTACTTGACCATAAAAAAGCGAAGCCAGCTACCCCACCAGTCCCTGACTCACCTTAAATTCATATGCTATTTTGTTGGTCTAGATATCTGCCTTTCTGAACGTAGAATATACTTTATTGGCCATTTCCTCATCGGCCCTCAGTTACTACGTATAATACCCACCTCATCACAGCTAGTTCAACGTGCTTGTCCTATCCCAACAAATAATTCGTCATAGTACTGTGAAGGTCGACTGTATCTTTATTTCCCGAGTTTGGTCTCCACTACAAAACCGTATAAGCTTAATAATTGCATATCATCATTTATCCGTCCACTGCTATACGTAGGCCTCTATCAATGAACGCGCAAATGACGAACTAGTAGACTTATAATGGTTTCATCATCATCATCATCATCAGCCCCTATCCATCCACTGCTAAACATAGGCCTACCACAAAGAACGCCAAGACGACCGATCCCTTGCCACTTGCATCCAACACGGACCGGCCGCTGTACGGAGATCGTCTTCTCATCTGGTTAATGGTCGACCAACACTATCGTCTCTACTATTAAATCTTATTGGTCCATCGACTATCCGTTCTCCTGAATGTGTGACCCGTCCACTGCCACTTCAAAGACCTTAATCTTCGCGTGATACAATGGTTTACTTATGATAAACTCCAATTCCATGCAACTTATGAGAAGGACAAGTATATTCATCTCCAAATCACATGAGATCTATAATTATATAGTATAGACAGAGATAGATTACAGCTGAGCCCTTATCGGATACATGATTGATGGGCGCCGGAATTATGCCGAGATTAGATTACTTGAACAATCTCCAAATTGCCACAGTTTGGTGTATCTTTGTGGTACATCTGCGAAAGTTTAATCATCTTCGGGTTTTTTTTTTCGAAGTTTTTTTTATTATTTTTTAAATAAAGACAAAAAAAAACTACGGAAATTGCTGTGCAAAGTAACTAGTTGTTGCTGTGTGGACTTATGATATGTCTTTCAACTAACATGTCAAAAAAAAACTAAAGCACATGGCGCATTTATGCTTATTTTAATAGAGTTTTATTGTCATAGTTTTTTATTAGTACTTTCCCACTATTTAATGTTATCTCACCTTGAGAAGTATATGAATGACACTCACTCAAATCAGCTCAGATCAGCAAGGGTTATGAGCTGTATTTTCTTATATTATATTGGCCCCTTTAAAACGTTTGCCCTTTCAAAAAATCATATACTGGCAGTCGTGCCACCAGATGGTAGGTAAGTGGTCGACGTCGCCCATGAACATAAACAAGTTTACCTAGAACGAGCCCAGGCAACTCATTTATGTGTTGCCTATCCTGAGACATAAGATGTTAAGTCTCGGTGCCAGTAATTACACTGCCTGTCTTGCCCTCCTATCCGAAACAGCAAAGATGTTTCACGGGAGAAACAAGGAGGATGTTGGTACCTATGTAACCGGGAGCGCGGCACAGCGCATCCCTCCCATCGGTAGATGTGTAGCTGTGCAGTGCGAACATCAAACAATATGGAAGGTTTTCTCAATATGTTCCTTACGTGTGTCCTTTCTCCTTACTTATCAACATTAACATATTCGGGCAAATAAATTTAAAATATTTTAATCATACAGTAAAGAAATAAATCAAGATAAAGTTGTTATAGCTTCTAATCTTTAAAATACAACAAGAACAAATGTAGTGTAGACGAGTCATAAAAGTCCAGGTAGGTCTCTTTCAACATCGTTGATTTTACGTGGGTGCGAGCGCCCTATAACCACCACGTCCTCCTGGCCCGGTAGTATGCATAAGCCATAAGGCAACCCCAACATTAAAAAAGGTCTATGGTAGGTACATGGGTGACATTCGTGGTCTACCACCATTTGAAGATTTTAAAATTTTGAAGCTTAAATTTTGTAACGTACTTGGTCTACGTAATAAAAAAAAACATCTATTTTTTACCCATTATAAAATACACATAAAGCTGGTCTATTTATATCAGATCGCAGTAAACCAAGGCGTTTCCCTATTAAAATAATTGGAGCATGTTATTTCAACGCTTCTGACGTACTCCAGGCTTACTAGCGCTTAGTGAGGCAGGTTTTTTTACTCGTAAAATATGAGATGAATTTCATTTTTACGTAAATTGAACTACGACAAGCACGCAGATTTTATGGCTTAGATTGGTGTTTGCACCCTAAAAATTATCCTGTTTATTTTTTTGGACAGTTTTAAACTCTACTACTTACTTGATCCGAATAGTTTTACTGTCTTTCGGATATAAGCACGAAGAGCAGGAAGTGTTATTCTACCTAATTCTTTCAATTGGCAATGCAATTACCACCTAAGCTTCAAAAAGATCTTAGTACTGCGTACTACCATAACGTGACAATCATAAAATAGTAAGTTGTTAATTTACTATCAGCAGTACAACTCTCCCCATCATGGTTCAGGCCTTGTCGTGGCGGTGGGGCTTAGTAGCCTAAGGTGTGCCCAGCACCTTGGGCGAAGCTAATTGAACCAAGGGGGCTCTTTGTACCCCTCTTATAAGAAGAGGGGACGGAAGAGCAGGGGGCAAGGGGTGAGGATGGGAACCTCACCCCATTGTACTGTCCCGACGTTGGGAGGGGTTGTTCTGTGGTGCGAGACAACTCCTCTGTGGAGGTGGCGTCGGTCCCTTCGGGGACTGACTAGCCGTCGAGGTGCCCTGTTTGTTTTCTAGATCCGGGGCACCTCACCAAAGGCGGCATTGGTGGCACTCGCCGGGTTTTAGTGGGTAGAGCTGCGTCCACTTACCAGCTTAATCGGGCGTAGCGAGTCCCACATACCCGCGTGGGGAGACCCGCTCCTCCGCGGGATGCCTCAGAGCATTTCCCGGCGTTAAAGAAAAAAAAAAAAAGAAAGCAGTACAACTCTGCTAATAACAAGACAAAATAATATAATTTGACTTACAATATAAAAACATATATTCGGAAGTGTTTACAACAAAAACCTGAAGGCTTTTGTACGGTAATTAATATCTCACGTCTTGGGTGTTATTTGAGCATAATGAATAATAATGAATGAATAATGAATATGTTGGGACAACTCACACACGGCCATCTGATCCCAAAATAAGCAGAGCCTGTTTTTATGGTAACCAGACAACTGATATATACTTATATATTATTATATACATACATATTATAGATAAATTACAGCCAAACACAGAACAAATGATCATGTTCATCACACAAACATTTCACATTTGTCGTCGGTGGGGATCGAACCCACGACCTTCTAGTTTAGCAGTCAGGGTCACTAACAACCAGGCCAGTCAAGGGCATATAAACATCTTCCCTATTTTGACCCACTTTACACCGCGAGGTATGACAAGATTAAAACCTTCAGGGTCTAGCCTTGACGAAACCAAATTAATTCTAATTTACCCTTAAAAGCGGCGAGATATAAATTTACGACCTCTTTGGAGGTTCTTATGGTGTTCGAGCTGAATTTATTCTTTGAAAACGTTTTTATATATAAAGGTCATTTGCGAGCTTAGTAATTTATAGTATTATCCCCAAATCACAGAAACATACGAGTATTATCACAGAGAAGAAATGAAATAAAAATTATGAAAAATATCCTCTAAAATCGTCATCTAATATGCCCCCAAAAAGTAAGCATTTCAGTTTGAAATTCACACATAGTGATTACATAATTTTGTTCCTTAGATTAATTTATATTAAATGAAGTAAAATTGTCATGTACATACAGCCTGGCCAGAAAAATAAAAACCCTCGCCATATTGAGGAAAATTTCGGAACCAATTTTTGTATAGATTATACTATGGGTTACCATAAAAAAGATACAGTGGCGACACCAATGCAGGGTTTATATATTTCTGGTCAGGCTTTATATGCATAATTGTAAGCTTTAGTGGTTTTGAATGCATATATTAATTGAGGTTATTGTATCTATAGGTATTTGTAAAGTAAATAAAAAAAATATTGAAAACTATGTATTTTCTTCGAGCTACCTGACACTTCTCGTGAATCCGGCACTGATATCATCCCTCAGGAATCGATCCCGCGACCCGATCTGACTTACGTGCATGACGTACGTTACATAACACGTAATTTACGGAACATGTAAGCCGACGGTTGACGTAAACAATATTTGTTAGCCCAAATAATTGAGCGTGTAAACGAAAATGAATGTAATTTACATTAAATCGGCCATGTTACGCAAGCCATACTTTATGGGACTGGAATTTGGGGGTAAACTTCTAGGATGGGATAGTACAAGATGTGTATATTTCCTACTCTTTCTGATTAAATTTGCAGCTTAAACTATCTTTCGGGCTCCCTGAGATCGTATCAACGAGTCATTTAGTGCCTAGCGGTAGTCAAAACGAAGGGTCAAACCCGAAAACAAGTTCCTGTCACTAGTATGTTTAGTACGAATATTGCTGACGCGATTGCAAATGGCTACCATTGATTTTTATTTAGAAAGTAGCACTGCAAATGAACTTAATATTAAATACTTACCAAATTTATTGAAACATAGAACATTTAGAAGATTCCGTACCTGTAAATAAAATAAAAACCATCATAAGTACTTTAAATACCAAAATGCATATTATTAATATTTTATATCTAATAAGTACTAACTATAAGTCTACGTAAGCAGTATTTCGGAAGCTCATCTCAATTTGACAATAACGTCAACTAATGCGTTGCTGAAACACTGCATGAGTCTTGGTATATTTCGGATCTTTTTAAGACGAGGCATTCGAATTTTTGGCACTGCACCTTTCGATATTATAAGCAAAGTAAGTTAATCTACTTGACTTAAATTTTAGTATGTTATTTTTTATCATACATTCTAACGAACTGGATAGGAGAACACGATTAGTAAAAATTTCCGCGACAGATTTTCATTCGAAAGAAGTGTTCATTTGTTTGCTAATTATTCCGGAACTATATGCGTTCATACTTCGAAATTTTCAGTAACGATAGTAATGCTACTTATCTAGCGAATTGGAAAAAATCATGTTATTTACTTGCGTAGTCTATTTTATCTGATTTATTTTATACTTTCGGGCCTTATGTCGCATACGCCTTTGTGTTCATTAGCGGCGCCACTGTCTTTCATCTCTTTTTTGCGCATGGAAATAAATTAAGCTATTTCATGGAAACTATGTGAAATGGGCGGAGCGAGCGTTGAAATTATTTTCGGGTGCCTCGTTTTAGCACATGTGTAATGTAGCTAAAGAAAAAAAGTTTCCAAAGTTACAAATAAGAGATAATACAACATACCAATGGGTATGTTGGCCATATTCGACAAAGATCTAATCTGATATCGAGATCGGGAAGAAACTGTTGATGATTTTTGAAGCGAAGTAGTGTTTTTGAGCATTATTAGTACTAATAATACTAATAATTGAGTTGATATTTTAACTTTAGAACACAAATTTATGGGGTATTAAAATAAACGTCATGAAAAAGAACCTTAAAATCGCACAATACAAGTATTATATCGGAGATATGCACAATAACGTCGCCAATCGCAATTGTTGACATTGGCTATTGTTTTTATTCCACATTATAAAAACATTCATTGTATCTGCCAGCTACGTAGGTACTGTTTCCCGTTGACCTACAAACCCAATTTTAATAGTCGCATATTAAATGCTTCTTGCACTACAGCTATAATATATTTAAGCCTAAACATATTTTTGTGTATTAATTTAAAGAATGTATAAAAAATTCTATGAAAATCTACATAAGATGATAAACGGTTAGAAATTGCAAAATCCCTTCCTCTAAGTTAATGTGTGATGGCATATGCATGCTTCTCGTCTTTATGCTTTTCCAATGCATAAGCGCATTTTTGGTTTCGCTTTGACGAGCGTGGAGATTATTTGAGAGCTACAAAAGAAAACTCTAGTCCTATAAGAATATAAACGGTTTTATTATTTTAATAATAATTTAATATTAGATATTTTTCTATAATCTGTTTATTCAATTTGTTAATCAAATTAAATTTGGCAGGGGTAGTAAACCTTTTTTTTTTTACGCTGGGAAATGCTCTGAGGCATCCCGCTGGGAAGGGGGGGATTTCTTAGGCGGGTATGTGGGACTCGCAGCGCCCGAAAGATGCTGAGGTGGACGCAGCTCTACCCACTAAAAACCGGCGAGTGCCACCAATGCCACTTTTGGTGAGGTGCCCCGGGCACCTAGACGGCTAGTTAGTCTTTCAAGGGACGGACACTACCTCCACAGGGGGGTCGTCCCGCACCACAGAACAACCCCTCCCAACGTCAGGACAGTGCAATAGGGTGAGGTTCCCATCCTCGCCCCTTGTCCCCCCTGCTCTTTTGTCCCCTCTTATTATGAGAAGGATACAAAGAGCAGCTCCCTCGGCTCAATTTGCTTCGCCCAAGGTAACCACCGCCACGAAAACGCTTGAACCTTGGTGTGGAGGAGTAGTAAACCTTTTTTAGTCCAATATAATAAAAACTGTCTACACTTATAAAATATACAGACGAGTACATCTTAACACGCTTATCTTAATCAAAATCTTGATAAGACTTTTCATCTCGTGAACTGATGGATATTTCGATACGATATTCGAAAACCATGAATATTTATTGGTATAAACTGGAGTATGCTATCGATTTTCATGACCCTCTTATTAAGGCAATTTTAGGCTATTAGCGCCGAAGCCGTAAGTGCTAACCATACACTGATGTTTGCTTGTCGTGAATGCTTCGTGTCGACATTCAGTCCTTATTTCTTAAGGTATGCCCGAATCGTGTTTGCTAACCTTAGCTTATGTAGTAACATTTTGACGTATATTTTGTGTTAAGTTAAGAGTTTGTTTGATAAAACCTTAATACGCAGGGATAAAATGTGCCTAGCAATAAAAATAATGAAATTTGTTATGTACATAATACATTTTACATTTATTTATATGTACAATGTTTGTTTCTTTGACGACATCTGTGGCTCAATGGTTAGCGCGTTGGCGCTCAAGCCGTAGCGGGTCGAATCCCGCCAGGGAACAAAAAGTTTTCTGTGATCCTGGGTCATGGATGTATATTATATAATAAAAATCTTAAATGTATAGTATAAAAGTATTATATATTTCCGTTGTCTGGTACCCGTAACACAAGTTCTTCGAGAACTTACCACGGGACCAGATTGACGTGGTGTAAAAGCGTCCAAAAAAATGTGATGTTTCAATTCCAGAAGACCTTTTAAAGTATCGGAGGAGAATTAGTTTCGTTTCATTACAGGTTTAATAATTCACATTATACCACGAAATATTTCGTATACAACGTTAATGCCAAATTATCATTTATATGGCGAAATGTATTCCGCATTGAAATACGGATACGAATTTTATTTTTCATTAAAAATCTACAATTGTAACACATGCTGCCGAGAGCGAGGGGTGGGATCTGGGCCGCTGACGTCAGGTTTATCAAGCCAGTGGGTCTGGGTCGTGAGGGTGGTATGGGGAAGTAACCCATCCGCCGTGTGACGTAGAGATCACAACCCTGTATACGCGAGTATTGACGTAGTCGCAAAACTAAACACCGTGCTATATGAATATTTTATTCGAAGGTCAATCTAAATTCTTCGTTAAAATTACTCATTACGTTAAAATATTTACATACGGGAAGTAATTTGTGTCTTTTTGAAATGTTATGAATCTTTGAGAAAAATAAAAATATCCTTGTTTTGCAGGAATATATTTTCAGATATATTGGAGCTAAGACAATTTTTACAAGGTAAGGAAAAAAACTAGCCTTTTATCGATATTAATGTTAGCAGAAGTAAGTTACTGTTTATTGTCGTCTAAGGGAATGAAATTAATACATTGGAGTCAAAGTCAGCAATGCCCGTTCGGCCATATTATCTTCTAAAACCAATTCATCATAAAACGAGGAAAATAGGAGGCTCGACAATATGCCCCCAATTTTTAAAAAGGTTGTCTTATCAAGGGTAAAGATTCCAGTGCCATAAGTAAGCAAAGAATTTGGCGATATTAGAAATCGTAAACGCGTTAGTATCTATATTTTGATAATTCCAATAATTTTTGGAATGCAAAAACGACATATTAAGGGAACATGAAACAAAATATTTTGGTCCATGGATTGCTGTAAATTCTTAAGAATTTAAAAATAATAAGAAAGTAAAATAACCCAAAGACCTTGACCTAGGTCGTGAGAGACCCCAGGCTATTCATTAGCACTCTCTTGCTACTGATCCCTCTAAGGTCTATGTAAGGTACATTTTTCGTGAAGGTCATTGAAATAATATTAATATTTGTTATTAAAAAGGGGTGGGCAAGAGAAAGTTTTTTCCTTACAAGACGATTATACAAAATGTTAAAATTTTAGATGGATCTTTTGCGACATATAGCATGTACTAAGCGATTTTTTGTAACTATTAAAAACAACACATGAGATCAACACTAGAAGACAAAAAACTTACACAAGAGCCGGACGACACTAGAGTATATACCATATTGTATATCAAGTAATGTATTATATTATAGATAAGTCCGAAACAGATAAAACCAATTATTCCTGAGTTCTTATAACTTTCCTCTAATGTGGTGGCGTCTTGGATACACCTACTTGTGTGCTACTGTTGTGTGTAATAGTGAGCTAACATTATTGATTGAGGCACCGCTTACGTCAATGGGACACGAATCAAAATGTACGTATAATGAATTATTATTGTATTTGATTGATTTTTTATATTACCTATTTACTTAAGAATAGAGTTCAAACACACGTTTCTGTCTTTGAAGACATCTGTTAAATAAGTTAACTTTAAAAAAAGAACTAAAAAATTTTTCTACATTATCTGAATTCACCTTAAGAGAAATTATATTTTTATCACACGGGATTTCAGTAACTCTATGCCTAAGTGTGAGGCATCTTTTCTAAATTTTTTATTGATATAATTCTTTTATTTCTGGCTCACTGAAATAGACTAAAGAGGTGGCCTAAAGTCCACCACTCATTTCAAGTTAACGAAACGACTTCTATTTAAAAGTTTTAACGAAATATAGAAGTGTAATATTTATTTAAATTTGACAATTTTTTTAACTTTCAACTAACTATGTAATTCTAATACCAGTAAATTATTTTATCGCTCTACAGTAAGAGATTCCTAAAACGTTAGAATACAAATATTTTTATCCGAGAACAACTTTTTTTTTTCACGTCAAGGCCATGTACCATGACCTTGATGTGGCGGCCAAACCATCCGAGAACAACTAGTCAATGTTTCATAATGTATCTACCTATCTATTAATAATAATGAGCTTATAGAACCAAATACGGGGCAACCCCCCACTTTATAAACCAAAAGTGAGCAGAATGGGCTCACACTAATCCGATGTAGCATTAGGGCCTTCGGGCCGTTAGCATAGATCCATCCGAAAAATCGAACCAAATAAGAAAAGCAAGTTTACCACTCACCGCTAAAAGGTACATAACAAAGTGAATAATAAAACTTTCAAAGGTAGCAAACCTTATAAAGGGTAAAAATCAATTTTATTTGAAAGGGCTAATGGGTTCGGGAAGGGTTTACTGAAACCCCGACGTTTAAGTGGGCCGCCCCAAAGGTAATTCAATGTCCACATATTTGACAACTGTTTTCTTCAAAAGATTTTTCTGATACGAAATAGGAATATTACAAATACTTCTTATTACAGCTCCAAATCAGCGTGAATTTATTATACTTACTTGGAATAAAAAAAAGTACTACAGGAATAGTACCTATAATAGGTACTATAAGTAAGGCAGTGCTGAGATATATCCTATATAGAGAAGAGATACCTTCTTTACGATATACCACTTATATCTATTTAATTTAAATCATAATATACATAGAAAATATAAATACGTAACGCAAAATATCATTAAACATTTTGATGAAATAATTATTTATTACAGGGAAAAGTTTTACAAAAATAAATATCTTGTAAGAAAATCGCTATATACAAAATGATCAAACATACCTTTAAATAATTTAACAGTCTTAAGTTCTTTGCGGTTTATGAAAATGAAAACAATTTTTTGATAAGCCCAACTTAACAACTTAACTTAAAAACTTTGTAAGCTGATTTTTTTTACCAGGAGTTCATAAATTAGTGTGTGAAAAACAAACCACGTATGTTGGGCATTCCTGTTGGACGCAAAGGGTGGAAGATCGATATCGTACCGAGGCTCCGAGTGGTTACACTGTGGGAGCTAGATCAAACGTTTAGCTTGTTCAAATATCGTAAGCCGATCAGATTCGTTTTACGTTTCTCTATATAACAAGAAAATATTTGAGTAAATTGTGTTGTAATAAATAGTCCGACGATGTTGATATTATGGATATTAGTGGAGAAGGGATATCTTTATCATTTATTGATAAGTAGTCAAATAATTTACTTAGTAAATTTAAATGATAGAGTTCTAAAATCAATGAAGTTTTTTGATCACTATAATTAAGATGATAACACTAAATATAAGTAATATATTTAGACAATATAAATACTAGTTTAATAATGATTACCAAAATATATCTCATCTTGCAAAATATTAAAATAATAGCTAGTATTATTTTGTTATGAAATGTCTCTTTTGTGGTCTGTTCTATTAAAAGATCGATCCAATAATAATATTATATAATAATATCAACCCTTATATGTCCCACTGCTGGGCACGGGTCTCCTACTCGAAATCAGGCGAGGAGAGTGTTGCGCCATAGTTCACCGATGCGCTGGCGCAATGTGGTTCGGTCACCTTGAAAACTTTTTAATCTCATCTGGCATGAAGGTTTCCTCACGATGTTTCCTTCACCGGTGAGCAAGCGATAGTTTCATATTCAGGTGCACGTGGAATTTTAGAAAAACCGATTTTTAGGCATCACAGGCAGTCGGGATCGAACCCGGAGCTCTCGGCTCTCACGCAAAGGCCGAGCTCATACCCACTAGGCCATTGTCGCTCACTGGCCGATCCAATACATTTATATATTTACTATATACCCCAGTCTAAAAAACCGTACATAATGTTTCGTTATTATCTACGTTTTTTCGATACAATTTATGTCAGAGGGAAGATATATTGCGCGATAAAAGGCGACATTCCCGCGAAACTGGGACGAACTCTGTCCATCTATAATGATTAATGTTGCCCGTTTATTCCGCGGGTCCCGGGACAAGAAAAAGTTGATTGATGCGGGAACGCAGGACACCCGTTATATTTACCCGCGTCCCGCATCTCCTCCATCCCTAGTTTGATGGATAGGGTATATTACTGTTATGTGAATTCTTACGTTACTTTGGGATAAGTTTACCTGTATGTGAAAGATATTTTTGGGTTAAAAATATTAGCAAATTCTTGGACTCGTCCTTGGTTTGCAAATCTTGGTCTATCGTAGACAGTAGACCTTTATTGAGTAGATTTAATCAGATGATTTAACCGGTGGGAGGGAAGCGCTGTGCCGCGCTCCCGGCTGCATGGGTACCACCATCTTGTTACCGGTGGGAGGGAAGCGCTGTGCCGCGCTCCCGGCTGCATGGGTACCACCATCTTGTTACCGGTGGGAGGGAAGCGCTGTGCCGCGCTCCCGGTTGCATGGTTACCACCATCTTGCTTGTTTCTCCCGTCAAACAGCTTTGCTGTGTTTCGGAGAGAAGGGCAAGACAGGGAGTGTAATTACTGGCACCGAGACTTAACATCTTATGTCTCAGGATAGGCAACACATAAATGAGTTGCCTGGGCTCGTTCCAGGTAAACTAGTTTATGTTCATGGGCGATGTCGACCACTTGCCATCAGGTGGCACGTTTGCCAGTTTGCCTATCCAACTAGCATAAAAAAAAATGTCGACGGAGAGATATTACTTTCTAGAATATTATAAGATTACACGTATTAACTTAATAATTTCTTAGAGTTTCAGACATTAACCCACAAAGAAAATTCTCGTTATTATTTTTCCATAATTGTATGTTTACCGAGTAAAAATTAAAAATTCTCGAAAATACATTCTGCGTCTTGGTAAACAAGATAAACTTATATTGTAAAAATATAATGAGCGTTTAAAATTAGTGTTGAATTGTAAAAAAAACATAAAACGAGTCCATGACATTATAAAGGTCGGCTGAACTGAAAGGCGTGAAGACAAAAGCATGACTTGTACACATTTTAAATCTGTGCCGGAGCGATGCGACACGCAACTAGTGACGTCACAAGGTCGCACGGAACCACATACTATACTATACAGATAAATTAAATTGGAGTGTCGGTTTGTAATATTAAAATAATCGCTTTTTATTAAATGCATATAGATGTATACACGGCACAAATAGCAAAATACATCTATACATCTGTATATATGTATTATTATGGTATTTACATACAGATAAATAAAATTGGAGTGTCTGTTTGTAATATTAAAATAACACCTTTTCACTAAATGCATATAGATGTATGCATACACCAAAATAGCATTTTTTACAATTTTTGTCTGTCTTTCTGTCTGTTTGTTCCGGCTAATCTCTGAAACAGCTGGGCCGATTTTGACGGGACTATCACTGACAGATAGCTTATGTTATAAGGTGTAACTTAGGGTATAAAAATAATCATTATCAATCCGCATACGGTTGTAAATCTAAGTTAACGCGGGCGAAGCTGCGGGCAACGGCTAGTACACAATACAATTTTTTTCTGTCTATCTGTTTGTTCCGGCTAATTTCTGAAAAAATGATTTAGATAGGACTTTCACAGACAGAAAGCTGATGTTATAAGGAGTAACTTAGGCTATAAAAATAATCATCATCAATCCGGGTACGATTGTAAATCTAAGTTAACACGGGCGAAGCTGCGGGCAACAGCTATTCTATCCATAAATCTATTTGATAAAAAAAGTAAATTTTCAGCCTAGTTTCAATGATTCGTTGAATTTAGAATTTCTAGTCTCTTTGTGAAAAGCATTTTGTAAAATTTCATGATAAGTGCTCTCTTTTATGACTGCTTAATTACATTACTTCTAAATTTTTTGAATATTGTTTGTCCTTTTAAAACCAAAAAATGGGTTGATTGATCTTGATGAATTTCGGAATATTTCAAGAACATGTAATTGAACAATATAATCATTAATTATGAATTGTCCAGTGTTTGTATATCTACGACAAAAACCACAATATATTATTACATTAATCATCTGGTGTAGAATTTCATTATCAAAGATCGTAAGAATGCAATTATTATTAATCAGATAAAACAATCCCTACATCATTCCATATAAGGACGTTTCACACATCCATTGTTCATTGTAGTCGGTAATCATTAATGAAAGAATACGTTTAGAATACTTTAATACCGTATACTTTATTCAAGTAATACTAATGCCAGAGTGACCGCGAAATAATCGTGCCCTCGATGCCCACGAAAAACGGCCATCACTTATAGTCTCACTAAAATAACCGAGATATAAATACAATGTATTTATAAATTCTAAACAAAATGAATAGTGTACTTTATTTATTATCTTCTGTATGTGTGTATGTCACTGAACTCCTAAGCGACTGGACCGATCTTGATGACTTTTTTTGTGCGTGTTCAAGTGGATTCGAGAATGGTTTAGATTCACAAAAAAATATTTTGTACAGGACAACGTCTGTTGGTGCCTAGTGTTTTTATAAAATTTTACAAGCACGTTAGACAAACAACCAGACAAGAGGATATGTTTCTACGACACATATTGTGTGTGTTTAGATTAAGGAGAGTCAACGAACAATAGACAATATGAGTACAGCACATCTATATTGACTATAAAGTATGCATGTACGAATCGGTGGGAGGGTTCTATGATCTATCTTGCCTACTTCTTCCAAGAAACAGCTTTGCTCAGGGCCTTCTTTTCCACTGGGCACTCTGGGCACGTGCCCAGGGTCCCATGATCCATGGGGCCCCATTATTTCTATCAGAATATCATTGAGTGATATTACAAAAATGATTTCCGATTAGAATACCTAGTACTGCTATTACTTGATTTATTCTCCTCCAATCATAAAATCAGGCTCACAGATTTTAAAATTGTTGTATTCGTCGGGGCCCCATTATCCTACTGACCAGGGCCCCCAACAGGTTCAAGGGGGCATAGGCTTTGCTGTGTTCAGGAAAGATGGGCAAGACAGGCAGTGTAATTACTGGCACCGAGACTTAACATGTTACGTCTCGGCATAACACGTGAATGAATTGCGTGGGCTAGTTCCAGCCTCCAGGTTTATGCTTAGAAGCGACCATATTATAATAGTTCTTTATTTAAAATGATAAGTCATATTCTAATAGTTTCAGTAGACGTTTACTTAATTAATAGTTATACAACAATTCCACCATGATTAATCATCCTCGCTCGTATTACCTAATAATAGACACAGAAAGTGCGAACTCATAGCGTGATGTTGAATTTTTTACTTGACTAGAAACCTTATTACAATAGAGCTGATCTCTATAATAACAATCAGACCTCCTTGATCAGAGTCTGGTCGATGCAGGTATTAATTTACATTTTTTTTTATGTTAGTTGGATAGGCAAACAGGCAAACGTGCCACCTGATGGAAAGTGGTCGACGTCGCCTATGAACATAAACTAGTTTACCTGGAACGAGCCCAGGCAACTCATTTATGTGTTGCCTATCCTGAGACACAAGATGTTAAGTCTCGGTGCCAGTAATTACACTACCTGTCTTGCCCTTCTCTCCGAAACACAGCAAAGCTGTTTCACGTTACATGAAGGCCCAGGTTCAATCCTGACGTTTTTCAATGTCAACATGTCAATGTTACTTGCTCCCAGTGAAGTAAATCTACATTTCTAACAAGATTAGAAGCCTTTGACGGCTGAGATTTGTGAACACATAACAAACAAGTGTATATGAGAAATGGCTTATTGCTTTTGAGGAGAAACTCTCTGGGCAACCAACAATGGGCAAATAATACTAAAATTATAGATTGTACTTGTTTTGGTGGATGTTACATACAAATGTTTAAGCGGATAGCGGCGTTAACTTATAAAATAAACACCAAACAACGAGAGCAGCAAGTGAAATATAAACACTAATTTGAATATCTAATATAAAATTGTACTTACAAAGTTTTACGCTATTAATGTGTTGTTTATAGAGTTTTTTGATTATCGTTTTTTATAGAGGAAAACGATATCACTCGCTTTACATAGATAAGAATTAAGTCAAAAATCAGGAATGATAAAGCCACCAGCACTTATTTATTAATCGGTAGTTTCTAGTCAGAAGTATTACTGCACTGTCATTGTACTGCCATTTTAACAATGGACTTAATTTCTTTAAAAACGGTGTCATCGGTGACAACTAAATTAAAAAGGTTTAATATATGCCACAGACCAAACTCTACATGCTGCAAAAAAATGACTGAAATTTACTATTACGTCGTCGTCGCCGATCGTGTAATATGCTATTTGAAATACCAAGAATTAATAGTATACAATATTAATATTATACTGAATTTCTGGATGAGCGGATGGCCTTTAAGGTCAAGAGTTCTCAAGTGGAGACCACTTATTCGAAGGAACAGGAATACCACAGTGTAGATAGATCTCCAAGGTGGACTATCTTGTATTCGCGGGAAGTCATATGCAGATTGCATTCCTGGTCCTGTGGTTTGCATAACCATATCTATATGTATTATTGTGAAGAACCTTCTAGAAATCTTAGTCCAAAAGAATCTTTCGTACCGATGAGTGAACAATTTGTTTGCAGATTTTGATTACAAATTGCCGGATAGAATTAAAAATAGCTCTAATTCCTTCCGTTAAAGCATTAGATTAGAAAACTTCCTTAGCCTTAACCTTTACACGTGCAATTAAATAAAGCTCAAAGGTCAGGGTAAGGTCACATTTGATTATACCGTACAAAATACCCTAGGTATTATGAAATTGCAGGTTATACAATACACATAATATGTCTAAACGACGCGAATTAAAACTAATGATATGTCATTGAAACTGCAGCGTCCTTTGGACAGAAAGAGATGGGAAGAACGTTCGGTCAATGTAATAGAAGGTATTTGAATATAATATTTTGTGGCGAATCACGTGTTTTAGAAAAGTTAGAGTGTGCAAGAGGTGACGCGAAGTCTCTGGGATTTTGATAAGAAAATACGAGAATTAGGTTTAGTAGCTTTAGCAGAGATCCAGCTTTGGAAAATATAGATTGATGAAATTGAAAGAGTTATCAGTCTACAAAGCGGTATGAGTCTACAAAGAGGTATGAGTCTACAAAGAAGTATCAGTCAACAAAGAGGCAGGTATCATCTACAATGGGGTTTTAACTGGGTCCAGCTAGACACGACGTCGTCGGGGACTGCTAAAAGTATCGAATCAAACGAACAGCCGAGCAGTCCCCCTTTAGAGGAGGAGTCTGGCCTTTTCGCCGGGGCCAGCCTGTCGCCGAGGGTCCTGCGTTGCCTGCATGATCCGGGACTCTCATAAAAGAAGGCTGAGGGCACTTGCAGCGGTTTTAGTGGGTAACGCATCTCCAAGTGCGAACCCCACACACGGCTAGGTTTTTAAACTCACCCCGGTTTGGTCTGCAAATTTCCGCTGCAGAACAAAAAAAAAAAAAAAAGGTATCATCTACAAAGTCGAAGCTTATCGATTGTAGTCAATACAGCATTTTTCAGTAAAATTATAATGTAAGAATATTACAACTAAAACCTACAATAATTACCATTACAAATGCTGTTTTATAAACGTTTACATGTGCAGAGAAGTTGTAGTTGTCATGTCATAAAAATTGTGAATTTTTCACACGAGACCAATCACCAGTCAAAATTGTACTACAATTAAAAAATAAAAGTAAATTTATAATCAAAATTTTCGTTTAATAAAACAGTTTTCCCAAAGAGTTTTCCAGTTTCCGTTCAGTTTCAAAATTGTCAGCTGTAAAAATAAAAACTTTATTAAATAGAAAAATGTAAAATTGTAGACAATTTGACAATTTTGACATTTTTCCACCATAGTAACTTTGCAAGTTGTATTTTTTACATAAAGTTAATATAATATATATTAACTTTATGTTTATAATATATATATATATATATATATAAATATATATAGATATAATATGATTTTTTATTAAACAAAAACTTGTAACTTTGAAACTTGTAACGTATAAACAGGTTCCTGGCCATAATATATAAACAGATGGCCACGTAACATGACAATTATAATCATTAACTAATATTGGCTGTTCCAACAGCTTCACTTTTACACTTTTGAATGTATAATCAAGTAAACACTTCATATTTTGATAACATTGTTGAAAGTTTGGAACAAGTTTGAAATATCGGTAAAATGTTTGAAGGTAGGCATACCGCGTTTACGTTTAGTTTTACGTAACCGCGCTACGCGACGTTCGCTTACCACTCATATCCTATTAATATAATATACGTAATGTAAACTTTGTAAGTTTGTTTATTACTTTGTTACTCAATAACGCGTAAACGGCTCTATGGATTTGCACGTTTGTCATAGGACCAAATACCAATTTAAATACTTTTTATATTATTAATATTTTTGAAACGTTTGTTTGAGTGCTTATCTTCGGAACTACTTCGAAAAAATATGTTTGCATTTAAATGCCCTATTATTGAGTGAAGTTATAGGATATTTAATTTAGACGAAACTCTTCTTGTGTCCGGTCCAGTTGCATGCGAGCGGCGGCGGATCTTCCGCCGTTTTGGCATTCATTGAAACAAGCTTATGTCCAGTGGAAGAAAAAGGTTGCTAATGATGATAAAATAAATAAATGGCACATAGAAGTGGAAATAGTATACTGTCGACCCCAAATACTGAGTCAAGATGATGATGCTTATGAAACAAAAATCGTTAGTCCAAAACGTAAATGATTTGACCTCAAGGTGTATTGGATGGTAAAAAGTATGTGATCGCCTCGCAAGGTCGCGTCGGTCTGTCGCACGTCCGACGCCTGTGGCCAATGTCACGGTCCCATTCATTGTTGGCAGTGGGGATTGAAATCCCGTGATCATGTCTGTATTTTTGGCTCTCTACGCCCTTTTTGAATATTGGCCAGCATTTTAGAAAATGATTTAATGATTGAAAAGCCTTCTTCCCAGTAAATACTTGGATGGCGCATTGTTTACAGACGTAAGTACCTAATGACTAATGACCGGTGGGAGGGATGCGCTGTGCCACCCTCTCGGCTGCATGAGTACCACCATCTTGCTTATTTCTCCCAAACAGCTTGCGGTGTTTCGGAGAGAAGGGCAAGACAGACAGTGTAATTACTGGCACCGAGACTTAGCATCTTATGTCTCAGGATAGGCATAAATGGGCTAGTTGATTGGGCTAGTTCCAGGTAAACTAGTTTATGTTCATGGGCGTCGTCGACCTAAAACGTCTGCCAGTTTGCCATTCTTACAAAAACAAAAAAACAAAAGTAATTTTGTAACTAATTTTCTATATTAGTCCATACGCTGTAAGTATATAATTTTATATTTTTACTATAAAAATACATTATAAATTAATTGATATAATTAGATATATTCTGTGAAGAAATACTTGCTCGTTAAAATTATAGTAATTTTTATTTAATTAAGGGAGAATGCTCTGCCTTAGGCAATTTTGTCTTTCTACTTTAATGTTTATTTCAACTGTATAATATATATCTATGATTTTCATTAAATTGTGATATTTAATTTTGCTTAATATGATATATAAAAGACTTGTATTAATTTTACGATTTGCGATTAAATACTTCACCTTAGTAAACAGTTACAATACTTCTTTGAAAGTAAAAATTATGAACAATTTCTATTCCAATCTGAAATTTCTGGAATTGTATTTTTTAGAACATTCTAAACATAGCAAATATATGTTTTTTACACAAAATTTGCTCTTTAGAAATTGAGACATAATCAATCTCTATTCTAATCTCATAAATTTAGAACTTATTTACTTTCACACGACTTACACCTCGTTTTTTTCGCATTCTCAAAACGAGCGATTTAGTTGTTTTTCAATTAAGAAAATATTTTAATTTGTTTCCGTGTCGTGTTGAGTGCAGATGTGTTAAATAGATTACAACCGAAGGTTAAAGTCATTATACCTCACGTGTTTATGTTGTAACATGTATTAACTGAGTCGTCACAAACTCTACGATGGATATACCATGAATGCAATGGTCCACGTCCCCTTCATATCCATTTTATTATCTATGTATGTAATTCGACTGTATGTTTTCTATACTAATATTATGAAGAGGAAAGATTTGATTTTTTTTATTGTCATGGTTAATTCTAAAACTATTGACCGATTTAAAAATTCTTTCACCATTATAATAATCTGGTGACAGTGAGAGACGTGAGCTATAAAAATAATCATCATCAATCCGAATACAGCTGTAAATCTAAGTTATCGAAGGTGAAGCTTGAAATAAACAAGCTTAATATTAATAAGTCAACATCACCCATGAAAAAAAAAACTATATACCATACATTAAATGTCCAATATAATATAATATTTGGTGGACTTTTTGAGGTAAGAAATATGTTTTTCTATTTGTCCCGTACGTTGACGTACGATTGAACATTTTTAGTATTTTCGAAAAATATGACCTTTCTAACTCGCAGTAGTGACGTTGAAGGACTTCTTCGTCAGAAGTGCAATGCTGGCCCTCATTTGTTGCACATTTTAAGATATTGTAATCACCAACTGTATAGTAATGGCGAAGGTAATCTTTATGTATCAGCAGATACACATAAAGCTCAAGAAAAGCTGTCTATACAATAGGGCTATGTCCAAGTCTAGGGTCCTTTTACTACTTAATTGCTTATTAATAATGATGACAACAAAAGTAAAAGAAAGAAAACAGAATATTACTATCAATATTACAATTTTTTTTATAGAAGAACGGGCAAACGTACAGTCGGTTCACCTGGCAGAATAAGCGACAAGGACATCTGCTAAACCAGAGGATTAGCAAGTGTGTTTCAGCTTGCTCATTTCTCGAAGGTCCCTAAGTCGTATCGGTTCGGAAATACAGAAACGTCGTTTTCTCCAGTGATAAACCTATAAGTTCTATCATCCAGGGTCTTTAGTATTAGAAAGTCATAATGACATGCCAAGACGGATGCACTTGAGGCCACATGGTAATCATTCAATATCCTCGTTATGTCACCGACTGGTTCCATCTGACCGCGCTTGACAATGACTAGTTACACCTAGACATTAATTGTACCATTATAACATGATCAGTTCATCATCGCCTTATTATAATATCCGTGTTGTTATCCGGCCCCTGTTAGAATGCTGAAGTAACTGACTGCGTCAAAGGCGTAATGAATGATATAATTAGATTCTACTGAACTCTAATTACTGGACCATTTTTTTTGCTATCGCAGGAAAATGCTTTTTTACGCATGTAGCTAGGATTTTGGGTAGATACTGACCCTATGTGGGACTCGCACCTGGGATTACCCTACCTAACTTAAACCACTGCGAGCACTTTCAGCCGTTTTTTGAGGGTCCCGGATCTGCAGGCGACAGGATCACCTCAGCGACAGGCTGGCCCCAGCGAAGGCCAGACAATTCCTCGTAAGCGGGGACTGCCCGACCGCTACTAAGCAGTCCTCGAGACGTCGTGCCATACTGGGCCCGGGTTCCCATCCTGAAGCCTGACACGAACACAGGAGCGTTACTGGAGGTGCATTAAATAGCGGCCTCCTACGCACCCCCGTTCGTCGCCCACGCCACATCGGCAGCCTCCTCTCTCACCCGCTCGTCGGCCTCCTTCTGGGCCATCCAACTGGACCACTGCCACTCACATCCAGACAACTTTTTTATAATTCTTCAAAATAGCTGCCGATCATCTTGATGATTCCGTTGAATTATCATCATCATCAGAACGTTAAGACGGCTGATCCCTCGCATATATCTCTAGCCTCCTTAAAACATAAGCTAGTGGTATTGAACATGACATTAGCACAGTAAACTCCATTGTGTTCAAATTGTTATACAACCTTCAATAGTGAGATAAGTTGAAGCGGACCTAAAGCCATTTAATAGTAATGAGATTATCTCAAAGCATGCAACGCATGCATGTATCATTTATACATCACTGTTACACGGGGGTCTTTCTGTCAGAGTTGTCTCAACAATCGGTACTGTACACGGCATGCGTTATGTTCGCAAGTGTAAAATAATGTGTGTCGCATGTAATATAGAATATAATTGACCATTCGTAGACATTAACTGTGCAAAAAGTATTTATAGTTAATATTTTATCTAGATTACGAAAAGGTTTATGGGTTTTTGACAAAATTTCTTTGGATTATAGCTCGGCAATCGGTTGCTATGTGATAACCAACTTCTATTATTGAGTAGCTTATTCGCTGTACATAAATTTTTTCCCAACAATAGCTTTCTGTGGGACATTTTACAAAATTGCTTATTTTAGTCACTGCTACACATGTCTCAACAACCATCTATTTTAAATTCACAAGCGAAGCTGCGGGCTACAGCTATGCAGTGGTCTAAACGCAGGAAGGCGCGTTTGAACACATGCCAGTTGTTTTCGGTAAATAGCATTCACGTTTTTTGGCATCGGAATGGCAGGCCAAATATTAAACGGTTATCTTAGTTACAGTTTGGGCTGTATACGCGTAAAATGTACACTCGACGACCAAATCTACTGTTTGATTTTACGAACAGCATTCACGACACAGATAATACACTAAAATATGGTATCACGAGGTCGGGATTCTATCAAGTGGACATCGTTTGATAAATCTATCGGCACTAGGTCATGAATGTGTTGGTAGATAATATGTACATACATACTAGCTTACCACTTGGTTAGGTAAAGGTGGTGTTTCATCATCATCATCAGCTTCTATACTTCCACTCCTGAACATAAGCCTCCTTCAATGAACGCCAAGACGGCCGATCCCTTGCCAAACAAACTTGATCCAAGTTTCTTATTGATTATTAATTTATATTTCAGTATATAATACTCTTCGATTTCTATTTTGAAGTAATAAGTATCAAGACGATAGAATCCATCTACTTTATTACTCCGCGAATCCTTCAGACGGATAGTGTTACTGTTAGGATATCTAGTCAGATGCGGTTTCATTTGAATGCATATCTGGATTTGGGAAGATACACCGTTGTTGATTTAACGGAAGAGATTTTTAGAGACCTCATTAATTTAACGACTAGCTCTCGCCCGCAGCTTCACCCGCGTTAACTTAGATTTACAGTCGTATACGGATTGATAACATATATAACTTTTATTGATAACTTATAACATCAGCTATCTATCTGTCAGTGAAAGTCCCATCTAAATCGGCCGTTTCAGAGATTAGCCGGAACAAACAGACAGACAGACAGACAAATATTGTGAAAAATGTTATTTTGGTATATTATGTAACGGTTATTTTAATATTATAAACAGACACTTCAATTTTATTTATCTGTATAGATATCAATTTCTATTGTTATGAGCAAAGTGCAAATCACTTTAACCTAGGTCTTAGACCCTAGTAAATTAATGTACTGAGTACATTAATCGTAAAAATTATCTGCCCATGGCAGGAATCAAATCCGCAGTCTATGCATGTGATATCCAGCTGACTAAACATTAAATTAGTCAATTGATACCCTTTTCCTTTATTTAGTACTAGCTGTTGCCTGCAGCTTTGCCCGCGTTATTCAACTCCTATATGTCACAGCGTAATGTTATATAGCGTATAGCCTTCCTCGATAAACGGGCTGTCTAAAACTGAATTTTTCAAATCGGACCAGTAGTTCCTGAGATTAGCGCGTTCAAACAAACAAACTCTTCAGCTTTATAGATTGTAGTGTATTAATATGCTAATAACTAATACCAATATATTTAGTAAATTTATTTTGGCTATTTTAATTCCCAACATGACGTTGGACTTGGTCCGTCTTCTCCCGTTTATAAATCGACAGAACAATTTGAGTTACCTTTTAGTACCTAAAATTTTTTAAGGTACAAGATCACGAATAAAAAGGAAATTAGATCAGACTTGAAACAAAGTTTCGACTTTATTAAAATTCTTTGTAATTTATTCCTGTTAATGTATTGGAGAGGAAAATTTTCCAGCTTTTTTATAGCATGGGAGGGCAAACGAAACGCCGAAGCCGTTTGGTGACTGACGACACCATACACATCCGTACCAGAGAACAAGCAGATGCTTGATGAAAACTCACAAACCACACGAAACGCGGCAGCATAACTGTCACTTGAAGCCGGTGTTATGTGAGCGAGAGTTACCACCCCAGTCGTGCCGACCCAATTTGGCTGCAAAGCAGCATGATACTACCTAGTACATCATTATCTACACTTTGTTGTCTCCAGATGGTCGCAATCTATTTGGAAACGACACGGTAGTCTATCAATGCAGATATCAATATTGGCAACACCAGATACTTAAAAATACCTAGGATTTTTCATTTGTATCATTTCTATGATGTATTTTAATTAACTTTGGTCAGTCAAGCATTTTAAAGTATTATTCTGTTTTTATTACCACTTTCTACCAATAATGCCATGATTGATGTTTTCCAAAAAGTATGCTTAACAGTTTAAATGGTTTTAATCTAGTACATCGCCCTGCTAATATTATAGTACACGACTTCCCCTTTATTAGTATGTACAATGACCGATCTTAACCTATTTAAAAAACTTAATTAGGTACGTCACTATGAACTTTCAAAAATAATTCCATTCAGCAAATAGTTGTATCGCGTGCTTATCTAGATCTGTGGTTTGTCGATATTTTGATCACGTCCCTTTTATATCATTATTGAAATGCCTTTTGTATGAGAATTAGTTATGCAACTCGCGTAATACGATTTTGATTATTGTCCGATTAACTAGATAAAGAATCGATATTGACCTTCGTGGGGACGTGATCGGAAAGGTCCTAGGACAATTTCGACTTTTTGGACGATTTTTCAAATATAATCTATAATAGAATTTATTTCAGTAATTTGAAGGGGTATGACTTGCAGTAAAACAGAGGCTGATAATTTATGAGGAAAAAGTGTCACGTTCCGCCAGAGCGACAAGCGATAGAGAGGCACGATCGGCCTAAGCGTTCGGCTTGTGTCGCATTATGACGTTATCACGTAAAATATCGTCCGTAAACCGACTTTACAGTTTTTTTCCCGCAGCCCGCTGTAATTTATTCTTTACAGCTAGACCAATACAATTAATTAGTGTTAATGTTATATTTTAATCTTATTATGAATACTTTTCTATAAATTTGTTATCATAGTCATAGTGTGACTATTAATTATATCAATACATCCTTGGAAAATAAATACGATTGTTTTTGCCTTTTGTCGTGACCTTCTAGTTTTTCCTAATCATGTAATTCAAGACACATTGCTATTCAGAAAACTTTTTCGATAAGATTCTTATACCAAAAGGTATTCGCAATTTTTCCATCCAAAAAAATGTGTAATGGAAAAATTTACTGTACAAATATTTTTTTATGTATATTTTAACTTTGACGTCAGTAATTACGTTTAACATTAACATACAAACTGACATACATTACCTCTTTATTATATTAATTGTATAAACGCAATAGCCCGAGTGAATAAATAAATTATAGTTCTGTTCTTGATGTAACTTTGAAGAATATTAGGTCAGAGGAAAAATGATATTTACCTCCAACTTTGTAATGGATATAAATATACCAGCTGTTTTTAAGGCTTTGCCGGCTCAATTCATCATCATCATCACCTGGTCCTATCGCAATGGCAACTAATATATGCTTGCTTAATCAAGGTCCTATGAAAATAATACGTAATATTTTAATAACACAAAACAAAAAGCAATGGAATATATTATTCTTATGATTTATGAATTTACTCAATGTATAAATAACCTTGTACGTTGAGATTTGTTATGGGAATCATTAAATATGTTTGAACATATAAATGGTTGGAGGCGCTTACTTCCAGGTTACCAAGGTATCGAGGCTTCCAGGTACCGAAGTTCAAGCCTTGTCGTGGCGGTGGGGCTCAGTAGCTTGAGGTGAATCCAGCACCTTGGGCAAAGCAGATTGAACCGACAGAGCAGCTCTTTGTACCCCTCTTATAAGAAGAGTTGACAAAAGAGCAGGGGGGACAAGGGGCGAGGATGGGAACCTCACCTCACTGCACTCTCCCGACGTTGGGAGGGGTTGTTCAGTGATGCGGGACGACCCCTTTGTTGTGTCAATCTCTTGAGGGACTGACTAGCCGTCGAAGCGCCCTGTTTGCTCAGTAGATCCGACCTCCTCCAAGGCAACTCACCAAAGGCGACATTAGCCGCACTCGTCGGGTTTTAGTGGGTAGAGCTGCGTCCACCTTACTATCTTTCGGGCGCAGCGAGTCCCACATACCGCTAATCCTCATAGAATCACTTTCTTGTTCGTATGTCTGCCAGTTTCCAAACCTATAGGGTAGTCCCAGTTCCCAGTGACATAACTCTCATTCTCGCATCTAACAAGGCCCAGCAAATGCGCGGAGATTGCCGTTCAATCTAGTTGAAGGAAAGTATAAACCTCACGTAATATTACAAAACGTATATAGAAGCCAATGTCACGACCATTATGTTAAGGAAAAAGTAAAAAGAGAGGAAAACGCTTCGATTGCGTGTGGTATAAGTAGGTCGGCGGAAAATAGAATTGATTAATTACGTTTATATATTGTATAGAATAGAAAAACTTTTGTCATTAGCTCAAAATGGTTTCTGATTTTATTTAATTGCAAATGACCTTAATATTCATTAGTGATAGTAACTTCAAAAATGTTATTTAAAACCAAATAAAGATTTAATTTTATTAAAATAAAGAAAATTCTAGTTTAAAAAGGGGTAGGAAAAGGCAGATAATGTTGCGATCTTACCCTTTATATATATAAAATTGCTAAATATTTTCACTCCGTTATCTATTACTTTATTTTTATTTATCTCAATATTATTTTGTATCCCTTATCCTAAGTTACTTATCCTAAAAAGGAGAAGATTCGACTCATGCCTCTGATTTTGCCATTAACTCTATCATCTGTAAGTAATTTTAGGTTGGCAGCCCTATTGTTTTGAAATTACTATATACAATAATAATATAATAATATCAACCCTTATATGTCCCACTGCTGGGCACGGGTCTCCTCCTTGAAATCAGACGAGGAGAGCCATAGTTCATCGATGCGGGTTGGTGAACTGCACACACCTTCATAGATTTTTAACCTCATCAGGCATGCAGGTTTCCACACGACGTTTCCTTTACCGGTGAGCAAGCAACGGTCTCATATTCAGGTGCAGATAGAAATTTAGAAAAACCCATTTCTAGGCATCACAGGGGTCAGGATCGAACCCGGAACTCTCCGCTTTCGCTCAAGAGACCGAGCCCATACCCATTATCCACTAGACCATCGTCGCTCGCTCACAAATTACTATATTTATTTTATTGCACAAAAAGAGAAAATTGTTCTCTTTCTTTTTTTAACATCAATGTCGTTCGCTGTTGAACCAAATCGCAGTCATGCGACATGAAGCACGTGATTGTGAGTTAATTTATAATAAGTGTCACATTGATTCCGCTGGCGTGTCTGATGCCAAGTGGTTACGGGCAAGTACCATCTTATAATGGCTGTCTAAGGAGTATGTCTATGTCTACATAGTGAAGAATTCTATTAAATCTAGGTTTAATTTGAACTTAGTTATCTTGAAGAAGATGAAAAAATATATGGCAAAAAACTTAAATCGATATCATCTATACTAATAATATAAAGCTAAAGAGTTTGTTTGTTTGAACGCGCTAATCTCAGAAACTACTGGTCCGATTTGAAAAAATCTTTCAGTGTTAGATAGCCCATTTATCGAGGAAGGCTATAGGATATATAACATCACGCTGTGACTAATAGAAGTTAAGTTAACGCGGGCAAATCTGCGTGCAACAGATAGTAGTTTATTATTGTGTTTCACTGATGATTTTGAAATTATATAATGTATTTCTTATAAACTAGACTATCATTATGTGCTCATATTATAAACCTAAGTTCACCTGAGTTAAATGATAGCTGAAAATCTGGTTACCATTTTATCTCCCGGAAAAAAAATAGGTTAAACATGTAGGTACAAGCATTAGTTAAATAAGAACAAATATAGTAATTTGATCTTTACGAAAATCTAAATAGAGTTAAACTTCGGTACATTTTTGTATGAAGATGTTGATTAGATAACGCAATATTTCTTAGCCTTAAACATTATTTTTGCTAAAAAAGTAAAAAGGAGTAGACAAAAGTTGTTACTTTTGTATATATTTTTAATACTGCCACGTAATTTTTTTGCAAATACAACTAATTATTATTTTTATTAGATGAAAAAGATTTATTTGAATCAAAAATTGTACATATCTCGTATAAAATAGAGATTGTTTATTAAAGATACATTTTAAAATTATTATGTTTGTTATGCTCATATTCTGTATGGTGGGATATATTCCCATAACTCAAGGCCTAGTCTCTACGAAACTATAGACTAAACCTATTGAGAGTTTCCAAACTTTGGCAACAATAATCATCATATTAAAATCTGACTACTCTCAATTCATATATTTTTATTAAAACTAGGTTCTAGAATATAACATAACATTTGTTTTGCATTTTAATTATTTATTTTCGGCATAGTAATGCTAATAAATTCTATGTAGGTAAATAAATAATGATTATATACTAGCTGATGTCCGCAACTTCGTCTGCGCAGGATAACACACAAACATCCACGCTTTCACATTTATAATATTAGTAAGAATATTTTGTTTTGATGACGTGATACTAACATCATGGCATGAGTTCTTGATTGGCAGCCACTGCCCTAGCCGGTGACCCCCCGTGGGAACTCGTGGCGGAGGTTCTTGCCGAGACGCACTCCTATGTCTCGGATAGGAGGTCTCTTGGTGAAAGCCTTACGCTGGACGGGATCCTTCGGGTTCGCCGACTAGGGCAAGAGGCGTTAATGCGAAGGTGGGGGGAGGAGCTGGCGCGACAGCCGTACGGCAAAAGTCTAACGGTTGCTCTGCGTCCGGTCCTTGAGCGGTGGATGCGCCGTAAGCGCAAACCCCTCACCTTCCGTCTGACACAGGTGCTCACTGGGCATGGTTGCTTTGGTGAGTACCTGTGCCGGACGGCCCGCAGGGAGTCGTTGACAGTGTGTCACGATTGTGGCGCGGCGGTGGACTCGGCCCAGCACACCCTTGAGGTGTGCCCGAGATGGGCGGCGCTGCGTCATGATCTGACATCGGTCATCGGAGGGGACTTGTCTCTGCCGAGTGTCATCATCGCGATGCTCGGTGACGACGAGTCCTGGACGGCGATGGTTTCCTTCTGCGAGGCAGTAATGTCCCAGAAGGAGGCCGACGAGCGGGTGAGAGAGGAGGCCGCCGACGAGGCCTCCCCCCGTGGGCGACGAACGGGGGTGCGCAGGAGGCGCTACTTAATGCGCCTCCAGTAACGCCCCTGTGCTCGTGTCGGGTTCAGGATGGGAACCTGGGCTCAGTATGACACGACGTCGCGGGGACTGCCCAAGCAGCCGGGCAGCCCCCCTTAAGAGGAGTAGTCTGGCCTTCGCCGGGGCCAGCCTGTCGCTGAGGTGATCCTGTTGAATACATGCGTAAAAAGCATTTCCCTGCAATAAAAAAAAAAAAAAAAAAATAGTTTTTGATTGATCATTTGGCAATTGGAACACTAGTTAAAGTTTGAAATATGTGGTGTAGCTATTTTAATTCTTACATACATCTTATCAGCACGAATATCAGTCTGGAGTAGTGGAAAAAAACACTCTTTACTGAAAATAGCATACGGTATTGTTGACGCGAATTTCACTCATTATAATGAAACAGTCCTTCTGTGACCATGGTTGCTGTAAAGTATCCGAAACTTAATAACAAGCGATAAAATCCGTAAAAGCTGTTATAACGATGTTATAAACAATATATAACATATAAAGTAAATCTTCTTCTTGGATCCTCTAACTCCTCGAGGAACATAGGGCCTCAACTACAGCTTTCCATTCCTTCCGATCGGCGGCGAGTGCCACTATATCCGGCCTGCTTTTCTCGAGAGAATCGGCTTCTTGGGCCACGGTCCTCCGCCAGGTAGACTTTGGGCGACCTCTCTGTCTTTTTCTCACGAGAGAGTAACATAGAACCTGTTTGATGAGACGAGAGTCTTCTTGTCGCAATGTGTTGCCATTTTTTTTTCTTTAACGCCGGGATTAAATGCTCTGAGGCATCCCACGGGGGAGTGGGTCTCCCCAAGCGGGTATGTGGGACTCGCTGCGCCTGACAACTGGTAAGTGGACGCAGCTCTACCCACTAAAACCCGGCGAGTGCTACCAATGCCGCACTTGGTGAGGTGCCCCGGATCTAGAAAACAAACGGGGCACCTCGACGGCTAGTCAGTCTCGCAAGGGTCCGACGCCACCTCCACAGAGGGGTTGTCCCGCACCAAAGAACAACCCCTCCCAACGTCGGTACAGTACAATGGGGTGAGGTTCCCATCCTCACCCCTTGCCCCCTGCTCTTCTGTCCCCTCTTCTTACAAGAGGGGTACAAAGAGCCCCCTCGGCCCAATTAGCTTCGCCCAAGGTGCACCGCTCACCCTAGGTTACTGAGCCCCACCGCCACGACGAGGCCTGAACCATGATGCCCCCCCTGTGTTGCCAATAGTAAATCTTTGTATATTAATGTTTGAAATATGCTCATATAAAATTAATATAGATCGCCGCGTCAAAGTCTTGGCACGTTTCCTACCATGATATATACCCACAGCCTAATCGTATAATCTGAGTATTATGTAAAGAAAGCCACATTCCAGTGTTAAAAGATTGGAGGGTTAAGTTATTGCCAACTAGGGCGTGAAAACGGGATTAACCATCAAAATGTATTTAACCCAATTCCCCCATAAATGCAAATATAGAAAAGACGTGATTTTTATTTTAAAACGTTATTTTAAATACATTAGAATTAATCTTGTTGAAAATGTATAATTAAGTTTAAGCTTCTTTGAAACGGAATACCTTTTCATTATGTAAATTCTTTTGTGTTTAATATAATTTCATGATACTCATTATACATAGAGGTTATAAGTAGATACTTTTAAAGATCTTGGTTAATTAAAGATCGTATTGATATACCAAAATATTTAATTTTACTAGTGAATACAGACTATTCATATGGGGTCCTTTTAATCTATAATTTAGGGTCGAAAAAAGGGAGTGAACGGATGAGTTGCTAATGCCTAAAACGTCAACTTAATTTAAATAAATTATTATTATAGAGATTGCCAGGAGAAAAGCCACCTTTTTTGATATCGCATTAAAATCATTTATGGATGTAGCTAGGATCTTCGGGTAGATCCTAACCCTATGTGGGACTTGCACCTGGGAGTGCCCTATCCTAAATTAAAACAAATGCGAGCGCTTTCAGCTGCTTTTTGAGGGTCCTGGATCTGCAGGCAACAGGATTACCCAGCGACAGGCTGATCCTGCCATAGGCCAAAATGTAATGAAAAACTCCTCCCTCATCTAGACCCCTTCGTGACCTGATCCTGGTTCATCAGTGACATGTCTACATTAAAAAGATGGTACGTCGTTACCATTAAATTACTCCGCTTTTATCCGGACACAATCACACGAATCTCGACTCGATAACAGAAGCAAACTAGTTGAAGCGACAGAGATCCGACAGTCTAAATGTTATTATTTTTTATTTAAACTACGTGGATACAGAATGGTCATGATGAGGGTAGCATTAGAAAAGTGATAGAAATGCTAAGAATCTATTGGTCTATGTTAAAAAAGAAATAAATATAGGTAAGTTTAAATAAAAAAATCTGTAAAGTCGGTTTACTGACGATAGTTGAACGTTACAACGTCATAAGAAAATGGAATTACCTCAGAGCGAGGTAACGTCATCGCATACGTCATGTTTTTTCGTTCTTGCAGCCGGCTTCATCGAATTATAAGACGTTGTCACGTCAAAAAAAACTATTGTATGTAAAATGTAAAAATATATTGTACTGTTATTATGTACTATTACAAAACTACATATAGCAGTGAAATAACATATCAATCGTATAGTTTCCTCACGTTTGAAAGCAATTGGTTTACGATAAGAAACATAACTGTATTACCGACGTTCAACATGTAGAAAAGTTCCAATAGAATTTTATGGAGAGACGATTTAAACTCCTAACAGAGTAAGGAACATGTAATAATATGAAAACGACTTATATGAGACTTGTATCCTATAGCATCTTTATATATAATTCTTCTGTACGTGTATGTCACTGAACTCATCCTAAGCGGCTGGACCGATTTTGATGTTTTTGTGTGTGTTCAAGTGGATTAGAGAATGCTTTAGATTCACAAAGAAAAAAATTGTACAGGACAACGTCTGTCGGTGCCACTAGAAGCACACAAACTCTATACTATCTCTATTCTAAATAAAATGATATATTATCTCTTTTAATATTTAGTAATGCCACGTAGACAAATTAGCAATATTTTGGTTATTTATATCTTCTGTACAATATTCTACTAATATATTTAAGTATGTACGACTTGTATGTATGACGAAGATAAAAGCAGATTTATGCGTAAAATTAAAGCTGAGATAAGAAAGAACGTAACGCATGGCTTACTCTTAAATTAATCAAGGTTTATTACAATGAATTATACAGTCGTATCGTTAGCACAATATATGTATATCTTATCATTTGAATGAATCCCATCTGAACTCCTGCCAATTTATAATATTTGGACCGTTGTCGTCTGTAGGTCATGACCAGACCTGTAAACACCTGGTCATCATGTAGGTCAACTGACGTGTATGCAGATTTAAAATTCTCTGCACTTAGCTTACCTGTTATAGTTAGGAGTAAAATTTAGTGTAGAGCGATCGAGACAGTTATAGAAAATATGACGCGACGACTTAGCTACAACCTTGGTGGGCTTATCGCATTATTCCAAACGCGCACGAAGATCATGAAACCATGAAAACGATTCGTTCCACCGATCTCGATCGACGTAATGTTCTCAATCACAACACCAACGGTAACGTAAAACGTAACGCAAACATATCCGGCCTTGAACGTTAAGAATGTTCGAAAATACGCGCGCGGAAATAGCCGGGTCGAAAATACGATGTGCACGTGATTACGTACCTCGCACAGTTGTATGGAGAAAATCGATGGTGTTCGCCACTCGGCGGCCGACGGCTGACTGAGCCAATGTGTCACCGGAACGCGCCCGGAACCGTCTGACGTATCACAGTTGCAATTAAAAAAATATCACCAGGCTCACATAAAAAAATATGGATGACACTTGGAATTATTGGATCAGGCGGATAAATCGCGGGTGCCGGTGCGCGTGCTTCCAGCTCGAAGTGGGGCGTCGGACTGAGCGAGGCAGCCGTCGAGGCGCCCCCCCCCGCGTGACGTTTCAGTCCGATGATGGAAATTAGCAGCTTCCCGAGCGAGGGTCGTCGGATGTAGGTCACGGGGACTGGGCCTGGGCCCGCTCTACCATGCTGATACACTTGACAAGTTTAAGGACGTGACTATAGATATTTTACGTTTATGACTATATTACTATTGGCTTTTAGCTACGTTCGTAGCGGACGTAGGCGGATGGATCTACGTCATTAAATGGCCCTTACAAGTTACATTAAGTTATAATGACTTTAACAGTCATTTTCATAGAGAGGTTTATTCAGAGCAGTATGTATTTACTTTTTCAATAGAGATACGTGCACTCACGGCCGGCCTGATAAGTACCAATACTGACATGATTTACGACTCGAACTATAGATATTAGATGATATTCGCGTATTCTATTTACTATCATGGTATTTTCTATTTTAAATCCATTACAGCTCTACTATATCTTGTAGAGTAGTCTAATAGTTTATTCTCTTTCTTGTAGCTCTCCCAGTGATGTTTCAAATCTGCATTAATTAATATAATAAGTAAATACTATTTAAAAAAATATAATATTTTATATGCATAATATAATTTAATACAGAACTTTCTAAATTTATATGCTTTAAATCCTGTATAAAAGATTCTGAAATGATTGCTTATTGCCAACATTAAAACACCCAATGTCCTAATAACCGTAATATCATCCAAATGCATGTTGTACTGAATTTCGTAATCCTTTGGTTTTTTTTGGATCCTTTCTGTGCAAAGGGCTTACACAACAGACAGCCACATTATTACTCGACGCGTGGTATCTGTATGAATTTAAAAAAAGAACATTGTCATTCACGCGCATTTCACTACCAGAACGTTGTTAATTAGTACTACGTTGATAATTAGTATAATTAATTCTTTCAATGGGTGTAGATAAAGTCTTGTATGCAACTGTTAATAATTAGGTATTAAAACACTCATGAGCTTTTATGACACTCGTCTTCGCCTCGTGTGATAAACACACATTAGTGTTTAAATACCCCTTATCAAACCAAAGTTGCATAAATAGTTAAGACGAACCACACCACGCTAATTTGGCCCCGTGAAGGTCATTACAACTTGTGTTTCATTCCAAGATCCCGTGGGGGAGTGGGTCTCCCCACGCGGGTATGTGGGACTCGGTGCGCCCAAAGCTAGTAAGTGAACGCAGATCCACCCACTAAAACCCGTCGAGTGCCACTAATGCCGCCTTTGGTGAGGTGCCCCGGATCTAATGAGTAAACACTAAACAGGGCACCTCGACGGCTAATCAGTACCTCAAGGAACTCCACTTCCACAGATGGGTTATCCTGCACCATAGAAAAACCTCTCCCAACGTCGGGACAGAACAATGGGGTAAGATTCCCGTCCTTACCCCTTGCTCGTCCTCGTTTGTTCCCTGTTCTTATAAGAGGGGTAAAGAGCCCCCTCGGCTCAATTATCATCGCCCAAGGTGCAGCAGCTCCGCCACGTCAAGGCCTGAACCATGGTGGGGACCCCTTTGATTGTAGTACCCACTACATTAAACTCGGTAAGTCTTATTATATTTACATAATATAATCGTGGTTGTGAACTTGCTTTGTCTCTTTTATAATAAAGAATAAAAAATATACATTTACTATGTGAATTTTACGGATTCGTGAGAACGATGTGAATGTAGATAGAACCTTGATACATGGGATATAAAAATTAAATAGTGGTTGGTATTTTTGGTTCATCATCATCATCGCCATCATCATCATCATCATCATCATCATCATCATCATAATCAGCCTCTATCCGTCCACTGCTGAACAAACTGACTGTTTGCCTTTGAAAAAAATTAGGCCTCAAAGAACTTTTGGTTAAGAAATAATAATTTTATTAATCGTTATATTGATCTACAATAACATTCAGAACCTCGAACCATCAGAATATTTAAAAGAAATAAAATAAACACATGTTATGATGAATAATAAAACATGTTATACCTGGAATAGAGAAATTCAGACGTTTTCAAGAAATGGACATAAGTTCTACTCAACTTGTAAGGTTAGCAATTGTAGCGGCAGATGTAGCGGGTGTCTATGGGTGTTAATTATCACTTACCAACAGGTGAACTGACTGCATGTTTGCACACTCTTCTTTAAAACAAAAAAAAAAAAAAACGTGTGGTGTCGTGGGACACCAGATAGGAACGAAGTTCCTTATAATATATTAATTTTAAGTTCTATTCGAGATATAAAGAAAATAATTATTCGGCTCTACATGTTTTATTATGATTTTTTATCGATATAAATCAGAGCATTTCCCGTCGTAAAATAAAAAAAAAACAAAAAAAAGTCACCTGAGATCGGTGGGATTCGAACTTGGGTTTTTGTGCTAAGCAGCCCTAATAGTAACACACAGCTACCGACGCAGTGCTGTGTCAGTCAAAGAGTTGTATTTCAATGGAAGATTCAATTAGATTTGTTTTTTAGTAGGATGACGTCAATAAAAACTTACGCTTTTATTTAACGTTACGGACTTTTTTTGCCCCCCCACAACGCCCTATAAGGAATTTCGTTCCCAAAATATTTTGGTTGCCCAGCGCCTTCCATCGTTTTCGTATGACGGTTGAGTTGATCTGAGTTAATAGTGGTACTGTTGGCTACTACAAACAGAGGTCGCGGATTCGAACCCTGCCAAAAACAGAAGATTACTATGATAACCATGTTTGTACCAAGATTGTGTACACGTCCCCACCATGGTTCAGGCCTTGACGTGGCGGTGGGGCTCAGTAGCCTAGGGTGAGCACCTTAGGCGAAACTAATTGAGCCGAGGGGGCTCTTTGCACCCCTCTTATAAGAAGAGGGGACAAAAGAGCAGGGGGCAAGGGGCGAGGATGGGAACCTCACCCCATTGTATTGTCCCGACGTTGGGAGGGGTTGTTCTGTGGTGTGGGACAACCCCTCTGTGGAGGTGGCGTCGGTCCCTTGCGGGACTGACTAGCCGTCGAGGTGCCCTGTTTGTTTATTAGATCCGGGGCACCTCACCAAAGGCGGCATTGGTGAAACTCGCCGGGTTTTAGTGCTGCGTCTATTTACCAGCTTTCGGGCTCACATACCCACGTGGGGAGACTCGCTCCCCCACGTGATGCCTCAGAGCATTACCCGGCGTTAAAGAAAAAAAAAGGATTGTGTACACGTGCATATTTTGTATTCTTTTTAATGAAGGTATATTATTAATGTCCGAAACAAATACACAAAAGTTTAAGATTCTTATATTTACTTTTTTTACCCGTTACAAGTTTTCATAAGCTTACTATTGGAATTTACAGTGTCATGAATTTACCTATCTGTTGTACCTAATAAAATGAGCTAGATGTTAAAATACATTACCTATATTATGTAATATTTATATAATGTTATCAATCGAGATCTGCGTGACATTGAGCAAGTAACACCGGCCGAGGTCGTTTGACCATTGTTTAGTGTTGTTAGACGTGGACAAGATATACATTACCGTACCGCGACTTCGTTTGCTTGTACCTTTTGAATAATGCCTACAATATATCTAAGTCTACAACCTTCTTCAATAATTGGACTAACAATTGCTTTTTTTTTTCAAATTCGACAGATCTAGAGATTAGCTCGGGCCTCGGTCACACAATATACAAACTCTTCAGATTTTGATTCTGAGATCTCTGATTTTGAAATAAACGCATTATTTATTTTCTGAGCTGGAAATTAATTCAAAAATACATACTTCCTCCGACAAGCTCTGAAAAGATGAATGATGTTTTTTTTGAAAATTTAAGGGATTTAAACAGTAAAGTTGACTTACGACAATATCTCATGATACATTACCATTGCCTTTTGAGGGTCCCGGATCTTACAACAACACAGGACCCTCGGCGATTGGCTGGCCCCGGCGAGAGACCAGACTCCTCATCGAAAGGGGGGACTGCTCGGCCGTTCGTTTTCACGATACTTTTAGCAGTCCCCGACGACGTCGTGCCTATCTGGACCTAGGTTAACCCCAACCTCGGCCCGATACGAGCACAGGGGCGTTACTGGAGGCGCATTAAGTAGCGCCTCCTACGCACCCCTGTCCGTCGGCTGCGGGAGGAGGCCTCGTCGGCGGCCTCCTCTCTCACCCGCTCATCGGCCTCCTTCTGGGACATTACTGCCTCACAAAAGGAGACCATCGCCGTCCAGGACTCGTCATTGCAGAGCATCCTCCTCCCCCCAGATCCTCTCCCCACCTCAGCATTAACGCCTCTTGCCCTAGTCGGCGGACCCGCAGGACAGTCCCGTCCCGTCCAGCGTCAGGCTCTCGCCGAGAGACCTCCTATCCGAGACATAGGAGTGCACCTCAGTAAGAACTTCTCACTCCCCGAATCACTCTTACCGCGATGACCCGCTGCGCCGAGCGCAATTGGGCCCTACTCCGCGCGGTAAGGTGACCCGCCCAAATGCGAGCACTCACTTGATGTATGAAATCTGCATTTAGAATTGTTATTACCAAAAACCTTATCCTCTTACATCTTTTCAGAGAATCAAATTTTAAAATTCATGGCAGAATTTTGGAAACATTTACAGGGATGGTAACCTCAATTAAAATAAAGAAAATTGTCCAATGATAAGAGTAAAAATAAGTTATCTTCAGACTTATTTAGCGCCAAATAGATTCTTCTCATCTTGTCTATTTTTGCTTTGACTAAATAATAGTAACATAATAGGTCTTTACCTATGAAATTGCCGTTCTGCAGCACTGGCCATTTCAAATCAAAAAAAAATTGTTTGGCTAAGAATTCTAATTTCAAATTAATTTTATTTTAAAAACATGGAATTCTTTTTCCAAAAGTAGTCATTTGTTTATTGATTAGTGTTACATTTTCATCGCATTTCAATCCTTTTCGTCATCATGGATACGTTAAAAATTCGAGTAATTATGGAGTATGAGTACCGTCATGGCAGCAACGCGGCACAAGCGGCACGCAACATCAACGACGTTTACGGAGCTAACACTACAAACCAACGCACCACCTATTATTGGTTTGCTCGCTTCCGTTCTGGAAATTTCGATCTGAAAAATGAACCTCGCGGTCGTCCAAAGACTTTGGTCAACAATGACGAATTGAAGGCGATTGTGGAAGCTGATGATACACAATCTACGGCTGAATTAGCAGCAGCTTACGATTTTAGCATCAAAACAATATTGGTCCATTTGCGTCAAATTGGCAAGGTAAAAAAGCTTGACAAATGGGTGCCCCACGAACTCAATGGTCGCCAGCGCGAAGTACGCCTCGAGGCGCACCTTGCACTGCTCAACAGACACACAAATGAAGGAATTTTGAACCGCATTGTTACCTGCGATGAAAAATGGATTCTGTTTGATAACCACAAGCGCTCAGCCCTCGTGCCCTAAACGAAAACTTACCCCTAGAAAAGTAATATGAACTGTTTGGTGGTCTAGCGCCGGTGTGATTCATCACAGCTTCTTACCAAACGTGGTGAGCATTACTGCAGATGTGTACTGTGAAGAACTGAACACAATGATGGAGAAGCTGGCACATCTCCAACCAGCATTGGTCAATCGCTCGTCTCCGCTACTCCTGCACGACAAAGCGCGACCTCATACTGCAGAGCAGATGGTCTCCAAGTTGCAAGAACTGGGGTTGGAAGCTCTCCATCATCCGCCCTACTTACCAGACCTTGTGCCTACAGACTCGGGAAAAAAAATCAATACCCGGGCAGTACAAAATGCCTCTGAAGAATTTGTTGCCTCCCGTCCATCTGATTTCTTTAAGAAGGGCATATCTTGCATTAATTGCATGGTATGAGTGTTTAACAAATATTATGAAAAAAAATCGTTTATACTCGGTTTCATACCTAATATTATAGTTTGTACTAGGAGTTCATAATCAGTCAAGTTGCAAACTAATCTTCTAACTGACTAACTTTTTCATCAGATGGAACTTTTATTTTAGCCTTTATTAGGGATAAGCGAGTTGTCCCACTGAAATTAGTTTTCATACTCAGGGTCCATGATCTTAGTGTCTAGTACTAGGATTATTTAGGTTTATGGTATAAGTATCGAAAGTTATTAGCTGTAGCCTATTAGATTTTATTCAGTAAATGAATTTGAGTCAGTCCGCTTCGGGTATTGCTAAATATGTAATTTCGACCATATTATCAAAATTGAAATTTAATATTTTAACTGATTTGGCAAATAGCATCTATTCTATAATATGGTAATTGTGTAGATGGTATTTTGATAGAGAACGGAATATAAAATAATGGATAATTTTTGAACTTTTTAAAACTTTTTCAAAGTTTTACAAAGAATAGCGTTTTTATTTTCGAAGATCACCCAATTATCATCTAAATGAAATTTAATTTAATAGCTAATAAAATAATAATTAATAAGTAACACAATAATTTACGTTGTGTTAGAAAAAAGTCTTTTTGCGTTAGGAAACTTATTGACTTAATCTTGGCTTAATTATATTTGTATTGTTTCGTTGTTCATGAATCATGTGACATATTTGCATAATATTCTTATACTCTAAAGTCTGTACAATGACTTAAAATATGATATAGTAGGGAGATATCAATTTGACCCGACATAAATTGTTACGTAGAAAATATTTTGTTAAAACACACAAAAAAACTCATCAAAATTCACTGTTTAAGAGGTGCTCAGTGATATCCACACGCACAGAGGAATTTACCTAATTCCTACGTAATTAACGTCCTTTTAGTTACTATGCGACTGAAGTAGGATATTTCACTGACTACTTCCGTTATAAATTTATCTGAAAGCAATCACCAAATCAAAAATTCTTAATATTTATTTATTAACCTTCCACATCGTAAAAAATGACACGACATTTTATATTGCTCTCAACAAAATGTACAAGGAAAACAGAATTTGCTAGCGCAAATAAATTGCTCAAACCCTCAGAGATAGACAAAATACGTATTTTACCGTGTGCTACCAAACGCCGAATATAACGAAAGGTTGGCTGTTCTTTAGAGTCAATGGAAGACCTTCTTAGGATTTATTACTAGTGTTCTTGATTTGTGAATACAACAAAATGCCTATATTTTATGATGCTCGTGTATGATGATACATTCGAGTATATCTTTAGATCTCAAATTATGCTGTCATAAATTTTGGAACACATAATTTACCATCGTAGGTATATCCGTAGGTGAATCGTAGGTATATTTTATATATAAAATTTCCATGTCACAATGTTGTTACCGTACTCCTCCGAAACGGCTTTACCGATTTTTACCAAATTTTATATGCGTATTCAGTAGGTCTGAGAATCGGCTACTATATCTATTTTTCATACCCCTAAGTGATAAGGGTGGTCAACCCCTCAAATTTTATAAGTTAACGCGGGCGATAAGCTAGTAATATATAAGAAGACTATTTTATTGACACTTACTAATTTTATAGAAGATTTTATTGTGAGGTGGATATAACATGTATTGCTATGTTGACCATTATCTTTTCTTTCTATAAAAATTTATCATGTATGAAAAAGTGATCCTAATCAACTTCTGTACGTTCATAATAATATGAAGCATAATTCAACCGAAACTCCATCTTCTTGATTGCATACTTTTCAATGTATTTTGAGTATGCGTTAATAGGTACATACTATTGACCTAGGTCTTGCTAATGACAACAGCGCCATCTAATGTGTCCAAAATTATCCTATACTTGCACCAAACAGCACGTAGTAGGTGAAATTTCATTAAAATCAGATAAGTGGTTTTGGAGTTTATCGACATTTAACGTGTCGTACTATCTTGGACCTACTAATATTATAAACGCGAAAGTTTGTATGTATGGATGTTTGTTACTCTTTTACACAAAAACTACTAAATGGATTTTAATGAAACTTTTTACTATAAATAGCTTATACATCAGAATAGCACATAGGCTATAGTTTATAAGATATTGTGTGAATTGTCCAAATATAATCCTGCGCAGACGAAGTTCCGGGCACCAACTAGTTTACTATATTCCAGCAGTTTTAACGAATGAGGAAACCCATAGAGCATAATATCATTTGATTATGAATACAATAAACCGACTATTATCATATATTTTATATGTAACCATAACAATAATCCAATATACAATCCTCAATTGTCCGTGGTAGATATGAGAAAATTGTAGTAATAAGGTTATTTGTGCTGTACTTAGGTACGCTTAGTTGAACGTACCAACAACGTATATTATATGCATTGTATTTTTTTATACTTTGGTACTATAATATATAGGAACAGGCACAGTTTTTGAGCTCGCATCTGGTCTACTGTTATACCTGATACTTGAAATTGTTGTAAATACGTTACACTGATTCACGTACAATCGCGCCAGAGCCCATTATTTTTGCTATCTCAAAGTCGTAACCTATTCTTAATTTCTACATTATTATGTAATAAAAATGTCGTAGCCAACATACGCACTGGCCTGTTGGTCTAGTGGTTAGTGACCTTGAATGCTAAACCAGAAGGTCGTGGGTTCGATCCCCACCCAGAACAAATGTTTGTGTGGTGAGCATGATCATTTGTTTATGTGTAGTTTATCTATAATATGTATGTATTTAGAAATATATAAGTATGTATAAGTTGTCTAGTTGCCATAAGAACAGGCTCTGCTTAGTATGGCAGATGGCAGTGTGTGAGTTGTCTCAATAAATATATTATTATATTATGATTAGACGTTAGAAATATTTTGAAATAACTGGTGGCCCCAACAGACTTGGTTGTGTACAAAATATTTTACAGTAGGCTGAATTGTGAATTATTTAAGTAAATATACGCAATCAAACAAATGTTTATATCAGACTTTTTATTAAGGAATAAAAACATTTTACAAAAAATTAAAACCGACTTCAAAAATACTAAACTAAAAAGTAATAAAATAACAGTTTCTTTAATGTTTGTGCTTACAACATATAATCAACTTAATCTCCTACTAATGTACAAACTTTGCGTTTACCACGTCATTATAGTTACTTTTGGAGTCGGTGTCTGCCAAGGTAGGTAGGTAAGTAATGTACAGCAACAAATACGACACCGACTCCAAAAGTAACTATAATGACGTGGTAAACGCAAAGTTTGTACATTAGTAGAAGATTAAGTTGATTATATGTTGTAAGCACAAACATTAAAGAAACTGTTATTTTATTACTTTTTAGTTTAGTATTTTTGAAGTCGGTTTTAATTTTTTGTAAAATGTTTTTATTTCTTAATTTTTTGTGATTCCGAAATTCGTCGTCTTGGCGTTCATTGAAGGAGGCATGTTCAGCAGTGGATGGATAAAGGATGATGATGATGATGATGATGGTGATGGTGATGATGATGATGATTACGATGACCGTGACATACTATGGTGTGCTACCAAAGCATCCTATACAATTGTTACATCGACACGTAATAAAAAAATCATATCATCAAGGTAAACAAAACCAGCCAAATAGGCATTATTGGGAATAACTAAAAAACGGCTTGTCAGATCTTAATAAAATTAATATGGGACCAAATTGGAAACACCAGCTTTCAAACAATCCATTCACAAACGGCGGAGATATCGTGTCACATACATACAAAAAAAAAAAAAAAAAAAAAAAAAACATACAGACGAATTGAGAACCTCCTTTTTTTTTTAAGTCGGTTAATAAGTCAACAACTGCAAAAACGTAACTCTTTCTTTTTCTATCACCACTAACTTTTATCTCACTCTCAACTTCCGTTCGCCTCGCCCGATCACACTTTTCGTAACGCTCTCGTCATGTAAACTAGCTTACTACCCAAGTCAAGCGTGTGTAAAGAAGTTTTACTTCAAAAACGGTAGTATACTGTTTGCCATCGTGACATTCGAGTTAATTTAACTGCTAAGTTGCGCCAAATCGTTTTACATGAAAAAAATATGTTATGTTTTAAAAAACAAACCTAAAATAAAATGGAAACACGAAGTCGATGTAGCATCTAGTATCGAAATATGTAGTTAAATTGCAATAGAATCGTGTAAAGTGTATTTGTTTGACAAATTATTGACATTTAATTTTAAAAGTCTGTTTAATTTTCATATAAATGTAAATAGCGAAATAGAAGGGTCTTCCAGAGGGAACAACTTTTATTATATTTCACTAGCATTCCCGAATCAATTGTACTTTTTTATTTCTTGTTCAAATAATTTTCTGTTTCATTTTCAAAGTTTCATATTAAATTAATGTGATGATGTGATAGGCCTTTTTTTAATGTTTCGGCCGGCACGGCATTTTGATGTGAAATATGTATTGGGGCGCCGCCTTGCTAGTGAAATTGATTCGAATGGCGCAAGGACAAGCGGCATGACGCTCACAATATTTAATTATATATTCTCATTAAGTTTGAATGATAATATTATGTGGTGATTATTTTTTTTAATAACAATCGGTTCAACGGTTTCCCTTGTGCGTTTCATTGTAAAACAGCTTCGCTGTGTTTCGGAAAATAGGCTCGTCCTACGTAATTCTATAGCAGAGACTTGTTTGTGTCTTAATGAGCACACGGATGATTATACAGGCCTAAGGCTAGATGGTATATCGCAGGGATTAGTACATGCTCGTTTATATTGACCGACGATGACCACTTTACAGTGGCTCTCTAGCCAGTCTTCCCTCACATAAAACTTAAAAAGACAAAATTTAAAAAATACCAAGCGAATTGAGAACCTCTTTTTGTTGAAGTCGGATAAAAACTAAGACATTGCAAAGAATTAGAATGAAGCAATGGCAATGAGATTTTTTCGACAAAAACGAGACGAATGACGTAAAATAAATTAACGAATGCTTACATAACTAAGGGAGCGAACGTTTCCCACAGACTAATAACAAACCCACAATAAAACGAAAAGCAACAACACCCGACAAGATTGTTATGAAATTAATAGCACATTCACTGGATTTGTTAATTCAATCCCCGCTGGAGGAATTACGGGGAGAATTCGCAAAATGTTTATCCCATGATGGGAATAGCGGGGAATAGCTGGGAATATTTAACACGTTTATTCGACAAGACGGAATTGAGGCCATTTGCAATTAAATCTACCAGATTCCCATCCTGTAATCGATGTTGACAATTAGAGGTGTTTGTTCGTGGTACTTGGTGGTGATTGATTGGATCATTGTTCTACATTGCTTACTCTAGTAACTCACATCTAAATGAAAACGCTTGGAAATGGGATCTTCATCGGTGGGATGCCTTTTGTGCTACGCGTTCTGAAAATGTAAAGCCATAGTGCTTATTACCTCCTTGTCGTGGTTTTTCTGCGTTTTGCTTAGAAAATTAATACAGATAGTTCTATTAACGACCTCAAGACCTAACATTTTCCTCCTAGTATGCAATGGATCGGATCAGTCACAATAAGAGCTTTTCGGGTGAAGCTGTTATGATTATCGGTTACGTTTATTGCTTATCCACTCGCGAGGATATTTTTTTTTCTTTTATGGCATCCCGCTGAGGAGGAGGGGTACTCACCAAGCAGGTATGTGGGACTAGCTGCGCCCGAAAAATGGAAAGGATATAGGTAAGGTACACACAATAAGTATATCCATTTGGTCATGAATTACTGATAAATCATCAATGGCTGTGCTGTGCTAAATTACACGCTGTACTGTTAAGAATTTGGTTCCACTAGGCATAATCATATAAACGATTTTAGCACCAGACTTATTGTAACAAAACAATATCATGTATAACTTTTTTTTTTCTTTAACGCCGGGAAATGCTCTGAGGCATCCCGCGAGGGAGTGGGTCTCCCCAAGCGGTTATGTGGGACTCGCTGCGCCCGAAAGCTGGTAAGTGAACGCAGCCCTACCCACTAAAACCCGACGAGTGCCACCAATGCCGCCTTTGATGAGTTTCCCCGGAACTAATGAGCAAACAGGGCACCTCGACGGCTAGTCAGTCCCTCAGGGGACCGACGCCACCTCCACAGAGGGGCTGTCCCGCACCACAGAACAACCCTTCCTAACGTCGGGACAGTACAATAGGGTGAGGTTCCCATCCTCGCCCCTTGCCCCTGCTCTTTTGTCCCTTCTTCTTATAAGAGGGGTACAAAGAGCCCCCTTGGCTCAATTAGCTTCGCCCAAGGTGCCGGGCTCACCCTAGGCTACTGAGCCCTACAGCCACGTCAAGGACTAAACCATGGTGGGGATCACATCATTAGCCTATTAGACCTTGACCTAAACACTAGCACAACCACCAAAACGAAGTTACTCGTGTAGGCATTTACCTAGCTTATTTTTAATTACAAATATATCCCTCCTGCCTGCTTCAGGCCGTACAATGTTAACGGAGCGAGGGTTGGGGCCTTTCAGTGGTGATTAATTGGGCCCCCATGACGTGTGAAAATCAGCGCTGACACAGTCATAAAGGTACGTTAGGATGGGCGTACACTTCGAGAGAAGAGCATACTCATATTTGAAAGGTTGGCATCTGAAAATCCTTTGGTTTTCTCTGTCTATGGATGTCACAAGTCGAACCAACTGTCCATTTGCCCCCTCTCCTAAAAAATATTAATAAATGTATAATGTATTATAGTAATAATTTGACGACCTCTGTAGCTCAGTGGTAAGCGCGTTGGCGCTCAACCCGAGGTTGCGGGTTCGAATCCCGCCAGGGAACAAAAAATATTTTCTGTGTTCCTGGGTCATGGATGTGTATTAAATATGTGTATTATATAATAAAAATCTTAAATATATGTATAGTATAAAAGTATTAAATATATTTCCGTTGTCTGGTACCCGTAACACAAGTTCTTCGTGAACTTACCACGGGACCAGATTGACGTGGTGTGAAAGCGTCCATAGACATTATTATTATGTATACCCAGGATCTTATAAATAATATAATTCAGAACAAAGATCCATGATGCCTTATGTAAATCAATCTCAAACTAGTACTTCTAATTAAGACTCCAACTTTCAACCTTTTTCTAAAGTTGGTAGTGCTATTATTTTCATCCTAGTCTATAACTACTCTTTATGTAATGATTCAGGCTTCCTTAAGATAAGCATATACAAACATTTTTCTAAAGAAATAATATTCAATATACCTAAGTTAAAACTTATATTATGCGATATAGATAGTTCTCATAATTTTTATCGTCTACGTTTAGCTTTATGTATATTTAATGGCTTTTTCCAAAGTAAAATTCATAAATAGCAACAATTTTGTGACAACAATGGACGTCAACTTGCTGTCGTTGCTTTCCATAATAAGTTTCCTAATACCGTAAAATTGTAGAAATTTTAAAGATTAAAGAGGACTTCAAACGCTAAATATATTTTATTCAAAGTCTTAAATTACCTACTTCTGGAGAAGTAATCATCATTTCACAAAACACTTCTATCTTTTTGGCATAAAGAACTAATTTTTAACCATAGTAAGGAACCAGCTGTTGTCTAAGATTCACATAACAAAAATTAAAAATAGTTTTTATTGTTATTATTATATTTATAATAATAAACTTTATTGCACACATACATAATTTACACAAGATATAGTAAATAGGTACAATTGGAGGCACTATACATATTATGATGCATAACCCACCATTTTCCAATTACATTACTTACTACATACCTAATTGCATAGCTATCGGTAGAATTCTTGAGTCTATAAAACAACATATAGACATATAGACAGGCAAGCAACAATTAAAAGTATCGTAGAATTGATGCCAACCAGTCACATTAAGGTGTACAGACAAAGTCAACAGATTTCTATGGTGACTAGGACTTTATCTATCAACCATGGCTATTTTATTAGTGTTAGCGCTAGTCATCTTCTTCAAAGAATTTTTATATCAGAGATTTTAATCGAGCTAGCTGTTGTCTGCGGCTTTATCTATATATGTGTGGATATATAAGATATAGGGAACTTGTATGATATATTATAGTTTTAGTAAGAACTTCGTTAGAACAAGTTTCTGAGTAGTAGTTCCAATGTACCTTGTTCAAATGCAAATATTCCATTCCATTCCATTCCATTCCATTCCATTCCATTCCATTCCATTCCACTCCACTCCCTCCCTCCCTCCCTCCCTCCCTCCCTCCCTCCCTCCCTCCCTCCCTCCCTCCCTCCCTCCCTCCCTCCCTCCCTCCCTCCCTCCCTCCCTCCCTCCCTCCCTCCCTCCCTCCCTCCCTCCCTCCCTCCCTCCCTCCCTCCCTCCCTCCCTCCCTCCCTCCCTCCCTCCCTCCCTCCCTCCCTCCCTCCCTCCCTCCCTCCCTCCCTCCCTCCCTCCCTCCCTCCCTCCCTCCCTCCCTCCCTCCCTCCCTCCCTCCCTCCCTCCCTCCCTCCCTCCCTCCACTCCACCCCACCCCACCCCACCCCACCCCACCCCACCCCACCCCACCCCACCCCACCCCACCCCACCCCACCCCACCCCACTCCACTCCACTCCACTCCACTCCACTCCACTCCACTCCATTCCATTCCATTCCATTCCATTCTATTCTATTCAGATTTCAAAATGAGCATTAACAGGCATCATGTTGTAAACAGATAGGGCTGCATTATAGACACCGTTGCATATAAGTAACGATTTACTTACATATATATGCATCAATTAAGATTAAATACATATGTTTTCTATATATTATGTTGAATAGGTAGGTAAAGTAGCATACGAGCTATCTTTTAAGTGGTCAACTTTTCCCATAACATATTACAAAAATCTTACCTATGATTAACCCAGGCACCTTATTCACCCCACCATCTCTTATAAGAAGAGGGGACAAAAGACCAGAGGGACAAGAGGCGAGGATGGGAACCTCACCCCACATTGTATTGTCCTGACGTTGGCAGGGGTTCTTTTGTGGTGCGGGACAACCCCTCTGTGGAGGTGGCGTCGGTCCCTTGAGGGACTGACTAGCCGTCGATGTGCCCTGTTTCCTCATTCGATCCGGGGCACCTCACCAAAGGCGGCATTGGTGGCACTCGCAGGGTTTTAGTGGGTAGAGCTGCGTCCACCTTACCACCTTTCGGGTGCAGTAAGACCCACATAGCCTGAGGAGACCTACTCCTCCGCGGGATGCCTCAGAGCATTTCCCGGCGTAAAAGACAAAAAAAGGTACCTTATTCACGTGTTATCCTGAGACGTAAGACGTCTCCTTGCCAGTAATTACACTGCTCTTGCCTTTTTTCGAAACACAGAAAAACTATTTCACGGTTAAAATAAGCAGGTTGATATACCATGTTAAGTATTTATCATGTATTTACAATATTTTAATTCAAATATTTGTTTTTCCTGCACAAAATGCCCTTGATAATCTAAGACGCAGAAAAACTGTAAAAACTCACTGCAAGGCCGCTCTTGCATTTCCCGCTTCCTAAATCTGTTTCCTCGGAAAAAAATGGACGACTCGTGTAAAAACTTAAGGGCAAGGTAGTAAACAACTTTAACGATTTCCCGAACCAAATATCCAACCTTTACGAGCCGCTTTTTATGCTCGAGGGCTATCTATATGGTACAAGTCGTTTAGGAAAAACGTCGTTTTCTAAATGAGATTAATCCGAACGTTTTCAGAGAAAGCCAGACTATAAAGGTTGTGTTAATATCATTTTATCCTACAGCAGAAAATGGTAAAGCCATAATTTTCTGCTCGATCGTACTATCTAAACCCTGTATTTTTAAACGGGATAAGTATATTTACTGGCCTATTGGTCTAGTGGTTAGTGACCCTGACTCCTAAACCAGGACAAAATGTTTGTGTGATGAGCATGATCATTTGTTCTGTGTCTGGGTGTAATTTATCTATACTATGTATGTATTTAGAAATATATTAAGTATATATCAGTATAATTACCATAAGAACAGGCTCTGCCTAGTTTGGGATCAGATGGCCGTGTGTAAGTTGTCCCAACATAATATTATTATTATATTATTATACCACTTATTCTCACCGCTGCTACTCCGTTCTCCTACTGTGTAGCCAGGATCAACAGAGGCTACCATCGAATATTCTCTTTGGTAGGATATGCCAGGAAGTCCGAGGGATACGTTTAAACTGCCTTGGGTTTTTTTTATCTTAGTTGGATAGGCAAACTGGCAAACGTACCACCTGATGGTAAGTGGTCGACGTCGCCCATGAACATAAACTAGTATACCTGGAACGAGCCCAGGCAACTCATCTATGTGTTGCCTATCCTGAGACATAAGGTGTTTAGTCTCGGTGCCAGTAATTACACTGCCTGTCTTGCCCTTCTCTCCGAAACACAGTCAAAGCCTTTTGGCGACTATCGACACCCCAGAGATTATGCAGATGCGTTCGATGCTTCTCCCTATTCCCTCAACGGTCCACCGGAAACTCACAAACTGTACGAAACGCGACAACATAGCTGTCACTTTACTCCGGTGTTATGTGAGCGAGAGGCACCACCCCGGTTGTGTCGGCCCAATTCAGCTGTCAAGCAGCATGACACTACCTTATTACTATTTTATATTATAATCAATATTCTGTATCCAATTCGATTACATGTTTTTGAGATACGTATGAGTTTATCTCACTATGTCTATGAGACCGTCATAATACATCAGTTTCTGCCCATTTGACGTCCTCCAAGGTTGTTTACTGAGAATATTATTAAATTACTCCCACGGTAAACACGAAAATATATTATTTTTTAAATAATATTTGGATAGTATAAGATATCGTAAGAATATAATATTACTTAATCATTGTATATTCTGATTTAAGTACATTGAAAGATAAATATAGAGTTTGTATAATATTTTAGTGAAAGGGATGTTTTTCTCAAACATTCCCTTTGCAAAATATTTTCTTTGACATATTTTTAATCGTATATTTATGAGTTGATATAAAATTTATCTAAGCGGTTCTTGCTGCCTTTGAAGCATAATTTATCCATTACTTCAAGTAAAGGATTACATCAACTGAAGTAGCCGCTGTCTCCAATTGAAGGAGGAATTTGTTTGTTAGACCACTCGCACGACAACAGTGCAAAATCACTTTGATTATTTTGGACTGTGCTCTGGGAGGTAATAGGCTACCCATATTCTATCTAAGAATTTTTATTATTGATTATTTCCTTGGTAAACTGAAAATTCCCCATTTTTTGTTTTCTCTAGGTAAACTAAACATTGTTAAGATGTCCCCATCGTCATAGTTTATGTTATAAAGCCGTTGAAAGTACATCCAACATAAAATACAAGGCAGTATATGTATATTATCAGATAAAATCAAATCATGTACAAATAGCCTTTGTTACGTAGCGTACGTCGTGATAATGTTATCTATTATGTTATGTACAATGTTAGGGAAATTCGGCTGATATGGTACAGTTTGAACATAGGGGAAAAGAAGAATATACTTTATTGTGCATATAAATAAAAAATACATATTACATCTTAAATAACAACTTACAAAATAAAAAATGCACAAAGGCGGTCTTGTCGCTATGGAAGCGATTTCTCCCAGACCTTAGGGTACAGAGGAATTTTAAATAATAGTAGTAGGTCATCAAAAAAGCAAAACAAAAAAAGTAATTAAAACAACAATCTAAACAATATAGTAAATAATATACATAAAAATATTATAAATAAATAAATAAAACAATATATACATAAATAAATACATACCCATATTACCATTACATTTACATACCGTAAACATTAAACATATTGTTTATATATCTGTGAAGCAGTGACTTTTTGGCACCATCATAGTCAGTATGTATCCGTCAATACATAATACCTCTTTCCATAAATGACAAGATGCCTGATCTTTAGCTGAATCAGATTTTCAACGGCATGACCTATGTTCAGTAGTGGGTATATACGGATCGATGATGATTATACGAAGAATCAGAAGGACTAGAAATATTGTGAATACAAATAATATTAAAATGTCCATGTCAGAGACAGGTTTTCATGGATTCATAATATTAATATAAAGGGTTGGAAAGGTATTGACGTATTTTAAACTTGCTTCACAATGAAAACAGATCTCAGTTACATTCCGATGGCAGACTGGTTTGTTATATAAGCTGAAAAATATGATATGGTGATAGTTATTTATATATGTATTTATACAATTTTGCCATGAAAGTGGATAGGATAAAAATAATTACTGTGATTTAAAATATTTAATCATCTTCTTAAGGTACGTAACAAAATAAATTATTGAGTTTATCTTTTCTACAGAGAAGTGTATATCTCTACATTTTGTGTTGGTAAAAAAGCTACAAAACGTACATAAAAAACGATCAAAGTCGCTGATTTTTATAACGTTTTGATGACTTATATTTTATTATGGCCGATTTTGTCTACTTTAATTTTACGATGGACCTATGAATCTTACTATGAAATAAATTTCGAGCATAGCGCATTTATTAGCGTGCTGTGACAAGAGAATGCCTATAAACTAACGCAACGGTTTACTTAGTGGTGAGATCACATAGGCCGCGGGTTCGAATCCCTACGTAGATCATTTGTATGATGAGTACATATGTTTTTATTACTACGTCATTGATGTTGTAGTCAATAAAAATAATTGAACTTCATTTGAATATAAAGTTTTAAGTAACTAGCACCCGTGACACAAGTTCTTATAAACGCACCTACTGCATAGGTTAACGTGGTTCTATTGTTGAAAACAACATATTATATGCAATTATAGCATAACCAGAAAAATAAAAACTCTCGCCATATTGCGGAAAATTTCTGAACTAATTTCTGTGTGGACGATACTGTGTGTTGACGTAAAAAAGATACAGTGGCGACACCACGCAGGGTTTATATATTTCTGGTCAGGCTATAAAAGATTTTATAAGTGGTTGACGTATAACAGTTCTAATCAAATCACAACGGTTGTATAAGGTACGACGTTATCGCTAGGTTTTACGTAACACAACGGTTTTTTCACTTGCAAAATATTTAGGTTGTCGCAATAATGTTTACATTTTCGATGTGGATTTTATGCAATGATTGGGGATTTTTTTTCAAAAATTTTAGCTTTGTTTTACCACTTTCTTTTCTCAGTTTTATGTTTTATTTTAAAGTTGAGATCTTAAGGCTCACCGTGCTCAGTTGTTGAAACAAGCACAGCGAGCCCTGAGATAGGACTGCAAATGAACATGTCAAAGACCAAGCTCATGACTAACATTTTTTTTTGGTTTCGCTGGGGAATGCGTGTAGGCTTACCATAGAGTCTAGGAGGACCCGAGCGGGACTCTTTGCGCCCGAGCAGATGGTAAGGTGGACGCAGTTCTACCCACTAAACCCCAGCGGTGTTCTTCTCGTCGTTTGGGTGACCCAGCGCAAGAGCTGTGGACGTCCGTACCGGGTCACAACGGTGTGCCGTATTCCACTCTTCTCTGGAGGTGGGGGGTGGCATCCCCTCCTCCTTCTCCGCTTAAGGCACACTGAACACACACAAACGTGCCTTATAGCTCGGACCTTACGCGCGCGCAGCGGAACCCCCGATCGGCCGCGCACAGGCCTTCACCGCGGTGCGACCACCTGTCACCGCCGTGCTCTCCTGCGGGCCAGTGCGTTCCCTCTCCCGCTCCGCCTCCTCCTTCTGCGACATCACGTCCTCGAAGAAGGAGAAGACCACCTGCTATGTGCTCTCACTGACGGTCATCGCTCGGATGACCGCAGGGAGTGACAAGCTCATGACTAACAATCTCAAGCGTGGGATTGAAGTTGACGGCGGGAGGATTAAATATGTTCATGAGTATATCTACTTGCGCCAAATAGTCTCTTCCCCGCTACTACGCTAGATATAGAAAATTCCTGGAGGAGAGGAGGAGAGGAGCTATTGGTCCATGAAGGAATACATGAAAGGTGACCTTCCAATTTCTTTAAAACTAAAACTCATAGTATCCTTACGATCCTCACCTACGGTGCACAGTCTTGGTATTTGACTAATGCTCAAAAGCTTTCGCTCAAGGTTTGCCAACGCGCGCAGAAGCGCAGTATTTTAGCAGGTTAACCAATCGCATTAAGAACTCCATCTTGCGTTCCAAAACTGTAGTAGCCGATGTAGCCCTAACAGCTGCTTAGCCTAAATGGAACCGTGCCGAACACATCTGCTGGATGCCCAACGTGTTTTGGGTCAGGGTCATACAGGGTTCGGAGACGCGGCAGACCTCGATGGAGATATCGGGATGACCTTGACGTTTCTTCGAAAAGAATGGCGTAGTGCAGCTTACGATAGAGACGTGTGGAAAAGAGAGAGGGAGGCCTTTGTCCAGCAGTGGGACAGCACAGTCTGGGAAAAGAATTGAAATAAACAAAAGAAGGAATGTGTTTTGTTCAATCGCTTTGTGGAATCAGATAACTACTCACTACTAAGAAAAGAGCCTCCCCTTCATTAAGAAGGTGTCTTGAGGTGACTTTTAAAGATAAATAAACAACCTTCCGGCCTTGTTAAAGAACAAACGGTACAAAAACACCATGGAAGCTCCACTATTCGTCAGGAATACCTATTTGCAGTCATTATCTTTACAACTCACTGAGTTCGAAGTCATAACTGTAACTCAGTGTTAAATTTAAGATATTCCCGCCAACGGTGGCTGTTCAACAAATCAAGTGCCGTAGTTTGTGTTATAACTTGGAGCTTGTGAGTTTAGGATCGCGTTGTTTATACACAGATTACCTTTGATTTAGTTTATATGAGCGTAAGAATTTCCTAACGTTAAGTGATTACTTGGTGCTCTTTTTCTTCTTCTTCAACGGTTAACTGAAGAAATATTTGCGTTATTTTTTACGAGGTTATATAGCATAACGTAAGCGACAATCCATTATAGCAGTGTTTCCCATTTGGTGGGTCGCAACCCGGTACCGAGCCGCGAAAATAAAATACTGGGTTGCAACATTGCCTCCTTATTTTAAACAAATACTAGCAAAGCTTGACTGACGAGACAAAAGAGTCAAAAATAAGCAGCTTCATACTTCTCATTAATGAATACACAAGTATATTTCTATTTGAAATAAATGTGTTTTCTATACCTAATACTTCAGGGGACTTAAAAATTTGAGTGGGTCACGAAGGAGTATGAAATTTACCGGGACATTGTAAAACAGAGTTTGGTAAACACTGCTCTACAATAATACACGAGTCCCTACTAGGCACGGACTTTTTCGATAACAACCGAGAAGGATATGAAGCCGTAGTTCGTTTATTAGTTCACAACCGACGCCAGGAGGCCGTGTGGTCGCAGACTGCACGGTAGGCGGGAGGCAACCCCCCCACTTTATAAATCAAAAGTGAGCCGAATGGGCTCACACTAATCCGATGAAGCATTAGGGCCTTTAGCCATTAGCATAGATCCCTCCGAAAAAAAAAAATCGTTTATGGGCTGACCCAACCTGGGAAGCGAATTCTACTAATATGTGTATGTTTGTTACTCTTTTACGATAAAAACTTCTAGAAATGGATTTTAGTCAAACTTTATGATAACATAGCTAATAGATCAGAATCACACACAGGTTTTTTTTTCTTTAACGCCGGGAAATCTGTGGCATCCCGCGGGGGAGTGGGTCTCCCCACACGGGTATGTGGGACTCGCTGCGCCCGACAGCTGGTAAATGGACGCAGCTCTACCCACTAAAACCCGGCGAGGGCCACCAATGCCGCCTTTGGTGAGGTGCCCCGGATGTAGTAAAAAAACAGGGCAGGGCTGTCAGTCCCGCAAGGGACCGACGCCACCTCCACAGAGGGGTTGTCCCGCACCACAGAACAACCCCTCCCAACGTCGGGACAGTACAATGGGGTGAGGTTCCCATCCTCGCCCCTTGCCCCTTTTGTCCCCTCTTCTTATAAGAGAGGTACAAAGAACCTCTCGGCTCAATTAGCTTCGCCCTAGGTGCTGGGCTCACCCTAGGCTACTGAGCCCCACCGCCACGACAAGGTCTGAACCGTGGTGGGGCATCACACACAGGCTATAATTTATCTCTGTACTCCCACGGGAATGGGAAGTACGCGGATGAATCAGCGGGGCGCTGTAACTATTATTTTGAGTTCGCATCGACTCCGTGTTTTTTAGAATGCCCCACAGGCCTGAGATAATAAAAAGATAATTTCTCTGTAGTGTTAAGCGATGGAAAGTGATATCAGTTAGGGGGAAAATTCTAAACGGGCTACTAAGTGGCTATGAGAATACAAACGAGTTTATTTAGTTAATCTTAGCGATGAGCAAAGCGAGAACAAGACCAAGAACGAATGTACAAGACCAAGAACGAATGAGCAAGACCAAGAACGAATGAACAAGACCAAGAACGAATGAAGAAGACCAAGAACGCATGAGTAAGACCAAGAACGAATGAACAAGACCAAGAACGAACGAACAAGACTAGGTTCAAGATTGCAAGTCCAAGACCAATTTTGATTCATCTTCAACATCAGCCTCTATCCGTCCACTGCTAAGGTCATACAACACTGCTGCTCAATGAACTTCAAGACGGCCGATCCCTTGCCACTCGCATCTAACAGAAACCGATCTCCGCATATAAATCGTCTACCTACCTGGTTAATGGTCGACCTACACTTCGTCAACCTAAACACGACCTCCACTCTATCTCCAATTTTGCTTATCACTAGTTAATCAAGTCCAAGCGTAGACCAACCTTAACCATGTGTATTCTGAGATGCAGAGCAAAACGAATTCTTTTCAATCTGGTTAAATACTTTTACTTTCTATTAGGCTAAAACATCAACATGCCTAAACCACAGGTTTAAAGGTAAACCAAATATTAAAAGAGGCCCATTTATTTGCAAACCACGGCAGGCTGAAAATTTAAGCGTTATACACTCGTTACATAAATGATTAAATATTAATACTCGTCTGACTTTGAGTAACCTTCCCTTAACGTAATTATAATAAGTGTGTATTATTTATTAAACTTTAATTTACTTGAAAGGTGTTAAACATTAGGGAAAACATTTTATTATTAAAGCTTTCTCGTTACGTAGGAAGTTACTTGTTGGTACCTATCGATATCATATCGACATGAACATACATAAAACTCCTTTTTTTTTCTTTTACAACGGGAAATGCTGTGAGGCATCCCGCTGAGGAGTGGGGGACGAACTCCCCAGGCGGGTAAGTGGGACTCGCTGCGCCCGAAAGATGGTAAGGTGGCCGCAGCTCTACCCACTAAAACCCGGAGAGTGCCGCCAATGCCGTCTTTGGTGAGGTGCCCCGGATCTAATGAGCAAACAGGGCACCTCGACGGCCTGTCAGTCCCTCAAGGGACATACGCCACCTCCACAGAAGGGTTGTCCCGCATCACAGAACAACCCCTACTAAAGTCGGGACAGTACAATGGGGTGAAGTTCCAATCCTCGCCCCTTGTCCCCTTGCTCTTTTGTCCCCTCTTCTTATAAGAGTCGTACAAAGAGTAGCTCCCTTGGCTCAATTTTCTTCGCCCAAGGTGCTGGGCACACCCTAGGCTACTGACCCCCACCGCCACGACAAGGCTTGAACCATGGTGCGGTTTATTATAGTCATTCTATGTTTAATACGGCAACGCCGTTTAGTAAAAGAATTGGTATTTGGTGGTGGAATTTTCCGGATTATCAATTTAAGCGGCTTTGGGTTTTAGGATTATGTAATAAACGGTTAAATTAGATCAGGTATTTGTAGTAGGTACCTATGAGTTTTTGGGAGAGTATAGTGGTGTCTGAAATAAAAAAAAATGGTTTGATCACAAAATAGGTATCACAGTCAATTCTGTGTTTTTACAATAATTATTGTCATAGCGTATAAAAGATTGCATAATTTTTGGCAATTTATACGTTAGTATTTACATAATGTGTGATTGTGCATCTCAATACATTTTTGTAAACGTGATGTATGTTCGCGAAAATATAAACGAATTTGTAAAAAAATGCGATAATCACAATAAAAATACAAGGAACAAACATAAACTTGTTGTGCCATATTTTAGGCTACATAAGGTCAGTAATTCTTTTATGGGTCAATGTATACGCTTCTACAATAGGATCCCAGAAAACATTCAAAACCTATCGATAAATAAATTAAAAAAAACTGTTAAAGAACGTTTGGGTGGTAAAGGATACTATTTTGTAGTATCCTTTACCACACAGAAAAGAATTTATTGAAGATACCACACCTTGGGAATAAGGCGTTTCCTACGAGGCTTCTATGTATAATTATATCATATTATGTACCTATATTGTATAATATTGAATAGATTAGTTTCAAGAAGAGTTTGTTTCGCCGGTTCTTCTCAGTGGACTAGTTTTGGAACCATCCGTCAACCGTCCAACCGTCAGGTAGAGTCATTTGACGTTCAATAAGCTACTTTGACGTACAACATTGAATAAAAATATTTTTATTTTATTATTTTATTGAATATCCACATAAGCAAAATCCTAGGGAGCAGTTAGAGTATCAAAGTATTTTTTTTATGTCATAAGGAGGCAACCGAGTAGTCGGAGCCTTTTGGTGAATTTCGACGCCCATAGACATCTGCACAACCAAAAGTTATGCAAATGCGTTGCCCTCCTTTTCCCTATCCCCTCAAATGGACCACCGGAAACTCTCAATCCGCACGAAACGCGACAGCATAGCTGTCACTTGACGCCCGTGTTATATGAGCGAGAGGTACCACCCCAGTCGTGCCGGCCCAATTCGGCTGCAAAGCACCACCTCTTACAAAATGCATTTTCTGATCATCACATTACTATCTATCTATGCTAAGTAAAACCATGTTTTCCTTTAACGAAATAACAATACAGAAAACTTTTTCATTTAAAACATTAGTCCCTTGAAACCTACTCTAAACCCAGTCTCGTAGGCATTTGAATTCAGAGCCTTTAAGATCCTTTGCACCCTAGGTCTTCGTTTCACCTAGCTTTGAAGTTTTGAAGTGGTTTTTCGTTATTACACAAATTATATTCTATTTAAGACTTACTGGAACAATGGACACGTCCAGGTTAGGCTGAAACTTGGAATACAAAGGGTTTATAATTGTTATCTCGACTGATTGTAAGTTTAAGACAGTTTAAGTCTTTTGTTAACTCTAGTTAACTCTAGTACAAGTTACTTGGTACAATATTCATTAATTTAATTGTGAATTAAAAATAATGATTAAGAAATAAATATTGTTTAATTTAATTTTGAAAGTTATAATACCGGTGGGAGGGAAGCGCTGTGCCGCGCTCCCGGTTGCATGGTTACCACCATCTTGCTTGTTTCTCCCGTGAAACAGCTTTGCTGTATTTCGAAGAGAAGGGCAAGACAGGCAGTGTAATTACTGGCACCGAGACTTAACATCTTATGTCTCAGTATAGGCAACACATAGATGAGTTGCCTGGGCTCGTTCCAGGTAAACTAGTTTATGTTCATGGGCGACGTGGACCACTTACCATCAGGTGGCACGTTTGCCAGTTTGCCAATCCAACTAACATTAAAAAAAAGTTGGATAGACAAACTGTCAGACGTGCTCCCTGATGCTAAACGATCAGCGTAACCCACTACTTAGTTGACCTTTTTTATTTTCATTTTACGCCAGGAAATGCTCTGAGGCATCCCGTGGAGGAGTGGGTCTCCCCAGGCGGGTATGTGGGACTCTTGCACAGAATGGAGTAAAGTGGACGCAGCTCTACCCACTAAAACCCGGCGAGTGCCACCAATGCCGCCTTGAGTGAGGTGCCCCGGGGTCTGTTGAGCAAACAGGGCATCTCAACGGCTATTTAGTCCCTCAAGGGACCGACGCAACCTCCACAGAGCTGTTATCCCGCACCAAAGAACAACCCCTCCCAATGTCGGGACAGTACAATGGGGGTTAGGTTCCCATCCTCGCCCCTTGTCCCTCTGCTCAATTGTCCCCATAGATATGTTAGTGAGTGTTCATTTATGTTACGATAAATTTTAGAAAGTTATATAGATTTATGGGGTATTATATTTACACTTCCGTGTATAATAATATTAATCCTCGTAGTCGACGAGACCCTTTTAAACTCGTAGTTCCCGACAATCCAAGAACAACTAAATATAATAAAAATTGCCTAAATATGTGTGTTCGCATGTTTAATAAAATGCCAAACAATCTTAAGTTATTAAATTCTAAACAGTTTAAACTACAATTATATAAATGGCTAAGTGAAAGAAACGTGTATAGCTTTAAGGATCTGTAATTTTTTAAATAATATTTTTGACTTAAATGTAACACTAGACATAAAATTTCCATTTTGCATGCTACGAATGTAATGTTATAATCTTAGCAAAACATGATGTCCAAAATTGATTTGAACACCTCTATGTAACCATATTTTATGCAAATAAATATTATTATTATTATTAATCTGCATCTTACAATTGAAACTTTTAATCGTTCTATAATAAATAAGCAAAGTAAGTCGATACATAAATAAACTATGCAAGCCACAACAATTTACTTTTAATAAACAGAATACAGATTTCCAAACGGAATATTTGAGTGCCATACATATTGCATGTTATCTTCGACTTAGCTTCGCTTTAAAAAGTAAACTCTTTCGATTGATATTAAATAAAATCTAGATATTTTTTAAATAAATATGTTCTGTATTCTATCCATACTAATATGTGTGATATTAATTTACGTAATTTATGTATGTTTGTTATTTATTTTAATAATAAATATATGAAGTTGAGGTAAAGGGAAAGCAGAGGATGGCAGATCTCCATAGATGGAGTGATGATCTCGTGCAGTGGCCATTCCTAGTTGAAGAGTGGTGAGGGACTACTGTCTTAGCGGTCATTGAAAGAAACCTACGTACGTAAATGTATGATGATGATAACATATTAAATATTTTATTCTGTAAGAAGTAGTGTCATGCTGAATTACCGGCCCGGCTCGACCGGGTTGGTACCTCTCACTCACAAAACATCGCGTAAAGTGACAGCTATGCTGTTGCGCTTACGAAATAGAGGGCAACGCATCTGCATAACCTCTGGTTGTGAGTATGTCTATGAGCGTCAGTAGTCACCATAAGGTTCCGACTGCTCGTTTGCTTCCCTATACCATAAAACAACCTATTTATACGATAGGCGTATTGAATAATATACATCATATTTCGTGTGCAAATAATAACTGGCATAATATTTGCCACAAGAATGTTAGCCTGAGGTGACAATAAGTGGTGCCCTCGGAATTGGATGGATGTTTATTCACTTCCCGAGCGTCAGCCTGGTAGAAATCATACACTCACAAATATTATTCATACAAAGAATAACATAATATGATGGTAAAGGAGGATATGAAACTTTTGGAATATTGAGTTCAAATTCCAAGTATAGTTCTCAGTTCGTGTCAAATGATGTATAATAATCTATATTGCGAGCACAGCTGTTCAATTCAAATTTTATGCATATAATACTGTTTAAAGCATATATTATCCTTATGTTAGAAACCTGACCACACGCGATACATTAATATTATTGTAGTTTTATTTTGTCGTAAAATTGTTCAAACTGAGTAAACTTTTAACTTCACTTTTGACGTTATAACATCTTATTAATCGATTAACGTGCCTCGCCTGAGTAGAGTGTGCAAGTCAGATCGTAGAACGAGCGACAGAGAGGCATGATTGGCCTAAGCGTTCGTCCGTAAACCGACTTTACAGAGAACACGTAGGTTTTTTTTAATTTGATTAACGTAAAATGAGAACTATGTTTGATACCTATACTAAAAATAAGGTTGTGTCAAGTTGTTAATTTATGTATGTCATAAAAAAATTTAAACAAAAATTAAAACCGACTTCAAAATTTAAAAAAACTAAAAAGTAATAAAATAATTTCCGTAATCTTTGTGCCTACAATTTATAATCAACTTGTTCTTCTACTAATTTACAATCTTTGCATTTACCACGTCATTATTGTTACTTTTGAAGCCGGTGTCGTATTCGTTGATGTACCTACCTCCCTATCTACCTTGGCTGACACCGACTCCAAAAGTAACAATAATGACGTGGTAAATGCAAAGATTGTATATTAGTAGAAGAACAAGTTGATTATAAATTGTAGGCACAAAGATTACGGAAATTATTTTATTACATTTTAGTTTTTTTTAATTTTGAAGTCGGTTTTAATTTTTGTTTAAAATTTTTTTATTTCTTAATTTTTAGTGATTGCAAAATTCGATAACTGATTTTATTTGTCTGAAATATGGGTAGAACTATTAAACGCGTTGCTCAGATTAGATAGCGGTGTATTAATGAGATGAACGTAGAAAGGGTTTAAATCATTACATAACAAATGAAAAAACCGAAATGAAATTGTGTAAAACTTTATATACATGTAATTGAAAACAATCACGGCAGATTTGCTGCTATTCATTAAATAATTCAGTTATATATAGGTATAGAACACCACCATCACCAATATATAGGTATAGAATGGATATTATGATGACCTAGAAAAACTATGATGCGCTTCCAAAGCACAGTTGTTTTTTGTTCATTTAACAACGACAAGTAAAATTAAATTAACTAAACAAAATTACATGATTTTGGTATATTATTTAGCCGTATGAACTAAGCCCAATAAAAGCTGTAAATCGTCGAGGATTCCCCTCGACTGTGTAAGGTCTCCATCATCACACCTATAATGGCGCTTAGACCCCATATGGGTGCAAAGTTCTCATCAATTTAAATTAATTAAGTCCAAACACAAGGTAGCTACTGTAAACTGTTGAGGAGTTCCCTTAACTGTCATTTGTCTTCATCATCAGACCCCTAATGACAGTCACAACCCATCTAAGTGTAAAGTTCTCATCATTACAAATTAATCAAGTCCAAACACAAGGTTACTGATATAAATCGTCGAGGAGTTCCCTCGACTGTCTTTCGGCTCCAGCATCAGATCGACTTTAGACCTTCATTAAATTGTATATGTATGTATGTAATATTAAATTGTCGATATTCTGTAAAGGATCTAATAAATTATAATAGATTTGATATAAGGGATAACATATCAGTATTATAATAGATAACAGTGTTTGGACAACCTAAAATACTTTGTAGAACATATCAGTTTTGGTGTGGCTGCAACCTTTTCCGGATTATCAATTTAAGCGGCTTTGGGTTTTAGGATTATGTAATAAACGGTTAAATTAGATCAGGTATTTGTAGTAGGTACCTATGACTTTTTGGAAGAGTATAGTGGTGTCTGAAATAAAAAAAAAATTGTTTGATCACAAAATAGGTATCACAGTCAATTCTGTGTTTTTACAATAATTATTGTCATAGCGTATAAAAGATTGCATAATTTTTGGCTATTTATACGTTAGTATTTACATAATGTGTGATTGTGCATCTCAATACATTTTTGTAAACGTGATGTATGTTCGCGAAAATATAAACGAATTTGTAAAAAAATGCGATAATCACAATGAAAATACAAGGAACAAACATAAACTTGTTGTGCCATATTTTAGGCTACATAAGGTCAGTAATTCTTTTATGGGTCAATGTATACGTTTCTACAATAGGATCCCAGAAAACATTCAAAACCTATCGATAAATAAATTTAAAAAAACTGTTAAAGAACGTTTGTGTGGTAAAGGATACTATTTTGTAGTATCTTTTACCACACAGAAAAGAATTTATTGAAGATACCACACCTTGGGAATAAGGCGTTTCCTACGAGGCTTCTATGTATAATTATATCATATTATGTACCTATATTGTATAATATTGAATAGATTAGTTTCACTGAGTTTGTTTCGCCGTTTCTTCTTAGTGGACTAGTTTTGGAACTGGTAGTAGAGTCATTTGACGTTCAATAAGCTACTTTGACGTACAACATTGAATAAAAATGTTTTTATTTTATTATTTTATTGAATATCCACATAAGCAAAATCCTAGGGAGCAGTTAGAGTATCAAAGGATTTTTTTTATCTCATAAGGAGGCAACCGAGCAGTCGGAGCCTTTTGGTGACTTTCGACGCCCATAGACATCTGCACAACCAAAAGTTATGCAAATGCGTTGCCCTCCTTTTCCCTATCCCCTCAAATGGACCACCGGAAACTCTCAATCCGCACGAAACGCGACAGCATAGCTGTCACTTGACGCCCGTGTTATATGAGCGAGAGGTACCACCCCAGTCGTGCCGGCCCAATTCGGATGCAAAGCACCACCTCTTACAAAATGCATTTTCTGATCATCACATTACTATCTATCTATGCTAAGTAAAACCATGTTTTCCTTTAACGAAATAACAATACAGAAAACTTTTTCATTTAAAACATTAGTCCCTTGAAACCTACTCTAAACCCAGTCCCGTAGGAGCATTTTTGAATTTGAATTCAGAGCCTTTTAGATCCTTTGCACCCTAGGTCTTCGTTTCACCTAGCTTTGAAGTCCTAAGTGGCTTTTCGTTATTACACAAATTATATTCTATTTAAGACTTACTGGAACAATGGACACGTCCAGGTTAGGCTGAAACTTGGAATACAAAGGGTTTATAATTGTTATCTCGACTGATTGTAAGTTTAAGACAGTTTAAGTCTTTTGTTAACTCTAGTTAACTCTAGTACAAGTTACTTGGTACAATATTCATTAATTTAATTGTGAATTAAAAAGAATGATTAAGAAATAAATATTGTTTAATTTAATTTTGAAAGTTATAATACCTGATGATAGATGAGTTGCCTGGGCTCGTTCCAGGTAAACTAGTTTATGTTCATGGGCGACGTGGACCACTTACCATCAGGTGGAACGTTTGCCAGTTTGCCAATCCAACTAACATTAAAAAAAAGTTGGATAGACAAACTGTCAGACGTGCTCCCTGATGCTAAACGATCAGCGTAACCCACTACTTAGTTGACCTTTTTTATTTTCATTTTACGCCGGGAAATGCTCTGAGGCATCCCGTGGAGGAGTGGGTCTCCCCAGGCGGGTATGTGGGACTCTTGCACAGAATGGAGTAAAGTGGACGCAGCTCTACCCACTAAAACCCGGCGAGTGCCACGAATGTCGCCTTGAGTGAGGTGCCCCGGGGTCTGTTGAGCAAACAGGGCATCTCAACGGCTATTTAGTCCCTCAAGGGACCGACGCCACCTCCACAGAGCTGTTATCCCGCACCAAAGAACAACCCCTCCCAATGTCGGGACAGTACAATGGGGGTTAGGTTCCCATCCTCGCCCCTGGTCCCTCTGCTCAATTGTCCCCATAGATAAGTTAGTGAGTGTTCATTTATGTTACGATAAATTTTAGAAAGTTATATAGATTTATGGGGTATTATATTTACACTTCCGTGTATAATAATATTAATCCTCGTAGTCGACGAGACCCTTTTAAACTCGTAGTTCCCGACAATCCAAGAACAACTAAATATAATAAAAATTGCCTAAATATGTGTGTTCGCATGTTTAATAAAATGCCAAACAATCTTAAGTTATTAAATTCTAAACAGTTTAAACTACAATTATATAAATGGCTAAGTGAAAGAAACGTGTATAGCTTTAAGGATCTGTAATTTTTTAAATAATATTTTTGACTTAAATGTAACACTGGACATAAAATTTCCATTTTGCATGCTACGAATGTAATGTTATAATCTTAGCAAAACATGATGTCCATAATTGATTTAAACACCTCTATGTAACCATGTTTTATGCAAATAAATATTATTATTATTATTAATCTGCATCTTACAATTGAAACTTTTGATCGTTCTATAATAAATAAGCAAAGTAAGTCGATACATAAATAAACTATGCAAGCCACAACAATTTACTTTTAATAAACAGAATACAGATTTCCAAACGGAATATTTGAGTGCCATACATATTGCATGTTATCTTCGACTTAGCTTCGCTTTAAAAAGTAAACTCGTTCGATTGATATTAAATAAAATCTAGATATTTTTTAAATAAATATGTTCTGTATTCTATCCATACTAATATGTGTAATATTAATTTACGTAATTTATGTATGTTTGTTATTTATTTTAATAATAAATATATGAAGTTGAGGTAAAGGGAAAGCAGAGGATGGCAGATCTCTATAGATGGAGTGATGATCTCGTGCAGTGGCCATTCCTAGTTGAAGAGTGGTGAGGGACTACTGTCTTAGCAGTCATTGAAAGAAACCTACGTACGAAAATGTTTGATGATGATAACATATTAAATATTTTATTCTGTAAGAAGTAGTGTCATGCTGAATTACCGGCCCGGCTCGACCGGGTTGGTACCTCTCACTCACAAAACATCGCGTAAAGTGACAGCTATGCTGTTGCGCTTACGAAATAGAGGGCAACGCATCTGCATAACCTCTGGTTGTGAGTATGTCTATGAGCGTCAGTAGTCACCATAAGGTTCCGACTGCTCGTTTGCTTCCCTATACCATAAAACGACCTATTTATACGATAGGCATATTGAATAATATACATCATATTTCGTGTGCAAATAATAACTGGCATAATATTTGCCACAAGAATGTTAGCCGGAGGTGACAATAAGTGGTGCCCTCGGAATTGGATGGATGTTTATTCACTTCCCGAGCGTCAGCCTGTTAGAAATCATACACTCACAAATATTATTCATACAAAGAATAACATAATATGATGGTAAAGGAGGATATGAAACTTTTGGAATATTAAGTTCAAATTCCAAGTATAGTTCTCAGTTCGTGTCAAATGATGTATAATAATCTGTATTGCGAGCACAGCTGTTCAATTCAAACTTTATGCATATAATACTGTTTAAAGCATATAATCCTTATGTTAGAAACCTGACCACACGCGATACATTAATATTATTGTAGTTTTATTTTGTCGTAAAATTGTTCAAACTGAGTAAACTTTTAACTTCACTTTTGACGTTATAACATCTTATTAATCGATTAACGTGCCTCGCCTGAGTAGAGTGTGCAAGTCAGATCGTAGAACGAGCGACAGAGAGGCATGATTGGCCTAAGCGTTCGTCCGTAAACCGACTTTACAGAGAACACGTAGGTTTTTTTTAATTTGATTAACGTAAAATGAGAACTATGTTTGATACCTATACTAAAAATAAGGTTGTGTCAAGTTGTTAATTTATGTATGTCATAAAAAAATTTAAACAAAAATTAAAACCGACTTCATAATTAAAAAAAACTAAAAAGTAATAAAATAATTTCCGTAATCTTTGTGCCTACAATTTATAATCAACTTGTTCTTCTACTAATATACAATCTTTGCATTTACCACGTCATTATTGTTACTTTTGGAGTCGGTGTCAGCCAAGGTAGATAGGGAGGTAGGTACATCAACGAATACGACACCGGCTTCAAAAGTAACAATAATGACGTGGTAAATGCAAAGATTGTATATTAGTAGAAGAAACATAGATAAAAAAAAAAAAAAAAAAAGATTCCGACGAATTGATAACCTCCTTCTTTTTGAAGTCGGTTAAAAAGTTAATCGATATGTTTATATAATGTTATGATCTATTAGATACGATAAAACTAGCCCCGAAGAATTATACTCCATGATATTTTAATTAAACTTTTATGATTTCCTAGCCTACGGTAATTATTTTAAACATGCCCTATTTCAATTTGATTATACAATTGGGACCGATTGAATTTAATATCACGCTATGTTTAGTTATTAGTGACTAGATAAACATTAGATGTTATATTTCATACTCTATAATATTATATATTGTATACTAATATTATAAATATGTAAGTAATTTTACTTGTCTATTTGACTGTTTCTGCTTCGCTCCTAAACTTCTTACAAGATTAAAAAAATAGCAATGGCAGATATTGTATCAACAAAAGTATAATAGGTATGAAGCACAAAGAGATGTACGGGCTGAGATGTACCCATACAGTCTATGGTTGATAGAAAAGTTGATTAAATGATAGAAAAGTTGTGTTTAAGTTATGATATATTTTAACTGATAATTAAACTTATGATATATATTTTAACTGATAATTATAATATGCTCTAGCAGCTAATTATCAGTATAGAGGATAGAATAATAGAATGACCGCGCACATTGGTTGCTGGATTACAACTCCCCTAATTTATTACTTATTACTAATGTGGCGTAATGTAGCGAGGTAGCGTAAACTGTTTAAGTTTAACCCGTACATGCTCCCGAGCCGAAAGATGGGAAAGCAGATGAGATGAAATTTACAAGGTGATAGACAATTTTGGCTTAATTAATAATAATTTAACAAATAAACTAAATTACAGTATCTGATATTGTAAAAACCGGTTGATGTACAGGCGAAGTGCCTCTATCCTGTCTAGCCCTACGCGGACTGCTGGCGTTGTCACACACTTCACTTAGCATTATTTACATATTAGTTTTCATTACATATTTCATGTTTTAATCATTATAATGAACTTGCGTACAAGCATTAATCAAACCTAAGACCACGCCAGTAAAGCAAATAAAAACAGTTTTTATGCCCTATCTATTGAACGTTATAGATATTATGATGTAGCGCCATCTAGTGACAAAAACCAAAATGATTTTTTTTATGAACTATCTGCACCAAATTTTATGAAGATTAACAAGAACGATGATGATGGGAAATAAATCAAATATATTTTACACATCTTCCAGAAGCATATATTTATTTATCATGTAGAATGTAGGATCTATCTTACATATTTATTTGACATCAATGTGTTTCTAAGCACAGATGAAGCTCATTAAAATATGAAGTTATTGTTTGTGTTGGAGCTGGCAGCCGTGGGCGAGAATTTAAGTGGATTAAATTCCGAGATGAAATCCCTGCACTTGTTGTTAATGTGCGTTTCTTGTATCTAAAACTGTTTGTACTGTCTCCATTCCTGTAATGAGTCTGCCCATAAATTTAACTTAATGTGCCGTCTAATGAATAAAGAAACAATAATTTTATTATATTATGTAACATTATTTCTACTACTGTATCTTCTAATTAAATTTGCTTATCTAGAGCTAACCTTAGCATCAAAAAAGTTTTTTGATTATTCTCTGGAGAATTTGGTTTAGACGACTTATAGGACACAAAACTATAAGTGCACACATAACACCGGCGTAAATTGATAGCTATGCTGTCGCGTTTCGTGTGTGAGTTTCCGGTGGCCCATTGGAGGTATAGGGAAAAGGAGGGCGGTGCATCTGCGTGGCCTTGGTTGTGCGGATGTGTATGGGCGTCAACGCCGTGAGGCTCCGACTGTTCGTTTGCCCCCTGACGATATAAAGAGATGATATTAGAGCAAGAAGACCCATAATCATCATCATTATTTACTCGTACCTATCCGTATACTTATCAATGGATATAGCCTTTTTTTAGAGAGCCAAGATGGCCAGTATTCTACCACTCGCAGCTAACTTGGACCGGCTTACAATTTTACAATTTACAAATTTGGATTAATGTAATCAGATTTTTTTGATAACTTTCAGGTTATTCCTATTCATTAAGATAATATTTATACATGCTTGATATAACAAAGCACTATATCCTATAAAAATGGTAATCATTTGGTTAAAATGCAATTTCGTATGGCGCGCTGGTTTGAATGTGATATCTCCTCAAAAGAGCATGTTTTTCTGATTCGGGAATGTTGTGCTAGTGCCGCGCTCCTGTCTGCATGGATACCATCATCCTGACTATTTCTTCCGCCAGCTTTGAATGGAGGGCAAGGCAAGCAATGTAAATACTAGCCAGGCAGTTCCCTTCCTAACGAGGAATAGTCTGGCCTTCGCCGGAGCCAGCCCGTCGTTGAAGTGACCCTGTTATCTGCATATCCGCGACCTCAAAAAGCGGCTGAAGGCGCTCGCAGTGGTTTAGTTTGGTATGCACTCCCAGATGCGCGTCCCACATAAGGTCAGGATCCTGGAAGGATTTCCCTGCGTTATAAAAAGGCAATATAAATACTGGCAGGTATACTTACTATCTTATGGCTCAGGAGAGGCAACACATAAATGAATCGTCGACGATAATCACTCAACTACGAGTAATTGGCCTTATATCTGTCCATCTAAGATGAAAAAGAACTATGTTTCAGATAACAGGGCTGGATATAGTAGTCTGGCGTTAATACCTTTATACCCTGAGTTTCAGAGACTCGTGGACTCGACACCTGGGCATGGCATGAGGGATGAGAACAAAAGACCACCTAATTGAATGGATTTGAATATAATAAATTTTCTATAAATCTATCCGAGGCCTTCGAGGCCTTATCGTCTTCACAAGGCCACTGAGGGGCTTTCTCACGACAATGATAGATGGAGGCAACTTGATGAATTACTTATGATTTTATCGAAACCAACGACGCTTCGGAGATAATACCAATTTTGATATACATCATATCAAAATTGGTATTATCTCTCTATTTTTGTAAGATTCTGTTATCATATATATTTTGCGAGCGGTAAACCGTCCTAGTTGGAGTTGGATACGAGTGGGGAATCGGCCGTCTTAGCGTTCATAAATTGTCCAGCTGTGGACAAAAAGGTTGATAATGATGATGTGTAAAAACTGTCTTTTTTGGTAATGTGTTTTATTATACGGTAGTTGTAGCAGGTAGTATTTAGAAAATCTTTTGAAATGCCTAATTAATGTTTATCACTTAGACATTTTAAATTCGTCTTTAACTTTGTAAGACCATTATACAAAATAAACTGCAAGTTATAAGTCTTAGTTATAAGGCAAACAGCCTTCTTAAAATTAATTTATCTCTTTACTTAGATCTATTAAAACTTCTATTAAAGTTTTTACTTAGAGATGAGATGATAAAATGTAAAACTCTTTTTATATAAGATTTTTAACCGACTTCAAAAAGGAGGAGGTGCTCAATTCATCGGATTTTTCTTATGTATGTTCTCCGATTAATCGTGGCTAGACCGATTTGAAAAATTCTTTTTAAATTAACATGTTAACATTTATATTTAAAACTATTAAAGATTGGATATATACCATGAAATGTTTGTTTCGTGAAGCTTGATATTTCGACAGTGTCTAAGAATGTCGTGGTCACGTGAACAACAAAAAATATCCTATTTGAACAGGTAGTGCCATGCCGCATTGCAGCCGAACTGGGCCGGCACGTCCGAGGTGGTACCTTTCGCTCACATAACACCGGCGTCAAGTGACAACTAAGCTGTCGCGTTTGTGATTTTCTGGCGGCCCATTGGGTGGATAGGGAAAAGGAGGGCAACGCATCTGCATTGCCTCTGGTTATGCGGATGTGTATGGGCGTCGGTACCATAAGGCTCCGCTCGTTTGCCCCCTCCCCTTATCACATTAAAACATAATATATAGTTTTAAATAAATCTTTTTCACAAAACCTTTGAAGCAAGGACATCTTAAGTTAAGGTTACATAAGTCGCTCATCTTTCCATACAAACGCAGAACAGTAATTACTACAATGTTTGACGTTGACCATCAAAAACTAAGGATAATATAAATTGATCTCGTCATTATCTATGTCTGTATGCACCCAAAATCGTAAAAAAATATATACATTAAAAAAACAAGCTCCTAAACTTTCGTATTTCAGGACTGATTTTAGCCCAAATTTGGGCGAAAATAAATAGTATACGGAGCACGAAAGCTCAAAAATAAAGCCCTCACAGACATAGTTTAGTTATTCAAAAGTTGAAATAAATTTATTTAAAAAATATACACTTAATAGTTTTTCTATAATAACTGTTTTGCAAAAAGGACATTTTAGGAATGAACCATTGTGCATTTCATTCTAGCACACATGTTCGCTCACTATGTCAGGTGAGATAGCATTTATTTAGTTGGAGTTCGCGCCGTCTACTAGTTGAACCTCAAGTGCCTGAACTAATAATTATTCTAATGCGGTAGGCATATGTTCAATTGTAGGAAATACGTTGTTAATATTTTATTTATTATCGATTTATTCGACTCTTTGTTTGTGTTACATCAATTTATTACGAACTGTCTCAGTATAGGTACTTATATAACTGTAATATGTTATATCGGTGTATTATATAGCGGCGGTTGCCCACAATAACAAACATTACAATAAAATATTACAAAACATAAGCATTTATTTGAATATGTAGACAATGTGGCAAATACGTAGTTGTTGGGCTTTGGATACATACAGAAAACAAAGAAACAGATGGGCTTTAGATACCAAGGATAGAATTAATAAACGGGTTATAATTATCATCATCACTAGCCTCCGCCTACCTCAATGAATGCCAAGACGGCCGATCCCTTTCGACTCGTTTGAAGTGGGTTATTATAAATAAAATTATATTAAAAAAGTGCGTGCGTACAAAGTACACAATATGTTAAAAGTGAAACTTATATTTTTTTTAAATCTCGTTTATACTAATCTGAAGCTTTAAATTTCCAAGACTTGCGATGCAACGTTCACTCTATCTCACTCTCTCTCTCAATCGCTCTCAATCACTCTCTCCCTCTTCTTAGACAAAACGTTGCACATTTTCGTGACGTTTCATCCGTAAAATTTTACCCTCATGTGCGCAAAGAAGTTTCACTTCAATAATAATACTTACAAGTAATGTGATCTTGAAGGATCGCGACCAGTACTAAAAATTAATGTTTCATCAATTATGTCTCACATATCATGTCATCCTATATCACATAGGCTATAAAAATAATCAAATAATCATGACTAGTACAGGTACTGTCAATTTTAATTAACGCGGCTACAGCTAATTATATCCAGCAACAAGTAATTGCTACAAAATGTAGACAATCGGCAATCTTCGATATCCAGCTGGTCACAACCAAGCGTGAACCGCTGCTAGACAAATATAATCTAATGATTGGTGGACAAACACTACGTTTATATCAATGATATTATGATACCTATGTATAAAAATATATGCTATTTTCTATTAAAGAAATAGCAGCAGCAGAAACGTCGATCATGGCCAACCTGAATTTACATGGCAACCATAAATTAATTGTAACGTATTCTCGAATTGTGAAATTACATGATAAAATATGAAATAACAACGCTTTTTATATAAATAGTAAAACCTTATAATTGACGACCTCTGTGGCTCAGTGGTAAGCGCGTTGGCGCTCAAGCCGGAGGTTGCAGGTTCGAATCCCGCCAGGGAACAAAAATATTTTCTGTGTTCCTGGGTCATGGATGTGTATTAAATATGTGTATTATATAATAAAAATCTTAAATATATGTATAGTATAAAAGTATTAAATATATTTCCGTTGTCTGGTACCCGTAACACAAGTTCTTCGAGAACTTACCACGGGACCAGATTGACGTGGTGTGAAAGCGTCCATAGATATTATTATTATATGTGTTTTTTTTTTTTCTCAGCCTATAGCTGGTTTCTACTACATTCACGAGCTATTGTCAAGCGACTGCAGGTGGTGTTTTGGTGTATTTATGTTATGTAGTGTGTTTATGTTGAATGTTCTTATGTGTTTTCTTCTATATGTAGGAATTTTCTAACTATTTGGCATGTATTTAAAATAGCAGCTATTTGTATGTGGATGTATAGGGATTCTTCGAGGTTTATTAATTTTAGGCTATGGAGAAGATGGTTAGGTATAACGCCGCTAGTAGAGAGAACTATGGGAATACCTAGGTATCACTGAAAATGTTTAGAAAATGAAAAACGGCTTAATGTAGAAAGTTGCCAATACTTTTATTGTTTTTCGAAGTGATCTCCGTTTCTTTCTACACATCGCCGCATTCGATGGAACCACTGACAAAAGCAGTGGGCCCATTCTTCCTTAGGAGTCTCTTCTATGGCATTTTCGTACGCTTTCACAGCATTTTCAGGGCTCGTAAAGCGAATACCTCGAATTTTATCTTTAGTTCTTGGGAATAAATGAAAGTCGCAGGGCGCCAGGTCAGGACTGTAAGGCGGATGATTCATTATCTCCACACCTGCCATAGTCAAATATTCAACAGTCCGTTTTGCGGAGTGCGCTGAAGCATTGTCGTGGTGAAGGAGGATCCTGCTTCGAGGGCGCTGCTGTCGAATTTTTTCCAAGACAACAGACAAACAGCGATTGATATACCAGTCTGCAGTAACTGTCCTTCCATCTTCTAGCACAACTGTCGCGAAATGACCTTTCCGACCAAAGAATGAGGCAATCATCTTTTTTCCTTGACTTCTTCCTTTCTTTACCTTATGAAGGATCAGTTCAGTTTTCCATTAAATAAAGTCGGATTACAATAATATTCACTGATTTATTTCACAATACGATTTGTTCACATTGAAATTTACTCTCAGACTGCCATTACAAAGTGATTATTCTTACATCTCGCCTCTTATTTTAATCTACCCTACAAACATCATTCACAAACAGTTTTAAAACCTTGATAGAAATAATCGATACTAACAATAAATATTCTAGTTTTGACATTGATATTATTACTCGATTCTAATAATTAATACTCTTACTCGATTACATATAACAATATTAATACTCGATTCTAACAGCTATGTTAATACTCGATAATAACAATATGAATACTCGATTCTAATATTTAATACTCGATTCTAACAGCTCGGCCATCCTTATCAGGGTGTGCCCTCACACAAATTAAGTTCATCTCAAGATAATTTCAAATTACATAAAAGAAATAAGAAAGAAAAAAAATATATATACAATCGATAAAATAATACACTTATTATAGAATGCATTGTCTGTCATGATCTGCGAACATCAGTGCGATATCATTCACAGTCTGCACTGCCCGCTCATGACCAATGCCAAGAAATCGTAATCTCGGTCTTTTCAAGTGTGATCTGCAATCATCTGTGTAAGACACTGATTGCTCACAATCTATAAGTTATCATCATCATCATCATTTGGTTATGATCTGCAGCCATCTGTGTATTAACACTGACTGCTCATAACTACTAATCATACATGCATAAATAATCTATTTCGTACGATCTAGTTGACTTAATAACTTTGGTGGACTAAATATATAATCATAATATTATTATGTGTAATGTCATGATCTACGATCATCTGCGTTTTCTCTTAACGCTGATCGCTCATGACATTGAACAAGATTTTATCCATGTGAGCATACATGGATAAAATCTTGTACAACACTTGGTGTAAAGGAGTAAAATCACTTATCGTGTATAGTCTGTCACAATATGCGCCATCTGTGCTTCAATCAATCATCAACACTGACGCTTGCAACCTATACTCTCTTTATATTACCAATATTATCTTACAAATCAATTTCACATTCTATTGCATGTTTAATATTTCAAATTACAAATCATTATATCATATTCATATTACATACTAAAAATGTATATACTCTAGAAATTTAATATTCATCTCACATTCACTTATCATTTTCATCATAACTATTATGAACATCGCTGTCGTTTTCGCTTTCGATCCCCTTAAAATTTAACCACGGGTGTATTTTATCAATTGAAACAATATTCTCATATCTTTTATTACCTCTTCTCGTTAGAGGTGTATCTTCAACTAAGAATCTGTCGTTAGGCAATATTTTAACTATTCGATAAGGGCCGTGATATTTTTCCATAAGCTTTTTAGATTTACCGATCCTGTCTCTATCAAACGTCACTCTTTCTATCCTAACAAGGTCGCCTTTATTATATTTAGTTGGCAATTTCCTATGTTTATCAAACCTTTCTTTTGTAGTTTTCTGTTCATTTTCAATTTTAGTAGCAGTTTTATTTCTTAAATCCGTTAGTTGATCTCCAGTAATTCGGTTCACTGTTGTATTTATCACGTCACTTAATATGTTTTCTGAAGTACAAGTAATTTTATAGCCAAATAGTAATTCAGAAGGACTTTTTCCCGTAGTTTTATTAACTGACGTATTTAAACCTAATTGCACTTCGCTTACGTATTCGTCCCAACTATTGTCGCTTTTATTACTTTTATTACGCATTTCGTACTCAAAGCCTCAGAAATTGTCCTGTTAAATCTTTCTACTTGCCCATTCGCTCGCGGAGTAGCCACTGCGTTTAAAGTATGTTTAATTCCATTATTTTTCGTAAAAGTTTTGAATTTTGAACTAGTAAAATATGTACCTCTGTCAGTAATTAAACGGGAAGGTACTCCGAAATAACTAACATGTTCTTTAAACACCCGAATAGCTGTTGTGGTTTTAGTATCTCTTACAGGGGTTATATTAATAAATTTTGTAAATGCGTCAATGATTATTAATAAATACATGTTGCCTCTTCGCGATCGAACAAATGGCCCTAAGTGATCCGCGTGTAATGTGTGAAATGGGACATCTGGTTTTGGAATAGGATGCAATAATCCCTCTTTAGGCCCACCAGGTGTCTTGTGAAATGCACATTCTAGACAAGCAGATACATATTTTTTGTGAAACGTCGCATTTTTGGAAACCAAAATGAGCTTTTTAATCTATTTAATGTTTTATCAAATCCAAAATGACCTACATCATCGTGATTCATCCTCAACAACTGCCATCTAACCGCTTTAGGGACCACCCAACGTAACTCACCATCAACCAGCCTGTACACATGGTTGTTCTTTAATTGATAATTTTTATGTATGTCTATAATATTTAATGTATTCTTATCTGATAAAATCTCCCTTATATTTTTAATCTCATCGTCATCACTTTGAACAGTCGCTATCCAGTCTTGAAGATTTAAAGTAAGTATATCAAGTACATGTGACTCATTTTCGATAGCGGGTTCACCAACAGGAGCTCGACTGAGTGCATCGACGTGTGTCATTTTACCACCAGATCGATATTCTATCTCACAGTCATACTCCTGCAACTGGACGCACCAACGGCCTATTCTAGGAACTAAATCCCTCTTAGTCATTGTCGTTCGTAATGCATTGCAATCAGTAATTATTTTAAACTTTAAACCTAATAAATAAACTCGAAATCTACTAAGGGACGCAACTACGGCCAATGTTTCCAAATCAAACGAATGCAATTTTTGTTCATCGCATGTTTTCTTACGACTGTAGTATGCTACAGGTCTCATAAGTCCATCAGAATGACGTTGCATAAGGATAACTGCAATGCCGTACTTAGATGCGTCCGTATGCAACTCCGTTTCTAATTTCACATCATATAACGCAAGTACAGGTCTATCTGTCAATTTAGTCTTTAAGGTCTCGAAGGCTTTCGAATGTTCATTAGTCCATTTCCAAGTGACCCGCTTTTTTAAAAGGTCTGTCAGTGGTCGTGCAATGAGAGAAAAGTCTTTAACGAAACGTCTAAAAAAACTACATAATCCGATAAATCGTCTAACATCGTGAACGTTTTTAGGAACTGGAAAATTAGATACGGCTGTAACCTTTCGAGAACCTGGACGTATACCCGACGCGCTAACATCAAAACCCAAGAATTCAATATTTTTATAAAAAAAGAAACATTTTTGTAGTTTAAGAGTTAAATTTGCCTCACGCAAAATGCTTAAAACCTCAGATAACCTCTCCAAGCCTTCTTCAAAGTTTCGCGCTGGTATTAATATGTCATCCATGAACACTAAGGTATAGTCTATATTTGATAAGATTTTATTCATGGTTCTTTGAAAAACCGAAGGTGCATTCGCTAAACCAAACGGCATTCTTTTGAATTGATATTGGCCGTCGGGTGTGACGAAAGCAGTTTTATCTTGGGAATTAGCTCCCATGGGAATTTGATAATACCCTGATGCTAAGTCAAGGCTGATAAATAGAGAATGACCAGCTAAACGGTCTAGTTGATCATCAATCAATGGTAGAGGAAAATGTTCCTTTTTCGTTTTGTTGTTTAAAGAGCGGTAATCGATACAAAGGCGCTTATCCCCAGTCTTCTTCTTGACGAGAAGAACTGGACTAGCGTAAGCAGATTTAGATTCGCAAATAATATCAGCGTCTAGCATTTCCTTTACCATCGATTTAACGAGTTCCCTTTCTGGATAAGATAACCTATATGGTCTATAAACTACCGGTTTCGTATCGTTTAGTTCTATTTCCATTTTATCGACATTCGTATAACCTAAATCCATCATGTTGTGTGAAAAGCAGTCGCAAAATCTGGTAAGCAATTCCTTTAGTTTCTTGATCTCACTATCAGATAAATCTTTATCATAATTCAATAAATTAATCGTTTCGAAATCAGTGAAATCTACTAAATTAACATCAATACTACCATCAAAATACAACGCACGCGTCATTAATAATCCCTTTTCCAATTTAATGGCGTTGTTTGATAAATTTTGTATTAGTAACGCACCTAAGCCGTTAACGATACTATACTCTCCCGGCATTAAATAATATTCATTACCAGTAAGGCCACGTAGTGAACCCCTAACATATACTGTGCCATTACCTCTATAAGTATCACTGCTTATTGCAATTAATGATGTTTCACGTGGTGGAATCACTACGTCGTTAGACAGTGTAAGACGCAGCTTTGACGATAAATGACGGCTAAATATTAACGCATCATTAGTCTTTGTTATATTTATGCCCGGTTTCTCTGTGAAACTATGACCAACTAAAATCGCATACTTCACTACACTGTCCTCAACAATGTAGGCTTCAATTGTTTCTACAATATTTTGTATTTCAATTTTAACCATAGCTTTCCCTAAAGGTAAAATAACATTTTTGCCTATACCTCGCATCGTCGGTAACGGTCCCGTTGTCCATTTAATGCCTAATCTATTAGCCTCACTGTATTTAATAATTGTGCACTGACTACCTAGATCTACATATCCTCGAGAAATCTGATCATTTAATTTTATATTAATTAAATATTTATCATTATTTGTATTACCTATGGAATTTAATGTCATAACCAATTTATCCTTCTCTGTATCCGATTTTGATTTCTGATCATTTGAAAGTTTTGGATAATTAGTACATAAATGACCTAACTTATTACATATATTACATTTCAAAATTTTCTTTGTGCATTTAAAGCTGTAATGACCAGTTTCGTTACAATTAAAACAAATTACCGGCTTGATAAATTCATTTGCTCTTGTCGGTTTAATATTTGTTTGATTTGTATTTAGGTTTAAATTTAATCTTCTAACAGAACCTACTCTATTTCTATAATCTGTTTCTCGTGACTGTTTAATCGATTGAAAATATTTTAATACTTGTTCTGGTTCCTCACATTTTGAGGCCTTCGCTCCTAGTCTTAAGCTTCGATCTTCTACACCGTATAATATACAATCTACTGCTCTTTTACCCCTTATTTCGCATCGATTTAGTAAATTAATTTTCTCAAAATAATATAATTCTAATGAATCATTATTTTTCGCCCTTTTAGATAACATTTCCGTCAACAATTCCGCGTAATCATCACTGGATGGAAAAGATTCGATGAGTTTTATTTTCCACTCGGACCACGAAAAGGACATTGATGGCAGGGTCTGATACCATGTCCTAGCGACACCACTAAGTTTCGGTAGTGCATAATGAATTATCTGATCTTCACCCCATTTGTAAAGTCGAGCACATTCTTCGACTTTACTAAGCCACGTGTTTATGGTCTGACCTTTGCTCATGGGATCAAACTCTGGTATAACATTGCCTAACATAGGAAATTTATTTCCTTCTGAACGATTATCGATTACAGACTTAATCAATCGGTTTAACAATAATTCGGTATTATCACCGTTAAAATTGGAACGACTCACGTGTTCTGCTTCAGGTGTGGCTCTCAGTCTGCGATGACTGATTGAATGGCGACTCGATCGCGATCGACTTCCCAATCCGGCGTGACATCTCGATCCGGAGCGACTCCTTGACCCATGACAGCGTCTCGAACCGCGGCGGCGTCTCGACCTGTAGCGACGTCTCGACCTGCGGCGACGACTCGACTCGGGGCTTTGACTCCGATAAGACGTTCTAGCATCTTCTTCGCTCGACATATTTTGAGAAACGAGGCTTTTTGTTCTTTTTCGTTTTCGCCCTCGTTTATGGACGTCTGAAGTTTCAGAATTAATATCACGACCTTTTTTTTTATTATGTGATATATCGTATCTCTTGCGATGCCGGTCTCGTTTTTCTTTATGGTATAAATTTTCACTTTCATTGTCCATAATGATGACTTAATTTTCTTAGGTCAAAATGTGATTGGCGCGGAAATAACGTGTGGGTTGGTTTTATCCCACTTCTGAACTGAAGGATCAGTTCAGTTTTCCATTAAATAAAGTCGGATTACAATAATATTCACTGATTTATTTCACAATACGATTTGTTCACATTGAAATTTACTCTCAGACTGCCATTACAAAGTGATTATTCTTACATCTCGCCTCTTATTTTATTCTACCCTACAAACATCATTCACAAACAGTTTTAAAACCTTGATAGAAATAATCGATACTAACAATAATTATTCTAGTTTTGACATTGATATTATTACTCGATTCTAATAATTAATACTCTTACTCGATTACATATAAAAATATTAATACTCGATTCTAACAGCTATGTTAATACTTGATAATAACAATATGAATACTCGATTCTAATATTTAATACTCGATTCTAACACTTAGTTGGCCGATCCTCGAAAGGAAACACCCACTGAGCTGATTGTCTTTTGGTTTCGGGTTCGTAGCAATATATCCAGCTTTCATCACCTGTGATGATGTCAAATACAGCATTTGAGTTACCGCCGTTGAACTTATCTAACATTTGGCGACACCAGTCCATGCGGAGGCGTTTCTGGTCGTCGGTTAAAGTATGGGGAATCCATCTGGTACAAAGCTTACTGACGCCTAAATGTTCGTGTAATATTTTTTGAACTTGACTCATACCAATGCTTAGGCTTGCCCGTATCTGCTGATAGGTTACTCTCTTATCTTCCTCTATCATGCGTCGCACAGTACTGATGTTATCTTCAGTAGTTGCTGTTAAAGGACGTCCCTCACGCGGATCATCACTGAGATTGCTACGTTCACGCTTGAACTCGTTAAACCAATTGTAAATAGTGGAACGAGATGGGGCTTCATTAAAAAATGCGAATCGCAGCCTATCATAGCTTTGTTGTTGAGTAAGCCCACAACGAAAGTCATAATAAATCATTGACCGAAAAATTTCTCGCGTTATGTTCATTTTCACGTGTAACAAGAGTTTTAGATTTGCCGCCAATTCACAAAAACAAATGACAATTGAATGCAATATACTACATTAGGTTACCAAAGAGTTCTAAAATAGAAATTCAAAAAAAGTTTTCATTTTCAATGTTTCTAACTGGCCAGTTCTAAATATTTTCAGTGTTACCCACGTAACATATACTTTTTCTTGTCTCCATATTCTTACGACCTCTTCTCTAAGTTCCGTATATTTGCTTATTTTTTCTGTTATCGTTTTTTGTAGGTTGTGGGTATTGGGAATAGCAATGTCTATAAGGTAGTATAAGAAACCAGAAGGGAGATACGTTTAAAAATAACAACAATTTATTCGTATTAGTAAAAGAATAACAATCTCAGGGTTGGCTGATAACATTTAGATGTAAATATGTGGGCACACGCATGTGCATGCATAAAGCACCTCCCTCCTTACCCACACTGCACGTGCATTTACATACCTAAACCACACACATCACAAATACTACTACAGACAGATACATAATTAAAAGAGAATGGCTTTACCGACATTAATTAACAAACTTAACATGACCGATAGCCATTCGGCCAGACTTCCGTCCTCCTCGAGCTCGCAAATACAATTCGCCCTTCGGACTAGGTGTACCTCAATTTTATAGGCATAGTTGGGTGTGACGCCGACAAAATCAAAACATTCATACCGCTCGGCCGTCGTACCCTCATTTTTACAAAATATCCCTAACACGGCCTCTCCTGACATCCTGACGTCCTCGTCAGGTTTATTAAGTCTTGTCAGATTCTGGATCCAGTGTTGAAAGGAACTTCTCTGCATCGGTTGATCCCAAGAAAAGCTCTAGATGGATCCAGTTGCTCCGCTAACGCCTTCGTCGCTTAGAAAACCATAGACACAGCTATCTGTAAACATTAAACCAATGTAAGCATGTGCTTATGAGGTCTTAATTTGGGGCAATCCAATTATTATGGGCTAGATGTCTAAAATAGAAAAACAAACAAGGCAAAAGATACTGAATTGGTACTCTTTTACACAAAATCTTAGGTTACCAAGATCATTTGAGAAATTATTTAAAACGCTTTTAGATAAGCCTGAAGGCGATAACCACTCTTGTTGGTATTCAAATAAATTACCAAAAGTTTTAAATAAACAAAAATTTGGTGATGAGGCGATACCAGGCCCCATCCCCTGGTCCTGATCTTTCTTCAACAGTCTAAAAAACAACCACTGGCGGTTGCTGTAGTCACCATTACACTGCGACTGTCCAGTAGAAGCAGAGGTAGCAGCAGCGCCAACAGCGCCAGCAGCGCTTACTGCACCAACGGCAGCAACAGCTCCAGCGGCACCATCAGCAGCGCCATTCGCTAGCAGTGCCTGCAGCGCCAACAGCAGCGCCATGCACCAGCAGCGCCATGCGCCAGCAGCGCCATGCGCCAGCAGTGTTATGCGCTAGCAGCGCCAACAGCACCAGCTGCGTTATGCGCCAGCAGTGCCAGCAGCGGCATGCACACTCCACAGGGCCGCGTCGCACCAGGCCACTTAGTGCGATGTCTCCCACAGGAGACCTCAGCACCAGCATAACGCCCACCACGCCAGCCAGCGGCTGCAGGGGAAGGCTCCACTTGGAGTAGGAGACTCCTCGTTATTACTGTCTGATTCTGTAACAACATAAATATAAGCATCAAACTATGTTCTAAAGATAACAAACTGGAAACACTTCATGTTTCTTTACCGGTGGGAGGGAAGCGCTGTGCCGCGCTCTCGGCTGCATGGGTACCACCATCTTGCTTGTTTCTCCCGAGAAACAGCTTTGCTGTGTTTCGGAGAGAAGGGAGAGTAATTACTGGCACAGAGACTTAACATCTTATGTCTCAGGATAGGCAACACATAAATGAGTTGCCTGGGCTAGTACCAGGCATACTAGTTTATGTTCATGGGCGACGTCGACCACTTACCATCAGGTGGTACGTTTGCCAGTTTGCCTATCCAACATAAAAAAAAAAAATGTTTTCATATCGGATTACATGACTGACACTTGCTAGCTCATCTAGCTGCCTAAACACAGGGTGAAGAACAAACAAATATCTGTACCGATCACCCGGGGCAGTTCCCGTCGGGGGAGTGCCACCTCACGACTCGCTAGAGGTCTACGCGGACTTACGTGAGACATAACTTTGCGTGTGTGAAAGGTTCACATATAAGAATGTTCTAACCCAAACCATCACAAAAACACACATGTTTCACACAAACATTTCTCATCACCACTACTCGTCAGAGGCCAAACTCTTGGCATGACCCTGCGTGTATCACAGCTCCAGGACCACATGTCCGAGCACACCAAACCACACAAGGCATGTTCCATATACTAGGATCGCATGTCTGAGCGCACTCCAAGACAGCATCCAATAATATGCAACCCTACCTCTCTTGAAGTGTATCTGTCAGCTGGATAGTATATCTGAGTACGAGGACATCCGAGACAGAGGCTATCCCAACTGCAAGATACGACTTCCCACGTGTTCACCCCATATAGAATCACATTACACTCCAAAGTAGGTACATAGAAAGTAGCAAAGTAAAAACTTTCAATCACATAAAAACAGAGTCCACACTAAAGCGGATACACAGGTACTTTACAAAGAAAAATGGTTTAAACCACTCACCGTTAAAAAAATTGTTGATAGGTACCTTTTTTCTTTATTGCGCAACTATTGTAAATAGGGTCAGAAATCCAGTATTTCAGTTTTTTCATTTGTTAGTATTCCCGCGCTCAGCCCTGCCAGAAGCAAAATTACCCTGCTATCAAAGTCATTTGTGCCGATTGCATTTTCCTAGGTAGGTAGTAATAAAATTCTTTTTTTTTTTTTTTAGATAACCGGTCTTATTCCTTAGGTGCAAGGAAAAAGATTGATAATGATGATGAAACCATAAAGAAAATGTAAAATTAATGAATGAACACGTGGTTGTTTTACACGCACGGAATATTATCTAACCAACTAAAAACATGGTTGTCAACCAAGTCACTAAACAATTACAAGAAAAAAAGAAGAGAATATGCTTACAATGGCAGTGGCAGCATATAAAAAGCACAAGACAAATATACCAGCTCGTTTGAAAACCGCATGACGATTTTGTAGTAGCTGTGCACTGATTGAGTCAGTGGTCACGATCATTATGACCACAGCGTCACTGTAAACGGCTCCTCCCAGCATCTTACAGCATCCACGCTGTTATTCTGGCCACGCGGTGCAGTGACGATTTATTTGTTGTCTGTAAAAATAAACAAAACATGGCGCGATGATGCGCCTTTAAAACAATTCAAATTGTGGGACAATAGGTTGTATCCCACTTCTGATATAAGAAACCAGAAGGGAAATACGTTTAAAAATAACAACAATTTATTCGTATTAGTAAAAGAATAACAATCTCAGGGTTAGCTGATAACATTTAGATGTAAATATGTGGGCACACGCATGTGCATGCATAAAGCACCTCCCTCCTTACCCACACTGCACGTGCATTCACATACCTAAACCACACACATCACAAATACTACTACAGACAGCTACATAATTAAAAGAGAATGGCTTTACCGACATTCATTAACAAACTTAACATGACCGATAGCCATTCGGCCAGACTTCCGTCCTCCTCGAGCTTGCAAATACAATTCGCCCTTCGGACTAGGTGTACCTCAATTTTATAGGCATAGTTGGGTGTGACGCCGACAATATAAAAACATTCATACCGCTCGGCCGTCCTACCCTCATTTTTACAAAATATCCCTAATAGTAGGTTATTTTTTGTGTTTTGTCCTGTAGTACTATGTCTGGTCTGTTATAGTGTATAGTTCTATCTGTGAGTATGGCTCGATCGTAATAAAGTTTATGTGTGGTGTTTTCGAGTACAGTGTCTGGGGTGTATTTGTAGTAAGGTGTGTCAGTGTTTTGCATGAGATTGTGTTTGATTGCTAGTTTTTGATGTATGATATTTGCAACTTGGTTATGTCTGTGAGAATAATCTGTCTGTGCTAGTGGTGTGCATGCTCCTGTTGTGTTGATTAATACTATTATATATATATATATTATATAATAATAGTATTAATTAATATATATATATATATATAATATAATAAAGTCCCAAACTATATCATATACCTAACGTATTGTTTGAGGAAAATTTATCAATACATTGCACATACATACGTCAAACAATACGTTGCATATATATATATATATATTATGTTACAGTTCTACTTAAATCCCCAACACAAAAACAAAAGAGCGAAGAACCTTGAAATGGCTGCACTGATTTTGATAAAATGTATCTAAGAACTACCGCTAGAAAGCTTAGTAAAAATTATAACCGCATCTAAATTGGTGCACCCGTTAGACAACTACGATGCCATACAGACACACACTTAGCGGGTAACTTATAAACAACGGTTTTTTTGAGTCGGGGTTAAAACAATAAGGATCAAAGAACTTTCAAGAGAAAATACTAAATATAACGAAATCTACTTTGTAACTTGATTCTATTTCACTGAAGGTGGATCCAGTTCACGCTAGTCAGGGTGGTTGACTTTTTCCTTTATTTCATAATCGTATTTTTTGCTTTTTTTTGTGTCAATACTTGTCCACTGATTCTATGTTAAATCTTTCTGGGTTTATGCAAGTTTCACTATATTTTAACTAAAATATATGTTAATATTAACATTACTAAAAACACAAAAATAAATATCAACCCTTATATGTCTCACAGGTCATCAGGTCGAAATCAGGCAAGGATGGTGTTGCGCCATAGTTCGCCGATGTGCTGGCCCAATGCGGGTTGGTCAACTTCACACACCTTCAAAGACTTCAAAGACAAAGAGCAAGCGATGGTCTCTGGTTCAGGTGAGCGACGATGGCCTAGTGGGTATGGGCTCTGTCTTGAGTGAGCGGTCCGGGTTCGATCCTGACCCCTGTGGTGCCTTGAAATGGGTTATTCTAAATATTACAACTACATTTTCTTAATTTTAAAGGGATTCTTCGTATTATAATACCAAATACATGTACAACGTCGGTCACGCTTATCATTTGTATGAAAATTCACAACTCGTGACAGTGCTCGACCGACCCTACGTACATAATGCTACATTTTCATACAATTGACAAGCACGACCGACGTTCGCACCGACGCCGTTCTGTCGAGCACTAAAACTGGCCTATGTCAAATTACCATTCATAATTAAATTCATCACATGTCTGTTCTCGATGTGATTCGAACCCGTGATAGTAACCTTGAATAACGCCACTAAACCATCGAGGCCATGTTGTAATAAAAACTAGATTTACCAAATTGTTTGTTATCAAGTAAATATTGTCACGATTATCACAAGATTGATGGAAGTTGACATATCAGAAATACTCTCGGATTATTGACCTACAAATATTATATAAATCATCATCAGCTGCTGATGGATAGGTAATCTATTCTAATAATATAAAGCCGAAGAGTTTGTTTGTTTGAACGCGCTAATCTCAGGAACTACTGGTCCGATTTGAAAAAATTTTGCAGTGTTAGATAGCCCATTTATCGAGGAAGGCTATAAGGCTATATAACATCACGCTGTGACTAATAGGAGTTAAGTAAGTTAACGCGGGCGAAGCTGCGGGCTACAACTAGTAGATTATATGGATGGCATCCATAGATGGATACCTCAAAAGTCCAAAGACTTATATTATAGGCACTTTTGGAAATACAACATTTCAAAACTACATTTTATTGACGATATATTAATCGATTTTCATTAACCATTACCATCAGTGGTTCAGGTTTATCAAAATTTTACAGGAGTCTGTGAACAAGGTGTAGTTCCAGGCAAAGTAAATTACTTTATTCTTGACAATAACTTCATCATTATCAACCCCATAGCTGCTCTTTGTACCCCTCTTACAAGAAGAGGGAACAAAAGAGCATGGACAAGGGGCGAGGATGGAAATCTCACCCCATTGCATTGTCCCGACGTTGGGAAGGATTGTTCTGTGATGCGGGACGACCTGTGCTGTCGGTCCCTTGAGGGACCGACTAGCCGTCGAGGTGCCCTGTTTGCTCAATGGATCCGGGGCACCTCACCAAAGGCGGCATTGGTGGCACTCGTCCGGTTATAGTGGGTAGAGCTGCGTCCACCTTACCATATTTTGGGCGCAGCTCCCACATCCACACACCTCGGGACCCCTTCCCAGCGGGATGCCTCACAGCATTTACCGGCGTAAATAAAAAAAAGAAAAAAAAGTATCAACCTCTAAACAAATGCCAGGACCGATCATAACTATATTATTATAACACCACTAAGTTTTGCCGCTAAGGCTCCGGACCCCAAAGTCGCAAGTAAACCGAAAACAAAGAACATTTGAACAATTGTTTTATTCGTGCGTAAGTCGCTCATACCATTGACCTATTTCAGACACCCTTTAAGCTTTAAAGATCTAATTTCAGCCAGAATGGAATATTCGCTATTTCGTAGGAGCCAGGCTTAAATTGCGCTTCTGTAGAGAGATACTTTAGGATAGACAATTTGATAAACGTTATGTAAGAAATTTTGATGAAAGTTTACTTACAGTAAATTGTAACATGTTAATATTATATTTCTCTTTTCGCATATTCTTCATGATATACTTTCGTGTAGCTTATGATGTGAAAATATTGATTCAGTATAATAAGGAAAACCTAAAAGAATAATTATTATAGCCATTGGTGATATACCATCCTGCTTTGCAGTCGAATTGGGCTGGCAACCACGGTGGTACCTATCGCTTACATAATTTCGGCGTTAAGTGACAGCTACGCTGTCGCGTTTCGTGCGGTTTATGAGTTTCCAGTGGCCCATTGGGGGATAGGGAATAGGAGGACAACACATCTGCATAACTTTTGGTTGTGCAAATGTCTATGGGCGTCGTAGTCAACTTAAGGCTCCGACTGCTCGGTTGTCTCCTTATGGCATAAAAAACCTATTATTTAAGGTAGAAATTTATAGTTTATTATAGAAATGTTAGCGGAATTCAAAGTCACTGTTACACACTCACCCACACTCGCCGTTTGGGGGGATGAATAATTAATATATAAATGTTTTTTTTTGCTAACCTATGCTGTCCCACTGCTGGGCAAAGGCCTCCCCCAAGCTCTTCTATACATCGCGATCTTTAACCACCGCCGCTCTCATCCAAACTTTTGAGCAGCATACTCGAAGAGATTTTCCGAGAACTGGCAGCTTCATGGCACAAAGGCATTGTAGTCGGCGGAAAGAGATTTTTTTTTTTTTTTTTTTTTTTTTTTTTGTCCGGGCGCTTAATTGCCCGGCCCGCGTGTCGCCTCTGACGTAATCAGAGAATATTATTTACATTTATAATAAAAACATGTTCACATATATATTTATCAAAATACCTTCTCGTAATAATCAAAACATTATTACAAAGTCTGATTGCTAGACGTTCCATTTGTCAGCTAACAAGTATTACACAATGTCGAGTTACATTAAATGCAGGCTCTCTTATATTTTACTTTATTAATAACAAATCTTTTGACTGCAAGCACACTCTTAAAATCAAAACTTGCAGTGTTGATGGCGTATACTTGCAAAGTAGACACTCAACACTGCCTGTTCCTTGCTATCACTTGGCTTGCAGTCTTAATACAATAATTAATAAAAACATTTCTTAATTTCCTATCTGCGACTAGTTTTCCGACATTTACTTTACTTATTTCGCAGTCAAGATTCTGCTCAGTGTCAAAACGCACTCCCGCTGTCACGGGACATTCAAAGAGGATGTGTGCAACAGTTTCGTCTACTCCAGGTTCGCAGATGCACGATGGGGTATCCTTACACTTAAAACGGTGCAGATAACCTGAAAAACCACCGTGCCCCGTCAAAACCTGGGTGATTATACCAGCTGGTTTGATTTCTCGAGCAATTTTATGGGCTTTTATTACATCCGGGAAGAACATTCGTGTAACGACCGCTGTCTCACCTGACTGATAGCGCCGGTTCCACTCGTCAAGGGACTCCGTTCGGATGCACCTCTTGACGTATGAAACCGGACACTGGTCATAGTCTGGTTTCCTCTTCAGTTTGAGGGCGGCCTCTTTTGCTAGGTGGTCAGCACGTTCATTCCCTATAAGTCCCGCGTGTGCTTTGATCCAGAACAGGGAGACTTCCTTGTTCTGGAGTCTGCTCTTATAAATATTACTTCTACTTTCAACAGCTAAGGGGTGCATGGAGTGGGAATTGACAACTGTCTCGAGGGCAGAGCGTGAGTCGCTTATGATGGCGAAACTCATTTCATCCTGCCGTAATATCATTCGTGTTGCTTGACATATGGCCAGAAGTTCTGCCTGGTAGACTGTGCAGTACGACGGCAGTTTAAGTTTGATGGCTTTAGTTTCGGCCTCATTGCTTCTTACAGACAATGCGGCACCCACCTTGCCCTCAATCTTGCTGCCGTCGGTGTAAAATTGTACCGCATGGTAAACGTGGGTATCCACTTCTTGTTGGTCCACCAGACTTATGAAGTTCATGTCCATATGTCCAGCAGGATGCGGGGCTAAGCTGTAGGCCATTTTTCTTTCCACCTCACCGCCTCCTAGCACTGGCTGGGGTACTCCTCTCTTCGCCTCATACAATGATGCGGCTTCGCGTATGCGAATGTCGAGAGGCAGAAGCCCAGTCAGCGCCAGCGCTGAGTTCAGCGAGACGGTGCGGTAGGCTCCACACAACTTTTGGGCGAAACCCCTTTGGACTGCATTTAGCTGTTTTTGCACTCCGAGTTTATTAGTTGCTGGGGCCCATGCGCTGGCGGCATAAGAGACAATGGGCTCCACCGTGGCCGTGTATATGACACGTACGACCTCCGGATGGAGTCCCCAACTTACTTTGGCGGCTCTTGACAGTTGTTTATAGATGTTAATAGCCTTCCTACAGATGTTCGAGGAATGGCTATTAAATGTCAATTTATGGTCTATTGTGAGCCCCAATATCTTTATCTCCTTTTCCATGCCAATCTCCACCCCCCCCCCCATGGTCAGCCGCGGGACGTCGAATTTAAGTTTCCTTGTAAGCAACATCGCTTTAGTTTTATGCGGAGCAAAGTTTAACTTATTTTCGACGCCCCACGACCGAACCAGTGAAAGGGCTGCGTTGGCACGGCTTTCTACCTCCAGCGCCGTGCTCCCAACAAACACCATCACAACATCGTCTGCGAATGCCTGGCAGTCATAGCCTCTTTTTTCTAAATTCTTTAGTAACGGGTCAAGGAGGAGGTTCCAGAGAATTGGGCCCCCTATAGAGCCCTGCACACACCCTTTCTGGGTGTTTTTGATGTATTCATGTCCAGCATACCTGATACAGACCTTACGGTCCTGCAGATAGCTGTCCATGATTCGCCTCAGATTTACGGGGCACCCCTCTTCAACCAGTCTGACTTTAATTGCCGGCCACCAAGCGTTGTCGAAGGCTCCCTCTATGTCCAGCGACACCACAGTGACGAGCTTTTTGTCTTCAAGACCGCTTCGTATGCGATGCACTAGATCATAGAGAGCGTCCTCGGTGCTCTTTTGGGGCATAAAGCCGTACTGGCGGGCGCTCATTTTCGGCAATAAGTGCCATTTGAGTCTTCCGACTATAATTTTCTCGAGAACCTTCCCCATGACCGGTAGTAGACCTATTGGCCTGTATGATTTAGGGCTGGTATAATCGTCCTTGCCAGGCTTCCGCAAGACTACGACTGTAGCTTCTTTCCATATGGTTGGAAAGTGGCCCAGTCCGAGACATTTGTTCATCAGTGCCAGGCGGAGTTCTGGATTTTTAGCTACCACCCGGCTACATATATCAGCTGTAAGGCCATCCCCACCGGGGGCCTTCTTCGGGTTGAAACTTTCCACTGCGGCTTTAAGCTCACCCATCGTAAACGGTGGGTCATGAACTTCATCATGGACGCCATCGTTTATGCAGTTCGCCAATGCTCGCGTATGCCTATGGCTCGGGTTATCGCCAGTTTCAAGATCGTCCGGATAGAAGGTCTCCGCTAGGGTTTTGGCAGAGTCAGCGGGGTCTAAACACACCCCGTCTTTCACAAGTGGCAGGTCTTCTTGCCGTCTTGTCGTTTGCCTTATGACTCTATATATACCATCCCATACACCTTCCTTATCCTGTTTTCTACAGAAAGCTTTCCAGCTATCTATTTGTGCCTTTTTTGCCTCAAGTTCGTATTCATTTTTTGCTTGCAGATACTCATCGACGACTTTCGCCCTTCGGACAGGTGCCGCACATCGGATTCTGCGCTTCCTCGTGGCCACGCAGCGCTTCATCCCCTCGAGTTTCTCATTCCACCATAGTAAGTTTGGCCTTTGAATATTTTTCTTTATGGGTATGGTGCCATTGCTAGTGTTTATGATCTGCTCTATTAAACTTTTTGTATATGTGTCGAGTTCTGTTTTATTTCTAATTTGGTCTATTTCTATTTTGGTTATTTGGTTTTCCAGCATGAGCTGGGCCAGTTTCTCATGAAACTGGTCCCAGTTGGCCTTCTTTGTATTATATTTTCTAGTAGTTCTATTGATTAACATTCCTTTTATTTTCTGCAGATTAATTTTGAAGACTATACCATTGTGGTCCGAACTCGTGAGATCAGGCGCTACCTTCCACTCCTCCACGAGGTTGAGCAGATCTTCCGTGCATGCGGTGATGTCTACGTGGCTGGTGATTCTCCTGCCACCCCTCACCGTGTCGAAGGTTGGAGTATCTCCGTCGTTGAGCACCTGCAAGTTCAATTCTGCTAGAGTTCCGGCCATGTCTTTGCCTCTATGGTCAACGGTTTCACTTCCCCACCAGGTACTTTTTGCGTTGGAGTCACCGCCCATTATAAGTCTTTTTGGGCCTAGCTCATTGTATATCTTTTTAATCTGCTCCAGGTACCGTTCAATGGGTTGATCGGGTTCGAAGTAGATGGAACACAGGGTGATCTCCCACGCCGAGGTTCGAACTTTCACCACCACGATGTTATTGGTGGTGAGAGACGGGCACTGTATAATTTCTAAGTCTTGGTCAAAGACGGCAATAGCCGCTTTGACCGTCCCGTCTCCCGGGCTAGAGTTTTGGAAAATTCTTACTCCCCTGTAGTCCCTCACTCTTCTGATACCCCCCACGTACGGTTCCTGGATCAGCGCTATGGCTATATTTCTATTAGTGACTTCCATTATGAGCTCGTTTATAGCGAGCTCTTTTCGCTGCAGATTGGCCTGCACAACCAAATATGATCCTCCGGTGGGTAAGTGTTTATTTGCCGTTGTTTTGCCTAGGACGCCCTTAACAATACGTTGTCATGGCTCTGGCTAGTACATCCCATTTACGCCTTATTGGGCAGTCCAGACTGAAGGCATTGTGCTCAGTCCGGTCCAGCCTGGCCTGTGCACAATTGCAGCATTTTGGGGTTTCTCCTACGAGCCATTTGGGGCAGTCCGCTTTTTTATGGGGTCCAGTGCAGTGGCTACATACCTCGGATTTCTCCTTGCAAACCCGTTTGGTATGGCCGTACCCCAGGCATTTTGAGCACTGGACGAGTGGCGATTGATCCGCCACTCGGATCTTTTGGATGTCCACACGGACGGACTCTGCTTCCATCATGCGTGTCCAGATTATTGGGGACACCCTACATATTATATGTTGCATGAGGTTGTTGCGTGCTTTCTTTTTAAATATAATATCGAGGCGTTCGGCGGAAAGAGATTAACTAATCTTAGGTTTGCCGATGACATTGTCCTTTTTGTGTCTACAGCCCTGGACCTACAAAAATGCTCAAGAACTCAGCGCTGCAAGCCTTGGGGTGGGAGTAACGATGAATCGGTCCAAAACCAACAGCGTAAAACGTAGGGTTGAGGTAGATGGGCAGGAAATACTATATGTCGATGAGTAGAAGAACAGACAGAGTGCGAAACATCAGACTGCGTTCATTAACGGGCATAACTGACGTGGACATCAAAGCTGCTAAGCTGAAGTGGGACTGGGCAGGTCACGTCAGCCGAATGCACTTCGACCGCTGGGCAAATATCACCACATTTTGGGTGCCAGAAGATGGACGACGTCGCCGAGGTCAGCCCCGAAAAAAATGGCGTGACATATTAGATTCATAATTATTATATAAATGAATAATTATTATATAAATGAATAACGACAAGACACGGCTGTAAATAAGTAACGCGGGTGAAGCTGCGGGCAACAGTTATACACGTCACACAGTACGTTAGCTAGGTATGTTGTCTCCTTTATACTCGTACAAAGCCGTTTTACCGTCCTATCTTAGGCTCAACAAAGATCTTTTGTTTTGGACAAAGCGTCAAAACAATTCCACGTCGAGATCTCGACTCTCGCAGAATTGGATGAGATATTATTCTAATTCATAAAACGATGGCTTATCTAAGGTAAATTATAATCCGAAGTTGTTTATTATAAAATTTTACTTATGCTTTGAAGGGAAGCTTCTATACCGGGCCGCTGGCCTCGAGGGACTGTATCAGTAGGAATAGCTTGTCGCGTGATTTGACTGTGTAGATAAACAAGTAAAGTCAATAATTTGATCTGATTGATATTTAAAAAATAATTAAAAAATTTTAAAGAAAAAAAATGATCTTCATGAAATTTTCAAGCTAACTAACGCATTTAAAATGATAGGGATTAATACCGCATATGTGTAAATACCTTTCTAATTACCGCTTTATAATTGCCAATTTTAATATCCATTAAAATGGATATTATAGTATGTTATCCTTAACAGATAGACATATGCCATCGCGTACTTTTTTGTAGACCTTTTTAAGTTGTACAATAATGTGTTACATTATTTTGATTTAACCGATAGGGTTCAGCCAGCGTTTGCAAAAAATGTTTTTATTTACGACATCACATTAGAAACCTTTAAAATTATCAGTGTTTATCTACTTTATCATACATATAAACCTTCCTCTTGGATCACTCTATCTATTAAAAAAAATTGCATCCAAATCCGTTGCGTGATTTTAAACATCTAAGCATACATAGATACAGACAGACGCGGGAAGCGACTTTGCTTTATACTATGTAGTGATAAGTCCTGCAATGACGTTCAGTATAAGTTGATAGTCAAAGGTTTAAAGGAAAAGTTTATTTTTTATTTTATTCTTTTAGCGCATTTAAATAGCTTATTTTAATAAATATATATATAACAAGAACTTATTAAAATCAATAAAAAAAAATTGTCCTGATAAGTTACCCTAATTTATATGCGTGTAGGTCAAAATTAATTAAATTTAAGATTTTAAGATAACATGGTTATTTTTACTATTACTTTATTCACGAACGAACAAGACATTCTTAGACAAACCCGAAATGTTGAGCTGCGCGAAATAAAAATGTTAAATAGTTTTAATAAATTAATACATTATTTATTTATCTAACGTTCATCTAGGTGAGTTATTAAATTAAATGAAATTGCATTCCCTCTCCATCCGCCGGAGGTGGAAGCGACAATTTACATAAATTACAAAACTCTCCCACGGTGAAGTAAATTACTGATAACGTCAAATAAATTTATTAAAACGAATTGGTGATCCCAATGTAATACCGAAGATGACTGTCGTCTGCATATCAATTTGGAGAACTCTGTACGATAAGTGAATCCAATTTGATTAAAATGTTAAGGCGACGATTGTTAAACAATAACTTTAATACCGGACACACGCAAGAGGGGACTGAGCGTCCTAAGTGGTGCGAAGCTTGCCTTACGCGCGCTAGCTTATAAGTAAAGGACGTAAACGACAGAATGGTTTTTGTTATTTTATTGCGCTAAAAACGATAATTGGAGAAATTCCTTTTATTATTTTAAAGAACGTGTGTAGACTCATCTACGAAGAAAGTTAAGAGGCTTAAACCGGTCCCGTTTGAAAAAAAAAGAGAGATGTTTGATATTTTTTCTCTGTGACAAAAGTTAGGTAACTTGTATTGAAAACTAATAAAATAAGGTTTTTATCATGAACTATTAGGTCATCAACCTATATTTACTGATATTTATTTAGTAATTACTGAAATAAATTGAAATTATTGACGCCAAAATTTCCAGTGCGTCCTCTTAATACAAATATAAAGTTTTTTAAGAAGTGGAGATAGGTAAACTAACCGACGAGCCAACTGATGGTAGGTCAACGTCACCTAAGATCAAAAACGAGTTCACCCAGGTCCGGCCCAACAAAACTCATTCTGGCGTTATAGTATCTGAGACGAAAATCTGCTGATAATTACACTGCTTTTTTCACTTCATTCTGAAACACAACCAAGCTTTTTGATAGAAAAAGTAAGCAGAATGGTGGTGGTACTCACGTGGGTGGTCACGCAGCACAAGAGTATTCCTACCTAAATCTATCTCCTTAAGTCTTCATTGACTTATATTATATAATCATCATCATTATCATCATCAGCCCCTATCCTCTGTGGCTCAATGGTTAGCGCGTTGGCACTCAAGCCGGAGGTAGCGGGTTCGAATCCCGCCAGGGAACAAAAAGTTTTCTGTGCTACTGGGTCATGGATGTCTATTAAATATGTGTTTTATATAGTTAAAGTCTTAAATATATGTATAGTATAAAAGTATTAAATATTATATTTCCGTTGTCTAGTACCCGTAACACTAGTTCTTCGAGAACTTACCACGGGACCAGATTGACGTGGTGTAAAAGCTTCCATAGGTATTTAAAAAAAACAAATCAATTGTAAATATGTTCGAAAATAACTAAGTTCTTGCTTATCTTTTTTCTAGTCATCCAATTCTTTATCAATCCATTCAACCTTTCTTAATATTAACTACATTGTATTGTACAGGAAATTAAATATTGATTAAAAACAATTGTGGTCACTCATGAGCGAAATAAGTAGGTATGATGTTTTATAACAAGTTGTTTACTAAGAAATATGTTTTATAAAAATTGCTTTAGATAAAAATTGCTGTTGGTCGACTGAGTTTAGTACCTCCGTCGGATGTATTATAAATACTAGCTAAGAAGCTAGTTCGCTCGAGCGGCGAGTTTTCTAATTTTTTTTATAGAATAGGGGGCAAACGGACAGCCGGTTCACCTGATGGTAAGTGAAAAGCGACATCCACAGACACCCGTTATACCAGAGGATCAGTAGGTGCGTTGTCGGCCTTTCAGATATGAGTATGCTCTTTTCTTGAAGGTCCCTAAGTCGTATCGGTTCGGAAACACCGTAGATGGCAGCTGATTCCATATATTTGTGGTGCGAGGCAGGAAATGCCGTAAAAATCGAGATGTTGTGGATTTCTGGATATGAAGTATTCCGGAGATCAATCTAATATATAAAATTCTCGTGTCACGGTGTACGTAATTGAACTCCTCCAAAACGGCTCTACCGATTCTAATGAAATTGTGTGCATCGGGTAGGTCTGAGAATCGGTCAACAGCTATTACTATACTCCTAAATGTTAATGGTAGTCCACCCCTTCATTTTTTTATTTTTTTTTAGATACAATTTTTTGTTTTTATTTTTTTATGTTAACGATATGGCTGTAAATCTAAGCAAACGCGGGCGAAGCTGCGGGCAACAGCCAGTAACTTATAACAAAGTGCTGCCAAAAATACTTTCTTCATTAAACAATATTACACACGTGTCAACTTTTTTGATGAATGGTGATTGTTCAGACGCGACGGTGTCGGAGATATCAATCTCTAAACATACTGACATTCATTTTTTCCGCGCAATATCAATTTTATTTGGTCACGGAAGAACCGTGGCCATGTCAAAATCTTTATCTTTATATATAAATAAAACTGAAGTGTCTGTTTGTAATTTCGAATCAACAGATGTTCACTATAATATACATAATATTAATAATCACTGGCAGATAGCTGATATTACAAAAAGTATAAGTTACAAAAATAATCATCATCACTCCTGACACTGACGCAGGCGAAGCTGCGGGCAACAGCTATTATATTATAAAATTGTGTGTGTGGGGTGCGATGTTTCATAACTTTCTTAAACGTGATTCTAAGTTTAGCATTGCTTAATTACATTTGCGGTGAGGTAACATTTTATTGGTAAAATTGGTAATTGGTGACATGACGTAAGAAATCCTACGCTAAAAATATATTTTTGTTTTAAGGCCTCACTTGTATTATTCAGTTGTCAGGTAACGAAAGTAATGTTAAGAAATGTATAGCAATCTTCACTCTTCACACTTCTGTAATTTTAATACAGTTTTTACCAGTGGGGACGGCGACTGACGCGGTCGTGCCGTGCTCTCGTCTACTTCTGGTACCACCATCTTTCTTATTACTTCTATCTTATATTTTGGAGTCTTTTCGGACAGGCAGTGTAATTTTTTTTGTGTCACAAGCGACCGAGCAGTCGGGGCTCATAGACATCTGCGCAGCCAAAATTTATGCAAATGCGTTGCCCTCCTTTTCCCTATCCCCCACAATGGGCCAGCAGAAACTCACAAACCACACGAAACGCGACAACATGACTGTCACTTGACGCCGGTGTTATGTGAGCGAGAGGTCGTGGTCGTGCCGGCCCAATTCGACTGAAAAACAGCATTGGCTCTACCTCTTGTGATTACTGGTACCGAGACATCTCTCACTGAACCAAGAGAAAATTAAACACCCATACATCATAACGAACGTCCCTTAACACGTTCGCTGCGAAGCAAGGCATTATTTGCCTGGTTGGTTGCTTTCCGTCTGTGCGGGCTCTAAAATCGTGCCCTTTCGCTCAGTGCGGGCGCTGTAACTCGGGAACTACTAGGCGTACGATTGAGATAGTTATATATCTAACACCCATATTTAAAGCTTATGACGGTTAACGATTAAAAAATGCACCAGGTTTTTAAAACATAGTTCGCACTGAATTAAAATTGAATAAGCTCAATTGCTGGTAGCCGCACTGAGTGGGGGAGGGGCGCGTGCGCCGCGGCTAGTGCTGTCCAGTGTGTTGTTTGGTGTTGTTTGTTGTCGATTGTGCGCACGTGTTTTCAGTTATAATTATTTACGTTTTAATCGCGTAGTAAATATCAAAGTGTTGTGATATGGCGTCAAATAGTATTTTTTCGAGTAGTGACGAAGACTTTGAAAAATTTCCATTAGACCTGTTACCAAGCCAAAAAAATCGAAAAGAAAATTAAATTTATCATCACCGACTGTGTCCACGGAGAATGCAGCTCTAAAAAAGTATCAGCACAGCATTGAATCAGTTTTCGGATTTGACAGCGAAGATGAACCGGTAAACTTACCCAAAAAAAAAAATGACAACGTGCAAGAAGAACAAGCATCATGCAGTTTTGATGAATTTACACGAGAACAGCTTGTACAGCCTCAGCAAGAATGTAGTTCTTCCGAAAGTAGTTCATCTGAAGGTAGTTCTTCCGAAAATAGCACTGATGATGACATCACTGATATTGATTCAGAACGTGAACAGGACTCTGAATCTGACATATTAAGTCCCAATGAAGAAAGATATGAAGTAGAAGTAAATCGGGAAAACGCAGAAGATGAAGACGGTTGGATTGATATATCAGAAGATTTACCTACAATAGATAGAGACAAAGAAATAAAAAATAGTTCGATTAATATACCTACGAGTGCCAAAACACCAGAAGAGATTTATCGTTTGTTTTTAACAGAAGAAATGTTACACAAGATGGTCGACGAGACAAACAATTTCTTATCAATTTGAAACTTTGCATACGTATTAAGAGCCAATGACAATGCAATAAGCTTGTTTTTTTTAGGTTTTTTCAAGTATTAATTATTATTATATTATAATTTGTCGATTTGATGCATTTGTTTTATTGTCCCATCCCTATTACTTTATCTTTGCAGTGCTTTAACAGGTCTGGTAAACCTGGTATCTCTCTTCTTAAAAAAAAGTATCATGTTTCTGTCCAATTCCCGGGCGAAGGTAGTTTAAAATAGGTCCACTAATGAACTTTATACACGCGAAATTTCATTCATTCAATCCTAACATTGATGATTCTGGGATCATATTTCTATGAACGGGTTTCACCGGGCCATTAAAACCTAGTTCGCATATGATAAAAACTTACTACAAGATCGAAAATACCTAGTATCGCATGGTATGCTAGGTACAAAAAATCAGCCTCGCAGTGAACGTGTTAACTAAACAAGAAAAAAATACAAAATCCTTAATCATGTGCAACTTTAAACCACTTCTAAACGCACCCTGATACAAGACAGAATTCAGAAATCTGTTAAACATTTAAAAAGCACTGGAGAATAAGACTATTTATTTCTCTCACAGTGAGAGGTAAATTTGTACCTGGGTGAATATTTTATGTTGAATCCTCTCAAGCGCCTCCGGTATAACTTCAGAAATATTCAATATCAATAAATCGGACGATTTTATACTATACAATTGGATTCTGTGTGGGGCGAAATTGTTCTTGTGAGTATTTCATGTACTAGTCGTATATTGCGGAGAAATAAGGTAGTTTTGTGAAGGTAATGTGATATTGTCCCACATCGCAAGATTTTTAATTATTTAAGCTAACTTTAATTCATCTCATTGATAAGAGAGTTTTGTCTCAGGATGAGAAAAGTTAGCGTACAAGGCGAGAGAAATCGAAACAATTTATACATACCACGTTTATACGTACCGCGTTCATACATACCGCGTTTAGACATACCACGTTTATCATATTGCGTTTATACATACCGCGTTTATACATACCGCGTTTATACATACCGCGTTTATACATACCGCGTTTATACATACCGTGTTTACACATACCGCGTTTAACATACCGCGTTTTTTACATACCGCGTTTATACATTCCACGTTTATACGTACCGCGTTTATACATACCGAGTTTATACATACCGCGTTTATACATACCGCGTTTATACATACCGCGTTTATACATATCGCCTTTATACATACCGAGCTTATAAATACCGCGTTTATACATACCGCGTTTATACAAGCAGTAGGTTATTTGTTACATATTGCTTGTATAAGCAAAACGAAGCATTTAAATAGCGAACTTGACAAACGTTTTTATAACATTTTGTAGTGGACCGAATTGTCCATTAAAACCATTCTCTAATCCACTTTATTACACACAAAAATGATCAAAATTGGTTCAGACATTTAGATGAGTTCTTTGACACACGCACAGAAATATTGTATAAGTATATATAAAGATTTGGAACATATGCATTCACAAATTGTATCCCTCCCATCATGTATTGTAATAACCGCCCTGTATATTGAGAGGATGTAAGCGGTTTGATACAAAGCTCTGTAAGCGTAAAGCGCTTTTGACAGTGTGATACATATCAGAAGCTTTTTGTTCGTCTCTTATTTGGAGTGAAAAGAAAAAAATATTCTCGTTCCACGCCTTTTGTTACTGTAAATTTATGTCAGTAATTTAGAACGACAGGAATTTTATTTATATGCGTAACAGATATAAATAAAATTTTAGATTACACTTTCTCGTGTAAGAGAAAACCGAAAGCGTTGACTGGTTATGTATGTATGTATTTTTAGATTACATTTGAGAGAAATACACGTAATATACTTACTATTAGGTAGGTAAGTATTTAACTTCAAATATCCGCAGACGTTGTGAGAGCGCTTTGTTACCTTAGGCTGAAAGATTATCCCCACCATGGTTAAGGCCTTGACATGGCGGTGGGGCTCAGTAGCCTAGGGTGAACCGCTGCACCTTGGGTGAAGCCGAGAGGGCTCTTTGTTCCCTCATATAAGAAGAGGGGACAAAAGACCAGGGGGCAGGAGGGCCAGGGCGGGAACCTCACCCCATTGTACTGTCCCGACGTAGGGAAGGGTTATTCTGTGGTGCGGGACAACCCCTCTGTGGAGATGGCGTAGGTCCCTTGGGGGACTGACTAGCCGTCGAGGTGCCCTGTTTGCTAATTAGATCCGGGGCACCTCACCAAGGGAGGCATTGGTGGCACTAGCCGGGTTTTAGTGGGTAGAGCTGCGTTCACTTACCAGATTTCGGGTGCAACGAGTGGGGAGACTCACTCCCCCGCGGGATGCCTCAGAGCATTAACCAACAATGCAGAACGAGACTGCTAAGGATAGAGAAAGACTAAGAATACTAAATTGAAACGTATGAGATGTCGGAAAAATATATAGTAATGTGGTTTATAGACAGTATAGAGGGATAGATGCCTAGAGCCTCGAAACAGCTTTGTTTTGGAATGAAAGCCAAGCCGTTTACCGGTGGGAGGGAAGCGCTGTGCCGCGCTCCGGGCTGCATCGATACCACCATCTTGATTGTTTCACCCGTGAAACAGCTTTGCTGTGTTTCGGAGAGAAGGGCAAGACAGGCAGTGTAATTACTGGCACCGAGACTTAACATCTTATGTCTCAGGATAGGCAACAGAGATATAGAACCTCCGAACGATAGCCAAGGTGTGTGCAAGATGAAAGTATAGGTAATACGTGGGTAACAATGAAAATGTTTTGAACATTGAAAATGAAAACTTTTTTTGAATTTCAATTTTAGAACTCTTTGGTAACCTAATGTAGTATATTGCATTCATTTGTCATTTGTTTTTGTGAATTGGCGGCAAATCTAAAACTCTTGTTACACGTGAAAATGAACATAACGCGAGAACATTTTCGGTCAATGATTTATTATGACTTTCGTTGTGGGCTTACTCAACAACAAAGCTATGATAGGCTGCGATTAGCATTTTTTAATGAAGCCCCATCTCGTGCCACTATTTACAATTGGTTTAACGAGTTTAAGCGTGGACGTAGCAATCTCAGTGATGATCCGCGTGAGGGACGTCCTTTAACAGCGACTACTGAAGATAACATCAGTGCTGTGCGACGCATGATAGAGGAAGATAAGAGAGTGACCTATCAGCAGATACGGGCAAGCCTAGGCATTGGTATGAGTCAAGTTCAAAAAATATTACACGAACATTTAGGCGTCAGAAAGTTTTGTACCAGATGGATTCCCCATACTTTAACCGACGACCAGAAACGCCTCCGCATGGATTGGTGTCGCCAAATGTTAGATAAGTTCAACGGCGGTAACTCAAATGCTGTATTTGACATCACAGGTGATGAAAGCTGGATATATTGCTACGAACCCGAAACCAAAAGACAATCAGCTCAGTGGGTGTTTCCTTTCGAGGATGGGCCAACTAAGGTAAAGAAAGGAAGAAGTCAAGGAAAAAAGATGATTGCCTCATTCTTTGGTCGGAAAGGTCAGTTCGCGACAGTTGTGCTAGAAGATGGAAGGACAGTTACTGCAGACTGGTCTTGGAAAAAATTCGACAGCAGCGCCCTCGAAGCAGGATCCTCCTTCACCACGACAATGCTTCAGCGCACTCCGCAAAACGGACTGTTGAATATTTGACTATGGCAGGTGTCGAGATAATGAGTCATCCGCCTTACAGTCCTAACCTGGCGCCCTGCGACTTTCATTTATTCCCAAGAACTAAAGATAAAATTCGAGGTATTCGCTTTACGAGCCCTGAAGATGCGGTGAAAGCGTACGAAAATGCCATAGAAGAGACTCCTAAGGAAGAATGGGCCCACTGCTTTTCTCAGTGGTTCCATCGAATGCGATGATGTGTTGAAAGAAACGGAGATTACTTCGAAAAACAATAAAAGTATTGGCAACTTTCTACATTAAGCCGTTTTTCATTTTCTAAACATTTTCAGTGTTACCTAGGTACATATGCCTACATTTTTTAAATAGCAATTGAGTGAAATATCCACGCAGAATTATTGTAATCAGTAAGCAATATTATTTGTTTCAAAAGATTCCCCTGAGATTAAATACCTAAGTCGAGGCCATTTTGATGTAAAATTCTTAATAATATTTATTATATCTACAACAGTATAATATAATATAAAAATAAGTATGGTCCCGCTGTCTGTTTCAAGTCATCTTCCCATCTCCTGACTTGACGAGGCCTACCGCTTTTGCAATCTCTTGGTTGCCAGAGGGTGACTTGCTTGCTCCATTTATTAATGGGGTGGCGTAGCATATTAAAGATTACTTATTTACCAATAAAAAAAACTTCAAAGATTGGTCAAGTGATAGATAGATAGATACTAAGATCAAGTATCAATAGATTTGACAAGCTAATATTAATACCGTATTGGAACGAGATAACAACATACGAAAAAGTCCAAGAGTGACAGAGACATAGACACCTTTTTTGTCTTTGTCAGAATATCACTCTTTGTTTGTTGGGCACAACAATGATTTGCCCAACAAAAAATTATCCACTAAATTTGAATGCAATACAAACATTCTCACTCGCGAACAGTTTGTCAAATATGCCGCCATTTTGTACTACTTTTTAATTTGGTCGGCTTATGTAGGTATGGTGATACCAGTTTTGTTATAAGCAGATTACCCAAGAATGTGGTATTATATAAAAAGGGTGACTGGAATTTTCGAAATAAACACAATAAAAACAAATATATTTATTGCTATCCTAAAAGGCTATGTACTATAGATCATACGTATTAAGACGTATATAGCCTTCTTTTTTATTATTTATGTTTTTAGCGGTTTGTTATTAGTCATTACATAATATTTTCGATAATCCGGAAAAATCCAGCTGTCTAAAATTACAATAAATGTTTGGTTAGGGCTAATGCTTATAGTTATCGCTCAACCTTTACCAGTTTTATTTTTATTTTTTATTCACTTGTTTCAAGAAAATAAGTAGACTTGTTATTATGAATGTGGTATCCCTGTCCCTTTTGGGTATACGCGAATGTCAATTCCATAATATGCTACTTGTTCCTAGGATAGATAGATAAAAACTTTATTCACAATTCCACATTTCACATACACAATAAAAAGAGTAAAAATAAAAAAATAAAAACAGAGGAGGAATGCACAAAAAAACTATTGTTTCCATTGTATTAAAAACGAAATATGTTCTCTAAACCTAAGTTATTCTATTTGAAATTTCTTATATAAACGTGTTTCTAGGGTAATGTACATTCGAGATAAACCTGTACCCTATATAAGCTAAATATTATCATTTATATCCAATCCTTTGTGTATCGACATAAATCGCGAGCTATTCATAAAAGGGTGAGATCTTCAATATCGATAGAACGGTGGACCCTTCTAAACCATCTGCTCGTTATTCCATTTGGATGAAAGGAATCCTGCCAATATAGATAATATTGCCATAACCGGTATAATCCAATAAGAGGAATTATGTATTTCCGGCCCCGGGTAAACTGTTTTATTGTACTTTTATCACCTACTATCAGGTAACTTAACTTTATCACCTACTATCAGGTAACTTGTCGCTAGTTTGGCTTTTTTATAGCATAGGACAAACGAGCAGTCGAAGCCTTTTGACAACTATCGACGCTCATACACATCCGCACAACCAGAAATTAAGCAGATGCGTTGCCCTCCTTTTCTCTATCCCCCAATGGGCCACAGAAAACTCACGAAACGAGACAACGTACCAGTTACTAGGTATTATGTGAGCGAGAGGTACCAACCCGGTCGTTAACTAATTTTCTTTTACTATGCGTTTAGGTAAATGAAGTGATGGTCGGCCATTAACCTGGTGGGAAGACGATCTCCATGCAGTTGCAGGCGAGGGATCGGTGGTCTTGGCGTTCATTGAGGGAGGCCTATGTTCTGCAGTGGATGGATAGGGTTGATGATGATGGTTATGATGATGATAATTATGATGATGATTGACAATTACTTTTACCAGCTACGTATGTAGATTTCCTCAAATGCTCACTTGTTTCCTTAGCAAGCGATTTTGACAAAATTATACGCGGAGAAAGTTCATAAAATTATTTAATAGTAAAGAAGGACATAAGCTGACTAATTAATCATCACATATATAAAATATTACAACTAAGTTCTTTATGTTTGAAATACGTGTTCACATTCAGGTGGACTTTCCACTTAGTCAATACATTCGTTTGAAATAACGATGGTCGTAGTTTTCAATAGAATCTATATTTGAATTTTTAACGAGTCAAAGCAAAAGCTTGGTGAAATTCGCAAATTGCAATACATTTTACATTTGAAAATCTGCTCTTATAACTGTTAAGAATAAGTGATTATAATTGTTGATTATATTAGATAAGATGTGTAAGAGGAAGTGCCATGCCAAGTTGCATCCGAATTGGGTCGGCACGACCGGGGTGGTATCTCTCACTCACATAACACCGGCGTCAAGTGACAGCTATGTTGTAGCGTTTCGTGCGGCTTGTGATTTTCCGGTAGCCCATTGGGGGGGGGGGGGAAAGGAGGGCAACGTATCTGGATAATCTTAAAAAGAACGCTAAGACGACCCTCGCCACTCGCATCCAACACGGACCGGCCTCTGCACGGAGATCGTCTTCCCATCTGGTCAATGGCCAATCAACATTGTCTAACTACACGTGCCACTCTTGAACCTTATTGGCTCATCATATAACATAGTCTCTGGTTGGGCGGATGTGTATGGGCGTCGATAGTCGCCAAAAGACTTCGACTGCTCGTTTGCCCCCCTATGCAAAAAAAAAGATAAGTCAACTGATATACCGACCATCTGATGCACGGTAAGTGGTCAATGTGTCATATGAACATCAACCACTTCACATCAAGTATTAATGCGGGTCTCACAACTGGGCACGAGTCTCCTCCTCGAAATCAGGCGAGGAGGTGTATTATATGAACTGCGTTGTCTACTAATTGTTAGGGAAAGATACACTTAGCCCGGAGTCGACCTGGCCGTATTGAAACTATCTCTATGTTACTGTTGCCGTAAAATAGCGCAGTTTTATCACGCCAGAGCCCATTATACTGTCCTATTACTTCTGTCCCTTCCTTAATTTCCTTTAATTTTTCCTTACACTTTGAAAAAGGTGGGCAGTTGTTTTAACATTAGACTACTGTCTAATTTTATTTTACATATTTTATTCATACTACAATAATAATATGGAGGTGCCTAATCTCCACTTATTTTATCTACGGGATGCGGGAGAAATATCTTTTTTCTAATAGCTCGTGAGACCAAAAATAAGGAGATAATCCGGTTCGTTTAAATCATATAGAATCAACACAGAAATAAAGAGAGTGGACTGTATTTTGCGGTTATTTGAAATATATTTATAAATAAATATTTACCGGTGGGAGGGAAGCGCTGTGCCGCGCTCCCGGCTGCATGGGTACCACCATCTTGCTTGTTTCTCCCGTGAAACAGCTTTGCTGTGTTTCGGAGAGAAGGACAAGACAGGCAGCGTAATTACTGGCACCGAGACTTAACATCTTATGTCTCAGGATAGGCAACACATAGATGAGTTGCCTGGGCTCGTTTCAGGTAAACTAGTTTATGTTCATGGGCGACGTCGACCACTTACCATCAGGTGGCACGTTTGCCAGTTTTCCTATCCAACTAACAAAAAAAAAAAAAAAAAAAGCTTATATAGGACAGACGTAAGGTCGATGAGCAGGAGGTAAAATATGCCTTATTGGAATAAGGTATATTTTCTTAATATCTAAGAATATAGAACATGTGTGACTGACCTGGTATTGTTCTTCTCCCAGGGATGCCAGCAGCTCTCGTGCCCCCTCTTATAACCTTCTAACAGTCTGTACATATGCGGGAACAACACACACGCGATCGCATTCTAATAGCTTCGATAGGCCTATAACGTCTTTACAGTTAGCGAAAAAGCGGTTGTACTAGTTGCCGGCTTGCGGAAGAGTAGGCGGAGTGTCACACGCGTATCCAGTGAGGTTGACAGGTGACAAACATATTGCAAGTTTTATTTAACTACCTTCAATTTTTTATAATAATTAGAAACTTAAAACATAAGGAGAAAACATAAACTAATCCTAATGGACATAATGATAATAATGAAACAATATTTTACTTTCTCATGTAGGTACAAGCTTTTATGTTTCATACATTTTATCCTTATTTCTTACCCCACGTGGTTATGACCGAATTTCCGCCGGAAAAGGCCGAACTGCGTGATTTTTGGACATTCTAGCCTAATGGTGGCCATAAATTGGGCATATCGCGGATGCTGCGATAGTTAGATACCATAAATCTAACCAGGTTAGAATATTGTGACCGAAACTATTCGTTAAGCGAGACCATTGTGCTAATGCTTGCCTTATTATTTATGATACAATATACAATATTTAGTACCAGGCCATAGAAATACCCTTTATAGGTCATCAGGGTTGTGCATAATATAACTTCATATTATAGATAGGGTGAATAATTTTAGAACGGTTGTATGTGGCAATGTATAATAAATACATTGCCAATTTACCAATGTATTTATTATCTATACATTGCATTAAATACATCGCCATATACAATAATGTGTTATGTGATTTGCTTTGTGCGTTTTTTGTATCTGTCGTATTGCTAGTTTAAGATCAGCTTAGTTTACTTCACTCTGTCTCTCTGCGCTGTGCGACTCGCTGCGCCCGAAAGATGGTAAGTAGAGGCAGCTCTACCCACTAAAACTCAGCACGTGCCATTAATGCCGCCTTTGGTGAGGTGCCCCGGATCTGTTGAGCAAACAGGGCACCTCGACGGCTCGTCAGTCCCTCAGGGGACCGATGCCACCTCCACAGAGGGGTTGTCCCACATCACAGAACAACCCCTCCCAACGTCGGGACAGTGCAATGGGGTGAGGTTTCCATCCTCGCCCCTTGCCCTCTGCTCTTTTATCCCCTCTTCTTATAAGAGGGGTACAAAGAGCCCACTCGGCTCAATTAGCTTCGCCCAAGGTGCAGCGGCTCACCCTAAGCTACTGAGCCCCACCGCCACGTCAAGGCCTGAACCATGGTGAGTGGTTTACTTCAACTTAAAAAAAACTTAGATCAACTTAAACTCAACAGCTTATCTTTAAATATTGCAAAAAGGTGTAACTTTTTAATATCTATGAATATTTTATATGAAAAAAATTGGATGGTTAAGTTCCATATACTATAAAATAACAATTGTAATAAGGATGAAAAATGTTTAAAGCTGTTTCCGTCCATCTGTTTTTCAATCCGTTCCACTTCCAGTGATATCTTAGGATATAAATAGCACTTCTGGGTCTTCGCGCTGACAGTAACAAAAATTTGTATTCAATGCACTCGCTCCTTTGTCTGGTATCGCTAACAAGGAGGTTCCTTGAGACAGACGCGAATTTTCCATTTCACAAAATGTCGCGCCGCCTACAAATTCTTTATTTAGGACAGATACGATTGAATGGATATCTTAATACATACAGGCCGTTGGACTAAATATATTGGTTTTTCTCCCGAAACATTACGAAGAAACTTCAATGAAATCGTGGATGTGGAAACGTATTAAAATGGCGCTGTATAAGCCACAATAATACGCTGAAGAGATTAAACTTTTGGAAAGTATATCAAAAATCATGAATATGTAAAATTCTACTTTCGAAACAATTTATAAGACGAGAAGCGAGCCTTCTTTGAATTATGCTAATTTTAATGATCACAAAATTTATAAACTCTCAATATATATATCTGCGAAAAAAGATAGGATGTTAATATTTTTAACCGGTGGAAGGGATGCGCTGTGCCGCGCGCCCCTCTATTCTGCTTATTCCGTCTGTCAAATAGCTTTGCTGTGCTTAGGAAAAAAGAGACATGTGTGTTTATTGGCACTGTTTTATCATCTGAAGTGCCAGGATATCCAAAGTATGAATGAGTTGGCAGCGCTAGTACCTGATGAACTTGTCGCTCATGAACATGTCATAGGCGACGCTGACCAACCATGTGACTCGTCTGCTCGTTTGCCTATACAACTAACTTAAAAAATTAAATAAACACTTATTATAATTATTATAGGCAGTTAGTTTTCTTGAGCTTTGAAGACTGAAATATTAATAATTAATAGATTACTATTTGTTACGCAACTGTATGCGGTATATAATTAAAGGTTTTGTGACTTATCCATAGTAATTCAGCTTTGTTATTTTAAATGAAAATCAAACTTTTATGTAATACCATAATCTGATCAAATCAACAACAAGTCTTTGTCAGGCCAAAAATCTAAATCTAGATGTTGGTGAAATGAATATCGTCGAGCTATCGATGGGCCCTGAATTTACTTCAAACATAGCCCGTAGCCACGTGAAGTATGATAACCCCACCATGGTTCAGGCCTTGTCCTGGCGGTAGGGCTCAGTACCCTAGGGTAAGCCCAGCACCTCGGGCGAAGCTAATTGAGTCGAGGGGGCTCTTTGTATCCCTCTTATAAGAAGAGGGGACAAAAGAGCAGGGGCAAGGGGTGAGTACGGGAACCTCACCCCAGTGTACTGTCCCGACGTTGGGAGGGGTTGTTCTGTGGTGCGGGACAACCGTTCTGTGGAGGTGGCATCGGTCCCATGAGGGGCTGACTAGCCGTCGAGGTGCCCTGTTTGCTCATTAGATCCGGGGCACCTCATAAAGGCGGCATTGGTGGCACTCGCCGGGTTTTAGTAGTTAGTTTAGACCCACCCCCCGCGGGATGCCTCAGAGCATTTCCCGGCGTTAAAGAAAAAAAACGTATGTACAGTACTTTAATAACTAGAGAGAGATGTAATAACTTCATCTGTAAATTAAAACAATGTAACAGTACAGCACCCGCGGTAATTATTAAACTTATCATTTCTTGTGCCTTGCTATAAGTACGCAGTAGGCGCTTTACATTAAATTAATATCGTATCCCTCCCGGCTCGTTTAACATTGGTTACCTTCGTAATGTTCGTTGTCTGGCGGCGTAAGTGTACGAAAATATCGTCGGATGAGTGAGATCATTTATCTCCGGGTTTTCTGGTGGAAGGTGGCCTTTGTATTGAATTTGGTCATAGTGGTTCAGTGGTAAAGGTTTTAGTGAGGCAAGGGGGATTTAGAAGGCTGTTGAGACGCAGCCCTGGACCACCGCACTTGTACCTTTTGACTTGCAAGAGCTGGTGAACATCAGAGACAGGGCGATCCTAACTTGCTTCACACCGATGGGAGGGTTCTGCTTTCCCGACTGCATGGGTACCACCGGCACCGTGTCGCTTGTTTCTCCCATGAAACAGCTTAGCTGCGTTTGGGAAAGAAGGGCAAGACACACAGTGTAATTACTGGCACCGAGTCTTAACATCTTATGTTTCAGGATAGGCAACACTTGAATGAGTTGTCTTTTTTCGCAGTGGAAATGCTTTGCGCGTTTACCCGGGGATGGGTCGTCCTCGGGGATATGTGGGACCCTCGGCGCTCCCCGCTAGCCCCAGCGCCGGTATACCGCACTAAAACCACTGCGAGTTGCCTTCAGCCACTTGAACGGGAGTGTCCAAGATCTGATTAACATCGGACACAACGAATGAGTATCCTCTCTTCTTATAAGAGGGGTACAAAGAGCCCCCTCGGCTCAATTATCTTCGCCCAAGGTGCTGGGCCCCAACGCTACGTCAAGGCCTGAACCATGGTGGGGTGAATGAGTGACCTGGGCTAATTCCAGGTAAACTCGTTTACGTTCATGTTCAATGGAGTTCAAGTTTTCTTTTTTTTTTTTTTTTTTTTTTATGGCATAGTAGGGCAATGAGCAGTCGAAGCCGTTTGGCGACTACCGACGCCCAAACACATCCGCACAACCAAAGATTATACAGATGCGTTGCCCTCCTTTTCCCTAACCCCCCCGCCAATGGGCCACCGGAAACTCACAAACCGCACGAAACGCGACAGCATAGTTGTCACTTGACGCCTGTGTTATGTGAGCGAGAGGTACCACCCCGGTCGTGCCGGCCCAATTCGGCTGCTAAGCAGCATGGCACTACCTCTTAACATTAAGATACTGATCACTTACCATCATGTGGCACATGTGCCAGTTTGACTATCCAAATAACGTAAAAAAAGGATACTAAAATTGAATGCACCTGAATCTTGGCTGATGATGTTGATGAACTGAATATCGCAGGCTATCGATGAGCCCTGAATCAGGTACCCTATTACACGGCCGTGTTGCCAGTAATTAATGAACGGCGTAGCTTAGTCACTAATTAAAGTGCAGCCAACAAACGGGTACTATGGTGTGCTGGACCCGTTGGTTGTTGTTAAATTATTAGCGCGATAAATTCGCTATCGGCCATTTTAGATAGGGTTTTCTTGTGAAATGTGATAAGTAATGTGCATCGTGGTGATTTATTAGTTACTAGCTGTTCCCCGCAGCTTCACCCGCGTAAACTTAGATTTACAGCCGTACCCGTACTCCCGTACACCAGCTATCTGCTAGTGAAAGTCCCATCAAAATCGGCTAAGCCGATTCAGAGTTTAGTCGGAACTTACAGACAGACTGCAAATAGACTGACAGACAGACAATAATTGTAAAAAATGTTATTTTGGTATATGTACCGTGTATACATTCATAAATATTATTATTAGGTATTTCATTATTCATTCATTCATTCATTTTATGCATTTAATAAAAAGCAGTTATTTTAATATTAACAAACAGACACTCCAATTTTATTTATCTGTGTGTCTGTTCCTTCGCTTTAAAACAAGTGTCCGTCAAACTCAAGCACCAGTGAAAACGATGGGCCATTAAGGCCGAGTTCGGGTAGACGAAGTGTTGGTCTACCATTGACCAGGTAGGAAGACGGTCTCCGTGCAGTGGCCGGTCCGTGTTGGATGCGAGTGGCGAGGGATCGGTCGTCTTGGCGTTCATTGAGGGAGGCCCATGTTCAGCAGTGGACGGCTAGTGGCCATCTCTAATAGCGTTTGAAATTGGAATATAATTGAGTAATGACAACAAAAAGGGTTATTATGAAACATTTTTCAAATAATTAAACACTTTCACTTTTAGCCTCTGAGTACAACTAGGTAATAATAAAAAACTACTAAAATCTTTTCTAATATGTTTTCGCAAAGTAAACACTACAGGAATACAGCTCAAACTTGGCAGTATCGCGACAAATGGTATAGACGAAGTATGTTCAGTCTGTCCGTATGTACAGGTGATAAAGGCATCCTAAAATATTGCAACGACGTGCAGAGAGCGCTTCGGTAACTCGTCTAATTTTATTACAACCCCCTCATTTACAATACCAGGCTGAATATAGAAGTGAGGGAAGAGTTCGTCATCAATTCTTAGGTACTAAATTTAAAACCCTTCTCTTACTTACGACTTAAAACTATACACCAAAAAACAACAAAATGGTACTTTAAATTATAAGGGTCTGAAGTACAAATACAAGTATTTTTCTAATTTAATCCAAAAAAACGACTATATGGTTTTAAACATAATCTAAAACTCATTATACATGTTTAGTAAATAGTATCATCATCAGGTCAAATATTGGTTTAAATCTTAGGCAATCTTAGCCGAGGGGGCTATTTGTACCCCTCTTATTAGAAGAGGGGACAAAAGAGCAGGGGGCAAGGGGGAGGACGGGAACCTCACCCCATTGTACTGTCCTGACGTTGAGAGGGGTTGTTATCTGGTGTGCGTCTCTGTGGAGGTGGCGAGACTGACTAGCCGTCGAGGTGCTCTGTTAGGTTAACAGATCCGGGGCACTTAACCAAAGGTGGCATTAGTGGCATTTGTCGGGTTTTAGTGGGTAGAGCTGCGTCTACTTATCAGCTCTCGGGCGCAGCGAGTCCCACATACCCGCCTGGTGAGACCCACTCCCCAGCGGGATGCCTCAAAGCATTTCCCGGCGTTAAAGAAAAAGTAAAAAAAAAGGATTAATATAGATTTGCAGGTGTCTCTAGCATTTAATAATATTTACCTGAGCCTTTGCCCTGAGATTTGCAAATGGGCGACGTTGTCTCTATAAAAATGTTTCACTAATACTCTTTTACCTAATACCTAACACAAATGTTGGTGAAACGAAGTCCTAATCTACTAATCATTATTATTTCACGATTCCCGACTAAATCCGGGCGTTGCGCTGAGTTACAGGACCGCTGGGGATGCTGTATTGCTTATATATAATTCAACCTTTCCTCAGGTACGAGTTCATTAGCGGGAAAATATATTTTCTGCCTTTACGTTTGTTAACCTTCACTTCACTTCAGATAGGTGAATATGTATAAGACTAGCAGTTGCCCGCTGCTTCGCCTGCGTTATCGTAGAAATACAGCCGTACCCGGACTGATGTTTATTATTTTTATAGCCTATAACACTCACACATAACGTGGCTTTCTATCGGTAAAAGATCTTACAAAATCAGTTCAGCGGATCTAGAGATTATCCCCTTCAACGTCACTAACTCAAAAGATGAATATAGAACCAAGATTTGATGATAAAAAAAATCGGTTGTCTGTAAAGTCGGTTTGCTGACGATAGTTGAATGTGACGTCACAAGAAAATGGAACGCCTCACAGCGAGGTAACGCCGCATGTGTCATGTTTTTTCGTTCTTGCAGCCGGCTCCATCGAATTATAAGACGTTGTCACGTCAAAACTGTTTTCTAAGGTTCCTTATAATAATGACCGGCAACCACACCACGTAAACCTAGCTCCATGGTAAGTTCGTACGAAGTTGTGTTACATGTGATAGGAACGTAATAAACTTTAATTATATACACTATGGTCAGACGTCTATATTCGTCATACAAATTATTATCTGCACTATATAGGCGGTCTGACCATTTATTACTACTAAGTATAATACATATTTTTTGTTGATTTACATTATTACAAGTTTTTTTCTATTGACGAGCTATCCCATGTATACAATTTCCTTAATCATTTCTATGAGTGATAACTAATTGACTACATTAACAAAGAACTGTTCGAGTCAAAAAAAATACCACAAGCTGCTTTTGAACAAATATCTTATACTATTATTTTAATTAAATATACATTTAAGGAAACCAGGAATAACAAATAAAAATTGTTTAGTTAGTCCAACACATCAATCATCTGGGTTGTCTTTATTATAGACATTATGACCTCGGATGTGCGCAGTGTGGCTTACCCCCAATAACCAGTGTAATCACATCGAGCTTATAACCGGATAAAGTAGCCATAAATGTGAGCCATAAAAATCCGAAACTGGTCAGTGATTTATCAATGACATAATAGCAATTCAACCAACCAGTGATCTCAGGTATGGCCATTCATCCATCAATGATTGAACAGTTGGCGAATCAGAGCGCAGAACTGACGCAGCGTCGCAGCACAAATTTGGCGCATTTTTTCGGATAAATGCTCGATGGTCCAATATAACAACATAGCTACATAATTAAAGTAGCTTAGGATAATCCCAACTAATAGACGTGAATGTAATTCGACGATTTTTATGTTTCATAGACTTTCAAGCATAAACCTTTCGAAAAAGCTTAAAAGCTAATAATGGTCACGCAACTCGTAACCATTATTAGTAATAAAAAAAGCTAATACGGATTTGACCGAGGGAGCTTTTTTTATTAGTCGTAGGTATAGCTAATAATGGTTACGAGTTGCGTAAAAAACCCTTATAAAAGCTCTCAATATGTATATATAACCCTACTATTATTCAAGCTAAAATTACCTCCTAGATATTATACAATAAACTAGTTAGCTCCCAAAGGGTTCAGAGTTAAATGTGGATTATGAGTATACAATGGTAGACCTTCATTAAATTGACTTCCATCGCGTTTCCGAGATTAGCAACTCTAACTTTGTGGATATTATCAGCAAAGTTATGACAGAACTTGTATTTCCTTATAGTAAAACTATTTTTGCAATACTTCTTAAATGTTTCCGATACTTTGCAACTTTTATCACGGCAGGAATGAAATATTAGACAATAGACATCCCAATTCTATATGTCACAGTGTTGATATACCACGTACTCTAAAATTTATCCACAAATCAGTTGAACCCGAAAAACGTTGTCCTGTCCTTACACAAAAATGTTTAACGTCAGCATAATTTCATATATAAACCTTGTCTTGGCGATAACGAACACAACAAAAAGAGAATTATCAAATGGTGCAGTGGTTCTGAAGCTATGTGGCACATACATTTGGGCTAATACACTAAAAAGGCTTTTAGTATTGAAATCATAAGTGTATTTTTTATTTTATTTACAAACATGGTAGCTGCCCTCTTCATATTATGCCCTCTGATGAAAGCCACCAAACCTCATAACCTATACTATAATATTATGTCGTCAACCTTTTTTATTAATCTACAAATCATGATATTACAAGGTATCTCGTTATACGTTGTTTCAGTCCACAAAAGCCATACATAGGTATGCTGGTTGAATGTACTCTACTGCATTTGAGTGCGCAACGAACAAAGCCCGTGGCCTTGAACTTTGCTGACGTAAGTTCTCGAGCTGGGGAGTTGGCAACCCTTCATCGTTTTAAGTGTTATAGAAAATGTTGTGGTTTTAATAAATACAATTGTGTTGGAAAGAATAAAGTCAAAGTTATTGTTTCCTGGTGAAACTATCTTATATTACATTTTGAAATTAGCTAATAATAAACTACTAAAGCTATACATATAACTATAGACTGTAATTATTCAAAAACTATATTTTAGTATATTTAATGGTCAAGTGGAACGTTGATAATGATGATGATGAAAATAGCGTTCAATCTATAAAGTGTTTTTAATGCATGAGTAGCAGAAGAAATACCTTAAAATAGACACAGAAGTGGGCGGTAAGAACCCACGAAAGATTTGTGTCTAGATTGGTGATTCAAAAAGGTTGAGGATTACTAGCGTTTGAAGTTGCATTTAATAACTATTTATTTGGTTTACCAAGTGAAAATATCTTAAGCTTAGCTCTAAATAGACAAAAGTATGTTGATAATGAACCATAATTTAATTATGTTTTGTATAGATTTGGACAAGTCAATTTTTCTTTTCTCATCTTCGGATTCAAACTCTTGTGACAATTCGTAGTAGCTTTAAGTAACTAGACTATACAGATAAAACTAAGATACGCCAACAAATTGAGAAAATATATATTTTTCTGCACACCCTAATACTGAAGCCCTCCCTCCCTAAATTAATTACTCGCTAAATGTCACAAACAAGATTTCCCCAAAAAAAACTTTCTTAATTATCTCTTGGTCGACTTTAACGTATAATCTTAAATATCGACACGATTCCCGTTTCTAATCGAGTTGTTTACTAATCATCATAATTTTTTACTAATCATCATCATTTTAGGCCTACTGCTGTGTGTATGTAGAATAAAATATATTTATATCAAAAATAAAAATAGGTTATGTCTTCTATCCTATATCATTACTATTTAAATTATATACTAGCTGTTGCCCGCAGCTTCGCCTGCTTTAACGTAGCCTGATGTTTATTATTGTTATAGTCTATGACACTCACAAATAATGTGGCTTTCTAATGGTAAAAGAAGTTTCAAAATTGGTTCAGTGGATCCACAGATTACCCTCTACAACCGCACAAACTCACAAACTTTACCTCTTTATAACATTAGTATAGATTTGCTACTAAATTTTTTTCTTGTCTCACTCATCGAAATTAGATTTTGCAAGAAAACAGATTATAATATAATGCTAGGACGACTAATGACAGCTGGTAAATGGACGCAGCTCTACCCACTAAAACCCGGTGAGTGCCACCAATGCCGCCTTTGGTGAGGTGCCCCGGATCTAGTAAACAAACAGGGCACCTCGACGGCTAGTCAGTCCCAGGGACTGACGCCACCTCCACAGAGGGGTTGTCCTGCACCACAGAACAACCCCTCCCAACGTCGGGACAGTACAATGGGGTGAGGTTCCCATCCTCACCCCTTGCCCCCTGCTCTTTTGTACCCTCTTCTTATAAGAGGGGTACAAAGAGCCTCCTCGGCTCAATTTGCTTCGCCCAAGGTGCTGGGCTCACCCTAGGCTACTGAGCCTACCGCCACGACAAGCCTGAACCATGGTGGGGACCATTACATAATATACAACATTAGACACTAACAAAAATATGGTTTATTTTGAAAAAATGATTTTTTTTAAAATATTTGACTTGATTGAATGAAAGGTAAATTGCGGTTTACGATTTATAAGTTTAAAAAAAAACCACTAAATAGATCTCGTTCAAACCAATTTTCGGTAGAAGTTTACATGGTAATATAAATCATATACTTTTTTAGTTTTATCATTCTCTTATTTTAGAAGTTACAGGGGGGGGACACATTTTACCACTTTGGAAGTGTCACGCCGCAAACTATTCAGTTTAGAAAAAGATGGGATTAGAAACCTCAATATCATTTTTGAAGAGCTAAATACCCCACACGTATGGGTTTGATGAAAAAATATATTTCAAATTTCAGTTCTAAGTATGGGGACACCCAATTTTTTTTTTCTTTTTTTATGTAAAAATCTTAATGCGGTTCACAGAATATATCTACTTACCAAGTTTCAACAGTATAGATATTATAGTTTCGGAAAAAAGTGGCTGTGACAGACAGACAGACAGACAGACATGACGAATCTATAAGGGTTCCGTTTTTGCCATTTGGCTACGGAACCCTAAAAAGCAGGACGGTGATACCCGTGCTTGAGCGCGGTACAGGCGCATCCCTCCCACCGATAAAAGTGGTCCATTCTTCAATACATGTAATAAGTTAAATCGGGCAAAGCCGCCCGTCCGGGCTATAAGGCACCCTTATGTGTTCAGGGTGCCTTAAGTGGAGTAGGAGGAGGGGATGTCAACCCCTACCTTCAGAGGAGAGTGCCTCCAGGCATACCGTCACCAGTGCGGATGACCATAGTTTCCGCACCGGGCCAGCACGACGAGGAGAACGCGGCTGGGTTTTAGTGGGTAGAGCTGCGTCCACCTTACGATTTTTCGGGCCCAGCGAGTCCTACATACCCGCCAGGGGAATCCCACCTGCCCCGCGGGATGCCTTACAGCATTTCCTGGCGAAAAAAAGGCAAAAGGCAAAGCCGTCACCTAGTTAATAACGCCACGTTGAATTAAGGTCCTCCAGCAGAACTGCATTTGCATTACGATCAATATAATTGTATTACTTTACACGATGTAGTAATACTAGATATAGTAATAAATGACGTCACAAGCACAATCTCTCGGTCATAGCCCTTTGAGGGGGGAGGATGGGGCGGAGGAGGCAAAGATCTCCTTATGTAATATTTGTTTATTAAATTCTGGGGTCGCTGCTATTTACGGTACTAACGTAATCAAAATTATAAAATAGTAACTCAGGCAATCATGCCCCTCCATTCGAAGAATTCAAATAATAAACGCTATTCTTTCAAACATCTTTATTTAAGTAACTAATCTTAACATCTGACTAAATTTGCATTATAAAAACAAAAAAAAAATCTTAAATGAAATTAAAACAGCTGATATAAACACTTATTTAAAGTCTAGGATGGGGCACATTTCACGGTTATATCAGTCATATGTGCCCCAGTAACGCCTCGCATTTTCTTTTCTTTTGTCCTTTTCCTTTATTTTTTTACCGCACTAGTTGCATTTCTACGAAAAATTAGAATTATATGCTAATATCAATTCACACGACAGGCTCGCCTCATTCACTCTAATAATATCTTACTTTTATCATATTTCGTCCACCCATTTTCTTGGTTCTGCAGCCTTTCCCTTTCTCATTTGCTGAAATATAATAATTGATCAGTAATACGTGGGTAACACTGAAAATGTTTAGAACTGGCCAGTTAGAAACATTGAAAATGAAAACTTTTTTTGAATTTCAATTTTAGAACTCTTTGGTAACCTAATGTAGTACCTATATTGCATTCATTTGTAGTATTGAGTTAATACCGATATTTGTCAGTATTAACTAATACTAATATATTCCTCAAGTAATATTATAATACCTAAACTAATATCTGCATATCACCGATATGTATGACGGGGTTACATGTTCCTTACCTATTATATTCCTGCTCAATTTAATTACTCATAATATGCTGCGATGAGTGCGATTGCAACTAATATTTCATAATATTGGGATTAGATGAATGTTAATTTTTACTTATTGTTTAATGAATGAGTACAACATTTTAAAGGTAGCTTATTGAATTATATAGTTTATTAGTTTTAACTATTTTCAGAGGCAAATTTTAAATTTCAAAATGGGAAGAAAAACTCAACTCAAGTCCCGGCCCGAGTTGAGTTTTTCTTTCCATTTTGAAATTTATGAAATTATAAATGAATAATATATGTTTTTTCAATTATTTTTTATTTATACATAAAAACATCAATTTTCAACATCACCTTATCGACGAGACCGGAGACGATGAAAGCGCGAACGAAATATGTAATCCATCTCTCTCATACAAACGTTTCATAATATTTATATATTCACGAATCCCATGGGCACCAACCGAGTGAATCCGAACTATGCAGAGTGTTATTATCCGATTCATTTTCGATGGTCATTATAGACATTAGGGTGATATGAAATATTAGCATATCATAGTTCGTCATATTACTAATCCACGAATCCATTCAATATTACTAATATCTTATCGAATACTAATATATCAGTCGTACCACTATTCATTTGTCATTTGTTTTTGTGAATTGGCGGCAAAACTAAAACTCTTGTTACACGTGAAAATGAACATAACGCGAGAAAATTTTCGGTCAATGATTTATTATGACTTTCGTTGTGGGCTTACTCAACAACAAAGCTATGATAGGCGATTAGCAATTTTTTAATGAAGCCTCATCTCGTGCCACTATTTACAATTAGTCTAACGAGTTTAAGCGTGGACGTAGCAATCTCAGTGATGATCCGCGTGAGGTACGTCCTTTAACGGCGACTACTGAAGATAACATCAGTGCTGTGCGACGCATGATAGAGGAAGATAAGGGCAAGCCTAGGCATTGGTATGAGTCAAGTTCAAAAAATATTACACGAACATTTAGGCGTCAGGAAGCTTTGTACCAGATGGATGGATTTATAAGTGCCACTACAGGTCTGATGATGGACACCATAGACAGTCGAGGGATCTCCTCAACGGTTTACAGTAGCTATCTTGTGTTTGAACTTAATTCATTTATATTGATGAGAACTTTGCAAACATATGGTTTATAAGTGCCACTACAGGTCTGATGATGGACACCATAGACAGTCGAGGGATCTCCTCAACGGTTTACAGTAGCTATCTATATTCAACGATGGAAGGATAAAGGCTCATGATGATGATGATGACGATGTTGATGATGACGACGATGATGATGGTGATAATGATGATGATGAAATACTTACATATTTTACTTGGATAAGCGATGGACGGATAAAGGCTGATGATGATGAAGAATGAAGATGATGATGATGACGACGATGATGATGGTGATAATGATGACGATGATGATGAAATACTTACATATTATTTTACTTGGATAAGCGAAGGACGGATAAAGGCTGATGAAGAAGATGATGATGATGACAATGATGATGGTGATAATGATGATGATGATGATGATGAAATACTTACATATTTTACTTGGATAAGCGATGGACGGATAAAGGCTGATGATGATGACGACGATGATGATGGTGATGGTGATGATGATTTAATACTTACATATTTTACTTGGATACGAACTTGGAGTGTCGTGTAAATAATATAAATTATAAATTGTCATAGAATACATAATAGTATTATTACGTTATATTGTAGTCGTTGTCGAAGTCAGTCCTATAAGTTTGGCGATGTTGCTAATATTATGATTATAACATCGAGCATATAACCGGATTGAGTGGTAATGTCAACCATAAAAATCCGAAACTGATCAGTGGTTTGTCACATTACGTCAGTGACAAATCACTGACGTAATAAACGACGACTAAATACCACTTAGGTAATGTGAACAAAGTAGTAATGAGAACTTTATACCTATAGTCCATTTTTTTAGAAGTGTCCAATTTAGTAAACAAACCCTGTTATAACGCATTTCACGATTTTTCGGCATTTATCACTCACTTTCACGACATATTAGCTGACGGACATTTGTAAAACTCCAATTACTATTTATTTCACTAAAAACACACATCAATTAATCATTTATACACTTAAAAACTTAGAAAATACGATTACCGAAAGTACAGATAATAAATATTTTTCAATATGACATTTCATCATCTTTTTTTTTTTAAGGCAAATAGGGATGTGTCAATATATTTTTAGAGGTGATCTGTACAAATGATTGAACAAAATGAACAATAAAATAGGCCGTTCTTTTAACCTTTTTTTAACATTTCATGAATTACAATTTTTTTAATAGATTTTAAAACAATGTTACCGTAATGCGACTTGTTATTAAGTTGTTACATATTGTTTTTTTTAATGTTGAGCGCAAAAATATGCTTACAAAATATTACAAATGTCAATCTTATAATAAAAGAAGAACAAGGCAGAAGTCAAGAAGCTTTTAAAAGAAGGTTTAGATCAAATAAGTGCGGTGTCGTGGAGGAAAAATATCGAACATATAATAAAAGAATAAGATAAAATGATGCAGCTAGACGGAATTATGGATGCTGCATCAGACGCCCCAGGTTTTAATATCCACGTCTCTGAAGACTCCTGTGATTCATCAGAAACTATGAACAGTGATTAAGAAAAAATAAATTAAAAATATAATACTTTGCTTTAACATTTTTATGAATTAATCAGTGACAATGTTTTATTTATCTATTCCAGTCAAAGAGCAACTTATTTCTAAGAGGTATTTTATATTTACGAAATATAAATTTGTCTTTTATAAAAATGCTCGATTAATATAATTTTTTTCGTAACTTTGTACTTCTACTAATTCTTAACGAAATTATTAAATATATCATGAGTTTTTGAAATAAATTCAACAATATAGTGTCATTAAATATTTTAATAAAAACGAATTTTACTTTTGTCTATGGCTCATTAATATTGTTCATTCCTTTGCTCTTTGTGTCACTTCAGTAAACTACACTATTACTCTATTTGTCTGTGGCCGGAAGTACGCCATATTTGTTTACCATTTTGGACACTTCTAAAAAAATGGACTATAGATGGATTGTGACTGTAATTAGGGATCTGAAGATAAAGTTGAAGGACAATTAAGGGAACTACTAAGGGAACAGGCCAGTCAAATTGAACATTTCGTTTTATATTGGCATTATAGTTGTTTTTCTGACAGAGTGCCTGCGTACCTACTTACATTACGATTCACGCCTAAACTTTCGTAATTTCTCTCTTATTCATAGAAAAAATCATTATTTAATTTTCACATTGAATTTTCCACATTGCTTATTAATATTATAATTTATAATAAAGTTTCTAAATCATCATTACCATCAGCCTTTATCCGTCCACTGCTGAACATAGGCCTCCTTCAATGAACGTCGAGACGATCTTCGTGCAGTGGCGGGTCCGTGTAGATTTCGAGTGGCAAGGGATCAGCCGTCTTGGCGTTCATTGAAGTTAATTCGTATATGTATAAGTTATAAATAAAAAAAAATGATATTTTTCAAACACCCTATTAAACATTTCGTTTTATGTATTTAATAAGTACCTATATAATATTTTTGTCTCAAAGAATGCTAGCCGTACACTAGCAGTCTTACATCACGATAAAATTTTCGTAATTTTTAAAGTCTTAGCTCTCTCTTATTCATAGATAAAAGTTTAATATTTAATTAAAATTTAATATTTAATTATTTAATTAAAGAATTATAATTGTAACTTTGTTGAAAATACTACATCTACTCTTCAATTAATTCACTGTACTACTACTATGACTGAATATATTTTCTGTACCACAACCAACTGTATCTGACTGTATCTACATACACACTTACTCTTCTAAAAAAAACTACATAAATATTTCATTAAAAATAAATGTTTCATTAAAAATAAATTTAAGTATTTGATTTTTCTGACTTCATCCCATAGGTATATAATAATATAATAATACATCATAATATTGTATGCCGCTGGCCGCGGCCTGCGCGGGCGAAGTGCGCTTCGGGGCCGGCCGCGGCCGGCGCGAGACGCGACTACGCGAGTCGCGAGCGACATGTTGTATTATGATTTATGAATGGCTGTGTGATTGCATTACAACGCAACCGGCGCTTGGCACGTGGCGCCTCGTGGTCGTTTTTAGAACTAAAGCGGAGAATTCGGAATTTTTGTTGGCGTAGAGCGCGCTTTTCATTTTCTAAATATTTTCAGTGTTACCTAGGTACTTTAAAATAATGTTATAAAATGAATACACCCACATTACCAGGAATAAATCAGGGCACAATAGCCAAATCACCGGGGTAATGTCCCACTTGACAATGACAAATTTTGTCTAAAATTGTAATTATAGGCATATAAAAGTTCAAAGAGGTTATCTTTAGAATAAAAATTCAAAAACGGAAAAAATATGAAGCAAAAACCTGTGACTTATTGTTATAAGACATACGAAACAAATTCAGACTATCATATTACTTACTTTTATTCATTTTTTCTCACTTAAAACAAATAATAACTGGCACTGTAGTGTAGTAAATTAAGAGCGATTTGAAAGCAATAATATATTCCCCGTTATCTATAACCAGATGCTCCTCACAGTTTCACTTGCTACAAATTATAAAAAAATTTATACTAATATTATAAAGCTGAAGAGTTTGTTTGTTTGTTTGAACGCGCTAATCTCAGGAACTTCTGTTCCGATTTGAAAAATTCTTTCAGTGTTAGATAGCCCATTTATCGAGGAAGGCTATAGGCTATATAACATCACGCTGTTACTTATAGGAGTTGAGTAACGCGGGCGAAGCTGCAGGCAACAGCTAGTATAATATAAAAAGTGTGTAACCTTTCTCTTAACTCCTCTAAGCTTTACAGCACTTCACTAATTTCACATAAAATATAGTTTCTCGATGGTTTCTCGTGTGTTTCTCTTCATCAAACTAGAATATTCAAATAATTTGGGCGCTGTCAAATACATAAGCGCTGATATACATCCAAATTATGTTTGTCTTTATGTTTAATATATACAAGACTATATCTGTCCCAGCCTGTACCTACCACGGGTTGAACAGTCGGTTAAGCGACTTAAGTCAAAATACTAAGTCGACATATCTGATAACAAGGCACGATGCAATTCCAGTCTATATTTACACAGCGATTTGGGAAAAGAGAACAGATAAACTTCATGTATCTGTATCGCCTGATCGGGTTGGAAAACTATTGAAGAATTACATTGAATAAGTCTTACATTAGGGTTTTTATGTTAACCACAATATTATTGTCATAAGTAATAGTGTCTTGGTGCCAGTAATTACACTGTCTGCACTTCTTTTTGAAACACAGTAAAGCCAAGCCAAGGATGGAACCAATGCAGACGATAAAATGTTAATAGTTGTAAGGTCAATATGGTTCATAGCTCCACCATGGTTCAAGCCTTGTCGTGGCGGTGGGGCTAAGTAGCTTAAGGTGAACCCAGCACCTTGGGCGAAGCAAATTGAACTGGGGGAGCTGCTATTTGTACCCCTCTTATAAGAAGAGGGGACAAAAAAACAGGGGGACAAGGGGTGAGGATGGAATACTCACTCCATTGCACTGTTCCGACGTTGGGAGGGGTTGTTCTGTAATGCAGGACGACCACTCTGTGGAGGTGGTGTCAGTCCCTTGCGAGACTGAGTAGTCGTCGAGGTGCCCTGTTTGCTCAATAGATCCGTGGCACTTTACCAAAGACGGGATTGGTGGCACTCGCCGGGTTTTAGTGGGTAGAACTGCGTCTACCTTACCATTTTTCGGGCGCAGCGAGTCCCACATACCCGCCTCGCCAGCGGGATGCCTCGGAGCATTTCCCGGCGTAAAAGAAAAGAATGGTTCTTAGCAAGATGATATAACATAATAAATCCATATATCTAAAGTGTAGGTCAGTCAGTCACAACTAAACTATATTAACGTAGTGAGATTTTTCATATATATTTAATATCATATACTGATAATTAAATATGAGAAATAGCTAAATATTCACCAAATTCCCGATGATATTCCTACAATGAAACCGGTAAACATGTCAAGAATAGACAGCGGATTTTGTTGAATACTTGTATTGAATGAAAATTCGCGGTGTATGAAGCGTGTATTTCGGAGGCTTTTCATTTGAGAATTTAACTTGGGAACATTTTAAGTGGGTTCCATAAGGACCTTATGATTGGAACAATGAATTATTTTCTGATATGGTCCAAGAGAGCGATGGACGCCGAAAGAAGAAAACATTATTAAATATGTGTTGTTTTTATGCAAATGAAAAGTCTAATACCTTACCGGTGGGAGGGAAGCGCTGTGCCGCGCTCCCGGCTGCATGGGTACCACCATCTTGCTTGTTTCTCCCGTCAAACAGCTTTGATGTTTCGGAGAGAAGGGCAAGACAGGCAGTGTAATTACTGGCACTGAGACTTAACATCTTATGTCTCAGGATAGGCAACACATAAATGAGTTGCCTGGGCTCGTTCTAGGTAAACTTGTTTATGTTCATGGGCGACGTCGACCACTCACCATTAGGTGGCGCGTTTGCCAGTTTGCCTATCCAACTAACATAAAAAAATAAGATTTTGCTTTGATGATTAACTACTAAATAGCTACTAATATAATTAAGTCACCGTCAGTCAGGCAATGAGCAGGGCACATTGCTCGCAGAACCGATGGCCGCTGGGGAAGAAGATTTCTGGAGTGAGTGAGAAGAGTGGCCACCACGTACCGTCAAACGTAGTGCTGGTAGGCCTTGCACTAGATGGACCGAGGACCTGATAAAGGTCGCAGGAATCAACTGTAGGCGGGCGAAGCAGGACCAGGTGTCGTGGAGAGTCCTGGGGAGGCCTTTATCTGGCAGTGGACTTGTTTTGGCTGTTGAATGTATGAATCATCGAGCATATAACCGAAATAGAGCGGTAATGTCATGTGTTTTGTATGAAAACCAGATGAAAACAAATTCCGCCAAATATTTGCTGCAACGCTGCGCCGGTTCTGCACTCTGATTGGCCGACTGATGGCCATTGATGGATGATGGATGATTGACAGATGTGACGTACATATCATCTGTATCATATCATCACTGGTTGGTTGAATTGCTATTACATCAGTGACAAATCACTGGACAGCTACGGATTTTTATGGCTCACACTACTTCTCTATCCGGTTATAATATGCTTGATGGTATAATAAAGATTCTGTTCCTTTGTTTCCAACCCATCTGTTGAAATTTAAAATTCATTTTGCATTTGTGAGCGACATTATCGAGAAAGACTATTAACAATTTCATTTTTATTTTAAGGTAAAACCACGGGAAACAGCTAGCTATAATAGAATGGATATAAAAACAATCAATCTAAAACATTTATAGTGTCAAGATTTCAATTCCCTATAATTCACTGATCGTGTAGATTTCTATCTGTTATGGGTTATTGATGACCCGACCTCTACTTCGCACGGAAAGGACGAAGGTCAAAGGGGTGTTTAGGATCATTTTGTCTATTAAGGGACAAACTAAAGTGAATGTGATGTTAATTTTTATTGATGGAAGGGAGCTATTTCGTTTGTACGAGTTACTAAGGTACTACCATCTTGCTTATTTGTTCAGTAATTATTTACTTTGCTGTTGCGAGAAAAAAAGGATTTAAGAATTAACAACAACTACCGTGTACAACATGAGTTGGGCCGAGTTCAATTACTGTTGGTCTCGGCTGATCTGGTTTATTCATGAGTGACGATCATCCACCATCAGGTGGTCTCTTAATGTGTCTGGGTGAAAGAGGAGGCCGCCGACGAGGCCCCCTCCCGCAGGCGACGAACTGGGGTGCGTAGGAGGCGCTACTTAATCCGCCTCCAGTAACGCCTCTATGTTCGTGTCGGGCTCAAGATGGGAACCTGGGACCAGTATGACACGACGTGGACTGCTTAGTAGCGGCCAGGCAGTCTCCCCTTACGAGGAGTAGTCTGAACTTCGCTGAGACCAGCCTGTTACTTGCAGATACGGGTCCCTCAAAAGCGGCTAAAAGCGCTGGTTTTTAGAGTGTCTAGCAGGCAGCTTGTGACTTCATCATTGGGATAAAAACGATATCAAGCTGTTGCTCACAGAAAGGCTTAAAAGAGTTGTTATATTTTTAATGACATTGAAATACTCTTTAGCAGAAAAATATGTCAATTTTGACGTCCAGCTTTGATTTATATTGCTTGTAATTTAACTTTCCTTTACAGTAAAATAACTCTAGTTTTATTTGATTTTTATTTTACCTAAAATGGGTGACCCAGGTGAAAGGAAGAGTAAAGTATCGATGATGGCACTGAGGAGCCAGTCAAACACTCGCTCGCAGAACCTCGAGCAGAAGTCGTTTAGTAGACTGAGGGTCAGGAAACATTCGTATGGGTTTAGCAGCGTTCATGGAATACGACCTGTCGATCGAACTTCACAGGTAATGGTAACATTTTTATGTTAGTTTCATATAATGCAAACTGGAAGATGTTTGATATTTAGTAGTAAAAAATTTTGAACCGTGTGCCCCAAATTAAGGGGGCGGGAGATGGAGAGAAGGAGAGAGTGGATGATCCCCTGTGAATTTTCACATCCCAGGGGTGTTTCGGTAAATTTGAGGTCATTCTAACATTTTTAGCAAGATTTAAGACTAAATTGTTTTAATAAGCATTTATTTAATCCACTTAATATACATATTTTATTGCTTTTATCATTTCTATAAAAGGATCCAACTTATTATGTGTAAAGTCAGATCTGGCGCTTCCTCTTTAATCAAGTTTTAACATAACCTAACCAAATTGGAATCTTATTGTAGTTACGAGTTGCAGCCACTAATTTCATTAATAAAAAAGTTAAAAAACATTTCACTTAATTAAAATTTCAAAAATCATGTTATTTCTTAAGATTCTTTTTTAGATGTTCATCAATAATTTTCAAATTAATCTTTAATTTTTACATAAACTATACGGTTTCGCAGTTTTTACACAATTGTTGAGTTTCATTCACAAAAATTAGCAATTTTCGTTTTTGATTTCCACAAATACTATGCGATATATATTCAGAAAAAGAAAAGCAGTTTGTTATGAAAAGTGTCTGTTCTCTATCGATTGCACATCTCAATATAAATAATTCGTGGCGCACGATATGAAAACCAACCCGCTTCGGACATCAGCGTCGAGCCCATGGACTTAAAGAAGTTTATTTTAGGAGGGGTCCTGGGTACTGGGATTAGACCAGTCATTCACGTGTTGCCTATCTTGAGACGTCTCAATCAGTAGTAATATACACTGCCTATCCTGTTCTTTTCTCCGAAACACAGGAAAGCTGTATGACGGAAGCCATAAGTAGGATGGTGGTACCAACGCTGGCAGCATTAGATTAAGCTATTCGAAAATATTTTAGTTATTGGACTAGCGTTATATACGAGTATTTATCTTTAAATGATGTAAAAAAATCGTAAAATAATGAACATTAAATAATGCATGTCCAATAAAACCGTTCTTATTTTGCGTACCTTTGTCTTAATTTCGTCGGATCAGACAGAAATAATATTTATATTTACAATTTTAATTAATAATAATAATAATAACTATTATTATTATTATTAACATTTTATCTTTTTATTTTATCGGTATTAATTAAGGCAATATTAATAATACTCAAGATTTATAAGATTAACCTGGTATTAAGAATGTAAAAATAGACCCTAGGTAAGCCTGATATATTTTGTTCTATGGTAAGAATTGTTCAGCATTGGTATAACAATCCAACTTGCTTATTGTGTTTAATTATTCCTATGTTTTGAAGAGAGCAAGCAGTGTAATTACTGACATCGGAACCTTCAGGGTTTACCTTTTATTTATATCGCAGGTAAATCCTTATGGATGCTGCCAGGATCTTCTGGTAAATTCTGACCCAATGTGGGACTCACACCTAGGAGTGCCCACCCTTTTTTTTCTTTTACGTCGGGAAATGCTCTGAGGCATCCTGCGGGCGAGTTGGGACTCCCCAGGCAAATAAACCATGGTGGGGGGAGTGCTCACCCTAACTAAAACCACTGCGAGTGCCTTCAGCCGCTTTTTAAGGGTCCCGGATATGCAGGCAACAGACAGGATCACCTTAGCGACATATCAGGGTTTACCCTGACTTACCTATTTTTTTAACGCCGGGAAATGCTATGAGGCATCCCGCCTGGGGAGTGGGTCTCCCCAGGTGGGTATGTGGGACTCGCTGCGCCCAAAAGATGGTAAATGGACGCAGCTCTACCCACTAAAACCCGGCGAGTGCCACCAGTGCCGCCTTGGTGAGGAGGGGTACAAAGAGCCCCATTGGCTCAATTAGCTTCGCCCAAGGTGCTAGGCTCACCCTAGGCTACTGATCCCCACCGCCACGACAAGGTCTGAACCATGGTGGGGACCCTGACTTACCTGGGCCAGGCACATGAAAACTGGTCCTGAATAAATACGTTAACGTTCACGTACAACGTTGGCAACGTGGGCAACTTAGATGTCTCCGTTGGTTTTCCTTCTTAATCAACATTAAAATATCTGCAAGTATAGGTTAAGTTGATAGTATATTTATATTTTCAGATAGCCCTAGAATTTAGGCGACCACAGCTGATGTTTCTGCCCACGTACCAGCTAGACCCTCATTCTCCGTTCAATGTGGCGCTGGTGACGAAAGCGTGTGAGGAGATGATCAAGGAACATTTCACTGGACACATCTACAATGCTCAGGTAATCTATTTATAGTTCGTTCAGATCATCATTCGATCGGCTTTCATATTATCGAAAACGTCGGAAACGTGTTTATACTGGGATCGTCAAAACATTGCCTTCAGCATTTTATGAGTCTGTAAAAAACTCATTGTATTTTTGAGTGCATAATATTATATTAGGGTTTTATAGTATGCGTTAAGCGTTCAAACTTTTCAAGGGACGAAAACATAACTTAATTTACTTAACTTCATCTTTTACTTTATAAAATACTAGCTGTTGCCCGCAGCTTCGCCCGCGTTAACTTAGATGTACAGCCGTACACGGATTGATGATGATTATTTATCTATGGACGGGCGTAGGACTTTATTTTATAATATGAAGTGATTAATACCGTATTTTTGTAAATAGCTTTTACAATACCGCTTTAAGATTGCCAATTTTTTAATTATTAAAATGGATATAGGTAGTATGTTATATTTAACATAATATAGACATATTATGCCATCGGACTTTTCAGTAGGCATATTTAGGATACACAATTCTACCATATTACAATGATACAATAATAATTATTATCCTAACTTTCCGAACCGGGGCTCGGCCCGGCAGGGCGCGAGGCGCGGCATTACGGAGCGCCCGGCTCGCGCGGCTCGGTCGAAATCACGGTGTCGCATTATATTGATTATGCTATATCTTCTAAGATATGCATTTCATTTGCATGGTGTAAACGGGAAAAACATACTTCATGAAATGCTCAAGCTAACTCATATATTTAAAATGATAAGGATTAATACCACATTTGTGTAAATAGCTTTCCAACTACCGTTTTATAATTGCCCATTTTTTAAGTATTAAAATGGATATAGTATGTTATCCTTAAGAGATACACATATGCCATCCCAGACTTTTTTGTAGATCTTTCTAAGGTGTAATAATGTAGTACATAATTTTGATCTATCTGTTAGTGTTCATCCAGCGTTTGCAATGTAAGTGCAAAAAATGTGTTTATTTACGACATCACATTAGAAACCTAAAAAATAACAGTATTTGTCCACTATTTAATGGATGTTATTATACATATTCTGTTTTTTCAAGTAAATTTGCTATTTTAATAATTCTATAAGGGCACAGCACCGCTCAGGTGCTAAAAAAAATGGAAGACCAATTTCAAATTTTATTTGAAAAAATGAAGATAGAAATGCAGAAACAGACGACCGAACTGAAGGAGTCTATAACTAATACCATAATGGAAAAAATGGATGAAAAACTTAAGCATATTATAACAGAAAATAAAGATTTAAAATCGAAATTAGAGAGCCTCGAAAAAAAGATGGAATATTTAAAACGCGAGACTAAGGAAAACAATATAATCATGTTTGGATTAAAAGAGGAAGAAGAATCTACATCTGGACTAATACAAAAGGTGAAGAAAGTTTTTAACAAAGACTTAAATATAAATGTAGGAGAACATGAAATAAACAAAATGTATCGCATTGGAAAGAAAAGATCTGACGGAAAGCCGCGGCCATATTTTCCTTTGTAAACTCACTGGAACTGTGGCATTTGGAAACTGGAAGAAAATTGAAATAATGAAAGCTCGAAAAAATTTGAAAAATATATATCTTTCAGAGGACTATACTAAGGAAGTTTTGGAAAAGAGAAAAATGCTGCTACCTAAATTAATCGAAGAGAGAAATAAAGGAAATTTTGCTTATCTTAAATACGACAAGCTTGTAGTAAAGGAAAATAATACCGCCAATGACAAAAGGAAAAGAGAAATATCTTCATCGCCGCAAAACAATATACAGGCAAAAAAACAACAAGTGTGTACGACATCACAAATTAGCAGACGCAACGCCTTTGATGTCATGAGAGACAGATCCAACTCTCTCTCCTCCCTAAACGATAACAATAAGAATAGCAAACATTAGCAATTAGATATCGGCAACCGGAAAACACTACGACATAAGAATATAGAACAAAAACACATAAGCGAAAACTACCAACTACCACCAAGCCAAACGACCCTCTAAAGATAAAAAGTAACAACAGCAGGAAAAATAAATCTAAAGATATATTTATAGCAACTTTAAATTGTCGATCACTAGGAACTATAGAAAAATTACAAGAATTGGAATTGGCCCTAGATGAAATAAAATGGGACATAATTGGTATTAGCGAAATGAGGAGATTCGGGGAAAGTATAGAAGATCATGGAAAATACATATTACATCATATAGGGGAGACGCGCGGATTTTACGGAGTCGGGTTCATGATCAAAAGAAAGCTCATAAAAAATGTAAAAGAAATAAGAGGTATCTCAGAACGGATTGCACTTCTCGACATACAATTACCTGCAGACGATAAGGAAGAACAACTATGGTCAATAATCCAGGCATATTCTCCTACTGAATCAAATAGAAAAGGAGACATAACAAAAATAGAAAAATTATATGAAGACCTTCAATCCACTATTGCATGTGCATCTAAAAATATAATAGTTATGGGCGACTTTAATGGACAGATTGGTAAACAAAGAAGAGGAGAAGAACATACAATAGGGGCCATGGATTTGGCAATAAAAGTAAGAACGGCTCACGACTAGTATCCCTTGCTATAGAAAATAAACTAAGCATCTTAAACAGTTTTTATTAAAAGAAACCTTCAAAAAAATGGACATGGATTTCTCCTAATGGCCAGTATAAAAACAAGATCGATTATATAATGTCAAACAATGTAAGAGTTTTTAAAGATGTGTCGGTTTTAAACAATTTTAACTTTAATTCTGACCACAGAATAGTAAGGGCAAGACTATCAGGAACACATACCAAAAAAGCAAGAAAATTTCACAGTATCATAAAAACCATTGAATGCACTGGAAACACTGATGCACTACTCGGAAACCTTCAAATATCCTTATATGGTAGGGAAAAAGAAGACAATATATCGACACAGGAAAAATACAACAGACTAATTAAGCAATTGAAAGCAGAAACTTGTAAAGTAAACAAGGCTAGTAAGAAAGTACAGTCAGACGAAGTTATTGAATTATTACAGGAACGGAAATAACTTTTAAGACAAGGAAAAGGCAAAAATAACAACGGCAAAAAGATAGCAGAACTAAGTAAAAAAATTAGTGAACAACTTAGAAGGGAAAGGAAAACTAGAAGGTTATCGACATTGAAAAAACATATTGAAAAAACAGGGGGAATTAAAATGGCACTAAAAGAGATGTGCCACAAACGAGATTGGATTCCAAATATAAAAGATAAAAAAGGTAAAACGAATAGCAAAAGACCAGAAATACTAGCAGTTGCTACAGAGTACTACCGAAACCTATACCAAACACAAAATCAGGATGAAATAACAAAAGAATATAGAAAAAGTTCATCAAATATAGAAGAAATAAAACCAATTCTAAAGGAAGAAACCATACAAGCTATCAAGACACAAAAACTAGATAAAGCACCAGGATCAGATTTAGTCACAAATGAACTATTAAAAATTACGTTGCCAGTAATATCTACAAAACTTACAGACTTGTTTAATGAAATCTTAGAGTCTGAAGTCATACCAGAAGATTGGACTAAATCGACTATCATACTGCTACATAAAAAAGAAGACAAGAACGAAATAGGAAATTACAGACCGATAAGTTTAATGTCCAATATATACAATATTTTTTCTAAAATAATACTTAGAAGAATTACCAATGCACTAGAAGAAAACCAACCAAAGGAGCAAGCTGGTTTCCGAAGTAAATTTTCAACTATATATCATATCCACACGTTAAGACAGATATTACAAAAATATAAAGAATACAATAAAATTTATTACATAGGATTTGTTGACTTTAACAAAGCATTCGATACATTAGAACATAAGTATATATGGGATGCTTTAGAAAGACAAGGTATACCAACAAAATACATAAGAATAATCAAAAATATATATACTCATACTCACATCTAAAAGGCCGGCAACGCACCATCTGATATCCTGGTATAGCGGGTGTCTGTGGATGTCGCTATTCACTTACCATCAGGTGAACCGACTGTCCGTTTGCCCCCTCTTCTATAAAAAAAAATAAAAAAAATACAGCGAGCACTGCAAAAGTTAAATTAGAATCTACTGGTAACGAATTTCCTATCACCAGAGGTGTTCGACAAGGAGATCCTATTTCACCAAAATTATTTTCAGCGGTGTTGGAAATGATTTTCAGGAGTTTGAATTGGAGCAAAATTGGTTTGAATATAAATGGCGCCAACCTCAGCCATCTACGCTTTGCAGATGACTTAACCTTATTCTCAGAGGACACAGGTACGCTGGGAAAAATGCTGCAGGAGCTGTCCGACGAAAGTGCTAAAGCCAGTCTAACAATGAATTTAGCTAAAACAAAAATCCTGACAAATGCACAACAAATAGAAACTATAAAAGTAAATAACGAAGAAATAGAAACTGTAAGTGAATATATATATTTAGGCCAACTGATTTCTACAAAAGATTGCATGAATAAGGAACTAGAAAGAAGAATAACTAATACTTGGTCACTCAGCTAAATTATGATGAACAAAGATATGCCTATAAAATTTAACAAAAAAGTATATGAAACATGCATTATGCCCTGTATATTATGGCATGTTCCGTACCTGAACAAATAATTTGCTTAAACTAAAATAGATATATGAGTTATTTCGTATTTTCGTACATCTGCAAGGTAGCATAAATTGGACAATATCGTTTAAGTACATATTATTATTTCTTTTCCTTTGAACTGAGGGGTCGCTTTGCGATATACCGCCATCCGAATGCGACCGTGAATGCGCCCTCTAGTGTGCGCTTATAGCCAGTACAAACTCAACCACTGCCGCGCGCGCATACAAACCGGGAGGCCTCCCGTAACCCGTTTAACTCGATCGAGGATTAACATCATTCATCCTACGCTGGAGATCCGAATCAGTGTGTCCCTATGGTGGTGTTGGATACGAGGGTTGGAACAGTTCGCGTCACCTACAGAGTCTCCGGAGCAGACCACGTTGCCGAGGACAGCGGTGAGTAAAGCGGGCGACCCCGGCCTTATATCTAACAGTACGGATGTCAAACATGGGCACTTACAGAAGAACATGAAAGGAAATTAAAAGTCTGCATAGAAAGAAGTATATTAGGTATAAAAAGAAAGGATAGAGTAAAAATAAAAGAGATTAAAAATAAAACGAAATTTAAAAATGCACTCACAGCGTATAGACAGCTAAAATGGCGATGGACGGGGCATATGTTGAGAGAAAGTGAGGATAAGTGGACTAAATTAATAACCGAATGGTATTCAAGAAATGGAAAAAGAAATAGAGGTAGACAAATCAAGAGATGGGAAGACGACTTTAAAAACATAGTTGGTCCAGTATGGACCCGTTTAGCGAGAGACAGAAATACATGGAAATCTTTAGAGGAGGCCTTTGTCGACAGACAAGCTGTTACAGACAAACATCCAGTTGCCGATAATATAGGATTGCCGAAGATATACAGTAAATACATAACAACCGGAACTTAGATAATAATAAAATACGTAGTAATAGAATATATAGTATGGTGAAATTGTATCTAGTAGTAGTAAGTAGGCATTTGTTTAAAATAATTATGATTGTTAAGTGAAGAACAGCAATAAAGGCTATTTTATTTATTTATTTATTTATTATTCTACATATATATATAAACCTTCCTCTCGAATCACTCTATCTAATAAAAGAAACCGCATCAAAATCCGTTGCGTAGTTTTAAAGATTTAAGCATACAAAGGGACATAGGGACAGAAAAAGCGACTTTGTTTTATACTATGTAATGATTTTAGTAAAATAGATATGATATGTTATATTAACAAATAGTAAAATCAAATATATGTTTGTTATTATTACTTATTACGAATTTCATAACGATTTATTAAGATTTTACTCTTCCAATGTTCCGGATAATTTATAGCAACCACGGTCCCTTCCACTTGCAGGAATCACCAGCCCTAGCCCTTCGTGTCGCTGGTGAAATAATGCGGAGGGTTAAGGCGATGAACTTCAACCGGTACCGCATCCTGTCGGTGGTCACCGTTGGACAACGACGAGCGCAGAGCTACGTGAACGCTATATCCTTCCTGTGGGACCATGACCGGGATAACTACGTGGATGTTCAGAGCGAGGTCACGACCGCTTTCATACAAATCACGGTTTTTGGTGTGTACTTTGACTAATTAGTATTTGTAATAAACAATTGTGCAGATTTTTGTTTGTATAATAATCTAATAATAATCAAGAATTTTACAGAATTTTAAGATTTCATCCTACTATATTTTTTTATTGTTTCGAAAATTATCGACACTGGTCTATTAACGCGCCTAAAGAAGTTTTCACTTCAAAAATCTGTCATCAATCTGGATACGCCTGTAAATCTAAATTAGAGTGAGTGAAGCTGCAGGCGACAGACGTGTTTATGTAAGCTATTTTTTTATGTAGTAGCCGTCGCTTTTACGAGACCTATTTCTACTTTCTATAATCAATTTTATGTAGATTTTTTTTATTTCTACATAAAATTGGTACCTTTATGTTTGAAGAATGTTACTTTTGCATCACAATGCTTTATAACGAGTAAAATCTATTAAACTTTATAGTAATAAAGCCACTTTATTGTGGATCGGAGGTATAACCACAAGATGAACCAAACGCGGGCTATCCCTAGAAGTTACTTAAATATGTATACCCTCATTTCTAAAGAATAGCGATGGATCCCCTTCCAGTCTACAATCGCTTGTTTATTAATTATTCCATTTGTATTTGCTCTTACACGAGTCTTTTAACTTGCATTTACCTGCCTTTGTATTGTGGTCGTTTGAATATGTGGCATTAAAAATAAAGTAATATCATTATAAATCCATTAGAATTTATCTTTGCAAAATGCGAATCAGAGTTTTTTGATTACGCTTTTACTCCTTAGCCACTAACAGATTTTAAAATTGTTTCACCAATGGAAAGCTAAATTATCATTAAATAACATAAGCTATATTTTATCCCCTTATTCTCAGAGGAGCGGGAACTACACGGGTGGATCCGCGGGTTCCAAATAGAACTTTTTTTTTCCTAGCCTATACTGTCCCACTGCTGGGCAAAGGCCTCCCTCTCTCTTTTCCACGCGTCTCTATCATGAGCTGCATTACACCAGTCTTTTTCCGTCGAGGTCATCCCGCCATCTCCGTCGATGTCTGCCGCGGCTCCGAGCCCTGCTTAATGGGATCCAGTCGGTGGTTTTCTTGGCCCAAAACTCATTGGGCATCCGGCAGATGTGTGCGGCCCACATTTAAGCTTAGCAGCTGCTAGGGCTATGTCGGCTACTTTAGTTTGGGAGCGCAAGATGGAGTTCTTAATGCGGTTGGTTAATCTGATATCGTTAGACGTAGCGAAAATGCTTGGAGGAGCTATTGGGCCATGAAGGAATACATGAAAGGTGACCTTCCATTTTCATTAAAACGAAAACTCATGGACATGTGTCCTGATCTGATCCTGATCTACGGCGCACATTCTTGGTCTTTGACTAATGCTCAAAAGCTTTCGCTCAAGGTTTGCCAACGCGCGAATGAGAGCAGTATTTTAGGGATCAGATTAACCGACCGCATTAACTAGTACTAATATAAAAAATATGAAAGTGTAAGTTTGTGGTTTGTTACACGATCATACGTAATTGCTGATTGAAATGCACATTATGCACATAGCTAGTGATTGTAGATTTCGGGGGTAGACCTCGTCTTTCCAGCACCACCTGTCGTTCCCAAAACTATCCCTCAAGTTACAACAAAGTGTACTGTGTGCAAAATTTCATTATGTCTACAGTCTGTAATTTAAGAGGCTGCACGAGAAACGTGACACGGGAATGGTATGTATACATAAATATAGCCATTGCAATAACTTTTTACGGGTTATATTGCGGCTTGATATTTGTACATTCACAACGTTTTGTATACTTTATAGCGACCAAAATTTATATATAATTCTTATACATGTCGGAGATTCTAAATGATTCCTATATTCGTGTTCGTTATCGGTTTTAGCCATCTTGAATTTTAGATCAATCAGTGCGCACAACCGCCACAAGTGTCATTCCGTGGGCAACCTGTAGTTTAATTTAATGCATCTCGCTTTTATCAACCTTGTATATAAGATTATCTTTATAAGTAGTGAAAATTATCTTATATAGGTAGATAGAATATATTAGGCTGAAATACGGGTAAACATTAAAAAATAGTAATTATAAAAGTAAATACCATGTCAAAATGAACTCAACTCTTTTATATTTAATAAAATAATACACAAAATTTACACGAGCGTTTCGTAATGAATATTCATATAGTTTTATTATTGAATACAATCTTGAGCGGGGTGAAAATGTCCGTTGTTGCTGATATAAAATTTTATTAACCTTCAGCTGATTGGACGCTTGGAAACGTAAAAAATTTCACCTATGCGAATATTCTGTAGCACGTTTTAGTTTTCAATTTATGACTGATGTGTATGAGAAAATTATATTTTTATGTCGAAGTATATGCATATAAGATAGCTCGATAGATTATTTTAAATTATTTTATATTACATAGATTATTTTAAACAAAATTCTATAGGTATTATTGTACAAATTTACAGATTTTTTGTATATAATATACATAAAATAGAGGCCATTTTTTTACTTATTTGAATAATCATATTTTTTAAGTCACTATTAAATATTTTGGTACAGTTTATACACGAAAGTTGTCTATTCAGATAATGTTACATTAACGAGAGCTAGTTGCTAGTCTCGTGTCCCGAACATAACCAACTTTTTAATTATTTAGAAACCATGTCTGATTGTAATTAAGTTTTTGAATATCACTTGAGATACTTTAAGCTATTCCACAAAGGATTTACTAACATATTTTATATGACGCATCATCACTAAAGAGGTGTTGGTCAGCGGTAGGAAGACGTTCTCCGTGCTGTGGCCCGTCCGTGTTTGTCCTTGGCGTTTATTGAGGGAGGCCTATGTTCAGCAGTGGACGGATAGGGGCTCATGATGATAATGGTGATGATTATGATCACTAACTGTAACATTCGTTTATAAAAATAGGTACTGTATGTATGTACCTACTTTTAAGTGTCAGAAATATAAATATTTTATCCTTATGCTATAATAACTTTTAACGTTTGGCTTGAGATCAATTTTGTTCGAAACAATCTATCCATCAATGTATGTATGGTACAAATAACACACCTTCTAAAAAACCTTACCTTAACTAAGGAGGTATTGAAAAACCATTTCCACCAACATGTCTGAGAGACTTGTTCTTAGTATATTTACATAATTAATGGAAATTAGATGTAAGGTACTTATACAAATTTAATATGTATTCGAATACTTATACCATACCTAACCAAATAACTGTTTGTTTGGGTTGAGTCTACATATTCTTATTTACAAAATAAATACTGTCTGCTTCAATAAGGGCAGGGTGGTGGTTTCCTGAGGGAGTTAGAACATTATCCTGTTAGTAATGAGCAAATATATAAAACTTGAAGAAGTATTGATTTAGACTATATTATAAAAATATTCCACTGTCATCTGTACGTTTTACTAATGGTAAGCGTCCACGTATCCGCATCAAACGGACTATTTTCTATGCATAATAAAATAAACCAATCACGTTGCCGATCTCACTTCATTCGGATTTTGACAGTAATCTTATAGACACAAAATATATGTAGACCGTCCACTGAACAATTATAATATAACTTCTATTTTTCCCACCATTTTTGCACAAAAAAGTACACACTTAACAGACGCGTGTCTCAATCGCGCCTCGCACCTCACTGTTCCGCGATATCGTGTCCATGAACGGTGTCTATTTATGCGTTGCTCCAGCGCAAATTGTATGTAAATTGCCTTCTGTTTATATCTATTTTGTGGTATAGGTCTCAAGCTAAATTAAACTAATTGGCATTCCATATGACGTCATCGACACGCATCGTAAAAGTTGCCTCTCGGAACATCGGTATCGGCATTGCCGATGTGCGAACTTTCTATACAAAAATGCATGCGATACGTGCGATGCTGGCATGGACGCTTATCTTTTATTATCATAATCATTTCCTTGACGTATTCGTGAATCCTGTGATTCCCATAATGAGCACAAATATGGGAGGTATATTAAATAAGGTCTTGATAGTCCTATTGCAAGGGCATACACAAATTTTATTGAAGTGAAAACTTTAGGCGCGGTATGCATATTTTTAGATGAGATAAAATCTCTGGATTCGCGACACCGTTACCACCGTAATGAGACGCAATTTGACGTTTATATGACGTTTGATTTATTTATATAAGATTATGCAATATTTGTTTACATAACCAATCGTCAAACACACAGAAATATCAATGTCATGTGGTCATTTTGTGCGCCGTTTGAATTGTTGTCATAATCTTTCAAATTGTTTTGTTTCCACTTCTATCAGCAATCTCTGTGACTGGTTGGGTTAGTTTTTTTTTAATAAAGGCTTTGTGTACATAAACATCTAGAATTAGCAATAGCGATTGCTCTTGATTTGAGCGATTCTTTTAATATTACAGTGATTACAATGCTATGATACCTTTGAGTGACGTAAAAATAATAATCGGAATATAGTTGTAAATTTAAGTAAGCTCCGAACAGCGAGCTACAGCTAGTAAAAACAATAAATTACAAATTAAATCTTTGTATATGAATGAACAATCATATTTTAAATTGCTTAAATAACATATCGCTAGTCGTTTATTGTAAAGTAATAAAAACATCAACTCTATTACCTTTATAAATTGTACTCTTGCGTTTAAAACGAAAACATAGAATCCGATGCAGACACTTTCAATACTCATAACAGCGATTTGCATAAAAAATAGAATCCAACAGACGTAAATTACAATAGAATACATAAATTTTTGATTAAAAATTTCCAAACGATTGAAAACAGTGTAATTTATAAAGACACCAATACAAATCTTACTCACGTGGTTCAATATGCTCTTCAAATATGTGTTTTTAATAAACGAGGGTCTTAAGGATAGTCGGTTCACCTGGTGGTAAGTGATAAGCGACATCCACAGACACCTGCGACACCAGAGGAATAACAGGTGCGTTGTCGGCCTTTCAAATGTGAGTACGCTCTTTTCTTGAAGGTCCCTAATTCGTATCGGTTCGGAAACACGGCGGCAGCTGATTCCATATATTTGTCGTGCGAGGCAGGAAATGTCGTAAAAGTAGAGTTGTTGTGGATTTTAGAAAATCGATCATCAATCAGGCCTCCTTAAATGAACGTCAAGACGGCCGATCCCTCGCCACTCGCATCCAACATGGACCCGCCACTGCAAGATCGTCTTCCTGATATATACCTAGAAAAATACCTAAAAAGTACATAGTACTCACATCTAGTAAGATAATCGAGTATTTCAGTATACGACTCAAATGTCACCTCACACATTCGGTTATTATGGTTCTGATATGTGCGAAAAAATTGTTCTGTCAGTTCGTTGATGAGATATTTCCGTGATTATGCCCTTGGTTGAGATACAGTTTCGTAAATAGCATTAGCATATATTTGATATTTACTTCACCGGATACGGTATGACGCGCTCTCGTCGGCATGGATACCATCTTACCTGTTTCTTCCGTAAAACAGCTTTACTGTGTTTCGCGAATAAGAGCAGAAGAAATAGGCAACACAAGTATAATCATAAGTATATCCAGGGCTTTTTCGTTTCTTGTTATAAATTTTCATTAAAAAACATTCGTTCAGGTTTTTTCGTTTATAAATAAAGCCCACTGTGCTTGTGTCGGGTCAGGATGGGAATCTGGACCACTTAGGCACGACGTCGCGGGGACTGAGAAGTGGCGGCCGGGCAGTCCCCCCTTACGTTGCTTACGTACGGCCTTCGTTGGGGTTAGCCTGTCGCTGAGGTGATCCTGATGCCTGCATATCTGAGACCCTCAAAAAGCGGCTAACGGCGCTCGCAGGTGGGTGGGTTAGTGCATCGTTGATATGTGAGGATGTGTACTAGGTACACATCCTCACATGTTTGTGTAAAATTTTCAATATTTGTACTTTCTCCTTGTAGCAAAATTTCAATAGGATTCTCGTTAAAGACCACCCCAAAGGTAAAATATAAAGGGGTTTCAAGAATTGGAAAAGGGTTTGAATTCCTTTTGAATATATTTACAAAATTTCATGAGATTTTACATCTTATTAACTATAGGGCAAGTGTTAGATTGCTGTAATACAAAACTGCTTACAAGAATACAAACATGTAACATTTGGCGTCAAAACGACATGCTTACGTTTACAACTGTTATGGTTATGATATGGACCACAATGGCCGTAACATTGCCTCGTAAAATGTACCTCAAAAATTAACCTTGTTTGTAATTACTAAGGAATTATCTAACTTAAACACGTAACAAGGATTGTATCATGCTTTAGATTATTATTAATACGTATGTGCTATTAAATAACACTTTTTGAACGCCATTGAAGGAAACTTATGCACAGAAACCAATTTAGTCAGCCAAATAAGTTGGTAAATGTTCCTTTTTATGAGGTACAGCTGGGTGGATGGCATTAATATGTAAACGCTAAGATAGGCAATGCATTCGTATGTATAATATCAACCATTATATGTCCAAGCACGGGTCTCCAGAAATGATCAATATATGAATTAAAAGAGCGGTGATGGTCTAGTCACTAATGGGTATAGGATCAGCCTCTTGGCCTCTGTGGTGCCTTGGAATGGGTTTTTAAAAAAGACCATCGCTTGCTCACCGGTGAAGCAAAACATCGGGTAGTGTTATAGACCCTGATAATTGCAATGTACTGCTTTAAACAGACAATGCGAGTAATGCTTGTCTTTACTCTTTAGTGGAATCTGTCGAAGCTGAACGCTTTTCAATGTTCTGTCACTTCATAATTTCTTCTAATTAATTCTTCATCGTATTTTATGAAGGGTTTCGTAATTATCTCCTAACGAACCGCAGTCTCTGTTCATTTATAGTATTCGAACCGAATTTCTTATTCAAATGATAAAATAAGGCAATCATTAAGCTAATTAGTTTATAACGTTTGGAACTCGCCGAGACGACCTATTAAATTTAGTTCCACTCAATTTGCAAATTTCTTCATTTACGGAACTTTGACTAAATTATACTTAATGTTTAATACAGGCTCCATAACGAGTGCGCTGCAGTAATATTGTTTACAATACAGTCTGGTTAGTATCAACCAAGGAAACCTTTATCGAGAAACTAGCTTTTTCCTGTAAATTCACCCGCGTTAACTCAGATTTACAGCCGTATCCGTACAGATAGTGATTATCTTGGTAGCCTATATTTTAAAGCGGTAACGTAGCACTATACTGAAAAAAACGAATGCGTTGTTTCGAAGATTAACTCGAACATCCAAATTTAAAAATATTACTTTTAAAATAGTATAGATTACATTTTACACAGTTAGTCAAAGTGTTGCTTAGATAAGCTATATGACCATATAGACAATTTATCTACGGATTACAGGAAAGTCCTAATCATAGTGAATAATAGTATCAAAACTTAACTAAAGAACTTAGGCTTTAGTCTCGCAAGTTTATGGCCAGATTGTCAAGGTTATATTATTTTTATTCTCCTACGATTGAAGATCAAAATTAAATACTTATCTTCTTTTTTCTTTTACGCCGGGAAATGCTCTCAGGCATCCCGTCAGGGAGTGGGTCTTCCCAGACGGGTATGTGGGACTCGCTGCGCCCAAAAGGTGGACGCAGCTCTACCTACTAAAACCCGGCGAGTTCCACCAATGCCGCCTTTGGTAAGGTGCCCCGGATCTGTTGGGCACCTTGACGTCTTGAGTCCCTTAGGGGACTGACTAGCCACTGTCGAGATGAGCAGACTGACGCCACCTCCACAGAGGGGTTGTCCGCACCATAGAACAACCCCTCCCAACGTAGGGACAGTGCAATGGGGTAAGGTTCCCATCCTCGCCCCTTGTCCCCCTGCTCTTTTGTCCCCTCTTCTTATAAAAGGGATACAAAGAGCAGCTCCTTCGGCTCAATTTGCTTCGCCCAAGGTGCTGGGTTCACCTTAGGCTACTGAGCCCCACCACCACGACAAGGCTTGAACCATGGTGGGGAACTACTAATTATTATCTATGTCAATTACATAGATAATAATAGCAACATACTAGACTCTACACTCTCGACTACTAAGGTTACAGATCGGATTAACGCATAGTTACTCTAACTGTAACTTTAAGTTAACTTAGCTTGATTAATTACATGCGTTTAGTAAACAAAATTGGGTTTCTTGAGTCGGGTTCAAATCCTAAGTAACTTACTCCAATAGTAAATATAAACAGTTTGTCGCGAACTTGAAAGGGATGTCCCATGTTTACCCGGCAAAGGGCAAACAAGAAGCCCTTCAAGTCTCTTGTATATTAGGGTCTTACCTGCGGTAGATAAAGTACTTTTATACTGGGAACACATTTTGTCCGCCACCTTGAAAAATTATCCTCTTGCGAATAAAAGACTCATATCGTTGAAGGGGATATTATTTACTTATTATCCCTTAATACTGCGCGTATTTCGAGAGCTCAACTTTTTCAGCCTGTTATTGTATCTTGCCGGACAATCGTTTCCGGCTAAATTAATCGATAGCCAAGATGACCAATAAATCTAAAATAGATTTACTTTATTGTGTAACTACTCAGTATTTTTTCTCTGCATCAGCTTCAATGTAGCTTCAATAGTAGGTTTTTAGAGTCTCTGAATATATAAAAATTAATATAACGAATACGAAAAATTAATTAGCTAAAAGGGTCCAAAGTACGAGATAAAAATACATATAAAAGTATTAAGTAGTAAGCCGAAAGTAATCCGTAGTGGTTTTATGTGGGCGCTGTCATCGGAGCACTTATCCCGAACACAAGTCAGCCGTGGCCGGATGATGATAATAAACGTAAACAGGACTAAGTAAGATTTATAGGATTTACCTTTATAGGGTTCCGTACCTGGATAATTATATACCCCTCATAATGGGACTGGTCTCCAATTTACTTTTGAGATCACATTTACTACCATTATCGGTCGTTTAAGGATTTCACAAAATGTATTGCTATATTGAATTTTGTTACACACTCAGGAGAACGTATGGCCGATGGGCCAATAAGGTTCAAAAGTGGAGGCTGCGATTATGTTGCCGAAGTGTTGGTCGACCAGGTGGTATGACAATCTCCGTGCAGTAACCGGTCCGTGTTGGATGCGACATGCGAGTGCCAATGGATCGGTCATCTTAGCGTTTATTGACGGAGGCCTACTGCTGAATAGCAGTGGACAGATAAAACCTGATGATGATGATTGAATTTTGTATTATTCTAAGGAAAGAAATGTTATTTTTTATCTTTTAAGATATTAGACAAACTGGAATACAATGCGAAGTAGACAACCGGTGGGAGGGTTCCGCTGTGCCGCGCACCCGGCTGCATCGGTACCACCATCCTGCTTTTTTCTCCTGTGAAATAGCTTTGCTGTGTTTCGGAGAGAAGGGCAAGACAGGCAGTGTAATTATTAACACCGAGACTTAACATCCTATGTCTCAGGATAGGCAACACGTGAATGAGTTGCCTTTTTTCTTTTCTTCTTTAACGCCGGGAAATGCTCTGAGGCATTCCGCGGGGGAGTGGGTCTCCCCACGCGGGTATGTGGGACGCAGCTCTACCCATTAAAACCCAGCGAGTGCCACCAATGCCGCCTTTGGTGAGGTGCCCCGGATCTAGTAAACAAACAGGGCACCTCGACGGCTAGTCAGTCCTGCAAGGGACCGACACCACCTCCACAGAGCAGTTGTCCCGTACCACAGAGCAACCCCTCCCAGCATCGGGACACTACAATGGGGTGAGGCTTCCATCCTCACCCCTTGCCCCCTGCTCTTCTGTCCCCTCTTCTTATAAGAGGGATTTTTACTGTACAAAGAGCCCCCTCGGCCCAATTAGCTTCGCCCAAGGTGCACCGCTCACCCTAGGTTACTGAGCCCCACCGCCACGACAAGGCCTGAACCATGGTGGGGTGAATGAGTTGCCTGGGCTAGTCTCGTGTTAACTTGCTTGTTCATGGGCGACGTTGACCACTTACCATGATGTGGCTCGTCTGCCCGTTGTATGATCATAGGCGAATTCACTCTAGTGCTTTCTGTGCGGAGTAAAAAAGAAGTGTCCCACATATCTTTGTTGCAAGACATGGGCATTTCTGGCACGTATAATAAATTTTAATATTTTTTGAATAAACTATGACTTTCTATCAATATTTTAATTTGATTTATGTAAATAACAGCTCGCAAATATATATTTATTAGTTTGCAGTTAGAAGTGGCCAATGCGACGGGTTCTCATCTCATCGATTCGTTCTTCTCGTTCCTTTTTCCACGCCAACTAATGGATGCTCGAATGAACGTAACAAAGGAAAATAAAATCTGTCTGTTCGTCGCTTCGACAATTTCTCTTTGGAAAGAAACATTGTATGTATTTAGCATTTTTAATTAGAAGCTGAAATATTCAGCTTATTTTTTATACAACTATTAGCTCTTGTCAGCTATCCGATACTTTAATTAATAAACAAAGGCGATATTTTTACTGTTTATCTTAAAAAGTTTAATGGGAGAAAAGGAAACAAATTGGCTGCTATCGAATGACGATTATCGACGCCGTTGTCAAATTTTGGAGTGGTCCCTTTTCAGTCAGAGTAGACATAGGATACAAATCAGCATGAGACGCCCCTTCAACACATGCACAAGCCTTCATTAATAAATTTATATTGAACGATTTTCGTAATGATGGTGGGTGGCTTCGTGGTTCTGCTAAGATACTTGGATCCGATCTGGCAGTACAGAAGAAATGTAAGAGTAAGAGGTAGTGCCACTCTGCTTTGCATCCGAATTGGGCCGGAATGACCGGGGTGGTATATGTACCTCTCGCTCACATAATACCGGTGTAAAGTTGACTCCGTCGAGCAGCGAGTGGCGGCCGTGGAGGAGCGCATCGGGGCAAGTACATGTACCCACGGAGGGGACTCTGCCGTGGCGAATGTGATAGCTCAATTAAAACAAGACCTAAATGATCGGTTGGCGCGAAGGTCAGTACGCGACGAAGTGTTGAAGGCAGCTCGTGTGCGGAGAGGTGTAGACTCTGTTCGACCCTCGTAATAATAAAATCACGTATACTTTTTGTCACTGTCGCTGATATCTACATGAATCGGCTATTGTTCTTAGTTTTAAGCTTACCTATATTTAAGTATTTTAAATTTCATATCTTATCCTTTTATATATATTTACATAGCATATCTGTTAAATAGCATATATTATACTATTGTAACTTTGTGCCTTGGTATAGATAAAATGACATTCTTATGTAACCGGGAAAATATAATGCACAATAGTGTAACGCTAGCTCGTTTGTATCAAATACATAATATCATTATTTGCATCATCGGCCTCCCTCGTCTGCCCACTGTTGGGTACAGGCCGCATCCAAAAAAAGCGAATCAACTGATGTACGCTTACCGTGTAACTCACCTAACTATGTACAAGCGTGCGCCGTCATTTATGCTACCTTGGAATTACATTATAATATCGCGCTTATATTTTGCCAATACATCACCTATATTATATATTTTGTATATTGATAATTATATTCCAAAAAATATTTTTTGTCACAATGCCTACCGAATTGAACGTCTAATTGTCGTAAAATTATTTAAAAATTTATACTCATGCTGAACACATAGAAAATTAAAATTGGTTTTTTAAATCCTGGCTCGCTGGGAACCAGGCACGACGAGTTTTTAGCAGCCATGGATAGATATAACCTAGACATAATAGCCTTGAACGAAACCTGGCTTAGGCAAGGTGAGGAAGGTCGTGCGCCTCGTGTCCCTGGGTATCGCCTATGTCATATCCCGAGATCAGAACATATACGTGCCCGGGGGGGAGGGGTAGGTTTTTATATAAGAAAGGGCATATGTACACAAACTCACGCACATCCAATAACACCTAGTGTAGAACAGATGTGGCTTTCACTCAAGGGCAACGGCAAGCACATATATATTGGTACCGCCTATCGGCCTCCGTGGTTGCCAGTTGGAACCTTTCTTGGTGCACTAACTGATACAATTGGCTCGTTGTCGTGCTATGATTATATCTATTTGACAGGTGACTTTAATATAATTTTTTTAAATGTCAATAATACTGAATTCAGGTTATTGCATGAATTCCTACGTACGCATGATTTACAGCAGTGCACAAATAAGCCAACAAAAGCCAATAAAAATTCTCGATCTGGTTTGTACCAACGCAAACCTCGATCGAGATATAAAATTTCTTAGAAATTCCATAATTTGGCGGTTTCGTTGTAGGTTTTTGTAAAATATTTCTTTTGATTTGGGTTCTAATAGGCGGGCCCTATACACCCCACTAATTTTCGATAAAAATTTCATCAATTTTGGCTATTTTTTGAACTTTGTAAATTTTTAATTAAAACACATTGTATTTTTCATATAATTTCATATAAATTTCCGAATTCTTCGGTCTCTCAGTGGACTTTTTCCAAATTTCTTGTTTTCATCATCGTCGGTCCGTCGCTGCGCATCTGTAGATACCCATCTCGACTAGCTTCTCACCCGGAAGCACCTGCAAATAAAGGAAATTAGTTAGCGATTTGATTCGAATCCGCTATACTGCAGACTTATACCTACACTATTGACTAACAGCGCCTAGGGGTGCTATATATCGTGTATCTCGGTCTTGTCGTTCATTCTTTATCAAAATTCGACAATAGTTTCATACTAAATTTTTAACTTTTCATACAGATATTGTAAAATTTCCCATATTTTTGACCAAAACTTGCCCACTATTGGGCGAGACATCCCACTTTAGATCCAGTTATATACCTGGCGCTCTCCCGCGTCGTTTGACACCTCGCTTGTCCGGATCGGACGTTGGGAAGTGCTAAAAATTTCGAAATTTCATATTCGGCCGTTTTTTATATACGAACCGAGGCTACATGGTGAATCGAAACTCGCCATACCTCGAGGTACACGATAAACTACCATTACATACAGACGAAAATCTTTATAGCTCTCAAATTGACTATTACTTATTACACATCTTGAGTTATACTGGTTTATTGACCTAGTATAACTATAGTCTTAAGTTTTTAACTTAATATATATTATATAATATAAGACAATAGCTGTATTGAGCTAGGACTGTGATATTTTGACTGGTATTTTATTGAATAATATATCGTATTACGATCTGTGTTAGTTTTATAGTTTTAAAAGATTTAAATTGCACATTGACCAGAACTTCGTATTCGGAGCCTGGATTTAGATTAGTAACAAATTATTGTAATAACTGATTATTAGACCACACCTCTGACACACACATTTTTACATATACATAATATATCTATATTTATTTCATTATACAAGACAGTAAGATGATCCGCTCTCCGCAGTTAAGGAGAAGTGTAGGTGAGATCGTAGCAGCGATCTCCACGCCACCAAGTGACACGACATCTGATCTCCTGGCGGAGGCGCACAAGTGCCTCCAGAAGGCGAAGCAGCATCTGGCAGCTTCGCGGAACCTGAAGGCCGAGATTAAGGTAGGAGTGGTGGAAGCGGTAGACCGCCTTTACCAGTTGGTGAAGGAGTCTGTGAAGACTCCCAGACCAGCTGATAAAGGCGAGAGCGGTAAGAGTGTGAAACAGGTGATAGTAAGTAAGAAGAAGGATGAGAGGGAAGATGTGAGGGAAGTCCCTGGCCAGGACATATTAGACCTAGTTAAACAGAACAATACGCTACTTCTAGAGAATAAAGAAAGGATGGAGGGGTTGAGCGCGGCGCTGGAGACCGCGACCACTGCGGCCAAGCCAAGCTATGCGGCCGCTGCGTCGGCCGGAGTTGGTAAAAAACTCCCCGACGCAAGAGCCCTGCATTCGGTGGTGGTGGCCTCTTGCGACGATTTCGACACGGGAGAGCAGGTCATTGAGAAGATCCGGAGAACGGTTGAGGCCAAGGATGGATGGGTGAAGGTGGATAGGATGAGAAAGGTGAAGGATGCGAAGGTCGTAATTGGTTGTGCGAGTGAAAAAGAGAAGGATAGAGTGAAAGAGAGATTAAAGAAGAATGATAGCCTGAAAGTGGAGGATGTTAAGAACAAAAACCCCCTCCTGGTATTCAAGGACGTGTTCGAGTATAACACAGACAAGGAGATTGAGAAGGCTTTGGCCAATCAAAATAAGCACGTCTTTGATGGCCTAGGGGGGGGAGGAACGCAAAGTTGAAATAATCTACCGGAAAAGAGCAAGAAATCCACTCCAACGTCACATTGTCGCCCGGGTGTATCCCAAAGTGTGGAGAAGATGGATAGATGAGGGGAGCGCTTATATTGATATGCAGAAGGTGAGGGTCGAAGACCAGACCCCCTTGGCTCAGTGCTCGCGCTATCTAGGGTATGGGCATACGAGAAAGTATTGTTAGGATGTGAAGGACTGTTGCAGCCACTACGCTGGTCCTCATCTGAGGACTGAATGCGATAAGTGGCAACAGAGAGCACCCCCCAAGTGCTGCAACTGCAGCAAGGCGGGGTTAGACAACGTCGAGCACGGAGCCTTCTCGAACGAGTGTATAGTACGACAGAAATGGGACACCCTGGCGCGGATGTCAGTGGCATATTTTTAGTAGCGGAGGTCAGCATATATATATATTAGTAGGTGTCCCCGTGACTCTGTGCGCAGCCTGGAGCAGCCCAACGCTGGGGGCCCCGTATGTATTATAATGCCCCGTAATGATATATACGATATCGAGCAGAGGTTGGACAAAGCGGTGGTAGATGGGAAACTGTGTGCCACGAAAAAGATCGGAGACGAGGCCACGCGCTGATGATGAGGCGTGTGTGAGTGTTGTTTCGAATGTTTAAAAAATGTATGGAATAAAATTATTAATGCTATGAATGTCTTAATAGTATCTATATTATATTAAAGTGGTATAAATTGTAAAATATGTATGATAAAATATAGAAATGTAAAAGTGTGTGTTTAGTAAAAATAGCTTATTAATATGTATGAGTATAAAATATTATTATTATTTAATAGCGTAAAGCATATAAAACAGAAACTAGAGACAGAAATAATATAATTATGTAATTAATATTTAAATACTAAATAAAGGGTGATGTAAATAAATAATAACACAAAGTAAAAATAATGTTACATAACATGTTCACATAAATAAAAACTATAGCTATATAAATATAATATTATATAAAGAATAAAACCTATATCAAAAATGTATCAAAAATTCATACAAATTCATATAACGTAAATCACCGGTGTTATTAGGATAAATGTATAAATAATTTCAGTATTATATTAAATAAACAGTAATAATCATAATATAAATGTAATAAAAAGTAAATAATAGCGTAACTACTCTAAAAATGTATAAGCAACATATTATGTATTTTTTTCTTATAAATAAAAATTGTAAAAAAATAAATAAATTGTAAATAATGACTCTGATAAAGTCAGAGGTGAATGGTAAAAGAATAATAAACTCCCCCGTGGGGCGGTTTTACCCCCGCGGGGAAAAGGAAAAAAAAAAAAAAAAAAAAAAACCTCGATCGAGTATGTGTAGATTTCATACCGGATCTCAGCAGCCATGCATTGATTTCGTTCGAGGCTAACTTTCGTAGGGAAAAGTTAAACAGTAGGAAAATATGCTATAGACCTATTAAAGACATAGCGGCAGATGACCTAGAACACACACTCAGTGCTATTGACTGGAGCCGCATCCTGTCCAACCGCGATATCAATGACATGGTTCGAGACTTCTTAGCGCCTATAAAGATACTGCGCACCAAAGAACACCAGTACCCGTGGATCACACATAACATCAAATTGATGATGAGACGGCGTGACGCAGCACACAGACGGGCACGGAAATCAAAGAACGACATACACGTGGCGTTCTATAAAGATCTCAAGCGTGAGGTGGCGTGTGCAATCGCAAGAGAAAAGATGGCGTACTTCAAAACATATGTCACTTCTAATGTTAAACAACCGCGACTGTTGTGGAGGCGTTTAAAAGATAACTTAAATATCAACCGAGAAATGACCTTAAAGTTGCCACAACGTTTACATGATGCCAATAAAATTAATACACACTTTCTGGATGTACCGGGTGGAAAACTTGTCTCGTCCACAACTTATATTTATTTTAAAACCCAGTACTTTGGCCTGCACACGTTCAGTTTGAGTACCATAGGCAGCGCAGACGTGTTAAAAATACTACGATCACTGCGGTCTAACGCGATAGGCGCTGACGGTATAAGCCTAGACATGTTGCTTTTGGTCTCCCAGTTTCCAGCTGGCCTAAGTGCGATCACCGAAATCGTCAACAAGTCTGTTGCTACCGGCGTCTTCCCGGAGTATTGGCGCACGGCAATTGTAAAACCCATACCTAAAAAGGACAACGTCACTGAATTAAAAGAACTGAGGCCTATAAGTATATTGCCATGTATATCAAAGATAATGGAAAGAGCTGTCTGCGAGCAACTGACTGCATTTATCGAAAAACACAATATACTACCAGTCATGCAGTCGGGGTTTCGTAAGCGTCATAGCACGACAACAGCTTTGGTGGACGTTGTAGATAACATACTTTTTGCTCAGGACAGGGGAGAGGCCACAGTATTTGTACTAATCGATTACTCGCTACTACACACATCCCCCTGCTACTGTCTAAAATGAAATACTACGCATTAGATGAAAATTCACTATCTTGGTTTGAGAGTTACTTAAACAATCGCTTCCAAATTGTTGAGCTGGTTGAGGATGACGGCACCCCCACTCATTCTAATGCCTGTCCCGTGCACAGAGGGGTCCCACAGGGATCAGTTTTAGGGCCAATAATCTTCTCACTGTATATTGCTGATGTTATACAACAGATACAGCACTGTCGATTTCATATATACGCCGACGACATCCAGTTATATATATCTTTCAGACCAAACGACGCGATAGATGCTATCTATAGACTTAATGAGGACTTAGCGCGTATAGCCGAATGGTCAGAAGCTAATGCCTTGGTGCTGAATCCTACTAAGACAAAATACATGGCACTGGGCACTAAAATGCAAATCGAAAAGGCGGTGCAAATTATGCCTCAAATACGTATTAAGGATAGTATTATAGAGAGAGTCGCTGAGACACGTAATTTAGGACTAGTAATGGATGAAGGCTTGCGGTTTGAGAATCACATTATGAAAACTGTAAGGAGCTGTTTTTATCGATTAAAAGTACTGTATAAAATAAGGAATTTCATAAGCACTGACCTTCGTATTAATTTGTGTGAATCTCTCGTCCTATTTAAATTGAATTAGGCGGACGTTGTGATAGGTCCCTGTTTACTAACTCGATCTAAAAATCTAGTACAGCGAGTACAAAATGCTTGCGCTCGTTACTGTTTCGACATCCCTCCTCGCGCACACGTAACACCCTACCTCAACAACGCTCGGCTGCTCAAGATGGAGCGTCGTAGGCATCTCCACCTCGCCACCCTTTTATTTGTTATTGTTAAGCACGAATCTCCACCGTACCTTTACAGTAAATTACAATGGGCTAGAGATAAACAGCTGAGTCTCTCCACCAGGGGATCCTCTTTTCTACTCCTTATGCAAGTACATCACACAGCTGCGTTCCGGGGTAGCTTCAGACATGCTGCTACCAAGTGCTGGAATGACCTGCCAGCGCCCACACGTACTCTGAAATCAATTAGCAGTTTTAAAATAAAATATAAAAAGTACTTGCTTGAAGAACAAGTACTTAATAATTTTTGATTTCAGTATATTTAAATAACATGAATGAACAAATATATAAGTAATAGTAATTTAGCTGTAACAACAAAATATAACAAGGCACATATTATGTCGAGTAAAATTAATAAATTTATAATTAGTATTTCCCCACCTGATCGGTTTCTAAGCTGTACAATGGCGGCGACGCGGCGTTCCTCTAGTCTAGCGCTGGATTCTGGTCGGTATGAGAACTTTGATACCCTCGTATGCCATAGCCCACAGGTAACAATGTTACAGACATTGTAAATAACGACACACAATCTTCATCGTAATAATCTGAAAATATTATAATATCTATTTATTATTATTATTAATATAATAAGTATTGATATGAAATAAAGACAATGGCATTATTACTCTTTACTTACTTATATTATTATTTTTTTTATTTTTTTTTCTTCATTTCTTCACCTACTTATATTACCATTTCATTTCCATTTTGAAATTATTATATTATAGTAAACGCTGAGCACGCGCAATTCTTTTCGTATCTGTATGGTGTGGGTTGCATCGCGATTCGCGAGGGACGGCGGACGCAATGGGACTGAGTTACGTGAGCACCGTAGGGTTCACAATTCACAATACATGTAGCTACGTAGACCATTTATATTCGTTCGAATTACAAATTGTCACTGACTTACGTATAATAATTATTAAGATACCTTTTTATAATAAAATGAAAAAGGTGTTTTAAATATTCATTGTTAGTCATTAAAATAGTCACATACATTGTATGTATGTAGCTATTGAGCTATAATATAATAATAGCATTTTGGAATAAATATACTCTAACCAGTCAAAAAAAAAAAAACTATCCCAAAATTAAAATTTTAAGCACACAGATAAGTGCTTATAAAAACACTTGAAAATTATGAATTTAATCTACTGCAAATGAAAATACAAAGGCAATAATTTCGCTTCTAAAACGGCAACAGTTTGCTCGTATTAAAAAAGTTCTTTTGTGTTGGTATTGTTTAAAAATTCAAGCTATGCTTTTATAGGATTTGCTTATTGCTCTGAAACGCCGTCGTGTTCAAAGTGAATTTACAAACGGTTTCGACTGGCTGTCTTGATTCATTTCACAAATGATTGTGTTTTTGAGATGCGTCAACGGTTTTGGATTAAAGGATTTAGTTTATTTTCAACTATATTGTATTTTATAAAAATATATTAGCGTATAATATGTGAATCACGTACGTGTTAAAATTATAAAAAAAAATAAGAACAGAATATTGTATACATTTTTTAAAATGTTAGATTGATAGGCAAACGGGCTGACGAGCCACATGATGGTACGTGGTCAACGTCACCCATAATATAATATATATAATATAATAATAATATCTATGGACGCTTTTACACCACGTCAATTTGGTCCCGTGTTAAGTTCTCGAGGAACTTGCGTTATGGGTACCAGACAACGGAAATATGTTTTATACCTTCATATTATACATATATTTAATTTTTTTATTATTTAATTATATTATATAACAATACGGCTGTAAATATAAGCTAAAGCGGGTGAAGCTGCGGGAAACAGCTAGTAAAATATAGAAACCTAAGCGAGCATTATAAATAACGATAAAATAAGCTGGGAGTACCTCTCAGCGGCGAAGGCGGTAACAGTGATAAATTCATTACATACCTATCATTGGCTTAAAGGCATGGGAATTAATAAAGTGGGATTAATTAATGCCCATGCCTTCGGGCTTATATTGTAGTTGTCTCTGTGTCTTTCGTTGTGAACACAGCTAATAGTAATAAAACTGTCGTCAAGACGGTCTTTTTGAATATATTTTGTTTGTAGAAGCGAATAATAGGCAGTAAGAGGTAGTGCCATGCTGCATTACAGCCGAACTGGTCCGGCATACACCGGGGTGGTACCTCTCGCTTACATAACACCGGCGTCAAGTGACAGCTATATATGCGTTCGCGTTTCGTGCGGTTTGTTAGTTTCCGGTGGCCCAATGGGGGGATTGCGAAAAGGAGGGTGGCGCATCTGCGTGGCCTTGGTTGTGTGGATGTGTATGGGCGTCGGCGCCGTGAGGCTCCGACTGCTCGTTTGCCCCCTGATCACATTTGATAAAAAAGAACGTGTAACCCAAAAATACGATTTGTCTGCTGTGAGTTTCCGAAGAGTCGAGTTCCTTGTAGACCATTCTTGTTATCAATTAATTGTCATTTAACGATTATACTGGCATATACGAAGCACTTAATCGAGTAATCATACGTATAATAACCAAACATAGCTTAGGAAAACCACAAGGAAACTGGCTTTCAAATGAAAAACACCGCATCGAAATCAGTCCATCCGTTTGATAGCTACGATGCCATAGACAGACAGACAGACATCGACATAAAACTTATAACGCCGGGTTAGAAATAAAACATAAATATGATCCATAATGTATCAGAAAAAAGGACAAAGACTTTGACAATAAAACAGAAATTATATTTCTGTCCCTGTTTTAAATATTCAAATAAATTACAATATCCTTGATACTGATGTCCTTTAACGTTCCTTTCACGGTACGTTTCCATTACATCTTTTATGGAAATAATTCTGATGATATTTCACATAAAATGTTGGTAATGTTGAGCTTTTTTATCGGTATAGGTAGGCGACGAACACGCCCATCTACATGGATATTACACTTGTTTCTTCAACTTTGACTTTGTTTCGGAGATGAGGATGTTTTCCCATTAAACAAAATTTTATGATTTTCTCTTCAGTTAAGTGCCATTGTGTGGCTGATCGACATTTTGTTATTTTATTAACATGTTTTATATACTTACTAATAGACTGATAAAGCATACAACAATTAAATCTAGTGTTACCTAACATTAAGGCTTTGTATAAAAACAAATTCGGCTGAGACTAGTTTTTTGTTTAAGGCACGGAACCACTACGTTACCTACTTATAAAACCCAGGTTTCAGAGCCGGTTATTTTTTCCATTTCGAACACTAAAGAAGTGTGTTCTTTACGCGCGATTGGTGTACAACTTCATAAAAATCAGAATTACCCTCTAATCGCGCCTAAAGAAGTTTTACTTATATAGTAAAATATAAAAGATTCACGTATCTTGGTAAAACATATTTAATAAATCCACTGTGTCTTTAATACTCGTAATACAAAATGTTTCCGAGATATTTCTATTCTATAAATATCAGTAACTGAGTAATTAAAAAGTATATCTGAATCCATCGTTACACCCATATAATTTCCATAAGAGATGGGCTAACAAAGAGCAGCCTGTAGGTTGCGCGTGACGTCTGCCGAGCTCTGACGTCAGAGCTTGCGTACATGTGGGTCAATAGAACGCCAGCTCGTCCCGGGCCCACCCCGCAGCTAGAAATAGGTCATAACGTCTAAATATACCTTCCTTACAATATCCTTTTTATTCGCGACGGATTATACTAATATATTAAAAAGAGTTGTATGTTTATTAAAATAATAATGTTTCGTTCATGTCGGATTCGAAATATTATTTTCGCATTTAAAATGCCAATTAACGAGGAAGCTATTTATTTGTTTTAGAGTTTTTTTATGAGTTATTATCTTGCACCGTGGTGCTAAAATCGACTTGGATGCCGTGACGGCAACGTCATGATACTGTCATTTTATTCCATCATTCGTTGTAGATTTTTATTGATTCTGAATTCTAATATTAATATAGACGTCTCACATCTGCGGGGTGCCCCGAGATATCAATTTTTTTTCAATTTTAACTCGTCTTGAGGGGAGGAGAAACATAAGGAACAGCTATAGGAAAAATAATTTTGGGACTTTTTAAATATTCGACTACCCGCGGATAACATTATCGCGGCCTTTAAAGGACAAAGGACCTTCAGAAGACGTAAAATTATCTCAATATCCCCGGCTGAAATTTCTCCGAGGCGATTCTATAGACAAAAGAAATTTGATCTCGGGGTAAATTAAAAAAGTATTACTTTCACTTTTAAGAATAATTTTTGTAATAATTCCGACGCAAAAATAACTTTTGATGTAATAACATTTGAAAGTGTTGAAATTACTTTTTATATAAAAGGCTTCAAGGCATTCGGTGAAAACAAAGTTTTACGAGTTATAGTTTTTGTACATACAGTATATATACAGTAAGATGAATTTGTTTGTGATTTTATTGATATATAAAATAAGTTTCAGACATTATGATAAACAGAAGCCATTTGAGCTTTGTGGGTTTGCAAAGAATACGTAGTTTGAAAGATACGCTTTCTCTTTATCTAAAAATTACGATCACTAGTATGAAAAAAGATGGTTCATACTATTTTATATTTAGCCTAGGCTTTATAAAATGAACACTAATCTCGTTAGCGTCGAGTGTGGGAATCGGACATCTTTGCCTTACTGAATAAAACTTAGCCTAGTAAAGGAAAGCTTACTCTTTATAATAATTAAAAAGCTTTTGCGTCTTCATTATTATTAACTTTTTTCCTTTTGGAAGCTCTTTCAACATTTTTTATTTGGTACAAATATTATGCTTCAATTTTCTACGCTAAAGTTAACAATCATGCAAGTGCTTACACAGTTTACAAAGGCTACAGTTAACAGGGGGCACCAAACTAGGCAGTGCCTGTATCTTGGGGGCGAGTATATTGTGTCTATTACATTTTTTCCCTAGTGTTAGTCTTAACATAGTGGTTAAAGTATTACTATAATTACTAAAGAGGTTAAGTACTTAATTTTAAGAACCATTCAATCATCGATAATACCATCATAGCGTATTACATATAACCACAAATATATTTTATTTCCATACGTAAGACGGAACTTGGTGAAAATTTCATATTTAAGGATTGCGAGACCCTCGTAATTTCTTTATGTCGGTCCGTCTGTTACAGCACTATAAATTTCATATTCCAATGGATTCTGTGATACTTTACCTATACCGAAATTATACGGCGAATCTAAGTTTAGGGGTATATAAAGTCAAATATATTCTGAATGTATCGAAATTTTGTTATTTATTCCTATTCCCTATAAAAACATAAGTAGATATTATGATAGCATGTATAATGAGATTCTGAAGCTTAGAAAATACAATGATTCATATTTTTATTATGAAGGACAAAACAGTCCCATGTAAGGTTAATTAAAACTATTTATATGTCTATGAATACCTTGTTTTACGATATTTGATGTGATCAGTATCGCGAAAAGGGTATTCGTAGGTAATTTCGAGTTCAAATTTAAGAGCATGGAAAGTTTCCCGTTTTAAATTGTTTTTATAGGGAATCCGGTGGGAGGGATGCGCTGTACCGCACTCCCGGCTGCATAGGTACCACTATCTTGCTTGTTTCTCCCGTGAAACAGCTTTGCTACGTTTCGGAGGGAAGGGCAAGACAGGCAGTGTAATTACTGGCACCGAGACTTAAAATGTCTCAGGATGGGTAACACATAAATGCTGGGCTAGTGCCAGGTAAACTAGGTTATGTTCATGGGCGATGTCAATCACTTACCATCAGGCACATCTACCAGTTTTCCTCTCCATCTAACATAAGAAAGGCAAACTACTCAGCTCCATATATAGACGATTCCCTCAACCGTCTCTCGATCTTATCAACCAACATTTTTAAGTCTACAAACTCCCAACAGGAGCCTTCATCTACGAAGCCTGTATACTGAATCCCGATTGATGGTATAGTGATCATATTATAGATAATTGAGTGGTCGCGAGTTCGAACATGGGTTTACTTTGAGGGTATCATGGTACGTCTGGTCCCCGCTATTTTAACTTTTTTTGAAGACAAATATTATTATAACATATTATCCAAGCAAGTCTATATATTTTTTATATCTGAATGGTAGTAACAATGATTAGCGTATCAAATCACAATATCTTTATTTCGTAGGTTCCAATCTGTACACTTGAAAAACGTCAAAAAAGTAGTCAATAAAAAGGTGTAGTAAAAAAAACTCGTTTATTCCAAACGAGTTTTTTTTCGAGCAGACTCCCCTTTGCCGCCTTTGGTGAGGTGCCCCGGATCTAGTAAACAAACAGGGCACCTCGACGGCTAGTCAGTCCTGCAAGGGACCGACGCCACCTCCATAGAGTGGTAATCCCGCACCACAGAACAACCCCTCCCAACGGCGGGACAGTACAATGGGGTGAGGTTCCCGTCCTCACCCCTGCCCCCTGCTCTTCTGTCCCCTCTTATAAGAGGGGTACAAAGAACCACCTCGGCCCAATTCGCTTCGCCCAAGGTGCAGCGGCTCACCCTAGGTTACCGAGCCCCACCGCCACGGTAAGGCCTGAACCATGGTGGGGGAGCAGACTCCCCTAAGAAAAACGAAAAAGAAAAAACTTGGGGCTATACAAACAAACATACTTTTCAGCTTTTTAAATAAATATGAATATGATATTGACGTTCTTACAATATCTCATGATAGAAGCCAAATAATTTTAAGCAGCTAAATTCAAATATGTGATTTGTAAGTCATGTAACCTGTAATGTACGTAAAATATACGTACGTAACAGCCTCCCTGGAGGGCTGTTATTTCAAGGTCACGGGTTGTAATCCCGCCAACGGCAGACGCTAATGATTAATGACTACGGCGGTAAGGGAATGTTGGAATTTATATAGTTATTTAGTTTGTTTTTGCCTTCGTCCTAGAAACACAGTATCCAGAAGCTCACGTAACTAGGTTGACGATAATCTACAAGCTGTAATCAAGAAATATAACGAAAATATTTTGACACGAATAAAACATTTTATCATACTTGTCATGATTTCAGTAGTTTGAATTATTTATATTTATATTAAATAATTATTAAGAAATATCGATTAAGAAATATCGATTTTGTGGGTTTTGCTACTTGTAGGTTTGTCCATTGTCAGTTTGGTATAAAACAAAGACTACTATTGTTTAACTAGAGATAGACTGGAAACTCGAATCAAATATATGTAAGCCGTACGTGGCGCCATCTAGTTGTTGGATATGGAACTAAAAACCTATAACTAGCTATAGCCTATATATACGTTTATTATTATTCTAAGGTTTATTATTTCTATTAATTATTATGTTATTTTATGCAGTTAACTGTGATATTTTTTGTTTAAAGAATTGTCTCATTACCTAACGTGTTTTATTTTCTATGATGTTAACTAATTAATTGGATAGACCTATGAGATAATTTTTTACACAAAAATATCACAGGCCGCATCTGCATTCATCTTGTGCGCGTGCATCTCGTGAACTACCAGCAGACCTAACCTTAAAATTGCAAGAACAAAATGCGCATGAGTTCGAACTTCCAAAACTTCAAATTATTGCAACAACAGCGGCCATTTGCATTTTTGCACTAATGAGTATTACCACAGTATTACTATTGCCGAAATTCTAAATTCTACCATATTACAAATAAAACTAATTATAATTAATAAGATTAAAGGTATGAACGGCACTTAAAATACGTTACAATATAAATAATATAATCTTGGATTATTTATTAATTATGAAAATTAACGTATATTTAATTATTTGAATAAATAATTTTACCAAATTATCAAATATTCCTTTCTAATATTTTTAACACAGCCACGATCTGAATTTAGTAAAAAAATCCGACGGCTAGATGTCGCTTTTTATTACAAAATAAATTTTGTTCCTAGTTTCCATACCGTGGTATAAAAGGACGCTGATGGCGGTGTTGTGAATGTGTGGCATTCTACCAATATAATTTGAAAAGGATGTTACTCTGCTGGATTATATTACGATCAAGGAGACTCGGTTGTGTTAATCGGACATCAGTGCTGCGGAGATGTTTCATATTATAAACCTATCATATATTAATTATTGTAATATTAATATTTGTAAATGGGATACCGCATTTTCATTACATATTTCACATTTGTATAATTTGAATATTCGTAAAAAAATGGATTTTACAAAAATTCTGCTCTTTTTATATATCCCGATATAAAACATTAATTCACCTTAAGTATACCACTAGTTGATCTCATTAATTTATAATGAATTAATATGTAATTATCGTTTATGTCACATCTCTAATCCCACTTGAATGTCAAACACAAGCCCTAATCCGACTTAGTGCTAAGATTATATTCCACATTGAATACTAAGTAGGGTAAAGACATTACCTATTCCCCACCCTACCCAAGGAGAGCTGAATAATTATTAAGCGCAATAAAATGGGGTCCTACTCGATTTACAAAGGAAAAATGTAATTATAATTAAATTTGATGATAGGTCTATATTAGTTAGAAAATATGAAGTAATCATTATGCCCACAAATATTTGAAATAAGTAATATTTCTATGATTATGCCGGTCCGTGTTGAATGCGAGTGGCAAGGGATCGGTCGGCTTGGCGTTCATTGAGGGAAGCCTATGTTTTTTTTTTTTTTATGTTAGTTGGATAGGCAAACTAGCAAACGTGCCATCTGATGGTAAGTGGTCGACGTCGCCCATAAACATAAACTAGATTATCTGGAACGAGTCCAGGCAACTCATTTATGTGTTGCCTATCCTGAGACATAAGATGTTACGTCTCGGTGCCAGTAATTACACTGCCTGTCTTGCCCTTCTCTCCGAAACACAGTAAAGCTGTTTCACGGGAGAAACAAGCAAGATGGTGGTACCCATGCAGCCGGGAGCGCGGCACAGCGCTTCCCTCCCACCGGTTCAGCAGTGGACGGATAGGAGCTGATAATGATGATGAATAATTATCATTAAAATTAACAATCAGTGGCTAAACATAGTTAAACATGTTTCAGTGGCAATTTTTATCTTTATACGACTTCTTTCTATTCCGTGTCAATTGAAACAACATTTCGTTATCGTTTTCATATCGTCATATCGTATCGCCCAAAGTTGAATAATACTTGTTACTCCTGCACGTCACCTTCATTATTTTTCTGTATGGTCCAAATATTATTAACCACCATTTCAGCAAAAGAAACCAGGAAAGAAATCGCAATTAAATCTTGTCTATATCTACCACATTGCAATTGCAAATAGTTTCTAGTCATATAAATATCAAAGTAACGACTTTTTTTTGTTTTTTTATATAAACGAGCAGTAGAAGCCTTTTGGTGACATCCGACATGTTATAATACCGTAACACATTAACTAGGAGTAAATCGGAACACTATGTTATCTATAGGTACTAATAATAAAATGTGAAAGTAAATTTGTTTGCTACGCTATCACGCGAAAACTACTTAACCGATCATCATGGAACTTTGTACACATATTCTTGGAAATATTAGAAGTACGATAGGATACTTTTTATGAAAAAAAAACTAAAATCTTATTCTACGCAGACGAAGTCACGGGCATCAGCTAGTATGGTTATAAAATCAAGAAGTGGAACAAAGGTCACGTGACCTTTAAAATACACGAGAGACTTGTAATACGGAGAAACACAGATGAAGATAAAGGAATAGAAAAATAAGCAACATTACTAAAACATCATTCAGAAAAATACTAGTAATATTATTTTAAAGGCATTTTTGATATTTCAAGAAATTATTTCTGTGATAATAATTATCTTTATTGATATGAAAATTAAAAAAAAAAATACGTTTACGGTATTAAGCTAAGTGCTTATTCGTGTGGGTAACACAGTTATTATTTCCACAAAGAAGCTTTGCTGTATATGTAAGAAGTGCAGAACTGATAGCGAGACTTCTAGATCTTTGTTTTAGACTAAGAAACCCTTGGTTTAGTCTAACGGACTAGGTATAATAAAGCACTTACAGCCGAATGAACTCAAATATGTTTATGAGTGACTTTTACGATCACAAAGTGGTCACTCAAGTCACGTGTCATCATCACTATCGACTTTTTGTTTGCTTTTGCGCCGGTAAATGCTTTAGGCATCCCGCGTGGGAGGGCGGACTCCCCAGGCGGGTATGTGGGACGCAGCTCTACCGGATGTGTATATGATGTGCCCCAGATCTGTTGAGCAACAGGGCACCTCAAAGGCTAGTCAGTCCCCCAAGGGACCGACGCCATCTCCACATAAAGGCTGTCCCGCACTACAGAGCAACCCCTCCCAATGTCGGGACAGTGCAGTGGAGTGAGGTTCCCATCCTCGCCCCTTGTCCCCCCTGCTATTTTACCCGCTTTTCTTTTAAGATGGAAACAAAGAACAGCTCCCACCTTTTCAATTCACACAGGTAACAGCTCAATTTGCTTCGCCTAAGGTGCTGGGTTCACCTTAGGGTACGGATCCCCATCACCACGACAAGGTTTGAACCATGTGGGAACCTTTTTCAGTAAGTCACTACTGGGATCTTTCAATAAACGCCAAGACGTCCGATCCCCGCCACTCGTATTCAACCAGGATCGCTTATATTTACAAACATAATAATAAAAAAAAACCATGAAATTTTATATAACAATAAAACAGAAAGCATTTCATAACTCTCCTTTTTCAATTAATATAAATTTATCTCGCAGGAAAAGTTTTCTGAGCAATTAGAGAAGTTAAAGTGGCCCCTAACAACGTAGTTGGGTAAGTTGTTAGCTAATATCGACTGTCTTGCGGAGGTCGTTTGTCTCCCGCGTCGTCTGTCAGGTGTTTAGTTTACTGGGCTACGACCGCCTTCAGGAAATTACAGAAGTTGATTACAGATGACAAGTTTAAATAGTTACGTAATGCTGAAAGATTCATTCAATACAAACTTGGAAATAAAAGAGAAATTTAAATAAGATTTTTTTATAAGTTTTTAACAGGTACTACCCTACCTAGGTTAATCGCATAATTTGCATTAAGTACAAAGTTGTAAGATTATAATAATAATATTTACTTGCCATAGTGTGGGCACAGCGCACACTAACGCCCATAACTTTGAAAAACGTGACCGCGTTGCTCCCTGTTTTTATGTAGGGACGATACTACCCTAATGGTAGGTTCTCATTGTCTTATACACTTAATGAGACAAACGGAAGTAGTCCTTACTGTGGCAGGCCTAGGTAACTCTACCATATATTGGCTTCATAATTATTATATTGGTTATGCTAAGATGTGAGGTGATACTTTCCGTCACCACTTAATGTAGACCTACTATTATTATGAAACAATTTTAAAGGATTTTATCGATGAATAATCATAATCAAATCATATCGATCAAAATCACATATCAAATCAAATCAAAAACTTTTTATTCAAAATACTACCCTACCTACCCTTCAAACACTAACCTAGTCTACCACCGGTTCCAAGGCGAGCCCTCTGAGAAGAACCAGCGACAAAAACTGAGTGGAACTAATATTTTCAAATTTACTAATTTAATGTTCTATTTAATAAATTTTAATGTTGTTATCCTGAAATGTCTGTGAGGAAATGACCAACCAACAAATTTCCTAAATGAAACATATTTGCGAATTAACGCGTTTAAAATCTTTTTATTCAGGTCTGCCTAAGCCAGCCCATCCAAGCCTGTGTATAAAGAAATATATTCTAGAAAAACAAATTTGATTGAATTAAGAATAAAAACATTTTACAAAAAATTAAAACCGACTTCAAAAATACTAAACTAAAACATTTTACAAAAAATTAAAACCGACTTCAAAAATACTAAACTAAAAAGTAATAAAATAACAGTTTCTTTAATGTTTGTGCTTACAACATATAATCAACTTAATCTTCTACTAATGTACAAACTTTGCGTTTACCACGTCATTATAGTTACTTTTGGAGTCGGTGTCTGCCAAGGTAGGTAGGTAGGTAATGTACAGCAACAAATACGACACCGACTCCAAAAGTAACTATAATGACGTGGTAAACGCAAAGTTTGTACATTAGTAGAAGATTAAGTTGATTATATGTTGTAAGCACAAACATTAAAGAAACTGTTATTTTATTACTTTTTAGTTTAGTATTTTTGAAGTCGGTTTTAATTTTTTGTAAAATGTTTTTATTTCTTAATTTTTAGTGATTCCGAAATTCGTCGTCTTGGCGTTCATTGAAGGAGGCATGTTCAGCAGTGGATGGATAAAGGATGATGATGATGATGATGATGGTGATGGTGATGATGATGATGATTACGATGACCGTGACATACTATGGTGTGCTACCAAAGCATCCTATACAATTGTTACATCGACACGTAATAAAAAAATCATATCATCAAGGTAAACAAAACCAACCAAATAGGCATTATTGGGAATAACTAAAAAACGGCTTGTCAGATCTTAATAAAATTAATATGGGACCAAATTGGAAACACCAGCTTTCAAACAAAAAAATAACCATCGAAATCCATTCACAAACGGCGGAGATATCGTGTCACATACATACAAAAAAAAAAAAAAAAAAAAAAAAAAAAAAACATACAGTCGAATTGAGAACCTCCTTTTTTTTTTGAAGTCGGTTAAAAATACTATAGTAATAATATATATAAAAAATGAATCGTAATAAAAAAATTCATCGTACCGTGTACAAAATAAACATTTATGTGGGAGGAGATTTTTAAATAACTAATAACGTTTAACCCTACTTAAGCCGGAAAATTATTAAGTAGAGATATAAGTAGGGCATAAACAATGATACTGAGTAATGCGTATTCCGCGCGTGTTGCTATTAAACGGTTAACTTATCGTGATCGAGGGGAGGAACCCCTCGTTTCTTCATTACTCTTCCCCAGTTCATGCAAGGTCTAATAATAGGCTTAAATTGATATAAGATAGGCATGCGTAGACGTGTGTGATGGTGGCTTAAAATAATAACGCGATTTGTATCTTATAACATGTTTAGGCGAGGTGTCGGTGGTTAAAATAACTAAAAGGAATGTAACTAAAGCATACAAGCAACGTAAGCTAAAGAAGACTTCAATCTCAAATTCAGCGGTTTGAGTTGACCGCTGATGCTGATGCTGACCTATCAATCTCATATGGCCTGTGCAAAAAATATGTATAATAAATAACAAGTGAGTTTTTTTTCTTTTATTGTTTAATGGCATGAATTTTATCAATTTGCATTAAAATTTATAACCACATTAATCTGATACTAGCTGCTGCCCACAGCTTCGCCCGCGTCAACTTACTTGTTGTTCTGTTAGTCACAACGTGATGTTGTATAGCCAATAGCCTTCGTCGATAAATGGCCTATCTAACATTGTAATAATTTTTCAAATCGGACCAGTAGTTCCTGTGATGAGTGCGTTCAAACCAACAAACTCTTCAGCTTTATATAATTAGTATAGATTTTTCTCTACATGTACTCCTTGTTGTTGTGTGTGTGTTGCTCCTGTCGATTGATCCACCCAAAATAAACCACTTTCGAAATTTGGATTATTCATTTGCAATGAATAATTCCAAAAGTCACTTTCATGAGCCGCTCAAATTCCGCCCCACTGTTCACTTTTCCCGCCCTAGGCCTTGGCCCACTTAAGCTATTACAAAAACCAAAGCCTTATGACTCGCCTCTAAAATCTTTAAATCGCACTTTTTTAACAATACCGCTGCAGACTAAAATTTTATTCTAAATTCAAATCTTTTCTCGTAAATTTGATGAACAGTTTTGTTTTCGTATTTAGGCCATTATAAATCATTAACTGTTATTGCGAAAGTTATCAGAGTTGTAAATTTAGGTTTCAGGGTCTTTCACAATGTTAAATTACAAAATATGCTCAATTCTATTAGAGGTTCTTTTTTATGTTAGTTGAATAGGCAAACTGTCAAACGTGCCACCTGATGGTAAGTGGTCGACGTCGCCCATGAACATAAACTAGTTCACCTGGAACGAACCCAGGCAACTCATCTATGTGTTGCGTATCCTGAGACATAAGATGTTAAGTCTCGGTGCCAATAATTACACTGCCTGTCTTGCCCTTCTCTCCGAAACACAGCAAAGCTGTTTCACGGGAGATACAAGCTAGATGGTGGTACCCATGCAGCCGGGAGCGCGGCACAGCGCTTTTCTTCCACCGGTATAAACACTTTTGTAAAATAATGCTTTTTGTACTCTTAAATAAAAAGGGTTGTCATATTTTTTTATTCGAATGCGAATTTTACTCATTGTTAAATTTTCAAAAAGTTGGGAATCTAAATATAATTCTTCTTTTTGCCTTAGCCCTTTACAATTGAATTCGTGCTATAGTTACTTACTGTAGATAACAATAAACGTAGTAAAATAACTATATTCATTATTTTTTTATTAGCAATTTTTCTAGATTTTATTATCTACCGCGGAAAGTTGAGAACATTTTCTGTCACTTGTGTCCTGCCCCTGTTACAAACAGGTGTAACGGTAATTAAAAAGATACAACCCAAATTACACGGTATATTAGCAGAGGGGTCCAGCCCTTTGCTAAGCCTGACCGGGGGTCCAACCTTGGCCCGTATTCATATTGCATTTCATTTCACGTAACAACCTTGTAACATAACACGGGGCTTGGATACTACCTTTAGCCTTATTAATTGTCATCTTAATTTTACATATTTTATTATTACAATGTACAAACATTATACAGTCAGCAATGTTTAAAATATATACGACATGAATGGGGAATAAAATAAGATAGAAAGTCTAAAGAAATAGTTAGATGATGGTGTCGAAGGAACCTATGAAGGTTAGGCATGCGATTAATACTTTTATGGGTCACTATTATATAAAAGTGTTGCCTGCATTTTCCCTTTTTTCTATTTTCATCACCACTAAACTGGAAGGTAGCAGGGTTTACTCGCGTAGACACTAATGTAGAGATGTACACGTACTGATAGTGATTATTTAGAATTAAGATAGACGTCCTTTCTTGACATATATTTTAACTTTCTGACCAATATCGAAATGGATTCAAGAGTTGATGTGTAAGGTAACAGACGGAGTTACTTACTTATTGATCATCTCATTATATAAAATTTACTTTATATTAGTGTGACATGTGTGCTATAAGAAAAATGGGTTGTCTGTAAAGTCGGTTTACTGACGATAATAATAATAATAATCATTATTATTAAATTCTAGCAAATAGCTAGAATTTACAGAAAGTACAATATAGTTGTTTACATTAGTTTAGGTTCTCTTACATTCTACTTCCTAGAAGTGTGCAAATATTACATTTTAGTTTTGGGTTTACAAAATATACATATACCAATGATTTAGTAACAAGTCTATTCATATGTCATCATAATAATAAAATCAAATATCAATACACAACATAAATTAATAAAATCTAGTTTGCGCCCAATGCTCAATTTAATACACTTCAATTATATTATTTGTTTATCATTTAAGAATTCATTTACACTATAATAGCATTTTTTGATAAGTAGATTAAAAATTTTTCTTTTAAATACGATAAAATTTTCATCTTTGTACTGTTGTGATAATTTATTAAACAATGTAATAGCCATACAAAATGCACTGTTTGAATAGATTTGAAGTTTTTTAATTGGAACATATAATTTATTTTCATTAAGTGTTCTATAACTAGTTACTTATTTCTTGTTTTTTAAATAATTCACTATGTTTCCATACGAATACCAGCATCTCGAATATATATAGACAAGGGAAGGGCAAAATTTTATATTGCTGGAACAATGGCTTACAGCTATCTAGACGTGGCGCGCCGCAGGAGGCCCTAATACATGCCTTTTGTCTTATGAAAATATTATGACTATGGACTGAATTTCCCCATAGAATTATACCATATCTTAAAATAGATGATACATATCCATGATAAGCTAATAACGCTGTTTGTATATTAACTGTACTGATAGTTGAACGTGACAACGTCATAAGAAAATGGAACGCCTCAGAGCGAGGTAACGCCGCATACGTCATGTTTTTTCGTTCGTGCAGCCGTCTCTATCGAATTATAAGACGTTGTCACGTCAATAATATCAATTTGCAAGCTTTGTAGTATCTGAAAAAATATCCTATTTAAGATCTCTATTTCATTGGTAAACATTGGTAAATAAATGTCACGCCGAACACGATGATGAAGGTTTTTCCTAGACAGGTGAGCTTTGTGCGTCTGTATAGTTTCATTACTAACGTAAGTGTGGCTCTACACTCTCTCAGACAGTCCGATGGAGGGCGACCGCGAGAGTGAAATAATAAGCGGCCTCGATATAGCGAATGCTCTCGACCGAGAGTGTAGAGCCGCAATAAGGTAACTTACTCAGATCAACTTAAATTATATTCTTCTTGGCTTTAAAACCGGTAATAGACTAAAATATTTTACGTTCAATAAGTTAATCTGTAAGTACTATTGTTTAAGATTCAATAACATTCTTTGACTTTGACATTGGTTTCCGCAATAAGCTTTGCTGTAGGTAAAGAGTAAAACTAAACCCCTTGTAAAGTCAATTCCAATGTAACCATAATATAGACTGGCCCGGGCCAGTATATAGGTATATGTATATAGGTATACTATACTTATACATCCAACTCTCCTTTTATTGAAGATTTGAAACTGTTTGAAGTGTAAGTTTGACGATTCAGTCTTGTGTAAAGACTTCAACTAGCGGCATTACAAATATAGGAACATGTGTTTCCATTGAACATTCCCAAATTAGCAATTTAAATTCGGAACGCGCGTATAATTCCCTCAGTATCGGTAAAGTTGGTTCCGCAGATGTTATTTATTGGAGCACATGTTCTGTCGTAAAGTCAAACCTTTTATATCCATACGTAACTTAGGATAGCAATGAGTATTGCTGTATCCATCTTATTTGTTTATACCTTATGTCTCAGGATAGGCAACACATAAATGAGTTGCCTGGGCTCGTTCCGGTTGGGCTGGTTTATGTTCATGGGTGACGTCGACCACTTACCATCAGGTGGCTTGCCAGTTTGCCTATCCAACTAACATAATAAAAAACATCATGAGGGCCGGCCCTCATCCCTCCCTCTGTAGAGGGAGGCGGGCCACGCGCGGTGCCCAAGCAATCTAGCGGTAGCGTAGTGCTACCGCTGTTAGCGCGATCTGGGTTTGTGTCTACTCGTATCGGATTCGAACCTAAGCTTTCGCGATCGGTCCGGGTCGATGTGGTTTCCATGTGTAGGGGTCGACGTCGCTTACGACCCCGAGGACCAAGCGGTGTGCAGGTGTACCTAGCACCGTTTGTTGTGATTCTGTGTATGTTGTGACGTTCGCGTCACGCTTTTGCGTCGCGCATTAGTAGCTGAGAGATTTCGTCAGCTGGATCTGTTAAAACATGCTTAGGTAACCTATGTCTAATTGGAACTAAGCTATCTGGGGAATAGTTTGCCGCGCTCACGATGAGCGGGTTGGGGTGGAGAAGTGCCTTTTCAAAGTGACCTTCTGACGTCATTTTGAAGTAGCCCCTAATGGACTCTAATCTGAAGTCCCTGTGCAGGTCGATGTTTCTTACGTACCACGGGCAACCGGTTGCCATGCGTAATAATTTATTTTGGACTATTTGTAGTGCATTGAGTCGACTTTGTGGCACATGCGCGAATGCGATACAAGAGTATGACATAATGGGTCGGATACAAGTTTTATACAGTTAGCTTATGCCTGAGGGGCATTTTGTTGTTTTTGTTAATTAAGAAATATAAACGGCTCAAGACGAATTTGGCCTTTTCGGTGACTGTCTTTATGTGTGGTCTAAATGACATCGACCTGTCAAGGGTCACCCAGGTATTTTACCTGATCTACTCTAGGTATTTCTACATTGTTTAAGCTTATCGGTTTCATGGTACGATAAGGTCGTCTGTTTGTGACCCTCCTACGGGAGAATTTTATAGAGACACTTTTTTCAGGGTTTATATCAATCCTCCATTTTACGAACCATTCACCCAGCTCGGTGACGGTCCCCCGTGACATCTAATTAGTATACTGTTTTACTGACGTGCACTATATAATTTTTGCCCGGGTCTTTTACTATGTATCTTTTCTTCGGAGTTTATTTTGTAATTTAATGATTTATGTAAAATATATCCGCTGCTAATGTTCCTTATCATAAGCTGATAAAATGATTTTCATTAACTCACAAAGCCTAACTACAATAGAATATCTTATATATCTTCTCGTATTTTCAATACAAATAACTAATATTTAAAAAGTGACTTAACCTACAGGACCTAGTTTACCTTAAAAAAATCCCTAAAAAAATATCGAAATCTACTTCATATTTATTTACGTATACACGTAAATAAAACGATAAAGTACCTTAACGTTCGCAGCCTAAAGTCGAATATCAGGCTTAATCCTGTGTCAGAGGAATCTAGGTCTCCCAGGGTCCTGTAGAAAGGGATGGGTAGCGAGGGAAGGGTAGAGAGATAGTCAGCGGAACTTTAACCTGTTCTATATCGCAGATTGATTCAGCCCCGAACGCACTCTGACATTTAGAAAGTATTCGAAACCTGATATTCTGGAATCGATTGGAAACTGTTAAAAGGTAATTTGAGAAATTGAACAGTCGATTCGTACATTTAGATTTCATGGAATGGAATGAAATAAAATGTAAAAATGAATTGGATCAATGGTGTCATCAATTTTATGTGGTTTTGTAAACTAATTAGATAATATTATTGGTAGGTTACTTTTGTTTTAACTTTAACAAAGATTTATGTTTTATAGTTAGTAGTAAGTTTCGAAAGTAAGCAATTCTTTTAAAGGCAACTGTATACGCTTTTACAATAGGATCCCAGAAAACGTTCAAAAGCTCTGCATAAAAAAATTCAAAAAAGTTGTTAAAGAGCGTTTGTGTGGTAAAGCATATTATAAAGTAAAAGATTTCATGGAAGATACCACACCCTGGGAATAAGGCGTTCCTCCCGGGAATTTCAGGATAAGATGTTAAAATTGTTATATAATATATATCATTTGAAAAGATTAGTTCCACTGAGTTTGTTTCGCCGGTTCTTCTCAGTGGGCTTACCTTGGAACCGGTGGTAGATTCAATTGACGTTCAAAAAGATACTGTATTAGTACTATTTTAAATAAAAAATTTTGATTTTTGATTTTTTTTTGAAGTTATCTAATATTTCGCCATAAATTTAGTAAGCTAGTAAGAAAAAGATTCTAGTGGCTTAAAAAAACAAGGTCATTTGGAAATGAATATATGGGCTGTTAATGATATTTGTCGTGTCTTTTACACTTTTGCAAAAAAAAATCGATGATTTTTTTCTTTTTCTTATTTCCTGTTAAAATATTTATCGACAATGGTTCTTTTTTTCTCAAATGTACCTCAGAATCATATTATTTGAAAGTAAATAAAAGGAATTTTGTGTCCACATCTTAATAATGTCCAGACCAACAAAGAAGATTGATATAAATCACAATGAAATAAGGTTTCCACAACGTGTAATCGAGTTTCCAACAACCACAACTAAAAGATTTACTAAAAATACCCAACGTTACAACAAAAGAGCGGGTTTTGATAAGATGTCTAAGAACCACCGCTAGAAAAATCATCGGTTCACTCATTATGAGCTACAGTGCCACAGAAAGACACACAAACTTGTCCCGCTTTTTTAATCGGGACTTAACATAATTAATGTCAGTTTTTTTATTTGTCAGTCCATGCCAATGAAGGACTCTCTCAATAAACGTCAAGATTAACTGATTAAACTGAAACCTGTACACTCGACAGACGTGTCATAATAAAGGGGTACTGTATTTAAAAAATAATTAGGGACAAAATACTATGTGCCCCAATAACGTATATTAAATCTGTATTTAGATTTTTTGCTGAAGCTTGAAATATGTAGACGATAATTATTTTGAAGAAAATTATATACTAAGTTATATACTAGTTATAATGCAATCAACAAGTTAATCAAACATGCGTTGTCCTGTACATTTTGAGGTCGACCAAATTGTCAATCAAAATCGGTCCAGCCATTTATGAGGAGTTCAGTCACATACACACACACACGAATTATATATTTAAAGATTATTTAATGTATCAACAGATATACTGATGAATACAAAGCATCGTTGCAAGCCCGAGCTCTGACGTCAGAGGTTCGCCCGGGCTATAAATGGAGGAATTGATTGGCCTTTGCTGCACCGAACTCGCAGCCTTCACTTCACGCTTCCGCCTGCTTAGCGTGACCTACTGTTTAATGAATATTAAATAACACCCTTACTAAGGTAATACTGCACAAGTTTTTGGCGTGAGTATGAAAATTAGAATGTGGACTTGTAGGAAAACCTAATTATTTTGACCAAAAGTTTTGGAATACGAATTAGATGTTGTTATCTTTACTAGTAAATATTTCTTACTTTGATTTATTATCTTTACGTTACTAAATCAATATTAACTTACAATGAGCGGCGATGGCCCAGTAAATATGGGTTTGGCCTCTTGAGTGAGAGGTCCCGGTTCGATCCTGACCCCTGTGGTGCCTTGAAATGGGTTTTTCTTAATTTCTACGTACACCTGAACATGAGACCATTGCTTTCTCACCAGTGAAGGAAAACATCGTAAGGAAACCTACATGCCAGATGAGATTAAAAGTCTTTTAAGGTGTGTCAAGTTCACCAACCCGCATTGGGCCAGGGCATCTGTGAACAATGGCCCAACCTCCTCCTCGCCTGATTTCGAGGACGAGACCCGTGCTGTAGGACATATTATGAGAGTTGCTAGTATGTTATAACTTCGCTAACTTTAAGCGCTCTGGTAAGTTCGTGAGGACTTGTCTTATGGTTACTAAGAGCTGATACTAAGTTGACGAAATTCAGACAAATACTTACACATACATAATATTATATACATTCTATGACCCAGTGTGGTTAACGAAGCGTGTGTTTTTATGTTTATTTTAATTAATTTCTATTTTATTACTACGATGAAAAGGTCTATATTCGAACTCACCCGTTTAAAGGGTCGTCTGTTCTCTGTCAATCAAATGCCATACCAATTTCAATACATTTTACATATTATACAAAAGTTGTATAACTTAGTATGTGTGTGAGTGACAACAATTCCAATTAATTTTAACGAGGCCTTACATAGTTGTTACATGTTCCAATTGGGACGGAAGACAAAGCGGGATGTCAAAAACTCAAACAAAAGATTTACGAGACGTTACACGTGCTCTTTGACACAAGTACTGTGACATAAACCAGTTAGAATCAGGATTCCGTACAGACACCTTTTTTATACTTGTACGCTGGAAAATGATCTGAGGCATCCCGCGTGGGAGTGGTTCTCCCCAGGCGGGTATGTGGGACCCGCTGCACCCGAAAGGTGGAAAGGTGGACACAGCTCTACCCACTAAAACCCGGTGAGTGCCACCAATGCCGCTTTTGGTGAAGTGCCCTGGATCAGTTGAGCAAACTGGGAATCTCGACGGCTGGTCAGTACCTAAAGGGACCGACTCCACCTCCACAGAAGATTCCCATCCTCGCCCCTCGTCCCACTGCTCTTTTGTCCCCTCTTCTTATAAGAGTGGTACAAAGAGCAGCTCCCTCGGCTGAATTTGCTTCGCCTAAGGTGTTAGGCTCATCTTAGGCTACTGAGCCCTCACCGCCACGATAAGACCTGAACCATGTTGGGGTGCTCTATGTTCTTATTCTTTACATACTTGTTCAACGAGCCACATATGAGGGGTCTACGCTTCTCTTCTACTCCATCACGTGTGTGGAGCTAATTGTTTACTTTACATTTTGTACTGATTATTCTTTATAACCTAGTTAGATTTATGTACACGACATAACAGGATAACAGAAAGGGCAAAGGGTTATCGTAAGTCAAACGAATTCATTTTGATTTCAGCTTCCGATATTACAATAGGTAAGGTTGAGCACTGCGCATGGAAAATCCTTACTTTACGTTATTCAATATAATTCGAGCGTATTGAGGTTGTGACATAAATTTTGAACGCCAGGATTATTTACGTTCCCTTATAATATGTGCTTGCTGCAATCGCAGAGTATAGATGAAGCTGATGTAGATACCTCTTCCTTTTCTCCAAGGATAGTTTTTTAGAAGTAGTGCCATGTTGCTTTGCAGCCGAATTGGGCCGGTACAACCGGGGTGGTACCACTATCTAACATAACATCGGCGTCAAGTGACAGCTATACTGTCGCGTTTTGTGCGGTTTGTGAGTTTCCGATTGGGGGGATAGGGGAAAGAAGGGCAACGCATCTGCATACCTTTTGGTTGTGCGCATGACTATGGGCGTCGGTAGTCACTATAAGGCTCCGACTGCTCGGTTGCCTCCTCATGACAGTTGAAGATTGTATTTAAAAAAACTTAATAATAATATTAATCGTTAATTTCCTTTCCCTCTGCCCGTCACAAATACGTTACCCAATAAATTGAATGTAATATTGAGCAAATTCCTTTTCTGAATTATTTTCTATTAGCCAGGGGCAATATTGTAATAACCCCCGCTTGGGATACATATTATTATAATATGTTTTTTATGTAATACAAAATATTGATTAAATTAAAAGTTGTTGTTTGGTCATATACGGTTAAATAATTTGGTCGGTAAAAAAATCTGCTAGAAAAAAGTAGTCCTGGCTTTCATTTGTCTTCTTTTATCTACTTATATGAAAATAATTAGAAGATAAATAATTGCTATAAAATTTAACTATTATTAACTAAAGTAGTCTCTTAGTAAGATTGTAAGAACTTAAATTATGGACATATTCGCATTGAATTAATTTTATTATATGGATGGATTGTTCGCGTAACATTGCTAAAATATATTTATTAAATAAGTGAATTATCGATTTTTGTCGGGATTCAAACCCGCGACCTGTATAAATGTGCTGGGCATGGATCTCTTCTAAATCATATGGGGAGACTTTTGGGCTATACGTATCAAAAGCGTTGAACAAATACGGAGTCGTGAAGTTTACACCTCATCCTCAAGGACTGTTAATTTCCTCAGACATGCGTTAATTTCATCAGATGTACTAAGTATTCCGTACCGGTGGGAGGGAAGCGTTGTGCCGCGCTCCCGGCTGCATGGGTATCACCATCTTGCTTGTTTCTCCCGTGAAACAGCTTTGCTGTGTTTCGGAGAGAAGGGCAAGACAGGCAGTAATTACTGGCACCGAGACTTAACATCTTATGTCTCAGGATAGGCAACACATAAATGAGTTGCCTGGGCTCGTTCCAGGTATACTAGTTTATGTTCATGGGCGACGTCGACCACTTACCATCAGGTGGTACGTTTGCCAGTTTGCCTATCCAACTAACATAAAAAAAAATCGTTCATGAATGAGCAAGTGAGGGCCACACTTAGTCAAGTATTTTTTATATCATCATCATCATTAAGTGCCATCTTCATAATGAAGTTCGGAGGTCAGTTGGCAAAATTTTCTGCGATCCCATGCGGCTTCCTTCAGTTGTGTGTAGCTATGTTTGGTCCAGTCTTTAATGTCGTCTAGCCACTTTCTCTTCTGACGGCCTGGGCTTCGCCTCCCTGGGATCTTGCCTTCGAGGATCAACCTTGGAATTTTTTTATATATAGGAGGCAAACCGACAGTCGTTTCACCTGGTGGTAAGTTTTAAGCGATATGCATAGTGTGTTGCCGGTCTTTCAAATAGGTCCCTAAGACGTATCGTATCCCTAGTGCACAGAACCACTTAAGGTTGTCCTGGTCAAACCAAGGCCTCTCTCTTCCAGACCTAGCCATGACCAACTAGAGCACATACTCACACTATGACGTCACTTTGGAAGTGATAGTGAGCTCGTTACTTATTAACTGGGTGACGTTAGTGACATTAGTGACGAAAATAGCTCCATACACACTGGTCTATAATTGTACGTACTGGGGATTCAGCTGGAATGTAGGGCACCCACACAGACGCAAACAGCGGCTCGATACGCAGCCTCCGTTTGTAGCGAACCCGTAACCTTTTAAGGTACAATTTATTTAAAAACGTTTGAAAAAAACTATTTATGAAAGGTTTTTTCAAACTTCTAAAGCTTCGATGATTGTAGAGACCAACATAACTCAATAATTATACTCACCTATTTCTTTGCTTTTCGAATAAATATCATCATCATCGTCATCATCATCATCAGCCCCTATCCGTCCACTGCTAAACATAAAAAATAATAAATATAATCATGATTATTTTAAAGTGAGATTTTAATTTAGTTCCGAAATTTTCCGCAATATGGCGAAGGTTTTTATTTTTCTGGTCAGGTTATAATAATTAAATAGTAGCGCTGTTTTCGTATACAAATTCTAGCTCCACCTATATAAATCTACAAGATAAAAAATATACTCGCAAAAAATATTAAATTACAGTAAAATATTATTATCTTTTGCTAAAAATGTTTTATAAAAAACGTTTTGCTATACACGAATGGTTTAACGGAAAACATTTTTTGTGGGAACTATTAAAATAACGATCGTAACTTTTCGCATAAAGAATTCGGAAAATGGTCAGAACAGATTTAAGTGGTTAAGTTAGCCGAGAGTAGCGGGACCCTCGCCGGACTCCTCTGTGTAATGTCAGAGGTCGCGCGATCGATGCTGCCGCCTACGTTTTATTGGTACTTTTGTGACATTCGTGTGTTATGATTGAGGCATTCCTATTATGACTTGTTTGAAATTTAATACTCGCGATTGAGAAATAGGTAGATACTAAAATCTTAGACTTAAACGGAAGGCATATTGTATAAATAATTAATGTATACTACCTATAGTTATAACTGTACAGTGGCCGGTCCATGTTGGATGCGTGTGGCGAGGGATCGGTCGTCTTGACGTTCATTGAGGGAGGCTTATGTTCAGCGGATCTCCCCAAGGTGCAAGCTTTGCGAGGCAAGCGAGGGAGCTGTTCTTTGGACCCGGATTTGGACTCGGATAAGAAGAGGGGACAAAGAGTAGGGGGACAAGGGGGAGCATGGGAATCTCACCCCATTGCACTGTGTCGACGTTGGGGAGGGTGGTTTTGTGGTGCGGGACAACCTCTCGGTGGAGGTGGCGTCCGTCTCTTGGAGGCTGACTAGTTGTCAAGGTGCCCTTTTTTTGCTTAACAGATTCGGGGCACCTCACCAGAGGCAGCATTGGTGGTACTCGCCGGGTTTTAGAGGGTAGAGCTGCGTCCACCTTTCCATATTTCGGGCGCAGTGAGTCCCACATACCCGCCGGGAGTCCCCTCTCTGCCGCGAGATGCCTAAGAGCATTTGCCAGCGTAAAAGTAAAAAAAGCCATATTTTCAGTAGTGGACGGATAGGGGTTGATGATGGTGATGATGATAGTAACAATAGTGAAGTTACTGCTAAGGACTAGCTTTATATCTTTCGTGAAACGACTTAGCTCAAGAGAAAAGGGCACGCAGAATAGGCAATGCATGAGTTTGTACATGGGTGACGTTCAACATTTACTATATTCAGGTGGGTTAGCCAAGATGCCATTTTACAATAGTAAACCCTAGTAGAAAACTAATAAATGCGGAAATGACTTTTTACATTGATCAATTGCGTGGTCTTAAATGCCATTTCCATACATTTAATAGTTTTCTACTAGCGTTTACGATTGTAGAGTGGCATCTTGGCTAACCCTCCAGGTGGCCCGTCTGCCAATTTGCCTATCCAACTAACACATCATTTTTATCTAATCTTGGACAAATTATGTTCTAAAGATCTATGTTACCTTATCGTATCGTTTGTGTCGCCATTATCAACCTAGTCTCTAGAAGCTACGTAATAAATATTTATAACTCGACTATCTATTACCGATCACCGTATCTACAGAGCTTACAATTTAATGGTTACTCAGACTTACTAGCATACAATTTATATGTTTTCTAAAGAAAATATAAATGCCAGAAAGTACACTCCTCTGAGGGAGACGACGACCTTGTTTTCGTCTTTTTATCGAAAATACTTCAAAGTATACACCATTTTATTTGTTAAAACCTTGTTTATTAGCTTCAAACTTAAATGTCTATAGACAACAAAGTAATATTGGTAATATTGAAACGAAACTGTAACCGACGCTAACAACTGGACTCTCAAATGCAGAGCCGAAACCTTTGCGTAAACCCGGACCATTGAATTCGAGTATTGTGAGCAATCCACACGACTCTCTTTGAGTGCCCCTAAATGATTCGTGTTATACTATAAAGAGATAAAACCTAATTCCAGCTTTCTATTAGAATATTGTATTGCTTTAAATTATTAAAATGGCACAAATTAACACATACATTCAATAACAAAATCCTTTATAATAACGCTATAGCATGCATTGTCATCGCTATTAATTATTAATGTACATACAACAACTTTCTTTCTGTTAAAAATGACATTAGAATTTATTTTTAAGATTAAACTCAACATACATACTAAATATTACAATATGCAAGCACCTAGTATATAATATACAAAATTACACTGATGAAAAGGATGCTCTCCGTGCCGCGCGCTCTCTTTATTGATGTCACTATCATTGGAAATTTTTGCGTCAATTATTTCAATTTATTTCGGTAATTCCAAAACGAATGAAGATATAAGTGGGTGACCTAATAGTACATGCTAAAAACCTTATTTTGTTAGTTTTCAATACATGATTTATAACATAACAAGGTAACATATTTTGTAACAGAGAAAAAAATATCAAACATACTTCTTTTTAAAAAGAGATTCACATGTTATGGGCAAAAGAAACCGCTTTAACTTTCTTCGTAGATAAGTCTATACAATATGCTCTTTAAAATTATAGAATGAATATCTCCAATCATCGTTTTTAACGCAATAAAATAACAAAAACCATTTTGTCGTTTACGTCCTTTAGTTATAAAATCGCGCGCGTATCACCTGCCCGCCGCACCCCGCTCAGGACGCTCAGTCTCCTCTGGCCCGACTTTGGTATTAGAATTATTGTTTGACAATGCGTCGCTTTAATGAATGAAACAGTAGAAAAAGTACTGCGCGAGTTGTGTAATGTCTACACAGATTATCTTTCCACACGGATTATCTTGCATCTCAGGTTAAGCCTTTGCCTACTTTTAAGTGCTGAACCTCTTTACGTTCGTCACAATTACCACACACCATCATCCGACTTTACCAGATTGCCTCGAACAACATATAAATTATATTAAAGCGTTAAAAACTATGTAAGCTTATCAAAGATGGCGACACTATGTTATGTAATATTAACTTGGCTGAATTATGTAGTACATAATTACCAAGTCCTCGTGTTTTCACTGGATTACACATTTAACATCAAACGAAAACCAGTAAACAGGCGCATTAGGTATTAACCCTCCGAAAGGTCAGAGATGTGGCTTAAAGGTGACGGGTCAGCTGTTAAAGGTTAACTTACCACCCATCTTCTATTTTAATAGCTACATTATATATCATTTTAGGAAGTCGGACTGAATATCTGAATTTACTTCGAATGGAGCTATAATATATGCGTGTGGCCTGTTGGCCATTGAGCTTATCAGTACAGTAGGTGAGCGGGTCCCACCAAAAAAAATACGATGGTATAAAAAAAATCCCGAATGAACTGCCTTAGAAATTTTCAAAGCACATCCCTCTTTGACCTCAATTGAAAGAAATGTCATTCGTGAGTACTAATAATAATTGATCAATACCAGTAAAGGCGTCACGTCCTCATTCCCTAATACTTCTCCGGGACTCAGGAGTCGAGGACAAATTTAATTTATTTTACATCAATAAAATTATCGGTCCGTTCACCCACAATCTTACGTTACGGCTTTTAAGGGACGTTATAAATAGGTCTGATTTGAGGCGTTCAATAGCTTTTAAGACTTCTTTTATAAGGTCACAGTTGTTATTGTTACCTACTTATCAATTAGGATAATGTGTTTTTTGTGCTATAACGTTGCTGTGATTTTTATACTTTATAAACAATGAGTTTTGTCTGTTTCTAGATTATATTTTCAAGTGTCATCATCATCATCATCATCAGCCTCTATGCGTCCACTGCTGAACATAGGTCTCCCGTAGTTAGTCGCCAAGACTGCCGATCCCTTGCCACTCAACCCAACGGATGGCCGATGGGCCAAAGGTTCAAGAGTTGATACCGCATTTAGGTAGTGATGGCAATAACGGCTGTGTCACTGTCACAACTGTTGTTCTAAACTGCTGTCTGTTATCCTGTTATTGTTGATTTATAGACGTTGAAAAATATGAATTGTGACAATAAGCAAAAAAAAAGCTCATTCTGCCTATTGCGTGCCTATTCTTACCATTCCGGCATTGTTTTAATAATGACAACTGATAACAGGATATAGTTATTCTGTAATAATGGATTATTCATTGTTTTCAAATAACGCATTACTACAACTGTTGTTGTAATAATGACCACCACTACATTTAGGTAGATGAAGTGTTGGTGTTGTTTGAAAATTTTTATTGTTTTAAAAGACACCACTAAATATCTTTGACTTTTTAAAATATTTATTCATATCTGGATAAACTTTTATTTATAGTATTGGAATTCATTCATAATGTAAGTCTATATGAGTTAGTTTTTTCTGATAGTAGTTTCAAAGTAAATTAGGTGGTGCGGAAATTAGTAATTCTAGATTTTCCTTTATTAAAAAGTTAAGTAAGGAAAAGGAAAGTTGGTGTAACTTCGAATAATATTGCAAGAAAACATTTTAAATTAATTAAAATTTATCAAACTGTCGTTGAAATCATATTGCAGAAACTACCAAAATTAGAAAGAAAGAAAATCACAACGCAAATAACATATGCGTGTTCTTTTTTATATTTTAAAACTAATTAAAAGTTCATTACTCAAATGACAAACTTCGTATATTTAGTTCATTCAATTGAAAAATTTGTAAAGATCTCGAAAGCTGAATTTCAAAAAAGCTTCAAGAAATAAATGTAACAGAACTAAATAGGTTAACAAGCGGTGGTTAGCACTAATTAGCAGACGAGGGATCCCAAAGTCTGCATTTTACTTACAATGTCTCTAATGTACAGGAATAGAAGTAGTTACAGTTCCTGACTTAGGAAAATATGACAGATCTAAAAAGGACAATTCTTTCGCTAAATAGTCCTTACTATCTAATTATTCTAATACTAGCCGCTGCCCGCAGCTTCGCACGCAGGCGAAGCTTAGCTTAGATTTGCAGCCGTGTTCTGATTGATGATGATTATTTTAAAGCCTAAGTTACTCCTTATTACATCAGATAAAAAAGACAGTCAGTGTAAGTCCCGACGAAATCGGCCCAGCCGTTTCAGAGACTAGCCAGAACAAATAACAAATAATAGATAACAGATAGCAGATAGCAGATAGTAGATAGCAGACAGCAGACAGCAGACAGCGGACGGCAGACAGCAGACAGCAGACAGCAGACAGCAGACAGTAGACAGCAGACAGCAGGCAACAGACACCAGACAACAGACAGTAGACCGGTGGGAGGGAAGCGTACCGGTGGGAGTGAAGTGCTGTGCCGCGCTCCCGGCTGCATGGGTACCACGATCTTGCTTGTTTCTCCCGTCAAACAGCTTTGCTGTGTTTCGGAGAAAAGGGCAAGACAGGCAGCAGTAATTACTGGCACCGAGACTTAACATCTTATGTCGCAGGATAGGCAACACATAGATGAGTTTCCTGGGCTCGTTCCAGGTAAACTAGTTTATGTTCATGGGCAATGTCGACCACTTACCATCAGGTGGCGCGTTTGCCAGTTTGCCTATTCAACTAACATAAAAAAGACATCAGACAGTAGACAACAGATAACAGGTAACATAATAACATCAGCTATCTTGTCCCGTCGAAATCCATCCATCCAATATTTGTAATGCAATAATATATAATATATAATCTGATAATTAATTGTGTAACTAGATTTATTTTATTTAAGATTACACAACAAGTGCTTAATTCCGATACTTGCCGTGTAATCACTCATACACTTAAACGATACAAGAAGAGTAGCTTGATTTTACTTCGTGATAATTGAAACCTTAATAAATAAATTCGCCGTGTCCTACTTTTTGTTTTCCCCGTAATGTAAACAAATTAATCAAATATAATTCGATGTAACTTTGTCAGACGTAAGTTTCACTTGAGGGAGGATTTATTTAGCTGCCTCAGCTAAAATAGTCATTACTTTAATTGTGTTTCCAAAATACGTGTCAACAGATTAGTAAATTAGACATGTCAGACACTGTTTGATATTGCTAAAGATTTATAATGGTTTTTAATAATCTTTTAATAGTCTTTGTGATTGTTTGTTCTACTATTAAGTCGTAACGACTCTGCAAAATCTACAAAGTCGTACGGGCGTCGATAGTCGCCAAAAGGCTTCGGAAAAAGAGATCAACATGACTTTTCACGTATATAGCTAAAGCTCAGATCAAGTAAAAAAAGGTAGATAGCGCACTTGGAACATGAAAGTGAAGCCACTTTTTTAAGTATGTGAGTGAATGAAGGGTTGCCATTTTTTTTTAAATATCCCTTAAAATTGCATATTAATAAAAATAGGCGACAGTGAATATTTTTATAAAATACAACAACATTACGAATATATAGGAGGCGTGTAGGATCACTTTATAAATTGTCTCAATAGTTATCTATTGAGACAATTGTTTTATTTATTTATTTAATCCCATGAATGTAGTAAATACATAGGTGATATTAAAAAAAATTAAAACAATTTCTATACATTCTACCATAGCATGGTGTGTGAAAAAAAAAACTTTACATAAATAAACAATTAATATAAATTAACAGGAAAAAATAGTTACAATTAAATAAACTTGATAAATACAATATGTCATTAAAATCATTGTCAAAGAATAACAGTTTCAAAATAATTGAATAAAATGGTAATTAGAAAAAGTCACATTTTATCAATACACAATTTAAATTAAATACATAATAATATGTCGTTTTCCACAAAAAAAAACATTTAAATTATAAAAACATTTCTCTGCAAGCCACGCTGTTACATATTTTTTAATTTATTAAATGGTAAATCTTTAAATTTATAAATAATTAAATAGATAGTCCCGTTGTGGGTGCGTGAGTCCCGAAAAAAATACAATATAGGTTATACGAGGAGTATCAATTAAAATAAAAAATAACGGAAATATTGAGTTATAGAGAAAAAAAATCGTGGAAAAAATATACTTTTCCGGATGAAATAAAATATAGACTTCCATTTGACCGCGTTAAACGCAGGGCGGCTCGAATCGACGATGAAAAGTTTCTCTCCGATCGACTTGATTCCTTGGGGCTGCGTAGAGGTGTAGGATCACTCTGCATCTTCTACCGCATCTACAACAGGGAGCGTTCCGAGGAATTGTTCAGACTAATACCTGCAGCAGAATTTCACCACAGGATCGCGTAAAAAATCCAAACTTCACTCATACCACCTCGATGTTTGGAAATCCAAAACAACTTGATTTTTACAGCTGCCACCTACAGTGTTTTCGAACGGATACAACCTAGGGACCTTCAAGAAAAGAGCATACTCATAATATTTTAAAGGCTGACAACGCACCCGCTAATGATATGTAACTACCACACGAAAAGCGACAGCATAGCTGCAGTCATTTGAAGCCGTGTTTATGTGAGCGAGGGGGTACGGGGATGGTAGCACCGGTCGTGCCAGACAGCAATTCGGCTGTAAAGCATTTAATTATCACTTAGCACCAAGTAAAACAAATATCCGTTTTTTTTTCTTAGAAGGGAGGACAACCGATGGCCTTTAAAAAAAATAGACCATTGAACATATTATAGATGGACATAAAAAATAAATTTATTATAGTCTCTGATCCCTTGTACTTAATATAATTATTAATTATTTTTTACCCTTTTTTCATAACATAATTATGAGGAAGATTAGAGAGAGACTTCTTTTATATGAAGTCAATTAAAATGTCTTTTTTGGATATCCTGTTCTATGAATTCGGCGAAGTCTATGTTGTGTATACCAGCCTTGGCCAGCCAGGATGGATGTCATTGTGGGTCATTTCGACTCAGTCAACAGCGATCAAATAATAAAATAATAATTATGTCACCTCTGTACTTAATTATTTTGCTATGGCTTTACTTGCAATTGACTTACCCATTATTGGGCTATTTAGAAATACTAACACTCTCCCGATACGTCATTTCGGGGCAATAATATTATTTATGTCGATTAACCTCAAAATGGTGTTAAAATATCTTAAAAAAATATAGTCTTGTGTGTATTTATGTGTGAAACGATGTTTCTTCAGACTTTTAGGTCACTTTTGTATTGTTTTTACACCATAAAATTACACAGAACTGTATTTTTTGGCAAGCTTACTGCACGACGACTCATAAGATACTAATGAAAAATGAGCTTAGTTTTGGTACATATGTGTGCGTGAGCGCGTGTATTTACATGAAATGAGCTGAGTTTTGTGGCTTCAGTATTAGCAAAGGCCGTGCGTCATCTACCTTTTTTTACTTCATCTGAGAGCTAAAGGACTAATCCTTTAGCTATATTATATATAGAGCTATAGACAATTTTCCTCGTGTCGCAGCAACTATAGAATTCTACTCATATAGGTTTTATCTAGTAGGCTTACGGCAGAGTATGGTAGTCAACCTTTTTGTATGGAAATATTTTGGTCTTAATTCAAGTTTAAGTTTTCAGAACTAAAATGAAAAATCTACAAAATATAATATTGTATTTTACCATGTCAATAGTAAACAAATAGCACAAATGACACAATAAATTTTTAGGTTAATCAGCCAAGCACTTTTATTGAACGTTTAATTTATTACTTCAGTAATATATTAAAGGCCCGTTAAGGTTAGTTTAAATTTGTTTATTGTTCTAATGTTATAGAGTACATTATTTATATTATTAGAATACATATATATATATATATATATATATATATATATATATATATATATATATATAATGCTAAGACGAACGATGCCTTGCCACTCGCATCCAACACGCACCGGTCACTGCTCGGAGATTCCCATCTGGTTAAAATGTTCCCTGATAATAAATTAAAATCTTCTAACTTTATTTTATTTGGTCATTCATTCATCATTCCTTATGATGCTGACATCGTAAAAACATAAAGAAACATAGAAATAGAAAAATCCATAGACATAATAACAAAATAATCATATATTTCCAGAAAGTATTTATAAAAAAAAATCAATTTCGATAAATATTATTTTCGATATTATCTTACATTTTCAACAATAATTATTGAAATGACCAGAAACGTCAATTCAAGTGTTAAAATTGTTCCACATTTACATTCACAAAACGGGAAGATAATTAAAAATCCCGCAGGCGTGATAAATTATAAGACAATCTAAACCTCCAATGAAGGTGGAGATTATTGGAGAAAAACAGGAGGAGCCCCCTCCAGGACGTCTAATTTATCTTCCCCATTGTACGAAAGTAGCGGGAAACTTACAAAGACAATCATGACCCATTTCCCTCTGTTAATATCTCCTGCTTTCAAGTAAACAATTTTTAGGAAAAATTAAGAGGATAATTTATAAAACGTTTCCTTTTAGACAAAGTTTTTTTTGTTCGCGGTACATAAAATTTTTATTTATGTTCGAATTTTCGCACGGAGAATTTAGCCGGAATAAATAAATTCAAACAACTTTTAGTATTCTCACAATTTAAATTGGAAGTTCAATGCTATCAAAGAGTCTTCAGAATACCTGAAAGGGAAGCATCAAAGAATATTAACTTAATAATTTACAGTTTAGTACAGCAGTTTTTGCGGCTTGAGCGCCAACGCGCTTACCCTTGAGCCACAGAGGTCGTCCAATAAATGCCAGTGGGGTGGGATCGCCGTTCTGGCGCCCATTTAGAGAGGTCTATCGAGCAGTAGATGGAAACAGGTTGATGTTGATGGCCCGTCAAAACATGTGAAATGAGAAAGAGTAAAAGAGATATTTTCGGACATTATTCCGACTTTTAGCTTTTAAGCGGACCAAAATCTGAAGCTACATGAAAGTTTTTTTCAGTCATAGCATAATATTTTAGATCCATTAAACTTTTATCAGTGCTTTAACTTCACAAACTTTTTCATAAAGGTCTCTTTTTAGATATTTTAATGAATGAAGTTTTAACATAAAGACCGATAGACTTAAGTTACTAAAATAATTAAGGTGTTTGAAAAGAAGGCATTTTGTTCGTTAAAACCTTTGTTTTATGTAATGAAATTAACTCTCAATTTTTTTTGGTTTAAAATAAATATTATATTTTTTATTTCTTGAAATGGTGATTTTTTATGTCATAAGGAGATTACCGGGCAGTCAGAGCCTAATGGTGACTACCGACGCCCATAGACATCCGCACAACAAATAGTAGTAAGTATGCAGATAGGTTGCCATGCTTTTCCCCATCCCCCCCAATGGGCTACTGGAAACTCACAAACCGCACGAAACGCAACATCATATCTGTCACTTGACACCAGTGTTACGTGAGGGAGGCTGCAAAGCATGGCACTTACTACTACTTACTTTTAATACAATTAACCTAATTTCTTAACAAAACCTAAAAAAGGCTGTTGTCTAAAGAATAAATTCTAAAAGATAATTCAACGTGAAATAACAATTTTCATTTTCATTCGGGATTATCTACAAAGAGTCTTCAGAGAAGCAAAAAGAAACAGCTTATTTATTTATTATATTTATGCCTAAGAATGTAAAAAAGGTGAGGTGGTAATAAATGACCAGCACGAACATTGAGCATTGAACAGCTTAAAGTTGAAAAAAGTACTGTCTAACAATTTATTGGCGGTTTTAACAGTAAAAATAGTATGCCTACAGCCCCCACCATGGTTCAGGCCTTGACGTGGCGGTGGGGCTCAGTAACCTAGGGTGAGCCCAGCACCTTGGGCGAAGCGAATTGAGCCATGAGGGCTTTTTATACCCCTCTTATAAGAAGAGGAGACAGAAGAGCAGGGGGCAAGGGGAGAGGATGGGAACCTCACCCCATTGTACTGTTTCGTAGTTGGGAGGGGTTGTTCTGTGGTGCAAGACAACCCCTCTGTGGAGGTGGCGTCGGTCCCTTGCGGGACTGACTAGCAGTCAAGGTGCCCTGTTTGTTTATTAGATCCGGGGCACCTCACCAAAGGCGGCATTGGTGGCACTCACCGGGTTTTAGTGGGTAGAGCTGCGTGCACTTACCAGCTTTCGGGCGCAGCGAGTCCCACATACCCACGTGGGGCGACCCACTCCCCCGCGGGATGCCTCAGAGCATTTCAGGCAGGCATATTAGTAATCTTTTGGCTCATTTGGCAGCCAGCTGGTCGAGTGGTCAGGTTATTGAGTACTTCACATAAGGGTCACAGGTTCAAACCCTGCAGAAGTGCAGATAATGTATATATCACATAATCAATAATTTATTTGTATACTGTTATTGTTTACTGTATGTTATTTACTGTATGTAGGCTTCTAAGGCCTTTGTTCAGCAGTGGACGGATAGAGGATAATGATGATGATGATGATATGCCTTTAGTGTTATGGACATGAATACATGGACTTAAATACCACAATTTATTTCCGGTTCTGGTCTCCATAACACCACGTCTTACTAGCTTACAACGGTTAGCATGTGTGTGTAAGTAATATTAATTATTTATATTTACTCAGTACGCATGAACGGACATGATATGTGTTATACGTTTTATAAAATGCAAACTTAATCTCCCTGACCAAATTAAATTTCCCGGCCCCATCAAACATGCAGGGGACGTTTGTGGGCCTTTGTTCAAATAAAATGCTTTTCAATCTCGCATCCTTTTATATTCTGTGATTAATGTTGATGAAATGTTAGATGAAAATGTTCGATGGATTTTTGTGTATGTCCATGTATATTTATTATCGCTATTTCATGCTGTCTATATTTATTTAGGACGAACTAGATACTTACATCATCATCATCATGGGGTGCCATCTTCATATTGAAGTTTGGAGGTCAGCATTTGGTACTCCGTCCGATCAAGCGATATTCTCTTCATCTGGTAAAAAACAGGCATAGTCAAATATTAGTTACTATGCTAGATTGGGAAAAGTTCACATAAGATGCTGTTATTTAAAAACATTTTCATCAATATCTTTTATAACCGTGAAAGTATTTTTCTAGTATAATATATTGTAGCCCCATTGTTATATCTATATGGACGCTTTTAACACCACGTCAATCTGGTCCCGTGGTAAGTTTTCGGAGTACTTACTGGTGCCACAATGGAAATATTTAATACTAATTTTATACTATACAATATATATTTAAGATTTTTGGAACGTAGTTCCTTATCGCGCGTTATGAAAGGGGGCTAGACGGAAAAAAATATGATGAAAAGTTAAAACGACACTTTTTGCTATTGTTGTAAGCCATGCGACTTTTTGATTGACACATCAGTGCATCGGTAGCTGTTTTTATTACACTAATGGGGCTGCTTAGTAAAAAATACCTTTTTTTGTTTTTTTATTACAACTTCTTCACTAATTAATCGAAAGGAACTTCGTTCCATCCGGGTGTAACGTTTCTCTCTCTCCTCTCTTTAGTTTTTTATTATATTATACACATGTCTAATACACACCCATGACCCAGGAACACATAAAACTTTTTTGTTCCCTGGCGGGATTCGACCAGCTACATCCGGCTTGAGCGCCAACGCGCTCAAACGCTAACCTAACCTAACCTTTGAGCCACAGAGGTCGTCAATTTTTTCATAAATAAAAGGTTTATCGCGAAGACAATTGAAAACATTATCTACCAAGAGGCTTGGTGACTACGAAATCCTTAACCAGAATTGTAATTAAAAATAATAGATGCATAGACAGGATAGGCGTATGTATGAGTTGCCAAACACTAGAACTAGTAAACTCCTGACTAAGCACTTGTGTTCATATACCGCATTACCTTGTGATTATATAAGATATAATACCAGTTTCAATTTATTAATGAATATTTTAATAATGACGTTATATATTTCTGTAATAAATTTAAACCGGGTCATTAGTTTCAGTGAGAACATCAGAACTATTTACGCCATCTCCTGTGTAGTAATATATAACCATTCTTCCCCCGAACCAACACGGTACATTAAGCTGGTTATTAACACAACCTATCTTACTGTATTTTTTATTATTATTGGATATAAATATAGTACAGTGTCATATAAAGTCGGTGTCGTATTTGTTGCTGTACATTACCTACCTACCTACCTTGGCTGACACCGACTCCAAAAGTAACTATAATGACGTGGTAAACGCAAAGTTTGTACATTAGTAGAAGATTAAGTTGATTATATGTTGTAAGCACAAACATTAAAGAAACTGTTATTTTATTACTTTTTAGTTTAGTATTTTTGAAGTCGGTTTTAATTTTTTGTAAAATGATTTTATTATTATAACAATTATTAATTAATGAATAGGTACCTATATTATTTCTAAAGCAAGTATTACGAAATAATAATAAACAGTCACTCCAATACTCTAATCAACAGCTAATCAGTACTAACTATGAACTAATCTCATATGCTCAGTCTAAGAAACATACAGCATACAAGTAGCCTTTTTAAAATCTAGAAAAAGGCTAAAAACAAAAAGGTTGGACATTTGCTGGCAAGCTGTACCTATAAACCTACCACCGGTATAATGTTCTAAGGATACCGTTATCACTGCTGTTTCTCGCGGATTTCATTTCACATGAAATATTTATTTCTTCATATCTCACAGTGCACTTGGCATTTTGCCAGCATCCCGACAAGGACAGAGTTTCTACTGATGTTCACACATATTATCCTTTACCTTAGAACTCTTATTTTATTTTCATATTTAAGTTAATATGTTTATAACAGGTGTTATTAGAATAAATATTTTGTGTTTACTTCTATACTCATACTTGTAATGCTTGTGACTTTAGATATTACATGAGGTAATCTTCGATTATGACTCTAACTACTTATTATATTTGGGAAAAGGCCTCTGTTATGCCGTGATATCACCGAGTGATATATACCATAAATATAATAATTATAATAATATAATATGTTGGGACAGCTCACACACGTCCATCTGATCCCAAACTAGGCAGAGCCATTTCTTATGGTAACCAGACTGAACTGATATACATTTATATATTTCTAAATACACACATATCTATATACTTATATTATAAAGCTGAAGAGTCTGTTTGTTTGAACGCGCTAATCTCGGGAACTACTGGTCCGATTTGAAAAATTATTTCAGTGTTAGATAGCCCATTTATCGAAGAAGGCAATAGGCTATATGACATCACGCTTTGACTAACAGTAATTAAGTTGAGTAAGTTAAGCTGCGGGCAACAGCTAGTTACAGATAAATAACACCCCCATACAGAACAAATGATTATGTTCATCACACGAACATTTGTACTGTGTGGGGCTGGACCCTGGACCCCACGACCTTCTGTTTTAGCAGTCAGGGTCACTGACCACTAGACCAACAGGCCAGATATCTTTCCAGACATGACTGTAAGTGAAGTAATAAACGCATACCTTTGTAAGTGTTTATTACTTGGAAGTTTAATACAACTGTAGACAAGGACTGTCTGCATGTAATGCCTTTTGTCGTAACATGTAAAAATCAGTCGCAAATATGTATCAGTTAAAAATATGTTCGTTCACACTTATCTCCAAAACCACTCGACCAAATTTAATGTGATTTTGTATGTTGTTTCTCCAACATGAGAAAGGATACTTTTGAACTCAACAATATTTTGTGTAGCTCGTATGTTCAGGCTACCAGTATTTTTAAAGTCTCTCGCAGTTCTAAAACATAATTTTACAAATATTTAAAAAGTAAAAGGTTAATATTTTGGTGATAATGTGGTATAAATAGAAAGCCTTTTTTTGTTATCGCGGGGAAATGCTTTTACACATTTAACCAGGATCTCGGGTAGACCCTGACCCTATGTGGGACTCGAACCTGGGAGTACCCTACCTGTAAACCGAAACCACTGTGAGCGCCTTCCCGGATCTGCATAATTATATAAGTTGAAAGCCTATTATTTTCTATGATATAACAAAATTACTACTAATAGATTTACTAGAATTTCAAATATGTTTGCGGTTAATTCTAAACAATATACCTATGGTAAAATATATCAATTAATATCGAATATATTTTAATGAAACAACTTCTTAAGAATTTTATCGGGATTTATTATAGGGAAAGGAATCTCCCTATTAGTAACAGTAGTATTTTTATAGTAAACGGAACATTTTTTTGTTTTTTTTTTATCGCAGGGAAATCCTTATGGATGCAGCCAGGATCTTCGGGTAGATGCTAACCCAATGTGGGACTCGCACCTGGGAGTGCCCACCCTAACTAAAACCACTGCGAGCGCCTTCAGCCGCTTTTTGAGGGTCCCGGATACTAAGCAGTCCCCACGAAGTCGTGCCATACAGGCCCAGGTTCCCATCCTGAGCCCGACAAGAACACAGGGTTTTTTTTTTTTTTTCTCTCACCTGCTCATCGGCCTCCTTCTAGGACATTACTGCCTCGCAGAAGGAAACCATCGCCGTCCAGGACTCGTCGTCACCGAGCATCGCGGTGATGAGACTCGGCAGAGACAAGTCCCCACCGATGACTGATGTTAGATCAAGACGCAGCGCCGCCCATCTCGGGCACACCTCGAGGGTGTGCTGGGCCAAGTCCACCGCCGCGCCACAATCGTGACACACTGTCCATGCCCAGAGAGCACCTGTGTCAGACGGAAGATGAGGGGTTTGCGCTTATGGCTCATCCACCGCTCAAGGACCGGTACTTAGATATTCAAACGAATAGATGATCCATCTGACGATAAGTGGTCAACGTCGCCGATGACCATAAATAAATCACCTGGGATAGCCCAGTTAGCTTATTCATTTGTTGCTAATAATTTTATAGCCTATCCTGTCCTTCTTTATAAAAACACAGCAGATCTGTTTATCGGAAAATAAAAGTAGGATAGTGGTACCCATGTCACCAGGCGAGTAGCACAGCGCAGGCTTCTCGCCGTTAAGCCTATGATATTTTCATTGCAAATTTTCTAAATTTCCCCAACCTTATCAACATTGTTTACTAGCGGTGAACTAACGAACATACAAACTCTTATACCATTAGTCCAAAACGATGGAGTAATGGGGCGTATAGAGTCGCTTGTTTGTAAATCGATTTACCGTTCATTTTAGGTAATAGCGCTCTACACGGTAGCCAATTACAGCAAATACAAAAACATACAAATGAAGGTGTCAGCGACGACGGTTTAGTGGGTATATATAGCTGCAAGTCAGAATGGTTTGAGCCCGACTGTGATAAAGAGTTTTTTAAATGTCCTCTTTCACCTGAACTTTCCAACTTCTTACAAATTTAGGACAAAGAAGACCCGCATGAGATTAAGAACCCGCATTGGGGCTGTCCAATATAATATGTGAAGTATGCTGTATGAATTTCTATGAGAAGATCACTTTCTTTATACAAATAAAAACCTTTTCATGTACTAATAAAAACAATTTCACTCAATATTACAGTTTAAATTGGGACCAGGACACACTATCGTGAGTCCTGTAGTTTCATAACGTCTGCAATCGGCATACGATGTACAGTTCGATGCAATAACACTTGGCGTTGTTCCAACCGTGTCTGTGGGTGAATCGATCGGGCCGCGAGCTGAATTTAATTGTGTTGAACGTAATTTTTCCGAAGAGCTTGTGTTTGGTTTAACATCACTAGATACTAGATGTCGGGCATCTGGAGAATGCAGGAATACGTACCACGTACCCCGGTTGTAGTCCAACACCAGGTTGCTTTTAGTAAATTCGATTCCGGCCTAAAATTAAGTAGTCTGATTTTGTAATATTGTAATATTAATTTTCATAGTTAACTAGCTTGTGACAATAGTTAACAGTTAATAATAGTTTTTGTTAGTTTTTTTAGTTGTTAATTGTCATTTTGCCAATGCTGTGTCACCTATATGTAGTGCAATAATGTCATGCTTTCCGTTATATTTTCATATTTGTAAGTATTTATTGTAACTACAACTGGTTATCCTCAATAAATAAATAAACCCCTCAGGTTTGGTCAGTCGACCATGAGGGTTTTACACCCTAATAAAAAAGTAGATACTAGATGTCTTTTAACCAAACATCATCATGAAATAAAAACATTTTACAAAAAATTAAAACCGACTTCAAAAATACTAAACTAAAAAGTAATAAAATAACAGTTTCTTTAATTTTTGTGCTTACAACATATAATCAACTTAATCTTCTACTAATGTACAGGTAATGTACAGCAACAAATACGACACCGACTCCAAAAGTAACTATAATGACGTGGTAAACGCAAAGTTTGTACATTAGTAGAAGATTAAGTTGATTATATGTTGTAAGCACAAAAATTAAAGAAACTTTTATTTTATTACTTTTTAGTTTAGTATTTTTGAAGTCGGTTTTAATTTTTTGTAAAATGTTTTTATTTCTTAATTTTTAGTGATTCCGAAATTCGTCGTCTTGGCGTTCATTGAAGGAGGCATGTTCAGCAGTGGATGGATAAATGATGATGATGATGATGATGATGGTGATGATGGTGATGGTGATGATGATGATGATTACGATGACCGCGACATACTATGGTGTGCTACCAAAGCATCCTATACAATTGTTAGTTACATCGACACGTAATAAAATTATCATATCATCAAGATAAACAAAACCAACCAAATAGGCATTATTGGGAATAACTAAAAAACGGCTTGTCAGATCTTAATAAAATTAATATGGGACCAAATTGGAAACACCAGCTTTCAAACAAAAAAATAACCATCGAAATCCATTCACAAACGGCGGAGATATCGTGTCACATACATACAAAAAAAAAAAAAAAAAAAAAAAAAACATACAGACGAATTGAGAACCTCCTTTTTTTTTGAAGTCGGTTAAAAAATTCTGAACCCTGACAGATTTCGATGTTTATTATAATATTAGGATTCAAAATAACATTCATGTTAAATACATCTAAAGTTAAATGAAGTCTATTTTATTTTCTTTGAGTTATTATTTACTTTTATAATATCTTTCAATAATTATAATAAATAGCCTATTTAAGAAAACTTTCAAACGGTGATTGTAAGCATTTTCTAAATAACAATTTGCATTCAAATTTTGTTATTTACGTTGAAATCACAAACATTCTTCGATTATTAATATTATTAAATCGTAAAGATCCGAAGATCCTATTTATATTTGGGATCAAAGGAGTATTTTATATGAGTAAGCAGGGAAAAAGCGGTTTGATTTCCTTTTCACAAAAGGGCAAAATATGTTCAATTATGTAGAATTTTATAAATGCTTACCTCTGTCTACTTATATTGTATTTATGTATAATCATATCAACCTTCATACGTCCCACTGTTGGGCACGGCTCTCCTTCCAAAAATCAGGCGAAAAGGGTTTTGGGCCATAGTTCACCGATGTACTGGCCTAATGCTGGTTGGTGAACTTCACACACCTTTAAAGACTTTTAATCTCATCAGGCGCAGGTTTCCTCACGATGTTTTCCTTCACCGACATGCAGTGGCGGATTTACTAATAGGCTGAGTAAACTGGAGCCCTGGCGTGGCACATTTTTGGGGCCGCTAATTTGGTTTGAAATTGTTATTCTTGCTACCGTTTATGAGATTTCCGCATGTTTTGAAAGCAAGAAAAAAAGTACCGCAAAATCTTTATAACATAGACCTGAAAACGTGTAAACGCATCTGTGCATTGCATGTGTTTATATTATATTCTTATATTCATATTAGTACATGGTTAAAGCGGAAAAATAAAGTATAATTTCATCTTTTCTTTTGTGCAACCCCGGAGCTGAGTTACTCGTGCTCAAGTAGCCTTATTTTCAAACTAATTAAAAATATATAAATAGCGTACCACGATATTTCTATCTTTTTTGTTCTCCTTAGTCGTGAGTTGTGGACATCTATAATCTCCATCTTTTGTGCGTATTTGACACTAAATTATATAAAAAAATCACTTTATTTATATTATAAATAAATAAAGTGATATTATTATTAGTAACTATAGAAATACTTGTATTAGTCGTAACGATTTTGGTGAATAAAAAGAATATTGTTTGTATATTATAGATAGAAACAGGTTACACGGTCATAATAAAACAAATGTATTCGTAAGGCAATGGGAATCGAGCACGAACTGTCCCGTAAAATAACATATTTGGCGACACTCCAAACGTCCCTGGCTCCGAGCTTTACAGCCGTTCACTAAATTTGTCAACATGGTCACCCTACTTTTCAGGAATATGTTATGAGCCTTCGCACAATTATTTATGTTATTCGCCTCCATTTCATATTATTTTCATTAGCTCTGAGACTATCTTGATATTACATATCTCGAAATGGTTTGAAACAGTCTCAATTTTAGTGCCTAATAACTACCACTGGAATAATATTATCGTGTTCAACTAATGTGCTAAAAATGTTAAATTAAATTCATATTTAATTTAACATTATATACAAAATATAAGAAATAGAATATGTTTATAGTAGTTTTGGTATCGTACCGATATCGGTATCGATATATTTTTCTAGTTGATGTAAATCTATAATAATATTTTTTATTATAATAAATATTATAAATACAATAACAAGAAAATTACACAGCCTGAGTTGGTTGCTTACCCAAAAATTTGTAAATATATTTAAAAAAAATTCACGGTCAGAGTTGGCTGCTTACCCTAGATTTGTAAATACATTTAAAAAAAATACACGGTCTGAGTTGGTTGCTTACCCTAGATTTGTAAATACATTTAAAAGAAATATACGGTCTGAGTTGGTTGCTTACCCTAGATTTGTAAATACATTTAAAAAAAAATACACGGTCTAAGTTGGCTGCTTACCCTAGATTTGTAAATACATTAAAAAAAATACACGGTCTGAGTTGCTTGCTTACCCTAGATTGGTAAATACATTAAGAAGAAAATTACACGTACTGAGTACCTGCCTACCCTAGATCCTTTTTCCCTCTTTTAATAAACTATCTGATGGACATTCTGATGAAGCATAATATAATAAACTGTAAATAGCTAGCAATGTATCCTATTTAAAATTGTATTGTTCTATCTGACCGGTCATAAATTCGCACAAACTATTATAAATAAGATAAGTTCAATAAATTCAGTGGGTTCGTGATAAATTAAAATTTATGAATACATTAATGTCCGGATGTATCTTCCCACTCCCTTTCCCTCCCCCCCCCCAACCTTCCACATACTTCCCGATACATTAATAATTGATTTATTCATTTAAAATACATTAAGCCGAAGTAGTATCATCGAAGGTAATTTCCCCTCAGGCTTAGCCTTCAATGCGGTTTGTAAGATATTGGGCATAAAAATTTAATTAAATTGCCAGTGAATTTTTAAGATTCTTTTATGATCCCAATCACTATCAGCAGTCTATTATCTTCCCTATTCATCCCTGCGCTCGTTTGATCGTCGAGGTTATAGCATACGAAGCCTGTATTTTTAATGTCATAAGGGGGGAACCGAGAGTCAGAGCCTTATGGTGACTACTGACGCACATTCACATCCGCACAACGAGAGGTTAGGCAGATGCGTTATCCTCCTTTTCCCTATCCCCCCAATAGGCCACTGTAAACTCACAAACCACACTAAACGCAACAGCGTAGCCAGTATTATGTGATCGAGAGGTACCACCCCGATCGTGCCGGGCCGATTCGGCTGCAATGCAGCATGGCACTGCTCTTGTGTATTATGTATTTCGGAAAGAACGGCATTTTCCCATCTCAGGATTGGAAACGGAAGAAATTAACTCGAGATTATTGGTGTATATCAGGTTTAATGGTACTAGTCCGGGTGATTTTATGGACGACATTGGCCATTGATTAAGCTCTTTCAAGTGGTAGTGGGCTGGTCACACTCTCGGAAGAACGGATGGCCGATGGAACAATAAAGTTCAAGAGTGGATGCCACGTTTAGATAGACGAAGTGTTGGTCGACCATTAATCAGGTGGGAAGACAATCTCCGTGCATCCGTCCGTGTTGGATGCGAGTGGCAAGGGATCGGTCGTCTTGGCATTCATTGAATGAGGCATATGTTCAGCTGTAGATAGATAGAGGCTGATGATGATGATTGTCAATCAAGTTAAGTGGCAAAATTACCTACCCTTACAAAACAGGGCATGATTTAAATTTTTACGAGCTTTTATGAAACTTGCGAATCTTACAAATGAATTTTAAAGCTGTTTGTTATCCTTAGTCATTGATGTAATTTTTAGATATAATAATAATAATATAATAATAATATCTATGATATTTTCACTTAGTTTTATTATAATTATTTTATATTGTAATTGCTGCTTTACATCTACTTATATGTATATTTATATTATATTAATGCGTAAAGCAAAAACCTGTGTACCCCTTTTTAAGAGGATTGCGCAAACGGAGGAGATTGAAATTTGATACTGTCAAAGATTAAATGGAGAGGGAGTTGAAAAAGCTATTATTTTGTGTAATATGCATTATAAATACATTAAATTAATTAAATAAAATGTTACACAAACTACGATACGCACACATTCAAAGTTGAATAATAACGACAATGTCAAACAATAGATTACGTATGAGGTCTAGATTTTACTTTACAAAGAGATTTTTAACCGACTTCAAAAAAAAAGAGGAGGTTCTCAATTCGTCTGTATGTTTTTTTTAAGTATTAGTTTTTAGATACTGTCAAACTATACCTACTTGAAATTGAGTGACTTTTTTTAATGAGATAGAATTTCGACCGCTGAGTGACCTCTAGTATTAGTAAAGTATTCTCGTTGTTAAGTTGTTTAATATAATTAAAATTGTTGTTATTCTGTGAATATAGTTAATACAAGTATGAATAACTTAATTATTTTATATGAATCTTAAACAAATAATATATTTTAAGCAAAATACTGTAAAAGCCACTCTGTCTAAATGATGAAACTTTTCACATCAACTGTATGTTTTAACTGCCTTAACACTAATTACTAAAAATATTATGATCCTATAAGAAATATTTTATCTTTAAACTCTTTTATAATCTTAAAATGTAATTTAATGTATTTTGCCATTTTTATAGCCGATTGTATAATTTACCAATCAATAATAATCGTGCCATTTATAACTTTTATACTCGTATTATTCTTAGGACAGTTAAATGTTGCAAATTATAAGGATTGTTACAATAAAACATCTAATCTACCTTTTATTTTATAAACCATATTTTATTAAATTTTATTAAATCATCCTTTTAGTTTATTCAAAACCCGATTTTAATCGTAAAACGAAGTAGCCCGTAAAAAAATAGAATTTTTATGGTAAGATAATTGTGTGAAGTAAAATTTTAAGATTTTAGACAAACGTTTTCTTCGTGACATAAACACGTTTTTAAAACAATTGCAATTATTTGCTGTGTACATTTATTGTTGGTAATTTGCATATTAATTTTTGTTACAAAGTTTCACATACATAGTATGCACGCATATCATGCATGCATTAACATAAATCGCCATTAAAGCTAGCGTTTGTCCCACAGACCAGATTGCATGAATTTCCATAAATTAGTTGGAGATCAAAAGTCACACTGCTTTCAGTCGCAATTAAGGCCAATCAATTAAAATTGATAATTACTAATTGTGTTATACTATGCTATTTATGGGAATATTAATTTATATAATGGAGCCCAATTAGGGATATTATATTTTCATTAGGCCTTTTAATTATATAATAAAAATATTGAAATAATCGCTAAAACAATTGCGATACAAGTATGAATTGAAACCTCAATTGGTCATTAGATATAAGGCCCAGGTAGTATATTAGTCGAAATGTATCGAACTATGCCATTTTTTTCCGCCGGGAAATACTCTTAGGTATCCCGCGGGCGTGGTCATGGCAGTAACGATGATGTAATAATATTATTATTATTTTTATTATATTATCCCATGGACGAGGGGGGACTCTCCAGGTGGATGCAGCTCTACCCACTAAAACCCTACGGTCTTCACTGCTGTCACAGTAATGACACCCTGGCAAGTCCTCCACCTCTGCGACCTTCCACAGATACCTTCTGAAGCAGCCGTGCCCCGTCAGGATCTGCGCAAGGTGGAAGGTGATTATGCTATGCCCCCGGTCAACCCACTGATCCACGACTACCGACGGCCGACACCGTGCGATGACCCGCACTCAGCTCTTCCAAGCGCTCTTTCTCAGGCACCTCCGCCAGCTCTCCTCCTCTTCTTCGGCCTCGTCACCAACCGAACCTCCTCCTCGGCGTCTCCTCTCCTTCTCCGCCAGATCGATTTATACCATCAAACCAAAATCATCATTATCAGCTTGTGTCCCATGTTTATAATATTATGCAACTTTATAACAACAAAAAGTAGATTATAAAATCTAATTTGAAATCGACTTTCTAAATATAGCAAAACCGTGAATTTATGACATATTATACGGCTTTATGCTTTGTAAATACCAATATTCTAGTATAATACATACGGATTTGTAACCGAAACCATGATGAGCGAATACCTAATGAGTTATGTGGATATTATAGGCGTGTGTACGAATTACAATAATGAACCCGACAATTTTGCTTACAACATAACTTCGAAGTGGCTTTAAGCATTGTAATATGCTTCATTCAAAACTAGTAATACATTTACCTAGACGACCTCTGTGGCTCAGTGGTAAGCGCTTTGGCGCTCAAGCCGGAGGTTGCGGATTCGAATCCCGCCAGGGAACAAAAATATTTTCTGTGTTCCTGGGTTATGGATGTGTATTAAATATGTGTATTATATAATAAAAATCTTAAATATATGTATAGTATAAAAGTATTAAATATACTTCCGTTGTCTGGTATCCGTAACACAAGTTCTTCGAGAACTTACCACGGGACTAGATTGACGTGGTGTGAAAGCGTCCATAAGTAGATATTATTATATTATTATTATTAATATTTACCGGTGGGAGAGATGTTCATGAGCTGCACTCGTCTCTGCATGGGAGTGCCACCAATGCCGCCTTTGGTGAGGTGCCCCAGATCTGTTGAGCAACAGGGCGTCCCCCAAGGGACTGACGCCCTTAAACCTGCCACCTTTACAGAGGTGTTGTCCCGCACCACAGAACTACCCCTCCCAATTTCGGGACAGTACAATGAGGTGAGGTTTCCATCCTCGCCCATTGTCCCCCGGCTCTTTTGTCCCCTCTTTTAATAAGGGGGTACAAAAAGTTGCTCCCTCGGCTGAATTAGCTTCTTCTAAGGTGCTGGGTTCACCTTAGGCTACTGAGCCCCACCGCCATGACAAGGTTTGAACCTTGGTTGGGATATAGAAGTCACCCTTTTTTTCTTTAACGCCGGGAAATGCTCTGGGACTCGCTGCGCCTGAAAGCTGGTAAGTGGACGCAGCTCTACCCACTAAAACCTGGCGACTGCAACCGATGCCGCCTTTGGTGAGGTGCCCCGGATCTAATGGGCAAACAGGGCACCTCGACGGCTCGTCAGTCGCTCAGGGGACCGACGCCACCTCCACAGAGGTGTTCCCGCACCACAGAACAACCCCTGCCAACGTCGGGACAGTACAATGGGGTGTGGTTCCCATTCCTCGCCCCTTGCTTTTTTATCCCCTCTTCTTTTAAGAGGGGTACAATGAGCCCCCTTGGCTCAATTTACTTCACCCAAGGTGCTGTGTTCACCTTAGACTACTGAGCGCCACCGCCGACGACAAGGCTTGAACATTTGTGGGGATATAGAAGTCACCCTTAGTGAACGTTACATAAAAGATACTTATAAAAGATACAACATAAAAAGAGGCTAAAAATTGGCAAAAGAAATTAAAAGCAAAATACTAAAACGTGACTACGATAAAAAACAGCTAAGTAAATGTTTCGAATAAAAAACCTTGTTATTTTATTCCGTAACTGCCTCAGAGGGTTTTTTTTCAAGTGAATTTATTTTGTCACGCTCTATAGATTGCCTGAATTTAACAAAATGATAAGAGGTTTCGATTCGTCTCAATAGTGGTTTATGTATTTTGCCGTAAAGGGGTAAAAAGGTCTACTTTTCAAGTTTCTTTTTATATTTGAGGTAACTAAAGGTTCGATACCGAGGGTACTTTTATTGAAGTAGACTCATTGAATTATAAATATTAGCTTGTTTTTGTCAATCTGATTTCAATCTTTAATTTTATGGGTATGTCTAATTAAATAAAGAATATTTTTTACCAAAAATGTTAATATTCATAAAATAATTTTAAGTATTTTTATTCAGACGTCAATATTATAAGCCCTCCCAAATATGTACAGTAATAAGTTAATAAGTTTACCGTTGGGAGGGATGCGCTGTGCCGCGCTCCCGTCTGGTTGGGTACCACCGTCTTGCTTGTTTCTCCTGTCAAACAGCTTTGCTGTGTTTCGGAGACAAGGGCAAGACAGGCAGTGTAATTACTGACACAGAGATCTTATGTCTCAGGATAGGCAACACATTGATGTGTTTCCGTTTCAATTTAGTTGCCTGGGCTCGTTCCAGGTAAACTAGTTTATGTTCATGGGTGACGTCGATCACTTACCATCAGGTGGCACATTTGCCAGTTTGCCTATCCAACTAACATAAAAAAATAAGTACTGGCAAATCTATTTTTTTTATCTTTAAAATAAGTTTGTAAAGAATATGAATAGTTAAATTTAACATACATAATATGTTTCAGTGAAAATCACAGTAAGCAACATCATAACATCACATCACATCACATCACTCACATCAAATTGGATGCGAGTGGTGAGGGATCGGCCGTCTAGGCGTTCATTGAGCGAGGCCTATGTTCAGCAGTGAACGGATAGGGGCTGATGATGATGATGATGTTGATGATGAACTATGAGTATGTATGAGTCTCTGAAATAAACATCAGCAAACTGAAACCACAAACGAGAGGCGTCGTATGTAAAATAGCGACTTTCCTGTTGCGGTCGTGTTTTTATTCTCTTTGTGAACTTTTTTAATTTAATTCCAATTTGAGTAAAGTTTTGTACATCCTTTTAATCCCATAACAAATATAACAAAGTCTTTCGTACCCTTTTTATGCCAAAAACAAATGTAATGAAGACTTTCTAAATTATAAAAGCATTTTACAAAAAATTAAAACCGACTTCAAAAATACTAAACTAAAAAGTAATAAAATAACAGTTTCTTTAATGTTTGTGCTTACAACATATAATCAACTTAATCTTCTACTAATGTACAAACTTTGCGTTTACCACGTCATTATAGTTACTTTTGGAGTCGGTGTCAGCCAAGGTAGGTAGGTAGGTAATGTACAGCAACAAATACGACACCGACTCCAAAAGTAACTATAATGACGTGGTAAACGCAAAGTTTGTACATTAGTAGAAGATTAAGTTGATTATATGTTGTAAGCACAAACATTAAAGAAACTGTTATTTTATTACTTTTTAGTTTAGTATTTTTGAAGTCGGTTTTAATTTTTTGTAAAATGCTTTTATTTCTTAATTTTTAGTGATTCCGAAATTCGTCGTCTTGGCGTTCATTGAAGGAGGCATGTTCAGCAGTGGATGGATAAAGGATGATGATGATGATGATGATGGTGATGATGATGATGATTACGATGACCGCGACATACTATGGTGTGCTACCAAAGCATCCTATACAATTATTACATCGACACGTTATAAAATGATCATATCATCAAGATAAACAAAACCAACAAAATAGACATTATTGGGAATAACTAAAAAACGGCTTGTCAGATCTTAATAAAATTAATAAAGCAGCGTAACTACTCTACGGGTAGACGAAGTGTTGGTCTGCCATTAACCAGGTGGGAAGACGATCTCCGTACGGTGGCCAGTCCGTGTTGGATGTGAGTGGTGAGGGAATGGTCGTCTTGGCGTTTTTTGAGGGAGGCTTATTTTCAGCAGTGGACGGATAGGGGCTGATAGTGATGCTGATGATGATGATTATGATGATGACGATACTCTATTGTATACCATTTATTTTTACCCACAAGATAGTAAGGTAGTGAGGTGGTTCAATGCTCGCTCCTCCAGACTGAAAAAAAAAACATTCGATAAATAGTAACGGAAGTGGCTAGACGACATACAGACTAGACTAAGCCATCCCCCTCCCCATGGTTCAGCCCTTGTCGTGGCGGTGGGGCTCAGTAACCTAGGGTGAGCGGTGCACCTTGGGCGAAGCTAATTGGGCCGAGGGGGCTCTTTGTACCCCTCTTATAAGAAGAGGGGGCAGAAGAGCAAGGGGTGAGGATGGGAACCTCACCCCATTGTACTGTCCCGACGTTGGCAGGGGTTGTTCTGTGGTGCGGGACAACCCCTCTGTGGAGGTGGCGTCGGTCCCTTGCGGGACTGACTAGCCGTCGAGGTGCCCTGTTTGTTTTCTAAATCCGGGGCACCTCACCAAAGTAGGCATTGGTGGCACTCGCCGGGTTTTAGTGGGTAGAGCTGCGTCCATTTACCAGCTGTCGGGCGCAGCGAGTCCCACATACCCACGCGGGGAGACCCACTCCCCCGCGGGATGCCTCAGAGCATTTCCCGGCGTTAAAGAAAAAAAAAAGACTAAGCCATCCCAAAATTTAAAAAAAAATAGGATGGTAAAAATTATTGACCTCCAAACTTTAACATGGAAATGGCACTCGATGCCATGGTCAGGCTGTAAATAATGACTTATCGTTCAGTAGTATGATAACAATGACCTAGATTTTCACTCAAAACTATTCCAGGCCAAACGAAGGTCTCTTTACAACTGGAATAAAAAAATATTAACAGCGCAAATGGACATTATTTAAAAATTTGAAGTTACTCAAAAGTATAATAGTATTCGTACATAGGATGCTCGCTCATGTTGACATAAAAAATATAAAACATGAGTAGATATTATATTGAAACATTAATATGAAAACTATTAAAACAAGCAATTTTTATCAATATTTAATTTTTTTGTATCCAATAACGATTTTTCAAAATACATTATCCTTACATAATCCATTTCTGGATTCATAATGTTAATACAATTTTTTAATTAAATTTTAGGACTTGTGTATTTTGCAAACCCGCAATGTATGTATACAAATCGAACAGCGAACTCTGTCAGCTGATGCAGTCCGCTGGCCGGCGTGAACCATAAACCAATTACATTGCCTTTTTTTAAAAAAAAAACGATTATTTTAAAGCATTATCATCAAATTTCTGTAACATTATGTTTACTAAACCGGATTATACAAAAAAATAAATAAAAAAGGCAACCAAAAAAAAAAGAAACGCGTTTTTTTCACTTGTATCATGTCAGGCTATGCCAACACTATCATACCTCTTCGTTTTTGCAAGCGGTCCAAATACAACCTGTATATTGTTTAAATGTTTTATGTTCGTATGTATTTTTATTAATTTACATCTACAAGGGCTGTACCAATTTTGGCTATACTCTCGCTTACAAGTCCTTGACATTACAATATGAAAATGATAATTTTTTATATGTATTTGACTGTCTTTTAGTGGTTTGTTACTTAGATAATGTGATGTACCTACACGTACCTAAGTCTTCTAGAGGACCTTCCTGTTTTGCCTCATCATTTCGATCTCTTTGTTCCATACTTCTAGTAGGGAATCTTCTAGAATCTATTCTAACGAGATTACGACTTTGTTAATCTAACTGCTAATATAAACATTACAATAGCTACGTTATTCGTATATTTGACCTCGTAGATTTATATATTTGACCTATTGAAATCACTTTAGTAGAAAAACATCTAAATATCGTTGCTATATAGATCAAGATGATAAAAGACGCTTGAATGAAAAACAGGTTAAAGTCTTCTTTAACCTGTTTTCATTCAATATCTTCTTAGATATTGAATGAAATTATTTATCGTACAAGGAAGGAGTATATAATACTTAAGAAACAATTTTTTTTTTTTCGGAGGGATCTATGCTAATGGCCCGAAGGCCCTAATGCTTCATCGGATTAGTGTGAGCCCATTCGGCTCACTTTTGATTTATAAATTGGGGGGTTGCCCCCCGCCTACCGTGCAGTCTGCGACCACACGGCCTCCTGGCGTCGGTTGTGACCAGAAACAATATTTAGCACAGCTAAATAAAGGAAAAAGTATAAATAGCTCATTATAAAACTGTAAGCGAAATATCCAGGCTAATAAAAGCTGGAGTTGAATAAAGCGACAATGGCGCAACTAGGCGGGCGGCACATCCGGGAACGCGGGCGGGTCAAGGTCACGGCCCGCCGATCGATGCAGCTACGGCTCTACACCCGCTACGGCCCGCTACGCCCTCTACGCGGCTACGGCGCTACGCCCGGATACGTTTATTACGTACTCAGAATTACCCTAACTTCGAGATTACCACAGCTATGTCATATGATTTAGTACTACGTAAAACATTACTTTTTTGTTATAGCAAAACTTTTTTATCATCCAAATACGTTATAAGATTTTATGTTCGGTTAGCTAGTTAATAATTACTATGTTTATGAAATAAAAATGTTATTAATTTTTGGTATTTTTTTTGTTGATTAAAGTAACTTTGGGATTTTTTGGGCATTGTTATTCGAGTGACGGTGTCGTTTAATTTTTACACGACATTGGAACATTTATTAGAAATGAACTTGATTTATATAGGATATGTGGTCGGCCCTCGAAAATAATTGTCGTTCCGTTGTTTTTATTAGTTTGCATTCTTTTAAAATTTAGGATTATGATTTTAATAAAGTGGGGATCAGTGTTAGTATTATGCTTGTGTTATGTGTGTGACCTAAGCTCCATGTTTGTTAACCCACTTACAAATTGTATTAATTTATAACCTTTTTTAAAATTCATTTTTTTTACGCCGGGAAATACTCTGAGGCATCCCGCGGGGGAGTGGGTCTCACCAGGTGGTTATGTGGGACTCGCTGCGCCCGAAAGCTAGTAAGTGGACGTAACTCTACCCACTAAAACCCGGCGAGTGTCACCAATGACGCTTTTGGTGAGCTGCCCCAGATCTAATAAACAAACAGGGCGCCTCGACGGCTTGTCAGTTCCCTAAGGGACCGACGTCACCTCCATAGAGTGGTTGTTCCGCACCACAGAACAACCCCTCCCAACGTCGGGACCCCCTGACAATGGGGCGAGGTTTCCATCCTCGGCCCTTGTCCCCTGCTCTTTTGTCTCCTCTTTTTATAAGAAGGGTACAAATAGCAGCTTCCTTGGCTCAATTTGTTTCACTCAAGGCGCTGGGTTCACCTTAGGCTACTGAGCCTCACCGCCACGACAATGTTTGAATCATGGTGGGGATGAATTTTAGGACCCAAAAAATAAGGTGAATATGAAACTTTTCGTAGTTTTGAATTATTTTACTTCTTAATCAGTAGTAATCATCATCATGTATAAACTCCAGACATCTAGTTAATACGTCTGTTTCTCCGTCATTGATTGACTTGAAGCGGATGATCTGATTTCCGTCACTAAAACATGAAAAATATGAAACTTAACGCAAGGTTTTATTATTTTCATCGACTCACAAATCAATAGCGCCTATTTTTCCTTAATTGATTAAGATTATTCACTAATCATGAGTACATAGAGTTACTTATCTAACAATGCCACATAAAATATCGCCACATTAAGGGATGGAACATTATTTCATTGTTAATGGAAGTGATCAGAACACTCACAAGAGAATACAATTTTTGGCGAAGATAGAAGCTATTTGTACGAGTGATCACCACCAATCATTGTTATTAATAGCTTTGTTTCAGATACAAATAAAGAACGAATTTAGTACAAAACTGTAAGTGTAAGAGATAATTTCTTTGCAGCCAAATTGGGCCAGCACGACGTAGTGGTACCTTACGCCGGCGTTAAGTAACAGCTATGCTGTCGCGTTTCGTGTGGTTTGTGAGATTGTGAGAAGGAGGGCAACGCATCTTCATAATCTCTGATTGTACGGATTTGTATGGGCGCCAAAGGCTTCCACTGCTCGTTTGCCCTCTTCATCATCATCATCATCAGCCTCTATCCGTCCACTGCTGAACATAGGCCTCCCTCAATGAACGCCAAGATGGCCGATCCCTTGCCACTCGCATCCAACACGGACCGGCCACCGCACGGAGATCGTCTTCCCACCTGGTCAATGGCCGACCAACACTTCGTCTACCTAATTGCCCTCTTATGTATATAAAAAAATACATAGTATCATTATCATCATTAACGCCTATCAGTCCACTGAGGAATATAGGCCTGCCTTAAAGAACGATAAGAAGACCGATCTCTCGCCACTCGCATCCAACACGGACCGGCCACTGTACGGAGATCGTCTCCCCACCTGGTTAATGGCCGACCAACAATTCGTCTACTTAAACGCGGCGTTAAAGAAAAAATATCATAGTTCGAGATAGAACTGTGATATTTTTTCTTTCTTTCTTTCATAACTTTCATAAATAACACTCATGCCCAATTGTGGGCGTATTAGGGTCACAGAAAAGTACAATAACATATTTGACAAAGGGAGTTTAATTGTAAAAGCAGTGAAGGCCTTGGCGTGATATAATTTATTAGGGTGCAAAATGAATTGTTCAAAATTTCATTTTTTGCTCGTTCCAATCCTTTATGATATAATTTACAGTAAAACATTGTCCTAAATTTAAATACGGCATGAAAATAAATTGTGTTTTGTTATATGGAAAATAAAAGATTTAAATACACATATGTTTCTTTATACCTGTAAAATGGATTGCAAAATTGACCCCACACCTCCCATCGTGGCTTACATTTGACTACATGTATATTCAAATAATATCTATAATAATAATATCTATTTTTACACCATGTCAATCTGGTCCCGTGGTAAGTTCTCGAAGAACTTGTATTACGGGTACCAGACAACGGAAATATATTTAATACTTTTATACCATACATATATTTAAGATTTTTATTATATAATACACATATTTAATACACATCAATGACCCAGGAATACAGAAAACTTTTTGTTCCCTGGCGTTCTCGAAATCATTCTGGATCATTCTGGTCTGTGAAACAAATATATAAGTTTTATATATTTGTTTTTATAAGATAATTGGTCAGAATTGATGTTGCAGAACTTATCGAGAAGAGATTCCCTATAGGAATTGAGAATACGGTCTGTGTTTCTCTGGAGATTCCACAGTCTTCCATAAAGCACTTAGTGGCTATAAATACACCACTAGACCAGACTTATGTTATCCCGGAAAACGGCTTCGTTATTGTCACTATAATCATTGTATCATAGCGTATAGCCTTTTTCGATAAATGTTTGAAGTAGCTCTTGGTTTCTTTTATATAACAGACTAGCTGTTGCCTGCAGCTTCGCCCGTGTTACTCAACTCCTATACGTCACAGCGTGATGTCATATAGCCTAGAGCCTTCCTCGATAAATGGGCTGTCTAACACTGAAATAATTTTTCAAATAGGACCAGTAGTTCCTGAGATTAGCGCGTTCAAACAAACAAACAAACTCTTCAGCTTTATAATATTAGTATAGATTTTCTTCGCCGTTTCACGAACCCCAAAAATAAAAATCACACATATTTCGATGACCTATCAAATGAATCTTTCAAATGCGACCATTAGTTCCCGAGTTTAGCGCTTTCAAACAAACAAACAAACTGGTTAGCGTTATTTGTATATTACATATTTTAAAACAACAACGTGGGCAAAATTTAATCAACTAATAATTATTAGTTAGGCAATGTTTAATATGAGTTAAATCTAATATTGTGTGTGGAACGATGGAATTAGTTACGGCAATTAAACGATTGTAATTATTGCATATCTTGTTTATTCCAGCACAAAGAGAATATTGTTGGGTTATCGATCCGAATTTGAACAATATGATACATGGCTATCCATATAACCTCTAGTCAGATTCTCCGTCTCAACTAGAAGTTGAATGATTACTAACATCGATAGATTATTTTAATAAATATATAATAATAATAAATATTGAATAAATGTCTTGGCATTTTGAGGGGGAGGCCTATGTTCAGCAGTGGACGGATGATGATAATGATGAAGATAATGAATAACAGATATCTATCTGCTTATTGGGTGGGCAGGGTTATTGATTAATCATAATTACGTTCGTATTATAATCAGATATTTTATCATCATTTCTCATGCATGTAGGAGAGCTTTTTTATCATTTAATTCATAAGCTTTGTTGACATAATAATCAATTTCGAAGATGTTCTCTAAGTTCATCCTAAAGATCGAATAAATATAGTAATGTACTGTGTTGTACTTAAAGAAAGATGTTACTAGTATGGTTTAACCTACAACCAGTTTACGCTTTCACTACCCTGCCTTCTATAAAATACTATAATAAAACGCAGGCAATTTAAATTATAATCAATTCGACGCTAACTATTAGTTTTGAACTTGAATACGGTAATCTTTCAGTAACCTTGAATCTATTTTATCGCCTCCTCGTGTATCCTTGTACTTCTAACGGTCATGGTCACAGAACGACGCATCAAACCACGTCCGCTCACCTCAGAAGCCGCTGCCCGAATGGCCTTCTGTTAGGTAGAGTGGGGAGGGGAATGTTTACCCGCCTTCCCTCCCCAATCGTACCAGCTGAGCAGCGGCACGCTATATTTAGGTTGCGCTGTAAATACTCGCTCCAAGTACGGATAACACCCACTGGGAGAGGAGGGCCTCCCTCTCTACAAAGCGGGTAAAAGTTGAAAGTTCACCAACGCCTCGCACACGAGTTCGCGCTTTAAACGTTTTCTTTATTTAAATTCTGTTGCAACTCTATTCGTGATATGCTCTTCGTTGAATTTACGATGATAAAAATGGTTTTTTCTCTCTTTGAAGTATATTGGCGTCTTATGATGGAACGTGAAAAGGTCAATTCTTTATTTCCCCTTTGTAGCTCAGATATTGAAAATGATTTTATGTTTAAAACCAATGTATTCTGAAATGTAATCTTATACGTGATATGTTTTATATTGATTATTTCATCGGTTTCAACTTCAAGTTTGAAAAGACTTCATGTATTATCATACTATATAATATTATACTGAAAAAGAAAAGATGGACTGGACAACATTTAATTAAAATCATTAACAGATACTACATACATATTTGAGCAAAAGACAACCTTCTAATAACAAAACATATCTGAGAGAACTTCGTTCAATAAAATATTGTAATATTCTGTATTTTCATAAGCAAATTGGAATCGTGTGAACTATGAAGACGGAGAATGTCGCGTATTATACCCGACGAAACATGTTTTTATAGTTGATGGTGGGATCGCGTGCGTGCGTGAATTAGAAATAACATATTTATATTCGCAAAAACTTTCGCAAAGGGAAAGTCGTGAACATGGCTATTTTAAGAATAGTTTCAGTATACTGTTTTATTTCTTCTGTGGAGCAGCTATGTTTGTAAGGGCAGGCAGTGAAATTAGAATATGATACGTCTCAGGATAGGCAACGCATGAATGAGTATCCCAGGCCAGTCCCAGGAGATGTCGTCGTTCATGTGCGATGCTGATGAGTTACATCATTAATAAACTACCACATATTGCAATGATATTTAAAAAACTAATCACGTCCAGCAACTGTTAGACAAAAGCCTTTATAAACGCTCAATCGGCTTACATACTTTATAAATTTATAAGTGTAGACCGATTGGGCGCTTATAAAGGTTTAATTTATAGTTGCTTAGTGAGGGGTCTTGGTTCGATCCTGACCAGGTACCCTGAAATGAGTTTTTCTAAAACTTCTCCATCCATCTAAACATGAGAACATCGCTTGCTCACCGGTGAAGAAAAACTTTGTGAGGAAATCTGCATGCTTTATGAGATTAAAAATCTTTGTATTGATCAACCCGCATTGGGCCAGCGAATCGGTGAACTATGGGCCAGCACCCTTGTCGCCTGATTTCGAGGAGGAGACCCGTGCCCAATATTGGGACATACAATGGTAAAAGGTTAGCGATGAAGCACTTATATCTCTCTATTGGATCCAAGTCTCCCGGTAAACATGGTAAAACATTGCTAAAATATCGGGACCTCAATAAAATTATAAACGCGGCAAGCACCCGAACGAGAATATATTTTTAAATAAATTTTGATTGACAATTTATTATTTCAGTTACATCGCAGAGAAGAAAAAGACGACACATTTTTATATACAAAAATAAAATATTTATTTTATCAAGACAATACATATAAAAGCCTACTCTGACACCTCCCCCTTTTCCGCTACAAACGGATTTATTGACACATTGCGTGGTTCACTTGCCCTCCGCTTGTACACATCAGAGGTCATTTTATCAGGCATTACTTCGGAATCGTCCAAATTCCTGTGCCATACCATTTCATCCGCTTCCTGATCATCGTGGTACCTTTCATGTTTCGGGTCGTGGAAGCTGACTATACTGAAAACTGGAGCGGTCCCACCGAAGGCTATCCGCTCGTTGTGGCTAGTGACAGCCAGGACGGATCCCGGCGTGGGATACGAGGAGGTGATGTATCTGTTGTGGAGGTTGATCACCTCCACACAGCTGGTTCCACTACCACCGATGATACCGTATTTTCCTTTGCGGTTGTACTGAAATGAAATATCAACATGAAGAATATTATTGTACCGATCCTTCTTCCTACTAATATTATAAACGCGAAAGTTTGTAAGACTATATGAATGTATATTTGTTACTCGTTCACGCAAAAACTACTGAATTGATTTTAATGAAACTTTACAATAACATAAGTTATACATCAGAATAGTATATAGGCTATAATTTATCCTACTCCCACGGGAATTTGATCTATGCAGGTGATACCGCGGGGGACTGCTAGTATTATTAAAATATGATAATGAAGGAAGGTATTATAAAATAACGACGTAGCATCCACCTTTTTTGATTAAAATTGATGAACAATCACACCAAATCAACCCAGTCCCGTAATAATCTCCTTAGAAAATTATGTAACAAGCTTCAATGTAATAAATTTCATTCAATATCTATTAATTTTATAAAGAGATAGTGTTTTTGAGTTACAATAATTTAGAAGGTAATTTCCAAAAGTGCACATCCGATTAAAACATATTTAACCTGTATAATGCTATGTTATCACTGACTAACATAGGCCATAAAAATAGTGACCATGGATTTCTCTGGGTCTGGATGATCTGGATACGGCTGTAAATCGAAGTTATTTAACGCAGGCGTAGCCGCGGGCAATGGCTAGCCATAAACACATATCTACTCATAAATTCTCTATGACCATATTCATTATTTAAAATATGTCTGTCCTTGATTTGAACCCACATATTTAGGCTCAAAATAACCTATTACATTATATGGCGGTTCATCAAATATAAAACTGTAACGCATTATTTAAAAGAAAAATATATTTACAATAATTTGTGAATATGACTATTTCGCTTATAAATCAATGTTTATATTTAAGCTATTGTTAAATTTATTTTGTATAAATTACATTTTGACGTGATAACGAATTCCGTCAGCGCGCACGAAAAAGCATCTCGTTCCGCTGTCAAACGATAGACAGGCTCAAGCGTTGACTTGGAAACCATTATTTATAACAAATGTTAATACGCGACAACGTGTTTTGTGTTTTTGTGTTTATTTCTACAATTTAATAAGATGTAATTTATTTCCACCATAATTTTCAGTCATAAGTAAATTTTTCATCAATGTTTCTTTATGACGTTATCACGTAAAACTATCGTCCGTAAATCGACTTTACAGACAACCAATATTTTTTATACTATTATAAGATTTAGGAGATTGCCATTGTATTAGTTAACTTCTTGTCTATTCCTACAAAGATTGCCCTTGTACACACCATACTTCTTCCCATTATGGATTATGCAAATGTGAGCTTTACTAATCTCACTGAAGATCAGTTGAATAAACTGGAGCACTGCATTAAAATTATTTTTGGACTGGTTAAATTCGACCATGTATCGCAATTCAGATCTAATATAAAATGGCTTCCTTTCCAGTCTCGTTTCAACTCCCTTGTTCTTCATTTCCTTTTTAACGTCTTGTTTCATCCTAAATATCCCGGCTACCTTAAGGAGAAGTTTTCTTTCTCTTCGGAAGGTGAAAACACCCGTACAGTAAGGAAATACCTTTTAAAAATACCGACACAAAAAAAGTAAATTCTTCAGCAACTCCTTTAATGTTTCAAGTGTGAGACTATGGAATTCGTTACCGGTTAATATAAGATAGTAGTATAAGGTGCTAGGTCCACCTTAGGCAACTGAGCCCCACCGCCACGACAAGGCTTGAACCATGGTGGGGGTACCCGGATTGATTATTTATAATAGCTGGGGTTTATTTTTATAACAAAACGTAATAAAATAAATGACAGTATTCTTCATTATCCGATACAAGTTGTTTACAACAAACAAAAAGAAGTTTAATCATGGGCGGTACATAAATGAACAGCACCTTGTACAACGAGCACACAATTATACGGACGGTTTACATCGTCCGAACATTTGGATTAATGGATGCAACCGCATTCACCACACCATCGTCATCATCATCATCATCATCATTATCATCATCATAATTATTATCATCATCACCGGTGGGAGGGAAGCGACCGGTGGGAGGGAAGCGCTGTGCCGCGCTTCCGGCTGCATGGGTACCACCATCTTGCTTGTTTCTCCCGTGAAACAGCTTTGCTGTGTTTCGGAGAGAAGGGCAAGACAGGCAGTGTAATTACTGGCACCGAGACTTAACATCTTATGTCTCAGGATAGGCAACACATAAATGAGTTGCCTGGGCTCGTTCCAGGTAAACTAGTTTATGTTCATGGGCGACGTCGACCACTTACCATCAGGTTGCACGTTTGCCAGTTTGCCTATCCAACTAACATAAAAAAAAACATTCATCATCAATAACGTACATGTTACTTTCGTATAAATAGATCTTACTAATATTATAGACGCGAAAGATTGTATGTATGTTTGTTACTCTTTCACGCGAAACTACTGAATAAATTTTGACAAACTTAACAATAATGTAGTTTATATATCAGAATAACACATGGGCTATTATTTATCTCCGTACTACCACAGGAATGACTACCGACACACATATACATCCGCACAACCAGATGTTATGGAAATGCGTTGCCCTACTTTTCCATATCCCCCAATGGGCCACCGGAAACTCACAAAGCGCACGAAACGCAACAGCATAGCTGTCACTTTACCCAGGTATTATGGAAACGAGAGGTCGTACCAGTCCAATTCCGCTACAAAGCAGCATGACACTACCTCTAAAAAAAGCTATTACATCTGTAACAAATCAGACCTGACGAAACTGGTCAGGTATTTTATGTCTCACATTACTGATTTATCCAGTTATATGCACCTGCAAGGATCTCGAATCTCTCTGGTCCTGTGCTGCCTGCATCTGACAGCTTCCACGTTCTCCAGACATTAGTACGAAAGAAACAACTGTAGTACCTTTTCAGATCTCCAATATCGGCAGGCATAAATATATTCCCCGTCGACATCTGGCCGCCGGTTCTGTACTCGGATGACGTTGAGTCTCTTCTTGGCCACCAGGTCCCACACCGTGAGGGCTTCCGTTGGCTGCCAGCTGCCAACTAAGCAATGGTCTCGCTGTGAAATATAATATAATTTTATCATCGTCATCATCATCATGGCTGATACTAACACTGGTCAATCCACAGCTGGACAGACGCACAGCTTTTTTTTCAAAAGGGCTTATTTTTTTGATTTGGTGGACTGAAATCGACGAATAGTCAATGAGCTAACGGTTTGAAATTCCGCAAGCACGTATCTGTGCACCGTGCACTGTGTGTGTGAGTGTGTGTGTTGTATCACAAAAAATTTCAATTTTCAAGAAAACTTTTTGTAATAACATAATGGGACTTTGAAAACAAGAAATGTTCTGTTAGTATAATAAAACATTTTTTTACGGATTTTATTGCCGTTCATTAAAATTTTGATATGAGCAACGTTTCGGATACCTATGACTCTAGAGCAACCATGGTCATGGGAGGTCCATAATGACATGGTTTCTCCGAAACACTCTTATCTCTGATGTTTACCAAAATTCGCGTAAACACTAGTATGCATTTCTTTTATTTAGTTATCCCTCTCTAGTGATAACTAAACAATAGAAACCTATTCAAGAGTAGATTCAATAGTAAACTAAGCCTTTTTTTTTCTTTAACGCCGGGAAATGCTCTGAGACATCCCGCGGGGGAGGATACCCCACGCGGGTATGTGGGACTCACTGCGCCCAAAGCTGGTAAGTGGACGCAGCTCGACCCACTAAAACCCGGCGAGTGCTACCAATGCCGCCTTTGGTGATGTGCCCCGGATCTGTTAAGGGCACCTCGAGACGGCTAGTCAGTCCCGCAAGGGACCGACGTCACCTCCACAGAGGGGTTGTCCCGCACGACAGAACCACCCCTCCCAACGTCGGGACAGTACGACAGTACGACAAAAGAGTAGGGGGCAAGGGGTGAGGATGGGAACCTCACCCCTTGTCCCCTACTCTTTTGTCCCCTCCTCTTATAAGAGGGGCAAAAAGAGCCCCTTCGGCGTCATGGCCTGAACCATGGTGGGGAGTAAAACTAAGCCTACATTTAGGATCAAAAGTATAATATTATCTATTTCCAAGTGTTTATTTGTTTCATGTAAGTTTAATAAAATTAAAATATCGTTGTGGGCAAAGAAGCAAGCAAAAGTTACCTCCAAACCAGAGTCTTTGAGGTAAACTAATAATTCTCGTCTAAGCTGTACAAGTGCAAATTAATGAAAAGTATTATAAATGATAAACCACAAAAGCCGTGAGCAAACTACAGAAGCGTCAAACTTGATAACGAGAGGGCCCGCGTACAGATGAACTACAAAGGTGAACTTTTTAATTAAAACTACCACAGACTTAGCTTTATAAATACACAGGACTACGTGTACCTAATATCATTGAAACTTATCAAATTATGTATATGTTAGGAAATACTCAAGGTCTTTGATGAAAAATGTTAATAATTTGAATATTAGATAAGAATATTGTAATCTCTATGAAAATATCTAAAAAACTTTCTTTGTACTAAAAATATCTTAACATCTCTGCTTTCGACTATATAGATGCTTATAATATTATTTTAGGTGTATATAATGAAACAAATTTTACGGATTTTATCGCGGTTTATTAAGATTTTTACATGATTGACATTTCGGATAATTCGGATTACAGCAACTACGATGTTGGTATGGGCTCGGCCTCTTGAGTGAGTGGTCCAGGTTCGAACCTAATCCCTATGATACCTTGAGATAGGTTTTTCTAAATTTCTACGTGCACCTGAACATGAGAACATCGCTTGCTCACCGGTGAAGGAAACATCGCGAGGAAACTTGCATGTCTGATGAGATTAAAAGTCTTTCGAGGAGTAGACCCGTGCCCAGCAGTGTGACATGTAAGGGTTGATATTATACAGCAACTATGGTCACGGGAGAATTGAGGTATCAGAAGTATTTACCGTTAAAAGGTTATTGGAAGCTAACCTATGATACTTCAATATTTTGGTTAGTCCTATCTACGCATAAAGTGCTAACTGAGTATTTAGTCTGAAACATTATTATGCTTGGATTTTAATTTAATTATTTTAAGAATGGGATCCCAAGCAGGTGGTAAGAGCCAGCCACCTACTCTATTGAAATTAGGATGATTTTTTAAATTTCAATAACCTCACAGATACTCCTTGGTTGGAATCGGTCTTCTTAAAATCAGTTTGCCCCTTTTCTGTTAAAAAAATGGAACAAACAAAACGAATAAAATAAGATACGTAAAACGAAATATTAAACAAATATCGAATAATATACAAAAATACCTGCTACGCGCAATAAATGTTACTAGCTAAATAAACGAATGAAAGTATTCGATGAGTCTAAAGACTTTTTTTATGTTATAAGGAGACAACCGAGTATGAGTATGAGTTATGGTGACTACCGACGCCCATAGACATCCGCACAAGCAAAAGTTATGAAGATGCGTTGCCCTCCTTTCCCCTAACCCCCCAATGGGCTACCGGAAACTCACAAACCGCACGAAACGCGACAGCATAGCTGTCACTTGACGCAGGTATGTGAGCGAGAGGTACCACACTGGTCGTGGCGGTCCAATTACGTTGCAAAGCAGCATGGCATTACTTCTAACCTTTTTCTTTTTTTTATATCGCAGAGAAATCCTTTATGGATGTAGCCACGATCATCGGGTAATTGAACCCTATGTGGGACTTATACCTGAGAGTGCCCTACCTTAAACTAAAACCACTGCGAGCGCCTTCAGTAGCCTTTTGAGGTTTCCGGATCTGCAGGCAACAGGATCACGTTGAGCGACAGTCTTAAGCCTCCTTTATACTCATATTATACAGATTAATCGTTTTCCATCCTCGCGAGAATCTGTTTTTTTATGTACGTATTACACATACATTAAACGCTTAAACGTCACATGACAGCTGCCTACGCACTTTCATAACAGTTATCATTTATCACTGACACTTTGTGAGTGCAGCTTTGTGTTTTGAATTATTCTTACAAAACTTCCATTAAACGCTTTATTTATAGGGCGAAATGAAATTGAGCTCGAGAAGTTTGTGATGTTAAACTACCCGTATCGATATCCATTAGTACATAATATTTCAATAAAGTATTTATTTTTGATACACTAGTCACTAGACAATCCCCAACAAGGTTCATGGTGGTGAGGCTCAGTAGCCTAAGGTGAACCCAGCGCCTTGGGCGAAGCAAATTGAACCGACGGGGCTGCTCTTTGTACCCCTTTTATAAGAAGAGGGGACAAAATAGCAGGGAGACAAGGGACTAGGATCGGAACCTCACCCCATTGTACTGTCCCGACGTTGGGAGGGGTGGTTCTGTGGTGCGGGACAATCTCTGTGAGGTGTTAAGACTCTGTGGAGATGGCGTCGGTCTCTTTAGGGACTGACTAGCCGTCGAGGTGCCCTGTTAGCTCAATAGATCCAGGGCACTTCACCAAAGACGACATTGGTGGCACTCACCGGGTTTTAGTGGGTAGAGCTGCGTCCACCTTACCACCTTTCGGGGGCAGCGAGTCCCACATACCCGCCTGGGGTGGCCCACTATCATTACCCGGCGTAAACGGAAAAAAAGTTACTAGATAGTCAAACTCCCATTAACCAGGTATTCTAAGCTTCATCATTATCAACCTGTTTCCGCCCACTTATGAACTTATACCTCTTTTGAGGTACGCTGAGCTAATAGAGTTTTTGATACCACTTTTGGGAAGACAGTCTGCACGTAAAGCTTATAGCATTATAAATGAGCTATAAAAAGTTCAACCCACAAAATTAAATTAAGTTCTCATATTGTTTTCTAATTTGAGTCATTATAATGAAATATTTTTTACGGATTTTATCGTGCTTTATTAAGATTTTTACAGGTCCGATGTTTCGGATACTTTACAGCAACCATGGTCACGGGAGGGCATGCACCTCCCGTACAGGTTCCTTCCGTGTTGATCTTAATGAACCGCGATATAAACCGTAAAACTTGTTTCATTATAATTAAATTAATTCTGTTTCGACCTCTTCCCCCCTTTACATTATGTAGAGTACTTAAGTAACATGCCTCTCACTCTTCCTAACAGATTTCTCATAGTTTTATTTTAGATTTTTTTTAAACATTTTCTCTTTCTATTTTAGAGTCGTCCAGTTTTATATCAGCACGACAGTAAAAGCAAGCTTCAACCCATTTATCCTGATAATACTATTGACTATACATATTACCTATGTGTTAGTAGTAATAGTAATGGATGGATGGATGTAATATGGGTATCTATTACCAAATAATAAAATATAATAGCACTAAAGTCAATTACTAACAAAAACTGTTTAAAGTATTTTTCTCATTCATGTATTCGTTTGGAATCAGCGGTACTCCTAACATCTTTACTCATAAGGATGAAACAATTTCTTACAGACTTTATCGCGGCTAAGATTTTTACTTTTCCAAATTTTTAGATACTTTACGGCAACCATGGACGCCGTTGTAGATAAATCTGTCCCGGGATCATAATATTACGAAAGTACGAAGTTTCAAGAATAACGGGAATGCAAAAATTTTGACCATTCAGCATAAATTCCTTTTTATCTAGGACAGAGGTCCTTATTATCATCCCATATTGTTATTTATTCAGGGACGTCGTTCACTAGTTGACGTTTTATAAATAAAATTATGTTTGGATAATCTTGTAATTGAAATGGGTAAATTGATCGTGGTAATACCATTCTGTTTTTTTTTCGTCAAACAGCTTTGTTATATTTCATATAGAAGGGCAGAAGGGGAAGGAAAGGGATAGAAGGCAATGTAATTACTAGGGATAGAAGGCACTGAGAGTTACCATCCTACGTTTCAGGAGAGGCAAAACATGAGTTGCCTAGGCTATAGAGGCCCCACCATAGTTCAAGCCTTGTCGTGGCGGTGGGGCTCGGTAGCCTAGGGTGAACCTAGCACCTTGCGCGAAGTCAAATGAACCGAGGAGGCTGCTCTTTGTACCCCTTCTTATAAGAAGAGGGGAGGAAAGAGTAAGGGGACAAGGGGCGATAATGGGAACCTCACCACATTGCACTTTCCCAACCTTGGGAGGGGTTGTTCTATGGTGTGGCGGTGTGGAGGTGGCGTTGGTTAAATAGGGGAACTGATTAGCCGTCGAAGTGCTCTGTTGCTCAACGGATCCGAAACACCTCAACAAAGGCGGCATTGGTGGTGCTCGTCGGGTTTTAGCTGCGTCCACTTACAATTTTTCGAGGACAGCGATTCCCACATTTCCCGGCGGAAAAAAGGCCAGGCCAGGAACGTGATTGTGTTCATGGGCGCTGCTGATCGATCACGTAACGCATCTGAATATGTTTGCTTATCACAGAAACTAACAGGTATGAGGTATTGTAAAAATACTCACATTCAAGTCGATACTGTCACTGCAGATGTTTACGCCTTCGAATGTCATTATACATCCAACTTTGCAGCGAGTGTCCCAGATCTGAAACAAATATGTTTGTCACAAGTTTAATATATTTTCTTGAAATAAGAATCACATGTTACATTCTAATTTCAGAACGATACGTAAATATACATATAAGTTATAAAATATTCAATACATTTAATTATTATTTCTTTAGCGATTAGACTATCTCCTGGTCGGTAGTACCTAATCAGTTATATTGTAAGAGGTTAATTCCGTAACCTTGGTATTCATTGTAAGAGTAGCAGTGGGCTTACTTGGCACGTGCATTAAATAGGATACGAACGTGATCGAGAACGAGAACGAAACGAGAGCGAGAAGGAGAAGGAGAACAAGTACGAGAACGAAAACGAGAAGGAAGAGAGGAGAGAAGAGTTTAGCGTTACTTTAACGTTATGCTTTCTCGTCTGTTTAAGAGGCAAGGCGAGGAGGCCATTTGTGTTTTCATATTATGTTTACTCCCACAAATTTTTAATTATAATAAAATATGTTTTATTAAGATTTTTTATGGTACATGCACAATAAATTAAAATATATTCAAATACAAGCCATGATCCTAATTTATACCGACGGGTTTGTTTCATTATTTTAATGAAACGAAAAATTAGTTATTCACATTTATACTAAAGTTGGGTTCTAATATCAAAGAACAAAAGTACACAGATGCAAATACATAAAAACCTTCAGATACAAAATACAAAGAGCATATTATATATTTACCTCAGGTACTAGGTATATTTTAATTAAAGTTTATAAATAATTATCATACTCATGTCATTTCATTACATTTGTTGTTCAAGATTGTTGATTATTTGTGGTTAGTCATCAACGTCCCCGTTGAAACGACTGTGTCGCACCCATCGAGCATATAACCGGATAGAATAATAATGTGAGCCATAGAATTCCGAAACTGGTCAGTGAATTCCGTGAAATCTGTATGTACGTTCCATCGGCCAATGATCCATCAATGGCCATCAGAGTACAGAACCGGCGCAACCTAAACAGCCCTATGTTGTCTATTCTTGGCAGAAGGTGTATTCAGGATATATTTGATATAGTATTCAGGACCTATATATAATAGTAGTACAGTTCCAGCGTATAAATTTAAGTTTCGTTAAAGATATCCGTCAAATATATCGGCAGCCATTAATAAAGGTATCCAGTGGTGGAAAAAAACGTTGATAATGATTATGATTACTGATTAATAATATATTTAATCTGCTTAAAACTTATTCAAAGTGAATAAGCCTATTGAACTTCTGTTCACCACAAATACCATTGTTAACAGACTTTAAAACAATCGTGTTACTGAAATGAAATTATATTTATTATGACAAAATAAAAATAGATATTTTGTGTACATAACCATCTAAATCTAGTTGATTCGTGAATAGTTTAATGATGCTAATGTTATTTAACATCAGCGTCTTCTGCTTTTATATAGCTTAGGGTCTGTCAAGAATTATCACAGTTAAAGGCTAAATTTTACATATCTTATTATCAGCAATAACTTGTTTACTTTTTTGTATCTTGATCTATCGACTTTAAAAACGAAATAAATGAATAAACACTTATATACCAATAATACTAGATGAAATGGAGCCTATTACAGTAGTTACGCATTTATTTATTTGGCGCATTTTTATAGCAAAGGGGGACACTCTGTTCATCATAAGGTAGAAAAGTATCACAGACATCCCTAGACATCCACTACACCAGTGAGTTTCAGGGCATTTGCCCCTTTCAAATATGACTATGCTTTTTACTTCTAAATCAAAAGATTTTTTTTTTATTAAAAATCAAATTTTTCGACGCTTATCCGATTTTTTTTCTCAATGTAAGATGGTAAGTCTCGTTGCCAACTACACTGACTGTCGTGTCCGTTATATAAAAAAAAAAAACAGAACTGCAAATAAACAGAATATGCTATCGACGCAAGTTTTAGCAGTTGAAGAATGGTATGCAATGCCAGTAATTTGTCTGTCCTGTCTTTAGACATAGCCAAAGACGAAAGACATAAGAAGAAGAAAATACTTAAGAAGGAAAATTAACAAATAAATCCACTAGGTTAAATGGAGAGAATTCAGTAGTTACGAGGTGTTTTTGGTCCCCTTTTTTATAGCAGAGGGGGAAGGACATTCGGTTCATCTGAAGGGAAGTTCTCATATTATACACCCTTAGACACGCTACACCAGAGGGTTTTCAGGTACATTGCCTGTCTTTCATAATATGAGTAAGCACTTTTCTAAAAGGTCATTAAATTATATAAGTATACTGCTCATGCATTAGTATTTTACCCTCAGCGTACTATCCCAAGCTCCGCTGGCGAACATGTACGGCTGCTTATCGTGGCAGCTCAAAGCGCACACTTGGCCAGCGTGCATACGCTGCAGCTTCTTCGGCGTGAACTGGAGACGCAACTTGTGTACTTTGTATGTTAGTACCGCCTGAAAGGACACATGTATTTAGCTGGCTTTTGTATAGGACTTTGGCCCGCGTGTACTTTACTAGGAATTACGTATAATAATAGAAAATGTTGTATCATATGAATTATTATCGAAAACATGTCTCCAAAGTTTTGTTCCGGGTGACATCTGCATAGGCGCAATTCTGGAACCCCATACACTGTCTATCTAAAAATAGATTTTGACGAAATATAATAATTCAGGATATAATAATATTTCAAGAGATTTTATCTCAATTATACATTAATGAAAGTCTAGGATAGGAATCTTTGTAAAATATCGCTATTCGCTGATAATAATAACTAAGTAAATTCACTCATAAGTTTTGGGCACCACTCATCACATATTCTCATATTATGAAAAACTAGAAATCTCTACTGACATTGTACATCTCTTACCTATCTATTTCCTCTATAACATCGACTATCTCCAAAATAAATGGTATCACACAATGTATTTAAAGTCCATCAAAATTCCTATGGGACTTCCAAAATCACGATACAATATAACATTTTCCTTGTCATAAAACCGATGAGAAGGAATGTATTCCCAACCGGACCGAGCGTAAAATTGATAATGGAATCCTTGGCCAGTGACCCACTTCCAAGGGTTAAGGGCTGGTACTAAAGCCAATCCGATATGGCCAATAAAGAGAGATTAAGAGTGGCAGCTTTATGAGAAATTCACTTTATTGGAATGGCATAACACAAGTATTTCATGTTAATTGTAAATCAGAATCAAAAATATTAAATCTATACTAATATTATAAAGCTGAAGAGTTTGTTTGTTTGTTTGAACGCGCTAATCTCAGGAACTACTGGTCCGATTTGAAAAATTCTTTCAGTGTTAGACAGCTTATTTATCGAGGAATGCTATAGGCTATAAAACATCACGCAGTGACTTATAGGAGTTGAGTAACGCGGGCGAAGCTGCAGGCAACAGCTAGTAATAAAATATTTTAAATTTCGTAGATCATAGTTGAAGAAAAAGGTTTTTTTTGTTAATATGGGACTAAAACATAGTATAATAGTACCTATATCAAATCGTATTAATCTACTGCTAAACATTGGACGTCCTATAACAAACGTCCTTGAATAATTTACTTTGTACTTATATGATTCTGATATAATCCTAAATTCTGAATATCAATTATTCTGAGGCGCATTATGTAGCGCTTTCTACGCACCCGTATTCGTCGCCAGCGTGTAACGTTCATAAAAAGAGGTTAAAATAATAAAGAGTTTATCAACGTTAAAACTTAAATAAGAACAAAACGAGAAGAGCGACTATTAAAAATATAGAATCCCATCTTCACTAATTCTCCCCCATCTATTATTTTTAAACTAAAATATGATCCTAAAACTACAGACGAAAATAGTCATTACCCTCACTAGGTACTTGAATTTGTTATTATTCAATTACCTTCCAGGTGCTTGTACTTTGACTCAGGGATACTAGATACACATCGTCTTATACATATTCAACATTGAAATGGTAATTTCAGGTAATAACAATAAATTCAGCTCCTGGTTCTTTTATTTTAGTACTAGTTTGCCTTGGGGTATACGCTAAATTGTTAGTAGATCTTTTGACGAGCAAATACAGGATAAACAGACTAATGATAACTTTAATAGTGGAGGGCTGATGATGGAGAAGATACTTGGGAATGGGATGTAGTGAGATAGTCAAAATAACATTTGTTAATGAATACAGAAATCACCGGTGGGAGGGAAGCGCTGTGCCGCGCTCCCGGCTGCATGGGTCTTCCGCCATCTTGCTTGTTTCTCCCGTGAAACAGCTTTGCTGTGTTTCGGAGAGAAGGGCAAGACAGGCAGTGTAATTACTGGCACCGAGACTAAACATCTTATGTCTCAGGATAGGCAACACATAAATGAGTTGCCTGGGCTCGTTCCAGGTAAACTAGTTTGTGTTCAAGGGCGACGTCGACCACTTACCATCAGGTGGTACGTTTTCCAGTTTGCCTATCCAACTAACATAAAAAAAACCTATAAACATTTAAATGAAACAACTTTTACGGATTTTATTGCGGCTATATGATTTTTACAAGCCGCCGATTTAAACCGCGATAATTTAATAATTCGTTAAATTTGTTTCATTATAAAGATCGGAATTCGCGTAAACATTAGAAAACAACACCTTTATACAATTATAATAAAAAATGTTTTTCATTTTCCCAAAACAATGAAATATTTTCTGGTGAAGTATCTAACTTTTCTGGGTTGCTTTTATCTTATGCACCAAAAACAACACAAATATTTGCCGTTTTTTTTCATGTCTAATCCCGAATAATAATAAGTCTTATCCATGCAGATAAATAAAATTGGAGTGTCTGTTTGTAATATTAAAACAACCTCTTTTTATTAAATGTATATCGATGTATACACGGTACCTATATATTTTGACGACCTCTGTGGCTCAGTGGTTAGCGCGTTGGCGCTCAAGCCGGAGGTTGCGGGTTCGAATCCTGCCAGGGAACAAAAATATTTTCTGTGTTCCTGGGTCATGGATGTGTATTAAATATGTGTATAATATAATAAAAATCTTAAATATATGTATAGTATAAAAGTATTAAATATATTTCCGCTGTCTGGTACCCGTAACACAAGTTCTTCTAGAACTTACCACGGGACCAGATTGACGTGGTGTGAAAGCGTCCATAGATAATATTATTATTATTACATATACTAAAAAAGCATTTTTTACTATTTTTTTCTGTCTGTCTGTCTGTTTGTTCCGGCTAATCTCTGAAACGGCGGGGTCGGTTTTTATGGGACTTTCACTAGCAGGTAGCCGATGTAAGGTATAACGCTATAAAAATAATCATCATCAATCCGTAGTACGGTATATAATATAAAGTACGGCTGTAAATCTAAGTAATGCAGACAAAGCTGCGGGCCTGTTGCCCGTTTTATATACATACTGATAACCAGAAGTATGTATGTAAGATATACAGTTATATAAATACTTATACAAAGAACCATTTTTTCTTTTATTAATAAGTTACATCATACTTTATAACTCTTTTACCACACTTATAAAGAAAAATACATATTTAACCTCTTGGGTCTCCATGTCGTAGACTTTTATGGAGGCGTCATCGTAGCCGGCTATAATTTTTGCCGACTCCTCGGATATTCCCAGGGACAGCGCCGGTGACCTGTCTGCCGGACAAACAATACTCAGCTGAAATACCGGGTCAAGTGTCCCGACTGTATAGACGGTATAACAATGTATTTGAATAAGTTATATTCTTAGTATTTCCAACCATTATTATATATTATTATGAACCTTATTGGTTCCACAGGGAAGGTGTTGGGAGTTTACTAAAATGGGATTGCTTTAGGGTCTAATTAAGAAAATAAGGGTGAGGAGTATTTTAAATAATCATACATATACTATATTATATTATCGACCCTTATAATGAAACAATTTTTACGGATTTTATCGCGGTTTATTAAGATTTTTACAAGCCCGACGTTTGTTTCATTATAATGAGTGAAATTCGCGCAAACATTAGAAAACAATATTATCAACCCTTATTCAAGGATGGCCTCAAAATCAGGCCAGACGGATAGTTCACCGATACGCTGGCACAGTGCGGTTTGGTGAACTTCACACACCTTCAAAGACTTTTAATCACATCGGTCATACATGTTGTTGATGTTTTCTTTCACCGGTGAGCAACCGATGGTCTCACGTTCAGGTGCACGTTGAAATTTAAAAAAACCCATTTGAAGGCATCACAGGGGTCAGGTTCGAATGGCCCTCTCACTCAAAGGCCGACTCACTAGTGACTAGACTATCGTCGCTCTCTATATATATGAGAAAATCATTTATCTGTCACCTGCTGAACATAGGCACCTATACGTCCTTCACCGCCAAGACGACGACACTACATACTTACAATTATATTTTTTATTGTTACCCAAATGTATTCCTTATTTACTTTTATTGTATTTTGTTATAGAGCGTGCAATTGAAATCATGAGCATCCTTTTAAATTTAGGCACTGCCCATGTAAATACTAATGTTACGAATACTAAAAATGAAATTAAAGCATGTTATTGAAAACGCTTATAATTAAATCCTGTCATAAAAAGTATCAAGTTCGGTTGGGCGCAGTTTGGTTTACAAAAATGCCGCCCGCGCCGTGTAGAACACGTAGACCTCGCGTCAGTTATGTACGTGACGGATACTTATCTATTAGAAATAAATAGCTTGTAAATAAATAAATAAATCCCTTGCTTGCATATTTTTTTTATAAATCAGCTTATTATTAGCCTTAATGCAAATAGTGTCATAAGTAGTGTCTGAATTTGAAAGGATGCCCATGATTTCAATTGCAACCTGTATATAGCGGCCGTAGTAAGAACTCATGGTGAAGATCTATACTAATATTATAAAGCTGAAGAGTTTGTTTGTTTGTTTGAACGCGCTAATCTCAGGAACTACTGGTCCGATTTGAAAAAATCTTTCAGTGTTAGACAGCTTATTTATCGAGGAATGCTATAGGCTATAAAACATCACGCTGTGACTTACAGGAGTTGAGTAACGCGGGCGAAGCTGCAAGCAACAGCTAGTTTAAAATATTTTCCTATTACGGTTTTTATTAAAGGATTGTACTCACAGTTATTAATTGTGACTATTTAATGGCCAAGAACTGATTAAACTATTTTAATATATAGTTAAAATGACAACCCCACCATGGTTCAGGCCTTGTCGTGGCGGTGGGGCTCAGTAACCTAGGGTGAGCGGTGCTCCTTGGGCGAAGCTAATTGGGCCTACGGAGCTCTTAGTACCCCTCTTATACGAAGAGGGGACAGAAGAGCAGGGGGGCAAGGGGTGAGGATGGGAACCTCACCCCATTGTACTGTCCCGACGTTGGGTGGGGTTGTTCTGTGGTGCGGGACAACCCCTCTGTGGAGGTGGTGTCGGTCCCTTACGGGACTGACTAGCCGTCGAGGTGCCCTGTTTGTTTTCTAGATCCGGGGCACCTCACCAAAGGCGACATTGGTGGCACTCGCCGGGTTTTATTGGGTAGAGCTGCGTCCATTTACCAGCTGCCGGGCGCAGCGAATCCCACACACCCGCGTGGGGAGACCCACTCCTCCGCGGGATGCCTCAGAGCATTTCCCGGCGTTAAAGAAAAAAAAAATAAACGCATTGGAACGCAACGCAACGCAATCTGTTGTTAGAATCGGTTCAATAGACGTTCAATATGATACGTTGTTGGTAGTTTGATATTTTAAATAAAAAAATATCAATTCGAAGCATGGTAGTATCGACTAATAATCATCAACGAATTTTAATTGCAGTCATAGAATAATGACGTTACGTCATTACTCTATTCAACCTGACCTGACCTCAACGCATACCTACAACATGACTGACAATGAAATGTAATGAAGCACAATTTAACCATAATGACAACGGGAATACAACCGAAATGGGATTTGTGTATAAATAAAAATTTGTAAACAAAAATTATAACGCCTTCAAAAAATAAAATAACAAAAGTACATAAAAAAATAATCGCGTTTCTTTAATTTTTGTGTAATATAATAAAATAATCATCTTGTACTTCTACTAATGTACAATTTTTGCGTTTAACACGTCATTATTGTTACTTTTGGAGTCGGTGTCAGCTAATTTAAATAGGTACAGCAACAAATACGTCAACGTCGTCCGTCACCCCGTTCGACTCTAGACCTTCATTAAATTGTAGTGTTTAAAAATGCATAATTAAAAACATATTAAGCGCACTAGTCGCTCCTACGATTTTCGAAAGTTCCCCTCGATTTCTCTGGGATGTCATCATCAAACCCTAGTTTCCTTATCATTGGACCATTTGACAAGTATACTCTTTCAAACAAAGAAAGAATTTTGAAAATCGGTCCACAATTGACGGAGGAATCGGTGTACATAGGTACATAAAAAAATACCGATCGAATTGATAACCTCCTCCTTTTTTTTGAAGTCGGTTAATAAACAATGTCTATTTATACCTTAACCTGTCTCGTTAATCTTGTTGTTGATATGAAACCGAATTAATTTTTTTGGAAAAATTCGTCCATTTTCTCTAAGAAGTTAAGAAGTCCATATCTAATATATTTAAAGCTCTCGCGATTACAATATAATGTTTTTCTAATGTTTAGTATTGCAAAAGCTTACTAAAAATAAAAATGTCTCTTACTTACTATGCCATAAAATTCCGAAACTATTTTTTCCGTACTCTAATGTAAGGAACATAAAGACACGAGGCAAATTTATTACAACTTGAAAGAGGCCAATAACTTACAATGACATAAGTTTAAGTGGCGAAGCTGAAACTTTTATGGTGAACTTAAAACTGTTCAAGTTTGAGTTGAATTAATGCCGAATGGTCCAGTCTCCAGTAGATTTAAAAATACTTCAAGAGGATAAGATATATAGTATAAAGCGTAGGTATAAAGTAATAATAAGAGGTAGTGCCATGCTGTATTGCAGCCGAATTGGGCTGGCACGACCGAGGTGCTACCTCTCGCTCCCATAATGCAGACGTAAAGTGACAGCTACGCTCCCATTTCGTGCGGTTTGCGAGTTGCCGGTGACCCAATGGGGGAGATAGGGAAAAGGAGGGTAACGAATCTGCATAATCTCTGGTTGTGCGGATGTCTATGGGCGTCTGTAGTCACCATAAGGCTCAGACTGCTTGTTTGCTTCCTATTGGCAAAAATAAAATCTTAACTTCTGTTAATACAATACAGATAAATAATATAATCGAGATTTTCAGATTTCCTTATACATTAGGTAAGTACTTATAAAAATTATGTGAGAGATAAAAGAGACAGCGTGCAATTTTGATACTAATATTATTCTACGATTAAAGAACCTCATTTTTAAGCTACTCACGGGTCACAAATGGTGTTGATGAAGAGGATATTCCTGGAGTCCCATAGAACTGAGTGTTGAGGCTTTCGAGGGCAGGATCAGCTCTGATACAATACTCGGGTGGATCATCAATGGAAACATCGAACTGTAAGTAATAAGTATGTATGTAATGTAAAAGTAATTATAGAACAGTTGTTTTTGCGTATTTTTATGTATGTGGAAAAAAGTTAAAAATCTCCAGATTTTTCTAAACCTAAAAAAAAGTTTCACTGGTGTAAAAAAGCGCTTGTTCTATGCGTTTGTATTAGTACCACCACCCCCACCATGGTCCAGGCCTTGACGTGGCGGTGGGGCTCAGTAGCCTAGGGTGAGCCCAGCATCTTGGGCGAAGCTAATTGAGCCGAGGGGGCTCTTTGTACCCCTCTTATAAGACGAGGGGACAAAAAAGCAGGGGGCAAGTGGCGAGAAAGGGAACCTCACCTCATTGTACTGTCCCGACGTTGGGAGAGGTTGTTCTGTGGTGCGGGACAACCACTCTGTAGAGATGGCGTACCGACGCCACGCCCTTCGGGGACTGACTTGCCGTCGATGTGCTCTGTTTCCTCATTAGATCCGGGGCAGCTCACCAAAGGCGGCATTGGTGGCACTCGCCGGTTTTAATGGGTAGAGCTGCGTCCACTCACCAGCTTTTGGGCGCAGCGAGTCCCACATACCCGCGTGGGAAGACCCACTCCCCCGCGGGATGCCTCAGAGCATTTCCCGGCGTTAAAAGAAAAAAAATAGTACCACCACCCTGCCCACCCACTAGGTACCTATATCATGTTATATGTCCAATGCTCAAGATAGACAATGCAAGGATGACTTCCTTCTTGTTTATTACCGAGCAACGTATACGGGACTCTCCACCAAGCGATTCGCGTTTGCCTGTTTAACTATTTAAAAAAATATACCTATTAAAATAAGTGAAATTTGTATAAATATAAAAAAGTCAGTTTGAATTTGGCCCTGCATCACTACACATAATCATCTTTTTCTTATAAACACCCTTTTTCCGTCCATTACTCAACGTAGGCCTCTCTTAGTGAGCAACAAGACGACTGACAACTACACGCATCCAACCAAGACTAAGTCAGGCTGCATAGAAATATTATTTAATTTCATACACACCACATCCACCGGTGGGAGGGAAGCGATGTGCCGAGCTCTCGGCTGCATGGGTACCACCATCTTGCTTGTTTCTCCCGTGAAACAGCTTTGCTGTGTTTCGGAGAGAAGTGCAAGACAGGCGATGTAATTACTGGCACCGAGACTTAACATCCCAAACTAGTTTATGTTCATGGGCGACATCGACCACTTACTATAAGGTTTGCCAGTAGAAGTATCCAACTAAGATAAAAAAATCCATATAAGTAGGTTCCTATATTATATCCATTTAAAATTAAATAAAACATCACGACTATCTACTGACACGATTTTTTCAGCAGCCATAAACTTTGTCTAACTGTCCTGGAAAATTCTAGAAAGTTCCAGTAATATTTAACCATCTTAGGAACTGCATGGTTTAAAGTGGCATAATATAATATAAGATTTTCTTAATGCACGTAGCACGGCGCACGAAATATTTAGAAGCAAATTATTAATTCAAATCGTGTTTGTGAAAGCGCAATTCCGCCGTTTACAGTGCTTTAGTGCCAGCTTATATTTTTAAAAGTTATTTGGAAACTAAATTTCTAATGAAAGTAAAGATGGCGGCAATAGTCCAAAATATTACATATACCTAGTTGAAGGTTATTAGAATAGGCGGTGCGATCTTTCATCTTCTTTGCTTGGTATTAACTGATTTGAGCGCACTAAGTGAAATAGATAATACGAGTTAGTATTAGTTTTGCGTTATTTTGAATAAGTAGATTCTATACAAAACGTTGCCCCATGAATATAAAAGAGTCCAGCTCAAGTTACATATTACAGCCATGACTTTCTTCAGGTTATCCAAGTCTCTGTGCCAACACCCCGAAACTGTTGTTTTGTCGAAAAAAATATTTTCATTTCCATTATTATTATTATTATTATTATGTATATGCACACATACATGTGGTATTTCAATCCGATAAACCGCTCCGTCGGTGCACGCAGCGTAACAAACGCTCTCTTCTGTGCGGCTGTAACGTAACGCGTAGACGGGTTTTGGCGGGAACTGGATGTTACGGAGAGTGCAAAGGACTGTACCGGTGCTGCCGTGACGCATCTGCCAACAAAAATACGACAAAAACTCCGGGATTCCAATTCCGATAAATTAGTCAAGGTGTATAAATCTATTAATTAATAAAACATTAACGTTATCTTATATTCGTAACACAAGTTTACTGGGTGTAAGTAAGTGATCGTTCATTTTCATGTACTTGTATTTGTAACGATCAAATTATTTCTTGGGTTCTACAAAACAAAAGTTGTAACACATATTATAAATGTATAATTAAAAACATGGTGCATTACTATGGTTTGCCTATTACAACTAAAAAATATATAGATATAATATTATGTTATGGCGTGGATTTTCGCAAGTTACGCGTAATTTTATTTTATCGAGCTAACGTCAAAGATAGAATAGAAGCATGCGCGTGTGCATCTCGTGTTTTACATAGAAAAAACACTTTACAGCGGCACTGAGTACACTCTGAGAACTTAACTCTAGTCAAACAATAATTGTGCTCAGTTATGCCTAAGTTTTAAGTATTGATTTTCGTGTTATCAGGTACCTGTATTAGCCCCGAGGAATGGCCGACAATAACATGAGATCCCACAGGAGAATATTCCAACGCAGTTATAGCACCCGATTCAGAGAAAAACCATCGCTTGTGCAACACAATATTTAGCGTCCCTTTTAAGAATTTTCTATTATTTTCTTTTACCCATGCATTATTCGGATATTTTTTTAATCCCTTCGAAAACATAGGGTACCATGTTTTCGGGCAGTGTTCACTTTCATATTGGCTTTCTACACTATTTGCATATCTGGAAATTATTTCATCGTGGTCGGCCATTTTACAAAGCCTACTAGATATCAGCTAAGTGTTTAATAGTATAGTAGGATACGCATATAAAACGACCTTCACCGAGATGTTTATTTGATGAAACGTATTTTACATTTAATTTAATATGTCAATAAATATATTGCATATGGGTTGCCTAACAAATTTTAGTCCAGGGTATGTTTAATTAATAATAATAATAAAAAAAAAAAACATTTCACCGGTATTATTAGATAAATTCTATACCAATCGAAAGTATGAAGCCCATATAATATGCAAACGTTAGGTTGCCTATTCTTTTCCGGTCCGGTATAGATTTACCTGTTTATACTTGGCTACCCGATAGTTGTGACCGGAAAAGAATAGACAACCTAACATATATTCTATGGGCTTCATACTTTCGATTGGTATAGAAATTATCTAATAATCAAACCGGTGAAATCAAGAAAGAAGAAAGTACCATGCTGCTTTGCAGCCGAATTGGGCAGGCACAACCGGGGTGGTACCTCTCGCTCACATAACACCGGCGTCAAGCTTTGCTGTCGCGTTTCGTGCGGTTTGTAAGTTTCCGGTGAGGGCAACGTCATCACAACTTTTTGTTATGTGAATGTCTATTGGCGTCGCTAGTCACTATAAGGCTCCGACTCGGTGCCTCCTTATGATATAAAAAGGTGGCTTTTCTGTACGTTCGCCTATCCAACTAACATAAAAAAAAGTTCATAAGCATTTACTTATGAAAAAAGGGTACCTACCTGGATTAAGCCTGTAGAATGTCCCACTATAATGAATTCGCCATTTGGAGAATAAACCATACTGCTAATGAAGCCACATTCCGACAAGTAATAAACTGAATCCAGACATTCGTTGGGTGTATCCTCTATGAACCTTTCATAATTCTCATTAATCCAAGTGTCTTTTTCGACATCAGATACATTTTTAGCAAAGGAAGTAAAAACGGAATTGGCGTTTTCTTCTTCGCGTGATAGTTGCAAATTTATTCGTTCCTCGTATTTTTTTAAGATTGTTCTCAAGTCGAATTCATTTTGCGATACCTTATGACTACCTGTAGCGATATTAAGACAGCTGAAAGGCATTCTTTTTGAAATTTATCCAAGGTAAATAGAATGATTGCTGTTTATCCAAGGTACATTTTGACTTGAAACCAAGACAAGAATATGACAGAAATATTTTGACATGATTCTATAGATTTTATGGAAGAAAATAATAATGTCGACTCAACAAGGAGATCTTTATAAAAATAAGGATTTTTTTGAAAAAGATCTACAAAAAACAATTCAATAATAAATTATCTATTAATTTCGCTTTATGTCGGCATTGCCAACATCCTACTTAATATTTCTTCTGTAAAACAGTATTGCTATACCTACTTCGGAGAGAAGAGCATGATAATTAGTATCATAGTATCATTACTGGCCCAGAGACTTACCTGCCATCTCACGTCTTAGAATAGGCAACATAATATGAATTATGAATGAGATCCCTTCTTTTTCCTTTTTCGCCGTAAAATCCTCTTAGGCATCCCGCGATGGAGTGGTGATTCCCTAGGCCCGCCTAGGGAGTCCCCTATGTGGTACTCGCAGAGCCAGAAAATGGTAAAGTTGACGCACCTGTACCCACTGATGAGGTGCCAAGAATCTGTTGAGCAACAGGGCACCTCAACGGCTAGTCAATCCCCCAAGGGACCGACGCCTAGTCCACAGAGGGGTTGTCTCGCTCCACAGAACAATCCCTCCCAACGTTGGGAGAGTGCAATAGGATGAGGCTCCCATCCTCGCCCCTTGTCCTTTCTTTTTTTATCCCCTGTTCTTATAAGAGGGATACAAAGAGCAGCTCCTTGGGTTCTATTGGCTTCGACCAAGAAGGTTTTTTTTTCGGAAGGGCTAGACTTTTCGGCCTGATGGCCTTTAAGCTCTATCGGTACGGTAAGTGAACAGATGGTTTACCTAAGAAATATTCGCAGGGGGCGCGGTTCATCGCGAGCGCTGCTTGGGAGAGCAGGATTTGGACTAGTCAAATCCGATACGGTCGACGAATCTTTTACGGTTGAATTTAACCTATCATCATGAGGGCCGGCCCCATCCCTCCCTCTGGATAAGGAGGCGGGTCATGCGCGGTGCCCAAGCAATCTAGCGGTAGCGTAGTGCTAGCGCTGTTTGCGCGGTCTGGGTTTGTGTCTACTCGTATCGGATTCGAACCTAAGCTTCCGCGATCGATCCGCATCGATGTGGTTTCCATGTGTAGGGGTCGGCGTCGCTTACGACCCCGAGCCCCAAGCAGTGTGCAGGTGTACCTAGCACCGTGTGTTGTACTTCTGTGTGTTATACAAATTTTTGTATAGGGCTAGCTTATGCCTGAGGGGCATTTTGCTGTTTTTGTTAATTAAGAAATATAAACGGCTCAAGACGAATTTGGCCTTTTTGGTGACTGTCTCTATGTTTCAACGACCTAGTAATGTATAATTATATTCCTACCTCTATGCTATGTTTAGACCACACATAGAGGTCTAAATGACATCGACCTGTCAAGGGTGAGCCCCAGGTATTTTACCTGATCTACTCTGGGTATTTCTATATTTTTTAACCTTATCGAGGAGGGATGTCGGAGGTATACAAGTCGTACAAGGTCGGAGACAGCACGTAGCCCTGTGGGACTCCGGCCCTCAGAGGTCTCCGAGAGGACAGAGTGCCCTCCTCTGTCATACGGTAAACTTACCTCGGGCAGCAGTGCTTTTCGCAGAAGGCGAATTGCTCATCTATGAAAAGATTCTTTTCGCTAATGACGGTTTTCAACCGTCTAAGCAGAATTCTTTTGTAGATTTTTCCTAACGAGCTCAGGCATATGGGACGATAGCTAGATGGTTCCGAGCGCGATTTTCCGGACTTCAGTATTCCTATGACCGTAGCTTCTTTCCATATATCGGGGAACCTACAACCCTTGAGGAATGCATGGGTACCAACATCTTGCTTGTTTCTCCCGTGAAACAGCTTTGCTGTGTTTCGGAGAGAAGGGCAAGACAGGTAGTGTAATTACTGGAACCGAGACTTAACATCTTATGTCTCTTAACTGACTTGACAAGGCTTGAACTTGATGGTGTGGATGAATGAGTTTTTTTTTTTGGTCCGCAGCGGAAATTTGCAGCCCCAACCATAGCTAGGACCGGGGTTGGTTTTAAACCTAGCCGTGTGTGGGGTTCGCACTTGGGCAGTGTCGTTACCCACTAAAACCACTGCAAGCGCCCTCCACCGCCTTTTTTGAGGGTCCCGGAACTTGCAGGCAACACAAGACCCTCGGCGACAGGCTGGTCCCGGCGAAAGGCCAGACTCCTCGAAAGGGGGCACTGCTCGGCCGTTCGTTTTCACGATACTTTTAGCAGTCCCCGACGACGTCGTGCCTATCTGGACCCAGGTTAACCCCAGCCTCGGCCCGACACGATCACAGGGGCGTTACTGGAGGCGCATTAAGTAGCGCCTCCTATGCACCCCTGTTCGTCGCCTGCGGTGGGAGGCCTCGTCGGCGGCTTCCTCTCTTACCCGCTCATCGGCCTCCTTCTGGGACATTACTGCTTCACAGAAGGAGACCATCGCCGTCCAGGACTCATCATTGCGGAGCATCGCGGTGATGATGCTCGGCAAAGACAAGTCCCCTCCGATAACTGACGTCAGATCGTGACATACAGTTACCTTTGGGCCGTCCGGCTCAGGTACTCACCGAAGCAGCCATGCCCTGTGTTAGACGGAAGGTGAGGGGTTTGCGTTTACGACGCATCCACCGCTCTAGGACCGGACGCAGGGCAACCGTTAGGCGTTTGCCATTCGGCTCCCACGCCAGGTCCTCTCCCCACCTCAGCATTAACGCCTCTTGCCCTAGTCGGCGGACCCTCAGGATCCCGTCCAGCGTCAGGCTCTCGCCGAGAGATCTCCTATCCGAGACATAGGAGTACACCTCAGCAAGAACTTCCGCCACAAGTTCCCAGGGGGGGTCGCCGGCTAGGGCAGTTGCTGCTGCCCACGATATCGTACGATATCCCCGAATCACTCTTAACGCAACTGGGCCCTACTGCGCGCGGTAAGGTGACCCGCCCAAATGGGAGCACCGTATGTCGCCATACTCCGGCAGACACCGGAGTATAGCTGCCTGCAGGCGGCGCTTGGTCCTTCGAGGTTCGGGAGGAGTCTGCCCAACGCTGGATGAATGAGTTGCCTACCCAGTCCCAAGTAAACATTTTTTTCGAATTAACCAAAACTGTGGTCTATTGGCATCTACATTTAATCGTAATTAAAGAGCAGATGGCTCGTCTAACTTATGTGTGAACATAAGTTAGACGAGCCATCTGCTCTGCCTGCCATTAAGGCGTGAGCCTTAAATACCTTTTTTTTTGGTTCACGCCTCACGGTCGAATCTTCAACCTTACCACTCAAATACTATGAGATGGCTTGTCTGTGTTTTGCCTATTCAAGTAACTATAAAAAGTTTAAAAGACAGAAATATTAAATTTTTAGTATAATATTTATAATAATATATAAAATTATATTAATCCCCAAAACCGTAGTCGAAAGAAATAGGAAATACTGTATTTTTATGCACGTTTATACTGAATCTTTAAGGTATGTATAGGTACACAAACTTCTACTTTTTTAAATATATTGTCAAACTCCATGTATGTTTTGTAATTTAAAATGTTTCTTAAGGTTTCATTGTTTATTATTATGCGTGTAAAGATACGTAAAAATGGCCGAAAGCAATATAAATCTCAGAAAGAAACAAAAATATAAAGTAGCAATATGTTAGACAAGAACAAAAAGTCATCAATAACGATTGCGAACGAGTTCTTCCGAACGTGATTGCTGACGCCATATTGTATTGTCAAGTTTTATGGTAAAGTGGCTTAAGCGAATTCTTATAGTGATACAAATATCGAAATAAATACTTTACAGTGAGTGCGCTTATCGTTTTTGTGAAACAGGTATTATGAATAAATCATTTATTTAACAATATATATAAACTAAACTATCTAATAAAACAAATTCCTGTGTAGCGGGCGTGGTATTTGGTGCACTCGAAATGGACGTATTTGTTTGTTTTGTTTCTAGTATTCAATATTAACCATTTAGACAAAACAGTAAGGACTTATTTTTACGATATTATAACTTTATTTTTATAATCTTTATCAAAATGATTGTAAATCAATAGTCACGGCTGCGTCGTGAATAGCTGATCATTTTATATTTTTTTTTATATTTTTTCTAGGCGCAGGGTGCATCGCTGCATCCGCTGAACCATGAGTTATCAGATACCATCTTCTCAGAGCCGCACAAGTAAGTCAATTTTAAACTAATATTAACATTTTAAACAATAATTAATAAGTATTACCACAGCATTAACAGATTACCATTCAAAGCTATCTGTGAGTCATACGATAGAAATTGCGTTAATAATTTATGATTTCTCATCGTATACACCTCCTAAATCTGACCTTTCTTTTTTATTCTTATAACTCAAATTTAATTCCATGGTCCTTAAATCACGTTTTTAATTTGTATAAAATAAATATTCCTTGAGATAATATTATGTACTGTGGTTAAAAATAAATATATTAACCGGATCCTTTTTACTTTGTATAATCTACAAACTTGCAACTCTAGTTACTCTGCTTTAATGCTCTTAGGTAGTACCTACTGCTAAGTAGACCATAGATATTTGAATGGTTTTTTCTATACATGAACAACAATAGCACACTTTTTTACCTGCCAGTACCTGCTAGCTTATTGTTATTCTCTTTATGAAAACAACTACAAGTACAGCATAATAACAAAAATATTTCTTTTACTCTTCAAGTAACAAGGGTAAGGTTATGTGGAACCCTAATAATTTTAAAGGTAAACTAATATATTTAATTAATAATTAAACATAATTTATGCAAATTATAGTTACACATTATTTTAGTTTTTACCATAGACATTAATTACACAATATGTAACCAAGCAACGGTTTATTTCACTAATTAAAATCACAATTGCTTGGTAAAAAATTAAGAAAAACACTACATTAATGAAAGAGTTTATAATCATCAGGTTTCGCTATGTGAATTGCAACTGTGAGCCTGCCCCATTAAGTCACATTGGTTTACGTTGTTATAACTAGGTACATATTATATGTTAAAAGATGACACTCCTTTAGGAGCAGCCATACTATGTTTGGTATTTTCAATTCAAGTAGTAAGATAACACAACCAATTTCATACCGTACCTACTTAGTGTATTTGTCCTATTTGCCTATTTTCATTATATTTGGCCAAATACAAAAATTTCATAATCAAGTTTTAGAAGGAGAAGATTATGGGGCAAAATTGACCTAGTAAAAAAACCTAATAATTGGTCTGGAATCTTAAAGTTGTCGCAAGATTTCTTTAAACCCATTTAAAAACAGCTAGTGCTTTGTATTGTAGTTGTTTTATTTAACGAAAGTGGTGGAGCCACATTTGTAGTTGTGATGCAGGGAGCCTATCAGCATACTGAACTGAGGGATCCAACTTCCAAGTGAAAGCTTTCACACACAAAGACAGAACATTTACAAACACAAGGATGGCTCACCTCCTTTCGTGAAATAAAACATCTATATTGTATTATATTTCCTATGCATTTAATATTTTTAATAATGTTACAATACATAACCCTTTGTCAATCTCAAAATTTTAAAACTTTTAACTCTATATTATATATATTTGAATATATTGTGTTGTATCTCTCATAATAGGTCTCTGATTGGTGTGCCTCTTAGCAAAAGCCTCCTGTAACAATTTCCATTGCCTCCTACCTTTTGCAACTCTTCTCCAGTTTAAGCCTACTGTCATTTTTTATTTATCCTCACATCTGTTGCGTGGTCTGCCTCTACCTTGTGTTCCATCTCTCAGATCAGTCAGTTATAATTTACTCTATCTTTCTTTAGAAAGATGTTTAAAGAGATTTCGAAAATTGGAACCCAATCCCAAGTTCATGATGTAGGGCAAATAGGAATAGGAATGCGAATATGTTTGAGTACTGTAATCGTATGTAATCATAAACATACATATTATATATACATATTATATATACATATTATATATATATATAAAGGTGAATATATAGACGACCTCTGTGGCTCAGTGGTAAGCGCGTTGGCGCTCAAGCCGGATGTTGCGGGTTTGAATCCCGCCAGGGAACAAAAATATTTTCTGTGTTCCTGGGTCATGGATGTGTATTAAATATATGTATTATATTTTAAAAATCTAAAATATATGTATAGTATAAAAGTATTAAATATATTTCCATTGTCTGGCAACCATAACACAAGTTCTTCGAGAACTTACCACGGGACCAAATTGACGTGGTGTGAAAGCGTCCATAGATATTATTATTATACTATTATATAGGTGAACACACACACACACACACATACCTACACACACTCACACACCTACACACACTCACACACCTACACACACTCTCACACACACTATACACGTACATAAATATTTAACATAAAATATTTAAGAATAAGTAACATATTTTAGAGTAAGTTAAGTTTAAGTTTTTGCTTCTATTTTATGAACTAGGTTATGTTTGTGGTGAATGCTGTGTGTACCTTTTATTAGCATACATATCAGATGCTGTACCTTGTTAATGTATTCTATATATGAATGATGTAATATGTAGTGCTGTAGGTGTACCTATTAAACAAAGAAATAAATAAATAAAGTTTTCATATTGCTTAACTACGATTTAACTACAACTAACACAGGTATTTTATACTTAAGAGGAGGGTCCAACGTTTTAACTAGATAATTGTAAAATCAGGCAATAAAGTGAATTTTGATTTTTTAGAACTCCGTAGCATGTGACCTGTCTAACTCCATTTTTTTGGTCTACCTTGGTAAGAATATCTGTCACACCTGTGCTAGTCCTTATGTATAGGTATGTTTCTTTGTCTGTCCGGTTTTTTATTCTAAGCATGCTTCCATGGCCCTTTTGAAGTACTTTAGCATATCCCTGTGATGGTTAGAAAGTGCCCAAGTTTCACATCCATAAGTAGGACATTTGAAGATACAAGTGTTAAATACTTTACACTTAACTCTTATACTAAGATCTGTAGCTTTAATTATCGCTCTTCTATTAATTTCTCTGGTGGTTAGAATGAAATAAATGATTAGACCCAGATATAATATGTACTTTTCTAACATATCTGAGAGGTTGGTTATGTGGTCGCTGTTTTGTGCGGAATTGAATATGTTAATAGTTTTGTTCATTGAAAGGACAACCTTCTCATTCTCCCTGTTAGTCGTAAGTCTTATTTGTCCCATTTTTTGCCGGCACAATTCGGCTACCAAGCAGCATGGCATACGAAATGGGCCGGCACGACCATGGTGTTGAGAAATAATATGCTGTCGCGTTTCGTGCGGTTTGTGATTTCCGCTCGCCCATTGGGGTATTGGGAAAAGGAGGGCAACGCATTTGCGTAACTTTTGGTTGTGCTGATGTCTTATGGGCGTCGGTGGTCACCATAGGGCTCCGACTGCTCGGTTGCCTCCTTGTGAGTCGTGACATAAATAAAATGTTTGCTGTTTTAGCTTCTCTTCAATTTTGCATCAAGTTTTGAAAACAATAATTCCATTTGTTTATTCATTTTTAATAATTCTTGTGACAACACTTTCTGTTTTCCACCTTGGTAACAAAATGTTGATATATTAATTATTGATGTTTTCCACTCTGGTGTATGTTTGCCTTTAAGTTCGTCGCTGTATTTTAACAATGTTACTAGGAAATAAATAATGAGAATAAAATCACAATTATAAGAACACAAGCAGCAACCTGCAGTTCCGCATGAAAAATATAGTCTATATTATGTTACTTGCTGATGATTAGCTTTCCATTGGTGAAAGAATTTAGTCTAAGTGTGAAATCGCATTCATCATCATCATTCATTCATCAGCCTTTATCTGACCACTGCTGAACATAGGCTTCCCTCAATGAACCCAAGACTTCTGATCCAAAAATACTTCACATTAAAATAGTAGTTACAATAGTTTTTGAATAAAAGGATTTTTCTCCATGATATTAGCATCATTATTTAACATGCATTACTCTCATCATTTTGTGTTTACACAATTCACTCTTAAAAAAAACATTTCTAATAATTGATTTTGAAACAATAACTTATACTTAACTAAATATTGTATTACACATATTTTTGACAGAACCAATCATATTATGTATAAGAAATAGGTACAGGATATAAATTGAATGTTTTTAAAAGGCAAACTTTCTTTTGATTCTTCTGCTATTTATATTCTTATATTATTTTTATTGTACTTATGTGTTATTAATTAATTCTTTTTTTAATAATTAATTAATTCATAATTTCTTTGTTTTTAGTGTCCCACAGCAATTATGGGGGCTCCGATGTGCCAATGGCTCCGAGCAAGGAGCAACAAACACTCATATGGCAACAGAATTCCTACTTGGTGGACTCTGGTATCAACTCAGGGGCCGCCACTCAGGTATTCATACTGCAATTACATAAATTTTAATCATAATAAAAAATAAAAAAATAAACTAATGAATTGAGCTTTTATACATTGGATTACAAGTAATATATTTTTTATTCATATATAAGATATTTCTTTGATCTCATCAATATACATAATATAGTGCATGACAAATCTAAAGGATGTCAGTACCTTGACTAGGTAATTGGTAATAGATAAATTTGGTAATTTTTTATGGGTGTTAAAAATTGTTATGGCACATCGAGTCATACTTACATCAAGTCTTTTAAACAGGATCTCATGTCACTTGTATGGTAAATTTATTATAATTATGGAGTTTCATATTATATCATAGAAATCAGCCGTCTTCTTGAAGGATATCATATTATAAAAAACAAAATATTATAAATGAATATCTTTTTTGCTTGTCCAGTTTTTATCTGTTTTGCATGATCAGAAAAAGTAATTGACAGCAATATATTTATGAACATATATTTTATTGCTTTTCATCAGATGGTTATTATATAACATTACACTTTCAGGTCCCGTCTCTTACGGGCAAGGAGGATGATGAAATGGAAGGTGATCAACTCATGTTTGATTTGGACCAGGGCTTTGCTCAAGGGTTCACTCAAGAACAAGTTGATGGTAACGTGTTTTCTTATACTTAATACATTTTTTTTCCAACTGAAGATACTAATGTATGGAGTTTTCCAGACATGAATCAACAGCTGTCTCAAACACGTTCACAACGTGTTCGTGCGGCCATGTTTCCTGAAACTTTGGAAGAAGGCATTGAGATTCCTTCGACTCAGCTTGATCCAGCTCAGCCAACAGCTGTACAGCGCTTGTCTGAGCCTTCGCAGATGTTGAAACATGCTGTTGTTAATCTAATCAACTATCAAGATGATGCTGACCTGGCTACCAGGTATTTTTTTTTATTTGAACAAATTTGATATTGAAATGTCTTCAAACATGGCACATTTATTTTATTATTTATTTATTTATTTCGGCACATGAACAACATAAACACAATACATTAGTTATTTTAATTTCTCAAACGATAGATAGTGCTTACATTTATTAAAGACATGCACAACATTATCTTCAGTTTAATACTAGAACAAATTTATGAAAGTGGTTACATTACAATGTTGCTAGCATAAAATTAGTACAGATTTCAATATACCTAGAAAATATTATAAGAGATTTACAATAAAATATTAAGAATTGTCAAAATATTGGAATAATCATTACAGAGCTTTTAAATGTATAATAAGTATGTATTTAAGTTATTTAAAAAATATAAATGTGAATGGAAATATGAATGTGATTTAAAACTTTAAATTATTTTAACAGGGCCATACCTGAGTTGATAAAACTGCTGAATGATGAGGATCAAGTGGTTGTTTCTCAAGCTGCAATGATGGTCCACCAATTGTCAAGGAAGGAAGCATCAAGACACGCCATCATGAACTCTCCTCAGATGGTTGCTGCTTTAGTGCGAGCCATCTCCAACAGCAATGACTTAGAAACCACCAAAGGGGCTGTAGGAACCCTGCATAATTTGTCTCATCACAGACAAGGTTTACTCGCTATTTTCAAGAGTGGTGGTATTCCTGCTTTGGTCAAGCTGCTCAGCTCACCAGTCGAATCAGTTCTCTTCTACGCTATAACCACCTTACATAACCTGCTTTTGCACCAAGATGGTTCCAAAATGGCTGTACGTCTTGCTGGAGGTCTTCAGAAGATGGTTGCCTTGCTGCAAAGAAATAATGTGAAGTTCTTAGCCATAGTGACTGACTGTCTACAGATTTTGGCATATGGAAACCAAGAATCGAAATTGATCATATTGGCTTCTCAAGGGCCGATTGAACTTGTGCGTATCATGCGATCATACGATTATGAGAAGCTTCTGTGGACTACGTCCAGAGTTTTAAAGGTGAGTTTCTCAATAACATAAATAAAGCATAATATAATATAGGTCACTAGACGTAAGTAGATAGATTGTAAGTATATGAAGGTAATAGGGATCAATAAGTCAGTTTCTTTTGCCCAGATCTGCTTATTCATAGGAACTATAGTACTGCTCAGCCTATTAATATTTGAAATATATAAGGATAAACAAGGCGATCATCAGCCATTTTGACATTTATTCATTTCTGCTGAATATTTGTTTCTGTATGACTTAATTTTAAATTTATTTTCCGACTAATTTTACAGGTGTTGTCAGTGTGCTCCAGTAACAAGCCAGCCATTGTTGAGGCCGGTGGTATGCAAGCCTTGGCCATGCATCTTGGAAATCCTAGTGGTCGCCTCGTCCAGAACTGTCTCTGGACATTAAGAAATCTGTCTGATGCTGCCACAAAGGTAAATATCATATGTAAAAAGAAACTTAGGGACCTTATTTAGATTGAGAGAACTTCGATGGAATGAAATACAGGAATGTGATAAGATTAATATTGTTGTTGGTGTGTGAAGTTGACATATTCCTTCGTAGTTTTCGTATACTAAGAAAAAAAAAGTGTTCTTTAGTCAATCAGTACAAAGTACATAGCTTTTACTAGGAAGTGTTATCACCGGCACCAAGTCCTGTAATCTCATGTCTCAGGATAGGCAATGCGTGAACGACTACTTATTAAAACTTGCTCGTGTTAATGTTGACCACTTACAACAGGTGGCTCACCTGCCTGGTTACCTATCCGACTTACAATAAAAAAAAGTTTCACTATATGCATTTTATTTGCTCTAATTTGATACTAAACAAAATTTTAAAATGAGAAACATATTCATTTCAAATATTATATTATTGCAGGTGGAGGGCCTGGAAGCTCTGCTCCAGAGCCTGGTGCAAGTGCTGGCCTCCACCGACGTGAACATAGTCACGTGCGCCGCCGGTATCTTGTCCAACTTAACATGCAACAACCAGCGCAACAAGGTGAGTTTTATAAAAAACAATTTCGTGCAAACTTTTATAACTATATTATACAGGTCTTTTGTGAGCATCCTATATCCCTATTTTGTACCCGTGGCTTTATGAAGACCTGCAAAAGCTATAAATAAGTATATAACATACAGAATATAGATACATACAGCAACTAGCTGTAGCCCACAGCTTCATAACTGGACTGAAGATGACATTTTATGGTATTTAATAGAAATTTCACATTATTGTCTTCATTTTTACAGCTAAAAATAAATTTAAACTCGAATGAAATGTGAAACCCTGGGATAATAGTCTGATCATCATTATAAGCGATCCTTGTACGTCCGACCGTTGGTCACGGGTCTCTCATTGAAATCAGACAAGGAGGTATCACCCATGCCAGTCAGTTACAGTGCATTGTGATAAATTAAGAAAAAAAAACTCTTTTTATATCATTTGGATATTTTCCATCGCTGCTAAGCAAGTGATTTTGTCATGTTCAGATGCACGGGGAAAAAAAACATTTTAGAAACACAAAGTCAATCAAGGAGTTCAAACTCTCTTTGAGACCGAGCCCATACCCACTAGACTAGTGGTTCCGAACCAGTGATCTGCTCTTTAAATGTCTTGGTTAATTTTATTTGGAAGCTTATACCTTTCTTTTACCTTATGGTACCTGTTAATCACATTAAAACCAAAGTGGTCCCTACTCCCTAGTCAAGAAAAGGTTGCGAACTACTTCACTAGACCAGCTGCTTATAGAATCTTATGCGATTTGTTGTTCACTTCCAGGTGACCGTGTGTCAAGCGGGCGGTGTGGACGCGCTGGTCCGCACCGTGGTGTCGGCGGGCGATCGTGAAGAGATCACTGAGCCGGCCGTGTGCGCGCTACGACACCTCACCTCCCGACACGTGGAGAGCGAGATGGCGCAGAACGCGGTGCGCCTGCACTTCGGCCTGCCGGTGAGTTGGCATAGATCTGGTATTCATCCATAGATTTGCGAAGTAAAAATGAGAGCTTTGGTCTCGTTTTAATGTTTTAATGAACGTGCAATAGTGTTTGCGATTATCTACTGCTATCCATAAAATAATATACTCAGACCTTTACATATATAGCATTTGTCACACTAAAAAGTATTTCAGAATAAGTAATTCCTTTCGGTTATAATAACTTTTAAATACTTAATAACATTATATAAATATGTGACAGAAATGCATAAGTATGAAATGTTAACCAACAGTTAATGTTAGGACAGGATATCTGTCCAGTCCGCTACTGTAGGTATAAAGTACATTGTATAATTGGTTGTTAAGAGGTAGTGCCATGCTGCTTAGCAGCCGAATTGGGCCGGCACGACCGGGGTGGTACCTCTCGCTCACATAACACTGGCGTCAAGTGACAGCTATGCTGTCGCGTTTCGTGCGGTTTGTGAGTTTCCGGTGCCCCATTGGGGGGGTTAGGGAAAAGGAGGGCAACGCATCTGCATAATCTTTGGTTGTGCGGATGTGTTTGGGCGTCGGTAGTCGCCAAACGGCTTCGACTGCTCATTGCCCTACTATGGCATTAAAAAAAAAAAAAAAAATGTACCTATACAGAGTTATATGTAAAAAAGCTGTAGAATGAACATTGTTGTTTAAGATGTTAGCTATCTTGTCCTGCGAGGTTGCTGGTGTTTTTCATATAACTATGTATAGGTATAAATATAAAATTTCACAAAAACTAAAAAACATTAATTTGTGCAGGTGATAGTGAAGCTGTTGTCTCCGCCGTCCCGCTGGCCGCTGGTAAAGGCGGTGGTGGGGCTGGTACGCAACCTGGCGCTGTGCCCCGCCAACCATGCGCCACTGCGCGAGCACGGATCCGTGCACCACCTCGTGCGCCTGTTGCTGCGCGCCTTCAACGACACGCAGCGGGTGAGTACAAGCTACGCCCACGTCACGCCACGCCACGCCCCACATACTTACTCCTCACATTAATACACTCAACACGTCGTCTGCTGCTGCGCGCCATCAATGACACGCAGCGGGTGAGTACCGTGTTACGTGGGGATGACTTTACTTGTGATGTGTGATATTATTAGTGGTATATAATTGTTTCCTCGCCATAATATAATTTGTATAGTCAGTATGGGCTCAGCCACAAAGTAAGAGATCTAGGTTAATCTTGACCAGTACACCAAAATATGAACCTATGCACCTGAAAATGAGAACATTGTTTACTCACCAGTGAGGGAAACTTGCTTGCAAGCAAGTGAGCACTGGTGAGGTGGCTTTGGTGTGTGAATTTCTCTACCCCACAAATTGGTGAAATGGCAAAGCTTGCTTGATTTCAAGGAGACCCGTAGAAACATACAAAAGGGTTGTTTTAGCATAATGTTCAACTTAACAGCAACGCTCGTCCGTCTCTGGCGGGGGCGGGGCCGGCGGTGCGTACGCGGACGGCGTGCGCATGGAAGAGATAGTGGAGGGAGCGGTGGGCGCGCTTCACATACTTGCCCGCGAGGGGCTCAACCGCACGCTCATACGGCAGCAAAACGTCATACCGATCTTCGTGCAACTGCTGTTCAACGAAATCGAGAATATACAGGTATAAATGTTTCTCTAGTGAATAGCGATACTTTGCCTGTTCAAAGATTACCTCATTATATTCAAAACAAACATTACCATGATAAGAGTATAGATGGACAAAGAATAATAATATGAAAATTTAATATTCATTTTCTGTATTTGTAAATTCTATGTAATTTGTTAAATTTGATGAAATGAATCTTTGAACACAATAATATACATCCACTTCAAACATCTACTTACTTTTAACCTTTGACTGGTGACATGGTTTTTGTGTAACGTAACTGGTGACAAGCGGTCTGAGAGGCCGCTGCTGTATACAGTCTATATCATAGAAACTATACATAGTAATTTACCAGTCTTTAAAAACAGTTGATTAACCTATTAAACGATCAAATAAAACTACCTATTAGACTCTAAATAAACTTTTAATGAATAACTTGCGATTACAATCTATGTAGGAACTAAAATAAAAAATCTAGAGATGAGATCAAGAATCACACACCTATCATCGGAGTTTTGTGGTTCAGGTGACAAATCAGAACCCAAAATACGCGGCTAAGTTGACGCGGGCGTGATATGCGTGGAATATGAGTATTATAAACTCTGTGCTGCATGTGTTTATGAATTGTCCTCGATGAATTGTGTTGGCACCATCAACTGGATATAAAACACGTAATTCTGTCCAATACTTGATAAAATATCACCTTCACGATCGACGGTTGCAGGTATATATTGAGCGTTTTTTTTTTTCTATCTCATCCATGTCTCATTTTTTTTAAGTTGTATAAAAGGCAATTATTTCAGGTTTGCCTGTATTTACATCATTACACTCACAACAATGCATTAAAACATGAGAGTCGTAATCACTTTGCTCCAGGATGAAGTTTTCATGAACATTTTTGGCTTCCGATCCTTTTGTATCTTCCTGTGCCAGATATGCTCAATTTGAGTATTTGACACTACATTACCAACTACCGACTCCCTATTTTTCTTTTTTGGAGGTGCACAATTACTAATTGTTAGTAATAACTGAGAAAATAAAAACATATAGTGAAATTACATTAAAAAGTTACTTAAGTGGTGACGTAAGGCCTGAGAGACCGCTGCCGAACTTTATGTCGATGTAACTTATCGATTTGGGACAAAACGACGAAACATTCCCTGTCTACGGCGTGGATGCAACAAAACTCGAAGCTACACGGACGTTGAAACAAAGAAATCGCGGGGAAGGGGGTGAAATGATGTTTAACTGTCGCCGCTCGGCCTGTGAGACCGCTTGTCACCAGTTAAGGGTTAAGAAATATTTTACGAATCCATAAATTCAAAGGAATGGAAAATCCAAACTGTGTGTGTTTGTTGAATTAGTCAATATCATTTGCTATTGATTGTAACAATTCTTTTTATGTTCTTTATATTAGCATCATTTCTAAGCTTACGAATTACGTTCTACTGGTTACAGCGTGTAGCTGCTGGAGTGCTCTGTGAATTGGCTGCTGACAAGGAAGGGGCTGAGATGATAGAAGCCGAAGGGGCTACAGCACCTCTCACAGAATTGTTGCATTCACGTAACGAAGGTAACTTAACACATATACACACACATAACAATACCACACTACATCTTGTTTGTAATTCCAATACAGTTGGTGTTTATTTTATTTCTGTACTGGCTGTATCACAGCTTTATCCATGTAAACTTAATTTATAACCATATTCGGACTGATGATGATAGTCTTTAAGACGTTTTTTACTCCATGACATTGAGTATATAACCTGAATGTAGCGGTAACGTTATGTGTTTTGTATGAAAACAAATTCTGACAAATTTGTGCTGCGACGCTGCGCCTGTCCTGCGCTCTGATTGGTCGATTGATAGCTGTTGATGGATGTTTAGCTGATACACTGCTGAATTTTTTTTTTTTGTATGAGTAGTTTCAAAGATTATTACTTTGTACATACAAACTTACAAATAGTACCTCTTTATAATATCAGTAGAGAATACTAATGAATACTAGCCAATATTACAGATAAATGATAATGGATACTTTAATTTTTATGAACATTTCCCGGTTCTTCTCAGTGGACTAGTTTTGGAACCGGTAGTTCGAGTCATTTGACGGTCAATAAGATTCTTTGATGACATGGAATATAAATCCTTTATTTATTATTTATTTATTATTATTAATTAACAGTATCTCTGCAGTTATGATTATTTTGTGCATACAACATTTCGCTTCTAAGAGTAAGTTCTTGTATTTGTAAAACTATGTGCATTTTTTGAGAGTTTGACACTAATGTGACCACAGTCACAAAGCAAAACCATTTGTTTTGTTGTGCAGAGACAACTTGTTGCAACCATAAAGACGTCTTTCAATCACAAATGCTCTTTAGAAATCTATGCTTTCTCAATGCTGCTAGTAAGAGGTAGTGCCATGCTGCTTTGCCGCCGAATTGGGCCGGCACGACCGTGGTGGTACCTCTCGCTCACATAACATCGGTGTCAAGTGACAGCTATGCTGTCGCGTTTCTTGCTGTTTGTGAGTTTTTGGTGGCCCATTGGGGATAGGGAAAAGGAGGGCAACGCATTAGCAAAACTTTTGTTTGTGTGGATGTTTATGGGAGTCAATAGTCATCATAAGGCTTTGACTGCTCGGTTGCCTCCTTGTAGCATAAAAAAAGTAAATAATTTATAAACATTTTATAGGGGTAGCAACATATGCAGCTGCTGTACTGTTCCGCATGTCCGAAGACAAACCTCATGACTACAAAAAGAGACTCTCTATGGAGTTGACCAACTCTCTATTCCGTGACGATCACCAGATGTGGCCCAACGATCTTGGAATGCAACCCGACTTACAGGTTAGTGATGATCACAATATTATATTCAATGATATTTTCAAACTAATTAAATATTTTTTTGTTGTAATAAGTGTTTAATATACCATTTCAGAGTTTCCATATTATAATGATTTTAAAACTAATTCTTCTTGTACAATGTATTAGTATAAGTATTTTTCTAAATCTTTAATGTTTTTTTCGTCTACAATATTCTGTAGTCTTATAGTTTTTTTATTCCTCCACTTATTCTTTTCTTTTAATTATTTTTGGATATTATTATTTTAACTTTTTTTTATAATTTATTTGTAATTGACACATTTTTTTAATGGATGAAATAAAAATCCTCTGTTTACCTTTTTCCTATGATTTGTTATTCTGAAATGTATATGTTATAAAATACTACCGCTTTATTAGGATATGCTCGGGCCCGAGCAAGGATATGAGGGATTGTATGGCACACGGCCGTCATTTCACCAGCAAGGTAAGAGCCCAGGCGATACACTAGCAGTTTTGTCTACTAACCCTGCAGTACGATATTAACCAGTAGAAGAAAATGTCACACTATAGTGCACGAATTTTATAGCAAATAGAAAATTTGGTTGACAAAAAAATAGCTGCTAAGAGTGGGTCTAGGTGAAAACGATTTAATACTGATAGTACGAGATCCGGCTACAAAATCTCTACGTTCATCGGGTTATTAATAAAATTCACATTTTTACATACATTTATGATTAGGAGAATACATTGATAACAGGGTGCCAGTCAACAAGTGGCCGCAAGTAATTTAAATTAAATTAATGTTAATTAATTTTCAAAACAAAATTTCGTTCATTCATTTTTTGAATAAAATATCATCCACATCATAGCAATGTATGTAAAGAATTCGAAAATCGATGGGTGCCGTTGCACACTCGGCCGCAACTACTTCGCAGCCAGGTGTAAGCAGGTAATATTTTGGTGTATTTATACGTTAATGGCGTATACGCATGTTTTTTATATAGAATTAAAGCAATTTTTTTTTAAATATGATGATATATCGCTGCCTGTGATCAAATGGCCGCAAATTAGGGTAACTAGCTGTTTAACACTCGAGGTATTCGAGATAAAGTGAAAGAGAGTTAGCGCGCAACGCCACTTGTTAAAAAAGGATGGCGTGTGCCAGCTGTGCGAGTATTTGAAGCCATTGCGCATGCGTCCATAGATAGGGTTCTCAGTCAGCGGCGCAAACAGTAGTAGAAACGACTACATTTACTCCAAAATTGTAATTAATATTCTGGCCACTTGTTGTCTGGCACCCTGTTATATATATGTATTCTCCTAATCATAAATGTATGTAAAAATGTGAATTTTATTAATAACCCGATGAACGTAGAGATTTTGCAGCCGGATCTTAGACTATGACAATTAAGTAATACCCTTTTTCCAATATGATAGCTTTTTTAATTCATTTTGTGGATTCTATTTGTCTTCAAAATCCTTGAGATTTCTCTGTGTGCTTTTTTATATTTCTGACGGTGGTTCATCTGATTTGGCTATAGCTTGAGCTAGCTATTATATGCCGTAGCACACTTTGGCAATAGACTGATAAAAAAATGCTGACAACAGATTGCTGGAAATTAATAACTTTTAAGCTTTTGAAACATAATACATTTTGCCTCACTAAGTTACAATTTACTATATTAGATAACATCCAACTATAGTAAATGCGGGACAATAAATTTATATTCATCATCATCATCATCATCAGCTCCTATCCATCCACTGCTGAACAAAACCCTCCATGAACGTCAAGACAACCGATCACTCGCTACAATTTAGATAATAATATTAAACTTAAATTTTCTGAAAATTTATTTTTCATTTAGGTTCTTTTGTTTCTAATTACTGCCTTGATTCTAACTAAAAATCCTAATTTGCTCGAATTAGTTACGCTTTCTAGTTTTATTGACATTTAAATATTTTAACAGCACACATACACACATAGCTTTAGTTATTCTATATACAAATGAGTTCCTATATACTTTTTATAAAATGGTATTTGAAAGTCCTTCGTACATAGAACCTTAGCCAGATATGCAGATAGTGTGATGTTTGTACGTAACAATTATTATTTCAAATAAACTTTATTCACAATGTCTAAGAGCACTTGTTATGTTAGTGTTTATATTGTATCTTTATAAATATGTTTCTCTCTTCTTTACATGCAGCTTAATCCGGGACCTATTTATCACTAAACTAAACAGGTGATGGGAATATTATGTATTTTTATTATTTATTTAATGACTAACATTATGTGTGATATTTTATTTATTTAATGCTTGTTTAACAGTTTATTAAATATCATATAAAGGGGTTAAGCAATTGCTATGATGATTTAAAAGTGCTGTGTTGTGGTTTTTATTTGGATTATTTTCATGGTTTTATGTTAGTGGGTTTTATTTTAATATGCATTACTATGTTTTAATCTCGCATATTTAATACAATTAAAACAACATGTATGAAAATTAAATTTTAATAAGTATCCTTGGAGATCAGGAAACCCATATGGTTTATGGAGGGATGGTGGGGTTTGTATACTTTTTGAGTAACATACTATCCAGTTACTGCTGTTATTATATGATAATATATCCAGTATCTCGGATTCATATTTCACGTAACTAACTAATGACATTTAATTAAAATTGATTGTAAGATGCATTGCTTACTTGAAAATAAAACCTAGCATGCCTATGACCGAATTATTTAGAAAAGACGCGAAGTCGAGCACATCGAAATATCTGTAATGGAAATCATCAGTTATAATACATATTTAAAGAACAAAATACAATAAATAATATTTACAAATTTGGCAAAACCTGGCCATTGTAAAAAATAAATTGTAAAATATTCTGAATTTTGACTTCATTTGCGTCCATACTTCTTATGTGAAATTATATCCTTTCACTTTGAAAAACTGTCTTTCGCTTTTAATATTTTGTATATTTAAATAGTGAACAGCTTTTCAACGCAAACCATACGCATGCCAAATTGAAATCCCTTTATATTGTTGCAATAAAAATTTGAAAACTTTTCAGGTTACGATCAGATACCGATAGATTCAATGCAGGGCCTCGAGATCGGTAGTGGCTTCGGTATGGACATGGATATCGGAGAGGCTGATGGTGCAGGGGCCTCCGCCGACCTGGCCTTCCCAGAGCCACCCCACGACAACAATAACGTAGCGGCCTGGTACGATACCGACCTGTGAGCGGCAACTCTATTTCATATACAGGCTGATCATTTTCTGTAATAATAATTTTGCCCGTTTATCACAAAACTTGAAAGTTGATAAGATTTTACTAATATGCATTGATTAACAGTTTTTCAGTTATATTGATGTGAGATTTTAGCGAATTTTGTGTTAGTTTGGTACTTTATACGTATTTTTTGGTTACAAAATTTCAGTGATTTGTTGATTGCAATAGAATGTGTAGACAATTAAAATATAAATTTCTTCGTGTTTTTTTACTATAAAAAGCAACGAAGAAAGTTAAAAGTTGTGCATCTACACACCAGGGTTGCTGGTACTAAAATATTAATAGGTTTTACTGTTAGGTATGTTGTTTAAGTGTTTTGTTTTTTATTAAGTTAATTTTACTTTTAACCGTAACAAGTTCAAAATTCACCAGATCTCAATTATTAAAATCATAAATCAAGATACATGAAACTATGTTATTGGATATCAGAATCATATTATATTATTTTTTAATTGGTGCTATAATTGTATTAACACAGCCGTATATTTGAAGGATAACAGGCTTTTAATACACCGAATTACATTTATAAAGGTTGTGCAAAAATATTCTGGCAAAGTTATACGTTGCCAACCCTGCATTGGCTATATCGATTTCTTGCGCGATTTTATGAAACGCGTGCAATCGGAATATAGGGTATTTAATTAAGGTATAGGCTTATATAGAAATGTTCTTAGTATGATTTATTACGTGCATTTACACATGAATGACATATTGCCCGCTTGATACGTTTTATTTAAATGATTCAAATAAGACTGCTTGTGTAAGGATTGTATTTAATGGTGACTGCCAATTTGTGAATCAAATGCAGAGTTTGGGGTGAATGTGACCTATTGAGATTTTTTTAGACGATATACCGAATCACGCATAGTAAATAAGTGTCCCCATAGATGTCACATAGATTTGTCAGTATGAAATAGTAGTACAATTGACTCCTGTATCTTTTAAAACCATGGACTGATCCTGCTCGCAATGGATAACACGTGAAGTTTCCATCAATTGAGAAATAATCATTTTATTAGAGCAAGTATCTTTCGCACAAATAACTAAGTTCAAGCTTATATAATATAATAATATCAACCCTTATATGTCCCACTGCTGGGCATGGGTCTCCTTGAAATCAGGCGAGGAGCGTTTTGGGCCATAGTTCACCGATGCGCTGGTCCTTGTGGCTTGTAAGTTCAAGCTTACATCATATAAATTATTATTTAAAAGGCAAAGAAATGCTGCCACTTATACACTGTTTTGTTTGTTATCTATTGCAAGCAGGAGTCAAGTTTAAAAGTGACCGTAGCAAATAAACCTTCGGGGTTGTTTATACTACTTCAGTTATAATAAGTGCCAAAATCCCTATAAAATCAAATACCACACTTAAGTTATAATAACGATGCCATATTTTTTTCAGTGCAAATTACTAAATTTGAAGTGTAAATACACCTTTTGACTGTCAAGACAAAAACTATGCATTAAAGGAAATATATCAATTGGAAATATGTAATCCTATATTTATTTTACAATGTTTCAAAACTACAATACATATCTCGAATAATTAAAATACGATGTAATGGGCGTGAAATGACCTTTTATAAAAACCATACTATGTATTTACTATCAGTTTTCAGGATGACAGTCAAAAGGTAAAGATTTTTTAGGAAATTAAATATATTTGTCAGCTTTAATATGAAGTTTCAGTATTAACAATGCTGAATGTAATCCTTAGTTACTCTTTGATATTTCAAGCTTACTGTCTATCTGAGATGTTGCATAAGTTGCATGCATTTACACATCAGTCGTAGTTTTGCAGCTCACACTACATGGTTTTAATTGTAGTAATTGAGAACCATCAATACTATGTCTCAATCGTAGCGCTGACAGCTATCACAACACATCGGTCGTAGTATTCACAGTTATCAATATTTAATACTACGTATCGGTCTAATATTACACGACAACATCAGTTGTAGCACTGCCAGTTGTCAATACTACATATCAGTCGTAGCACTGTCATGTAATAATGCTACAAGACACGTTATTTGTAATATTGATGGCTATCAATTCTACATGTCAATCGAAGCATTACCAGACGACACCAGTTGTAGCACTGATAGCTACAGCATTACTACGCGTCAGTGTAGCGTTTTATGTATCAATACTACACGTAGCATTCGTATTGTGACTATTCGGTCGTTGTTAACTTATTTATTATTCATCTTTTAACTGTTAGCACCATCTCAGTTGGACGGTACGCCTAGAACTGTTTAGGCAGCACTATAATGTATAACGTACACGTAGAGACTAGTGTAATGTAACCGTCTATATGTAAGATTTAGAACTAATTACGTAATTCCTTTTAGGATTCTTATATAATTTTTCTATTTGATATTTTAAGTACCTTTACCAATGTTTTTATACTAATTAACTGATGAAGACATTGCTGAAGAATGAGATTTTGTGTCCATTTATGTATGGATAAAATAAAGTTAATTAATTATTTATGTCTTTTATTTATGTTTTATACCTATAGATTTCATATGAAGTAAATATAGGTCATAGTCAAGATGGACTGATGATAAAAGGACGTGAGCGATGCTGGTGTGGTTTCATTAGTCCTTCGAGTTCATATAGGCTAAGATCCGGGATATAAAACGACCTTCATCGAGATGTTTGTTTGATGAAACGTATTTTATATTTAATTTAATATGTCAATAAATATATTGCATATGGGTTGCCGAACAAATTTTAGTCCAGGGTATGTTAATTAATAATATAATAATAATAATAAAAGAAATTAAACATTTCACCGGTTTGATTATTAGATAAATTCTATACGTATAATATTCTATAACGTTTGCATATTCTATGGGCTTCTTACTTTCGATTGGTATAGAATTTTTTTTTTAATTATTAATTAAACATACCCTGGACTAAAATTTGTTAGGTAACCCATATGCAATATATAAAATACGTTTCATCAAATAAACATCTCGGTGAAGGTCGTTTTATATCCGTATCCTATACTAATACCAGCTCGCTAAATCAGCATAGCAATTAGGAGCTAATATCTTCCATGCAAGTACCTAGTCCGACTCATTAACATCTATAAAACTAACGCCCGAATACTCAAACGAATCTCAAATTTAAGACGTACTTAAACTCGTGTTGTCCCTCTTTTTTTCTTTGAATCTGACACGTCGTAGCATGAGGTTAAGTACGTCTTAAATTTGAGATTCGTTTGAGTATTTGGGGGTAAATTTCCTGGTTGTTGGATATCGACTTGTAGACGCAGTTTCTTTTTTCTTTAACGCCGGGAAATGCTCTGAGGCATCCCGCGGGGGAGTGGGTCCCCCCACGCGGTTATGTGGGACTCGCTGCGCCCGAAAGCTGGTAAGTGGACGCAGCTCTACCCACTAAAACCCGGCGAGTGCAACCAATGACGCCTTTGGTGAGGTGCCTCGGATCTAATGAGCAAACAGGGCACCTCGACGGCTAGTCAGCCCCTCGGGGGACCGACGCTACCTCCACAGAGGGGTTGTCGCGCACTACAGAACAACCCCTCCCAACGTTGGGACAGTACAATGGGCTCAGGTTCCCATCCTCGCCCCTTGCCTTTTTGTCCCCTCTTATAAGCAGGGTACAAAGAGCCCCCTCGGCTCGATTAGCTTCGCCCAAGGTGCTGGGCTCACCTTAGGCTACTGAGCCACACCGCCACGTCAAGGCTTGAACCATGGTGGGGAGACGCAGAGTACGTAATGATACAGTGAAAAAAAATAATTATACAAATATTAAAGGATAATATTGAGACACTATATAATTAATAAGAAGAATAAATACAAATCAAGAAATACATAATAGGTATGAATGCATATATATATACTTTGGTATTCTTTTTGACATGGTGATGAACAGTTTTAAATTAGAGTCCATCACTTTTCTCAAGTCTACATTACACCGTGAGAAATAAGTGGAAATGAGCATGACTAATATGCTTTTTTGCTACCTAATATGTCACAGATGTAAAATACAGTAGCACTTTCTGCATAGATAGGACTAACCAAAATATTGATGTATCATAGGATAGTTTCTAGTTTCGAATAACTTTGTAATGATAGGACGTATCTCCCTCAACTCAGTCCTCCCGTGGCCATGGTTGCTGTAAATTATCCGAAACGTCGGGCTTGTAAAAATCTTAATAAACCGCGATAAAATTCGTATAAATTCTAATGAGTGAAATGCGCGTAAACATTAGTTGTCCTGTGCTAACAATCGAGTTCAGTAAGGACACTGCCACAGTAAGTAGTACCCTCTTTTTGTGTCACTTCCAGGTGACTGGCACTTGCAATACTATGCAGTAAATAAACTGACGGCCATGGCTTTTTTGTAAGGGGAAATTAATTAATAAATACAAAACATAACCAAAATTATACTCAAAACACGTAATACACAACTAAAATACATTATTGAATATTAATCGATACACGTAAGATCAACATAGACGAAGACGCAAGTCTTAGCCCGCAAATTGTTAGCGAAGCCAGGTGGGACCGCAGACCACACGACGCAACTTCCCCACCTTTGTCCCGACAGTTATTATGTACAATTAGGACTTAGACCGCGGCATTCGGTACTAATCTCGCACTAACTTCGGCGAAGGCGGAATATGCATAAAATAGTTGGGCCTTTTCTAATTGTTGCAATTCTGGAGCGGCAATTTCCTTGGATTAGGTTGTAATTTACATGAGTAATTGTGTTACGCTGTTTAATATAATATGTCATAAGTATTTTATTTGGCGTTCATTGACGGAGGCCTATGTTCGGCCCCACCATGGTTCAGGTCTTGACGTGGCGGTGGGGCTCAGTAGTCTAGGGTGAGCCCGGCACCTTGGCCAAAGTGAATTGAGCCGAGGGGGCTCTTTGTACCCATCTTATATGAAGGGGGCACAAAAAAACAGGACAAGGGGCGAGGATGGGAAGCTCACCCCATTGTACTGTCCCGACGTGGGGAGCGGTTATTCTGTGGTGCGGGAAAACCCCTCTGTGGAGGTTGCGTCGGTCCCTTGCGTAAACAGATCTTAACTTAGCTTAACAGATCCGGGGCACTTCACCAAAGGCGGCATTGGTAGCACTCGCCGGGTTTTAGTGGGTAGAGCTGCGTCCACCTTACCACCTTTCGGGCGCAGAACCAAACAATTTGTACAATGGGCGTAGAACCCACGATTCTTGCGTGTTGCATACTCAACACTTCTTTTGTTCATCAACTAATAAAAAATAGTTACGAATTTTATAATTTAAACTTCTTATTTTTTTTTCCGAAATCCTAACCTACCCCTAACGCTTGTTCCTACGAGCTTAAACTAGATTAATATGTGATTGTTCCATCTATTCTATAATCAATGAAAATAAATATTTAGTAAGATTTAGTTATCGTACACAAATAGCCTATCGTTCTACACAACGTATAATTCCCGAGGGGCTGCCAAATCACAGTCTCTACCCAATAATCAAGAACTTACTCATGTATGTTTGATACGAGTAAACGGTTTTCGGTCTTCCGTGGTAGCGTGCAATTAAACCTTTTGACCGTTCGAACCTATTTCGTTGACAAAAAGGTCATATTTGCTGTTGAACACTAATTATGGGGCTGAGCTGTTGATAATTTGTACGTTAATTACAGGGGAATATGAATGAATGTTTTAATATAGAACTTGATTGTACAGCAGTAAAACATACATTGAAGTGAAATTCTAATTTTGTAAACGAATTTCACATGAAAATTTACAAGTTTCGTAAATTATAATTTACTTAAGTTTGGAGTTCATAATTTAACCAAAACTAAGAAAGCCTAAAGTCTAAAACTACATAAATATACATGTCGTAGGTATCTTCAGGTACTTGTACTTTTTAAGACGTACGCGGTGTGCTTGCTTACCGTGCTGTACCGATAAAGACGCACTTAAAGAATAATTTATAATAATAACATTATACATAATTTCGGACGATGTTTGTCTCTAAGTAAATGCGTTACTGGGATCATGGTCCCGGATCAAACAGAGTAACACACAAGAAGTCTATTATATATATTTGACGAAAATTCATTTTCTTTCTCGCAAAATTATTGTTGGGAGAGATAGAGTAAAAAAATATAGGTATCGAGAACAATGGATAAAAATAAATTGAAGTGTAAATCATGCTCATATATTTAATTTTCAACATATTTGCCGTACTCTGCCTCTTAATGAACGCTCTATTACAATCACAAATCACGGAGGCTCATTATGAAAACCACAAAAAGGTAGATAGAAAAGATTGAAGTACATAGAAATTTTCTGCTAATTAATGACGCTTCTAATTTATAACCAGTAACAGCAGACACCAAAAATACATCCTTACTAAAAATAGCACTAAAGCTCTTATTATGCAAATTAACATTAAAAGAAGAGTTTATGGACGGTTATGGCTTTATTGGTTGCATCTCCCCTGCAGTTTTACGACTTTTTAATAAACCTTGTTGGGGGTAGATAGCGAAATTTTTACGTCCGCCGATCTGTCCGGCTTTGTAGCCTAAGATAATGTATTATAGGAGCTGAAGTAATAAAACATTTATGTACATTGTTATAAAAATTTTATATGCAAAATTGAAGAGGTATAAGCTAAAGTCGGATATTGGGGGATACAATACTAATTGGTTATTGGGCTGGAGATATATCTGATGCCATAGCTTATTGAATTAGATATAGGTACCTTAAGGTGAACGAAAACAGGCTTTTTTATGTTGGATAGGAAAACTGGCAGACGTGTCACTGATGGTTAGTGGTCGACGTCGCCCATGAACATAACTTAGTTTACCTGAAACTAGCCCAGACATCTCATTTATCGGTGGATGCGCCGTAAGCGCAAACCCCTCACCTTCCGTCTGACACAGGTGCTCACCGGGCATGGTTGCTTTGGTGAGTACCTGTGCCGGATGGCCCGCAGGGAGCCGTTGACAGTGTGTCACGATTGTGGCGCGGCGGTGGACTCGGCCCAGCACACACTCGAGGTGTGCCCGAGATGGGCGGCGCTGCGTCACAGTCTGACATCAGTCATCGGAGGGGACTTGTCTCTGCCGAGCGTCATCACTGCGATGCTCGGTGACGACGAGTCCTGGACGGCGATGGTCTCCTTCTGCGAGGCAGTAATGTCCCAGAAGGAGGCTAACGAGCGGGTGAGAGAGGATGTCGCCGACGAGGCCTCCTCCAGTAGGCGACAAACGGGGGTGCGTAGGAGGCGCTATTTGATGCTCCTCCAGTAACGCCTCTGCGTTCGTGTCGGGCCCAGGATGGGAACCTGGGTCTGTATGGCACGACGTCGTGGGGACTGCTTAGTAGCGGCCGGGCAGTCCCCCCCTACGAGGAGTAGTCTGGCCTTCGCCGGGGCCAGCCTGTCGCTGAGGTGATCCTGTCCGTTGCCTGCATATCCGGGACCCTCAAAAAGCGGCTGAAGGTGCTCGCAGTGGTTTTAGTTAGGGTGGGCACTCCCAGGTGCGAGTCCCACATTGGGTCAGGATCTACCCGAAGGTCCTGGCTGCATCCATAAGGATTTCTCTGCGAAAAAAAGGCATCTCATTTATGTGTTACCTATCCTGAGACATATTTAGGTCTTGCTGCCAAACACAGCAAAGCTGTTTCACGGGTGAAACAAGCAAGATGTGTGCCACTGTATCCATGCAGCCAGGAGCGCGGCACAGCGCATCCCTCCCACTGGTTTATGTCGAATTTTGATATTCCTTATTTATTTAGAGTACCTACTATCGGCAAACTGAAAGACGAGTCATATAATTGTATGCGATCAACGTGGTTCCTCTATCCTCAGTTGGAGTCTACTCTCGCTGCCAGTGATTACACTGGTTGTCTTGCTCTACCCAAAACACATCAAAGTTGACGGAAGAAATATGCAGGGTGGTGGAACCTACCCGTGCAGATATGTATAATAAAATACGTCAGCAATTTGTATGTAACACAAGTACGTACGAGATTACAACTGAATTAATCGTATGATTGCTAGAAAAATAATTGAATCCATTAAACAATTCCTCAATTTTCTGTTTACTAGTAGTTCCATGTTACGTTCTGACAGGCGCTGGGGTGACCGGGCTGGTGGTGACAGGCCACAATTACGACTGTGTCCGTCGGTCCGTCGGTCCTGCGTGAGCGGTTTATTAAATTCCTTACGCGCAAAAGATTGAACAAACTTCGGTAATTTGCGCCTTCGCATTTCGGCCGCGTCGCACCAGCATTTCTAAATAATTATAAAAATTACAAGAAAAGTGTGAGTCAGTCTCAGGCGCTGAGAGCTGTGAGACTTGGGATGGAATTTTTTTAAAACATTCTCGTGAACAAGACATTCGTAGATAATGTCGAAATATCGAGATCCGCGAAATAAAAATGAAAAACGTGGTAAATATCCCGTTTTAAATAATTTTGGGATGGAAAGTTTTCTATAGATTTTCGTTTGAGAGACAGACAGACAAACGGACAACAGAGTGATCCTAGGGTTCTGTTTTGTCATTTTGAGGAGCGGCGCATGCATATACAAAGGAACTTTCGTAATTACCTAAATGCGGATTTAGGATTGTAATGATGAAAGAAAAACCTCTCTGATTGATTCATAGAGCTGATTTTCTGTTTATTAGATAATAATTATTATAACAAAAGAGCGTATGACCTTAAAAATGGTTGAACCGATTTTGATAAAACAAACCTCCGCTAGATAATATCCTGTCCTGCATATCGGCTCACCAGCAGTTTGGGCGCTAGACGCTTTTTTTATTTAACGCCGGGAAATGCCCGCCTGGGGCGCCCAAAAGGTGGTAAGTGGATGCAGCTCTACCCACTAAACCCGGCGAGTGCTACCAATGCCGCCTTTGGTGAGGTGCCCCGGATCTAATGAGCAAACAGGGCACTTCGACGGCTATTCAGGCCCTCAGGGAACCGACGCCACCTACACAGAGAGGTTGTCCCGCACAACAGAACAACCAACCCAGTCCCAACGTCGGGACAGTAGAATGGGGTGAGGTTCCCGTCCTCGCCCCTTGCCCCCTGCTCTTTTGTTCCCTCTTCTTATAAGAGGGGTACAAACAGCCCCCTCGGCTCAATTAGCTTCGCCCAAGGTGCTGCGCACACCTTAGGCTACTGAGCCCCACCGCCACGTCAAGGCCTGAACCATGGTGGGGAGGGGCGCTAGACGCTACCGTGCCACAGCCAAACACACTTAGCGGTCAAACATATACCTACTATCTCTTTGCATCGGGGTTAAAAAAATTAAACGCATTAAATTGTAATTAAAACTCAAGATCATAAAAATTTACCCAAAAAACGTATACGTGATCTCATCTAATTAAATACCAAAATAAAACCACGAATCTTAAAAAGCCCAGGGCTCGATGTTTTCTCATTCGCAGCCAGATACTTAAAATTATCCACTCTCTTGAACAATAACTGCACACCACTCAATTCAAATTAGGCCCAGTGTAATAAAGGAAAATGAGATTTTTTTACGAACAGAGAAGTGTTGTTTTTATTGTACTGAAAAATCCCATTCGCCCTCCGCACTGATTAGGTAGTTCATTTATCCAGCGGATTTATTATAGACCCGTTTATTTCCTCTTTCATAACTTCTCTCACAAATCATAAAGTTGTTTGGCAATCGATAAAAACCAAATATCGTACCAGAGTTTCTTATTTAGCTATTTATTTTGTCTGTCTTCTTTTTACATAGTCTTTAAGTTATCTATACTAATCATATAATATTCCTACCTTTTTAAAGGTAATGTTTGTGACTTTGGATATAAAAATTAATCTTCGAAACTACTCATGCAACTAAAAAAAAAGTGCGTGCGTACAAAGTAGATACTTAATATGTCAGAAGTGAAACTTATTTGGCAAACTAATTTTTAAATCTAGTTTATATTTATACTAATCTAAAGCTTTCAATTTCAGATTATTTTAATCGGTCTTAATAACTCTCACCTCTTCTTGGACAAAAACGTTGCACATTTTCGTGTCGTTTCATCCGTAAAATTTTTACCCTAATGCGCTTACCTTTTTAAAGGTAATGTTTGTGACTTTGGATATAAAAATTAATCTTCGAAACTACTCATGCAACTAAAAAAAAGTGCGTGCGTACAAAGTAGATACTTAATATGTCAGAAGTGAAACTTATTTGGCAAACTAATTTTTAAATCTAGTTTATATTTATACTAATCTAAAGCTTTCAATTTCAGATTATTTTAATCGGTCTTAATAACTCTCACCTCTTCTTGGACAAAAACGTTGCACATTTTCGTGTCGTTTCATCCGTAAATTTTTTACCCTAATGCGCGCAAAGACGTTTCACTTCAAAAGTCATCATCATCATCATCAGCCGCTATTCGTCCACTGCTGAACATAGGTCTCCCTCAATGAACGCCAAGACGGCCCATACCTTGTCACTCAATCCAACACGGACCGGCCACCGCACGGATATCGTCTTCTAATCCATTATAAATCATTAACGATACCAACCTAGTCTAAAACCCGGCATGTTCTCCTCGTCTTGCTGATCCGGTGCGGGGACAATAGTCGTCTGCACCGGCAACGGTGTGCCTGGAGGCACTATCCTCTGGAGGCAGGGGGTGACGTCCCCTCCACTTAAGGCACCATGAACCCATAATGGCCCTATAGCCCGGAGCTTAGGCGCGCGCGTTAGATCTCCTGATCGCGCTCCCTATTTCGCTCCGCCTCGTTCTTCTGCAACATCACTACCTCGCAGAAGGAGAGGACCGCCTGCCATGCACTCTCACTGACCGTCTTCGCTCGGATGACCGCAGGGAGCGACAGGTCCGTGCCAACCTCAGCGTCGAGGGGCGCCCTTGTCTCCGCTCAAGCTGGGCACTCCGCCAGGGTGTGGTCTGTGTCTTCGCTGCTGTCATAGTGATGACACCCTGGTAAGTCCTCCGCCCCACACCAACAAGTCTGAGTTATCTTAGATATAAGAGATAAGTTTATACTGCGTTGAGCTGACATGGATAGGATTATGCAATGAAAATAGTTGAAAGCTTTTTTTTCGGAAGGGCTAGACTTTTCAGCCTGATGGCCAGTCTCGGAAGCTCAAGTAAGTGAGCAGATGGCTCACTTAAATGCTTTTATTATCCATGCGGTATTTGAAAACATTATAAACGTAGCTGAATTGTGCGGCTTTTGTCTATAGCTTCTTGTTGAGTTTTAGATTGTTTTTAGTGATGGTGGTTTCACATTTAGCCAATGTTAAGCTTACTTGTCCTAATACTTTGAAAACACATGTTTATAACGCATTTTAATAATAATGACAATTGTTTATCATAGTTGTTTTATAATATGATATGACTTATTTAACTTAAAAAATAGAACTTTAGAATAATATTCGAACTTAGGATAACCCGGGAGAACTCAGAACCTGTTCCTTAATGGGATTCTTAAATCAAACCACCGTTGTTAAGTTAAAATGAATATTATTTCCGAACCAATACAACTTACTTAAGCCTCGTGTAAATGAACAATGGCAAATACGAATAATGTGTCCGAAGATTAGATAAACTGAGAACGCGAGACAGCTATAAATCTCTCAGCACCAATTACAAGAATATGATTGCCAAATATCCACGAGAATCGAACGGGCACCGGGCAACGAGACAATGGGTCTTCGGGGAAATCCGCGACAATTGGGGTGCCACTGGGGCTAAGTTCGGGAATAGGGTTTTATTGTCTATTTTAAATAATGTTATATTACATACGGATAGTTTTTCTAATACAGATTTGACGCCCGGCGGATCGAGTGGACAGGCTACCGGTCACTTTACGCAGCGGTCGCAGGTTCGATTCTCACCAAGTGCAGATAATTATTTGTATGATGAATATAGATGTCTGCACCGGGTCATGGACATGTATGTATTTATATAAATTTTCTAAATTTATCTCCGTTCCTAGTAGTAGCATGGGGTTCCTCTTTTGGAGGGTGTTGGGCCATAGTTCACCGATGCGCTGGCCCAATGCGGGTTAATGAACTTTACACGCCTTAATCTCATCAGGCATGCAGGTTTTCCTTCACCGGTGAGCACGCGATGGTCTGCAACCCGTTTCAAAGCATTACAGGTGTCAGGATTGCTCCTCGACCTCTCACTGAAGACGCCGAGCCCATATACTAGACCATTGTCGCTCAAGAGTTTGAATAAAGAAATACTAAAGAATTGTTTTTTTGTAAACATAAAAACATCTGTGTGAAAAATAGAAATGTGAAACATCTATGTCAGTATTAGAATCATAGAATTCATCCTCTTTAATATTATGAATCTGAATGTGAATTTGTTCGTTCGTTGAAACGGCAAAACGTTTAAACTGTTTTGGCTGAAAGTTGAAATGATGATAGCTTATACTTTTATAACAAAGGTTGATTTTATCCCGAAAAACTCAAAGTCCCTACGTTATAAATTTGCCTTATTAAAAATAGTAATTCATAATGAGTAAAAAAGTCAATAGAAGTGTGAAAAATTGGTGTAATAATTGTCAAACGCACAAAGTTTATTTGTACTGGCCGAAGGCAACAAGTCTTTCAATATAGTATAGTTTACAGGTGGGAAGGAAGCGCTGTGCCGCGCTCCCGGCTGCATGGGTACCACCATCTTGCTTGTTTCTCCCGTGAAACAGCTTTGCTGTGTTTCGGGAGAAGGGCAAGACAGGCAGTGTAATTACTGGCACCGAGACTAAATATCATAAGTCTCAGGATAGGCAACACATAAATGAGTTGCCTGGGCTCGTTCCAGGTAAACTGGTTTATGTTCATGGGCGACGTCGACCACTTACCATCAGGTGGCACGTTTGCCAGTTTGCCTATCCAACTAACATAAAAAAAACAGTGTGTACCTTTTATAGAGATGTGTTATATGATGTGCATCATGTAAGGATAAACACTACTTTTTTGTTAGTTTTTGTCTCATTCTAGTAAGAAATACATAAGCTACTTTTTCAAGCTCCACACGAGTGAAGCCGCGGGGTAAAGCTAAAGTAATTAATAAAAATACATCTGATAATACGACAGCCACTGCGTGTCATTATCATCATCATCGTGTTTGTTTCGAGTCAATTTTATTGCCAAGCTTCGTCAATAGAAATAAGTATTCTGGAATGGTTACCTTAAACAGGTCAACACGCTTGTCGTTTACCTGCAACGAAAATAAAGCAGCCCGTCCCCTTCGTGGGGTAAGTTAAGATGTACCGGTGGAAGTTTTAAGTTATTCGTTAGGAAACCTCGGGTGGGTCCCCCGAGGCGGAAACTTCGCTAAGCCGGTCGCGGTCGCGTGGCCACATCAAAAATCCTTATGATTAAATGAAGACCGTGGTTGCATTTGTGTATATATTATGTTTTATTATAAAATCATAAGACAAGAAATCCTTTTTTTTTCTTTAACGCCGGGAAATGCTCTGAGGCATCCCGCGGGGGAGTGGGTCTTCCCAGGCGGGTATGTGGGACTCGCTGGGCCCGAAAGATGGTAAGTGGACGCAGCTCTACCCACTAAAACCCGGCGAGTGCCACCAATGCCACCTTTGGTGAGGTGCCTCGGATTTAATGAGCAAACAGGGCACCTCGACGGCTAGTCGGGACGGTCGCTCAGGGGACCGACGCCACCAACGTCGGGACAGTACAATGGGGTGAGGTTCCCGTTCTCGCCCCTTGCCCCTTGCCCCCTGCTCTTTGGCCCCTCTTCTTATAAGAGGGGTACAAAGAGCCCCCTCGGCCCAATTAGCTTCACTCAAGGTGCACACCTTAGGCTACTGAGCCCCACCGCCATGTCAAGGCCTGAACCATGGTGGATAAGAAATCCTGATTTACTATGTTATGTCTCATGCTAGATTCGCGAAATTTTAGACCACTCACACACTGGCAAATACATTAATTAATTTATCATATTTGTGCATGCATTACGTAAGTATTTATAATATTTTTCTATATTTTATTTTAGTAAGACCATGCTGCTATGCAGCCGACTTGGGCCGGCACGACCGGGGTGGTACCTCTCGCTCATATGTTATATGAGTCCGATGATGTCCGGCGTCAAGTGGCAGCTATGTTGTCACGTTTCGTGTGGTTTGTGAGTTTCCGGTGGCCCATTGGGGGGATAGGGAAAAGGAAGGCAACACATCTGCATAATCTCTGGTTGTCGTCGTCTTATTAGGCTTCGGTAGTCTAAAGATTCGACGTTTGCCCTCCTATGATATATATATATATATACCTATATAAAAAATTAACTTCCTAATTGAATATGATCAGTCGAGTGATTTATTACGCTTAAAGCTACGCATCGTACTAATGACTTTATTTTTCACGAGAACTCATTTTCCACAATTTCCACTAATTAAAAATAAAATCTTAGATAAAATTAACGTAAATTTTGACACCAAATATAATTTGTGACAGCGGGCGCTCTCAACAATAGCACATTGTGTCGAACCGCGTCAATCAATGACAACTTTGTGGGAATAGAAACGCCACGCAATTTGTACGGGGCTCGTTCTGAAAGGTCCCAACTTTATAATTGGTGACGACTGGATTCGGAGTTATTAACGAGAAGAACAATGCCCGACTGACAGTCAGACACGTGTGAACAAAAGCCAAGCTCCGGTTTGAAAATCAAATGTATTTTTAAAACACGTTTAGAAAATGTAACGAAATTTCAATGTATTTTTAGTTGGAACTGGTGAACCGGCTAACGGTGATAACTAATTACGAGGCTTCTGTGTATCATCATCATCATCAGCCTCAATCCGTCCACTGCTGAACATGGCCTATGTTGTATGTCCCTCAATGAACGCCAAGACGGCCGATCCCCGCCACTCACATCCAACACGGACCGGCCACCGCACGGAGATCGTCTTCCCACCTGGTCAATGGCCGACCAACACTTCGTATACGTCTTCTATGTATAATTATAGTATTTGTATATTGTTAAATATTCAAAAGATTCGTTTCACTGAGTTTATTTCGCTGGTTCTTCTCGGTGGACTAGTTTTGGGACCGGTAGTAGTCATGTGACGTTCCATGAGTTTTTTTTTTTCTTTAACGCCGGGAAATGCTCTGAGGCATCCCGTGGGGGGAGTGGGTCTCCCCACGCGGGTATGTGGGACTCGCTGCGCCCGACAGCTGGTAAATGGACGCAGCTCTACCCACTAAAACCCGGCGAGTGCCCCCAATGCCGCCTTTGGTGAGATGCCCCGGATCTAGAAAACAAACAGGGCACCTCGACGGCTAGTCAGTCCCGCAAGGGACCGACGCCACCTCCACAGAGGGGTTGTCCCGCAACACAGAACAACCCCTCCCAACGTCGGGACAGTACAGTGGGGTGAAGTTCCCATCCTCACCCCTTGCCCCCGGCTCTTCTGTCCCCTCTTCTTATAAGAGGGGCACAAAGAGCCCCCTCGGCCCAATTAGCTTCGCCCAAGGTGCACCGCTCACCCTAGGTTACTGAGCCCCACCGCCACGACAAGGCCTGAACCATGGTAGGGTCCATGAGATACTTTAATGTACAACATCGAATAAAATATTTTTTTATTCATCTGTAATAGTTATTACCTATAGCCATAGATGATAAACGATAGTGTCACTGACACTTTACAATCATTTTCATCCTGCCATCATAATACACCTTGTTGCGTCCTTCATTATGAAACATGGCAGAAATAAACTGGTGGACGAAATAAGCAGGATGGTGGTACACAGGCAGAAAAATATGTCGTGTAAAGCAGAAGCATATTGTTTAATAATAATAATAATAAAGTTGATTAACGCTCACATAGACACATCGGTATACAGATAGATAATTAAAAGAAAAGACAAAAAAAAATACAGCAAAACAACTCACAAAAAAAAGTACTACATTACCTACTATTTAAACTGTTATCTAAATAATAACCTGTTCACATTTTAAGAAATTAAAACAAACACAATAAAATTAATACATCATGATATAAGGTACCGACCCACACAAATACAATAATAATAAAACTAATAAGATAAACATAAAGAAAAAAGAACGAAAGTGGCAATCTGTATAGTGATGTATTGATGGAAGCACTGAAAAGGAATGACGCTCGACATTTGTTGGAAAATCGAGATTCTTCAACGCCGATTTTCAGCGTCACCCGTAAGTGGGAAGCGGAAAGCAGTTCATATAGCAATAATAAGCATAAAATAAATAGGCAAGCAATATCAATGTCTACCTATAATAATAAGGTACATGTTTTATACTAAACAACTAAAAAAGCCTCTACTGTCATTATTTGGTATTAGAATTGATCGAATCTTTTTTCAAAGTGAAAAAAAACTTGTTAAGGTTATATGGAACCAATCTGGACTAAAGTTTTGGTACTTGACCGTGATCTATTTAAGAAGAATATTTTTTTTATGTGTGTACAAGCAGACCTGCCACCTGATGGCAAGTGGTTAGTGTCGCCCATGAACATAAACATAACTTCATCTGGACTAGGTGGTGTCCTTTGACATCGCCAACGCCTTTACCAGCCTTTTCCACAGCGTAATATGGGAGGCACTGGAATATTGGCTGTATAAGCTTATCTCTCTGATAGTGAAGTTGTGTTCGAGGACCGGTCGGGTCGGATGTGGCGTCCCGCAAGGGTCGGTTCTGGGAGCTGCAGAGCTGCCTCCTCTCCGGAATGGAACCGGGAGTACTATACATCCTAGGGGATGACCCATTGCGCAATTTGCGCAAAACATTTCCACTGCGACTGAAAAAAAGAATAGGCAACACAAACACAAATAAGTTGCCTGGACTAGTAAGTCCAGGTAAACTCGTTTACGTTCGTGGGCGACGTCGACCACTTACCATCGAGTAGCACGTATATAGGCCAGTTTGCCCAACTAACATAAAAAACAAAAAAAAATAAAAAGAGAACCTCAACCTTTATTTAAGGTTCTTAGGTTAGGACCACAAGTCAAATAATGTCAAAAGCCTATTTACGTCGATGGTATATATAACCTTAAACAGTAATTCCCCGGGCCTAATTAACTTTTGGACGCGCCGGCAAGTCGTGACCGCGCCGCTACACCTCATATTAAGAGTAAATCCTTTTAAATGCATAAATAATTTAGCTGACGTGGATTAACGGTTCGTCTATTTACACCGACGTGTAACGTTATGGCATCAAGCATATAACCGGATTAGCTGCGCCGGTTCTAGGCTCTAACTGTCCGACTGATGGCCATTGATGGACGATTGGTCTTTGGGCCGTACATACAGATAATTAGTTGGTTGAATTGCTATTAAGTCAGTGATAAATCACTGACCAGTTTCGGAATTTTATGGCTTACTTTACTACTCTATCCGGTTATATACTCGATGCTTTAAAGTTTTTACGAACGTTGATGTTCAAAAAAATTCGTGTTTAAATAAAGATGTTGTGTTCATGGAGTGTCCATGGATTCAATTAGTCTAATGTTTTTAAATTAAATATCATTATTTTGTCATCGATAGAGAAAGTGTTTTAACATGAGGTAAAAAAAGATTAATAAAAAAATAGTTACCTCTCTGAAAAGATGTCGATTTCTTGGGCTATGAAACTAGTTCTCCAGACTCGGCTTAGGAGATCTGTCTCAAAAGTTGGATTTAAATGCTTAATACTTACATGAAGGTATTATACTTTTTTGTACAATTTATTAAATAATAAGTAGTAAAACATTTAATTTATTATCATGTGTTCTTCGCTTCTTCGTTCTTACGCGTCTTATTAAACTTACGCGATCACTATTCATATTAATTTTGTTACGTGTACTTACCGCGTTAATTTACAGATTTATTGAGGTCCCGATATTTTATTAAAATATTCAACACAAGCTTGGTGTGAGGGAAGGACTGTTCATATGAGATGTATACGCGACCCTCGTCTTTCAGCTGCATCGGGTAATCCTCTTAATAGATTCCGACGGACGGACCTACCGATAGACACGCTGACATCAAGTTCTGCGAACGTAATTAAGTCATTAATACTTTAGACGTTACGTGAAGGCGTTTTATAAAACGTTACATTTCACAGGTACAGTTGACTCGAAAAGTTTGTATTTCAAGTTGAGTATTATAGTGAGCGACGTCTAGTCACTACGAAGTAGTTCATAGGCTCGGCCTCTTGAGTGAGAGGAGAGGTCCGGGTTTGATATTGACCCTGCGATGATTAGGTGATACGAGCGCCTGAACATGAGACCATCGCTTGCTCACCGGTGCCTGCAAGCCTGATGAGATTAAAGGTGTGTGAAATTCACCAACCCGCATTGGGCAAGTACATCGGTGAACTGTGGCCGAACACCCCCCTAGCCTAATTTCGAGGAGGAGACCCGTGCCCAGCTGTGAGACATATAAAGGTTGATATTATATTATTATTTATAGAATATATTGGTTACATAAATAAATAAATATTAACCAACAATCACACCACGTTAACCTAGCCCCGTGATAAATCTCTGAGAACTGGTGTTAGGGGTACTAGGAACTAAATATATTTAAGAAATGTGTACACATTTCATTTCATTTCAATTTAAATTTCATTGTTTAGTAATAATGATAGCATAACCGATGGGAGGGAACCGCTGTGCCGCGCTCCCGGCTGCATGGGTACCACCATCTTGCTTGTTTCTACCGTGAAACAGCTCTGCTGTGTTTCGGAGAGAAGGGCAAGACAGGCAGTGTAATTACTGGCACCGAGACTTAACATCTTATGTCTCAGGATAGGCAACACATAGATGAGTTACCTTTTTTTTTTCTTTAACGCCGGAAAATACTCTGAGGCATCCCGCCTGGGGAGTGGGTCTTCCCACGCGGGTATGTGGGACAGACAGCTGGTAAATGGACGCAGCTCTACCCACTAAAACCCGGCGAGTGCCACCAATGCCACCTTTGGTGAAGTGCCCCGGATCTAGAAAACAAACAGGGCACCTGGACGGCTAGTCAGTCCCGCAAGGGACCGACGCCACCTCCACAGAGGGGTTGTCCCGCACCACAGAACAACCCATCTCAACGTCGGGACAGTACAATGGGGTGAGGTTCCCATCCTCACCCCTTGCCCTCTGCTCTTCTGTCCCCTCTTATTATAAGAGGGGTACAAAGAGCCCCCTCGGCCCAATTTACTTCGCCCAAGGTGCACCGCTCACCCTAGGTTACTGAGTCCCACCGCCACGACAAGGAATGAACCATGGTGGGGATAGATGAGTTACCTGGGCTCGTTCCAGGTAAACTAGTTTCTGTTCATGGGCGACGTCGACCACTTACCATCAAAGAAAAAAGAAAATGTTGATGAAGTTCTCTGAAATAAAAGTTATTATTACTATAATAGTTATTATATACACCAATCAAATAACAATAAGTTTAGAACGTTTTTTGCGCTAGCAATTTTGTCCCATTATTAAAGTTCTACAAAAATATGCAAGTTTAATTGACTAAGCGCCAGAAGAATAAATCTACTACTAGCTCGATAAAATTACGATCTCTAGTGATTTGATCTTGAATTTTATTGGTGAAGTAGTCTCATCGCCTGATTCAAAATAGGTCTACAGTTTTATATGACCCGTGACTAAAGTTGTAAAGTATTATAAAACATTGGTACCTTAATAACTGCAATAAAATCCGCAACCTTTTTGCGGTTTCATGACAATTTCTGACTTATTTTTTTACTGTAGTCAGAATATAAAGAATACTGTTTCCTTATGATATACTTATCTTAAAATAAAATAATAATAAAATAATAATCATTTATTTTGGGATAAACAAATGCCCATAGTGCTATTTACAATAGAATCTTAAATAGATATATCTTAAAGTTTAAAATTATTGAAAGGTCTTTGACCAAATGTGCACGAGTCCAGTGCTGCATTAGAGCACTGTCCACGTCCAATCTGGCCGCCACTGTCTTCACCAGACTGTTGGTTCTGCGCCGCACTCTGTGAATCATGGATGCTGTGAGCTTTCTGTTAATACCCGAAAGACTGTAGACGCCAGCTTCGGCCAGCATCCCCGACGCACTACAAGGGTGGCCCCATCAGCACTCTAAATCGTTGTTATATTGAGGGTGCAGGGCTCCGTATGCGGCTTGAATGAAAAACATTCAAAGACTGCACACATTTACAGAGAGTTACAAAGTTTGAAAAGCGTAACTTTGACTTGTTTGGTACAACGAACGGTATGTTCGGTATGTTCTAACTATCATATTAGCCCTTACAAAAAGGCGGCTTTTCAAAATGTGTACTATTCAAATAAATATAAAATAATCTTTTGTTGTATTTTTTACATCATCTGTATGTCTTAGTATATCTCGAGAAATGACAAATCTACCCATCATTAAAACCAACTCACACAAGGTCATGCACACCCAATAGACATTATAAAATAGAGGTTGCGAGTTGTTGGAAAAAAGTATAAAATATATGTAAGTATATAATAATAAATAAGTAAAATAAGTAAAATAAGTAAAATATATAAGTATATAATAATAAATTTTGCGGAATTGAATTGAATAATTCGTAGCGAAAGCTTCTACGAAAGCTCGTAGCTCCACGTGCTACGGCCTTTATACCGTAGCCTACTGCGAATAAAATGTACTCTTAAAGTGATTTTCCTTTAAGCGTTACTTTTATGCTACAATATCAGTAAAAATATTATAAAACTATTATTCTTTAGAGAATAGTTATGGAGTAATCAAAACAGTCGGAACAATTTGCAAATATATGCATTTGAATTTAAATGCAAAAAAAAAACATTTCTCAGCATCGAAAAATATGTCACCACTACACGTTTAGTTTTTAAACGACTTTATGTGTATTAACTTAAGGTATATTTTGCATTTAAGAATTATGAGGTTTTTATGTTCAATTAAACTATTACACAGTAGCCGGCTTGATCGTTTTTAATGAATTTAGTATTTAATACCCGTTTTTATTGGGATTTTAATTGAAATAAATGCAACACTATTTTCGCTAATTTGAAATTTATGTTACGGGCTATTTTATCTTATTTTCATCAAAAGTACTAAAGATATGTATCTTTTAAATAACTTTTAACACTTCTTCATATGATAAATCAAATTTTGTAGTTTTTATAGCATTTTTTAAGATCGCATGGCTCTAGAAAACAATAGGTTAGTGATTGTTTTTAAAACAGAGCGATGTAAGCCAAGACATCCATTGTTTTATGACCCAGCGTTGCTCGGTCAATTACTACTTGTGGGTAATGCGAACCGAGATCCCCCGTTATTCTGAAGTCTCTGAACTAAACAGTGAACTGGCTTTATGTATCGGAGGAATATGGATATGAGTATAGTATTTTAATCATCAGCTATAAATATTTTTAAAGTGAAAACTACATTAGGCGCGGTACGCATATTTTAGATGAGATAAAATCTCTGGATTCGCGACACCGTTACCACCGTTATGAGACGCTATTTGACGTTTATATGACGTCTGATTTATTTATATATGATTATGTAATATTTGTTTATCCAATCATCAAACACATTGAAATGTCAATGTTATGCTGTCATTTTGCGCGCCGTTTAAATTGTATAGGTTGTCATAATCTTTTACAGACTGTATTATAGTCATTTGAATTTAATTGTTTTGTTTTCACTTCTATCGGCAGTCCCTGTGACTATTTGGGTTAGTTTTTTTTTAAATTTGTTTTATTTTCTTTTCATTTTGTGTATTACTTATACTTACTATAATATATGTATTTTGTCCCCTCTTCTTATAAGAGGGATACAAAGAGCAGCTCCCTCGGTTCAATTAGCTTCGTCCAAGGTGCTGGGTTCACCTTAGGCTACTGAGCCCCGCCGCCACGACAAGGCTTGAACCTTAGTGGGGCCGGCAGCGCACTTGGTGTATGTGGACGTCACTGATCACATACCATCAGGTGACCCGACGAGATTGTCCGTTTGTCCCCACTTTTATAAAATGAATGAATATGGAAACAGAGTAAAAATTTAAGTATTTACATTTCATTGATAGAGTTCCAATGAAGTGTTTCCTAAAAATATCTAAAATATACTTATTTTTAAGTGCAAATAATCTTACCTAGTTTACTCTGAGTTTCTGTGTAAGCAATTAATAAATTTTAGTTCATAACATTACAACAATAAAAACTGCTTAACATACAGTAAATATTATAGCTAAAATGTTCCATAAGTCTAAAAATAAACAAAAGGCGTGGAATAATAATTGTAGCCTTAAAACGGGAGGTGGGCGTCATTGTTACGAAATTGATTTAATTAAGACAGACGTCATTGTTTTATACTAGTTGGATAGGCAAACTGGGATATCCCCACCATTGTTCAAGCCTTGTCGTGGTGGTAGGGGCTTAGTAGCCTAAGGTGAACCCAGCATTTTGGGCGAATCTAAGTGAACCGAGGGGGCTGGTTACCCCCCATCGCACTGTCCCGACGTTGGGAGCGATTATTCTGTAGTGTGGTGTGGAGGTGGCGTTGGTCCCTTGGGGGACTGACTAGCCGTAGACTAGCCTTGTTGCTCAACATATCCGGGGCACTTCACCAAACGTCATTTGTGACACTCGCCAGGTTTTAATGGGTAGAGCTGCGTCCATCTTCCGGGCGCAGCGAGTCCCACATACCCGCGTGGGGAGTCCCCCCTTCTCCACGGGATGCCTAAAAGCATTTCCCGGCGTAAAAGTAGAAAAAAGGCAAACTGGAAGATGTGAGCTAAGGGATCAGCGAGCCCATAAACAAGTTACCGGTGGGAGGGAAGCGCTGTGCCGCGCTCCCGGCTGCATGGGTACCACCATCTTGCTTATTTCTCCCGTGAAACAGCTTTGCTGTGTTTCGGAGAGAAGGGCAAGACAGGCAGTGTAATTACTGGCACCGAGACTTCACATCTTATGTCTCAGGATAGGCAACACATAAATGAGTTGCCTGGGCTCGTTCCAGGTATACTAGTTTATGTTCATGGGCGACGTCGACCACTTAACATCAGGTGGTACGTTTGCCAGTTTGCCTATCCAACTAACATAAAAAAAGTTAACTTGAAACTATACGTCAGTGGCGGGGGATTGGCCGTCTTGGTATTCATTAAAAGATTCCCATATCAAAACATGGACGTAAAGATAAGGAGATTTTATTTATATGTAAGTTGCACGGCAAACGGGCAGGTCAGCGTCTGAAGCTCAACGATCTCAGCTGGGAATAGCAGAGACGTAAGGTAAGGCCAGTAATTGCACTGTCTTTCTTGTCCTTCTTTCTGAAACGCAGCAAAGCACAGAAGAGAAGTATGGTGGTACCCACGCAGACGGACAAAGAGAAAGAAAGAAAAAAAGATATGTATGTTCATTGGTAGATGCGAGTAGCTGGCTGTCTTGGTATTAATTAAATTGTCCTGTGTCCTGTGGAAGGAAAAGTTGGGTAGTGATGATATTTATTAATGGAAAACAACAAATTAATGACACAAAATTGCACTTTATCGGCTTTATCGTCACAAAGCGATTTCTTCCAGGCATCTGAGGGTAGAGAGGATTATAGGAAATAAACAATTTCAATAAATAAATGTTAGTATATAAAATTATCGGTAACTTTAGTTCTCTGGTAGATGTCTTCATTTCGAATTCTATCTGCCAAAGAAACCCCCATAATAGCACGCTCCATAGCACGTTGAGCTACGGCAAACTTTTTACCAGTCGTAGATTTAGAGGCCACGTTTCAGCCCCGTAGGTCATCACGGGGAAAACGCATTGGTCGAAGACTTTCGTCTTCACACTCTGCGGTATAGACAACGTGAGAATGTGGCTAAGCTTCCTGACTATCATGCGAAGATTAAGCTCGTTGAATTGGCAGTTGACTGGTGACACACTCTGGAGAACAGAGAAGTGTTGGTCGGCAATTAAGCAGGTGGGTCTATACAGTGGCCGGTCCGTGTTGGATGCGAGTGGCAAGGGATCGGTCGTCTTGGCGTTTTTTTTTTGAGAGGCCTATGTTCAGCAGTGGATGGATAGGGGCTGATGATGATGATGATTTTTTAAATAGTATGGTTTATGTAATCGTTGAGGAGCTCGTGGCTATCAGGTTAAGCTACGCTTGCCGAGGTTAGTCCGTGAGTGCGTGACCATCTTTACATACCAAGAATACCGTGCCTCGGAAAGCACGTCAAGCCGTTGGTCCCGAAAGTCTGACCACAGGGTATTGTTACTGCAGGGTTACCCAACAATTAAAATATTGGTATAGAACGATCGGCCTAAGCGTTCGGCCTGTGATGCATTATGACGTCATCACGTAAAATTATAGTCTGTAAACCGACTTTACAGACTACATATAGGTTTTTTAGTGCAACTTATTTAGTCGACATCGCTTGCATTGGTTTTTTTTCTTTTATAGAAGAGGGGGCAAATGGACAGTCGGTTCACCTGATGGTAGTAGATGAAGTAAAAGCGACATACACTGACACCCGCTACACCAGAGGGTTAGCAGGTGCGTTGCTGGCCTTTCAAATGGGAGTATGCTCTTTTCTTAAAGGCGCCTAAGTCGTGTCAGTTCAGAAACACCATAAGTGGCAGCTGATTCCATATATTTGTCGTGCGAGGCAGGTTAAGGACAAAAACCTGTATACGATTTAAAAGTCATGAGGGTGCGCTTTGAACCATCACATATGCGAACCTTCCTCTAATACCCTCCTCGCCTGATTTCGAGGAAAAGATTGTTGCTCAACTGGCACGCACAAACATCGTTTATGTTATAATACTTTATCACATCGTAATAAAGTCCACAATTGAATAAAATCAGGATCTTAGTGGGACCCTTTAAAATGTATTAATAATTAGCATTTTAAAGAATATGTTAAAATAAATTGATTTCGGTCAGAGAAGGGTTGTTTAATGTCAATTATATAATTAGCGGAAAAAGCGGAACCGTGTCTTAGTTAAATAAATAAATATATATGTAATTTTTTTATTTATATCACATATTATTTGTACCTCGGAAGATATCTGGTTACATAAGAATTTTTGTTATATATTCTATACTGATATTATTATGGAATAAAGATTATTATTTATTTACAGTAAATAATAATAACTAGGAAATTGGTTTTAGTCTTGTTACAATATTTTTTTAACGTGTTAGTTAAAATAGTACTAGCAGATGACACACCAGGTGGGTTACCCAAGATGCCATTCTACAATCGTAAATGCTAGTAGAAAACTAATAAATGTATGGAAATGATAATAAAGACCACGTGATTTATCGATGTAAAACGTCATTTCCATATATTTATTAGTTTTCTACCAGCGTTTACGATTGTAGAATGGCTAACCTACCTGCCACTCCTAGACATTAACCCCCAAATACTCAAACGAATCTCAAATTTAGGACGTACTTAAACTCGTGTTCTCCCTCTTTTTTCTTTGAATCTGACACGTCGTAGCATGAGTTTAAGCACGTCTTAAATTTGAGATTCGTTTGAGCATTTGGGGGTAAGTGTCTTTTACGCTTATAGAATAGAATAGAATAGAAAAGAAACATCAATGTATGAGATTGAAGTCGTCCATCTCTAAATTGATGTTTCTATTACTACACTTATGAAGACGGGCGCGGCACTCGAAGCACGTGATGATGATGATGATGATTAATATCTCATTATATAATATCACACAGGACTATTGATTTATTATAGAAGTGTTTACATAACGGCTAAATATGTATTACGCAGAGGACAACAATATTAAAATTAAAAGTTAACTTAAGTTTAACATCAGTAAGTTGTTTTATCTACTTTATTAATTATTTAAACCTTTTTTAATTAATTTTTAAACGGACCATTAACTTCATTTGTATTTTTTTTATGCTAGTTGGATAGGCAAACTGGCAAATGTGCCACCTGATGGTAAGTGGTCGACGGCGCCCATCAACATAAATAATTCTGGAACGAGCCCAGGCAACTTATCTATGTGTTGCCTATCCTGAGACATAAGATGTTAAGTCTCGGTGCCAGTTATTACACTGCCTGTCTTGCCCTTCTCTCCGAAACACAGCAAAGCTGTTTCACGGGAGAAACAAGCAAGATGGTGGTGCTCATGCAGCCGGGAGCACGGCACAGCGCTTCCCTCCCACTGGTAAAGCGGTAAAGCTGAGCTCAATATTTCGATATTAGTTTCCTTTTTTTTTTCTTTAACGCCGGGAAATGCTCTAAGGTATCCCGCCTGGGGAGTGGGTCTGCCCAGGTGGGTATCTGGGACTCACTGCGCCCGAAAGATTGTAAATGGACGCAGCTCTACCCACTAAAATCCGGCGAGTGCCACCAGTGCCGCCTTGGTGAGGTGCCCCGGATCTAATGAGCAAACAGGGCACCTCGACGGCAAGTCAATCCCACAAGGGACCGACACCACCTCCACAGAGGGGTTGTCCCGCACCACAGAACCACCTCTCCCAACGTCGGGACAGTACAATGGGGTGAGGTTCCCATCCTCACCCCTTGCCCCCTGCTCTTTTGTCCCCTGGGCTCACCCTAGGCTATTGAGCCCCACCGCCACGTCAAGGCCTGAACCGTGGTGGGGAGATATTAGTTTCCTAGGCTAGTTCCAGGTAAACTTGTTTATGTTCATGGGCGATGCTGACTGCCCGTTTGCCTATCCAAGTAAAATTAAAAAATAATCGTTCAAGTCATTCTTAACATAATATTAAATTCGATGCGATTGATTCCAAGCATATTTATGAAATAAATCTCATATTGAGTGAACATTTTGAATATATTGTAAGCTTATAAATAATGGTTTGTATATAATATATGTGCATGTAATGTATCTAATTTGAATTCACGACCTTTGCTTGTCATCAATAATTCAAACAGCATGAAAGGTACTATTTTTATTAAGTCGTAGACGTTGATAAATATCGGAGTATCCTATATAAAATGTTGTAGTGTTATCTAACGAAGTTCTCTGTTGTAATTTTTTCCTCTCGCTCACATACCACTTACGTCAAATGACAGCTATGCTGTCGCATTTTGTTTGGTTTGTGAGTTTCCGGTGGCCCATTGGCTCGATAGGTAAAAGGAGGGCAACGCATCTGCATAATCTTTGATTGTGCGGATGTGTTTGGGCGTCGATAGTCACCAAACTGCTTCGACTGCTCGTTTACCCTTCTATGCTATAAAATATCCATTTTTACTAATATTTTAGACAAATCTAAGTAGCCCACAATCAATATAATAAAACAAATTAATAAAGCCACGTTCATCTCTGAATAACTTTCGAAATGACCTTGCTTTACATTACAGTTTACGTTTATCATAGAAAACTTTCATCGGGATTCGAACCCGCAATCTCAAATATGCAAGTAAAATACTTTATAAAAGAGAACACGAGTTTACAAACAAGCCACTATATGGTTACGTAACGTTGTGTTGAACTAAGTTAAATATTCAAAGGTTTACCTTTTACTTTCGTAGCTTCTACCTACATGTCTAACTCCATTGATCATCAGCATCATCATATTTGTTTACTGAAGACAAAAGTTCTCTAAATTATATTTATTTTAGGCACATTTAGGACAATCGTTATTATGTAGTATACCAAAAATTTCTTTAACAAATATTTTTGAAACAAAAAAAATGCCATTTCTAACAAAAGACGTAATTGATCATAGAATACAACCATTAATCTATTATTGAATCAAAACAAATACGCAAAGACATCGTTCAGAAGAATAATTTGATTAAAACGCAAAACAAATCCATACAAACGTCAACAGTCGCTTATAAGCTAACTTTATTTATCTCCCAAAGTACTTCTTAATACCCGGGCCCGAGCGGGTAGACGGAGTCTGGCTTCCATGACTCCAACACAACCGGTCGCTCGACCAATCGGCAAACCGATCCACCGACTCCTTACAACGTCAATTTTACCGTGATCTTCCACTGAATGTTTATTTAGATATGATCGTTCGCTTTGAAAGGCTCATGAAAGATTTGTTGACATATTTAGTATCTGGATACGTTTGGAGACTAATTGAACGATTTGGACGGGTGAAAAGTGGGCGGTGGGGATGAGCGAACATTTATAGACCGAACTTGTTTACACTACTTAAATAATTAAATCATTTTAGATGATGTCTATGATTTTCTGTAAGAAATATTTATAGAGTTATAGATAGAATATGTAGTTTGTTGATATTATGATTGTATGTATGTATTAGGTATATTAATGTAATTTGTATTAAACACCGCAATAAATGACATTTTATCTCAATTATGTATTTAATTTAAAAATACTTCTACAATTCACAATAAAGTAAAATGAAGTTTTATGTTCAATTTGTTTGCAATGCAATTTCATGTCGTCCCTAACTAACATTAATGTTAATAAAAGAACTAGGACAGGAGTATAAACAGTTAAAGTTATTAAAGAAACTTTTAATTTGATCCCGCGGTCGCTGATAATAATGCAGTAAGTTAGACAAAGGAGGGGCGCGCCGCCAATCTTTCTCACATTGCAGTACAAATTCGTACTTCTCTGTAAGAACACCTCGCAAAACTTTGTTCCAAGTAAACACGCGAACGCCGGCATAACAGACCGCCGGGCGCGCCATCTACCCGCTCCGCTCGACGCTCCGCCCGCCGCTCGGGCGCCCCCCACCCCGCCCCCCACGCCGCGACCGAGAATCGTCTCCCTCCGGCAAACAAACGGACAAGTTTTAATGTTTTGCTCACAAAGTGTATGATTAAACGCGGAGAGCGGCGGAGAGAGTCGGCCGTAAGTTATTGATTTTCCCCGACCGAACCCCGTCGACTACGCGACTCGCGGTTCGTTTTGAGAGCTCCCCGCGACTACATACACTTTACAACTATTCAAAAGAGCCTTCAAAAGTATCTGGATGAATTATCATCGCTCGTAAATAACTTTTTGGGCCGTTCGGAAAAGTTTCGACACTATAAACTAACTATCGGCAAGTTTTTTTGACGAAACGTTATGAGAAAAGTTACGAGTGAGTGCGCAATAGTGTGGCGGTGGCTCGGCGCGCACCCTACAACTTCACGTCGCTCTCCGTTCCGAAGTTAACGCAAAGTTCCGCCATTTTGGAACATGCTCACAACCCACTTGTTTTATAAAGAAACTTTTTATTAATTCCTGTGGGCCGCGGAGTGTCAGTAAGATGTTTTGAGGTTATACAGTGAGACAATATATAGTTATTTGACACAAAACCGGTGCTTTCCTGTCCGTGCTGTCGTGTGTATGCTATAAAAGTGAGTTTTTGAATATTTATCGTGTTGTTTTCGAGTGTTAAACGAATAACATATACCGGATGATGCTCTTGTGATGTGTTTACTTCTGTGGGGGTGAAGAAGGCGGCTCTGCAGACACTTCTTGACCTTGCGTATGGGACAGGCACTCGAATAAGTGACAGGTGATGTGAAGTTAACTTAGTTTCGATAGTTTTTGTAGAGTTTAAAAGTTGTTAAACTTTCGGTCAAGAACAATATTGACCTTATTCGTGCGTGTAAATAATGTATGCCTCAAACGTGGGGAAAACTTTTCATAAGTGAACCAGTGTGTTCAATGCTTAATTTTATTCGTAATTTCGATAAGTAACGTCATATTATATCACAATTCAAAGTTTGTTAAATCAAAATTTCCAAATATATTCGTCTATTACCTAGACGGGATAATGATCTTCGTAGAGTAGCAGGAAATAACTCGGCTTAGCGTTTATTTGATAACAAATAAGAACAAAGTAAAGAGGAATAAAGAAAAATTGCTATTTTAATAATTTTCATTACATCAATATCGGCCTAGCAATATACCAATATATATTTGTTTATTCATACGATAAACCTAAGATAAATCGATGCATAATTGAATAGAGTAACCAAATATTTATGAAATGGCTTCATCGAATAAAGAATATTTCTTTACTCATGAATAAAGCAAAAACTTGATATTGAAGATCGTTTTATTGACGACGCTATTACAAAGTCATTTTAGTAACCGGCCCGAGTTTCGGTCCATTGTAGAGAAGGAAAATCTTTCTACAGTCACGGCTCTCGATGGGATAACGCTACTAACGCTCAGCTGCCAAAAGTGATAACTCCGCGAAACCTAACAAACAATAATTAACTCGAATCCAACCACTCAAAGCACAAACTCCCATAACAGCGAAGAAAGCTATGAAACTTTGTTAAATAACTTTTCAGATAACTTGAACTTGGTCTATTTGCGCAAAGTTGTAAACGGAATTCCACCGCGAGCTAATTCAATCTGTGTTCCCTTGTAATAAATGTTGTTTTCGCGTAATACCAATTGGGAAGTTAGTATACTTTTCGAAGTTGAAAGTTCTGGACTTCACGAAGCAAAACGCGAACTTTTGTAGAACATTTCAGTAGTTAGTACAATGTTATAATGGAAATAAGCACTTCAGAATGGCGTTATTTGCTACTATGTTAAATACGTTTGCATATAATTGGGGATTGAGGAAATTAACGATTATTTGTTAGACCCGCTGAGTATTCTTTTTGTATTCTACTAATGAAGCGTTATTGTGTATACTAACTGCTACTCGCGGCTTTGCATGCGTTTTTTTTTTTGTTTTACTAATAAATACTTACGTTGAATGCGATAGCGATTGCCGATTGGCCGTCTTAGCGTTCTTTGAAAGAGTTTTATATATACGAAATGTGATTATATTAATTATAGCATGTATCTTTTTACAGGATATAACAAGCAGAGTTATGTATATAACAATATTAGTATGGATTTTCCGTGTTCATGGGATCGGCTGTCTTGGCGTTCAATGAGGGAGGCCTTATTCAGCAGTGGACGGATAGAGGGTTTATGATGGTGATGATTATGATAAATTTATCGGTTATTCCTTGCTTTCGAACATGTGTCAGGTTGATATGAATAAATGTGAAATATTAGCATACATTTTCGATATTATATCCGACATTGCCTAGTGAACGCCCAATCCACATTACTTGCAACAATTTATTTGATGAAATGAATTCTGTGAAGTGGTGTATGACTAAATTTATTTCGGAGAGATTTATTTAAAGCTATTTCAACGAATAATAAACATGGAGCGAAATTGAAAACGTAATTTTATGACGAATGTCAGTGGTCTTTATTGGAAACTAGTGATGTCAAACATCACAGGACACAACCGACGCCAGGAGGCCGTGTGGTCGCAGACTGCACGGTAGGTAGCCCCCCCACTTTATAAATCAAAAGTGAGCCGAATGGGCTCACACTAATCCGATGAAGCATTAGGGCCTTCGGGCCATTAGCATAGATCCCTCCGAAAAAAAAAACATGCTCAATGGTTAGCGCGTTGGCGCTCAAGCTGGAGGTTGCGGGTTCGAATCCCGCCTGGGAACAAAAAGTTTTCTGTGCTCCTGGGTCATGGATGTGTATTATATAATAAAAATCTTAAATATATGTATAGTATAAAGTATTAAATATATTTCCGTTGTCTGGTACCCGTAACACAAGTTCTTCGAGAACTTACCACGGTACCAGATTGACGTGGTGTAAAAGAGTCCATAGATATTATTATAATTGAGCATTCTGTCTTTCCTTTATTGATAGAAAGTAAAGAAAAACTTTGTACTTCAAAAGTAAAATAATATTGTAAAGAAATATAGTTCAGCTCTACATAGCAAAGCTGTTTGAACAGCATCCCCCTTTTTTTTATTTAACGCCGGGAAATGCTCTGAGGCATCCCACGGGGGAGTGGGTCTCCCCACGCGGGTATGTGGGACTCGCTGCGCCCAAAAGCTGGTAAGTGGACGCAGCTCTACCCATTAAAACGCGGCGAGTGCCACCAATGCCGCCTTTGATGAGGTGTCCCGGATCTAATGAGCAAACAGGGCACCTCGACGGCTAGTCAGTCCCCTAAGGGACCGACGCCACCTTCACAGGCTCCCAAAGCTTCACCCAAAGTGCTGGGCTTAACCTAGGCTACTGAGCCCCACCGCCACGTCAAGGCCTGAACCATGGTGGGGTGAACAGCTTAATCCAATATATTCTATACCCTAACTAAATTGAATCCCAAATATTTATATACATAAGAAAACATAATTTAATTATGTTACGGAGCAAATGTTTACGCAAAACATTTGGTAATGAATGGGAAACGTTAAAATAATGTCGTAGCAATTTAATAATGTATGTTACGTTCCAGCAGAATTTACAACTGGCCTTTTATTTGAATATTCTCAAATAAAATCGCAGAAACCGTCGTATCTCTAACACGTCTGACTAACCCAAATTAAGCTTTATCAACCGAGAGGAGAGTTTGAATTGCTTTCTTGCGGGGTTGTCTAGTGACTTTATAAATGTCTACAATGTCCCATTTCTTTTTACTTTCTTCGAACAATAAATGGCCCTCAGGGACTCTGCTTTTTAGGCTACCAACACATGAACTGAATAAAATACAGCTTTATTGTGATTATGAATATCATTTTTCTTTTGTTGTAAATCATTATTATGTAACTTTAGTCTTCCGTCTCTCTCTATGTCTTTTTGTGTCGAGGTAAGTATTTTCCTATGCAACGACACGTATTCAAACTATTTTCTAATTACATTTAAGAGTGACGTAGCTATAATAGAGCAGCGCGGTGCTCCCCTAAATACAAGGACCCCTTGGAGAAGGGTACTCAATTTGAAGGTATAGAATAAAAAAGTTTGAAACATCAAAAGTGTACGCTTTATAATCTCATTTTCCACAATAAAATTGATATTTTGTCTATCAATTGCTTAGCAACGAATAAACAGTCATATGTAAATGCACATTTGTTAGTCGTATCATAGCTTTTATAAATAATAGTAATAATTAAACGACAGTGAATTGAAATCTCATATTAATTAGAAAAGTTAGCGATGTGTTACTTTAGATGATAAAAAATGATTATTTGTAAAATACACGTCTAACAATTGACCTGTCAGTTGTTAGCAACGAATAAACAGTCCGATATTTTTGTAAGATATACAATCGTATCTTCGTTTTTTTTTATAAATAATAATTAAACAACGCTCCTATCATATGAGTTACTCTAGATCATAAAAAATATTCTAGCACGATTCATTTTACGACCAATTTTCGTGACACATACATACACAGAAAAGACGGACCTCCATTAAATTTTATTTTTAATGTTATTATTTACTATGTTATTGAAATATATTTGATATTGCACGTACATTATTTTAGTAAGCCTATCCTCTAGCAATAGAATACATTAGATTTGTACCTACCCACATTAATACAAATATTTGAGTGAAACAACGAACCTATATCTATGTCATAAGTTATTATTGTTCTCAAATTAGTGAATAAGTTGTTCTTTATTGAAAATATAGATTCTTTAAACCTTAAGTGCGATTTAATTTGCGCCAATTAATCTGTAAGTGCGATATAAATAACAAAAATCTGTTTCAGTTTCGGGAAAACTGCTCTTTTGACATGTCGAGAGTAGAGCACTCTCGACGCTTAGCTTATGGAGCACGCAAAATATAACCTTTTTTATTGAGCCACTTGTCAAGGCTTGTAGGAGTTTTTGGAAAAAAGAAACATTATTTTATAAAATAGAGCGAACAAAAAATATCTATTGTAAATATCTATTGTAATACAAAAATGTACTTTTATATAATTAGTTTAAAACTTTACATTTTAGAGGAATAAAACTAAAACTTTAATAAAACTTCTCCAGTACGAAGAACCGAACACTCAGCTTGTAAAATACTCGCAAAAACTTTTTGTAAGTCTCAAAGTACAAGGCCTTGTTACGTATTTAAGACTAGCACTTGACTTACTTGAAATAGGTTTTTGTTTCATCTGGTGTAATTTAACTTTAATTTATGTACTAGCTTGTGTCCCCGGTTTCACTCGCCTTAAAATAAAATAAAAATCTTTCAAAATCAAAACCCTTCCTTTATAATAATAATAGTACTTTCAGGTGCAAAAACATTTTTAATTCGTATTGTACTACCGTGATTAGCGTAATAAAAGAAACAAATAATTTAGCTTTATAATATTTAGGTTAAACTGCTTATTACGATAGATCTTTATTCAGACTTTTTCATTATTTTCACTAAAAATGTCAAAATATGTTTTTAGTCCCCATATTTTCAGTTAGATGAAGTAAAATGGCCGCCGCGTGCGGTTTATGAATATCAAACCGGGCTGTTTGATATTTCCGCACGAAATCTAATTTCCCCTTAGTATTTTTATATCCAATTTGTTTATTTAATCCTTAGAAAATTTGTATTTTAATTACGTAACACGTCGCTTATAAATTTGAGCTGTGAACGTTTTAAAAATTTATAGTTGTAACTTATACTGATATTACTTTAGAAGCACAATATTCCCCACCATGGTTCAGGCCTTGTCGTGGCGGTGGGGCTCAGTAACCTAGGATGAGCGGTGCAACTTGGGCGAAGCTAATTGGGCCGAGGGGGCTCTTTGTACCCCTCTTATAAGAAGAGGGGACAGAAGAGCAGGGGGCAAGGGGTGATGATGGGAACCTCACCCCATTGTACTGTCCCGACGTTGGGAGGGGTTGTTCTGTGGTGCGGGACAACCCCTCTGTGGAGGTGGCGTCGGTCCCTTGCGGGACTGACTAGCCGTCGAGGTGCCCTGTTTGTTTTCTAGATCTGGGGCACCTCACCAAAGGCGGCATTGGTAGCACTCGCCGGGTTTTAGTGGGTAGAGCTGCGTCTATTTACCAACTGTCGGGCGCAGCGAGTCCCACATACCCGCGTGGGGAGACTCACTCCCCTGCGGGATGCCTCAGAGCATTTCCCGGCGTTAAAGAAAAAAAAAAGCACAATATTATAAAAAAAAGTCTTGGGCGAGATTCGAACCCGCGATCTCTTTTGTAGCGACTTTGTAAACTCGACATCTGGTGGACATCAAATGTTCTAATCTCTTTTTACTCGTTTATTTTATCATTAATTTTACAAATTGAAATATTAAATTACTAGATTTTCCCAAATTATTTGCTAATAAACTGCTGTCTGTGAACGATAAATTGACCGGCCCGAAAAACAATTATTCTTGGCTTTGAAAATTTGATTTGAAACACAAAAAAGGCCTCAGAATCCTTTGAAATCATTAATCAAAGACTCAGTTTTAAATATTAAATGTATACATTATAACAAACAATCGATCTTATTCCATTCTGTTCAAGGCATAAAATACAAAAGTTAAAGGGTGCAGATATGTCCTTTCTCATTGAAGATGTAGATCAATTAATTATGTTTATAGGTAGCGGTTGCTAACGCAAATGAAAAAAACCATATTTGACAGCAGATACAAACATGATAGAGCTCACCGTAGGTTTATTGACATGTCTCACTGCTAAGTTGACATGTCTCACTGCTAAGTTGACATGTCTCACTGCTAAGTTGACATGTCTCACTGCTAAGTTGACATGTCTCACTGCTAAGTTGACAAGTCTCACCGGTAAGTTGGCAAATCTCATGGGTAAGTTTTTTATGTTTAGTAAGAGGTAGTGCCATGCTGCTTAGCAGCCGAATTAGGCCGGCACGACCGGGGTGGTACCTCTTGCTCACATAACACCGGCGTCAAGTGGCAGCTATGCTGTCACGTTTCGTGGGGTTTGTGAGTTTGCGGTGGCCCATTTGGGGGGTTAGGGAAATGGAGGGCAACGCATCTGCATAATCTTTGGTTGTGCGGATGTGTTTGGGCGTCGGTAGTCGCCAAACGGCTTAGACTGCTCATTCCCTTCTATGCCATAAAAAAAGGTCGCACCGGTAAGTTGACAAATCTCATAGGTAAGTTGACAAGTTTCACCGGTAAGTTGTTTTAATTATACCTGTGGATGGGATACGTTGTGCCAGGCGCTCGTCTGCTTGGGCGCTGTGTTTAGGATAGAATCGTAAGGGAGGTACTGTAATTTTTCTCACCGAGACTTACGACATAGATCCTAAGACTCAGGATATAGTCTGTCTTTTAATAACTTCCGAACTTTATTTCCTTTTTACTCTTCCCTTCTTGAATTCTTCCGTTGAAGTAACTCTATCGAGCATATAACCATATAGAGTAGGAATGTGAGCCATAAAATTACGAAACTGGTCAGTGATTTGTCAATGACGTAATAGTAATTCAATCAACCAGTGATCTGTATGTATGTCCCATTGGCCAATCATCCATCAATGTCCATCGGTCGGCCAATCAGAGCGTAGAACCGCCCCACCAGGGTTAGGCCTTGTCGTGGCGGTGGGGCTCAGTAGCCTAGGGTGAGCCGCTGCACCTTGGGCGAAGCTATTTGAGTTGGGGGGGCTCTTTGTACCCCTCTTATAAGAAGAGGGGACAAAAGAGCAGGGGGCAAGGGGTGAGGGCGGAAACCTCACCCCATTGTACTGTCCCGATGTTGGGAGGGTTTGTTTTGTGGAGGTGGCGTCGGTCCCTTGCGGGACTGACTAGCCGTCGAGGTGCCCTGTTAGCTTAACAGATCCGGGGCCACCAAGGCGGCACTGCTGGCACTCGCAGGGTTTTAATGGGTCTGAGAGCTGCGTCCATTTACCATCTTTCGGGCGCAGCGAGTAACACATACCCACCTGAGGAGACCCACTCCCCAGGCGGGATGCCTCAGAGCATTTCCCGGCGTAAAAGCAAAAAAATAGAAAAAAAGAGGATAGAACCGGGGCAGCGTCGCAGCATAAATTTGGCGGAATTTCTTTACATCCAAAACACATAAAATTCCCGCTCTATCCCAGTTATACACTCGATGGGTAACTCTTTTCATCTCATGAGCATTTTTTACTTTATATTTCAATATAAAAATAAATTTATTAGATGGGTTCTTTCGTACAATCTCCGTACAGTGGTCGGTCCGTATTGGATGCGAGTGGCGAGGGATCGGCCATCTTGGCGTTCTTTGGGGAGACCTATGTTCAGCAGTGGACGGATAGGGGCTGATAATGATGATGGGCCCTTTGGTGTCCGATTACTGACTTTAAATGACTAAATCTCTAGAATCCTGTATGGACCGTCATTGTTGTCTTATCAAACACCCTAATCCATAGACTTAAGCCGCTAGGCTATTCGCCTTAAAATACTTAACTTTATTCCCATTACACGAAATTAATAAATCCTTTTTACCTATTTTAAAATATCTATTACTTATCTTTGATAAACAATTTTTTATTATTAATAATAAGCACTATACGACAGAGCGAAAGTAAATTTTGTAGTGAGCGTTGTTATGGCTCATAAAAAGAAAAATAATCTTAAATAAAAAATTATATGTTTTGGGTATTTTCATATCTACAATTGCTACAATCCTAGTAAATACTCATTTTTATTGTGTATTCTAGGGTTCCGTTCTGTTCTGTAATACAAACTAGTTTTATTGTGTATTTTGGGTTCCTATTATAATACACTAGCTGTTGCCCGCAGCTTCGCCTGCGTTTACTTAGATTTACAGCCGTTCGGATTGATGATGATTATTTTTATGGCTAATGTTACGTATAACGTCAGCTATCTGCCAGTAAAAGCCTCGTCAAAATCGGCTTAGCCATTTCAGAGATTAACCGGAACAAACAGACGGACAAAAATGATTTAATGACTTCGTCCGCGTATAAGAAGTATTGTTTTAAATCTTATTTTTCAAATAAAGTAGTAGTAGCCATGCTGCTTTGTAACCGAATTGGGCCGGCACGACCGGGGTGGTACCTCTCGCTCACATAACACCGGTGTCAAGTGACAGCTATGCTGTCGCATTTCGTGCGGTTTGTGAGTTTCTGGTGGCCCATTGGGAGGTATAGGGAAAAGGAGGGCAACGCATCTGCATAGCTTTTGGCTGTGCCGATGTCTATGGGCATCGGTAGTCACCTCCGGCTCCGATTGCTCGATTGCCTCCATGTGACATAAAAAAAATGGTTCCAATATACAAACTATAATTTAAAGAATACTTCCACTGTAAGGCACGATAGTACGTTTTTATAAAATATATTTATTTAATTTAGTAGTACATTTTTATTATATTTTAAGAACTTTTACGGATTTTATCGCGGTTTATTAAGATTTTTAAATGCCCGACGTTTCGGATACTTTACATCAACCATGTTCATGGGAGGATTGAGGACACCTCAAGTAGGAGACGTCCTATAGTATTTATTTTGTATCCTAACTATGATACATCAATATTTTAATTCAAATTAGTACCTACTACCAGCAAAAAAACTACGAAAAAGTTATATTTTTTATTCATATATTTTATTATTGTTCCTATCATTGGTTATAAATAGTACTTTGTCATTTATTGCAATTTTAAATAATTAAATAATTAAATAAAAACATATTGGATATAAATTGCAAAGAACCTAAAACTAAAAACCTTAAAAAATATAATATAATAACTTAAGTATATTAATAAAAAGGAGTCCCTTTAGGCAAGGTTCCGAAGATTTTCACAGCGTTCCCCCTTTGAATTGCTAGACTAATTCTTTGTCCGAGGTAGCTGCCAGCTCTTCGGTCTCCTGTGATGTCGACTAACCTTTTTGTTATTTCCTTAAAGAGCCTTAAAGCGCTAGGACCCCACGGACCAAGGGTCTCGACACCGAATGGGACAAAATCATATTCGGAGCCTAGACCCCTGTATTTGCATATTTAAGGTTTTTCAGCCGCTTCATTATTATATATAAAGTATTCCTTTTATATAATATAATGAATTCTATTAATAAATCATTTTTGGATAAATTACTAATATATGAATACTTCATTAAAAACGCGTGCAATACAAAAGTGCAATCCTCATAAGGATTCGAATCTTGTAATGGATAGCGTGATCTACATTTTGTGTTAACGCCATCTATTGACACATCTAAAAACTTCTTGTTACACTAATTATACATCTTATATCTTACCTCAAACTATCTCCATATCAAATTTCACTCAAATCGGTTTAGTGGTTTAACAAATACATAGTCCCGGAGTTTTAGCTACACAACTCCTGTTCCCGTGGGATTTTCAGGATAGCAACAATTTTAAGTCCTACGTTAAGTTCCAAAGTATCTTCATACCAAATTTTACCCAAATCTGTTCCGTGGTTTAGAAGATAGACAGTCCCGGGTTTTACCCACATAGGTCCCGTTCCCGTGGGATTTTTAGTATAAAAACTATTTTAAATCCTACGTCAAGTTCCAAAGTATCTTCATATCAAATTTCACACAAATCTGTGCCGTGGTTTAGAAGATAGACAGTCCCGGGGTCTTACGCGCAAAGTTCCCATTCCCGTGGGATTTTCAGGATAATTTTTATTTTAAGTCCTACGTTAAGTTTCGAAGTACCTTCATATTAAATTTCACCCAAATCTGTTCCGTGGTTTAGAAGATAGTCAGTCTCGGGGTATTACCCGCATAGGTCCCGTTCCCGTGGGATTTTCAGGATAAAAACTATATAATGTCCTATGTTAATTTTCAAAGTATCTTCATATAAAATTTCACCCAAATCTGTTCCGTGGTTCAGAAGATAGATAGTCCCGGGGTTTTACCTGCATAAATCCCGTTCCCGTAGGATTTCCGAGATAAAAAATATCCTATGTCCTTTCTCGGGTTTCAAGCTATCTTTGTGCCAAATTTCATCCAAATCTGTTCAGCGGTTTAGGCGTGAAGAAAAGACAGACAGACAGACAGTGTTACTTTCGCATTTATAATATTATTAAGGATAATATGTTCCTGCAACATTAATTTTACTTTCAATCATCCTGTTATTTGGGACCAAGTAGTTGAATTTGTTATAAGTTTTTCAAGTAGTTGGTATAAGGTGGCGTTAGATTTAGTATTTAGATTTTGGCCTATAATTTGGAATACTTTTGTAAGTTTAATGACACTGCTTTATATTAATTTATTTATTGTTGGTACTCTCATGGTGCTTAATGCCTGACCCTGATGGTGAAGACGGAAAGTTAACATAGGACTACCCCACCATGGTTCAAGCCTTGTCGTGGCGGTGGGGCTCAGTAGACTACGGTGAACCCAGCACCTTGGGCGAAACAAATTGAGCCGAGGGAGCTGTTCTTTGTACCCCGCTTATAAGAAGAGGGGGCAAAAGAATAGGGGGACAAGGCGCCAGGATGGGAACCTCACCCCATTGCACTATCCCGACGTTGGGAGGGGTTATTCTATGGTGCGCGACAGGGGACTGACTAGCCGTCGACATGCCCTGTTGCTTAACAGATCCGGGGCACCTCACCAAAAGCGGCATTGGTGGCACTCGCCGGCATTTAGTGGGTAGAGTCCACCTTACCATCTTTCGGGCACAGTGAGTCTCACATACCTGGCGAGTACAGGTAGTACAGGTAAGTACAGGGCATCCCCTCACTGGAAAAAATTCTCTTCATTTATTCAATGTTTTTACCCGTTAAAAAGCTGGAAGTGTCTTTATTACTTGGTTATATACTTTATCTAACAAAACGAATGTTTATATGCGAAATGATTAATAATTATTATATGTGTAGGATGCGAGTGGCAAAGGATAGGCCGTATTGGCGTTAATTGAGGGCCTATGTTCAGCAGTGGACGGATGGAGGCTGTTGATGATGATGATATGCGAAATTTATGTTACCTTATTTCATGTATTTGTAATATGTATTCATTTTAGCTCTCTAACTCTGCAACATCTCATACAATCGTTAAAAACTTTTAAAAGTACAAAGATACGTTCACATGACATATTTACGTGGAAAATTGTGAGATTAAACTTTTACCCTTTGAGTTGAAACTTGAAGTAAATATCTGAAGTGTAGTCGAAGTGACGACAAGTCGATTTCGTGTAGATCGTGTAGTGTGCCAACTCCCACCATATCGCCAGTTGAAACTGGTACTTATGTACTGATCAATAAAATAGTTGTATGAAAACTTAAAGAGAATTTACATAAATATATTATTATTTTGTATTTAAATTTTGAAATTTATTCTCAAACTAAAACTTCTACTTTTACTTTTATAACTTAAACAAATGAGAATGAATTACCAAGGCCAAGTTATCCTGTAAACTTTAACCTTGAATTATTTCTTTTTTGTCAAACTCCAAAAACAATATTTTTTACTTTTTCATTTTGAGGATTATCGGCCATGAAAATGTAATATAGTAACAAAAGGTAAGGTTTATTTTATAGATACACTAATTAAATATAATCACTTTAATAAAAACATTTTTTTTTCTATGTACATTATTTTTTTGATAATATATTGCAAGTACTTACTTTTTGGTAAGGTGGACGCAGCTCTACCCACTAAAACGCGGCGAGTGTCACCATTGCTGACTTTGGTGAGGTGCCCCGGATCTGTTGAACAAACAGGGCACCTCGACGGTTTGTCAGTCCTCAAGGGCCCGACGCCAGCTCCACAGAGGGGTTGTCCCGCACCACAGAACAACCCCCCCCCCAACGTAGGGACAGTACAATGGGGTGAGGTTCCCATCCTCGCCCCATGCCCCCTGCTCTTTTGTCCCCTCTTCTTATAAGAGAGCCCCCTCGGCTCAATTAGCTTCGCCCAAGGTGCTGGGCTCACCCTAGGCTACTGAGACCCACCGCCACGTCACGGCCTGAACCATGGCGGGGATATTGCAAGTACTAATAATACATAAAATAAAAAGTGGTAAATTTACGACATAATGTATTTGTTTTCATTTTATCTTTCCTCCTGTCACTGATCGACCGAGATAACATTTTTCAGGACCCCTGCGGGACCACGGGGACAGAAATAAGAAATTACGTATTTACTCCGGTATTACATTTCTATACAATAAAAAATAGGTATATTGAGGTAAAGTTATTGGTTTTTTATATAAAATTTTTGTATCTTTGATATTTGATGAAGTTAGTCTTTATTTTTATTGTTTGTTACACACGGGACCATGGTTGCTGTAAAGTATTCGGAACGTAAATTAATTAAATTAATTAAATTAATTAATTAATTTTATAAATGGTATGGCTTGTAAAATTTTTAATAAACCGTGATAAAATCCTTTAAAAATGATTTCATTATAATGAATAAAATTCGCGTAAACATTAGAAAACAGTTTGTTACACATTTAAAAACATTAATTATCTTTCATTAGATTTTTAAACATAAAATTTAAAATCTGTAAAATGAATAGGATAAATTCAATTATTTTTATTTAATAAAAACTCGAAACGCGTCCATTAATAAAAGTAAATATAAAATGTTGTAATATGTAATGCATGGACTAGTTTATATTCATGGGCGACGTCGATCACTTACCATCAGGTGGCAACGTTTGGCAGTTCCAATCCAACTAAAATAAAAAATACGCAATATTCTTTTTTATAAGCATCATATGAGAAATGCGTTTAACAACTGTTTTCTTTAAACCTATGGTTTATAGTAAAATTCCATTACGAGAACTATCGAAAAGTTAACAAAATGAAGTTTAAAATCAAACTGGTTAGTAATTAAAGTTTGCAAGGCTGGGGCTGACCTCTCCGCTGTCTAATTAATCCTTTCTTATTGCTCAGATTGAAAGAACTTTATATTGAGGAGGTAATTTCTTAGCAAATGGATATCATTAAAACGAAGCAATTAAGGATTTAATTATTAATATAAGAAATAATGTATGGATTATGTATATATGGAAGCTTTTACACCACGTTAATCTGGTCCCATGGTAAGTTCTCGGAGAACTTGTGTTACGTGTACCAGACAACGGAAATATATTTAATACTTTTATACTATACATATATTTAAGATTTTAATTATATAATACGCATATTTAATACACATCTATGACCCAGGAACAGAGAAAACTTTTTGTTCTCTGGCGGGATTCGAACCCGCTACCTCCGGCTTGAGCGCCAACGAGCTAACCATTGAGCCACAGGTCGTCAAAGGGATACATACCTACCACGTTTTCACTTTTGTTTGTGCTCGATATTGTGACATGGTCTATGAATGTCTTGTTTGGGTCCTATGACCTGAAAAAATGAAAGCTTTTAAATTTGCGTTTTGAAAGCAAAAATAACTATGTTAATAATCTTTTTCTTAGAAACTTCTGTTGAATATAAAACGAGGTTCAATAGTAGTAGTGCTCACTGAAATGAAAATTGTCTACATTTTATATAAAAGTTGATCGTTTGTGAGAAAGGAGACTGTATGTCGGAGGTACTTACCTTAAAGTAGATATTAACTTGTATCTAAAAGTGTGAAAATAAAAATATTGCCTGATGATTAAGAGGTTGATATAATTTTATTGAACTAAAAGATACGTTATAATACATTAATTAGTGTAAAGATTATTAAAAAAATTAAAATATCAAACTAAATATTATTTAAGAAAATCTTTAGTCTCCCGAGTACCCGGACAAGATATAACGAATGGACGGATAAGATAAATTTATAAGATAGCTTTATTTAGCCATATCATGGCTGAACGAATCCTTCCTGTATTTTTGTGATAAATGATTTTCATTTGTTCAACGAAACGTTTCATAATAAAATTAGATGCGGAGTAGCCAAGTAGAGAATTATATGTTTTCGTATAAATTCTGTTGTCTTTATCATAAAAATAGGCTAATTTTGTGTTAAATAAAAATATTCGCATACAAGTTGTTACCCGCAGCTTCACCCGAGTTCACCACAGTGATAATGTGCGACTATAGTAGTGAAACAATTTAAAATCTTATTGTATTGTAGTATGTATAGAAAGTCGGTTTAGTAGTTTACACAAGAATTACCTCAACAAATAAACAATACAAGCTGGTGAATAACAGTGCGTGCATAAAAAGGCAGCAAAAGTTATCATAAAAAGAACCGAATTTATGTTTTTATTATGAAGAAATAAAACTATTTTTTAACGATAAAGGAGCGTCTCCATCGTAGCGCACGCATAGGCTACGCACGTGTGTTAAAAATTAAAATATCAATTGCAAGAAAATGTCAATTTATGCGCAGCGTATCTTTAGGTTGCAATGAAAGAATCACATACATTTTCTTGCAAAACGAAACTTGACAAACGTAGCGTAGGCTCTCCGTGTGCGGGCGGCGATGGTCTCTTTCTGCGAGGCAGTAATGTCCCAGAAGGAGGCCGATGAGCCGCCGACGAGGCCTCCTCCCATGGGCGACGAATGGGGGTACGTAGGAGGCGCTACTTAATGCGCCTCCAGTAACGCCTCTGTGTTCGTGTCGGGCTCAGGATGGGAACCTGGGCCTAGTATGACACGACGTCGCGGGGAAAGCTTAGTAGCGGCCGGGTAGTCCCCCCTTACGAGGAGTAGCCTGGCCTTCGCTGGGGCCAGCCTGTCGCTGAGGTGATCCTGTTGAACGCCTATCCGGGGATAGCGCCTATCCCTCAAAACGCGGCTGAAGAGGCTCGCAGTGGTTTTAGTTTACGGGTATGGCACTCCCAGGTGCGAATCCCACATAGGGTCAGGATCTACCCGAGATCTTGAGTACATGCGTAAAAAGCATTTTCCTGCGAAAAGGCTCTCCGTGCGCCGCGGTGGAGCCGCACCCTAATGTACGAAAACTAAACACAAAGCTTTAATCGATACACACATGGATAAGATATATCAAATCAATGACAAATTCATGAAAGGATTTCATTGAATATACGTCATTCAAAATAGTTGATGGAGAAATATGGATCAACATCAGATAACTATAATTGCTATCTCGAAGTTCTTACTATAATAACCTTTAAACTTCATCAAAACCATTCCAAGGACTAATGCTTACATTACTCCAGCTCTATCAGAATAACTTGTGCAACTTGAAAACCGTTCTTATATACTACGCAGTACAGCAACATTTCGCACAACGCAGATTTGCTGAGAGTATAACTGAAATAGAATAGTAAATGTTTCTAATATCAATATAGAATCAGATAAAACAGAACTTTGAATCTATTACGTGTACCAAGATTTGTTTGTAAATATATTATGTCATTTTATTACGCATTATTACAGACGGGAAATTATTTCTTAGTTCACATGTTAGTTTAAAAAGGACACTTACATTTTATTTATACTAAAGTTTTACCGTCCCTTCAGACGTCTTGTCATAAACAAGAAGCTGATCATAATTATCATTATTAATTTATTATAATCGTTATGATTGTACATAGTCGATTCATTTGGTTTTTAATTTTTATTTCAAGTAAGAGGTAGTGCCATGCTGCTCTGCAGCCGATTTGGGCCGGCACGACCAGGTGGTACCTCTCGATCACATAACACCGGCGTCAAGTAACAGCAATGCTGTCGCGTTTCATGCGGTTGGTGAGTTTCCGGTGGCCCATTGGGGAGGGATAAGGAAAAGGAGGGCAACACATTAGCATAACTATTTGTCATCAACATCAGGTTGTGCCAATGTCTATGGACGCCGGTAGTCACCGGCTCCGACTGCTCGTTTGTCTCCTTATGACATAAAAAAATCTTAAAGATAGAAACATGAACTTTAAAAATAAATAGGCTATTAATTTCCGAATTATTTAACTATCTTTAAATAAAAATTATACTCTTTCTATTATGATAGTCGTATGTTCTACGTGTAGGATGTCCATATGTATGTATAAGCGTTCCTATTTGTAGTATTAGTATAGAAAAATAATACAGCCATCCACTACAATACTACATCCATCAGCTACTGGCTCAGTTTCTAATTTTATCAGCTATCTTTATTAGACTATATATTTATAAGACTAATTATAATTATATGCTTCATTTAATCATAGTTCTCAAAATTAACATATTTTTATTTTATCACATTTGTTTATGTTAGTTGGATAGGCAAACTGGCAAACGTGCCATCTGATGGTAAGTGGTCGACGTCGCCCATGAACATAAACCAGTATACCTGGAACGAGCCCAGGCAACTCATTTATGTGTTGCCTATCCTGAGACATAGGATGTTAAGTTTCGGTGCCCGTAATTACACTGCCTGTCTTGCCCTTCTCTCCGAAACTTCACGGGAGAAATAAGCAATATGGTGGTACCCATGCAGCCTGGAGCGCGGCGCAGCGCTTCCCTCCCACCGGTATTATAAATTCTGTGTAGAAAATAAATCGCAATAACGGCGGCTATTGCGTTTAATATCTGTACAAAAGTTGCGTAACTTCAGAAAATTTCTTCCAAGAACTCGATAGCTTGGAAGTTATTAAATTCAATTAATAACTTATTGATCTTTTCATTTCAAAGTACATTTTATTGGGGTAACTAACATGGATTTTTTAGGTTCATATGTAATTGGATGAATGTAAAAATAGGATTATAAGTATTCATCATCATCATCATCATCATCATGCCTCTATTCGTCCACTGTTGAACATATAGGCCTGCCTCAATTATAAGTATTAGTATCATTTATGTCTTCAGTACGTATAAATAGTACACTACATATAAAAAAAATCTTGTTCACAAGACATTCGTAGATATGTCGAAATATCGAGCTCCGGAAAACGAAAGTATGGTCAATGTCCCGTTTTATTTATTTATTTATTTATTTATTCTTTATGTACATAAAAAAAAATACAACTTATATATAATAGATACGTATTATACATGGGCGTGCTTATCTCTAGAAGAGATCTCTACCAGCAAACCATAGTGAGTGCGTGAAGAGAGTCTGAAGCGGACATAGTACAAAGAATGTAAAAGAAAAAAAAAAGAAAAGATAAAACAACAAAAATTAAAAACAAAAGCGATAAACAAAGCAATTAATAACAAAGTAAATAAAAAAAAATACGATATTCATACATACGTCTACATACATAATATATACTACTTATAATATATACATACATACACACATATACATATATACATAACGATACTAAATATATACATTATATTAAATAATAATACTTACATAATATTATTTACATAATATGAACAGTCTATATAGATGATAAGTAGTAGCTCTTTAGTCTTGACTTGAAACTGGATACTGCTGGACTTTGCTGTATATCATCGGGGAGAGCATTCCACAGCTGAGCCGCACGAACAGAAAACGAGTTCGCGTAGAAGGTAGTGTTGTGGTATGGGACTACTAGAGCTTTTTTCGCGGTACAAGATCTTACAGGCCTGTCGCTCGGGGGAGTATAATTAAAGCGTTCGAAGAGATAAGGCGGAAACTGAGTAGTCTGAATTTTAAACAGAATCGTCAGAATGTGAAAATTCCGACGAAGGCGGATAGGGAGCCATTGTAATTTAATACGAAATTCTGTTATGTGTTCAAATTTGCGCAGACCATATATAAAACGTATGCATAAGTTCTGTAGGCGTTCTAGTTTATTTAGAAGCTCCTCTGTAACATCTAAGTAACAGGCATAACAAACTCAACATAATCTAGGAGAGGAAGAAGAAGAGACTGTGCTAGAAGTATTTTAGTAGTGATAGGAAGAAAATGTTGTAACCTCTTCAGTATGTGTAAAGAGTGGTGCACCCGCTTACAGACATTGTTAATGTGCACAGACCAAGATAAGTCTGAGTCCATAAGCAAACCCAATTTTTTTTGCACTAAAACTAAAATTTATAGCCTTACCATTATATGAAATTCTTTCTAAAGTATCCACGTCTAATTTACTACGTAGTTGCCTACTGCCAATTAACAATGCCTGCGACTTTATTGGATTTACAAGGACACCAAATGTGTTAGCCCATTCTTTGAGTCTCAAGAGGTCACAATTTAGCTCCTTAATTGTATCAGCAATGTCTTTAGCGGTAGAGTGCCTATAAAGCTGCAGGTCATCTGCATAAAGATGAAAGCTAGATGAGATTGTCTTAGTGAGTTCATTAATGAATACAGCAAAAAGTATAGGCGATAAAACTCCCCCCTGAGGTACGCCAGTATGAAGTTCACACCAGTTGGAACTGTACTCAGAAGTGTAAATACGCTGTTTTCGGCCTCTGAGGTACGACTCAAACCAAGACATAGCTGAGGGTGACATACCAATCGATTTAAAGATGGCAAGACATCATAGTCTACCGAATTGAATGTGCTGCTGAAATCCAGCAAGATAACAATTGAAAACATCTTGTTGTCCATAGCCAGTCGTATATCATCTGTCACTTTGAGTAGTGCGGTGGTAGCACTGTGACATGGGCGAAATCCAGACTGAAAGGGACTCAGTATATTATTTTTGTACAGAAATAGAGATAGTTGCTTAGATACAGCTTGTTCCAGAATTTTAGAGAGGATAGGTAAGATTGAAATAGGGCGATAATCTGAAAGAAAATTTGGGTTAGAATTTTTACGGATAGGAATTACATGAGCCTGCTTCCACTCGGAAGGAAAAGTATTAGAAGAAATAGAGAAATTTAAAATAAGGGCAATTATAGGAGACAGTAGATCAGCAACGGGCAATAACATGTCCTTACTTATACCATCGCAACCAAATGCTTTGGTGGATATAGATAAAAGTCCAGAGTATACTTGATGCTCTGAGAAGCCATTCAAAACAAAGGGTTCGTAAGAGGGAGGGTTTGATTGGGAAAGTATGTCAAAGCATGTAGATTTATTACTATCAGACAGCACGACTGGCGAAGTAGCAAAATGTTTATTAAGAGAGTCTATGTCTTTAAAATGAGCATAAGTGGTTGAGGACTTGCCGATGCCAAAGGAACCAAGGAATTTCCATGTCTGTGCAGTAGATACATTCTCTATGGAAGCGAAAATATACCGGCGCTTGGCATCTCTACACTGCCTGTTGCAGAGATTACGTAACTTCTTGTACGCTCTGATGCTAACTTCTGAAGGTGATCGCTTACATTTGTTCTTGGCTTTATCTCGTTTAGTCATTAAATTCTTAATCTCGGATGTAAGCCAAGGAGCAGGCAAACGTTTCATACGAATTGGTTTGATTGGTGCATGTTTATCAAATGTCAACTTTGGCATCGACAGACACAGCATCATACAGCGGGTCCCAATTGATTGCAATAAAGTCCTTACGCAAATGCTGTATATCTATTTTGGAGAGACTACGCTGCATGATAGTTCTTCCCCTTGATTTAGGTATACGAAGATTATAAGAAAAGTACAAAAGGTCGTGATAGGAAAAGGGGGCCGTAAGCTGACCATGAGTGATAACTTTATGAGGTTGGGATACAAAAATGAGATCTAAAAGTGAAGGTTTTGCATTAGGATTTGTTTTGCAATAGGATTGCGTTTTAAATAGTTTTTAATATGAAAATAATCATTACTGTTTTATCTATATTAAAAACTTAAATAAGTGAGGTTAAAAGTTCGAAAATTGGCAAAAAACCTACGGTAAGAATAAGACTTGTATCGGACATACATTTAAGGTATGAGTAATAGAAAAGTCAGAAATTGTCGAAAACATTTATTTGTATAAAATATATAATTTTTATAATCTGTAAGTTAAAGACGGTTGAGGGAATCAACCTGAGGAGCATTCCTCAGGAGGAGGAGGAGGAGGACTCAGAGCTGAGTAGGACGTTTTCTGTTAGGGCCAAGCCCCGTATGAGCACTGCTACAAAATCGTAGCACTACTTTTATTAGCATTGCTACGGTAACGTAGCTGAGCTATGTAGCATACGTTTGCTAGCGTAGCTTGTTTGTTATACAATATAATATTATTTGATGAAATGTTTGTATGAATGTAAGGATGTGTAAATGTATGATTGACGCTATTTCACGCAAAAACTACTGGATGGATTTTGATGAAACTTTACAATAACAATACTAGTACATAATAACTTCTAGCAATTATAGGGTGTTTTGAATAATAAGCCTTTCCGTTAGTGGCGTAAATGGCGTTCATAAGTAGAGAAAAATTTAAAAGATAAAAAGTTAGTATAACTTTACTAACTAACAATACACCGGTAAATTCTTCACTTGTCATCAATGCGTTGTCTACAAGACAAAAATTAATTTTTAGATAAAAAAAAAGCATCTCTTATTAATCACCAACTGAAATATTGAACATTTCATCAAAATGCATAAAATAGAAGCCACATTAAATGGTTTTGGGGTGAAGTAGACGAAAATATTATTGGAAGGCAAACTAGATTAATATATAATCAATGATATTTTAACTCTATTACACATACATAAAAGCTATAGTCGCTTGTATTGCGCGAGTACTTCGGTCCGTCTATACGTACACTCGTACTACAGATCTCTTTCGTTAATTTTACAGCTTTGTGCTTTGCAAGGCCAGTCCAAAGTGCTATTTAAGCTCAACTCTAAATATAATGTTTAAAATCTGAACGAAATTTCAAATGTGACCTAAAAAGTTTCATAAACTTTTGAATAATCTCATTTCATATTTTTTTACCGCTTGCACGCCTAATTGGGCTATATATAGCCAAAGCGACCATTATGCCCTGGTTACACGAGGCTAGTTTTTGATGCTAGGATAGCAAGCTAGTTCTCTATTAAGCTGATATGGCTTGCTGCCCTTTTTTTTCTTTAACGCCGGAAATGCTCTGAGGCATCCCGTGGGGGAGTTTGTCTTCTCCGACGGGTATGTGGGACTCAAAAGCTGGTAGGAGGTAGCTCTACTCGCTAAAACCCGGTGAATGCCACCAGTCCTGTCTTTGGTGAGGTGTTGAGCAAACAAGGCACCTCGAAGGCTAATCAGTCTCTCAGGGGACCGACGCCACCTCCACTGAGGGGTTGTCCTGCACCACAGAACATCCCCTCATAACGTCGGGATAGAACAATGGGCTGAGGTTCCCGTCCTTTTGTCCCCTCTTCTTATAAGAGGAGTTAAAGAGCTCCCTCGGCTCAATTAGCTTCGCCCAAGGTGCAGCGGCTTACCCTAGGCTACTGAGCCGACATACGACAACGCCTTGTCCATGGTGGGGATGGCTTGCTGACCTGGCTTGGTAACATGCGAGTTCTCTTTACATGAGGCTTGATTATATTAAGCTAGTTTTATTGCAGTGTCTACACGTAAAAATGAACTGAATGCGGAAAATAAACACTATTTGACTGAAACAGTTACTTCAAAAACTGTGACAATTCGCAATAGACTAGAAATGAAACTAGTTTTGTCCACACGGAGCCAGAAGTAACTTGCTAGCTTACTGACAATAACTTGCTATCGTAGCTTGAAAAACTAGCCTCGTGTAGCCGGGGTATTATTTACCCCAGAGGCACGGCCGCCTCGAAATCTGACAAGGAGATTTTATTAGGTAATGGTTCGCCTGTTCTCAAGAACTTTTTATCTTATTAGATATGTTTACTCATGATTTTACCTTCATCCGTATATATATAGACGACGTCGTGTTATTTTAATTGCATTTCAGTTGGCGGAGATCGTTATTTCGTCGAGATTAATCCTTTACCGAGTATATCAAATACTGTTTCAGATTAAATGATTGTCCTGCATATATTTTACTGACACCATCTTTTCTATAGTCAAGTTGAGATCTAAAATTATAATTAACTTTTGCAAGTTCTTGGATCCCCAATAGCTCAAAATAAAATAATGCTTAAAAATACCCTTTTTTTACTTTTTTTTTTCTTTAACGCCGGGAAAGGCTCTGAGGCATCCTGCGGGGGAGTGGGTCTCCCCACGCGGGCATGTGGGACTCGCTGCGCCCGACAGCTGGTAAATGGACGCAGCTCTACCCACTAAAACCCGGCGAGTGCCACCAATGCCGCCTTTGGTGAGATGCCCCGGATCTAGAAAACAAACAGGGCACCTCGACGGCTAGTCAGTCCCGTAAGGGACTGACGCCACCTCCACAGGGGTTGTCCCACACCACAGAACAACCCCTAACAACGTCGGGACAGTACAATGGGGTGAGGTTCCCATCCTCACCCCTTGCCGCCTGCTCTTCTGTCCCGTCATCTTATAAGAGGGGTACAAAGAGCCGAGGGGGCCCCAATTAGCTTCGCCCAAAGTGCACCGCTCACCCTAGGTTACTGAGCCCCACCGCTACGACAAGGCCTGAAACATGGTGGGGCTTAAAATACCCTAATTATTAGGCAAAGGCAAAAAGATTATTTGAAATGGAATGGTTGTTTCGAGGATTAGCCCGGTCAAAAATAAACACTCCAGTTAGACGGAAGCCGAAGCCAGATCGGAGTGCAATAATAAGAGTTCTGCAAAAATTATTACATCTGTTCATAAAATTGATGTGAAGTTTGGTTTAATTTCGACCAATTCACAGAAAATATTCCATTATTACATTGAAAATGCGTCAATTCCGCTGTGAACAATAAAATCGTTAGGAAACCGTTCAAATACAATGTACATTATACTTCAATAATTCAATCACTCGTTTTTATTTTGTAAGAGAAATATACTCGGTCTAGCCTGCAGTTTTACCTGTATTCTCTACATTTATATTTGTATATTGGTAGTAGAGATACTTAGTGTCATATACGTAAACTATTTATACTGTAAATTTTTATAAGAGTTCGCTCAGTAATCATTAAAATAAAATATACATTTGTTTTTTCAAAAACCACCCAAAAACAACGAATTTAGAATAAGTACTACTGTCGCAAATAAAATACAATAAAATACAGATTCAGAAAATAATCATCATCGGCTTGTGTATAAAAAGCCAATTCTGCCAAGCAAGTAAAGTCGAGGGAAAAAACTTCTAATTAAAACATTTTGCATTTTGTAAGAGCCAGTCACCATGCTGCTTTGCAGGCGAATTGGGCCGGCACGACCGGGTTGGTACCTGTCGCTCACATACCACCGGTGTCAAGTGACAGCTACGCTGTCGCGTTTCGTGCGGTTTGTGGGTTTCCGGTGCCCCATAGGGGGATAGGGAAAAGGAGGGCAACGCATCTGCATAACTTTTGATTGTGTGGATCTATCTATGGGCGTTGGTAGTCACGATAAGGCTCCGACTGCTCGGTTGCCTTCTTATGACTTAAGAAAATGAAAAATTTATACAAATGTTTGTTGAGTATTTCAAATAAATGTCTATGTCCTCAGAATGTCACGCAAGTCTCGACAAGGGTACAGCATCCAGCATCTCCTGCAGCTGCCCAACGCACCAGGAAGCTCTCCCGCGCAGAACCCACCAGGGCCTTGCATCAAGGTATTTATACAAAAAAAAATCTAGTCTTACGACCGAGTTAAAGATGTCCACTGACCTTAACCAAGTCTACGACTTATTCCATTGTTTCTTTGATGGTTGTGTTGTTTACGTTGTGAAGAAATTTTTGATAGTGTTGGACGAACACCGACTAAGGATTATACAGTATGTAATGTATAATAATATGCTGATGATTATAATTAAATTTGTGTTTGTAAAAATCCTCAGCAGTGAGGGAACGATAAAGAAGAAGAATAATTAAATTTATAATTGTAAAATTTAATTTAATAATTTAATTTAACATTTTTTTTATTCTTATAATGTATAATTTAATTATTAATTTTATACAGAAACCATAACTTCATCTTGGCTATGATATCAAATCAAATCGTTTAATCACATCGAGAGATAAAACTTATGTTTGTAAATACTAAAACACTATTAATAGTCTTCTATACAAGCCTTGTTATAATATTAATCAGTTCCCAGCTAGCTGTACTTGAGAATACTTGAAACAACGAGAAACTAATTTATATCAATAATCTCTAAGAGAACTTGCTAGCTTTATAATAAATGTTAGATTAAATCGTCCGTGGTCGTCACCATAGTATCACGAGTACACAGCTGGAACACCAACCTGTTTATTTCTTCTGTGTAACATCTCTGTTGTGTCTCGGAAAGAAGAGAGGGAGTGTAATTATAGTAAGTTTTAAGATAGACAAATCATTAATGATCTTATGTTATCCAACTTCACACTTGTATTACTATCATATCAATAATAAGGTAAAACCACAGTATATTCGTCTACACGGCTTGTTACGTAAATATAAGCAATATGAACGTCAGTTACAATGGATAATAAGATACGCTTTCATAAAGTCATGACAGCGTGTTTTAATAATAGAATGTACTTTTTCTGACATTGAAAGAAAATACTGCTTTTTTGTACGATATTTTTTTAGGATACGATTAGGTCCTGTATATAAAAATAAATATAGATTAGCACGTAGGAAATAACGTTGCTTCTTCGTCAGCAAATGCAATACCAAGAACAAGACTAAGTCAACTTAGCTAGACTAAGACCAATACTAAGTCAGCAATACCAAGTTCAAGACTAAGTCAGCATAACCAAGATCAAGTCTAACTCAGCAAGACCAAGACTAAGTCTTGGTCTTTCCAAGACTGTCCAAGTCTTGATCTTGAGTTAGACTTGCTCATCACTACTATTATGTACTATTATGTACTGTTAACATAATTAATTATTCCTTCCCATAACCTATTCCTTACTTTTTCAAAAGAGTGACCACTAAGTTTTTCTAGAAGAAGTTCTTTTTATATTATTTGTATTTATTATTATTATTTGACGTTTTCCAAGTGCTATTAATTCGTTACTTACGAAATAAAGATAATATTTTGAAATAAATTAGCTATTATGAATCTAAAGGTTACATGAAATTAGCTTGGAGGTCCTCTCCATGCCATGTTAAATGCATAAGTCAAGCGATAAAATGCATGGGCTGTTGATGATTATAATGACGATAATAATGATTATGATGATGATTATAATGAAGATGACGGCTTTAATAGTGACGATGATATACGCATGAAATTCAATATTAGGAGAGTAGCCTTTGGCTATTTATTCAATGACATTACTGTTTACTTATTTTTTGCGTGCTTTAAACAAGTTCCACTGGGGATTAAAGCCCTCTAAATGTATTTTGAAAGTAATTTTTGAACTTTGTTCCCCACGTTCTTAGATTTAACTTAATCTACATCTTAATTATGCGCAGTGAAAACTTTTGGCGTAATTCAAGTCTCAGTAGCGCCTCTAGCGGCGATTTGCTTATCATGTAATATGTTTTATATTATAATAAAAAAAAATCTGTGCTTTATAAAGTATAAAATATAAAAAAAGCAATAATTTTGACTATGATGGTATTTTTTTGTATGAGATTCCTACTGGTAATATATAATGACTTCGAAACTCACCTTTTTGCGAGTAAACGTCTTTGTTATGAAAGGGGATGTTTCTTAGGGAGACTTTGTAAGCTTGTCGTAGTTCGCGCTGATATGAATAGATGGCGCTTTTCCACGATGTTTTTTCTTTTTAGCACAACGATGATATTTTTAATAATAATTACTAACTAATATAACTCACCTAAACAGACTATTTTATGAATTTATATACAGAAATCTAGATAATTTATAAAAATAAAAGTTATTTGAAGTATCATGATATAAAGAAGAAATAAAGAAAAAAGAACTGTTCTTCCATAAATTTCATATCTAGTTCTCTTCTATAAAATAATATTGTGCTTGCATTTCTTACACATACTATCTACCCCACCATGGTTCAGGCCTTGTCGTGGCGGTGGAGCTCAGAAACCTAGGGTGATCGGTGCACCTTTAGCGAAGCTAATTGGGCCGAGGGGGCTCTTTGTACCTCTTATAAGAAGAGGGGACATAAGAGCAGGGGTCAAGGGGTGAGGATGGGAACCTCACCCCATTGTACTGTCTCGACGTTGGGAGTGGTGGTGATGGGAGTCTGTGGTGCGTGGACAGCCCCTCTGTGGAGGTGGCTTCGGTCCCTTGCGGGATTGACTAGCCGTCGAGGTTGCCCTGTTTGTTTTCTAGATCCGGGGCACCTCACCAAAGGCGGCACTGGTGGCACTCGCCGGGTTTTAGTGGGTAGAGCTGCGTCCATTTACCAGCTGTCGGGCGCAGCGAGTCCCACATACCTGCGTGGAGAGACCCACTCACCCGCGGGATGCCTCATAGCATTTCCCATCTATTTATAACCTACATCAGACTATATTGATCGCAATAAAGTAGTTAGATACATTTATGTAACAAACTAATTATTTAATCGACCGTATTAAATTAAACTTATTGTCGATGTGTCATGATCATTTTTTTTTGTCCAAAGCTATATTATGTCCTATAAATGAACGCCAAGACGCCCCGTTTCCATAGTCGCATCGATACTACCGGCCACCGTGCACATTAAATGTACCCTTAGAGGACGACCGACCCTCTATTCCGAACGTGACCTCCAAAACTCTATTGACGAACTAGTCATCAAATAAATTAAGATATATTATTAACTAATAAAAAAATAGTACAAAATTCGTTCACAAAACGAATAAATATATCTTATTCAGGTAACCTGTCCAGTGATTTCTCTACAAAGCATTCTTTCAAAAACTATTTGTGTCCGTATTTATTTACAAAGAGACATCAACTATTTATTTGTCCGAGATGGCTTTGATCAATGACCTCCTGCAAACACATTATTGACCCCGACCAATGTTTGTTTTGGTTTAACGTGGATACACCTTTTTGCAGATTTTTCTTTTTATTTGGAATAAAAAGGTCTTTAACAATGTTTGCTGTAAATTATTAATTAACATGTAATAAAATATTCGTATTTTCTATAAATATTAATAAACAAAATTTGAGATTTTTTTATTCGTCATTACGTCGCTACATGATCGATTTAAGACAAATTTTCACCATAAATTAACATTAATAAAATTTTTAATGAGTTATAGACAATATTTAAATTATATGTAGGTACTGGTCTTATTTATCAGTCATTTAAAATCAGAAACTATATTTTTTTATAATTTTTATATGTAACTATAAATATCATAAATTATCAGCCACTGGATATCCATTGGGTTAGTGATTCTTGATAAAAATATGTTCTTTACAAAAAATACTTATTTAGTGATGCGTCATATCGATAGAAATAATAGTAAAGGTACAATATATAATAATCCAATGGCTTATTGATTCTTAATGAAACATTCATTACAAAAAATTACTTATTTATTGATCGATAGAAATAAATCCGCACAGAATGTCCACTCTATACGCTACTTGTAAAAAGGGTTTCTTTTCACGGACTGCTAGTGGCCTCGGTAAGCAAGCAATCCCTTGTTCGATGGCCGTTTTGTCTACATTACTACGCCCTGTTGGAATTAATGTCTTTACAGGGGTAAATCTTTGCTTTGTGCGGAATGGATACGTTTCCCTTCCTTGCATTTATTCTGATGGAGTTTTATTGCTTTTCCAGTAACAATTATCTTTTTGGATAATATTATTATTATGATAATTCGTGCAAAAAAGGGTTTCCATAAAATTGACCGTGTGTAGTCTATAGCTCGATCTTTTTATATGCTAAAGCAATTAATACCAAGAAAAACAAGCACGATTTTTAGTGTTGATTTACAGGATAAAAATGTGTGGATTGAAATGCAGGAGGATTTCTTTTTACGAGTAAGTGCTTAAGTTGCAATCACAGACATCACATTACGTAGGGCTGCTTCTGCTTACCTATCTGTGATAGACAGCAAATTATCTTTCAGTGGGATCAGGCTACTTTTTGGTCTTGCCCTAGTGATTTTCATTTTATGGTGCTGCCACAATGCTGTTGTAATATGTTTACTATCGTATGTAAATATTTTGTAATAACCATTACGCATAGTAAAATGGTTGTTACAAAAATGTTTAAAAATTTTACATACGTTAGTAAACATTTTACGAGTATAACAACAGTGTGGCAGCACCATTACCATGTATGTCTGACTTTGCCATCTCAGTTCACTGATTTAAATCAATGTATAACAGTAGGTGTTAATGTAGAAAAAAAATTATAAACAAAATAAATCGTATATTTCCGAGCGCTGAGAAAATTATTGGCAGGGTTAGGAAAATCAATGCAATGTGGAGGAAAAGGGCATTTTTGGACGATAAATTTGGCGTTAATCCGGCGAGTGTTAAGTGATTAAGCTCTCGGCAGGCGGCCGGTCCTTTATACGGCGATTTGTTAAACAGTTACACTCACAATATAGTGACGCGAAATGACCGTGGACGATTGTTTGTGTTGACTTACTAATTATCGATTATATATTATATTTTCTCCCGAATTTATAAAACAGCCAGGTTGCATCGATAAACAGTTGAAACCCTTAAAGGCGGATGCACTATTCATCTATCTATCCATCTTAAGAAGATTCAAAGAAATTCTCGTAGTATTGAAATATTATCGATTAAATACGTATTTATATTAAGATAATGCTAGGTACCTATAAAATCACCATGCAATTGGTGCGTAGATAAAAAGTCGTATATCCCAAAATGTTTCCATTTTCGTATATGGTTACTTAAGTCGTCGTACATGAAATAATTTTACTGTTATAGGGTTGTATTTTATTTGAAAGTCGCTATAAGAAATTCAAAAAGTTATCGATATATATGGTCAGTCCCTAGTCGTGCACGCCGGTAATATTTCTCTAGACGTCGGCACCTCGCGCCTTCTCGCCGATTTACGGGCACCGCGTAATAGATGACCTCCGATTGAAACGTAACGACTAATTGTTATTTATTGACCCCAAGAACGCAGCAATGGAAAAAATCTTTTCTCTTGTACTTTATCCTTTAGGGTTAACATGATGCCTTCTTAAACTTCTCTCTATTTATTGCGTTTATTCTTATTCATATAATTTTTCAAACGCTTCCCGTTTTTTCGGCCTTCCTTGTGACTTGCTACCTTCCATACGCATGGTTAAATATCATTTTTGTTATTAACATTACAGCTAGTTGCCATAAGAAATGGATTTTCTCATTAACCTATCATTGTCATACCATATGAGACTTATGGGGATAAAAACGATAAAATAGCAGGGATACACAAGGTGAAGTACTCAGTTCTGACAGTATTTAAATATAAAGATCTCTATCCAGATTTGATCAGGATCTTTGTAACAGAATACAGTAGCTGATCTAAGTTGTATGCGAGACGCAGCTTTCATAACGTTCATCTTAAACAGCCGATGGCTGGCAAGCTGATAATGATGAAGACAAATAAAAAAAATCTCCGGGGTAGGAGTTAACTGTAGACATTTTCTTATCAAGGTGAAGAGTATCTCTGAATAACAAATCACCCAAACCTATAAAATACCAAGGATTTTTTCGCAATATGAATAATTCAATGATATCTTGAATAATTGAACAACACAAATGAATAATCAATTATTTCCCTAAATATAATATTTAAAAGGAAATACATTTTAAAATATGATAATGGTTATTTTTTAGCTATGAAATATTCTAGGAAAGACTTTTCAACGTGAGGTATTGAACTTGCCATCATACCAATATGGTAAAAGGCTACTAAATTATCACGTATTATTAATTTAGGCTTCGCTTGTATTTCTAAATACTTACAGTCTCCTATTAAAAGCAGTTGACTATACTTTTGTACTATGACATATAATGAAAACCTTTTTTTTATAAAATCTTGTTACGAATACATGCCAAATAAAAATAGGAACTTAATATTATCTAGCCGAATGGTTTATAGACAGATTGCAAGAATAAGAGTTTAAAAAATCCGTACACCACCATTTCCCCAAATCCTTAGCCATACAATAATCATAAAGACAGTTAATAGAACCTGGCTTTGCGGAAATCCATTATCATCATCATCCTTTATCCGTCCACAGCTGAACATTGGCCTCCTTCAATCGCCAAGACGACATCCAACACGGACCGGTTACTCCGCGGCGGTCGTCTTCCCACCTGGTTGCCCAACACTAAACTAAAACTCATATAAACGCGGCGTCCACTCTCGAACCTTAATATACCAACGGCCATCCGTTATAGAAACCATTAAGCCGGTTGCCAAAATAATGTTACTAAAACTGATAGCACAATATATTAAATCCATCAGTCCTTATTGTGTCCGATATGACCCGAGATAACTTGTCCAGTTTGAGACAAGAAGTATTTGTAAAATTCATCTCATTCGAGATCGTGTTTGCTAACAAAGTTTGTATTTTCATCAGTAAAATGGCTTTCTAATACAACAATCAATTAGTGATTTGTCATATTATGTTAACATTTATTTGAAAAATACCTGATTATAATTGTTGAAGCTCTTTTTTTTTTTTTTTTTAACGCCGGGAAATGCTCTGAGGCATCCCGCGGGGGAGTGGGTCTCCCCACGCGGGTATGTGGAATTCGCTGCGCCCGACAGCTGGTAAATGGACGCAGCTCTACCCACTAAAACCCGGCGAGTGCCACCAATGCCGCCTTTGGTGAGGTGCCCTGGATCTAGAAAACAAACAGGGCACCTCGACGGCTAGTCAGTCCCGCAAGGGACCGACGCCACCTCCACAGAGGGGTTGTCCCGCGCCATAGAACAACCCCTCCCAACGTCGGGACAGTACAATGGGGTGAGGTTCCCATCCTCACCCCTTGCCCCCTGCTCTTCTGTCCCCTCTTCTTATAAAAGGGGTACAAAGAGCCCCCTCGGCCCAATTAGCTTCGCCCAAGGTACACCGCTCACCCTAGGTTACTGAGCCCCACCGCCACGACAAGGCCTGAACCATGGTGGGGATTGTTGAAGCTCTAGAAAAGACAAGTGTTAAACAAAAAGTTATCTATCACGATATCTCTGGAACTATAAGACCTAGAGACTTGAAATTTGGTAGGAATATTACTTTTGCCATGTAGAGGTCAGCTAAGAACGGATTTGACAGAACGAAGTCTGTGCGGGCAGCTAGTATCCAATAAATTGGATAAACACAATAGTTGAACCATTACTTATAATAACGATCCTTAAACGAACCACTTGTATGCAGCATAAACCAGATAGCAATCGATTACCAGAGCCAATAAACAATGTCTGCAATAAGTTAGCTTCGCGCATTTCACGACATTATCGCTCCCCGAAGCCCACTTCGCGATAAACGACGGTAAAGAGTGCAGCTCACGGCACCTTTGATTGCCAATTCTTTTCTATCAAGACGATAAAGAATAATAAATGTAACTATGTATTATAGCCTGACCAAAAATATATAAACCCTTTTTTTTCTTCTTTAACGCCGGGAAATGCTCTGAGGCATCCCGCGGGGGAGTGGGTCTCCCCACGCGGGTATGTGGGACTCGCTGCACCCAAAAGCTGGTAAGTGGACGTAGCTCTACCCATTAAAACCCGGCGAGTGCCACCAATGCCGCCTTTGGTGAGCTGCCCCGGATCTAATGAGCAAACAGGGCACATCGACGGCTAGTCAGTCCCCGAAGGGCGTGGCGTCGGTACGCCACCTCTACAGAGTGGTTGTCCCGCACCACAGAATAACCCCTCCCAACGTCGGAACAGTACAATGGGGTGAGGTTCTCTTCCTCGCCCCTTGCCCCCTTCTTTTTTGCCCCCTCTTCTTATAAGAGTGGTACAAAGAGCCCCCTCAGCTCAATTAGCTTCGCCCAAGGTGCTGGGCTCACCCTAGGCTGAGATGCACGTAGAAATTTCGAAAAACCCATTTTTAGGACTTCTCGGCAAAAATCGCATATCGCATTTTGCATCGCATGCAAAAATATATCATAATTTGCAAATTATATTATAATATAGCTGTTGCCTGCAGCTTCGCCCGCGTTACTCTACTCCTATAAGTCACAGCGTGATTTTTTATAGCCTATATATAGCCTTCCTCGATAAATAAGCTGTCTAACACTAAAGGAATTTTTCAAATCGGACCAGCGGTTCCTGAGATTAGCGCGTTCAAACAAACAAACAAACAAACTCTTCAGCTTTATAATATTAGTATAGATTATTATTGCATAATTATAGTACTAATTATGATTGAAACGTACCTATATAAGATATTACTATGTTAGCTTATAAGAAGTAATGCTATAAAATAATTTTGATATGTTATAAACTTAAATCCATACTTTACTTTTACTTTCTTCTGTAAAACAGTCTCACATTGTTACAGAACATGAACACTTTCTTACGTCTTCACTTTCTTATGTTTTTACTTTCTTATACAAGGCTTTTTTACCTATTATAACGTAAAGAAATCATCATCATCATCACCAGCCTCTATTCGTGCACCCCTCAATCAATAAATCATCAATCAGTAAAATATATTTAAAAAACGAATACCGAAACTTTGGCAACTGTTACATTTAAGTTCAGCATGTTTTCCTAAAAAAAAATGTGAATTATAATATTAAATTTACAATGGTGAATAAATGTAAGATGTAACGATATATTACAAAGTTGTCGGTAACATTTTGTCTTGAGTCCGTGGCTACGCAAGACGTGACCCTCCACCACAGGATTCCAACCTCCTAACGAGTTTTTGAAAGCGTCCCTGACAAGGAAGTCATCTTAAAGGGATTTGCACTTTGTAAGTAAATTGTTGTCTTGTAACAGACCTCCTTTTAGAGTTTATAATTTATCAAAAAATATTTTGTACATTTTTTTTGTATTAAATACTATTAATTTGTGTTAAGATCCGTCACGATATCAGTGCTCAAACTTAAAAAATACACTGCCAGTATAGTGTAGTGTGTAGTATAGTAGTGTGCCGAAACTAATCGCCCAAAGCGAAGAAGAAAAAGGGTAGATATATTTTTCTGAACTGTCCCCATCTACCAGCACCGTTCGTCAGTCTCCCCGTGATCATGGCGATTGAAACATTGCCGAAATATTGAGACCTCAATAAATCTTTAAACGCGGTAAGCACCCGAAACAATATTTTTTTAAATCTTTTAATCTAATAATAAATTAATTAACCTTCAATAAATCTACACATAGGTATGATAGACAATACATTATTACTCGAGTCAACCGTCTTCACCGGGTAATCCGATGATCCGCCCATTACTTATTCATCTCGCGACATTAGCCGTTATTAAAACCACCTGTAAATCCCACACTCGTGCCTCTCCCCCTTGACTCCAATCTCAGCTCACGTCTCGGACATGTCTTACAGAATTAATAATAAGCCAAGAAGCCTGTGGTTTGGACCACGGTGAAATTTCCTACCCTCATTAGGAGTTCAACTTTCGTTCGGCCGCTGTTTATTGATGTTACCATCTCGGCAAGTGTAATAGTCGAATTAGATGTTCTAAGCGTCTGTAATTTGAGCAACAGAATGTTTTAACTTTGATATTTTATACGCAATTTATTGTTCAAGGGTTTTGGTTCACGACAGGAAATAATTATTGAAGTTAGGTTCTTTTAAGTAAATCTCATTTACTCGTTATAATTCCATACGTATATAACGTGACCAGACGTTCCATTTTTTGGTAACCTGTCCCATTGTCTCTAAAGCGTCGGGAAGCAATTTGTTTTTCAATTGTGCATTTGCGTTAACAAATAAAAAATAAAAAATTTTTGAAAAATAAAACAAGAAAGTGAATCGTCCATTTTATTAATGATACATATTTTTTAATTATCCCGTTTTTCAAAATCTCGTATAATTTCATTAAATTTTTCATAGTAAAAACAAGGGAGGTAAATGTTCAGTTTATTGATAACTAAAAAAAGGTCATCAGACAAACCTAATATAAATGTGTGTGCTTTTTTTCGAGGATCAGAACATATTATAGGCTATTATAATTTATCCCCGTACTTCCACGGGAATGAGAAGTACGTGGGTGAAACCTCGAGGCGCTACTAGTATAGTATTTTGAAAGACGTGTTACGTTCGGCCAGGATGTACTGTATACCCCCTCCTTTTCCCTATCCCCCCAATGGGCCACCGGAAACTCAAAAACCGCACGAAACGCGACAGCATAGCTGTTGCTTGACGCCGGTTTTAACTGTTATGTGAGCGAGAGATACCACCACGGTCGTGCCGGCCCACACCGGCTGCAATACAGCATAGCACTACCTCTTACAATATGTGGCTAGGTGATGGCATGATACATTTGCCAGGCTAAATGACTTTCTTTTACCATGATTTTTGATAATCACGTAACATATAATAAAATAGGTACTTACCACAAATGCCCAAAAATATATTTGTAAGATGTATATGTTTCAAATAAAAATTTCCCTCCTCAATTTAAACTAATTTTATATAATACATCCATTATTAATACCGATCAAAATATGAATACAGTAAATAATTACAATTTATATATTAAAGACTCAAGTTCGAATCCTTTCTGCCATTTATAATAATAAGACGTGAAGGCCTTACTAAAAGCGGATATTCATAATAATTTCAAAAGGAGCCGGGTGAAAACATTTTCATAAAATCAAAAGTTCATTTGGAATTTCAATTACTTATTCGTTCGATGCGTGTGCTGCATGCGAGGGTTCCGTAGGAAATGAAATAGCACTTAAACATGATTTATGGTTGAAAATATTGTTCTATTGTATAAGACGTTGTTTTCTTAAATCTCAGCACGTAGTAAGGCGGACGTATAATTTTCTTATAACAATTGTTTATTATTGATTTAATAGTTTTAGGAATCTTCAAAATAAGTTTTGATTATTATTCAAATTGGTTACTTTCTATTTATTGGCTAACTATTTTTTAATTTGTAAGACCTAATGGTTATAAGTGATAAAAATAAGTATCATTATCGAGTGGATATACATTTTAATCTTGGTTAATCTCTGATTTGCGTAAGATGCTATGATATGAGTATAATGAAACACACAATTATCATAACATCAGGTACAATTAATATTGTACATAGTCGAAAATACATTTATAATTATTATACAAATATTTTTCCACGGAGGTATTTGAACACCGTCACAGATTTTCCAAGACCCCAATGATTTTAATTGCAACTACTGAATATTGTGGATAGTTTCGTAAAAGGTAGTGCCATGCGGCCGACTTGGGCCGGCACGTCCGGGGTTACCACCCTCTCGCTCACATAATACCGGCAGCAAGTGACAGCTATTCTGTCGCGTTTCGTACGAAATAGGGAAAAGGAAGAAGAAAGAAAGAAGAAAGAAAGACGAAAGAAAGACAAAAGAAAGAAAGAAACATTTATTCGACACAAACAGAAGATACAGAGACAAAGAGATACACAGAAAAACATTTTTGATTGCACATACCTAAAAATAAGACAAAAAAGAAAACAAAAATTCGTTGTGGCCCAATTAATTATTGTGTCAAGAAAATGTTTCCGAACGCTGATTTTCAACTAGGCGGGCAACACATCTGCATAATCTCTGGTTGTGCGGATGTCTATGGGCGTCGGTAGTCTAAAGCTTTGGCTGCTCGTTTGGCCTCCTATGCTATAAAAAGAATAAATTAAATATTATTATTAACTAACACAAACAAACAATATATCACTTCAAACTTTAAAATAGTTAGTCAAGCTAAACATCCGAATGTTTTTATAATTTTTATTTCCTTCTCGTCCGAACAAAAACAATACACAAAAGTTGGGCGTATTAACGACGTCCTCTAGTGAATTTATATCGCTCGAAAACAAGAAAACAAAAGTGGGATCGCGCCAAAGGTACATTATCTTAACAAAGTACTGCAATTACGTACACGTTCACATCTGACTATAATTTAAATATGATAAAACAGCGAGACGCTGAGACGAAGAATACGGCTTAACTTATTTATAAATTCTTAAGACGAAGGGACTCAACCCTTCGTATAATGCAATAAAAGGGGCACTCATATAAGTATCACCGTTTTACCTACAGTGATAACGCTAATCCCTTAAAGCGGAACGAACTTTGAACTCAATTATATATGTATTCTTTCAAATAGTTTACCTTCAAGTGATAGAGGCTTCGGGGGCCGTCTCAAAGCTATAAAATTACAGATCAAAACTCTATCGACCCGGTGGCCTTTATTCAAAGCCATCGGAGCGGACTATCAAAGAAAGTCTACTTAGGAGTTAGCGTCTTAGGGTCGGGAAGTTTGGCAAGGGTTACGATGCGGGCGGGGTGGGTTTTTGAATGTAAATAGTGGTGCGTGGGTCTCATATGAATTAAATTTAAGTAATTAATGGCAGCGGTGCGGGTTGGTCCGTTTAGCTGAGATGCTATCTAATATTTGCTTTAATTGCCACGTTATCAACACTTTTTCGACTGTTTCAATTATTTGTAAAGGCAACTTGGAATTTTTAAGTATTTTACAAGTAAAATATGATTTATACACCTAATACTGTAAGTAAAAAAAGGAAATATTACGGCACGAATTTCAATTGGAGATCATAACAACATACTGTAGGCAATAGTACCTACCTATGTACTTGTCGTTCGTTAGCAGAGGTACATCAGTGGACTTGTTTCAGCTGAATCAATGAAAAAATAGGCGGTGTTTTTGTATGGTGACTTTGATCTTTTACTCTAATCATAAATAACTCTACTTGTCAAATTATATGGGACAGATGGGTAAAAATTAAAGACATTATTTTAATTATAACATAGCAATTATATTATTTTACTAATCGTATGAAGTATTTTATAAACAATACGTGGCAACCAATAGAAAAAAAAAATAATATTTATTGAACTTATATCAGATAGGACATCCATAATTTGTTGCTAGAAAGTAAAGCCTAAATTTCGTAGAACTAAAGAAAATTCATTCATTTGACCCTAACTTATTAGCTTAAATTTTTGAAAGAAACATTTTATAAACAGAGGATTTTTGTATGCAGTATTTGTCACAGTTATATCAATAGTCCGTAATTTATATACATTAATATATACCATACTATGCTTATGGGCAGGGTCTGGGTCACTTATTAATTATAAGCCCCGTGTAGGGAGAATATTCATCAGCGAAGAAAGGGCGGCCATATTTTAAGATGTCGCCGTCATCTGGCAAGGAATGTGTGGCTTGGGTCAGGTTTTAATTATTTATTACTCTTGACTTGTGCTGTTTGTGTTTACGTTTTGAATTTGGAATATATTGTAATTAAATTTAATATTTTTCGTATGTAGGTAATATATGTGCGAGGAAAAAGCCAACTTTTATGTAGAGGTGAGAATTTTTGAGCTGACGGTATTTTTGTATAAAGGACGAAGTAATTAATTTCTGTGCTAAACAAAGACTTAAAACTATATGCATAAACAATATATAGAGGTAGTAGAATGCCAGAACGAGGTTGTTTATAAATAAAGTTTTTCCCTCCTGGCTTTACTTCTTTAACCTATAATTAATCTAAGTATCTTTTCTCTAAGTATTATTTGAGTCTTTTATTTTTCTTTTACGCCAGGAAATGCTTTGAGACATCCCGCGGGGAGTGGGTGTTTAGGACTCGCTGCGCCCGAAAGGTGGTATGGAGGGCGCAGCTCTACCCACTAAAACCTGGCGAGTGCCACCAAAGCCGCCTTTGGTGAGGTGCCCCGGAACTGTTGAGCAAACATGGTAACAGGGCAATAAGGTGTCTCGCTCCCTCGGCTCAATTTGCTTCGCCTAAGGTGCTGGGCTCACCCTAGGCTACTGAGCCCCACCGCCACGACAAGGCTTGAACCATGGTGGGGATTATTTGAGTCTCGGTAGAGTATAATTTTTTTTTTCGTTACCTGCAGCGAGTTCTTAAAAACTTAAGATTAACATATGATTGCTCTATAGTATCCAAAATGTCGCACATGTAAAAATTTGAACCGCGATAAAATCCGTAAAAGTTGTTCCGTTATAAGTGTATCAATTAAAGCAACCAACGTAAAACTTGTGATTTTATCCCGTATTTATATTTCAGTGGATCATGTAAAACGATACCACCCGACGGAGTGACGGATCAAAGAGTAGTGACGTCTTGATTAACAAAGGACGTCTGGCTCGGTTCACAACACTTGATAACAGCCAAGAAAATGTCTGTTCTTAGAATATTTAACAGTTTAAACTTAATTAATGTCGTAATAAACGAACTTACCTGAAGTGAAGTTGTAATTATACGAGATGCTTAGTCCAAGATCTTCTTTTCCAATTGATCTGAGACGATTAGGGAATACAATCGAAAAATCGTTTTGACTTTTCTTCTTATATTTACTAATTAAAAACTATATAAACATATTATAAACGAAGGTTAAGTTCATTTGTTTTATTTAATGTTTTATTAAAAGTTTTACCTTGAATTCTAGTGTAGTACAACCTAAAGAAATAATATAATTTCCAATTTTTTTTTAAATGTTAGTTGGATAGGCGAACTTGCAAACGTACCTACCTGATGGTAAGTGGTCGACGTCACCCATGAACATAAACTAGTATACCTGGAACGAGCCCGGGCAACTCATTTATGTGTTGCCTATCCTGAGACATAAGATGTTAAGTCTCGGTGCCAGTAATTACACTGCCTGTCTTGCCCTTCTCTCCGAAACACAGCAAAGCTGTTTCACGGGAGAAACAAGCAAGATGGTGGTACCCATGCAGCCGGGAGCGCTGTGCCTTAAAAATGTAAAAATCTTAATAAACCGCGATAAAATCCGTAAAAGTTTTTTTCCATTTTATAACTAATGTGGAAATTTAACCATTTGAATCGAAAAAACAACTGTAGCATTTATTGCAAAAATTTTCTTTTTTTCATTTGACACACTAATAAATAAATCCGGCCGTGACCATGGTTGCTGTAAAGTATCCGAAACGTCGGGCTTGTAAAAATGTTAATAAACCGCAATAAAATCCGTAAAAAATGTTTAATTATAATAATAAATAATTTTTATACTAGTCATAATACCACATAAAACTATGAATTATTACAATAATGTTTCAAAAACTGTCATCTTCGATTAATGGTAGTTTTATTAATCAACCAATGCTTTAGTATTAAATATATAATTTAGTATGTGTTATAGATTTACTAAATGCCGATACGTTATACCCTTCCAAGTTTTTCTATGACTAAACTCTGTACAACTTTGTTCTCATTAAATATTCAAAGAAAGGCCTCGGTGCCTCTTGGGTCGAAAGTACCCTCAAGTTGGCTACCCGCTCATGCCTCCCTAATTTCCGATTTGTCGACCTGAAGGGTTGACTGATTAGCATCTGACTTGTCAAAACGCATCACCTTTGTCGTCGACGTAATGACGTCTATTTGATTATTACACTGTAATTGAATGAACTCTCTGGAGATTAATGATGTATTTTGGCATTTTGGTTATGTAACGAATGATAGAACATGAAATGACGTGATGAACGTGAAAAGGTTGCATGTAATAATTTTATTTTTATTTATTACTAAAAGAATTGAGATTTATATGAGTATTTAATGTACATTGTTTTCTAACGTTGTTATAATGAAACAACTTATAATAATATATATATATATAATAATATCAACCCTTTTTATGTCCCACTGCTGGGCACGGGTCTCCTCATCGAAATCAGGCGAGGAGGGTTTTGGGCCATAGTTCACCGATGCGCTGGCCCAATGCGGGTTGGTGAACTTCACACACCTTCAAAGACTTTTAATCTTATCAGGCATGCAGGTTTCCTCACGATGTGTCCTTCACCGGTAAACAACTTATAAAATCCGTAAAAGTTATTTTAGTGTAATATTTTAATGTAAATTAATAGGATTTTTTCTTTAATAAATGTTACAAAAATATTTACGGGACGGGTCAGAAGACGTTAGATTTTGATTTTAAGCCTAATATCGTAGATTAATAAAACTCCATTTTATGAAAAGTAGGACTTTTGCACAAGTAAAGAGAAGAGAAAGAGAATAGAGAAGACTAACCAAAGTATTGATGTATCATAGAGTACTTTCGAATAACTTTGTAACGTTGGGACGTATGACACCTCAGTCCTCCCGTGACTATGTTGTAAAGTATCCGAAACGTCGGGCTTGTAAAAATCTTAATAAACCGCGATAAAATCCATAAAAGTTTCTTTTTCCATTTTATAAGTAATTCAAATTCCATTATAATGGTATAAAAAACTTATAAATAGCTAGAAAAGTTTTTTATATTATAAAGTGAAATAAACATCCTTCTACTTCATAAAATTTTCGCCGTTAAAAATCTTAACTCGATAAATTGATTCATTGTTATGATAATTATGAACCAATTAATGATTAAATAATTAATCATTATCATCATTAAATGATAAGCTAATTATATCATAAAGCAAGAAACACTACCACTAACTGGAAATACAATATACCACATGATAGGATTGAACCTAGACATCACACTCACAACCGACCAACACGTCAAGTCATTTATAACAAGTGCATTATTTATACCGTAAATGTCATGACACGTATGACCCCCCACGCTCCCACAATACCGCGGTAATGACACGTGTAATCCCGTGACTGGCCCGCCGTGACACCTCATAAATACACCATATATCACCACCATCTGTATTATCATTGCTTCTCCATCACGAATCATTTAGTTGTTTTGGAGATTAGTTGCGACTTGCGATTACAGTTTTGCGATTATTATACAAATGACAACTATTTATTTCGTTGCAATCTGTTTTGTCATTGTGAACAATTTAGTTGTTTTGTAGATTACTGCTCTTAGCTATTATAATACAAATTAAACTATGTATTTTATTAGGGTAAGAATATTTTAAAAGAGATATTTAGCACGTTTTTGACCTTTGTTTCGTGAGGTTCAATATTCTGACATTAAATGTGATTTTTTATCCTAGCCTTAACTGTCCCACTGCTGGGCAAAGCTCTTTCTTTTCCACGTGTATCTATCATGAGCTGCACTGCACCAGTATTTTTGAAAAGCGTCGAGGTCATCCCGCCATCCCCATCGAGGTCTGCCTCGTCTCCGAACCCTGTTTTATGGGACCCAGTCGGTGGTTTTCTTGGCTCAGAACTCGTTGGGCATCCGGCAGATGTGTCCGGCCCAGTCCCATTTAAGCTTAGCAGCTGTCAGGACTACGTCGGCTACTTTAGTTTGGGAGTGCAAGATGGAGTTCTTAATGCGTTCGGTAAATCTGACCCTTAAAATACGTATCCCTAAAATGCGCTCCATCGCGCGTTGGCAATCCTTGAAATAATAATGTTAATTTAAAATATTATTAATTACAATCTGTTTTCTCATTGCTCTTCCTTTACCACGCTCTCCCAGTACAATACATCATTTCGATGTTTTGAAGATTAGTAGAATTGTATGTAAAGGACAAACTCTATACAAACAATCTTAACGAAGGAAGTGAAGTATGTACCAGACATTACGTATCTGTAAATCTAAGCTGTAAAAACTCAAAAGAGAAATTAAGACCCAGGTACGACGATATCACCAACGAATACCTCGCAATAAAAAAAGATCACCAATACCAATCCTCAAACAAGGTGTTTGAGGATTGGTATTTCAATGCGAAATATTTTATTTCCTTTTCCTTCAGGCGTATATGTGGGACTCGCTGCGTCCGAAAGATGGTAAGGTGGACGCAGCACTACCCACTAAAATCAGGCGAGTGGCACCAATGCCGCCTTTGGTGATGCCGCCCGGATGTGTTCATTTATTTATTTAAATAGGACACCAGCAGTACACACATGATAATATTTTTGTTATAGCAAACACAGATTAATTCTAATGTGTGCACCTTTGTTGGTGACACAGCGTTCACATGTCAAATCAAATAGGAGAATGGTTGTGATTAAAAGTTACAGCAGCTGGGCCGTCCGTTAACCAGTTTGTGGAAGACGAGGAGATCGTGGGCTGTTCTTCGAGTTTTCAATGTAGGCATTTTAAAGAAGGCCAGGCCAGATTGTAAGGGTTCCTGTGGGAGATACCGCTGCGGGTATACGCTAGATGTCGAGTAAACGATCTCTGGATATTCTCTATTCGTTGCGTATAGTGAACCAATTGCGAGGGGTCCTAAATTGAGCTAGCATAAATTCTAGACGACTTCGCACCATGCTATAATGAAATCCTTTAGTGTTGCGTTTAACGAATCCTAAAGTTTGCGCAGATTACTTTACGATGTCGTCAATATGAGGCTATTCGAGTCTAACGTGATACCGTGATCTCGAATTTCGTTAACTTCCTTTAGTGCTGTAGCCTCCAATTTGTAACTAGAAAAGTATGGTACTTTCTTTCTTGTAAATTTAATATGGAAGCACTTTTAAGGGTTCAATATCATTCTATTAGTTATGAACCACCTACTTAAATTGTCGAGATCACTTTGAAGAAGTGTGCAGTCTCCATGGGATGAAACGTTTCTATATATTTTAAATCGTTTCTAAATATCGTTAATTAATAATGAGAAAAGTATGGGGCCCAGGTGAGTACCTTGAGGTACGCCTGACTGAGCGTAATATATTTGTGACTCGTAGCTGCCGACTGTCACTAGTTGAGACCTCCTCTCCAGATAAGAAGCAAACCATGCAAATAGTGGACCAAGAAGGCCGCACCCCTCAAGTTTTGATAGTAATATAGTGTGACTGACTTATCAAATGCACTCGTAAAATCAGTATAATATTATATTACATCCACCTTCAAGCCCGCATCCATTTAAGGTGACAGGCGAGATTTGAATGATAGAAGATTTGTTTCAGTGGATCGAACTCTTCGAAAACCATGCTGAGCATCGTTGTGGTTGGCTTCGATGTGACGTGTTATCAACGGGCAAAATAAGGATTCAACAACTTTGATAGGATCTGTTGAACAACAGGGCACCTCGACGGCTAGTCAGTCCCCTAAGAGACCGAAGCTATATCCAAAGACGGGTTGTCTCTCACCACAGAACAACCCCTCTCAACGTCGGAACAGTGCAATGGGGCGAGGTTCCCATCCTCGCCCCTTGTCCTGCCTGCTCTTTTGTCAAAGAGCAGCTGTACAAAGACTAGCTCCTTGGTTCAATTGGCTTCGCTCAAAGTGCTAACTTCACTTTAGGCTGCTGAGACCCTCCGCCATGACAAGGCTTGAACCATGGTGGGGCATAACGAAATAATACCTCACCAATGGACAAGGTCATTATGTTGGACTAATAACTAGCTCGTAAGGGGTCTGAAAGGTAAGTAGGTCAGATATGAAGTTCGTTGCAATACTGAGAGTAAACGGGTATCTACGAAGCTTATCTCGGATATAATATCTATTATATTCTATAAAATAAAATAAAAATAAAATAAAATAAATAAAAATAAAAAATATATATCTTGCCCACAGAAAGCCATATATTTGGGATCTCATCAACGTTATGTTTTTAATGAAATGATCACGACATGGATTCGTTAGTTGGTAATAATATATCTGAATGCTGCTCTTTTTTTCTCCTTTTAACGTCAAAAGGTTTTATTGAACCCACATCACGTAACCATTTGCTAACCTGACCATTAGTCTTTATTTAGCAGTTATTTAGTGTCAGAGCCATAATATTGCCATGCCTTGACCATAGTGAGTAAGGTCTAAGTTATTTTACTGCCAGGGGCAGTTTGTTTCAGAATACAGTAAAGCTAATCGGAAAAAATTAAAATTGTGGCGCCCTACCCCACTTGCTACCTGCGTAACTTGGAGATTATTCTTAATGGTTTCTTTTATTTTAACCGATAGCGGGCGAGCCGCCTGATGGTAAGTCAGCCTCGTGACGTCTTTTTTCCGAAACACAGCAACGCTGTTTCCTTACCATCTTTTAAATACTTACCTTTTTGTCAACATTAGTCACAATATCCAAAGTAAAAAATTAAATAGGAAAAGCCACAATAGTGGACAAATGAAGGCCAGTGCGGCGTGGCGACGTATCGGCTGTCACATTACCGCTCCCTCCCCCGTCTCACCCTGCCCTCGCCCGCCGCCCGGCGCTGCTCGCGTTATTATGAAACTTTTTGAAGGGTCCCCGCTCGCCGGCGCGACGCCGACCGCTCAGATGAGATACTACAAGTGGAGGCAGCGTTTTTAAAACAAAAACATCCAGTACATTTAGATGTGTTTTTATATGGCAAAAATGAAAGGACACTCATTCAAGAGAGCCGGACTGAAGTTAGGTAAAGTGTCATCGCAAACCAAATCAAATCAAATTTTTTTTATTCAAAATAGTACTAATACAGTATCTTTTTGAACGTCAATTGAATCTACCACCGGTTCCAAGGTAAGCCCACTGAGAAGAACCGGCGAAACAAACTCAGTGGAACTAATCTTTTCAAATAATATATATTAATAACAATTTTAACATCTTATCTTGAAATGCCCGGGAGGAACGCCTTATTCCCAGGGTGTGGTATCTTCCATGAAATCTTTTACTTTATAATATGCTTTACCACACAAACGTTCTTTAACAACTTTTTTGAATTTTTTTATGGAGAGCTTTTGAACGTTTTCTGGGATCCTATTGTAAAAGCGTATACAGTTGCCTTTAAAAGAATTGCTTACTTTCGAAAGTCTAATCATTGGTGCATGTAACCTGTGTCTATTACGTGTATTCCTACTATGAATATCACTTTTCTTACAAAATTCATTTATGTTTTTACGGACATACAGTAAATTTTCTAAGATGTATTGAGAGGTGACAGTCAGAATTCCTATTTCTTTAAATTTTTCTCTCAAAGATGAATAGGGAGGCAACTTGTAAATTGCACGAATAGCCCGCTTCTGCAGCACAAAAATGTTGTTTATGTCGGCTGCATTTCCCCATAAAAGTATGCCATAAGACATAATGCTATGAATAAGACATAATGCTATGATATATAAACATATGCTATATAAACGTCACTCCTAGTAATTGTGTGACGTGAGTAACGGTTAAATTAAAAGTTATAAATCACTATGACACTTGGTTTTTTGATTGAAATATTTTATCAAATGAAAATATATATTTTTAATGAGAAATAAAAGTACCTAGTTGCACTTAGTTTTTCAAGAAATATTTATTATAACTATTTTTAAGAGCAGAAATGTTAAGTCCTTAATTTGCTTTTCAGATAGGTAAATATAATAATATATCTCAAGCTACATGTGATGATTTAACAATGTTTACAAAAAATACATAGGTACGAATTCGTAATGTTCTAAATATTATACAGTAACCATGCAAACATATCCGTAATAATCCATTTCTAAAAAGCCTCTGCCACACTCCAGTACTTGTGGTCACAAACTGGAGGCGCATATGGTAATTCCTTATTCCAATAGGAAATAGTGGTCAGACGCAATAATCCATCACGGCTGTTTGTGAGACATGTTTTATATAATTTACGTATTCCTTACAGGTTTTGATAAATATTTGTTGGGAACTAGTTCGGACATGTCCACGTATTGAACATCCTGACCCTTCCGTGATTGGCATGTGGAAGGTGTAATAAACTTTGTTTCGCAATTTATCCCTTGTATTTTGGGTTTTGGGAATTATGATATGAATGAGAAATGTAAGTCTGGGTGTGTTTTTATTTTGAGGGAGGTCAGACTCATTGATCGAGATGCTGTTTTGAAGAGGTCATCTGCTTATATAGAATTGGACCTTTATTGTACAAATATTCACAGATACAGTTTTAAAATAAGTTTGAGAAATGGAAAATCCAAAATTACAAGCCTCATAATCTCATTTTCCGCAATAAAAATGATTACTTGCCTGTCAATTGCTTAGCAACGAATAAACAGTTTAATATCTGATTGTTAGTCTTATCTTAGTTTTTTATAAATAATAATTAAAGGACAGTGAATTGAACGCTCATATTAATAGAGAAAGTTCGCAGTGTGTTACTTTAAATAATACAAATAATATTACCGTACGATAATTTTTTTGACATATTTCCCTGCCACATACAAACATACATAGAAACAAGGGCGTCCATCAAATATTATTTTTAATATTATTATTTAGGTACTACTAGCTGTTGCCCGCAGCTTCGCCCGCGTTAACTTAGATTTACAGCCGTATCCGGATTGATGATTATTATTTTTGTAGCCGCAGATAGCTGATATTGTATGTTATTCCTTACAATATCAGCTATCTGCCAGTGAAAGTCCCGTCAAAATCGGCTCAGCCGTTTTAGACATTAGCCAGAATAAATAGACAGTTAGATAGACAAAAATTGTAAAAATTAAAAATGTGATTTTGGTATAATTATATTTGTGTTTACATCCTTTTATGCATTTAGTACAAAGCGGCTATTTTAATATTACAAACGGACACTCCAATTTTATTTATCTGTATAGATGATAAACAAAATAAATTGTAATTGAAAGATATTTTATGTGCCGAACAGATTATTTGACTTGATATTAGTGCAGTCTTGTACACCTATAAGTGCGATATAAATAGCAAAATATCTATTTCAGTTTCGAGAAAACAGCTTTTTTGACATGTTGAGAGTAGAACACTCTCAACGTGTGCAATTCGTTCTTTCGTTCGTTCTTCTTAATTACTATGAGAATGTTGCTTCGTTCTTGCGAATTTCTTCGTTCGAGTTCGAGATTCGAGTACTTCTGTTGTTTAAGTGTTTAAGATAAGCTATATTCAGCCACTCATCATAATCAAAAACATTATTAATGGCCAGAGCATAAATAACGCACAGTCTAATTCTTATCGAACTTAAAAAGTTATATTTTTTTCCACTCCATGGCCACTACTTAATTTATTGGTATATCTGCACACCATAAGTCATACTCGAATTATTTCCGTCTAATTATTATTATTTTTAGTCGAATTATTATTATTATTATATAAAAGTAAATAGTCTATACATACATATAAAACAATGTCCCCAAAGATGTTGAATTGATGTAATAGCAAAAACCTGGTGACATCCCAGGGGCTCGCACGTCATTACGGCGAGAGGCTAAGGATCGTATGCATACAGAATCGCCCTTATCAGTTATGCATAATGCGGAGACCCCAAAGGTGGGCAAAATATTTCAGGGCCTGAATAGAGAGCGTTATACAGGCTGTTCTTATTTGAGGATCTTAAATTTTGACATTATTGACAGTAATTTTGAACGTCAAAGGATTAAAAAGAACTAAATAGATTTTAGTCGTAACATAAACAATAATAACGTAATATTTTTCTAATTAGGTTTTGGAATTGAGTCTTAATTAAGCAGATATAGCCTTTTTGCGTATGCAATTTTTCTCTATAATATTTCCTTAAAACACACAAAACAAAAGTTTAGCCATAAGTTCAAAATGTTTTCTAAAATGACTACAATTTTAGAAAGAATTTGAACTTTTTTTTTATGTTACTTGGATAGACAAACTGGCAAACGTGCCACCTGGTGGTAAGTGGTCGACGTCGCCCATGAACATAAACTAGTTTACCTGGAACGAGCAGGCAACTCATCTATGTGTTGTCTATCGTGCGACATAAGATGTTAAGTCTCGGTGCCAGTAATTACACTGCCTGTCTTGCCCTTCTCTCCAAAACACAGCAAAGCTGTTTCACGGGAGAAACAAGCAACCCATGCAGCCGGGAGCGCGGCACAGCGCTTCCCTCCCACCGGTAAATTACTTAATTTAATTTATTGTTCATATCTAGCTGAGTATTACTAACACATTTGTAATTTTTCTTTTGTTTTTAATAACTTTAGCTCTAATTATAGCTATCAAGTATTCAGTATCAAATTGTGCTCGCCAAAATAGAAGGAGAAGAACGTTTACATTAGCATAAAACAAACAACCTGTGGTTACACGAGTGATGACACTATGTCCTCCAATGTCAACCTGATGGATTTTGTTTTGAATCTATTACAGTTTTTTATTTGTCCGCCGTCAAGTCGTGACAATGGGGCCGGGCTATGAATATGAATGTTGTTGGTGATGTATTTGTGTTGCTATACATGATTATCATACTGAAGTATATCACAGAGAAGAAAACAGTCGAATTAAAAGATATCATTGTAAAGTTAAAATTTGTTTATAGGTGTCCACTTGAATGAACGATGAGGCTATTGTTTTTTTTCGCCGGCGTTAACATTTCTCCAAAAAATTTAAAAAAAAAAATTTAGGGTGGGCTACCCTTAACACTTAGAGGTATAAAAATTAGTTATACCTACTGAATATACTTATAAAATTTCATCAAAATCGGTCAATCCGTTTTGAAGTATAAACACTTAAACTGTGACACAAGAGTTAAATATTTAAATAATTTTTTAGACATTTTTATTATCACAAAATTTACGAAATGATTTTTATTACGGATTCAAAAAACTTTGTACCAAACTCAGTAGGAATAAAGTAAATGTAGTTGAGTGTCAAAAAAAATTGTCAGAGAAAATTAAATTGTGTAGAGCTATCAAGTTAAGTACTTTACATAAGTTGTACTATTTTTTAAATCATTTACAAGAATTATTAAAAAAATACAGCAAACTTTTAAAACTTTTAAACATCGAAGAATTTTAAGAAAAAAAAAGTGTCTAAGATATCGTATCGGTTTCCAATTAACAGTGGCACTGCGAAGTCTCATTATATTTTTAATTTGGGGGAGGAATGTTAAATTAAAGCGACGTCAAAGGACAAGCCTCGCTGCCATTAGAGCTAAATAATTAAAGAATTCGACCGTCTTCGCAGTCGTTAGGAGGAATTAAGAAACCGCTTCGTAACTTCGTCGTTTTGATTTAGCCAAGTACTTTAAAGTGTAACTTTGATTTGAGATTAATAAGCTTTATTAAAATCATTACTTTTTTATCATATCGATTTTGTTAAAATTATCAGTCGAGTCTACTAGACCAGAATGATAATTTTAACAAAATCATCAGTTTACATACTAATGTAAACGACTGGTTCAAATTTGATCAAATTTTAAACTACGGCTTTGTATTTTAGACATGCTTTTTGCTCAACGTATGCTGCCCAATATACGCCTGAGTTCCAGAGGCTACGATACGAAGGGCGACGACCCTACAGAGGACGATTCCAGTAGCTGGTCCTACTTGACACGAGTGGATGGTGTGAAAGGGGCTATGTTTAGGAGTATATAGAAAAAGATTGATCGGACCTCCACAAGCCAGTAACTAGGTAATACGATAATATACCCCGTAGTAAGACTGGTTGTTAGACTTTCGGGCTTCTGACGACCCGTAACGATTGTTAAATATCCACAAATGACAGTCGGGACCAACGGCTTAACATGCTTTTCCTGGCACGTAAATATCACCCATCCACGGAACAACCTCGGCTAGCGTAGCCTAACCTGATGGATTGATCCATGCGCCTGTTATTACTTAGCCACGAGCTCCTCAATTACACCATAAGCATTATGTAAAATATTCGTCTTCGACTCAAGATAGATTTTACAAACAATCGTCAGCTTTCTAAAACCATTCCCAACTCTAAATGTTTTACCCTATCAATCTGAGATATGAACATCTGTCAATCCCATAACAATGTTTTTTTTTTCGGATGGATCTATGCTAAAGGTTCGAAGGCCCTAATGTTACATCGGATTAGTGTGAGCCCATTTGGCTCACTTTTGGTTTGTAAAAGTGGGTGGTTGCCCCCCGCCAACCGTGCAGTCTGCACCACACGGCCACCTGGCGTTGGGTTGGACCGTAACAAAATACAACTTAGTATGTAGTATGTACTAATTACAACTAACTTATTATTTTGAATACAACTTAACTTATATTGTAACACATGGTTAATGTTTATACTATCCGCTATATTGGTTATGATAAAATCCTCTATTAGTTATATAAAATTGATGAAATTCTCGGCGGTATCAGGTATCCGAGACGGTGAGGCAATAATGATCCCGTTAGCATGTAAAGTTCACGTGTCTAGACGTAATTGAAATTAACATTCATAAACTTCGCTAACTTATAAGTCTAAGTACTGAAAACCTTAATATTCAATAAAATTATCGCTTATTTCATCTGTTAATAGATTACTAGGATATATTTTATCTTTATAAAGCCACACCACGTAAAATTAGTTCGGACTGCTCGATATAATAGTTGAGTTTATGTCTTCAGTCTTACGGCTATCTTGGCTCTCATTGAAGAAGGCTTTTGTATAGCAGTGGATGGAAATATTGATAATAATAATGATGATGGTGACGATGATGATGATGACAATGATGATGATAATGATTTTGATGATAAAATATTTGTCTTCAAAAACTAGGTTACTATTGTGTATTTTTTAATATATATTAATTTTAATATTACATTTTAAAATTTACTCCTTGAATATAAATAAATAGTTTTAGTTACACTATCGTATAACCACAGTGGTGCCTACGGCATAATTAAATAGTATTTAAATGGAATAAATCCAGATGCCTTGGGTCTAGGAGGCCCTTGGGAGTAATAAGAGCAGAGATGACCATTCTGAAGGTACTCGACACTTAAATATGAGATTCTCTGACAGAACGTTGCAGACGGGCGGTTATAACTGCAAGTTACTATTAATATTTTCTAATGAAAAACTTTAGGAGGGCTAAGCATTTTAAGTCACAACAACGAAATACATAAATACATACATACATACATAGATAGATCCATAGATATGGCTAGTTTTTGTTTTGCTTTATATTGTATAATTAAATAGTGTAGAGGTGGTTATGAAGATATTATTTATTACCTTTAACTTGTACTTGTTTCAGAACTAGGTTACTGTGGTGTAAATGTTACGTTAAGTGTGAAAATACTTTTATTAAATAAGTAATTTATGAAAAAATTAATACTAGAAGATAATTATTATGTTGTTACTAAAATATGAAGTTGTCAAAGGAAAGAAATATATCATACATATATTATAAGTGCAACCTAAAAAATGCTAAGCGTTTTTTCCACCGCTCGTTTGCGATGTACCAGCATAGGCAAATTACAATTTTGTCCTTTAAGGGTTCCACGAGTAAGGGTTAATGTTTACATTTTAATGCAAGAATACAATTCGATGTACTCTCGCTGGGGGAGTCATTTCTCCGGTACATTCAGATTAACACTTTTAAACACGTCTTAAATATAAATTTTACAATGACATTATGTAACGTTAGAAAATATAGGCACAAAGGAGAAGAGAAAGGGAGATAAAGAGAGAGAGAGAGAAAGATTGAGAGATAAATTAAAGCGTGCGTAGAATATAATAAATTATATTTTTAGATCAAACCAGTTGATTGTACTAAGCTCATCGCTGAACGAAAACATCATAAGAAAACTTTTCTTCTTTAAACGCGTCTAACGCCATAGAAGCACCACATAGGCGAAATATGGCAACACCCTTCTCGCCTCATTTCGAGAGGAGAGCCACACTTTTTTAAGTCAAATGGACTATGTCTTACTGACCATAATATGTTTATATCTAAGAACTTATGTGATTAAAGTACAGAGTTAAATACTCTACTACTATATATTATCAACTATTGAACTTAACAGCTAAAATCAACTCTTTAATTTTTGTTGATTACACACTTATGAAGCGTAGGAACTAGTAAGCATATACAAACATCATTAGACATTAACCTACTTCATCATCATCATCATTAGCCCCTAACCGTCTACTGCTAAACATAGGACTCCCTCAATGAACGACGAACGTACTTAGTCGAAACATTTTCTCCAAAAACATAATAATAGCTACCATTACAATAATTATTAATCATAACGAACATTGGATAATTGTAATTTCTATCCTAAATCCATACAAATCTTTAAATTTAACTCTTCCCAATGGCAGTTCGAAAATTAAACGCTATAAAGGGCCCATAACAGTTAATATTAATCGTTTTTCTTTTGCGACCCTTCTGGAGGCTGATTTGCTTCATTCTCCTTCTATTTGTCCCTTGAGGACTGTGATATACATTCTGTGATTTTCAAAGAATTTTCGACGTTTTCACGGCTCATATACATTTTAGTACTATATCATATTTATTTATTGCTTTATAAAATTTAATCTCGTGACCATTGAAAGAAAGAAAAATATTTTTATCGTATAGACAGATGCTCGGTCAACAAATCAATAATGAATAGCTGTTCTTGTCAAGAACTGTTGCTGGTTCGTGTTGGATGCGAGTGGCGAGAGATCGGCCGTCTTGGCGTTCATTGAAAGAGGAATATTAAGCAGTGTACGGATAGAGGCTGATAATGATGATGATGATATAAGCGGACTTTACTCATCATTATATGCATTTGAATATTTTTTTCCTTTACGCCGGAAAATGCTCTGAGGCATCCCGCGGGGGAGTGGGTCTCCCCACGCGGGTATGTGGGACTCGCTGCCCCCGAGAGCTGGTAAGTGCAGCTCTACCCACTAAAACCCGGCGAGTGCCACCAATGCCGCATTTGGTGAGGTGCCCGGATCGAATAAACAAACAGGGCACCTCGACGGCTAGTCAGTCCCCCAAGGGACCGACGCCACCTCCACCGAGGGGTTGTCCCGCACCATAGAACAAACCCTCCCAACGTCGGGACAGTACAATGGGGTGAGGTTCCCATCCTAGCCCCTTGCCCCCTGCTCTTTTGTCCCCTCTCTTTATAAGAGGGGTACAAAGAGCCCTTTCGGCTCAATTAGCTTCGCCCAAGGTGCAGCGGCTCACCCTAGGCTACTGAGCCGCACCGCCACGTCAAGGCCTGAAGCTTGGTGGGGTACATTCTAGAATATGATGATGATGATGATATAGATATTTCGGCACTAGTGGACGTGATTGGACACAAGACGTAGATCTAACAGGATCAAATAATCCAGGTAAATAAGATAATAATAATAATAATAAATACATAAACTTTACATAATACGGGATACCTCAGAACATTTCCCGGCGTAAAAGATAAAAAAGGTATACTATCATCCTGAAGATTCAGCGATGCTCGTATGGCCTGATATCAAAAACCTTTATCAACTTTAACAAAAAACACGCCTCTGATGAGATATCAAATACTTCAAAATTCTGAATTGTAAATTCCAAAGCCACCGTTTCAAACTCAAATGTCGATATATCAAATATCAAACTAAACATGCGAGCCGTCGCCAACGACCGACGAACGACGAGTTCTAATCATGGGACGTCAAAAATGGATATCGGGAATTGAATTCGCAAGCACCTTTTTGCAAGGGCGTCGAAATGGCCAGATCAACTCAATAAGGACCGGTGACATGTTTACTCGGAACCCGCAACAGTGGGAGGTTTTTTACATTTTTCCAAACGTTATTTACCCAGTGTCGTAAAGGCATTGTGCCCGTCGAACAATGGTTGGGGATATTTCGGGGGCTTTCTTTGTTTTTTCCCGCTTTTTTACGTTTTTCGCGTGTCCGTTTCATGCGTTTTGATTTTGGATTGATACGGTGGCGTTTTTTTCATTGTAGGTGAGGTGGATGTCACTTTAGCGACCTTTTAAATTTGTAACTTTTAATTTTAACTATCGTTTCTGATTATTCAGATTGTTAATTTTGTTTTAATATCATCTAGATTACGACCTCTGTGGCTCAGCGGTAGGCGCGTTGGCGCTCAAGCCGGAGGTTGCGGGTTAGAATCCCGCCAGGGAACAAATATATTTTCTGTGTTCCTGTGTCATGGATGTGTATTAAATATGTGTATTATATAATAAAAATCTTAAATATAATATGTATAGTATCAAAGTTTTAAATATATTGTTTCCGTTGTCTGGTACCCGTAACACAAGTTGACGTGGTGTGCAATCGTCCAATAGATATTATTATTATAAAAAAGTGCAGCAGTATGCATGTAAAGATAATGGGAACTGCTAATTAGAATGTGTGATTTTCTTTGACATTTGTTAGTAACATTCGGTATGTTACTTCCAAGTTACTTCGGTATGTTACTAACAAATGTCAAAGAAAATATATATTATATAGGAACTGACTTGAAATTTGGTAGGAATATTACTTTTGCCATGTAGAGATCAGCTAAGAACGGATTTTTTTTTGACAGAACGAAGTCTGTGCGGGGCAGCTAGTACATATATATAGGAACTGTTCTATAGATTGACTCATCACGATATCTCTAGAACCATAGGACCTGGAGACTTGAAATTTGGTAGGACTATTACTTTTGCCATGTAGACTAAGAGGTCAGCTAAGAACGGATTTAAAGAAATTCCTCCCCCTCCCCCTTTGACAGAACGAAGTCTGTGCGGGCAGCTAGTAATCTATAAATGCAAAAATGGCAGTCACCGGAATCATTTTTAATATTAACAACTCTTAATTAATGATAAAAATGATAAAGATATAATAAAATAACGAAATGACAGCGTCATGTTGTTTGGCTGCACGGCATTTGAGCCAATTTTATTGCCGACGCGCGTGAATAGATGTTTTATATGAGAAATATTTTTTAAACATTCTACAATCGAAGCCTTGATATTTTTTTATGTCATAGGGAGGCAACTGAGCAGTCGGAGCCTTATGGTGACTACCGACGCCCATAGACATCCGCACAACCAAAAGTTATACAGATGCGTTGCCCTCCTTTTCCCTATCCCCCCAATGGGCTACCGGAAACTCACAACCGCACGAAACGCGACAGTATAGCTGTCACTTGACGCCGGTATTATGTGAGCGAGAGGTACCACCCACCCCCAATTAGGCTGCAAAGCAGCTTGGCAGTATCTCTTACGAAATATATTGAATAGACATGAGATTTCTGACATGTTTTTTTTAACCACATACAAAAACTTCGGTTTTGTCAATGAAGAATTAGTTTTGATTTTATTTTTTTATATTACTTATATATAAAAAATAATATAAAGATGGTCTATCATTCGTCAATAAAATCAAAACGGTTTGACGAAATTTACGCCCCGCAGACTTTAAGAGGACGCATTGGAAATTTTGGCGTCAATAATTTCAATTTATTTCAGTAATTCCAAAATTAATGAAAACATAAGTCGGTGACGTAATAGTTCATTTTAAAAACCTTATTTTGTTATTTTTGAATACATGATTAGGTAATTTTTGTAACAGAGAAAAAAATATCAAACAAACCTCTTTTTAAAAAGAGATTCACATCTTATGGGCCAACCAGACCGGTTTAAGCCTCTTAAATCTCTTCGTAGATGAGTCTATATAACTATGTTCTTTAAAATTTTAGAAGAATTTCTCCAATTATCGTTTTTAACGCAATAAAATACAAAAGCTTTGCCATTTATATTTAGTTAAAAGCTCGCATGCGTATGGAGAGCCTCGCCCCGCTCAGGACGCTCAGTCCCCTCTGCCGCGTATCCGGTATTAGAACTATTGTTTAACAATACGTCGCCTTAAGTCTGAGTTTAATCAGCATTCACATTTACATAACATGTTTTCCTTGACGGTAGAACAAGCGACATTATTAGTCGAACATGATATGAAGAAAAAAGGTGTATCAAAAGCGTTTTATAATATGTAGGTCAGGAACGAACCCAAAACCTCGATTCGAAGTCGACTCTTTATTATTTTAGATCGAGAAACAACTTATAAGCAAACGTAAATATACAGTAGATCAGATAATGAGTTATTAGGCACGCTTAAAAGGCTGTTTTAACTTCGCTTAAATAATAAAAAAGCAATAAAGAGCTTCGTCCTTACCCGTTTTCAATAAACACCTTTATCGATTATTCAGTCCGTAGTCCATACTTACAGCTCTGAAGCCTCCGCCATAGACAGAAAGTTGGCAAACTAATTCACGACACAGGCATAGCTTGCGTCGGGTGGTAGGTGGTCGCCTGGCGATAGCCGGTGGCCGCGGGGGGTGGCGGGGGGTTGTCGGACGCCAGCGGGGTGTGCGGGGTGGGGGGCGTGCTCGCGGCTGGGCGGCGCCCACCAATCCCAGCGCACCACCCACTCCGGCCCGCCCAACTCACCTGCGCCTCACCATTAAGCCGGTTTTCCTTGTACTTTTTTCGTGGACCTCGTATCCGTTCACTGGCGCCGTCTTTATTTTATTTTCTCCTTTATGCCTCCTTCCAAGCTCGCCTCCTATTTCACGCCCGTCGTAGGTAGGAGAACCTTTTCTGAATACGAATGCTGAGCAGGTATCTGCGTTCGTTAGCTACGGGCTGATATGTAAAGTAAATAAGGTTCTTTGAGATCCGTTCATGTAATAATCCCGACCTTTTATAATATATATTTAAAACTAGATAAAGGTTTGCAGGGCTCATATTGAACGTTTTAAACGTTATTCGCCCTGCATAACTTAAACTCTCGTATCGATCGTCGGAAAGTTGACGAAAGTAATTTTGAAGCAACCTTGCTCCACATTTTGTTCACAACCCCACCAGTCGTATGCAAGTGTCCCACCAGGGTTAACGATCCCCACATCGATGAAGTTTAACTGAACTTGGAAAAAACTTGAGCGAAGTTTCGCGCCGTGATTAGGAAGACTTAGTTTTGAAGTGAGCGGGGAACTGTTTTTTCAGTTTTGAAAGTGGGTGGCTCAGTTTATGATCCGGGTGAAAGTCGCCGCGGATCGATGAACTCCGGCCGGGGTCAACTCAAACGATCAAAGTTTGCGGGACTAATAACCAAATTTAATGCGCGAGGGGAGGTCACTACACTCTGATCTCTGTCGGCGTAGAGCTCCATACACCAGTTTAGTACAACTTGAGAATCAGTTTATCCCTACGTTTAAGCTCAAACTATCTATCTCATTCTTGAAAAATGCTTTTATTTTAAATAGAATTCAGTATAGAACTTTATTACGTTTAATCAAAATCAGTTAAATACTCATAAAAATCCCATAAAACCTCAATCACAAATATATAACGCAAGGAAATAAGCTCACTTTCCTCGTTCGCGTTATCGCAATCAGCTAAGCACTGGCATAAAATGTCGCAAAGATAAAGATATCGGATCAGCGGTAAACAACGTATGGAAGGGGTAAGGGAAATGACTTATGGAGAAACTTCCTCGATAATTTATCGGTGACGCTCTAAATCATGGGGCTGATGAATCATGTTGATGTAATGTTTAAAGGTCATTTTCAATTTGTGTTTTATTTTTATATAAACTGTGTGTGTGTATGTGTCTGTGTGTGTGTAACAACAAGTGATGAAAATAATACATATTTTTTCAATAATCCGACACTAGCGAAAATAAAATAAAAAATCGGTTGTCTGTAAAGTCGGTTTACTGACGATAGTTGAACGTCATAAGAAAATGGAACGCCTCAGAGCGAGGTAACGACGCGTGCGTCATGTTTTTTCGTTCTTTCAGCCGTCTCCATCGAATTATAAGTTTAATTATTAGTATTCTCTGTCTACGGTTTAAACCATGTCACTGATTGACTGGTAAAACATGCAGTGATTAATTTTGACGGCTATTTAAGCATTACTAAAATACTTATTAACGCTAAATAGTGTTTATAAGTGAGATTTGCTAATAAGTGCTAAGCAATTGATTAAATATTAAGAAAGGTTTATAAGTGATGAAAATAATGCATATCTTTTTGTGTTAGCGTTAGCTATAATGTAATTCTAAGCTTAATCTCATAATAATTAACAAATTTCTTTATCGAAAATTTTATTTATAGAAAAATTAATTCGTTTCTTAGTCTTTTTATACAAAGTGCCAAGAAATCTACAATCCTAATTTGTCCTTTGCTCTATCCATCTGCAACAACGCAATCTAGTAAGAAATATTAAAACAAAATGGCAGCACCCGTGTGATCTACCACAAAGAATTATTTGACTTTCAAATATACATTTAATATATAAGATAGCATAGACTGCCCCTGCATCGTATATTTAATGACATTAATGTGCAACACTGAAAAAAGTGTGTGTGTACACGCGTTAGAAGTTATACTCCTTATAGAAAAATACACAGTACAATTTCATTACACTGTAACCTTTTTGCTTATTGTTTAGTTAAATACTGTATCTTCTTCTGACGTATATACTGTAACTATGTGAAAATTGTTCTATAGTTAACTTCATGGTGTCGATTTTTTTCGTGACGGTGTGCGCGCGATCGTAAAAAATTTATTAGTACAAAGAAGTATAACTTCCAAAACTCATAAATAAAAATATTAATTCAAATAGACAAAGTGTTTCTCCACCATAATGTAATATCCCATCCTCACGATCTCATGTTATTGTCTCCATTCCGTTATCCGGTCATCTCACAAGCTGTGCCTTAATGCCAAGTGCAACGTCCTCAAAACTTCGTCAGATAAGAAGTTGTCCATCAGCTGACGTACGAGTACATGTCCCACCAGATATTGTGGTCGCGATGCCGATCAATCATGGACGTCTTGTACGTAGATAACGGACAATAGTGATAATGTCTTTGAATTGGTAAAAATAAAATTGTTTTCCCCTCTGTAGTGTACTTAACTTTTCTGCTTATGGGGATCTGTGTTTCACTTTTGTTTGTTTTATTTGTTTAATATATGTCCACGGTATATGATTTTTCATTTACGAGTTTGAATGTATTGTCATCATAATATAGTACCTACTACTTGAGGTATTACACATGATGGTAGAAGAAATACACCGTTTCTTCTACCATCTGCTGCTGTGTGTTCTTCCTGAATGTTCTGACTTGTTGTCCGGTGGTCCATTGGGGATAAGGAAAAGGAGGGCAACACAACTTTAGGTTGTGTGGATGTCTATGGGCGTCGGTTGTCACCATAAGGCTCCAACTGCTTGGTTGCCTCCTTGTGACATAAAAAAACTATGTTTTCCCAATTATGCAACCAGAACCAAATTATTATTGCACAAATTGTTATAAAAAATTAAACAATTAGTGTTAACTCGAATTTAACATGTTCAAAACTTTTTCTGGCTTTAAAATTAGACTTCAAGGAACCTATGTTAACAAGTTTTGAATTGTGTAGCTGTAGAAATGATGATGAATTATTAAGGAGTCTTGTATATAAAATAAAATACAGGGCCGTCTTCAGATTAATAATAAATAATAATGTATATATAATACATAATCATAATGTACACACTTCAATCTGTTTTGAATTTGATTGAAGTGTAAACAAAATCTAAATTATTCTTGAAAGTAGTTCTTTCTATTTCACATGTGACTAACATTTATATATATATTTATTTATTTTATTAGGGAAACATACAGCAACATGTGAAATAGTTCAAAAGTAAAGTACTTTATTATAAAACACGGTTATTATTCGTTTAAGATAACACGTTTTTTTACACTACACTACTAGGTTTGGAATGCAAAAAATTGAGAAGACCATTACCTAATTACTAATTTAAAAAGTTGAGTATCAGCTTACTATCTTTTGTTTCTTTTGCGCCAGAAAATTCTCTTAGGCATTCTGCGGGGGACGGAGGACTCCCCAGGCGAGTATATAGGAGTCACTGCACTCGGAAAATAGTGGACGCGGCTCTACCCACTAAAATCCGACAAGTGCCGCCTTTGGCGCGGTGTCCCGGATCAGGGCATTGGCACGCCACCTCAACGAGGTGTCTGATTGTCCCGCACCCATCCTCGCCTCTTGTCCCTCTTCTCTTTTGTCCCCTCTTCTTATAAGAGGGGTACAAAGAGCAGCTCCCACTGCTCAATTTGCTTCGCCTAAGGTGCTGGGTTCACCTTAGGATACTGAGTCCCACCGCAATGACAAGGCTTTAAACTATGGTGGTGATCAGCTAAAACTATCTAGCCCAATCAAAACTGATGGAAATATGTTCATAATAGTTCAGTCAGACTACAGCGTTGCTGTATTGATAATGATAGTCAACCTCATTGGTTCCGTCGTGCTACTTTAACAGCTACATTGATGATATATAGCATAAATACGTCTCTGTACTAATAAGAATTTTCAATTCCACGGTTCGGACCGAATTGTTACCGTGAATAAATTTCAATCAATTACAAGGGTGAGGTGTGGACTCGATAGTTAGACATAGCATCGTCCGATCTTTGAATATTCATCCGACATCTTTGACGTGTGCTATTCAAGTATTCAAAGATTTGCAAAACAAACCTAAGCTTGGAGCTCTCGCCACCTAACGTCTGCACCTCAATGTATCGGTTATATTAACTAGCTGTTACCTTCAGCTTTGCGTTAACTAGTGAGTACACTCAAAATAAATCTACCTTAAATTGTGACTGTCTAAATTCGGCAGCTCGGGTATTGTTGGATGGCTGTGTAAATGCACGCATTGAGTGCGTGATGAAGAAGTACGCTCTAATTTTTTACAACTCTTGTCTGAATTTGTGGTATTTTTAACGAACTTCACCAATTGATACTTTGAGTTATTTCTATAGCAGGAGCATAATAATAATAAATAAACTTAATTGCACACATTAGTACATTACATAATTTGCACATTAAACATAGAACAATGAATAGGTATAATTGGCAGCCTTACCGCTTTTAAGCGATTTCTTCCAGGCAACCATCATGAGAAGGTAAGGCATCCACTAGAACATTATACTAGTGTGTGCACGAACCAATTTTAAACAGACACAAAAAATAGGAAGAAAGAGACGGGTCAAACAATAAAAAAATAAAATAAAAGTAATAATAGAATAACCTCATTGGGTCAATGGTTAGCGCGCTGGCGCTCAAGCCGGTGGTAGCGGGCTCGAATCCCGCCTGGGAACAAAAAAGTTTTCTATGTTCCTGAGTCATGAAAGTATATTAAATATGAGTATTGTATAATAAAAATTTTAAATATGTTTATAGTATAAAAGTATTAAATATATTTCCGTTGCTTAATACCCGTAACACAAGATCTTCGAGAACTTACCACGGGATCAGATTGACGTGGTGCAAAAGCGTCCATAAACAGAGATACAAAATTAAAAAAATAGGATGTTACATAAGTATTCCTTCGCTTATGTAACATCCTCATAAGTCTCTTAAGTCTTAAGATAAGTTACTCTGTCCACAAAAACGTATTTACAAAAGCTAGGACACCGAAATTAATTGATACATCGTAGTTGAATACCATTCTCCATAATGTAACCCTTGTTAAACGTAATATAAAGCGTAATCTCTTGGGGAACTTGTCGATAAATCATGATAGTGCTGAGCCATCGCTTCTTATTAACCATTGTCTTGAATCGAGTAGGTAATTAAACTGGCGATAACCATTATAGCCGCTATAGCCGATGTAGCCGATATAGCCGGCTATAGACACTATAGCCACCTCGGTTAGACCTCACCAGATATTGATCTAATAAATTATCAAGGTTACGGATTATTGAGAATTGCTTTTGTGGTAAATAGTTTGTGTACATCTATCAAGAGATATAAAGTATTATATCTATAGAACGTCTGTTGGGGTTTACATCTATACAGAGAATTTAACAGATGTTGCCCACGCCACTGTTGGTTGGTTGTGTGTATACTGAAAGCAAGAACTATTATGTATTTATAATATTAATTCTCGCGATTGAAATTTTACTTTTTCTTTTTATCTATGGAAATGTATAATAACTATATTATTAAGATAGGACCTGTCGTATCTTGATAATAATATAGTCCAGTAAAATATTTCCTAGACTTTCAGCTTATTTCATCTCTTGATTTTTATTTTATAGTCATCACCATTAGCATATTTCAGATTTTGAAGTTCTTTACTTGAACACTGTAAATGAGACATGTCTCATTGAATACGTCGGACTCATCGCATCATAATTTATCATTACATTTAAACTATTTTTTACCTTTTTAGCAACCATGGCACTCTATAACGAATAAATAAAGATATGTAATAGGTACAAGTTTTCTTCAAAACACGCTTGGAATACATTAAAGAAATATTTCGCGTAAGAATTTCCTCGCAAATTAGAATTGTATCCTCTGGTCTTGAAAACGCGAGACATTCTGTGTCGTGGTCTGCCAAGGAATGTCTGAACCTTGCCTTTATATCTTAAGACGCATCCTTCCCATCCGCATTACACTTTAATTGCTTTATGTGGATGCCGAGACTGGCCTTTGGTCATTATAGCCTTATGAGAATATGTATAGGAAATAACAAAACTTAACAATATGACAAATTTTCATTTTATCATTTTTATGAAAGAAATTAGCTGTAGATTAAAAAATAATTATTCTTTTTGACAATGAAAAAAGGATTCGTTATTTCAGGTCTGTAAAGATAAATTAAAAAAATGTAAATGAGTAAAAATTTTTGAAAAATATGTCACGGTTGCTAAGAGATATATGTCTTAAACATAAATCTGCGCTGCATAAAAGACATCCCACCCTCTTAGCTACCCTTGCCTTTCTATCTTTTACAATATGTAAAAAAAAACCTAATTTAAATTTAAAAAGGGTGAAAAATAGTTGAGTATAAAGTTGAAAAAAAAAAATTGATTGTCCTATTAACCAGAACAAAGTCATTTAGCAAAAGAAATAAGCAGAAAAATGCATTAAATAGCCCTCGCGCTAAAAATACACCAAAGTCTTGCCTTCCATCCTTTTTAGTATAATATAAATATAAAAAAAATTATAAAACCTAAGCTGAATTTAAAAGCATGCATGGAATAGCTAATACTTATAAAGTGGAGAGGTATTAATGGAATCAGGGCGGTCACGGGGCGGAGACGGAGCGCTCCGCTGATTTTAAAGGATTGTCAGGAATTTGCGACGCGCCAAAGTACGTGTGGCCAGCCCCGACTCAAATGCTCTCCGCTGTATAAACTACATTCTCGCTTAGTGTAGATATCGTATTTTCTGTTTATTTTTAGAGAAGAGATTTGGAATATCTAGTATTTTCTTTAGAGATGTGCTGTTTTCAGGTTTATGACATTTGGTTGAGTGTAGAGCTAATAATATACCTAGGTATATTAACTTTATGGTGTAGAGTAATTTTATTTAAAATCACATAATATTATAAGTATAAACCACATACTTATAATATTATGTGATTTTAAATAAAGTTAATATACCTAGGTATATTAACTTTATGCTCTACACTCATCCAAATGTCATAAAAGTTATGTGAATAGGATATAGATGATGACAAGTCCTTTATACACATTTTTTTTTGTTTTGAAGCTGAAAGGTGTTAAAGGTAGTGCCATGCTGCTTTGCATCCGATTTGGGCCGGCACAACCGGGGTGGTACTCGCTCACATAATACCGGCGTAAATGACAGCTATGCTGTCGCGTTTTGCGCGGTTTATGAGTTTCTGGTGGCCCATTGGTAGTATAGGGAAAAGGAGGGCAACGTATCTGCATAATCTCTAGTTGTGCGAATGTATGGACGTCGATAGTCGCTATAAGGCTTCGACTGCTCGTTTGCCCTCCTATGCTATAAAAGAAAGGACGGAAAGTATAAACACTAGATTTCTTTTTGTATACATCAACTATTAGGGATGCGACTGTACGGTGCGCTAAATCAGTTCAAGGCTGTTTTCCGGAGAGAAGAGCATGGCGATAAGTGTTATTACTGGCACCAAGACAATCTTACGTGTCTGGATTGGAAACACTTTATAAGATTCACCTTTTTTTTCTTTTTTTCTGTGTCTTTTACGCCGGGAAATCCCGGCATAGAAGAAAAGCTCTGAGGCTTCCCGGGAGGGAGGGGGAACTTTCCAGGCAAGTATGTGGGACTCATTGCGACCGAAGGATGGTAAGGTCGCCCTCTACCCACTAAAACCCGAGCTCTACCCACTAAAACCCGAGCTCTACCCACTAAAACCCGGCGAGTGCCACCAATGCCACCTTTGGTGAGGTCTATTGAGCAAACAAGGTACCTTGACGGCTAGTCTGTCCCTTAAGGGACCGACACCATTTCCACAGAGGGGTCGTCCCACACCACAGTACAACTCCTACCAACGTTGGGACAGTACAATGGGGTGAGGTTCCCATCGTAGCCCCTGCCCCTCTGCTCTTTTGTCCCCTCTTCTTATAAGAGGGGTACTAAGAGCAGTCCCCTCGGCTCAATTAGCTTCGCCCAAGGTGCTGGGCTCAACCTAGGCTACTGAGACCCACCGCCACGTCAAGGCCTGAAACCATGGTGCGGCTATAAGATTCACCTGGGCTAGTCACCAGTGAACTCGTTTATATTTTTAGGCAACTCTAACCACTTACCATCAGGTGGCATGACTACGAGTTTGCCTATTCAACTAACAAAACTAACAAAAAATTACACCGCCTTCATATATTTTATTTCACACATATGTGAAGTGTATATAATTGGAAAAACAAACGAATTCCGCAAGTAAAAGCTGGAAATACATACGGTTTTTAGTTAAGGGAAAAGTTTTGAATGTAATTTGTTCATGGTCTGGCCCGGGCAGAGCGGACTCAAATCAAACACATAGCTCCTTTGAGAGCGCATCGAAAATGTGGCCGATCGACTAATATCTTCCCGAACCTATTTCATTCGGACATGTCTGTTTCTTTTAACTTAAATAACGTTTTAGGGTTTCACTAGATAGGTAAAAACACTCTCTAAAAATAATTTCCAGCGGAGTTCTTCATTTCGTCAACCAAACATTAACTCTCAACCGGCAAATTTGTGGCATACATTCCCTCATTTTTACACCTTTCTGATAATCTCATTTTTGTTTATTTAAGGCTCTTTGAAACCATGCGTTAATCTATTCAGGATTCTTAGAAATTTCATAACAACAATTGAGTAGAAATTGCGTTTTTTTTGTACGGCAGTGGTTACTAAGGCTAATGTTATATGATTTAAAAAACTATACATATAAAGTGTCTGTTTAATATGTCTGTACTGACATAAAAAAATGTCTATATGTCTCTTTGTTTCGGCTAATCTCTGAAAAGGCTGGACCAATATTGGCGGGACTTTCACTGGCAGATACCTGATCTTATAAGGAATAACTTAGGCTTCTTAATTAATTTTATAAAGTAAATAGGGTTCCGCTAAAACAACGATATGACTTTAAATCTAAGCTAACGCTAAATAAACGATGTGATTGATTGATATAATTTTGGCTATAGTATATATTGCTTAATATTTTTAAAGTAATTTCAATTCGCCATGTATTAAAATAATTTTAGTTTGCGGAGCTAGATTAGATTCGAGATAGATTAGATTAGAGTCTGACTGTGTCGTAACCCGGTACAATAACCATGTTAATATAAAATCTTCTGTGGATGTATTGTTGTAAATTCTGTGTTTTTATCAGTCGTCACATATAATGTCACGACTATTCGATATAGCATCGTATGCGTCACAAAATGTCCGCCATCGCGTGACATAGCCGTCAGCGACAACTTGGTCTGCGGTTACCGTCCAAAGTTTTACATCAGCGCCTCGGGCGGGGCGCGCCAATCTTCATATTAGCGGGCATTCAGACATGAATGTTTACTTAGCACATGTTTAATTTTAAAGTGCTCCCGTTGGCTGTAAATGGGAAATATTTTGATGTTTGTAAGGATAATAGGCAACTGTAGTGTAATAAACGTTTATTGCAATTGTACTGTAGGTCTTTAGGACCACCCCACCATGGTTCAGGCCTTGACGTGGCGGTGGGGCTCAGTAGCCTAGGGTGGGCCCGGCACCTTGGGCGAAGCTAATTGAGCCGAGGGGGCTCTTTGTACCTCTCTTATAAAAAGAGGAGACAAAAGTGCAGGGGGCAAGGAGCGAGGATGGGAACCTCACCCCATTGTGCTGTCCCAACGTTGAGAGGGGTAGGTCTGTGGTGCGAGACAACTCCTCTGTGGAGGTGGCGTCGGTCCCTTAGGGGACTGAATGGCCGTCGAGGTGCCCTGTTTGCCCATTAGATCCGGGGCACCTCACCAAAGGCGGCACTGGTGGCACTCGCCGGATTTTAGTAGTAGAGCTGCGTCCACTTACCAGCATTCGGGCACAGCGAGTCCCACATACCCGCGTCGGGAGACCCACTCCCCAGCGGGATGCCTCAGAGCATTTCCCGGCGTTAAAGGAAAAAATGATGATAACTTTCTCTCAGATAAACTTTCTGTTCAATTGCTTACTTACAAAAAGACTGGTAGTCATAGGGATTGCCGAATGCCGATCATAAAGTTAATATACCTAGCATATTAACTTTTTGCTGCCGTTAGAAGTGAAAACTTATAACTTAGGATTATGACATTATGAGATTACTAATTTTTTTAAATTTACAATTGACGTCACATTGGAATCGTTCGGTGACGATGTCGCGAGTTCCATGATTTTTGTTCACACAAAAAGTGCTCAACGCGCCTAAAAGTTTTCACTTCAAAAATATTGTGTTATTTAATCATTAACATAACGTTTATAAACAGTTGTATTAACATCACTATCATCATTACAGTTCATATCCATGAACTAAAACGTTCTTCAATGAACATATAAATGTCGAACAACTTGTCAGAGGAAGATTGATTTCCAATTTGGTCGGAAGTTTACCAGCTTCCTAGAAACGAGAAGCGTATTTCAGAGTAACACTAGCCCAGTGGTCATCATGAACAATATTTGATAGAATTGCTGTAAATCGCCTTAAGATTTCCTTGTCATCATTACATAGGATAATATTTAAAGGTGTATATCGAAAATTACGTGCTATATCGCAAATTATAGATTTGCTAGGATAAACTCTCCTCTATAAGTTCAAAATATTGTGAAGGTTCATCAAAACCCGATGTCTATTTTGTGTGACTATATTGAAGTAGTTATGTACATGAAATAAAATTTCTACGTAAAATAGAGGTAGGTATCTATTTATTCATATAAGGAACTTCTTACGTAAATAATATGAATGCTACTTCATAACATTTCAACCACGTCTCTACCCTATTTCAATTTCAATAGCAAACATTTGCCCGGCAAGTTTTCACAAATCAAATTTAAAATATGGATATTTTCATGCAGATTGGACCCTCGGACTCATGCGGGTGACAAGTGTGGTGACAATACCCTTAGGGCGAGTGTATTGTCTGAGACTATACAAAATTCCTTTCAAAATACACGTTACTTTGAAATTTTCCAGAAAGTGTAGGTGCATCACTTTTTGTGTGTGTTTGCAATGCACTCAATTTTGACAACAATATTGAAGGACAGATAAGAAAAGGTTTTTTAAATTACATCTCCTCCTTTGTAACTTCAACAGTTTATGAAATCTTAGCGTCAAATTGAATCTGCTTAATATTGCGTCGATTTTAAACTAGGAAATGGAATTCAGATCACATTATACAATTTTGCTATCACATATGTATTAATGATATCAAGAGTCAATGCTTCCAGTGTTAAGAGAATCCTTCAAATTGAACCAATTCGGATTATTTTGTTGATCCGGCTCGAAGGATCATAGAGTTTCAATTAACCATTAAATTTACCGGTTAATTTATAGAATATATATTTAAAATTAACATAGTGAATATTAAGTTATTGATCTGTTTAAGGTGTAGTGTATATATACTCCAACAGACAAAGAAAATCTTTATCCTTAAAAACACTTACTTATTGTACGTAATAAAAATATTTTGTATCCCCTTCAGGAAGGACCAATGATTCGAAATTAAGCTTTATGCAGTGGAAAATGATAAATTTATGTGCGTCCAGTTCCTTGGGTTCCTTCGAGGAGATTGTCTTGATTTTTATGTCTATGGCGGCACGTTTGCATAATTTAATGCGGTTTTCCACCGCACATTTTTATTATGTGCCCTTATTTGAATAATTATTGGCTCATATTTTCACGATTGTTTCAACGCTAGAATTTCAAGTTCATTAATCGTTATTGAATTTTGATTGGCATTGGAACTTTTTTTCGTTATTGTTGTTTTTATTTTTAAATTCATGTTGTTTTAGTTATATATTTTAATGCATTTTTCCTAGTGAGCGGTTCTAAGAGCAAAAATAGTTTTTTTTATAGAAGAGGGGGCAAACATACAGTCGGTTCACCTAATGGTAAGTGATAAGCAACAAACACGCATTTCAAATTTGAGTATGCTTGGTTCAGAAGTACCTATGGATACCGTAGATGGCAGCTGATTCCATGTAGTGGTCGAGCGAGGCAAAAAATGCCGTAAAAATCCAGTTCTATTGCATTCCTTGACGACCTCTGTGGCTCAGTGGTAAGCGCGTTGACGCTCTAGCCGGAGGTTGCGGGTTCGAATCCTGCCAGGGAACAAAAATATTTTCTGTGTTCCTGGGTCATGGATGTGTATTATATAATAAAAAATCTTAAATATATGCATAGTATAAAAGTTTTAAGTATATTTCCGTTGTCTGGTACCCGTTACACAAGTTCTTCGAGAATTTACCAGATTGACGTAGTGTGAAAGCGTCCATAGAAAAAAAAACCAGACATCGAGGTAGTGTGGGTGAAAGGACTGTCCGGTGCTGGAATTTTGCTGCAGGTTTTAGTCCAAACAATTTCTCAGAACACTGACCATGGTAGATGCGGTAGAAGATGCAGGGTGATTCGACATCTCTACGCAGCGCCGGTTTAGGAGTATTGATTTTTTATGTCAATATAATTAGTTTTTATCTATCCAAAGTTCAACCATCTCTAGTTTAGGCACGGAGAATCTTCCTAAACATGGCTTTTATTTCTTCAGTTGTTCGGGATCTTCGGGTAGATCCTGAACCAATGTGGGACTTGTACCTGGGAGTGTCCCTAACTAAAATCAGTGCGAGCGCCTTCACCCGCTTTTTGAGGGTCCCGGATATGCAGGCAACAGACAGGACCACCTCAGCGACAGGCTGGCCGCAGCGAAGGCCGGACTACTAAATACGTTCTACGTAAGGGGGAATTACCCGGCCGTGACTAAGCAGTCCCCATGACTCGTGCCATACAAACCCAGGTTCTCATCCTGAGCCCGACATGAATATGTAACGAACGGACAGATTGCTGGAAGCGCATTTAGTAGCGTCTCCTACACACCCCGTTCGTCGCCCGGGGGAGGAGGCCTCGCGGTGGCCTCCTCTCTTACCCGCTCTTCGGTCTCCTTCTGGGACATTACTACCTCGCAGAAGGAGACCATCGCCGTCCAGGACTCGTCGTCACCGAGCATCTCGGCAGAGACAAGTCACCTCCGATGACTGATGTCAGATCGTGACGTAGCGCCACTCATCTCGGGCACACCTCGATGGTATGCTGGGCCGAGTCCACCGCCGCGCCTACTTACAAAATACTTAATTTTATAAAAGCTAACTAGCCTATATGCTACACTACAGTAATTACAGATTTCATATCTCAGGGCAATTCTGGTGACAACTGACTATGATGTGACTTGTCTGTCTGTTTGTCTTTCAAACTAACATAAAAACAGAATTATAGATATTGACTATAATATTATATTACATAGAGACAGTATATTTATTTTATTTATTATATTATTAGTTTTATTCTAAATCCTGCAAGATAGCTAGATAAATATAGAATCAAATAGTTATATTATTTATATGTTTAATATTATGTACAAATTTGTTGAGAAAACAGATGGTGAGTTGTATCACGTACGACGCACGGGCGTTCGCCTCAACCCTTCATGGATAATATCTTTAAAAGTTTGGCCACGCTCCCTCCCTCCCAGGGGTCTGCCAGAGATCTCCTTAAATTTTGCTACCTATAGAATATATAGTATATTTAAAGTAAAACTACAAAATACGAACTATACATAAGAACTATTTAAAAATATTATAATACTTGGATTTACAAACGTTCTGCGAACATACTGCGCATTATAACGGACATAGAACATAAATTATACGGATGAATTATATTATTGGTACAAAATATATTATAGTAAAATATGATCGAAACGGACTCGTAGTGCATATTATTATAAGTAGTTGATGTATGAACGGACAAAATGCACACAAAACATAAGCCGCATATTATATAATGTATATCTAAAATCAAGACCCCATTAAACCAGGGAGACTCGACATTACAGTACAAAAATATCTAATGTTGATTGCTTATAAATATATAATATACTAGTGTCACCGACAGACGTTGTCCTGCACAAAATATTTTTTTTTTTGTGAATCTAAACCATCCTGGAATCCCCTTGAACTCACACAAAAAAAAATCATCAAAATCGGTCCAGCCGTCTAGGAGGAGTTCAGTGACATACACACGCACACAAGAAATATATATATAAAGATAAATAACATTCACTTATGCCCACGGAGCATTTGTATTTGCTCTGTGCTTATGCCCAGCAGTGTATGTCACACACGCATTGGTCTCCTCCTCGAAATCAGGCGAGAAAGGTTTTAAGCTATAGTTCACCCATGCACTGACCCAATACGGATTACGGGTTGGTGAACTTCACACACCTTCAAAGACTTTTAATCTCATCAGGCAGGCAGGTTTTCTCATGATGTTTTCCTCCATCGATGAGTAAGCGATGGTCTCATATTCAGGTGCACATAGAAATTTAGAAAAACCCATTTCTGGGCATCACTAGGGGGATCAGGATCACACCCGGACCTCTCGGCTCTCACTCAAGAGGCCGAGCCCATACCCACTAGACCATCGTCGCCCGATTGATTATTAAATACAACGTCTTATAATTCGATGGAGCTGGCTGCAAGAACGAAAAAACATCACGCATGCGGCGTTACCTCGCTGTGAGGCGTTCCATTTTCTTATGATCTTGTCACGTTCAACTATCGTCAGTAAATCGACTTTACAGACAACCGATTTTTTTCATTAGATTGTATATCACACATATTAAAATTATAATATAAATGGAGCACAACATAAGGGAGAAGAGGCTACGTTCTAAACACAATTACTTTAATTACACCTATTTCAGCCATTACATAAATTTTGATTTAATTTGATCTTAATCTCATTTAAAAGATTATATACCACGGGAAGGCTTGATTGATTTAATTGTTCCTAAGACGTGTCCTCTCTTATAATTACACTTCATTACTTAATCATCGCTTTATACCGGCTAATTACTTAATAAAAGTAACAAGCTATTTCCATCACAGGGTTGTATCTTAGTAAATGCGATTAACGTTTTATAAAAGGAAGGCTTTATATAGGGGAAAGTATGTCCTATGTGTTCGTGTCTATTATTTTTTAAATGTAGTTATGTAAATAACAGACTAGGTCCCTACTACTATTTTTTCTAATAGATAGTAGCAGATAACGCTAAAACTAAAACTATGGTGTAACATTTAATTTAGTACTTGTTTAAAACCTTTGTAGTTTTTTGCTGCTTAAATTTAGCTTTTCTTTACGTTGTATTTTTTATTTGGTAAATTATAAAAGAAAGAAAAATTCTAAGATCTAGGTTTAATTTTATTTACAGAATACAGCTTTTTGTAATACAGAAATATAGCTGTTCTAAAGATTGACTCATCACGATATCTCTGGAACTATATGGCCTAGAGACTTGAAATTTGGTAGGAATATTACTTTTTACTATGTAGATGTCAACTGAGAACGGATTTTAAGAAATTCCTCCTCTTCCCCCTTTGAGCCGCTGGAGACGCAGTTTGACGTTTGATTTATTTATATAAAATTATGCAATATTTGTTTTGAAAATTGTGTTGCTTCTAAATTATGACATGCTGCCATTTTGTGCGTTTAAATTGTATAGGTTATCATAATCTTTTACAGCCTGTATTATAGTTATTTGAATTTAATTGTTTTGTTTGGACTTCTATCGACAGTCCCTGTAACTGGTTGGGGTTTTTTTTATATATGTTGGTGTAAAAAAAAGAGTCGATAGGCATGAATTACCATCATTTCAGCTATCATTTTTACCTCTTAATAAAAAAATTGATCAGAGTAATTTACGGAATAAAAACAGACCGAGATCTCCTTGGATCATCTCATGGAAAATAGGTCACAGGACCCTCCGTAGGGACGCCCTGATAAAACTTTCCAACTAAACTTTTGTTTTGAGTACCCCCGTGTAGCTAACAACGGCGCTGTAAATTGCTCAAAATATAAAGTCTTAGATGGGTTTTTTTGTAAAAATTTGGCAAAGCACTGACCATCTGCTTCTAAGTGCTTAGAGACATTAAATATTCCGTGAGTAATATGTGTATTTTTCTAAGAAAAAGTATACGGTTTGTGAGGTACTGATCCTTATTTCGGCACAAATATTACCGGTAGTACTACTGAACCGAGTATTCCCAGGATGTATAAGTCATTGATACCAAATATATGTATTAAAAGTAAAAAAAAAAAAAAAAAACTTTGATCTGTCTACGAGAAACAACTTCTATTTTGAAATTGTCACCAAGAATATATTGACGAATCGATTGTCGCATTCATGAAAATCGGACAAGTAGTTTAGGGGCTAAAGTGGAACATTGGTACAAACGTACATAAATTGCTAAAATATCCTTTGCTTTGTCTTTGGGTAAAAAAAATACAAAACGAAGATACAAAATACTATTTTTTACTATACGAGAGTAGTGTAGTCGAAAAACGGGCAACAGGAAAACAAATAGGGCGGTTTGTTACAGGCAATCAGTTACTTTGAGCCAGCGGTCGGGGGACAAACGTGAATGGATGTTAACGTGTTTTTTACGACGCACCGACGCACCGCCGGACAGCCGAGTGTTGCTATATACTTCCCCTACTATTGGAATTGATTTCGCCTTTTGAGTTATGGTACGGTAAGTGAAGTTAATGTGAAGTAATGATTGCGAGATAAGTTTCGAATTCAAATCTTTATCTACGATATATATCTTGAAAAAAAATTATCAAACAGTTTATCTGGTCGCTTAATTTTATCTAAATCCATTCTCTAATTTAGGTGTGAACAGGTATCATACAGACGATATTTACTTTCACATATTTTAATATACCAAAGTTTGGTCACTTAATACAATGGATAAACATTAATAATATGTTATAAATATTGCTTGTATTTTGTAATTATATCCATTATTTGTAAGGCAATCAATAAAGTTATACGAACTGTCAGGTAGCCTCCCAGTGGAAGTCGAGAGTCGCAATATCTAGGCCGACTGCCAACGTGTCTTGTTCACTAGACCCGTTACGAGTCCTATGTCTGAAGATTTCTAGATTATATAAGGATAGGAAGATGATTTTCCTGTCCGGCCTTTTTTTTCTTTAACGAAATGCTCTCAATGTCGGGACAGTACAATGGGTTGAGGTTCCCATCCTCGCCGCTTGCCCCCTGCTCTTTGGTCCCCTCTTCTTATAAGAGGGGTACAAAGGGCCCCCTCGGCTCAATTAGCTTCGCCCAAGGTGCTGGGCTCACCCTAGGCCACCGAGCCATGTCAAGGCGTCCATGGTGGGGTTTCCTGTCCGGCCTGAGGTGCATGCACTAGAGTCCCTAACTCTGCCGTTTTGGCGTTCATTGAAAGAGGCCTGTCCTCTGCAATGGACAGAATGATCACGATAATCTTTTTTTAATGAGTGATAGGCTTCCGTTTAGCCACTGTCTCACCTGACAGAAAGTGATGACGTGGCCGACGGCGGAGCACGCTTGCCTAGAAGGTTTTCATTCTTGTCTTGAATAACCCCAAATTGTAAGTATCCGGAAACACAGTTGCTGGTAACGTATTCCATAATTTATCAGTACGTATCTACGAATAAATAATAAGGTACGTATGATAAATGTGGAATAGAATTGAATCTATAATCGAATCGTAATCGTAAGGTGATAAAATATCTAGGGTAATTGACCGACTGCTACTAAATTCAGACTGTAACATCAAGATTTTTATACACTTTTTGCACGTGCATTGCTCTTCAGCTGTTAAAATACACAAAACATACCCCCTAATTTAGATTAATTTTCCTGTTTGTCGCAAAAAAAAACAAAGATTTCGTCAAGGGTAACAAATAAGATCATACTAGATTGACAGAGGTAATTTATTTATGCGATTTATTGTCGCTGGTAGGGGAGACCGGGGAAAGTCAACATTTACTCGCTGTCGAAGTGTTTGCGCAGTATCGGTGCCATATCACCGTGTACTTCCTGTACGGATTTTTCACAATATCTGGTCTTATTGTTAAATGTGTGTATTTGTATCCGACTTTTATATGTAGAGCTAGGAATTTCCGAAACGTTAAAAATTGACCATCACGAACGCCTGACAGATATATTTATTTTAATGTTAGAATTAATAACTAATAAAAAAATATACATATGTATTATTAAATCGCCATGCCGTTTGCTGTCACGACATTCGAGCCGATTTTGTTGCCATGGCGCATATAGATGTTCCAAATTAAAAGTTAATGTTAATATTAACAGTGGTCTGTACACAATATATACTTTTATGTAGTAATAATAATACGATTACACCACGTTAACATAGCGCTGTGGTAAGTTGGTAAGAACTTGTATGACGGGTACTTGGAACCTCAATAAATTTAAGAAATTTATATACTTACATATATACACGTCCATGACCCGGTGCAGACATCTATATTCATTATTCAAATTATTTGCACCCGGCGGGATTCAAGCCCGCGACCGCTGCATGAAGTGTCCAGTCAACCAGCCGGTTGTCGATGCAGCTATCTATATCATTTGATTTCTAATAATTACGGGATTTTTCACGGATTTTACAGCATTTTTAAAAGTTTTCACTTACCAATAAAAATGAATGTTTTTATAAAAATACACACATGTCATGACATAGAAACTTACAGCTAATTTATCGTAAGATGTAATAGTCTTACATTGATATAAATAAAGCAAATTCGACAATATGCAATACCTGTTGTCTTACGTTCATCAATATCGTGTATATCACATCAAAACCTATCAAACCTGATCAAAGCGTACCAGAGAGCAATTATTCGGTTTGCTGATGATAAATTGACTTCATAACATGAACCAGAGCACTTTTTGTCTATACGCTATGAGTGATGCGCCCTGCGGGGTATGCTCCGAGTATGGAGAAGGACAATTTTATTGCTAGCAATGTATAGATATTTTTTATTTATAGTGGTATAACTGAAAATAATAAATACATATATATTTTCATAGCATAGGAGGCCAAACGAGCAGTCGAAGTCTTTCGGCTTTGAAATTAAATATTATGCAGATGCGTTGCCCTCCTTTTCCCTATCCTCCCAAATGAGCCAGCGGAAACTCACAAACCGCACGAAACGCGACAGCATAGTTGATGCCGGTGTTATGTGAGGGAGAGGTCACCCCGGTCGTGCCGGCCCGATTCGGATGCGAAGCAACAAGTTTCTACTTTACTCTTTACTCTTCATAAGTTTTTGTTTGCCTTATGATGGTAAAAAATACACCCATTTAATATTTATTGGACCAATTTGAAGTACAATCACAGCTTCATAATTATTAGGGGTTTTTTCTTCTCATAGCATCGTTGTCTTAAGACTATCGGTACTCATTTTATGTACAGAATTTAGAAATATATTATGTAGATCTTTAAAATCTACTCTTATTACTATAATATATTTTATATTTACTAGGTCTAATATGCAAGACAGATCTTGGGGCACTCCCATACAATTTTTCATAAGTAAGAAATTACTGTAAATTAATTAATAGTAAACAATTAATAATATACGTATTTTATGACTTTAAATTAACCAGGTTATTTTCACTAATAAGATTATTAAGAACGGGTTATTTATATATTTATTGATATATATAATAATAATATATTGGGACAAGTCAGACGTGGAATTAATATTGATACTATCGAATGCCACAGTCTAGTTTTAACGTAATGACACTATGACAAAAACCTAACAAACATGAAATCCTTTCCATACGTCCCCGTTCTCCCCGCGGCCTATTGTCGTGTCGCATTAACCAGAATCGCATCATAACTCCCGATAATCTACGTTTATTGGTTCGTTCGGTACTGCTTTATTACTCTTCAAATATCCCATCCCATGGATATAGTACACGTGATCCAGGGGAAGTTTAGGGGTATTTTTATTTCGTTGTAAATAAAAGGTAATAAGGATTTTTATTGTTTAGTTATGGGTATAAACTAAACATTTTGATTTCAAAAGAAAACCATTTACACAACTGCTTAATGTGGGGTTTTCTCTCGTTATTTAAAATTTACAAAATATACTTTAAATGGATATATTGAGTATTGACTACAAGTATACATCAAAAGTACTTTATAATTAGTCTTTACACAATTCTTCTACCAGAATATCAACCTGTAAATACTATATCATCTATTTTAAAAAATACTGTTCAGAATCATAAACATTATCTCGAGCTATAATAATAATTACAAGACAAGAACGTACAATCGCGACCATTATACTAAAGACAATTCATTATTAGAGAACCGTTATGGAGGCTATAATCGGCAGTTATCGCCCTTTTATCGCAGATTTTACGAGCTAAACTATTCAGCCAAGAAATGTACTTGTACTTATCCTGTTAAGGCCTTTGTTAGGGCTAATTAGATGGATAACATTTTGGTAGAATCAAAAACATTCGCAGAACTTTCAAGAACGTAAAGTATAAAAGTTTAGAAATTATAGGTGTATTGCTTATAATGGCTTGTTTAAAATTGATACTGATTTCGTGTTTAGCCCATTTTAAAGAGTATTCATTAGAATATTTTATAGCAATGTATGTATTATATGTAAATATATTATAGATATAGCTAAAATATTAGATATCCTGAAAATATACCCTTTTTATAAAGATTTTATAAAAAGGGTATATTTTCAGGATATCTTATAACATCTGGGGCTAAAAGCCACGGAACACTCCAAGTTCATAATATTTTGATTTGACATCTTCTCTATTGAAATTTGGATGTTTTTTAATTTCAATAGCCTCGCGGATCAATAATAAACTTTATAAACCTTAATAAACCGCGATAAAATCCGTAAAAAATTGTTTCATTACTTAAATCTTATTTATAAAACTCCAGATCATTCAAGAACTACGGTTCTTGCTTTAAAGTAAAGTATATACTTTACTGGAGGAACAAATCTAGCCCGTAACCTTAATATTGTTTTTATTTTCACCAAGATACAGGGAAGTATACAAATCTATTAACGTGTAATAGTTGTTTACAGCGGGCTCTCGCTGCGCCTTATAATATATTACGATCTTGTAGGCAATAAAAAGGGGTAAGAAAAAAATGAATAAAGCGGGAAACGTTAAAATAAAGGAGGCCGCGAATATATACGACTTCCTGGAGGAAATAATAATGCTGTTTGCAATTCATTTGGCTCTACCTGTAACCCTCTTTGGAAAACAAAACGGTATTCCTTCAACCCTCCTCGTCCCGATTTTTCTCAGTGGGGTCGTAATTTTTATTCAAAACCCTTTTCTTAAAACGAATCAAAAGCTAATAAGTGTTAACATTTATAATGTCGCAACTGAACTTTTTGTTCTTGACAATTTTATAAGCCATAAAGTAAGTAGGTACAATAAGTTATGTGTAGACAATAATCGTAAAATATCTTATTATATATATCTTATCTTATATGCTAATAGTCCTGACTATTAGCATATGCACAGCCAAATTTTCTACCCAAAGATCCTGGCAAAGATAAGGATGTCCCGGCGAAAAAAAAAAGAATAGTTTTTTAAGTTAACTATATGACTTTATACCATTTTATATAACACATTGTATATAATTTATACTATATAATATAAAACTACCTATATAAAATGTAATGTCTATTACAAAATATTATTTTCTTAAGCAAAAGTTCACATGCGCGTCTCTGTGTGTACGGTGTCAGGCCGACAAATGACGTGTCGCGACTCGCTGAGAAAAATCAAAGTGTAACAAGGAGGAGGCTTGCTTACATTTAAAAACGTAATTGTAACTAACCGCTCCCTCTTATTAATTTACCTCATTCATTCCTGTCACTCCCCTGACGTCACGGGAAAGGATAAAAAAGGGAATAAAATAGGCGCTTAAGATTGTACTGAGATTTTTTTGGATTTATCTGTTTATTTGCAACTGGTTCTATATACGTACGAGCAGAGATAAAACTGTATATTTTGTTATCAAAATATCAAACATATTTACTTTTTATCACTACAAAACTATAAGATTATGTTATGATGTTCACAAATAAACTTCCGATTTAGCGTTCGTGAAGAGAAATAAGAACTAGAAGATATCAAGTATTTTTTATCGCAATTAGGAGGGCAAAGGAGCAGTCAAAGCTTCAGACTATCGACGCCCATAAACATCTGCACAACTAGAAATTGTGCAGATGTGTTGCCCTCCTTTTCCCTATCTCCCCAATGGGCCACCGGAAACTCACAAACTGTACGAAACGCGACAGCATCGCTGACACTTGACGCCGGTGTTATGTGAGCGAGAGGTACCACCCTGTTCGTGCCGGCCCAAGTCGGCTGCATAGCAGCACGGCACTACCTCTTTCTTAAGTTTTTTTATCGATAGACATATTCACATGTCTCGCCTTTCTCATCAATCCTACATGACTTAGGAATTATCTTAAGGGATTTGGTTTTGTCTCGATTATATTAATGTAATATGTTACTTGTTTTTTTTTTCAAGGGAATATATATTTTTCATTCTGTCTTGCATTTTTTTTAATGTTAGTTGGATAGGCAAACTGGCAATGGTACCACCTGATGGTAAATGGTCGACGTCGCCCATGAACATAAACTAGTATACCTGGAACGACCCCAGGCAACTCATTTATGTGTTGCCTATCCTGAGACATAAGATGTTAAGTCTCGGTGCCAGTAATTACACTGCCTGTCTTGCCCTTCTCTCCGAAACACAGCAAAGCAGTTTCACGGAAGAAACAAGCATGGTACCCATGCAGCCGGGAGCGCGGCACAGCGCTTCCCTCCCACCGGTAAATTTCTTCTTAATATTGTATATTAAGGTCTTTGTTTCGGCCTTGGTCTTGCAAAAAAGCTACAAGACTCCAAGACCAAGACGAATTTTGCTCATCACTACTTATAATAATATAATACTCATATAAGGCCACATTTATGCCCACAAAAGACATCATCCCCATATTAATTACCAAGGGTAGCTAATAGTATTTTGTTTAAGCCATTTTAGAAGTTTGACTGAAAGATGCGATCGGGAGTCACTGAGTGAATATTTAAGAAGTCCCCCGGGTGGTCTCGAGAGGTTCGTGAGAGTCACTTAAAATGCTCGATGAGCGAGTTAGGGACACGAACAGACATGCAATCAAAGTCATTTTTATTCCGGAACGTTTCTCTCCGTAAATACTAATTAGAGAAGAATTAATCGGCTTAAAGAGTGACAAAACGTAAAATATTAATATAAAAAAATTGTTTAATATATTTACGACGGTACGAACCCGTATTATTTTTAATAATTTACCTATGTTTTAAATCCTTTCAGAATTGAGATTTAATCTTAAGACAAATATCAGATTATTAAAGTTTTGTACAAAGCGCCGGTACGGAGTCAGTTAGAATATAATTCGATTCATGAATAAATAAAATTATTTAAATCGGAATGTATTAGAGTGATTTATTCCAAGTAGAGGCAGTCTAATTTATCGATTTAATTATTTTTTGACGCATCGTTACTGATTTGAGTCCAGTAACTGGAAAAAACTAGATTATGATTGACTGGGAGAGGTATGACAGTGTAAAAACATTGTACGTATTCCATACACTGTACAATATCACATCAAACATTCAGGTCGTCTGAAAAGTTGACATTTTAAATGTTCCTCAAATAAAAAGATAGGAATCAAACAAAGTGGCTATCCTTTTCACGATCAAACGTGCCGACAGGGTACTCGCATTCCCCGTCCTCTGCTCCTTTTTTAAATCCCGGTAACAAGCCAATAAATCCCTGCGCATTTTTCTCATCCGGGATTCCACCCCGGAAAAAGGCTTAGAGCGATTACATTCAAATTTACTTAACACTTAACACATTAAACACGCTAATAAAGATTTCCTAATTTCCTCATCCTATCCTTCTGTTTTAATTTGATATCAGTGTGTACTTTGTTATGTAAATTGGACCCCGAATATGATTAATTTTACGTTAGGACAAAGGGATGCATAAGTTTCCTTTATAAACATTGAATGTAAATCAATGATGCGAAGAATAGTTTTCACGTAATTTCTGTTATATATGGTGTTTGTAATGGCCTGATCACCATGTTCATGTGAATTTTGTACTGATAATAAAGTGAGCCTTCAATAGATTATTTGAAATAGATTGGCGTCATTCATATTGACTCAAGAAAATAATAGAGTCATATACAAGGTTGATAAAAGCGAGAGGCATTAAATTAAACCACATATACTATGTACCATTTTCAGGCTACTTCTTCTATAGTTTATGTTTAGGCGGTTTATTATAATGAAAAATGAAACAATTTTTAAGATTGTTAGACTTAACATTCATAGACAAATTGATCCTTTTAATAATTGAAAAGCAAAATTATTTAGGTCATCATCGTTTCCGATAACCCCCTCAACACCGGTAATTATGAACTGTTATTATTTTTATAACAGATAATATTATGCTTCTTTAAAAAAAAGATAAATGAGATCTTTAACAAAACATAATACGTCCGACTACAAGAGTGATATAGTGTAATTAATTTTCTAAATAACTCAACCTGAAATTACTTAAAACGCTACCCCAAATGCCACATCTGCTAACGCCAGATCAACCTGACCTCGGGCCTAAAGGACATATATTAGAAATATAAATTAGTACTCGTCAGAGGAATATTACTATCACAACTGTGCACGAAAGATGATTAGCGACATGTCACCGTAAATATGGCAACACTCGACGATTTATGGGGGGATAGGCAATAAATTTAGTGGAAGTGATTTGGTACAAAGTAGTGGGGTAAGCCTTGGACATCCATTGTGCCCGGGATCCGATAATACCTGGAGATTGTCCCGTCTTTCCTTTAACACTTTCGATACCTGTATATTGATTATTCATTTGTAGCATGAATATTTTATGTTCTATGAAGGGGTGGTGAAATATATTTGTGTTGAATTGTAATAAATTGCGTGTAGTATTTAATGTGTTATAACAAAAAAAAAACATGAAATATTCCAAGTTTATATATTATGTGCTATACGAAAAAAAATCTTTTGCCTAATAATAGCCTTCGAGAAGGCATCTTCATGCATTAGTAATCCAAGAAAGAAGAACCGGACTTGCACGCCTAGAAACCGGCAAATAGGATGACGATGACGATAATTAATTAACATTTAAACCCCACACGACCCAAAACATTAAACTTTAATTACATATTAATAAGAAAGGTATACCAAAGGATTTTAATGTGTCAGTGGTGTGGGATAAACTTAATCTATAAATCAAGAACTGAAACTATTTGGTAATTAGATCGCTTTAAGGCCGGGGTACAACACCTTGGGCTCCTTGAGAAAGCCTCCCAAAGGGTCCGAAGGTAGCTCCGTTGCCTTTCAAGTGCCTCTTTAACGGCTAATATCTTTGGTAAATGGATCTCAAATATTTTGCTCCATAATCGTCGGGGCAAAACGCCATGTTTATTGGTTGTTTGATAGTAATGGAGTACCCTAAATCAATTACTTATATGTATAGAGAAATCAAAATGATATAGGTAATATTCAATATTGTGACGGGAATAATTTTGTTTGTAGTTTATGAGTAATATTTGTAATTATAAAAAAAGGATCCCGTCTTTCTAATAGTAGGTTTTTTTAATTGCAAATGATAATGGTCGTTGGTCATTGATCTAAATAATCGTATAAAGGCTTAATTTCAATGCCAGTAACATAAAATACCAGTAAAAACAACAATATATTCAGTATCATAAATACGACAGTCTGTTAAGATGGATGGATTTTTGCTACTTAATAGCACACTACATGGTGATTTTAAATGAAACTATGTATATTAAATAATCATGAGAAATTTTACAATAAATATTCACATAGACAATACGCGGGCAAATAATACATTAAAATAAAATACTCACCAGAAAACAACCGATATGAACGCAAATAAGAATAATAAAATTGTAAACAATCGACAAAGCCTCTTACCCGTATTCTTTTATTCTGAAACGCTTTTGATGTCATACTTAGTGTTTAATAAGCTGATCCTCTTACAATGTCCAGGTACAATGGCGCGCTAACAAGATTATAACTTTTGTAAATTAATAAAAAGTAGCCGTGTGTGCCACCCCCATTCATTAAATGTATTTTGGAACATTTTTGAGGATTGTTTTGTATTGTTTAAACATTGTGGGGGTTTAGGAGGTGCAAGTATTTAGCTATCGTTTGACAAAATATATTATTTCCAAGATATTATTTTGTTCGACATATTTTCAAATCCAAAAATATCCTTTACCGATAAAAAATAATTCACTATTGAAGAATACAAAACTATAGCTATAGCACAATTCTAAAGAAGCTGCTCAAGTGGTCGGAAAGGTACAACGTGGTCATCATGGTTTGATAGGGCGTGTCTTATCAAGGAGTCACAAAACTACATTTTTGTGAAAAAGGAGTGAAAATTCAGCCAAAGTGTATCAAGATACAGTCTTGGATCATGTTGTGAAACCTCTCGGTTAAGTTTAAATATACCGTGGACTTTCCAGCAGGACTATGCAGCTGGTCACAAGGCACGAACTACCCAAGCCTGGCTTGAAACCAACGTTCCGGGCTTTATAAGAGCTCAAGACTGGCCCTCATCTAGCCCAGACCTCAGCCCTTTAGACTTCAAATTATGGGCAGTTTTAGATGACATGGCCTGCTATAAACGGCACGGTGACATTTAGTCTCTTAAAAAATCTTTGGAGCAAGCAGTGGCGAAATTTCCGTTGGAAACAGTCCGTAAGTCCATGGATTCGTGGCCAAACAGATTAAAGGCCTGTATAAAAGCCAAAGGTGGCCATTCGAAAAGATTTTTTTTTTTTTTTGCTGAGACTTTAATAAATATGTAGGCATAAATTTTATTAATACATTACTTCATTTTAAAAAATGCATTTTCATTTGTAACAGAACTTATGGCTGGATTAGTTATATTATTTCATACATAAGTCTGACATATTTTGATATGGGTATATTATATAAGTCGCACACTTTTGTTTTGATCAAAAGTGCCAAAATCCGGGACACATGTCTTATCCCGTGTTAATGAAACAATAAATTGGTATCCGGGGTATGAAGTTACGGCCCGACTGGGGTGACACGCCATGTCTCTCATTAACTTAATATGTTATGGTTTGTACTTCAGCAATATGTACGATATGAAATACTTCATGTGCACAGCGTGTTCGCGTTTTGTATTTTTTCTTTTCCACGTTGAAATAATAATTGTGGCGTAACTGGTGTTATTATTTATGTGTTGATAATAATATTATAATATTATGTGTATTATAATTTTTAAAATACAGGTACCAATAACAAATAATACATATTTGTACTTGTTAAAATAATAAACCATGCACAATACAAGCACATGTTATATATAGTGTATACTTGTAACGACACTTGTCTTGCCTTGTTGTAATTTCATACAAGTAGATACAAAAATTTAAATAACTGCAACACATTAATAGCACAAAGTTCAATAAATACCACAGTAGTAGGTAGTTAGTAGGCACATTCCACGAATTTCTAAATTACTCAGTAGCACAATACAATTTTCCTAGTTGTATTTCCTATACACTAGTGTTAACCTCTTGCATATATACCTACAATATATATTTGCCTCCGCCCCCTCTCTCATCTTTAGAAAAAAAACACTTATTTATTTTAGTAAAATTGGCATGTGTAAAATTGACATCAACCTGTATAGGCTCATCACAGGAATAGCGCTAATGCAAACGTAAGTCGCTACTCGTTCATATGTGGACACTTGTCCTAATTGTATGATCTCCCCGCCCTGCACGAACCACGCATATTAACTGATACAGCATAGTGTCGAAAATATTTTCATAATTATAACAATAACAAATCATAATATACTGAATTCCCTACGCAAAGAATACGCAGAATAAGAAACAATAAAACGCACCTTTTTTCTTTTACTATTATTAAAACGCACTTCACATTTTATCTTTTCTTTTAAAAATAGGCTTTCATTATTATTTACCAGTGTGAAATTTTATTAAAGGTAAGTACACAAGGAAACAATTTATTTAAAATATGGATATTTTGGACAAAAGAATATGAAAACAAATCGTGTTATTTTTAAAATTTCAATAATAGCATTCTTTTTTTTTACATAATATCACATCTTACAGATGAGGTTTTATATTTTAGGTAAAGGTAATCTTTATATATATAATTCTTCTGTACGTGTGTATGTTACTGAACTCCTACTAAGCGGCTGGACCGATCTTGATGATTTTTTTGTGTGTTCAAGTGGATTCGAGAATAATTCAGATTCACAAAAAATATATATTTAAATATTTTGTACAGGACAAAGTTTTTCGGTGCCACTAGTTTAACTATAATATTTCGAAAATATATTAAGAGCTATACTTTGAGTCTTACTTTGGTCACATAGTAAGGATCGGAGATCAGAGCCTGGAAAAGCTGATTGCCCATTATAATAAAACAATTTTTACGGATTTTATCGCGGTTTATTAAGATTTTTACAAGCCCGACGTTTCGGATACTTTACAGCAACCATGGTCACGGGAGGACAGAGGTGTCATACGTCCTATCATTACAAAGTTATTCGAAACTACCCTATGATACATCAATATTTTGGTCAGTCCTATCTACGCAGAAAGTGCTAACTGTATCTTTAATCTGTGACATATTATGCTTGGATTTTGATTTGATAATTTTAATAATGGGATCCCAAGCAGTTGGTAAAAGCCAGCCATCTTCTCTATTGAAATTAGGATGTTTTTTTAATTTCAATAGCCTCACGGATCATCCTTGGTTGGAATCTGTGTTCTTTTGCGAGGACTTGTGGTTTATCAAATCTGATATAATGGCGAGCTTTGTCAAGACTATGTTCACAGAAGGCAGACTTAGTGTAGCGACGGTCTTAATGTTAATAAACCGCGATAAAATCCGTAAAAATTGTTTTATTATAATGAGTGAAATTCGCGTAAACATTAGAAAACAATAAGCTAGATGGAGCGATCAAGTTAAAGGCCCGTCTTCAGAAAAATTTACTCGGTTGTGAGAGACGCGATGAATAGACACCGATGGAGGTAGATTATACACACAAGGTGTAAAACATCCACAACCACCGATGACCACGATCCTCAGTCATGAGGGAGCGACCAGAGAGAGAGATATTAAGAGCTATAGTCTTCTGTTCATGTTCATATAATAAAGACAGCGTGTTTGTCCTTACAATATTCTGTTTGAGTAGAAGCTGTAGCATGTTACGATGCCTTATTATCTTTTACTGAAATATTATTTTGATTTTTAATTAAAGTTTTACAAATTAAAACAATAACTTCTTCATTAGTATCCATTTCGATATTAGGAATATATTTAATTATATGATTTAGTCCACGCGTGATACAGGCAAAGCTGTGTGCTATTGCTAATTATTATAAGATATTTGTAGCCATAATCATATTATGTATCTTTGGTATGTATTTTTTATTTATTCAAATCATATTTATTTACTCTACATAATCATTAATTTTCTTAATAAGCGATTTTGAAAATAGAAGCACATTATATTTTACGTTACTTGTTAATTGCTAACACAATTTATGGGCATACTTTAACCCTAGACGAGACCTCAAGTTGACCACGAATAGGTCTTAACGACCCCGCTGGACACGTGGACCCGGGCCAGCACAAACGCGCTGATTTCCTCCGTCTCCTGGGAACTGGCTAAAAGGAAACATTATAAGGAGTTATGATGAGGTTCTACTGTGAGATTTGTTGTCATTTATCCTTACTTTTCTAGCACTTTATCTTTGAAAAACTATATACGAGTGTTTACTTTTGTTCTGTAAACGTAGTTTTTGTTGTATATAAGTGTATCGTTTTATTTCTCTCTATCAATATAACTTCTATTTAATACATATTTTAACAATCTTAAACAAATGTGATTTAAAAGCAGTTTCATTTAAAGCGTATCCAATTGTAGGTTAAGTCATTTATAAAGAAACTGTATACGTCTTCTTGATACTCAAAAGAATTAACAACAACTATTATTAAATACAGTTATAGATGTATCTGCCAATATCAATACTTTCACAGTTTATTTTGTTACTTTATTACAGGAGTACAGAATGTGATATTTTTTTCCGCTTGTAAATTTTAACTTAAGACAAATCACAATCGTCATGATATTTTTTTATAGCATAGGAGGGCAAACGAGCAGTAGAAGCCTTTTAGCGAATGTCAACGTCCATACACTTCCACACAAACAAAGATTATACAGATGCGTTGCCCTCCTTCTCCCTTTCCCCCAATGGGCCACCGTGTATATATTGAATGGTTATATCCTGGCTGTCTACCTGGCCGTCCAATCAGCAAAAATCAACCTTTCTAATCGGAACATTAATCATGCCATGCCTTGGATATTAATCCATGGGCACCGGTCACCTTAATTAAGCCCACCTGCCTATTAGCGTATTCAACCCTTGCACCTCCAACTGTATCGTAGTGCCAAATCGGCAAGATAATGCCGCGTATTTACTCTGATTCCCGTCGTTAAAAGTTTAGGGGGCTGACGAGGGCCGTCGTTAGGGCCCTAATGGCCACCATTTGTCTTGTCCGGCCTAGTTGGGCCCGCTAATGAAATTATTGCCGCAACTATAGCAAAGGTTATAAATACCGAAGGCCTGAGCCCGGACGCCACCTTGTTTCCCACTAATGGACCGGTCAAACTGTAAACTGTTATCAATGAAATTACAATTAGTGTGGGGATAAAAATTAACAGGCCCGGATGTTGCATTAGCGTTTGTTTGTGAGGGCCCTATTATTTTGATTTAATAGGGTATAATGTTTTGATTATATAACTAAAAATTTCTGTCTAAATATTAAATAATAATCATCAACATAGGTCTGCTTGAATGAACGCCAAGACGACAGATCCCTTGCCACTCGCATCCAACACCTTCGAGATCGTTTTCCCATCTGATTAGTGGCCGAACAACACTTCGTGCACCTAAACGCGGCCTCCACTCTTGAAACTTATTGGTCTATCGGCATCGGCCATCCGTTCTCCTGAGTGTGCTATGCTGGGTATTTCTTTGGCAGATGGGATTCGAAACGAAGACATTCACTAGGGAACTGAAGTTACCAATATCATGCGAATAATAAGCTCGTTGATGTGGCAGTGGACTGGTCATACTCGGGAAAAATATTAGATATCAAGTTAAATTGTTGTTTCTTACCTTTAATATTTACAATATTGAATGGAATAAATTGATATTTATTAATTATAATAAATATCAATCAAAAGCCTATTAAGGCTTGTGTTTTAATTTAGGTATAATAATATATAATAATTATAATAAAATAAAGTATAATTTTACACTCACGAAGGAGTTGTCTTATCGCCTTAGCACTTAAAAACTTCTTTCAGGCTAAAAAACTAGAACTAATTTAATTTTAAATTAGTATTTTAATACACATATTTACTCATAATATCCAAAATGAAACACATAATGTTTGTGTACGTGATACCAAAGTATTAATGACATTCATTTTATATGACCGTAAATAAGATAAACATATTCGCTTTACAATCTCCAAAACATTCCACTTTATGATTTGAAACTTGGACAGTAACAATAAAGTGTCCATGCACTCGCATGTGTAAGAATGCCATCTGCCTTGGACAATCAAAACTTTGCGGAAACGGCATTTTCTGCTTAACGTCCACAATATTGCTTCGGACAGCCCAAATATTGTATTTTACATCTGCAGATAGTACCTTTATTATCTTTAGCAATTTTAGACGGAATTAGTTCTTTAGTTTTTTTCAAACACTTGATATATTTTCGTTGATGTATCTTATGGTGGTTAGGAAAATAATTCAGGTAACATTTCGCTTTTATCACGCTTAGTGAAATAATTTGGATTTTGACTTTGTTTTTTTCTTTTTGTCTTTTGACTCCGACTGCTCGGTTGCTTTCTTATGACATAAAAAATATATTATTAGACAAAATAATAATAATAAAATGTTAGGACAACTCACACACGGCCATCTGATCCCAAACTAGGCAGAGCTTGTTCATATGGCAACAAGACAACTGATACATTTCTAAATACATACATATTATAGATAAATTACACCCAGACATCACACAAACATTTGGCCTGTTTGGAAACCGAACCTACCCCCTTCTCGTTTAGCAGTCAGGGTCACTAACCACTAGACAAAAAGGCCAGTCACGTCAAGTAAAAGTAATCCATATCTTACAATACAAGTAAACAACAACAACAGGATAACAGAACAGGTAAGGACAGCAACAGGATGATGATAATTATATGATAAAATACTTCACACATATTTATACTAATTTTATACATGTAAAATATATCAAACATCTCCGTGAAAATACCTTTGCATGATATATGAACAGACTTCATAAATTCGTTTAGTACACAGCAATAGGAACCACATCACAACGTTTGATGCACAAAAGGGTGGGGTAACTTTTATTGTTCGGCCTCAGTGAAAAATACAAACCGCTCATCTCCAAATACCCTAATCTATCCACATCAAACGCTCAAACGGTGATATTACTCGCCTCATTTGAAGTCTCAAAGACATTCTTTGACGAGGAAAAAATTAAAATAACAGCGCACAATGGCGGTACTGATTCGTGATATTGCTGAAAGTATAGAAAATTCTTTTAAAATAATATTTTAGAATTGTATGCATGCCTTGTGTGTTTAATTTTTTTTTTTAATGAAAATGTGGGCAAAGTTCAAAGCTTTTTTATATTAGATTTGATATTATCATGGTTATTTTCACTACTAAAGGAAGTTCAGTTTCGTGAACAAGACATTCGAAGACAATGTCGAAATATGGAGCACGGCAAAAAAAAAGTGAAGAATATGGTAAATATCCTAATGTAAATAGTTTCTTTTTCTATTCTTTTAAAGTTTATTTCCTAAGTTTTAAAGTCGGTAAAATTTGGATTTTTTTTTTTCAGAAGAAGTAAGTTGTTAACATGGTTATTATAAACATGCATTATTATTATTACTAGTTGAATATAATGTTGATTTTGTCATCAAGGTTGGTAACTGACCGATATAGACGGTAGTTGGTTGAGATTGACTATCAATAGTTTGACATTGATTAATTATATCAGCGTAGTATAGTAATGAAATGACAAATTTATTTTAATTTATACAAAACAAAATTTTAATATTCTTTAAATTCATAAAAAAATTGGACAAGCAATATATTATGATGACCATGCTTCATTTCTTTAAAAAACTACGCATCAAAATTAGTCGATTGTAAAATTTTCCTTACATCCAAAGTTTTTATGATACGATTTCCAAAAACAGACAACAATAGGATCCTCTGAATTGAGCCATTTGGGAGTGTGAGCGCATCGCGCGACACATGATGGATCAGCTCCAGGCTTTATGCTTCACTTCCAAACGGTTACCTTTTAATACTGGCTCTGATTTAAGCGCATTCCACCATTTTGCGGCCCATTAGTCAAGGTAAGTGACTGTTTTTGATTGATTGTTCAAGGCGGTTACTTGACTTTTGTACCTGAATGCTGGTGAGAAGTAATTAATGAGAATTACAAGTGTTTGTCTTAATCACCAAAATGTCTGAGTATATAATAAATAAACAATAAAGAGTATTGCTTTTTTTCAAAAGAGGCCTACCAAATATAGGCTTTAAGGGCACATAATATAAATTATTTTTAGGTAATTAATAGACGTTGTGAGACAACTCCGAATTATTTCAAAAGTATAATAGCAGAGGAGGAAAAGATATCCCATTAATTAGTTGTCTTTTAAAAAGTTGATTGAATAAAAAATATATTTCGTATTGAGAAATCAGATGAAAGGAGCTTTTGCTCCATGTTATCGTGTACCAAATCAAACACCCGAGCTTTAACAGTCTGCAATATCGATTTATACAAAATACATTCGCCATTCACTGCACCCATTGTGATCATCGATAGCCACTGCATTTGGCGCAAATCGATCCAAGATTAACAATTCAAACTTCGCTTTAAGATGTTAATTTCAAAATGCCCGACTGTTTCCATACTACTTACTTATCGAAGTTAGAAGCATTGTACTGAAGAGCATTGTTTTCAATAAACGTACAATTTCATCGAGAATTTCCTAATACATTTTGATGTGTATTGAAATTTTAATTACAATCTAAATGATTATTTTGTCTGTTCCGCTTTTGAATTTAAAACTCGCGATTTTGAGACAAAATAAGTAACATTTTTAAGGAAAACTTTAACCATCTATTCCGCCTTTGGACATTAAAAATCATATTTTCACTTTTAAATTCATATTTTGACTTTTAAACTCATATGTTTACTTTTGAATTCATATTTTTACTTTTAAATTGATATTTTTACGATAAGGAACACTTTAGGTTTATTTTTAATTATTAAAATACTCGTTTATAGGTCATAAGGCTACAAGGTAATGTAATTTTTTTAATCTATTTTCAGTTGATTTTATTCCACAACGTTCCCTTTTTAGAATTCTTCATTCTTTCATTTTGAATATAACTTTATATTTCCTATAGAAATAATTCTATATTATATCATTTTTTTCCCATTTCTAATAGTAATAACATTTATATGAGTATATTAAATGTTTCTCAATTCCAAATGGCTTTCGCAGTGTTTGATTTTTATCAATTCAAATTGATTCACAAACTTCGGATTTGGTAATTCAAAATGAAGGAAGCAATTATTTTTTATCGATACGCACGAATGCACGAGGCGATGTCTTGGAGGGGGTCTGCGGGGGATTGTGAGGGTTTCGGGGGTTGGCGGGGGTTGGCGGGAAATGGCGGGACACCAATATATTGCACCCGCGGGACGCCACAGCTTGCTGCACACAAAAAGCAAGGCATCTTAAGGAAATTTTACTTTTTTACTACCATAAATCTCTAAGCAAACATCTTTACCTACGTTTAATTACCATTGAAAGTTTCTTCGGTTCTTCTCTATCTATCAATGCAATTAGTTTTTTTTTTTCTGTTTTCTTTTGGAGATTTGCTAAAAGAGTCGCTCGGGTATAAAGTTATTTCTTACATATGAAATTTAACATAAATTATACGTAACTCTCAACTTTTATACGCGGCGCTCCGCGTCGGACTGAACGCGCTTTTCAAGCTATCATACATATTTTGCGTCCATAGCGGATATCAGCGTTGGTCAGCCCGCGTCGCACTGTATAGGGCCATAGGCCAATAAAAACCATAACTGTTGGTAAAACTATATATGTAGATACCCCGTGACCGTAGATGTTGTATAGTATCCTTAGATAAAATCCGTTCAAAGTTATTTCGTTACAATAACTAAATTCGCGTAAACATTAGACAACAATATACAGATACATTGAAAACTAAGCACAGCTTAAAAACTTTGTATTACCATCATTAGCCGTCTGCTGCATTTCCATTCCTTACTACATTACTATTTATTACATAGTTAAAAAGCTTTATTGAGTTAATTTCCTTGAATAGGTAGCATTTAAGAAAGTTTAATAGTACATAAAATTTTATTGACCCATATATGAAATAGTGAGACAATTCCGTTCCTGTCCCGCTTCTGTCCCGCTCCTGTCCCGCTCCTGTCCCGCTCCTGTCCCACTCCTGTACCACTCCTGTCTCGCTCCTGTCTCGCTATCCCGGAGTTACCGGGTCATTAGACGCGTTTTTATTGCCCTATGACAATAAACATGTCGTAAGCTATCGACTGAAAACATTCATACAATTACTATTATTGAGATAATCAATACGATTATTTGTTTAATCATTTTGTTGTGGAACTTGAATTAGATCTATAAACAGATATTCGGCTAGGGCTGTTATTAGTATAAAATAAGGTGGTTATTAAAAATTATAAGTATCAAAATTATAAGTATCAAAATTCACAACCGACGCCAGGAGGCCGTGTGGTCGCAGACTGCACGGTAGGCGGGGGGCAACCCCCCACTTTATAAATCAAAAGTGAGCCGAATGGGCTCACACTAATCCGATGAAGCATTAGGACCTTCGGGCCATTAGTATAGATCCCTCCGAAAAAAAAAAGTATCAAAATTATAAGGACAAAATAACAATCAAATTAAAAATATTGTCCTTTCGATACTTCTTACAATCTACATTAGGAGGCTACTACCGTTTAAAAGTTACTGATATGGAGATAAAAAATAAAAAATATGAATTCTTATCTATTTCCTTATGTGTTTCATCCTCGAAATCAAGCGAGGAGGGTGTTGGGTCATTATTAGTTCACCGATGCGATGACTGGGCTAGTGAACTTTACACACCTTCAAGGACTTTTAAGCTCTTCAGGCGTGTAGGTTTCCTCACGATATTTCCTTCACCGGTGAGAAAGCGATGGTCTCATGTTCAGGTGCACGTAGAAACTTAGAAAACCCCATCACAAGGGTCAGGATCAAACCCTGACTTCTCACTGAAGAGGCCGAGTCTATACCCGCTAGACCATCGTCGCTGACAACGAATATATGGATTAATAATAAAGGTTTCTTTGGTGAACATTATCTTGTAGAAATATTAAGTAAAGAGTTGCATGTCGTAGCGTCATGCCGGAATCCTGCGAAGAGTACAGTTTATCTTAGCCCAAGCTTAAAGGTTTCATAGGAATGAGTAAGTTTTTTCATTCTGACAAGCCAAAAAAAGCTCAAGGTGTACTATAGCACGAGGTAGTAGCAATATCAAGATACGCCAAGACCTGTATGTGATACACCGACATCGTTTATGATATTATAGCCAATTTCATCTGGCAGGCAACACGCGCGCTAGTCAAAGAAATAGACACAACCTAAAAATGGCCATAAAAGAAGAAATAATTGTCAAAACCATCGAAGAGACTCGAAGACCGGTAAAAATGCGGGTAAAGTTATTGTAATTAATTACATAAGTAATAAGATAATATTAAAAAAAAAATTATATTAAAAAATGGCATGGTTAAAAAAATTATTATAATTAGTCTAAAAACACTTCTTTGTACTGTTAGTATTTATATGCAGATTTATGACACTAGCACCATAGGATAAAATTAGATTAGGAACATAATAATATTATTATGTAAATTCAAATATTTAAAATCATTCTTTTGGCTTTGTTGTAGTCGGTTAAAATTTATTTATTCATAAAATGAAGTCAACTGATAATTCATTATTAATTTGTAAAGATTATAAATTGCAAAGGTTTACAAAAATCACTCTGTATTTATTTTATTTATTACCAGCAATTTGCTAACAGAAAATATTGCTGTACATTTTTCCGTGCCGTCTCCTGGAAGTCCTAATTTCTAATGGGCCATTTACCACTTTGTCAATTGCACCAATAAATCCAGGGACTCGCAAGAACTGAGTTACGGCCACTTCACGACTGGCCTTTGTGAAGTTATTTTATTTTGTTTCACCTTAGAGACTTACGTCTTGCGACGTTAGATTGTAACAAGTTAGGTGTATTATATTGTATGGTAATTGAACCAAAATATGGATTTATAAAAAAAGACCTTTATGGTCTTCTACATAGTTTCAAGAATTTATTATGATCTTCTCTTGTCCTAATAAAACAACTTCCAATTATAATAATATCTTTTCACGTGTTTGTAAATGCATTTCCATCAAATTTTCGATCGTTTTAATCCTAATTTCATTATTGTCATTAATATCACCACCATAAACAGCATTACCTTCTCTCACTTCACATGTGCACACACACATTTTATTATTTGAATTCTTTAATATCTTTTGTCAGTCGAAATGTCTCTATTGCACGTCTCATATGCGAAGCATTGAGAGTACTCTACTCTCGACATGTCAATTTTCTCAAACTGAAATTGATTTTGTTATTTATTGCACCCAAATTAGTCAAATTATAGTTTACAAATTATAGTCATATAATCTGTTAGATATATAAAATATATTTCAATAAAAATATTTTGTTTAACATAACAAATTAGTCGAAATAATTATCGCACTAGGACTTATTTTTTACTAGGCAATTGGCCTGTGTGCACTTTTGGATTTTCCAAACTGTATTAAGTAGGTATTTTATATTCAAGCATTGGAACATTGACGTTCGATGAGTTTAGTGCATGCGTTATGAATTGGATACCATTTCCAGTGATGAATAAATGAGTGAGTTCACAAGTTCCGCCCTCCGCCTGTCTGAATTATAGTCGACTCTATTTATAACATTTATCGTGGCTTATTGAATATTTGTATGTAATTTTATGTTTTCTTTATATATGTAGACAGTCTGTAGAGTTTGACACTTGGGAGTCTCAAGTTTGAAGCCCATCAAAGAAAATAAATGTCTATAATTTGTAGTAGGGTCATTAATATAATAGTAAGTCATACGTGATAACAGGTGAGTATTAGCTATACTTGGCCTGTTTTGTGATAGGTAATAATAATAATAATATCTATGGACGCTTTCACACCACGTCAATCTGGTCCCGTGGTAAGTTCTGGAAGAACTTGTGTTACGGGTACCAGACAACGGAAATATATTTAATACTTTTATACTATACATATATTTAAGATTTTTATTATATAATCACACACATAAACACACATCCATGACCCAGGAACACAGAAAATATTTTTGTTCCCTGGCGGGATTTGAACCCGCAAGCTCCGGCTTGAGCGCCAATGCGCTTACCACTGAGCTACGGAGGTCGTCAAAATATAATAGGTAATCTTAATCATGACAAAACTATATTAAAACTGAAGTGACCCTAGTGAGATCTGCAAATTAAATAATTATTTATTTAAAGATTAATTTGCAGAAATTAAATAATTTCCTACTTACATTATTTTATTATTTTCCAAATCTTTTCTCATTTTTCAGGCTTTCATATGAATATTCAGAACGAGAAGCAGCGTACACTCATCGGATCTTACTAAGTAATCAAGTTTTGAATACATAAATGATTACTAAAGTACTTTTTAAACACAGTCCTATAAAAAGTATATTTAAAAATCCTATAAGTTAAAAAAACATATAAAATGTGACTGGCCAGTGTTGCCACAAATTTTAGGTTTAAATCAATACGAGTAGTAAATTTATCCACTCAATAAAAGATAAATTGATAAAAGTTTTGATACTATAAATTTTAATTAGAATCAATGGAATCGAAAACATCCATCGCAATAATTTTATTGGGAGGTTCCATTTCAATTCTAATAAATGGCTTTTACTCTAACTGGCTGAAAGCAAAGTTTGATCGTATTCTATTTTTGAATTGATTCTAGAATGTTCTGAAACGCACGAGGAATGAGAATCATACACCAAAAAATGTGAAATGAAAAAAAATATTTTTATCAAGATTATTTTAGACATCTGCCTCATTTAATAATCACAAATGGATGCTTTTATACTGCCACAGTAAATATAGTGATGTCGTCATTAGATAGGATAACGATCATGTTGGGGTGACCGATCTTAATTGGATACACGGACAAGGGATCGGACGTCTTGGCGTTCAGTGAAAGAGGCCTACGTCTAGCAGTGCATTGCGAAGAACTAAAGGCTGGTAGGCGAATAAGACTGTGAAGTTGAAGCCACGTTTGAAAAGATTTGAGGGATTGTTCACTTCCAACAAGATAGGCTGGCGTTGGTATTGTTGATCGAAGGCTGGCGTTCTCAATATAGTGACAGGTCTATATTGGTACTAGTAGCGGAAGATCCGTAATTCATCCAGTTATAGACCATCCCCAGAGCGACGTGGAATGGAAAACTATAACTCTACCTCTACAACGATTTTAAATAATTTCTGCTATATTTAAAAAACACTCGCATCCAACACGGACCGGCCACCGCACGAAGATGGTCTTCCACCTGGTTAATGGCCAACCAACACTTCATCTACCTAAACGTGGCCTCCACTCTTGAACCTTTGGATCGACCGTCTTAGCGTTCATTGAGGGAGGCCTATGTTCAGCAGTGGACGGATAGAGGCTGAGGATGATGATGATGATAAAAAACATCCAAATCTAAAATTTAATTTACCGTTCAAATCGTGAATTGGTATAAGCCAACACAGGTTGTAAAATAAAAACCGTATTTGAAAACAACGTTTTTCTTTCGCAGCTATAACAAGTTCGCTTTGATGTTCGTTTTTGGTTTTATCAAGGAATAAAAGCCTCAAAAACCTCTAAAAATATACTTAAACATATTAATATTTGTATAAAAAAGTTAGACATTTTTTAAACAACTATTGTTATGCATTATAATTAGTTTAAATTAGAATATTTTAAAATTAATGTTTGTTTAAAGAACAAAGCTCATTATATGTGTAAAACTAATGCGATCACTGCTACACTATACATGGCGATTGAAACATTGCCAAAATATCGGGACCTCAATAAAACCATAAACGCGGTAAGTACCCGAAACAATAGATTATAATTTACTAAATACATGCTTATGATAAAGATCTCACAAAAGCTGTAAATTGCAAAAAAAAGTTTTAGATGTAATGAGTGTTTACTTCAACATAGTAAAAAAAATATGATAGAAAATGTATATTCCAATTAAGTATCTAATTTTCTGTCCATTTTAAATTACAATACGTGATTAAGAGTGGAAACAGACTAAATTGGCTTAGCACTTGGTTATTCCTTGCGTTTTGAATGCTAATGGTCAGTTATGTAGTTTCCAGTTACCCCTACTACGTTAAACAGTCCAAAATGTTACATCTACCGTTTCAATTGTTGGGTCAAATATTATGTATATGTATATTGAAAATATGAATATAAGTCATAGGAATATGTAGATTCTTAAGATCATAATTTGGACTTTATCCAATCTCATTGATTATGGAGATAAGGATGTTATAGTAGTCTTTAATTTCATTACTATAATATTAATAATATTCAAGTTTTTTTTTTTCTTAAGCCTCCATTTCTAACGAATTTTTTTCCTACGTACGTAGACTACTTTTTTGACGTATTTCAAGTGTAGAAGTTGTTACCTGTGAAATAAAGATATTATTAAATCCCATTATCGCAATTGTATTAATGGTAAATTAAATATATCATCTACATCATCATCATCTGCCCCACTGCTGAACATAGGTCACCCTCAATGAACTCGAGGACAATCGATCCCTCCTATTATGACCTTACCCCCTTAAATGGATTACAGACATAAACGTACAATAATATGTAATTTATTAAATCATTAAACATTTTAAAACTAGTTGTATTTTTCATAACTGTTGATCTATTTCGACAACTGATTGACATTACAGAGTAACTTCCGAAACTCGAAAATATGTTTATCCTTGGTTACTGGTATCATATACTTAAGATGATAAACATTTTAAAATAACATTAAAAAGTTTAAAAAAAACTCATATTGGCTTTGTTTCGAAAAAGCAGATTACCGTAATTGTTATTAGTAGTATGTTATCCAAATCAGTTCAAAAATTACCTCTAATTTTAAATACTTAACAACTTGCCTATTGTAAGCACAAAATAATTACTTTACACCAAAATATTTGTTGGACCTCAAGGATTCATTAAATTTAATTAAGTGTAGTCATCCGTCACAGCACTAGGGTCATGTCTCTGCGCTGCGGAGATAACGTAGGGTCAAACTGCAACTATCCGTGATGAATGTACAGACCTCAAACATGTTGACAGGACCCGACAAACTATCCTGCGAAGAAACCAGATCCTTTTTAGGGTCCTTAAATGGCAAACTAAGGTTCGGCTGACCACATATAGAACCATAATAGACCTGGTATAAAGTCTTTAAAATATTCTAACACAGATCTTTGTCTCTAGATAAATCTCTGTGGCAGATCTAATAGGAGACTTAAAATTTTCAAATTTTCACAATGGGAGCGCTTGTATAACAAGAAAAATGAAACGTTCCAGTGAAGAAATAGACATACAAAAACATGTTTCAGCGTTTTTTGACGTAAGAACATCTTGTAATTCGAAAAAAGATGACGTATGCGGCGTTACCTCGCTCTGAGGCGTTGAACGTGACAACGTCATTTTCTTATAACGTTGTCACGTTCAACTATCGTCAGTAAACCGACTTTACAGACAACAGATTTTTTTGTTAACATATTGTACTAACGTATTTTTCAAAAAGCTAGTGTCAAATATTGTACTGTCCTCCATGTGGCAGTCCGACTCACGCTTAGCCGGTTTTTGAGAATTAATTTATCTTTTAATACTCGTGCATATTATTCATAAGTTTGTTAGCGTCCCCGAAGGACGAAATGTAAACAAGCCATTCTCGTTATTAATCATTCAACCTCCTTGTTATCGAGTGGAGTCGTGATGAACTAGCGGTTCACCTAATTGTGATTATCACTAGGTGTTGACCTACCGCTGGCCATTTATAATTCAGGTACGGCCGGACAGTGAAAATTTAATTTGAGGTCCTAATGAAGCCGACTGCTATTAGTGTTATTTGGAAAATCCGGTTTTATGGACCGCTAATCTGAGGTACTGATTATATTTGTGTAGAAAAGAAGATACATATCGATTTTGGCTTTCATTTAAAGTTCTATGTCCAGCAGAGCAAATATGCTGATTATAAAAAAAGCTACAAAGTGGCATTTAGAGTTTCTGACGTGCATTTCCTTGGCTATAATTAAAGTGTTCAGTAGTTAGAGTATATGTTAAACTCTAAATAGAGCGAATATAGAACGCCTAAATAAAGCGCATATAGAATATACTACAACTTTGTTAAAAATGTATGTAGCTTTTGTTCAGAATAATAGATTAGCTTTTCCGTGTCGTCCAATCTCACGATATTGATTCGTCCGTCGAAACTTTGTCGTTTATTTATTTAAATATTCGAATGCCAATACAAAGGCTGGCAACTCGTTACGTTCACCTTCTCACTACTCATTAAAATTTGTACGTCAGCTTCTAAATTCTACTCTTTTCTCCGCACCTCCATTTCAATATACAGGAAAAATTGGAAGAGCACTGTGTACGGAGTACCGAGCTGGGCTGGGAAAAGTTTTGCTTCCCCATCCCACCGTGGGGGCAAAAAGTGTTGCCGACGGGTGAACGTTGGTATTTATACCTATGTCAGGGAAAAGTTTTCCGTGTTGCGGGCTGGGAGGAGGGGGCGAGGGGGGACGCATGCGCGCCGCCTGCCCCCAGGGCTGACGTGACAGTCCTGGTCTGGACTTCACGCTACACGCCGGGCTGCGATGCTTTTATTCAGAATGTTACGTTCAGAACCGACGTGATTATGTTTTATGCTATGCAACACTCACACTATACTTTGAGATAAACATTTTTGATAACATCAGTATCATAAAATGCTTCTATTTTATTAGATTTTTATAAAAATTGATATCCTTTGTTCTCAATCCAAATAAAGTATTATAATATAATGGGAACATATGTATTAGTCTGGACAGTACATTAGGAGCAATCGATATGACTTGCCTCATCCCCCGTTCCTAAGTAACAGCTAGCTTTAACGCCGCCTACTACGTGTTATCTAGAAGCAATAAAATTGCTCTACTTTGTTGCTGCGTATATCCTATTTTAGCACCAATATATTATCATCTTAAAACTACATGTTTGCAAAGTCAAATATTTTATCTGAAAGTAATAAAGATTTTCCCACTGACTTTCTCTTGTCTCTTGTGCATAAAATTATGTGGACATGTGAAATCGGCAATTTTATTTTTAGCTCGCGATGTGACTGAAGAACTGCCGATTTTTTTATTATATTGGCTCTTACTTGGTATAGATTAATTTTAACACAATGTTTTTTTTTATATTAGTTGGATAGGCAAACTGGCAAACGTACCATCTGATTTTAAGTGGTCGACGTCGCCCATGAACATAAACTAGTATACCTGGAACGAGCCCAGGCAACTCATTTATGTGTTGCCTATCCTGAGACATAAGATGTTAAGTCTCGGTGACAGTAATTACACTGCCTGTCTTGCCCTTCTCTCCAAAACACAGCAAAGCTGTTTCACGGGAGAAATAAGCAAGCGACACAATGATACGTTTTTGGTGTTATAAAAATGTAAAAATCATCTTTTTATAACTTATACGTAACAGATTTATAATAAAAAAATGTATACGACTTTTTTTCACAACGTACATGGCGTGCATGTGTGACGTCACAGATCAACATGGCGTCGAGGCACGTCTGCTGAACTTGAAAACGACTCGCGCGCCACTTTCCAACAGATTTGTTGCGACTTGTTGTTACTCCGCTGTTACCGAACTAAATTTGAGTTGCTAAACTAAAGTTGCGGATATTTAAAGAGAACTTTTTCTCGGAGTCAACGGCCGGTTAGACCGTCACCCAGTTTCCGAGTACCTACGGAGTTATGGCAGTTGTTCGCAAACTACTTGGACCAGCGGGCAGAGGGCTACAGTTGGAAGGTCATGGCACTAATTTGACCTTGCCTACAACTTCTATATGGGCATTCGGAGTTTGTGTTCACACCCAATTAATTTGGTCTGTTCAATTGGTGGGTAACGGCTATCCAATTATTCTTATTCTTCAAAATCTGTTTTGGGCAAATTTAGAACGAAGGATTGATGAAAGCGTTAAATAATATGTTAGTTATTTTTTTTAACACGTGAAATATTTTTAAGATATTATAAATAATGAAGGGTACATCGTGAGTAAATCTACATACCCGATGAGATTAAAAGGTGTGCGCAGTTCACCAACCCGCATTGGGCCAGCGCATGGGTGAACTAAAGCCCAAAACCCTCCTCGCCTGATTTCGAGGAGGAGACCAGTGACCAGCAGTGTGACATATAAGGTGGATATTATTTATATATTATATATTTATAAGTTATCAACATTATTTTTTGTACTGTAATGTCGAGTCTCCCACCAGGGAGACTCGACATAACACTTATGGTGTCTTGCCTAAACATACATAATATAATATGCAGATTATGTTTTGTGTGCATTTTGTCCGTTCACACATCAACGACTAATAATATGCACTACGAGCTTATTCCGCTTCGATCATATTTGGCTATAATATATTTTATGCCAATAATATATTCATTGGTATAATTTCTATTCTATGTTCCAACCAGCCCGCATGTGGCTTGCGCATCAGGGATCTATGGTCCAACACCCTCCTCGCCTGATTTCGAGGAGGAGACCCCTGCCCGAAAGATGAAGATCAATTTCGTCTGATAACTGTTTAGAGCTTTAAGAATTTCTAGGTACATTTTTACGAAAATGCCTCAGGAGAATATGAAAATAGTTATTTACCAGTTAAAAAATATCAGATTGATTAAAATTATATTATTTATCTTTCGTGATATTATATCATATATAATAAGAATATTTTTTTTAACTCTTAACAATCCTGCAGCTTACACAAAGTAGATACACCAAGTATTTGATTATTTGGTATTTGGTATTCGAAAATGGAAATAAAGTTCGTTTTTTACGTCTATACTAGTAAAAACTAGATAATAAAATGTTGCCGCCATTCACCGGTCTGTTCATACGTCCGAATTTTTATATAAATCAATTATAATTTGACAGTACACCTCAACATTAATCAAGCTTAAAGGATAAAACTTTAACTGGCTATATTACAATCAATCTTATTTCATACTTGTCGGCTTAATTAACCAATAGCCGTCAAAGGCTTCAAACAAATTGGGACAAAATAATGCAGATAACCGCCGTTTAGGAGTACTGCCGTGGGCGTACCTGACTAACAAAATTAATTACCGCCCAATAAGGAAATATTAACCGGCCGCTTAATAAGCCATTCTCGGGGATACCCACAATTAAATTGGGAGGGTCGCGGAGTCATTATTTATAAACAATAATATATCAAACAGATATTTTCAAGATGGTGCACGCCGCAAAGCGATGTGTCATTTCGCAACGGGTTGTATTGTATAGTTCTGTTTTGGGTAAGCCTAAGTTCAGTCTGCTTCCTACAGGATAGTTTCAAATAGTATCACGTTTTTGAACGTGTAAAAGAAAAATCTGCTTGGGGTTTAGCAGACTGATGAAAGTTTATAATGACCGTGAAACGTGTCCTTTGATTTTTATTGCCACTTACAAAATTCGTCATAATATGTAGTAGTACGCATATTTATGGGGATTCCACAGCAATGATATTGGTAAGCTGTTTATACGTCAAGTGTCAACAGGGCCCCACCATGGTTCAGGCCTTGTCGTGGCGGTGGGGCTCAGTAGCCTAGGGTGAGCGCTTCACCTTGGGCGAAGCTAATTGAGCCGAGGGGGCTTTTTGGACCCCTTTTATAAGAAGAGAGGACAAAAAAACAGGGGGCAAGGGGCGAGGATGGGAACCTCACGCCATTGTCCCGACGTTGGGAGGGGTTGTTCTATGGTGCGAGACAACCCCTCTGTGGAGGAGGCGTCGTTCCCTTGGGGGACTGACTAGCCGTCGAGGCGCCCTGTTTGCTCATTAGATCCGGGGCACCTCGCCAAAGGCGGCATTGGTGGCACTCGCCGGGTTTTAGTGGGTAGAGCTGCGTCCACTTACCAGCTTTCGGGCGCAGCGAGTCCCACATACCTGCGTGGGGAGACTCACTCCCCCGCGGGATGCCTCAGAGCATTTCTCGGCGTTAAAGAAAAAAAAATGTCAACAGGGCAATACTTTGTTCTATAAGTAAAAGTTTTACTTTATACAATACATAAGTAATCCTTACCTTAAAATCCACCATGTTTTCCACTTCTGTTTCGCGGATCTTGATTTTTCGACATTATCTACAAATGTCTTATTCACGAGACTCATACATTTGTGTATAATATTAATCATATTACAAAAAACCCTTATAATTATAATAGCTTATTAAAATTCTACTTTACGGCAAAAGAAAATATTTTACAGTACTTTTACTGTACCAACATGTCGATAGCTGTACCGGGGCAAGAGCAAAACAGGCCCCGGCTGTATTTATGGCTATATGACGGAAAAGTTTCGGAGCGTAGGAGCTAAAGCCATCGATTTTCAAAACTTTTTCATGGAAATAAACCTACTTTCGGTGTGCTCGTTTTTGTGTACGCACACAGACACGGTCACAATTCATTTGGATTCATTAAAATAACGCTTTTAGATTTTTTTCATAAATAAGTTTTTTTGTGAAAAATTTAGCAAAAAAGATTAGCAAGTATCATCGATCGGTCATTTTCGGAGTTACAAAAACGTATTTGTTTAATAAAATTCTATATTATGTATAACGATTGCGTTATACACTGATTTTAGCTATAAATAGAAGGTTTAATACTACTTACAAAAACACTTGTATAACTTGACAAGAGATTGAAGATATTGCTTAGTCTTGTGAAATGTGAGCAAGATTTAGTATGATTATCATGTTTTGCCATTATTAATTTAATTAATCTAAAATTATTTTCTTTTCATTAAATCTGTAATAATGTTCTAGATGTTTCTGTTTAGATGATAAGTTTTATCTCGTAAAATAACGGAGGAGTATCGACCGCGTATCAAGCGCGCACACAGCCTTCCACTTGTAATGGGTCCGCAAAGAAAACTTTTTAAAACTTTTCCAGCGAGGCAATATGGCTCGTGTTCTCAGCCGTTATGTTTTATTTAGGCAACATTTAGCCATCTCACTCCACAGTATGGTGATTTTGATACGTCGGAACGAGATGGACATAGATTTCATGTGGAGGCCTATATACGAACATTACGACTGCCTTGCCCGGAATACGAAGTAATTATTTCTATTCTGTCATTGCCGTGTATTTTTATATGATGTTATTTTATGGAATTCATAATAATATTATACTTAATGTTATTTCTGATCGTGCTTATGCTTATCTTACTTATGTAAGAAAATACAATCTTAAAAATCGAATTATATCTCTTGTATTGCTTATTTATCAAATTGTGCTATATAATAGACTATATTTTAATCCTGAAGGTTTATGTATAGTTAATGCATTAATTTTTTATGTTAGTTAGATAGGCAAACTGGCAAACGTGCCACCTGATGGTAAGTGGTCGACGTCGCCCATGAACATAAACTAGTTAACCTGGAACTAGTCCAGGCAATTCATAATTTATGTGTTGACTATCCTGAGACATATTTGATGTTAAGTCTCTGTGCCAGTAATTATACTTTCTGTCCTGCCCTTCTCTCCGAAACACAGCAAAGCAGACAGAAGCGCGGCACAGCGCAACCCTCTCACTGGCTCTTTTTCTCAAGTGATATATCGAAGGTTCGGGAATCGAGAGTAACGCAGAATTTTGTTTTTTATTAATTCAAATCATTTTCTTTTTATTTTCATACTTAGCAAGTCCACAGTGTGTCGCAGCAATTATTTTGCCGATGAAATAATAGTTTCGGAATGGAGATAATAACTGAATCTCATTATCTAAGAAGATAAGATATTTACAACAGTATCAAAGTTTTTGCGAAAAACATGTATTGACTCAATTTACAATTGTGTCACACGAAGTAGTATGTATCGAAGGTTCTGGAACCACATGAGTAAATAAACGGACAGAGGCAAAGCTTCATACAACCGCGCGAATCGATTGCACTACTACAAGCTTCGTAACGCATGTGTGCGTAAGCACTCGTGGCTCGTCACGTACGAGTAGAAACCGGTCGAAACCGGTTCGACGAGTGTTCGAACGCGGGGATGTGAGTGCACGTGATAAGTTGCTTTGTATATTTTTCGCTTGGCGGGTATTTCGAATTATTATCACCGTTCTTAAATTTTTGTTAATTAAAAGTAAAAAGTGTCAATATTATTTATTATACTGTGTGTATGAACAATAATAGAGCAAATAAAAAAGAATCATATTTTATAACATTGTTCTTAAATTATTGTTGATAATTAAAAGTGAAAAGTGTCAATATTGTATACTGTACTATGTGTATGTATCTGTGTGAACAATAATAGAGCAAATAAAACCAATCATATTTTAGCTATCCCAAAGATTTCAATAGGTAAGTTGTATCTTATTATTTTATTTCTACTATTTATTATAACTTTTGTTCACAAAGTTTTTATGGATGTGCCTAAAGTCTAGTTAGGGAAACATTTGACCCCACATTAAATCTTAAATCTTAGCTAAACTCTACAGTAAAAATACAATAAGTATAGGCACAGAATACGTAATTAGGAGACGATTCCTGTTCGGAATAAAAAATATTATAATAGTTATGATAAAAACTGATATGCAATGAGAGTGCTTTCCATTAGAATTTACCACTCTATCAAAAGGTACAACATATTATTGCAAATAAAAATTTGTAGGTAATAAAGATAGAATATTTACATAGATTACTACTCGATGAAAAAATCATTTTGTTCGTTTAATTTTATCCACGTGTGACAACCCTACCACAATAGGTAACAGTTTTACGCGTAGTATGGAAGCTTTGTCTCTGTACGTTTACTTACTCATGTGGCAGTACCACATAGCTGATCTCATCGCAGCGATAATTTTGGCGAAGATATTTTGAATTAAGATTTAAATAAAGAAACATCAACTATGGTTTTATCAACAGCGTAAAACAATGTATTTGCTAAATTAAACGTATTGGCTATAAGTCTGGCGTCTCACGTGCGAATTTTCTCGAACGTTCTAAAAGCAAGAGAACAGAGCAAAAATTTGCTCTTTGTAGCCTTTTTGTATAGCCTATATTACCTATATTACCAGGAAGACCAAGGCGAAAGTGGTTTGACGATATAAAGGACTGGACCGGATTGAGCTACCACCAGATCAAGAGAATATCCCTTGATCGGATGGAGTACCAAATGCAGACCTCCAAACTTCAATATGAAGATGGCATATTAGGTAATATCATCATCATCATGGGGTACCTGAGTAAAATGACCGTTTCGAATAGAAATACATAGGATGTTTCTCATATGTTTCTAAAGTTTTGGGAATTTTGATATATTTTTGTTGTGATTTGTTTTTTGTAAAAAAAGGTATTATTGCATAGTACGGTTTGCTGATAATGAATTCTTCAGACACTAAATATTTCTTGCAGACGACTAATTGTTTCTGACGTTTTCACACATTCCACCAAAAGAAAATTATTGCTGTCTCAAATTCTGCGTCGTCCATGGTTACAAAAAAGTGCTATGAAACGCGTCCAGTCGAACCCGGAACCTCTAAATCCGATTGAACAAAATTACATTATATAGTTGCATAACATGTCACGACTTGTCTGGTATATATTGCCTATGATTCCGTCTAATTTAATTATATCACAATTCTCAGAACTTTGGAAACATCCTCGTATTTTGAAGGTTTTGGAAGGACTATGAAAAGCAAAAAAATTGTCATAGCAATTTGGCCGAAGAAATAATGCTGATATGGTCATATCAACAGTGTAAAAAAAATTTGCCGAATAAAATGTATTGACTATAAATCTTATGTCTCAGGATCGTAGTATATCGGAGGTTGGAACGTTCTGGAAGCAAGAGTGCAGTCTCACGGTGGTCGTTTATCAGGATCGCCATCTGAGTGGGGCGGCTCAGCTGCGTTTTATTGTCGAATTACGCGCTCATTCAAATTTTAATTTATATTTCGTGGAATATACGCAAATTGAAAATTTTCTTATTCCGGTTATTCAAACGTTCGATTTATGTTCGGGCATAAATCATTTCTTTATATTTTCATTTGGTATTTTGATATTGCATTGTTTATTGTTTTTTGTGTATTCACGTATGAAACGGTAATTAAGCATAGAAAGTTATTGATATCTTCTTTTTTACGAGTTATTTCTTTTCTCCCAATATAACCGGTGGGAGGGAAGGCTGTGCCGCGCTCCCGGCTGCATGGGTACCACCATCTTGCTTGTTTCTCCCGTGAAACAGCTTCGCTGTGTTTCGGAGAGAAGGGCAAGACGTATGTCTCAGGATAGGTAAACTAGTTTATGTTCATGGGTGACGTCGACCACTTACCATCAGGTGGCACGTTTGCCAGTTTGCCTATCCAACTAACATAAAAAAAAACTTTGATCCATAATATTATGTATTTTTTTTATTATTTCTATTAACTTCATATTATTTTTTCCTACTGCTGATGTCCATATCACCATCATTTCAGCTTTTATTATGAAACAGAAAAAAAAGAAATAGAATTTTATTCTGTTATGGACATTACAGAATAAGGTTTCTACCAGTTCTATCAGTCGCCGTAGATAACAAAATGATATTTATTTTCTCCACTTTAAACTTTATCTCTCTTGAGTCATATTTTTTTTAGCATAGGAGGGCAAACGAGCAGTGGAAGCCTTTTGGCGACTATCGACGCCCATACACATTCGCACAACCATAGATCATTCAGATGCGTTGCCCTCCTTTTCCCTATCCCCCAATGGGCCACCGCAAGCTCACAAACCACACGAAACGCAACAGCATAGCTATCACTTGACGCCGGTGTTATATGAGCGAGAGGTACCACCCCGGTCGTGCCGGCCCGATTCGGCTGCAAAACAGAATGACACTATCTGTTACAAATTTTGCACATTTTTTATTATATTTTAACCTATTGGCTTCGACTAACATAGCAATTTGATCGAAGCCTTATTGGCATGGCGGTCTATTTACTCTGAATACCAGTATTTTTTTCTACCTTTTTTTACTTATTAAAAACAAGAAAATCAACTTTAAAATACATAACATTTTTAATTTCATCTTTGACCCCGGACCACTCAGCTAATCTTTCCCGGTCTAAAAGCCGGGGCATCAGTCGATGTAAAACCAAGTCCAAGCGGGATCGTAAATATCCCTATTGTTTTATGCACTCTCATTACATAGATTGTTTTAGAGGGTGGAATTATTAATATTGTTATGATTTACAAAGAATTCTCTCGACACTTTCGCGATGGCTTTTTGCTTTTTAGCCATTGATTTATGTAGAAATTTTCTTGTAGACGTTTATAATTTGTCAGTTTTAAACTGACAAATTATAAACGTCCAATTTCTCATTGAGTTCTAATGGGAGACCCAAACGGAGAATACTCAGATGTAACCCGTTTAGGATAAAATCGGGGATGATAATAATAATAATATCTATGGAATATGGGACGCTTTTACATTACGTCAATCTAGTCCCGTGGTAAGTTCTCAAAGAACTTGTGTTACGGGTACCAGACAACGGAAATACATATATTTAATACTATACACTTATTTAAGATTTTTATTATATACATCCACGACCCAGGAACATGGAAAACTTTTTGTTCCATGGCGGGATTCGAACCTGCTACCTCCGGCTTGAGGACCAACGCGCTAACCATTGAGCCACAGAGGTCGTCAGAGGGATATATTCACTTATATTGGATCTTCACTCATCACATCACTTCACTTACATCATTTATATAATAAATACCATGTAGTTTTTCTTTTTGAAAAGTTAAAATTTACGCCTAAATAATATCTTCCCTAAACGTAAAGCCCTCTCGACATTGTCTGAAGGCCGCTCGAGCAAAGCTCTTGGAACCAGCTGGGAAAACATATTTTCATGCACATATCAAAATTAAATTAAAATTTCGAAGAACTGAAATAAAATGCAATACCGCGGAAAACACGAATATTCGACTAGAATTAATCTGACTGTTGTAAAATTATGGTCATTGTTAATGACCTCATATTCATTATAATAAATGATGGCACAAAAACGAATATTCGATTAGAAATCTGATTGTTGTAAGAATAATGCCAATATTAATGACCCCCATGTTGATTATAGTGATGACACAAAAAATGATTTGCTTGTAGAACTGTATTACCATCAGCGCTTATTGATCTAAGCTGATTTCGATCTAGATCCTTCGTTCAATGACCAATTTAGTCAGAAAAGTTGTTTTAATGAAACGCTGCGATTTATAAAGACACAAACTGTATAATATACCATGTATGTGTTTTATTGACGACCTCTGTGGCTCAATGGTTAGCGCGTTGGCGCTCAAGCGGATTCGAATCCCGCCAGGGAACAAAAAGGTTTCTGTATTCCTGGGTCATGGATGTGTATTAAATATGTGTATTATATAATAAAAATCTTAAATATATGTATATTATAAAAGTATTAAATATATTTCCGTTGTCTGGTACCCGTAACACTAGTTCTACCAGAACTTACCACGGGACCAGCTTGACGTGGTATAAAAGCGTCCATATATATTAATATTGATAAATGTGTATATACTAATGTTAAAAGGCTAGCTATTTCTATAATCTATGTCATTCTCAAGTTTTATCTAGATCTGATCAGCGCTCTTGTTATAAAGGGTAACAGACAAAGATGTTTCTTGTCATGCGATTCTGTGATTTCAATCAGCAATCAAAATTGGAAGTTTTTGAAAATAGTGCTACGATCAAGATAACTGTATAATAATAAAGTCCTGAAGTCCCGAGCCGTAACGTTAATAGCAATAATAATTTGGGCTTTATCTTGGGGCGAGGCCGGTGCCTGGCACGGCTGGATGAGGCCTGTGCGTCGGATGTGGCAATCGCCCTGTATCCGCCCGCCCAAACGTATCCCACTTCCGTTACCATATTGCGCCAGTACGAATATTTTTAATTTCGTACAAAATATTTTCGTAATTTATATGTAAAAGGTATAGTGTTGTGAAATGTTGAATTAATATTATAAATATTTCATTAATGTCACTATTTTGGTATCTTACGTGAGTTTTACGTGACTAATGCTAAATGGCTAGATGATTATAAAATCATCATAATTTCCGCCATCGTTAACCCGTAATGTCTATTGTTTGTCAGAAACCTCGCTTACGGGAGCGGATATTGTGTTTAGAACGTGAAGTCGACATCAATATCAAAATATTCTTATATCATAAGTTTCAAATTCTAAAATATCCAAAGACGTATGTACGAAAGTATAAAGCCTTTCGCTTCTTTTATTCATCGTCATCGTTGAAGTCCATCGAGCATATAACCGGAATAAAGCCTTAATATTATGTATTTTGTATGAAAATAAATTCCGCCAAAATTGTGCTGCGACGCAGCGCCGGTTCTGTGCTCTGATTGGCCGACTGATGGCCATTGATGGATGATTGGCCGATGGGATTTACATCATATAGATCACTAGTTGGTTGAATTTCTTTTGTGTTAGTGACAGAGCACTGGCCAATTTCGGAAATTTATGGCTCACAATACTTACTCTTTTTTTTTTTTTTTCTTCTTTAACGCCGGGAAATGCTCTGAGGCATCCCGCGGGATGCCTCCCGCGGGGGAGTGGGTCTCTCCACGCGGGTATGTGGGACTCGCTGCGCCCGACAGCTGGTAAGTGGACGCAGCTCTACCCACTAAAACCCGGCGAGTGCCACCAATGCCACCTTTGGTGAGGTGCCCCGGATCTAGTAAACAAACAGGGCACCTCGACGGCTAGTCAGTCCCGCAAAGGACCGACGCCACCTCCACAGAGAGGTTGTCCCGCACCACAGAACAACCCCTCCCAACGTCAGGACAGTACAATGGCGTGAGGATGGCTTGGCCTTGCCCCCTGCTCTTATGTCCCCTCTTCTTATAAGAGGGGTACAAAGAGCCCCCTTGGCCCAATTAGCTTCGCCCAAGGTGTTGGGCTCACCCTAGGTTACTGAGCCCCACCGCCACGACAAGGCCTGAACCATGGAGGGGACAATACTTACTCTATTGAGTTATATACTAACATAAAAAAGTAATGTCGAACTTAATTTACAAGTGTTATCTCTTGTTATGTTTTCGGTTTTAAATCTCAAAATGGTGTGCAGATCATATTTTATATTTCTCTTGTAAAATCATATATCAGACACGGAAGCCGAGCTGAAGAGGCGATGTCACGCGCGCTTAAACTGCAGACCCGACATACGAGGTCCTCTCATTAATGTTTAGTACTTGTATCCTTTAGGATTATCTATTGAAAGGATTCATTATTATGTAACTTTATCAATTTTTAAATTAAATTTCAAATATTGTGATATAATAAGAAAAATTCTATTTAAAGGTTTAAAATGAGAGTTCATCAGTTCATCCAACAAAAAATGTTATCCTTTTTTTTTTGTTTAATAACAAAAGTAACTGTTACCTTTACCTCGTTACTACATCCAAACTTAGTAACGGCAATGTTTACAAGTTTGGATATCTTGTTATTACTAAAGGAGATAGTACAGAAGATGCAAAACCTACTTGGATGCGAGTGGCGGGAATCAAGCGTTAAGGCTCGATTAAAAGGGGTGAAGAAGGGGAATGGGGGGAATCCAGCAGTATCTGAAGAGATATTCACGATGATGAAGATTATGATACAAGACTAAATATCTAGTAGCCAATGCCATCGCAGGAGCAAGACTGCATAACTATTTATTTAGTCGCAGCAATGCCGTTGTCACGAAACGCGGTAGTCGCATAAATACACAAGTAATTAGCATTTGTCGTAGCCCTGACTTGCTTTATTTTTAACTTTGAACGTAAGAAAATGCTTTATAAGTTCTTGTAAAGCTAATTTTCTTTTTTCATATCAACTTGAACAAATTTGTTTTAATCTTCATGTATATTATACAGTTATATTGACATAGGATTAAAGCACGTTATGGCTTGAAAAAAATACATACAAAAACTAAATCCTAATGGCATGCAAGCTTTGTTAAACGTTGCAATTTTAGAGATTTCGTGACTTTTGACACGCTTTTATTAGCTTATTTTTATTATTCGTCTCGTGCTTAATAAATTGTATGCTGCTTATGTACTTAGTATCCTCAAAATTTTGCAGTAATAAACCCTTAACTTTGAACCTTATGTTTAATTATATAAAGATAAAAATATACTTTATGCTGTGTATATTAAACGTATATATTGTTCCCTACTTGCCTTTATATTATAGTAGCTGTTGCCCGCAGCTTCGCCCGCGCTAACTTACTCAACTTAATTACTGTTGTGTAGTCACAGCGAGATGTTATAATATAGCCTTCCTCAATAAATGGGCTATCTAACACTGAAAGAATTTTTCAAATCGGACCAGTAGTTCCTGAGATTAGCACGTTCAAACAAACAAACTCTTTAGTTTTATAATATTGGTGTAGATTGAATTTCTTTATATTGTAGTTCGATATAATACAGTCATAATTCGTCTCATACAAATCACAGGTAAATTACAACGGGAAGTCTAGCGACATTTAGCATCACGTGCGTTGTGTAATGCCGTTCATTAGGGCGGTGTTGACAGATGCGTGCGCGCCGCCCGCGCCTGGCACCGCCTATCGCACCACCATCGATGACTAATAACCCACTACCACCCCACCAACATAACCATACCATCCAGAGCACCGTAACCTTCAACGAACAAAGGACATAATCTTTTGAAAATACCACCAATAACTTTGTCGTTCCATCGTTCGCGATATCAACAAAATTATGATTGCGTTCGATTTATATCTTATTATTAAAGCATTAGGGGGTTGATTTTGTTCGTGCGTTTCTTATCGTGACCACTTGTAACAAACACTTATACTGCCTCGCCCACGAATTGAGCGGTTCCTGTCACAATTCGGCAGTGCGTACGGAATTTATTTGTGCGTGATGTTTATTTCTTCATTTTCAATTCCACGCCAGCCTAAGGTTTTGCAGCTAAACCTATATAATTTGTATGTTATACAAATGTTACTACACTAGTTTCATGTTTTTTTTATGTTAGTTGGACAGGCAAACTGGCAAACGTGCCACCTGATGGCAAGTGGTCGACGTCGCCCATGAACATAAACTAATTTACCTGGAATGAGCCCAGGCAATTCATTTAGGTATGTGTTGCCTATCCTGAGACATAAGATGTTAAGTCTCGGTGCCAGTAATTACACTGCCTGTCTTCCCCTTCTCTCCGAAACACAGCAAAGCTGTTTCACGAGAGAAACAAGCAAGCAATTTCATAAAGAATGGGTAGAGATTACGCATATTTAAGCGACAAAATATTTACATTTTTCAATCAGAATAAAGTCATAATTCAATAAAAAGTGCTTCAGACTAAAAAGTAATTAAAAACTTCTTATTATTTGTCTTTATTATTTGTCTACCTTTTCATATTTGTTTTTAATAAATGTTATATTATGATGGCGTATTAAAATAACCGTTCATATCTTTCGCACTCAGCGGATATAAAATTAATTATATTAAAGCATAAATTAAAATTTAGAAATTCTTATCTTAAACACGGGCGAGCACCTTCAGATTACTCATTTCGCAATAGCCCGAGGCAATTAAAAAGAAAGGGGTAGTGCTACCATTAAACGGGAGCGCCTTAACAAGAATATAATGCAATTTTAAAATAATCCCCGCAAAAAAGAAATTAATGCAGCCACCTCGCTGGATACTCTTTTTATCTCCTTAATTGGTTTTCACATCTTCTAGTGTAAAAAATATCGTGTTCTTTGTAATCTCGGCCGATGTATTAATAAATATAACGAAGGGGAGCAAAAAATATTGCCACCTTAAATAAACCTTCACACTCGAAGGATCAACCGCGCTCAAGATTTATTGGGAAATAATTAAAACTTCGAAGATAGTAATTAAAGATAATTAACTTGAGTTTTGTTCAAATGTTTTATTTTGTCATCATAAATATTTTTGCAAGGTTTAATAAAAAAAGTGGGAGTAAAACTCCATTGTTGAAGACAGATCAATTTCGTCTCCATTCTAGATTTTGAACTGGTTTTTGTATTTTTGACTCGTTTACCAATTTGTCATTACCATAAAAAAACTCAAAATTATTATCATTGTGAGACGGTTAGCCGATTAGGGATAAATAAACGGGCTAACAAAGCTTTAGTGCTGTTTCGAAGTTTTTATAAAACCATAATGTATTGAATGGCTATCGATTGTTTGTATGAGACAAGTTGTTGCTATTATTTCAACTAATGCGTTTGTTGCCAGCTTTATCTTTCCTTAAAAGCCTCTTAGTCGTTTTTATAGTTAAAACTTCGCCGTTTCCAATACGGTATAGTTTTTGTGTCGATCTTAACTGCTTTTTTATTATTATTGTTTTTTATTATATTTTTGTGCTTTCGAAACACAAAACACGTAGGTAAAATGATAATTTATATATTAATAAGGTTCAAAAGTGGAGGCCACGTTTAGGTAGACGAAGTGTTGGTTGACCACTTTAAACTTAATTAATTAATAACAACATTTTTTTTTTTTCGATAGGTACGCGCTAAATGTTAAACTTAGGAGCTAGGTGAATATTCTCTATAAAATGTTTTTTTAATATAGTTTTAATATTAGTCGGTGTTAATTTGTGTCGTAGTTCGGGAGATATATTAATAAGGTTCAAAATTGGAGGCCACGTTTAGGTAGACGAAGTGTTGGTTGACCATTAAACAGGTGGGAAGATAATCTACTTGCGGTAGCCGGTCCGTGTTAGATGCGAGTGGCAATGGCTCGACCGTCATATGGTGTTCATTGAAGGAGGCCTATATTCAGCTGTGGAAGGATAGAGGCTGATGATGATGATGATGATATTATTCATCATTTGACATTATGAAGAGCTGTATATATTTGAATACATTACAATTTTAATACTATTTAGTGTGAGGTCGTTCTTTAAATTCTTGACTTGTTATGTTTGATTTGGACCATTAGTAAGACTATGATATCATCAGTATAGTTATTAAATGTGGCTCGGCTCCCAATAAGCTTTTCTCACTCAAGAACATACCACCTCCATTTATCGCGCTGGTTTCTCGACGTTATAACCGCATATACGAAATATATCGCTGTGGTCCAAAGTTTTATAATAAACCTACGGTTCCAGCATGTTCCCTGTTTATATTTGTCGGACAAATAAAATCACGTCGTTTACTCCGACGAAGCGAGACAAAGTAATGTAATCCACTCATAAAACCTCTATTAATCCTTCCACTCTGCAGTGCTGTTGTGTCATCAACGGTAGCCGAAATTTTAATCACTCCCCCCTTTCGCTCTCCCTCCGCCCAGGGCTCCGGACGGCCGCTCCTTACACGATATTCCCATTACTTAGTCCAGGGCGATAATAAAATTTAATATAATGCCACAAGGAAACGGATGCAACCACAATGACACAGAAGTTTTAACGATGACGACAGTTTAAAAGTAATTATACGAAATAAGAACACACGAAAATTATAATACGCAAAATTTATACGAGTTTCAGATTGTACAGCCTATATCTAGTGGTGATACATGCTGCATGGGTTTACAGGTTCAATTTCCATCATTATATAGTGCAGATGTACTGACTGACACCAATATAAGTTTTTATGATATTTGCAATTAGTTTTATACTATCAATGCAAAATATATTTGAAAGTTATATTGCATATATGAATGCACTACGAAGTGCCTGCATAAACAAAACACCCTTATTCAACGATTCTATGATAACAATCGCTCGATACTTAATCCATATTCCAAATGTATCAATCCTTTAGATCTATTTTTACCCGACTGCAACGAAAAGGTTATGCTTTTTGCCATTAACATATTATATTTAGCATAGTATAGTAAAGTGCTTATTTTATAATAATAACATCTTAGTGCGCCCGTGACCATGGTTGATGTGAAGTATCCGAAACGACAGGAATGTAAAAACCTTAATAAACCGCGATAAAATCCGTAAAAAGTTCGTTATGAGTGAAATTGGCTTTATCATTAGAAAATGATCGATTATATACATTATAATACTGACAAACGAAGTTTGATGCTAGCCTTAGCCTATAATTCCATTTAGAACATATTTAGGCTACACCCGACCATCCCCCGGGAACTATTGCACTTTATATGCTAATCTGTCTTCTCTCGTTACTACTAGTGTGATTATATTCCTATTCGTTGTACCACTTTGCTAATATCTTAGAATATTCCAACCGAAATAATCAAATTTACGGATTTTTTCACAGGAATTATCAGGTAGTGTATTACATACCTACAAAACAGTGGGAATGTATAAAAATAAAAGGCGATAAAAATCTCTGTGAATATAAGAAATGAATGTCCAAAATTCGTACCCAAATTAAGTAGTAAATAACTGTACGGCTATAAATAAACGAGATAAATATAATTCCATTAGGTTTTATTTATAGAACAATAAAATGAGCTATGGCATGACTTTACAAAGAGCCGCGGGCTGTCGAAGGGCTAAATATATCTTTTGTACGTCCATCTTAAAATAGGGTTCGTAGGACCGGGGAAAATTGAGAAATGGACCAGTTAACATCGTTACAGCTCCCCGGCGCTACTGGATTAAGGTGTGGGTTGAATGAAAAATGTTTTCTTTTACGGACAAAATTTTATAATATTTTAATTTTTATCACCTACTCCCGGTAGGTCAAGGCAATGCGTACGATACATGCCGTGGGTAACTCTAAGACAAATTTGTTGTAATTCAGGTAAGAATCCGCGACGTCCCCAAAAAGAGGCCATGATATCATAATAATTAATAAATGGCTGTTGAAAAGAAACTCTTGGATTAATGATAAGCTTTTAAGAACTCACGTTAAAAGAACAGAAGTTTAAATGGTATATAAAAACATATATTAACATCCAAAATATGGTATAAATTGTATGCACACAGTGTGAAACGATTTGATTCCACGCCACTGCATTAATTCTCTACATTAAACACTTGCTGTCAAAACTATTCGTTAAATTTTTGTAAGCTTTACTCATGAATAGTAAATATTTGTAAAAATTGTCTACAGTGATTTCAACGGGGTGTTGATTAAAGGGACTGTAAAAGTTACCTGATTACAGACAGTTTAATCAAATACTTTAATTTACAAAGTTAAAATAAATTGTATTCATATTTTTGTAAGAAAACAAATACTGAGCTAAAATGTTAATTAGTACTCAATTAGTGCAAAGGTTAAGCGAAACTTAAAAACTTACAAGATGCAGTTAGTTCATTAGCAGTTATTAGATATTCTTTGGACTGAAATATTAAATATTGTCGCAAAGAAATAACGATTTTTTTATATATCCTTACCGTTTTCAAATTTTTACGCATATATAATAATGTTTTTTTTTTACAAAATATAACACAATTAAAGGATTTCTTCTATATGAGCACTACTATTGTTGGTGTAAAGTACCCGAAACGTCGGAAATACAAAAATAGTAATAAAAATCTTAATAAACCGCAAAATAATACCTATCTTTCAATGTCGTCTTCTAAAATTGGGGTCTTTTTGCAATACTTGATAGTACAGTACATGTTTTTACATTGGCCATCATACATTTTTTGTAAGCGGTAGTGCCATCGTTCATTGCAGCCGAATCTGGCCGGCACGACCGGGGAGGTACCTCTCGCCAACATACCGGCATAAAGTGACAGCTATGCTGTTGCGTTTCGTGCGGTTTGTGAGTTTCGGGTGGCCCATTAGGGGGAATAGGGAAAAGGAGGGAAACACATCTGCTTAGCCTCTGGTTGAGCGGATGTCTATGTGTGTCGGCAGTCACCATTAGGCTCCGACTGCTCGTTTACCTCCTTATGCTATATAAAAATAATTACATATTCTTATATTGAATAAACAGTCCCACTAATATTCAGGTACTAGCTTATAGCTGTGTATGAACAGACTTTACAATTCTTTGGGCCGACTTATGCAAGTCTCTTGGAGTTAATCTACAGTATTTAGCATATATTATGAGTCCATTGCCCTCTTGAGACTAACATATTCTAGAGATAGCTCCTTTGATTTATTTGAGATGTATAATTTATAAAAATAAATATAATGAACTCTTATACTCTCTTGAGAACGCGTCTCATTTTTGGAATATTAGATCGAGTAGAATTTATAAGGTCATCTATACACGGACTAGATTTATTTTAGTTGCCCTTATGAATAATGAAACATTTAAGATATGATTTTTACACTTCTCCAACGTATTGTACGAAAATTACTCACTTATAATGAAATTATGCAAACAACCCCAGTAAGAATTTGAAACTTGAAAAAAATATATCATAACATTCTAAGCATACGCGTTCATTGTCTTTCCCATCTAAATTTCTGGAAACAAACACAATGAATCATCTAAGTAAATTCTGCAATAAAAAAAATATACAGACGAACATAGAACCTCATCCTTTTTGAATTCGTTTAAAAACTTATTTTAATATACGCTTGAGCTCTAAATTGGTATTGGAATAATTTAACGTCTGTAGGAGTCTAATAAGACGAAGTCTAGTGCATGAATAAAATTATAATGAATTAGGAAATATCACGATGATCAAATGTGGCGCTGCATTAGATGCTAGTCAAGAGGAAGCGCGGTTTCCATGATTTATAATACGTGGCTTGTTAATTTTCCTTATTTATGTATGCGCTATACTAGCTACTAGCTGTTTGCTTCATCATCATCATCAGCCTCTATCTGTCCACTACTGAACATAGGCCTCCCTCCATTGACGCGAAGACGACCTATGCTTTGCCACTTGCATCTAACACGGACCGGTCACTGCCTGACTGATGATGATCAATGATGTAGACTATGTCGGGTAATGACTTGTATATTAAAGCTGCTGACAATTCTGGTTAGTTTTTTAAATAATAAAATCATTTATTTAAGGCACTATGTACCCATCCATTAGTACCTTTAAATTCAGTATCGTGGTAATAACTGTAATAATAACCGTAAAAACATTTGCTGTTTGTGTTTGTTTAGTACTGGATTAAAGAATTTTATAAAAATACATACACCAGTAGACATTCATGATATACACACTTCCGTTAATTATAATTTTAACAAGATGCATTAAGCCTTATGTACATGTCTATGCAGACCCAGACGATTTTGATCAATACATTCGGCTAATCGGTTAATCGAAATTAATTCAGCACTTTGATTTAAAATTTGGAGCGGCACATTTATTAGTGGGCCCCTAGCAACCCTTCCAGAGCTTCATTATCGTGGATTAAGGCTGCGGAATATTTTATCGATCGTATCAACGCCAGTATTCATTTTCAATTAAGCGCCAAGTATTTTATTAAGTTCGAGAGCGGAATTGATGAGTTTCGCGAACTAATATTTACAATAGCGTGCGTGGATCTTTCGCGGTTTGACACGTACCTTTTGTGATCTCGAACAATATCGGTTTCGTGTACCTAATCCTGTAATATAAATGTCAAAGTTCAAACTCATATGAAATCAAGATTTGGTACTTATAGTTTATTAGCTAGATAATGACGAAAGTTGTCGTCGTTGTAAATGAAATGTGTTGTCCTTGTTATTGATTTTGGGCTAGACCAAGGCTGTAAAAATAATTTGCGATTAAATTGTAATGGAGGAAAACTAAGTATAAAAAATTTCGCTAATTCTTTATGTACTCTAGAGGAAAGTACAAACGTACATTTCAATGATGTCTATAGCGAAGTTTAATACATACTAACAAATGCGCTCTTTATATTTTTAAAAGCCTAATTTCAGACGTAAGACCATAGCTCTCGCTGTTGGCCATTATGGAATTTTTGTTACCTAGGTAATATAGTTACACGAACCTAAAATAGGTACACGAAGTATTGGCAGCATCTTATCTAACCAGATGGGATATGTCCGTTCCTATAAAGCAAGCGACGTTGATATACACATTTCTAGATGCACACAAGTCAAGATTGAAGTAGACAACATAGATTAGAACCCTTTAGTATTGATGCATTACTGAAATACGTATAAATAAATATATAGTATTCCAGACATGATTTCTTTGTTTTACGTCAAATACATGTGTGGAAATTTTAAAATCAATATACGATCAAAACAAGTCGAACAGATAAATTAGATGTTGAACAAAGCAATGCGAGTGAATGCTGCAAGGTGACTTCAATTTCCTGCCAGTGACTGTGTTCCGACCCCGGCATCAAACGGAACTTTTGAAGGCTTTCACCGTCACGGAATGCACCGATGCACCTCCACAATACCTGCACGAATAGATTTAGAACGCTCTTATATCATTTGTTGTTTTCGAAAACTTGACTGTGAAATTATTATAAGCACTAACTGCTTATATTATACCTATATTTTAATATATATATATATATATATATATATATATATATATATATATATATATTACCTCTTGCGCTTGGAAATGCTCTTAAACATCCCGCGGGGGAAGGAGGACTCCCCAGGCGGGTATGTGGGACGTGTCACTGCGCCCGAAAGATGGTAGGGTGGACGCAGCTCTACCCACTAATATCCGGCAAGTGTTACCAATGCCCCCTTTGGTGAGGTGCCGCGGATCTGTTGAGCAAGGACACCTCGACAGCTAGTCAGTCCTCCAAGAGACCGACGCCACCTACGTGACGTCGGGACAGTGCAATGCGGTGGGGTTCTCATCCTCGCCCTCTTTTCTCCCTGCTCTTTTGTCCCCTCTTCTTACAAAGTGTAGCTCCCTCGATTCAATCGGCTTCGCCCAAGGTGCTGGGTTCACTCTAAGCTACTGAGCTCCATCGGCACGGCTTGAACCATGGTGGGGAACTGTTACTGGAATAATTACTATTAATAATGAGCTATCTTTAAATGCATTAATAATTGTTCGAGATACAATCAGGGCTAGATGACAGGGCTAGAATACATGCAGATACTTCTCCATATTACAGATAGAAATGAACAGATATTATATTCGTTATTTTTCCAGTCTGAAAGCTTTTATTCAGTTTCGGAAACAACAGCAGGAATGGCAGTGCTGACACTGAAGCCTAAAGCTCTCCTCCTAACATCTTCCATCTATCCTATTATTGTTAGCCAAGCCATCTTATTGCGTTCCCTCTATAATGCGTTGTTAAAAGATGGGATATTTTGTGTTGTCTTATCATATACCCATGCATAGAATTCTATATGCCCGCTTATACTTCAGATAAAATGAATTATGACTGACTTTGAGGAATTATTTATCAATGTATATTGTAATTAAAGTATATTAATTACTAATTCCTTTTCAAAGTCAATTAAAATTTATTTTATCTGAAGTACATATAAGCGAGCATATGGAATTCTATGCTTATATGATAAAACAACACAAAATATTCCATCTATTAACAACGCATTATAGAGGGAACAAATAGAGGAACTTAAAGTTGGGACAGGAAGACGGTGGTTGCATCTAATGCAATTTCCTCTCGCGTTGCCGATATACCTTTATGTTATTGAATGTACTCGCGGATCTATGGAATAAGAACGATATTATATTTTGTATTGAACAAAACTTTAGCTTCGACTATAACGTTTATATTGTGAATATTTTTTCTTAGTATTTGATATTAAATATAATAAATTGAATAAAATTAGAGTCAGGATATCACTTATAACAGGCTGCAATTAAACAAACTAACAAAGATAATAATAATAAAGTAAATTGACCTCTGCTATGAAGTTTATATAACACAGAATTTGAGTTACTTACCTAACTAGGTTTACGAGGTGTGCTGATCCTTAAAATAATAACTTACTTACTTAGCATTTTAAAATTAAATCGAGTCATATATAACTTAACAGTTAAAACTTAACTTTTACAATACAAAAGTCCCCCCGTGACCATGGCTGCTGTAAAGTATCAAAGTATAATAATGAAACAATTTTTACGGATTTTATCGCGGATTATTAAGATTTTTACAAGCTCAACGTTTCGGATACTTTACAGTAACCATGGTCACGGGAGGACTGAGGTGTCATACGTCCTAATGTTACAAAGTTATTCGAAACTACCCTATGATACATCAATATTTTGGTTAGTCCTATCTACGCAGAAAGTGCTAACTGTATCTTTAATCTGTGACATATTATTCTTGGATTTGATAATATTAATAATGGGATCCTAAGCAGGAGCCAGGCATCTTCTCTATTGAAATTAGGATGTTTTTTTTTTATTTCAATAGCCTCACGGATCATCCTGAGTTGGAATCGGTGTTCTTTTGCGAGGACTTGTTATTTATCAAATCTGATATAATGGCGAGCTCCGTCAAGACTATGTTCACAGATGGCAGACTTAGTGTAGCGACGGTGTTTTAAATCATCAATATGTTCTTTGACGTGAGTTTAAATATATCTTTTAGTTTGGCCTATATAATCGTCGGTCATGTAATTTTTTATAAGCCTCGATGAAATCCATAACAGTAGTTTAATTATAAACTACAAAAGCGTAAATAAAAATATATTTTCAATTTTTTAAAAACCTACTTCTTAAACCTATTCCATACTTAAAGGCTAAAATTTTGATTTCATAATAGTTTAGTATATGATGCTAATGTATGCAACAAGCGCAAAGTCACATATAATGTTCCCATCACACAATATCTGAGGAAGCTATTACCGTGTTTAAAGGGATCATGTTATTTGTGCATCTACCTGGATGCACGGAGGCTATCGCATTTGCCTGACGAGATCCAGACGTTACATGACGGGGTAACTTTTCACTCTACCTTGTCTAATCAATATCTTAACGCGTGTTTTGTTTATTTCGTATTAAATGTAATGAGATCAGATATTTCCCTAAATGCATATGAAAGTATTTACAGTAATTACATCAAAAAATTAATTTTTAAAATGTTTTGTCTGTTTGTCTGTTAACATTTTTTCTTTATGACTAATGTGAAATACAATTACCTTAAAATAGTCCTTGATAGTAATCTTTAGAAATAAATAAAATTGAAGTGTCTGTTTGTAATTTCAAATTTAGAGCATTTCAATATATGCATATGAAAGTATTTACAGTAATTACAACAAAAAATATATTTTTTAAATGTTTTGTCTGTTTGTCTGTTACCATTTTTTCTTTATGACTAATGTGAAATACAATTACCTTAAGATAGTCCTTGATAGTAATCTTTACAAATAAATAAAATTGAAGTGTCTGTTTGTAATTTCAAATTAACAGCGTTTCACTTAATGCATATGAAAGTATTTACAGTACTTACATTAAAAAAAAATTTAAAAAAAATGTCCGTCTGTCTGTATGTTTGTGCCAGCTAATCTCTGTAACAGCTAAGACGATTCGACGGGACTTTCACTGACAGATAGCTGATATTATAAGGAGTAACTTAGGCTTTAAAAATAATCATCGTCGATTCGGATTCGGCTGTAAATCTAAGTCAGATCAAACGAAGCTGCGGGCAACAGCTAGTAATAAATATAAATATGATTATTTACTTAGACTGATCCTTGATAGTAATCTAAGTAGTTATAATTATATTATGGAGGTGGCAAGTAACCAATGGCTTTTCGTGACAAGCAGTAAAAAGAAAAAGTTGTTCCTACATTAAAGTATCTTATTGAACGTCAAAATAAGATCTCTACTACCGGTTCCAAAACTAGTCCACTAAGAAGAACCAGAGAAACAAACTCAGTGAAACTAATCTAAAAATATAGTAAAATATCAAACATAGTTTCCCGCAAAATCTTAGTAAACATCGTATCCCACTAAGTTTTTCTGTATATCGCATTCATACAAAAATATCCTTGCCACAAAATTATCTAGTTTTTCATAAAGCCGGTAAATACGGCATGCAAGGTTATTAGCAAATGTTTCGTAGCCTGTGATTGCGGGCGAAACGCGTACGCCTTCGAAACGAAAACTTTTCCCAATGCCAGTCCGGGCCTTTATTAAAATCTACGGAGCATATTGCATAACTGACAGCAATAAGTAAGGCCTCACTCGCCGCAGTTTCAATATTCCGAGTTGGAAGTTTTATTATTGCGGTATAAATATAATGAGCAGGTGAGACGTTTGGGCAGGATTTACGGCAGACGAGATAAAGCAGATTAACTTATGGGGGAAAATTAGCGAGGATGTTAACCCTGTGCTTTAACATTTGTGTGTGATATATTTTAAATGTTCACTGTTTAAATGTGTGTGGGTTTTACTGAAAGATAGGGCTAAAGACAGACTATGTTTGTTAGCTAATATAACGAGTGTTAAAACCGCAGAAATTTACTTACATTTAGTTTATAGTATTTATTTTTTACACAACTTGAATCACGATGAAATGAAATTATTCTGATGCACTCTCATTATGTTGTGGCATCGAGCATATAACTGGATAGAGTAGTAATGTGAGCTATAAAATTCCGAAACTGGTGAGTGATTTGTCACTAACGTAAAAGTAATTCAACCAATCAGTGATCTGTATGTACGTCCCTTCGGCCAATCATCCATCAATGGCAATCAGTCGGCCAATCAAAGCGTAGAACTGGCCCAGCCTCGCAGCAAATATTTGCCGAAATTTGTTTTCATACAAAACACATAACATTACCGTTCTATTCCGGTTATAATAATATGCTCGATGTGCTGTGTGTCAGCTATTATCTATTTTTATCACATCACGTGTGGATTGTGTGATGAATATAATAACAATACATATCTTTGAGATTAGGGATTATAATAAGTTCTTTGATAAGGATTCCCAGATGAGACTAGCTTCTTAAAAAATCCCATATTATCTTACAAAACTACCACGAGGCTATATTGTTTAATGGCTATTATTCATTCATATTCCTCCTTATCTAGCAATGCTCCCTGGGCTAAAAGCATCTGGAATGCGAAACAATATTGAAGTCAGATCGCCGGAGTATAAATCACGGAAGCCCAGGGCGCGCATATTTCATACTTAATTCTTTCGTGGTTTATGTACTTTATGACGTCAGTCTCGGCTAGCAATTTGCGTGCACCTGTAATAATAAGAAGATGTAGAGCGTTACTTTTATATTTTTGTTACAAACTGACTATACTTAATTTACAGAAAAATGTAATATTATTCATTTCTGTTTATTTCCTAAATTCTTCAGTTCTTCAGATTACCTCACCTTAGAACTATCAATTAACAGTTGATTTAATATTAAATAACTTATTTAATATTAAATCAACTGGATAATAAAGAAAAATTATTTATCTTAATCTATATCAATACCAGATAATATTTATCAATATCTTACAAGTAGTCCCTCTATTAATAATTATTGCCATTATTGTATATGCCATTGCCAGCCAGCCATTGTAATAATATCAATATCTAAGTAAATCATCACAAGTAAAGCCAACAAAAAAATTGAATACATCAATATAATATTATTATTACTAGAATTTATTTACAATTTTTCACGAAATATTTCAACAAGTTGGGGATTGATTAATATTCTTGAAGGGAAACCATAAATCTGTTGTTTTGTGGAATCTCCGCTGTTACATCCCTCGGCACCAATATATCGTTATTTTAGCCTTCTGCGCTCAGCTCCTGACAACCCACATTTAACCTGCAACCTTACTTATGAATTAAATGTAATAATGAATAATAATAATTTTAGACAAAATATAAAATTTAATTTAGAAAAAAAAAATTAAACTGCTGATAAGCTTTCTTTATTAAAATGAAATCATTCCGTGCCTTAGATTTTGACGTAAAATATCAACATGATTATTTTAATCGTTAAGTGTCAAAAAGGTATAGCTTGGCAAAATAGAGTATGACGTGTGACAAGTGGAACTAAATATTTTATTAAATTAAAACCTATGATTTTGACAATACTTAGCCGACAAATACTAGATTTTGAGTAGTTTACCCTCAAATACTCAAAGGAATCTCAAATTTAAGACGTACTTAAACTCATGGTACGACGTGTCAGATTCAATGAAAAAAAGAGGGACAACACGAGTTTAAGTACGTCTTAAATTTGAGATTCGTTTGAGTATTCGGGGGTTAGTGTTTCACATTTATTATTTGAACGATTTGATTAAATTATCTTACTGATTTCCCATATTATGAAATGTGAAAGTGGCGAGCCCTCATTTTTCCCAAACAATTTTTTGCCAAGCTGTACGTACATACGTACTCATTACTAGCAAGAAAGTATGCTTTTATTGAGTAAGTGCTCATTGGTAGCACGTGTGTCGCAACATTAGTAATAAGCATTTGGTTGGTTTTATAAATAGTAAGCGCCAGCCACTAATAATCAAACGGAGAATCCCAATGTAATCACATGGCTCTAGATTCTCATGTAAATTACAGACACAATAGACAGCAAATAAGTTTTGCAGCCTCTTTGATTCCCAAATTCGCACCCCGTTTTACGCTCACTAATTTTCTTGTTCGGACACAATTTGCAGACCCTTCACAATAATAATTTCGCCGTGAAACTATAATAGTCGATCCTCCAGTAATTAATTTTGCCTTAAACTGTATCAATTGAGGCGTGAAGATCTAGTGGGCTACGGGAATTTGAAAAGTAATCAAATTTTAATTAACTTCATTTTTGCTATGTATGATAAACATTGTAAATTATATCATAACTACTCTTTTACTCGAGTGAAAACTATAGTTTTGGTTATGTTTGCTGTAAAGTACGAAGTTGGAATGGTTGCTATAGAAACAACGGGTACGTAAATATTATAATAATCCGCAATGAAATTTGTAAAAAGTTGTCTCATTATAATATTGATAAGCGTATTTTAATTAGTGCTACATTATGTGAGAAAAGGAACTTCTAAAAATGCTATATAAATATGTATGTCATATTACAAATTATTTTAGAACTAATTATTATGATTATAATCTGTACGCAACATACCATGTTTTTTCTAGATACAATTTTAGAGTGACTTTATATTATTAAGTTTATTTTGTATACTACTGATGTTGACAACAGCATGTTGTTCTCATTATATTGATCTGTCTCATAGAGAAATCTGAAAATTTTAATTAATGTGGACTCATAATTAATGGCTACTTATTGTAAACAAAGTAATGAGTGCAATTGACGCAAGTACATTATAAAGCCGGTGTTTCATTTAGTCGGCCGCATATGCAATAAGATACATCACAGTACGGAGGAAGTTTTGAGAACAAAGCCGCAACTCGCGTCCTCCGTACGTATTATACAAGTACTTATTGCGAGTACAGTCGAATGCACATGCCTAAGTATTTTCCTTATTTTAAAGAAGCTTGACGTTCAGAAAGTATTACTAGTTATTGTGTATAAACACATTCTGTAATTTTAAAATTAACAATTATGTTTTATTTCTTGGCAAACACCTACGGTTCACATTTAGGTCAGTTCTACCCATTATATGATGCTAACAAAAAAATAATACTTTTATCTCAATAAAAAATACTTATTCTGAAATATTTATTAGTATTAAACTAGAAATCTCATCTGGTCTATTCCAAACTATGTAAAAATTGTGCATAAAATGTTATACATATAATATAATATCACGTATTTTGGCATCTTATGAACAAGGTTAGCAACAAAACTTTAAAAAAAATTGACTGTCATAGGGACTGCGATAGAAGTGGAAACTTATAATTTAGAATTATAATGTAACATTATTTTAATACAAAAAAATTGTAATTTTATAATAACGTCATAATGTCACATTAGCATGTTGGTGGCGTGAACCTCTAAGATTTTCCCCTGCCAAAAAGTGCTCAACGCGGCGAAACAAATTTTCACAAAAAAAATGTTAAATATCATTTTGTAAAAAAATTAAATAGCCATGTAAATTTTAAATTCTATTATATACCGCGTATTAAAATAAAAATATTGTTGTTTACAGCCCTATTAGTTAATTCGTCTGTACTCGCACTACATTCTCACCTGGGGCCTGACTTACTAAGACTTCGCAACTTTGACGTCAGCCGGTCCGCTCCTGTACGACGGGATCTTTACAGTGCATAACTTGCATCTAGCTCAATAGTCCCTATTTTAAGATTCTGTAGCTCTAATTAAAAAAAAAGAAACTAAGAATAATAAATGGAAAACGTCATACTTGTTTTCTTCAAAATTCACAAGAATTTTATCAAGATTTGATAGGGAAACGTCTTTTGTACAACGATTTATCTAAGGTTGATGTAATAAAAAATATCACGCGTGACAACATTAACACCTTGAAGACTGGTCTAGGACAAAGGACTTGTATCTAGCTCTTAATAAATTTAAAAAAAAGAAGACGGATCTAAATATATATATATATATTATTGGTTAGCTTTTTATTATATTTATGATCAACTGGTTTAAGTTCATTGTAAACATCATTATAAATAAGTACGAATATTACAAACAAAAAATATTCAATAATGGCGATAAAATATGAGCACAACGGAATCCCGGTATCGAGTTTTACTCGTAATTAACTGCCGGGCCATACCGGCACGTAACAGCCACGTTCACCATAAATACACCAAGAAATCGGGAACATCCCCATAAATTCCTCTCGTAAAAGGTTCTGCGATTATGTTAGGGGGTGGTATTAGCAAAGTTTGTCCGATAGGGGGTAACCCCCTAATATATTTTTCGTTGATGTAACACGATTTCTCGACGGTACCCGGTTACGTGATGGATTAAGTAGCTGAGTCCCACCACCGGATTAAGACAAGGCATTATATTTAGGGCATCGCTAATATACAATGTTTGCCCGTCAATAGACTTAGCGGAATGAAACTCGACAAGCGCTCAACTTGTTTAAGAACGTTTCTGTGCCGTTATATTTCATGTTGTATTTTGCCTTTATGTTTCGATAAATAGAAATTTGATTGACGATTACATTATTATAAGTTTATTATTATAAGAGTTTTTTACTCTTAATAAATATAAAAAAAATACTCGACGACATTGTCAATATCCCTTTTTTAGGAATGTGAAAAGATGTCGAGCTAAATCAATACCAAATACAATATTGTTGTGAAGCGCTTAGTATGACAACAAGATTACAACAATTTACCAAATGTATCTAGTCTAGGACACAAATTTATCCGTGATCAGACAGGTCTTCTTAGTATTTTTTTTCTTTAACGCCGGGAAATGCTCTGAGGCATCCTGTGGAGGCGAGGGTCTCCCCAGGCGCGTATGGAAGACTCGCTGCGCCCGAAAGGTGATAAAGTTGACGCAGCTCTACCTACTATAAAACCCAGCGAGTGCCACCAATGATGCCTTTGGTGAGGTGCCCCGGATCTAATTAGCAAACAGGGCACATCGACGGCAAGGCAGTCCGTCAGGGACCGACGCCACCTCCACAGAGGGGTTGTCCGGCACCACAGAACAACCCCTCCCAACGTCGGGGCAGTACAATGGGGTGAGGTTCCCGTCTCGCCCCTTGTCCGCTCTTCTGTCCCCTCTTCTTATAAGAGAGGTACTAAGAGCTCCCTCGGCTCAATTTGCTTCGCCCAAGGTGCTGGGTAGTGATGGCAATAACGACTGTTCTACAATAATAAATTATCCTGTTGTGTTCTTTTGTAACAACTGTTTTTCTAAACTGCTGTCTGTTATCCGTTATTGATGATTTATAGACGATGAAAAATATGATTTGTGATAATAAGCAAAAAAAAAGCTCATTCTGCCTATTGCGTGCCTATTCTTACCATTGCGTCATGGTTTCAATAATGACAACTGACAACAGGATATAGTTATTCTTTAATAATGGATTATTCATTATTTTCAAATAACGCATTACTACAACTGTTCTTGTAATAATGACCACCACTAGTGCTGGGTTTAGGCTACTGAGCCCACCGCCACGATAAGGCTTGAACCATGGTGGGGCAGGTCTTCTTAGTCTAAAATTTGTCTAGTAAAGACCCTTTTTCAGATTTAGATATTCCAATTTTTTCGTGTAAACTAAACAATAAAATAACGTATAAACAACGTAAAACTTGATGAGAAAAGAAACAAATTACAGAGAAAATTGTTTTCAAATCCCCAAACCCTTTACAGGCGTCTTCGAACGTATTATACTTTGGGAGGCTTCAACAATAATCATAAATACATTACGGACGATTGGAGATGAGCCTCCCAACTAGGTACATGTTCTCTGTAATGGAGACAAGTATTTTTAGATACTTTCAAGGAAGGCTTTTAGTGTAATATACTTTATATCTTTTGATCTTGCTAGCTAGCTTATGCAACCAAAAAAGTACAATATAAATTATTTTAAATCATGAAACCTAACATTTTAATCAAAAAGACGTGTGAAGTAAGAAAAAAGGTTATTTTTTGTAAATATTATCTCACCCAAGAAAACTGGGATAATTAAGTAGTTTTAATAATATAAAACGATGTTTTTTATTATTAATTTTTTTCTACTACTGATATCCACTATTTTATATGTAAGCTTGAATGCCAAACTGGGTTTATTTTGTTGAATAGATTTAATAAGTTAAAGACAGAATACAACGATGAGAACAAGCATTTTTATCCTACACAGGTAACGTATTAATGAGTTAGCCTGGTCTGGCACTATGAGGCTTAATGTGGATTCATCTATGTTCTCTGATGACTTTTCATAAAGAGTGTTCCAGTATTATTAAAAAATCAATAAAGTAAACATAATTGTCAATTTTGCAACTGTTTTTACCAAAAATAAATACTGCATGATTAACTTGTGCAAATGCACATGCTGTTACATCAGCAAACGTTAATTAACACAAATTTTAACTAATTTCCTTGGATCCAAAGACAGACCCTCACGTATAAATACTGAATAAGCAGTAAACTGTATTACTTCGAACCCTTTTCACTTGGCGAATTAGTAAAAAGCTACTGGGGAGTGAAAATTTTAACTTAAACGTAGTACCTGCGTGTGTTTGACAGTCCAAAGTGCTTACTGCATCCCTTCCTTTTGTTTATTGTGATTCGGCTTAATTTGATTTGTGACATTTTTCATATATGTATTGTTTAAGTAAATTGCACGTCACTTGTCGCTAGTGAAAAGGATTTCGTTAAGAAGATTCTTGTTATAATCTTTATACACTATTTTTATTTATTTCATTATCATGTGTAATTTAACAAATAAAATAATGACTTCGTCGTATGTAATAATAAATAAAATCGGATCGGTCTTCTTGGCGTTCATTGAGGTAGGCCTATGTTCAGCCGTCCCCACCATGGTTCAGGCCTTGACGTGGCGGTGGGGCTCTTTGTACCCCTTTTATAAGAAGAGGGGACCAAAGAGCAGGGGGCAAGGGGTGAGGATGGGAACCTCACCCCATTGTACTGTCCCGACGTTGGGAGGGGTTGTTCTGTGGTGCGGGACAACCCCTCTGTGGAGGTGGCGTCGGTCCCTTGCGGGGCTGACTAGCCGTCGAGGTGCCCTGTTAGCTTAACAGATCGGGGCACCTCACCATGGCGGCACTGGTGGCACTCGCCGGGTTGTAGTTTACATTTCAGATAGTAAGCAACCATGGTCACGAATCGACGATGAAATTTGTAAGAGTTGTTTTATTATGAAGGTAGAACGATATAAATTCGCGTAAACATTAGAAATCGTGAACCTCAATCCTATATGAAAACCAAAATCCTATATTACCACTATCGTATGAACCAGACGGAATGAATCCCGTAATTAAAAATGCCAACACTCGCTGGCCTGTCTCATTAGCAAAAAGTTAATAAACACTCTGACAGTGACACGGAGTGCCAAGATGTAACGTTTAATTTGCATACTCGTTAGGTTGAGGTATCAGGCCAACATACGTGTGTCTAGGGGTTGTATATCTACGTGGATAATCTTTAGCGTACTCAGGTATAAGATGTATACATTATTTTAATCATATGAGGTTTAAAAAGAACGTTGAATTATAAACTATATTTATATTTATTATATTTTTTGCAATTGTTATTTTTTTGCTAATTGAATAATTTTAAAACAAAGAAAGATAAGTACAATAAAAATTATTTAAAATCATTTATGGTTAATTAATTTATTAATCAAAAAACATCACCCAATATGTCAAACATAAATCATAATATCCCAAGATTATAATAACCTTTTTTTTTCTTTTTTTTTTTCTTTAACGCAGGGAAATGCTCTGAGGCATCCCGCGGGGGAGTGGGTCTCCCCACGCGGGTATGTAGGACTCGCTGCGCCCGACAGCTGGTAAATGGACGCAGCTCTACCCACTAAAACCCGGCGAGTGCCACCAATGCCGCCTTTGGTGAGGTGCCCCGGATCTAGAAAACAAACAGGGCACCTCGACGGCTAGTCAGTCCCGCAAGGGACCGACCCCACCTCCACAGAGGGGTTGTCCCGCACCACAGAACAACCCCTCCCAACGTCGGGACAGTACAATGGGGTGAGGTTCCCATCCTCACCCCTTGCCCCTGCTCTTCTGTCCCCTCTTCTTATAAGAGGGGTACAAAGAGCCCCCTCGGCCGAATTAGCTTCGCCCAAGGTGCACCGCTCACCCTAGGTTACTGAGCCCCAACGCCACGACAAGGCCTGAACCATGGTGGGGATGATTATAATAACCTGTGATTATAACTCATAATCTACCAAGTTCTTGATCTAAATCTTAATGATGGTAAACTGACACACATACGAATAATTATCATTTATTCATCATCATTTTCAGTTATATAATCATTTATATTATAAATACCTTTATATAATAAATACAAACAACATACGTAATAACTCTCGAAACATCTCGTAACGCCAAATCATTAAGGTCATATCACACCGCCCGAACTGTAGCTGACCATCGATCTGTCAAATTAGTCGCACGTTACGGAGTGCCCTTACTGAAGACGGGGCTAACAAAGCCAATCAGCCTCACTTCGGCTCTGCCGGATAATCTATCATAATGACATCGATTTCCCATCTGCCGGTAGGTTGGGGTTAGATGTGACAGCACCTGAAGAGTGATAATAATATTGAAGATGTTATCTCAGTTCTAAGAATCAAGACTAGAGACTTGTTTTCCATTTTACAGATAATGTATATAGTTTTCTGTCGCAAAAAAATATCTTTAAAAAAGTTAAGAAAAAAGTGGTTATAAATAAATCTTCAAAGAATTATGAGTTATTCTTAGAATCAAAACTATCTTTGTCTCCTAGAACAATCATTAATAAGAATAAAAATTGAAGAACTAGAGAAAAAATTAACAACGTTTTTAATATAGACATCCCACTATATATATTACTCTAATTTATAAGCTTCTTTCATAATATTATCTAATAAATTTATTTTTATTATAAAAAAAAATGTAGATATATAATTCACAAAAGATGTGCATCTAGCGTATGGGTAAGCAACCCGAGCAAATAAATTACCATTGTTTCAAGTCGTTCGTTAACACGTACTCTACATACATACATTTGGGAGGTTATTAGCTAAAACTTTTATCCACGTGCCGGTAATTCCCCGCTCACATTTGACAACGCTAACCGGGAACACGCCCCGGCACGTGTCTAATAAGACGTTCCGCGGCCGCCGCAGCGACGCGTCTGTCTAGCGCTACCTTTACACACTAATTACACACATTACGGTATTACGTGCTACTTGCATCACCATGAGGGAGCGTCGTATATTGTAGCCTTTAATATCTGAATTCATTATAAGGTAATAAAAATAATTATTTTTACTATTTAGTAGTCGAGTTATAACTCCACTTCTCTTAGTTTTTTTCTGTACGATAACAAATCTCTTGGTCTTGTTAAGAAGTCCATCACATAAGAAAACAAAAATAGATAAATACATAGATTAAAAAAACCATAACCTTTATTTACTACTTTTTTACCGTCTAGAACTTTTTTTACTTTTACTTTGATAGTTATTACCCATGTTTTCGGTGGTCGATTATTATACTAAAAACAAGTAAAATCCGCAAATATTCTAAATGAATCTAATATCTCCCCTCTAATGAAGCGGGCTCGGCGTTGACGTCGAGTGTCATAATGGTTTCCTTTCCAGGCCTTTGTGGAACCAACTTTCCAACTCTTGGGCGAGAATAACTACAAGTGGCGTAGAGTATATGCTACGAGGCTACGAGAAAGTTACGAAATCGTAGCAAACGTTTTTGGTATTTCTACAATGTATACTTTTTCATAATATTATATATTTTTCATTATCAATAATTAGTTAATATTATAAAGAGGTCAAACTCAATATCATTGAGTTATACAGGCTTGAAAAATAATAATCATCATGATACGACTGCTACAAAAGCTAGTATTAAACTTAATTCTAATAATAATTTCCTACTTTTAATAATTCCAAATTTAAAAAAAATATATCATAATTACCATAACTACCACCAAGCATATTGCTAAAACCAATAAAGGTGCTATAACTAACGTGCCATAGATATATCATAAACACGAACCAACTTCCATCCAATATCCACTTTATTTCCTCCTTAAACAAACATTCGACATAGTTCTTGAGTTCTTTAGGTTTCATTTCGTCGCATGCAAAGATACGTTGATTAAACACGCCCGTTTGTGCCGTGTAATTAAAGATGTCTGCCTCTAAAGAAAGTATTTATTAATTTGCCAGCTAATATTTACATATAATAAACGTGTTTATTTATACGACTTTGATGTGAACGCGTTAGGTTTTGGGGATCGAGGTGTTGTGTCTAGATTTGTTTACTTGAAAGGAATGATAAAGAGGATCCAGGATGATAAATAAATTAACAGGTTTACAAAATATTATAACTATGGTAAGCCATTATTTCTATATGTATATAGGTCCCGACAGACGCTGTCCCGTAAAAAAATATTATATTGTAGTGGAACGGAGAATCGTAAATCTGAACCGTTTTTGAATCCACTAGAATACACACAAAAATTCGACAAACAATTGAAAGTATTTCGGATTTATAAAATTTCAGAACGATCATAAATATTTGACAACCAAGTGAACTGGAGACCCGAATTTCGGTAAGCGTCCACATGCCCGCATCGTATGCATCGCACGCGTCGCATCAACGGATTAATTTTTCATGTAGCAGCGATCGGATTTGCCGACGCGAGTACCAGCAATCGGATTGCGGATGCCACATAATTCGGATTTTGACAGTGATCGTGTTGGTCTTGAGCTAAATTAAAATGATGTCATCGGCACGCATCGCAAAAGTTGCCTCTCGGAGCATCGGTGTTGGCATTGCCGATGTGCGATCTTTCTATACAAAATATCCGTGCGATGCGAACGATGCGGAAAAAGGTAAGCCTTTAACCCCAGCGACGGGACGGATATCAAATTTTTGACATGTAGGAGCAGTTACTTACCGGTGGGAGGGAAGCGCTGTGCCGCGCTCCCGGCTGTATGGGTACCACCATCTTGCTTGTTTCTCCCGTAAAACAGCTTTGCTGTATTTGATTAGTAGTATTTATGGAGAGAAGGGTAAGACAGGCAGTGTAATTACTGGCACCGAGACTTAACATCATATATGTTAGGATAGGCAACACATAGATGAGTTGCCTGGGTTCGTTCCAGGTAAACTAGTTTATGTTCATGGGCGACGTCGACCACTTACCATCAGGTGGGTCGTTTGCCAGTTTGCCTATCCAACTAACATAAAAAAATGAAAAAAAAAAAAACACGCTACGTATTGACATTTTCTTACAAAGCGAAGCGCGGAGATCATTTATTCATATTTGATACCTGGCATTAATGAGATTTGATAATGTAAACAAAAAGTGATTTCCAAAATATTTGAAATGGTAGAAAAGTTTTTTACTAAATTATAATACCGTCAAGATAATTAATTACTATATTGATTATGAAAATTATAACATTTTTTGTATTTGTCATCGTAGTTCTCATTAGATTAGTCACAAATATCATATGTATTGTGCATATTTTTGTAGAAAACGCGAAATTTACATAATCTTTGCACTGAAACTTCTCGAAGGTAATTATAGAAGCGTCACCTGTACGGGGCGTCTATGCAAATACGTGGAGTTTTCTACACCTTATAATAAGTGATGACGGGCGCCGATGCTGAGATATCTGATAATGCTTCCAATTTCCTCCCATACCCGTTTAGGGTGAAAATATTGGGACTAATTTATTCTAACACGCCACGGTGCGATATATTTTAATAACGCCCTCTCTAGAGAGTTATTTTTACTTTTGCACATAACATAAAGGAACATTTCGATGCCGTAAATTCGCGTTGAGGGAGCGCGTTGGTAATTGTACAGCGCCTAATTATTGAAACGAAATATATTTTACGTTTTATTCATGCTTGTTTCATAAATGTAAGAGTCGTGTTACAATCATTTATATTGATGTAATCAATTTTGACATTTTAATTCTATGACACGAATAGAGAAATAAACCCAATCACCCTCATCGATGTTCGTAAATCCACAACAACTCGATTTTTACGGCATTTCCTGCCTCGCACGACTAATATATGGAATCAGCTGTCACCTATGGTGTTTCCGAACCGATACGAATATACGATTTAGAGACCTTCAAGAAAAGAGCATAGCTATTTGAAAGGCCGGCAACACACCTGCTAATCCTCTAGTGGCGGGTGTCTGTGGATGTCGCTTTCACTTACCATCAGGTGAACCGACTGTCCGTTTGCCCCTTCTTCTATAAAAAATAATAATTCAATGAATGAAAACGAAAATGGTCTAATCAATGTTAAAGTCATTTTTAAATCAACATTATACAATGTTATCTTAGTTAAGATTAAATTGAGCTATCGCCAAATTTTGAATAAGTATATATTTATTATGTTAACCAGTACAAATCTTGTAGGTAATAATTTTTGTGAACACCTCATGTGTTTTATAATGAAACAACTTTTGGTTAAAGTAAAGTATCCGAAACGTCGGGCTTAAAAAAATCTTAATAAACCGCGATAGAATCCGTAAACATTGTTTCATTATTATGAGTGAATTCACGTAAACGTTAGAAAACTTCACATGTATATTAAACTCATTGCAATTAGTAGATACAGTCAAACAGACTCACTAAATAAACACTCAAATATCATAAAAAGCCATAAAACAGGACAAGTTTTTTATGATTAGCATTCGTTTCGTATAAAAGAAGGTTTCTAAAACATAATTAACACTTTTACGACGGCGGTTGTCGGGGATCATCCCGTAATAATCTTGTTAACCCTGGCTCCTCTAGCCTTTTAACGGCCTTGTACATGGGCGTTAATCCGAAAGCTATCAGCCTTTGTCCTTTTTACACTCGTGTACGTCTCGGTCCCAGGCCTTTTAGTGAGGTTTTCCCGCCTTAACGAAGGGAACCAAAGGTCGTGGGGCAAGCACGGTGTAAACAAGGTCCGAAGCGCCCGCTAATGGCTAATTCGGGCCTTCTCGAGGTGACCCCAGGTCCGGGGTCGCCTCCAAATGGGCCTTTAATTGCAATTTTGATAGAGCACGGATTAGTTATGGTTAGTTCGCATTTGTGATGCTTTTACGTAATGGCGATTTGCGATTAATTTTTTATTATCTTTTGTATTATTATTTACCATGTTATATAATTTTGGCTTTGATTTTTGTTTGTATAAAATATTTATGTGATTTATCATTACGTGAATTTTACACATTAGAATGAAACATGCTTTGCAGCTGAATTGGGCCGGCACGACCGGGGTGGTACCTCTCGCTCACATAACACCAGCGTCAAGTGACAGCTATGCTGTCGCGTTTCGTGCGATTTGTGAGTTTCCGGTAGCCCATTGGGGGTATAGGGAAAAGGAGGGCAACGGATCTGCATAACTTTTGGTTGTGCGGATGTCTATGGGCGTCGCTAGTCACCATAAGGCTCCGACTGCTCGCCTCCTTATGAAAAAAAAACAATCACAATTTTAATTAAGTGGCGTTCTAGATACATTAGACACTTTATAATAACCATTCCTATCCCTACTTAACAACTTTACAACTACCTAGTCTTTCCGAAAATAATATGGTCCCTATAAATGGGTACCACAAAGACTCTTGGGTTGTTATTTGGATAGATCACAAACCAGCCAGTTTACCTATGTAAAGTTATTATTAGATCCCTGCTAGACTTCTTCCCAAACCCGTCCCTGAACCAGATCTTTCTTTTCCGGTAGTTCCATTACAGTCTGTCTTACTTTTCCTTTACGTCTTCAAGTGACATAAAATCTTCTAACTGTGCCTTTGCTTTTCCAGTTGGACATTCATTCGTTATTAATGTATTCCGATAACTGACAGTGTATGCAGCCTGTACACAAGCTGTCTGTAAGCTGTATATTTTGTGTACGATCTGTGTATAGTCTGTGTGTCAGATTACATACCGACGTATGTAATCAGAGTAGAGGCTGTGTACTGTCTGTGTGTAGTCTGGCCTGTGTAACCTGTGTGTTATGTAGCCTATATACACTGTATACAAGCTACGTGTAAGCTCTATATTCTGCGTATAGCCTGTGTAATCTGTGTGTAGTCTGTATAGACTGTATACAAGCTGTGTGTAAACTGTATATTCTGTGTATAGCCTGTGTAATCTGTGTGTAATCTGTGTAGACTGTATACAAGCTGTGTGTAAACTGTATATTCTGTGTAACGCCTGTGTGATCAGTGTGTAGTCTGTATAGGCTGTGTGCAAGTGATTTGTAATTAATCTTTATTGTGAAGGTGGCCGCATGTCAGCGACGTGCTCGCGGTTCACTCTTGTTCGGATGTGAGATTTAATTTCCGCCGGAGTCTGTCGGGGCCATGGGCAGGGGGCAGGAGGGGGAGGCGAAGAAATATACCCCGCTCTAAACTTTGTCAATTTGTTTGTGGAGCGAAATTAACTCGATCCAATCTGCGGCCGACCCCGCGATACGAACGCTTTCTTATATTTCCTGTGCAGGTGAAATATTTTCACAGTGTATTTTTATAAAGTATATAATATGATGTACCCTGAAAATTACAACGAAATACTTTTTATTGGAATTTATTCGAGATTTTACAGTAAACATGATCATACAAGTAAAAACTCGCACTAAAAAAAATGATATAATACATCTGCGGCGATATTGTTGCCTAAATATGGCGACATTTTAGTTACCTTTTTTCGCTTCTCCAAAATAAGACATTATGTAATATAATAATAATAATAACATCAACCCTTATATGTCCCACTGCTCGGCACGGGTCTCCTTCTTGAAATCAGGCGAGGAGGGTGTTGGGCCATAGTTGACCGATGCGCTGGCCCAATGCGGGTTGGTGAACTTCACACACCTTCAAAGACTTTTAATCTCATCGCCATCGGGCATGCAGGTTTCACGATGTTTCCTTCGCCGCTGAGCAAGCGTTGGTCTCATGTTCAGGTGCATGTAGAAATTTAGAAAACCCATTTTTAGGCATCACAGGGGGGTCAGGATCGAACCCGGACTCTGACTCAAGAGGCCGAGCCTATACCCACCAGGCCATCGTCACTCACGAATAATATAAATAAGACATTACAACAAGAAAATGTTAATAGCGTATAATATGAAATATTACAATATGAATTATTATAATATGAAAATGTTAGTAGCCTAGTAAATGACGAAAATCCTTGAAAGAAATGGACGCACCTTGACGTAAAAAAGCGGGACCTGTCGAGTTATCTTTGTCATTTACCCAACTACACCCTAGAGGGTGATTTAACATCGATCACCTGTCAGAGTATTTTTGGTCAAGACAAAAAAAAATGTTTTAGTTATGAAAAATAAATATAGATATAATAGTTTTAACAGCTTTTTCAGTATCTGTCCATTACTGAATAAAAACTTCTTTTTACTTCAAAATGTCCGAAACATAACTTCTACGTGTATCTTCGTCCGTGATGTTATTTTTCATAATATACACCATGCTAATACGTAGTTAGCCGCTATGAATATGTATATAATAGAAATAAGTAATAGTATTATAATAGTAATATAATAGAAATAAGTATTTATAAATACCTCGGAACCATGACTTATCTTATAAACGTATGTTTGTTACTCTTTCAGGCAAAAACTAATGAATAGATTGAATCGAACTTTACAATAATATGCTTACACATCAAAATAACGTATAGGCTATAATTTATCCCTGTAGTCCCACGGGAATAGGAAGTACGCGGGTGAAACCGCGTGGCGCTGCTAGTAGTTATCATATAAACATTTTTTGAATAATAGACAACAAAGAAACGCATTGGCATTTTCTTAAAAACAAAATCGTCGGTATAATCAAAATATCAATATCTCGGTCCAATTATATGAAATAAAATGCACAAAGAATATATTTTCTCAATCTCTTTTTTCTATTTTCTGAAACTCTGTCGATACATAAAGACATTAAAAAACTTCCAACTTCGCTGAATCCTGAGTCTTTATTGACATAAATGTTTTATTCAATGGACGTCCGCGCCAAAACAAAACGACATTCTCATTTAATAATCGAATTTATCTCTTTGATTTTTAAAGATCAACCTTAGGTATCTTGTGTATTAAATATATTTGTAAGAATAACTTGAATTACGAGGTTGTCTGCTTAAAATTATAACATGAATTACAGGATAATAGAATTTTTAGGTTAGTATTTTAATCTAAAGTTTATTTAATATTATAAGACGCATTTATTTTCCCTTTTAAAATGAAAGTTTATTTTCATTTATACATATAATACAAAATTACCTCGATTTTTAAAATTAATAAGAAGTGTCCCTGAGAACATAATTTAAGAATGAATAATTTATTAATTTACTTAATTAAATATTAATATATTGATTTGAAATATTCACGGCATTTTCAGCAATTATTGTGAATGATTAATCAAAAATGTCAAACATTAAAATATCTACAATACATTAACCTGTCAACTATAATATATCAAGTAATTTATATAATTACACACATCATAACATATAAGTATTTGAGATTTCATACTATTTATGTAAACCTTCCTAGTCCGCTAAGTTACAATTCGTCCTTCGATATTAAATTTCCACCGGCCATAAATACGGATTTGTAGCACGTGTGCAAATGTACAATAAATACGAGCATTAGAAGGCCTTCATTACTTAAGTCCGTAAAACCCTTATCCCATAACGTTAATAACACAATTACTATAAATCTATCATCACTAAACAAACCGTTCCGAGTCTCCTAAGCTAATACATTTTGTCCAAGCCCGTATCCATACTTAACGGTAGTATTTGCTGAACACACACGCTCCCGCACGACCAATATAACCTGCAAGACGGGTCGAGCCCTCCGGTCCTTCCCTAACCCGAGAGGACAGTAATTACGGTAGGCAAATTAAGCAGTGAGGGGCCGTGTCCATCTTTGTACTCTATGGTTTATTTTAGGTTATTCCGTCTTATTACAATGTAGGTGCAGTCCCCTGCGGCGCGCTCACCTCGGAAACTGATTTGGGCCCCGGCATCAGAGTTTCATTACGGTCTGTCGAAAACAATCCACTCTAAATATCTATTCTTGGGTGCGCGCACTCCGAAATTACATTAGTCTGAGGTGGCGAAGGCTCCAGTCAATTTGTTTGGTCGTAATAACGTAGATACCGGTTGGTTATAATAAATGAGCTATTGTGAGCGAATCCGACAAAACGGTACTGTCTGTTCAATTTTATCGAGTTCAAGAGGTGAAAGGGTTTAGTTATGTTATTAAACAAACCATTCCGAATTAAGAGATAAGTCAATATATTCAGGAATTTGAGGTATACCTCTGTAGATCATTGATCATGGATGTTATCGGTATGTTCAATATGTTGTAGTGTGTTTATCGGGAGTATTTGGCTGATTAGGTACTTGATTAACTTAATGATGAACCCTTCTTGGGACCCTTTTTTATGATAGTTGGATAGACGAGCCACATACTGGTAGAAGGTCAGCGTCATCCATGAACATGAAAAAGTTAACCTAAGCCTAGCCCAGGCAACTTTTTATCTGTCTATCCTGAGACATAAGATGTTAAGTCTCGGTGCCAGTAATTACACTGCCTGTCCTGCCCTGCCCTCCGAAATACAGCAAAGCTGTTTCACGGGAGAAACAAGTAAGATGGTGGCCAAGCAGACGGGAGCGCGGCACAGGACCACCCTCCCACCGGTAAACGGTATCTGTAACTGTGTATATAATATAATTATTACTATAATTATACAAACTATTTGAGAGATTCTCTTTTGATTTAGTCGTCAATGTCTTCTCACTGTTGACTACAGTCGCCCTTATTTAAAAAAGTCATACCGAAGTGTCACCAACTTTAAACACAAACATCATCATCATCATCCTCTTATCCTATAATTCCATTGAACGTCAAGAAAGATCATCCACAACAGCCATCCATTATCAAAACCTATTGTAAGGTCCATAAAAGCGGTCTAGCGGTCTCGTGTTATCAAACTTTAAAGGGTCATAACGGTCTCTTAGGGACTCCAAATATTCCATTAAAAATTGTCCAAGTGACCACAGCGAGGTCGGACAAAGCGACTCGTTAGCGCCGAACGTGCCGCGTCTCGCACTCCACAGCCCTAAATAATGAGAGGATTGTCCTTAGAGTGATGTGTGAAGATATAATATGTGGTATAAAAAATAGTCAGAATTTTAAGATATCTTAGAGTATTATTATTATTATCTTTATCTTATAACGTACTATTGACTTATTTTATAATATTTTTCATAAAAAGTAGTATAAGAGTCAGAATTTTAAGACATCGTTGTCTGCTATATACATCTTCTATTGTCTTATTTTTAAATGTATCCACTTAATTTTTGGACACTGATGGGAAAAAAAATGTATTTTGTTAACTAAATTTTTGGAAATTTATCACCACAAATTAGAGGCCAATATAAATGGAAACTATTTCTATATTAAAATTAGATACACATTAATTGTAATAATATTACCTTTATAAAATTTAATAAGTTTACTAGATACTAAAAATATTTATAAGAATTGGATACATATTTTTTTTAAATATATCTTTTTACATACCTATTAATTTCATCTTCGCTTTGATAAAAATAATTTTGAATAACAACATTTTTAAATAACTTTCAATGTCCACCAATACATACTTATACACACATTCGCTCCCTAATCCCTCGGGACCGAACCGGGCAGTCGTCAGGTGGCTATACCCCTTAGATTGCCTTCTAAATATAGCCCAAACAAGGAGTAGTATTAGGCCTGAGATGGGATCTCCTAAGACTATGCTGACGAAGGGATCTAATAGAGTTGCGTTATTATATTCGCTGGATTTATTGGCGATAGAAACAGACAATGGCTTTCTAATTGCACCCCACCGGAGGGACGGTTTATAGTGCAGCATCTTATGAGATTATAGTAACTATCTTTGTTTCTAACACATGTGATGCTGGACTGCTATTAATTCTGGTCTCTAAGAGACTTGGATATCTGGTATAGGATAGATGTAAGAAGTTAATATATATTAAACTTTTTTCTAAGTATTCTTAAGTATTAAATTAATTTTACTTAACTGAATCCACAAGTCTATGCTAATTATATTTAAAACTAGCAGCGCCTCGCGGTTTCACCCTCGTACTTTCCAGTCCTGTGGGAGTACAGGGATAAATTATTATAGCCTATATGTTATTCTGATCTAAAAGCTCCATTGTTGTAAAGTTTCATTAAAATTCATTCAGTAGTTTTAGCGCGAAAGAGTAACAAACTTACATTCTTACAAACTTTTATAATATTAGTAGGATAATATTAGTTATAACATTTTTACATTAAATAAAAAATTGCCTTTTATTATATAATTTATATATATATATATATATATATATATATATATATATATATATATATATTTATTTATTTATTTATTTATTAACTGTAAAGGTTATTTTACAAATTTAATTAAACATCTAAAATAGAATTTTGAATAAACACTATTATTTAAAAATCATCAAATTTTTGCCTCTTAAAAACTCATGTCCTAATTAAATTACTAACATCATTATAGTGTCTAATGATATTTCAACCTTAACCAATCAATACCCAAACTTCTGGTCCGTATTAATTTATTGTTCGTCATAAAAACCGTCAAAAATCCAAGATTAAGGCGACTGAGCGAGCTATTTACATGAATTAACCGACATTTATGCCTCCGTCGAGACAGACCACAGCACCTGGAGGCAGAGAATTATATACTCGTTACCCGCTCTGCCGCCGATATCTTTTATACCCTAAGTTTTATTGAATGAAGAAATGGAAAATTAAGACATCAGGGGTTCTTTAGATCCTCCATCTAATATAGTATGTTAATAAACATGGATTCAAATTATATTTTTCATAAAGTTTTGTTTGATGTTTTTTCATAAATTAGGAAACTTTTAGGCAGTAATAAACAAGACCTTTGGACACACAATGTTATGTTCCATGATTAATCAGCTTTCTTCTATTAAACATCGGTTTTCATGTATGTTAAAAAACTTATTGTGAACTCAAAAATATAAGAAATAAAGAAAGAATTAGCTTAGTTCGTATAGTTTTTAAAGTGTGATTTTATACTAAATTGAATAATTTAGGCTTTAGTTGATCACTCATCGATGTTTAACTTCCAAGTTAAGCAAGCGCTGACCAAATCTACACTAGGTAGATAAGCTTTGAAAAATATTTTCAGCGTTGCTCATGTCATTAACGAACTCAAATTTACATTTCGAGATTCTACTTCAGCTATTGCAGTTTTTTCACAGCTAAAACTCGTCATATCCTGGGATCTCTGGGAACAGGGATGCTAAGAGACGTATTAACGTATCGTGGACCACCATTGCAAATATCTCCTCTTTAAGAGGGAGTGCCGGAGTGCCCAAACGGAGGGCTCGTTTGTCTCTGGCGCACTCCGCGCAACCGATTTACGACCCAGTTTTGTGAACTCTTAGCCGTTACGTGATCTGCTTCCGAATACAATTTATATCCACGGAAACTTTCCTATACTTTACGACCCATCTCTCCTCACGCTCGGTGAACATTTTTAAAAAATATGCTTTTAAATTTTTTGGACAAATTGGATTATTAAATTAATATATAAGTAAAAAAAAAGTTTTAGATTTATGTAATAACCTTTTTAATCTATACTAATATTATAAAGCTGAAGAGTTTGTTTGTTTGTTTGAACGCGCTAATCTCAGGAACTACTGGTCCGATTTGAAAAATTCTTTCAGCGTTAGATATCCCATTTATCGAGGAAGGCTATAGGCTATATAACATCACGCTGTGAGTTATGACTAATAGGACTTAAGTTAGGTAAGTGATCGCGGGCAAAGCTGCTTGCAACAGCTAGTATATTATATAGGTACTAGTAAGAGGTAGTGCCTCGCTGCTTTGCAGCCGAATTGGACCGGCACGATCGGGATGGAACCTCTCACTCACATAACACTGGCGTAAAATGACAGCTATGCTGTCGTGTTTCGTGTGGTTTGTGAGTTTCCGGTGGTCCATGAGTGGGGATGGGGTAAAGGAGAGATGCATTGCCTGCATCTGCATACCCTCTTGTGCGGATAGTTATGGACGTCGGTAGTTAGCTCAGGCGAAGCTAATTAAACCGAGGGAGCTGCTCTTTGTAACCCTCTTATAAGAAGAGAGGACAAAAGAGCAGGGGGGACAAGGAGCGAAGATGAGAACCTCATTCTATTGCACTGTTCCGACGTTAGAAGGGCCTGTGGTGCAGGACAACCCCTCTGTGAACGTGGTGTCGGTTCCTTGCGGGACTGACTAGCCGTCGAGGTGCCAGATACGGGGCACCTCACCAAAGGTGGCTCTCGCCGGGTTTTAATGGGTAGAGCTGCGTCCACTAGATAACTTTCGGGCGCAGCGAGTTCCACCTATCCGCCTGGGAAGTCTCCCCTCCCCGCCGGATACCTAAGAGCATTTCCCAGAGCAAAAGAAAAAAAAGACTCATTCCTGAACTTGGTAAATTTAAACTGTTTTAATAATATAACCATGTTAGTTCAAAATGCTATTTATGTATTGTAATAACTCTGTTTTATGCTAAATTCAAACTTAATGAATTCAATCGTGCAATCAAGCAGTGAATTTATGTAGGCATGTAAACCCTTGTCCTAACAAAATACTTCGTCCAGAGGTCAGTGCGAAACAGACCGTTTGATTCACTAAGATATCTAAAGGGGGTGTTTCTCAAGATAAACATTACTATAGTATAGCTATCATTAACATTCCTCTTCTTCTTATTGAACCATCGAGCATATAACCGGAATAGAGCAGTAATGTTATGTACTTTGTAGGAAAATAAATTCCGCCAAATTTATGTTGTGATGCTGCGCCGGTTCTGCGCTCTGATTGGCCCACTGATGGCCATTGTGGGATGTTTGGCCTATCGGACGTACATACAGATCACTGGTTGGTTAGAGTGATATTACGTCAGTGACAAATCACTGACCAGTTTCGGATTATTTATTGGCTCATTACTACTCTATCTTATTATACATATTGAACATACGCATATTCCAGTGCACGTGCACCCAGCTCTTGTCTCTCATATGTAGATTGGTTATTAAAGTTAAATGAAATGAGATAGCCCTGGTATTACTGATTACATGGCTTTAATAAAAAAAGAGGCAAGTATTAAAATATGATATTTCCTTCCAGCCTGACACAGGTTCATTAAACCTACTAGGACTCGACCACTCTATTATATTAATACTATCTAGAAATATAGTTATTATTATTCCTTGTCACTTGTAATTTTACAGGTATATTAATTTCCTTATAAAATTTTCCTTAGGTAGACGAAGTGTTGGTCGGCCATTAACAATGTGGGAAGTCGATCTCCGTGCAGTGGCCGGTCCGTGTTGGTTGCGAGTGCCAAGGGATCGGCCAACTTGGCGTTTATTGAAGGAGGCCTATGTTCAGCAGTGGACGGATTAGGGGCTGATGATGATGATGTTTTTTCTTCATCGGTAAGGTATTGGTTTATAAGGTCAAGAGCACGGGTAGTTGTAGAAAAACTCAATGTTAGGATTATATTCATCAGGTTCCAAACCAAGATACTAGACCATCGTCGCTTCTTGTCACGGAACCATATTATATAATACCTGTACAAAATACTTCATAAAACATAGATAATTATGGATACCTAAGCATATAATATATAAAAATAAAATTTTCAGCTAGAAACTTTAGTACTGATTGATATTGTACGTTAAGTAGAAATAAATATCGGACCCCCGCTGGGCATTCGGTATTATTTATTGACTCCCCATTCACTTTTCACGTCGCCCCTCTTGGTTCCTTAGCAAACAAATCTCAAGTAATTATCAATACTGTAAATATATTTTATTGTATGAAATATTTAATTAAAATGGAAGCATAAAATATAGTAGCTGTATAATAATTATGATGTATAGTATTTGGCTCTCTTGGCGTTAATTGGAAGAGCCGAGTGGTGGATGCAAATGGTGATGAATGTGGTGAAAATGATAATCAGCGCACACGTGGCTATTATAAGATCCTCTTTAACATTAAAGTGAGTCACCGCAGGCGAAACGGGAAAAACGGTTTTCTAAATCAAATTTTATATATAAATATTGAATTTATATATAAAATTATAATATATTATAATATAATTATATAATTATAATATAATATAAAATAAGAAATTAATAAAATATAAATAGCGGTCTCATAAAACATACCAGTGACACCTAAAGATATTGTCTAGAGGATGTGCTAATTGGTTACACGATAAGATGTACTTTACTTATATAAGTACTTACCATAAGATAAAAACATGCTAAAACAAAAACTAAAACGAATAATATACTAATAAATAATTTTATATGCAAATATTTAATTTACAATGCTTTTTTATGTCACAAGGAGGCAACCGAGCAGTCGGAGCCTTATGATGACTACCGACGCCTATAGACATTCGCACAACCAAAAGTTATGCAGATGCGTTGCCCTCCTTTTCCCTATACCCCCCAATGGGCCACGCGACAGCATAGCTGTCAGTTGACGCCGGTGCTATGTATGCGAGAGGTACCATCCCGTTCGAACCGTCCCAATTCGGGTCGTGCCGGCCCAATTCGGTAGCAGCATGGCACTACCTCTTACAGCAAACATATTATACTACAGATAGCGTGCTATTATTTTTAAAATCTCATGACCTATACTTTTTTCCAATTTGTCCCACAATTTGAATGCTAGTGTTCTCTCAAGACGCCGCGATGCTCGCTACTCCGCCACACCCAGCCTGGAATAAGTTGAGAAATGAAAGCAACCGACATAACAAGCATCTTGAAGTGACTATGATTACCTTGATTGATATACTAACTAGTTTCTGGGTTGGCAGGCCAGCCCCGTGGCTGGGCTGAAATAGACAGATCAAGGCTGAAAAAGACAGAGAATAGGCCGGTCCGCCATCATCATAAAAAGATCCAAAAAAGCAAATCATTAACTAATTATTTCAAATATTTTATATTCCAAATTTGTTTTCGGTTTTCGCGTTGAATTAGCCTGAAATAAAATGAAAATAAACATTGTAGTGTTTATGTCTTTTCAATTTTATTTCAGATCGAACCGTAGGATTGGTAGTTTTGTTATTTCGCACAGATCCTTTGTTGCCTGGATTCGCGTTAAATGGGAGGGAAGTTAGTATGGGGAAAGCGTTCAATCGGCCGAACAGAACAATCTTTATTTCCTAATACTATGCATAGTATCTATTCTTCTCTGATACGTGGATCAGTATTGATAACCTCTGACAGTGTCTACGCGCGCTAGTTTATAGTACGTTTCGAGAGGTCAAGCTATTCTGGTCCGCCACTCGTCCACCCTAGCACTACCGAATAAATCAGAATCTAATACGGTACGACAAGATAGCCAGTTTTTTCCGACTTATTGAACCTTTTCCGATTGCCAAGAGATACATTATATTTGTACAAGAAAAATATTTTTGTATTTGTCTCTACCTGTCTGATATTCGAAAAGATAAGTTTTTTTTTAAGTTTTTTTAAATAATAAATTATTTTCATTACTTGCGATCATGATGAACTATCAACATCATCAGCTGTCAGTTAGCAGTCATATTTTTCTTTTCAAACTCCATTATTGGTAATTTGGGGTAGGCAAGAAAGTGTTGGTAACTACACTTATGTAACAAATATGTATAAAGTAATTTCTGCATTAATATTTCCACTCTTTTTTTTCTTTTACACCGGTAAATGAAGGGAGTATGTGGGACTCGCTGCGCCCGAAAGATGGTAAGGTGGACGCAGCTCTACCCACTAAAACCCGCACAACCAAAAGTCATGCTGATGCGTTGCCCTATCCCCCCAATGGGTCACCGGAAACTCGCAAACCGCACGAAACGCGACAGCTCACATAACACCGGCATCAAATGACAGATATGCTGTCGCGTTTCGTGCGGTTTGTGAGCATAGTATAGTATATATTATAGCATAGCTGTCACTTGACGCCGGTGATATGTGAGCGAGAGGTACCACCCCCGTCGTCCGGCCCAAGTCGTCTGCATAGCAGCATGTTACTACCTCTTGCTATGGCTTGGCACGCGCCGGGTTTTAGTGTTTAGAGCTGCGTCCACTTACCATCTTTCGGGCGCAGCGAGTCCCACATACCTGGGGAGTTCCCCCTCCCCCGCGGTGGAAAAGAAAGAAAAAATCTTGGGTTTCTGGCCATTCTGGCTGACATATACCCATAACAAGTTACAATTGATATAAATCTCCATAACTTTTAACTCAATATAAGATCGATTTGCGATAGTTAGCGTTACCCGAAGGTCTTCAAACAAGAGATTCGCTTGTCTGCGAGCTTTCAGCTTTGCATTAATTCCATTGAGTAAAGCCGTGTAAATACATAATATTTGCATATGCAAAATGAAATGAATGTAATAATTTTCTTTCAGTTAGTAAATAAATCAGTGGGTAAATAAATTTGAAAAATCTCAGTAAAAGGGACATTCCTTTTATGTAAAATTCACGTTCATGCTCTGTAGTAGTTCAGCATACCAACTCTTTCAAAAGCTATATGTAGCCCCTATGTAATAAAAAAACGGCCAAGTGCTAGTCGGACTCGCGCATGAAGGGTTTCGTACCATTACATAATATACAACATTTCCACACTTTAACAAAAAATATGGTTTATGCAATGAAATATTTAGGTTGATTTAATGAAAGGTAAATTGTGGTTTACGATTTATGACGTATTAAAAAAAACTACTTACTAGATCTCGCTTCAAACCAATTTTCGGTGGAAGTTTGCATGTACATCATATTTTATTTTTTTAGTTTTATCATTCTTTTATTTTAAAAGTTACAGGGGGGAGGGACACAGTTTACCACTTTGGAAGTGTCTCTCGCGCAACTATTCCGATTAGAAAATAATGATATTATAAACCTCAATGTAATTTTTGAAGACCTATCTATACCCACCTAGGGTACCTACGTATGGGTTTGATGAAAAAAAGTTTTTGAGTTTCAGATCTAAGTATGCGGACCCCCAAAATTTATTGTCTTGTTTCTACTTTTGTGTAAAAAATCTCAATGCTGTTTACAGAATACATTTACTAATCAAGTCTCAACAGTATAGTTCTTATAGTTTCAGAAAAAAGTGGTTACATACGGACGGACAGACAGACAGACAGACAGAAATGACGAATCTATTTATATATATTTATAATACGGGTTCCGTTTTTTGCCATTTGGCTACGGAACCCTAAAAAGAGCATACTCATATTCAAGAGAACGGCAACGCACCTACTAATTCTCTGGTGCAGCGGGTGTATATGAATATCGCTTACCACTAGGTAAACTGACTATCCACTTGTCCACTCTTCTATATATAAATAAATCTAGTTGGATGAGAGTAGCGGTGAATCGGACGTCGTCCCAGAAGGAGGCTGACGAAGGCGGCTGAAGGCGCTCGCATTGGTTTTAGTTGGATATACACAGCCCAAGTGTGAGTCCCACATAGGATCAGAAACCACCCAGGTACCTGACTAAATGTAATAAAGCATTTTCCTGCATCAAAAAAAACGAAATAAATCGGACGTCTTAGATTTGTTTGAATTTAATTAATACTTAATTTTGACGTCATTGAATTAAGTACATGTCCAACAGTAGACGCGAAAAGGTTGATGATGCTGGTGATGAAATCTATGACTTCATTACCATATTAAAAATAATAAATTATGATTAGTATTTTAAAATATAAACACCATCAACTATAACTGAATATAGCTTAAAATGTAATCATTATAAAAGTGAGTGGCCTACATGTGCTAACTAATTTTAGAATGTGCCCTCAAAGCGATGTTAAAGCTTAATTTAGGTGTAGCGAGAGCGGCACTAATGCACAAGCCGCCGGGTACGAGGCAGTTAGACCTCACTTTTAATATGAATACACTTCAAACTTACTTATATTTACTATTTCATAAGGAAATTGGTATACATGGCATGCAAAGAAATACGTCAATACTTTTTAAAAGTTCCATTTAGCTTGCCCTATTTGTTTTATTGTGAAAAACAGGCTGTTTACCGTTTCATATTTCTCGATATTTCTGAAATTAAAGGTGTTTGTAAAGAAAATAATATGACTATTAAAAATTAATGATTAATAAAACATATTAATTAAAAATTAATTATTAAAACTATTATACAATTTGAGTTAAAAGCTTTGATAGTTCATGATCAAAGGTCAGTTGCTGCAAACAAACTAAAAATATCTAGTTTAATGCAGTCAGCAATAAAGACATTTCTAAAACCTTTTGACCCTTAAACTATTAAACAATTTAAGCAATACATTCAAAGAAGTCTATCAGAATAAACAATATCAGCCCAAACACGATTGCTAAACAGCCAAGCGCAATAGTTTTAAGACTAGCGAAATTATATGCGAAAAATTACACTTAGTACGTACGAGGTGTTTATACATATATTACACAAGATATAAAGTTAACTTAATTCACTTTTAAGGTATAAATAAAAATATAAATATTAAATATATAGTTAAGTATAAATTGTGAGTGGCGATCATAGATATAGAAACAGGGCGACGATGGTCTAGTCACTAGTGGCTATAGGCTCGGTCTCTTGAGTGAAACGTCCGGATTCGATCCTGGCCCCTGTAATGCCGTGTATGGGTTTTCCTAAATTTATGTGTCCACCTGAGACCATCGTTTGCTCACCGGTGAAGGGAACATCTTGAGGAAACCTGCATACCTGATGAGTTTGAAAGTCTTTGACGGTGTGTGAAGTTGGGCAACCCGCATTGGGCCAGCGCATCACTGTCCCCAACATGGTTCAGGCCTTGGCGTGGCGGTGGGGCTTAGTAGCTTAGGGTGAGCCCAGCACCTTGAGCGAAGCTAATTGAGCCGAGGGGGCTCTTTGTACTCCTCTTTTAAGAAGAAGGAACAAAAGAGCAGGGGGCAAGGGCAAGGGCAAGGACGGTAACCTCACCCCATTGAACAGCTGTCCCGACGTTGGGAGGGGTTGTTCTGTGCTGCGGGTCAACCCCTCTGTGGAGGCGGCGTCGGTCCCTTGGGGGACTGACTAGCCGTCGAGGTGCCCTGTTTCCTCATTACATCCGGGGCACCTCACCAAAGGCGGCATTGGTGGCACTCGCCACCAATGTGTGCTAAGGGTTGATATTACATTATTATATAGTATAAATTATTTACAAATATATGTTACTCATTAACAACATAAATCACGTCCATTTTAATTCTCCTTTTAAACCCTTTAGCGAAAACTTTGAGCAAACGAGCATTAGTAATTATCATGCGAGCTCTCAGCGACCTCAGGCTATAAGAAGTGCTGCGGAGCATGAAATAAGGATCGCGCTACATATGATGTATCTACGCAAATCCACTCATGCATCGCTCTTATGAAATCCCTTGCCCGGCTACTTACCTTTGTTGTTTCGTTTTGATTACTAGTTTAGTTAATTAATCTTATGTTATATTTTTTAGTTTATAATTAGAAAGGCTAATCAACGTAGGAGACGAGCCGTCTAATGGGATTAAGCCTATTAGAACCTAGCCACTCTTGTGTCGAGAGTGTTTTTCTACCACATCAAGAACATGTATTTATTTCCATTTAATAATTACAATATCAACCCTTATATTTTCCACTGCTGGGCACGGGTCTCCTCCTCGAAATCAAGCAGAACAACCTCCGTGTTGGGCTATAGTTAACCTATACGCTGGCTTCATACGGGTTGGTGAACTTCACACACAAAGACTTAATTTCATCAGGCAGGTTTCCTCACGATGTTTCCTTCACTGATGAACAATGGATGAACATGTTCAGATGCACGTAGACACTTAGAAAAACAAATTTCAATGCATCACAGGGGTCAGGATTGAACCCGGACACTTCAGTCAATAGGCTGAGCCCATACCCACTAGACCATCGTCGCTTACATTTATTATTTCCAGACCTACATAAATGATAAAATAAACGCCAATACGTTGGTCACATAAAGTGCAGTGTTATAGTAGTAATAGCTCCCACTTCATTTAGCTAAGAGACAAAAATTGTTTCATCATCATTATCATTATCAGCCTTTTGTCTTCCATGCCTCTTTCAATGAACGCCAAGACCGCTGATACCCCGCCACGTGCAAGAAATGTGACCTTTTGTAATAATAAAATATGACCCAACACGTATCATACACACAACAAAAATATAGACAGTAAATGAAGCCGTCTAAATATATACATATATTTATACATTTTAATTAGCAAAGCCTTTCGATTTTCAATCCGAAGTCAACGCTGTTAATCTTAATGATAACAATTACGCTAATTCAAAACGCTAATGTCGGGGAGTTTAAAACCTTATTTAGGATGCTCTTAAATTTATTACTCGGCCCTTTCGTGTAATGGAATCAACTTAATCGAATAGTTGTTTACATTGTGTCACTGGTAGCAATTAAAATTGTTTCGGAAGACAATAAATCATTCTCGAGAAAGTGAACCATCACGCCGGCTCCTGCACACCTTGCAATAAATTTTCCAATTACTAACAGAATTCCGATCCAAGGGAGTGAAATAAAATTAAATTAATTACGCTAACCTGGGTATATTTTGCATAGGTGAAAAAAGTGTATAAATTACTCATTATAGTCGTAAAGAACTAACTTGAAATTATGAATGACGTACAAAACCAATTATTATTAAATATCGAATGTTAAAAACCTGTATTTACAATAAAATTGCTGTACCCAGATTCATCGCGATAATATTTGTAAAAAGTTATTTTATTAGAATGCATACAATGCGGCAAAACTGGTTGATTTTGTTTCTCTTAGATCGCATAAAAGGGCAATTTATTTGTATCAAATAGCAAAGAAATGCATTGACGTGACTTTCTATACTGTGATGATTATTCCGATTAAATCAGTAATGTAACTTTGCTTTCTGAAAATGGTGAGACAAAAAGGTCAGAAAAAATATTGTTGCTTTCAAAAAGGGGTATTAAAATGAACCACATATTCGCATATTGTGTACACATATACGCACTTAGCGGTGTTAATTTGGCAATGACTCGCAATCCGTGGCCCGCGGCGACACGTCTTCTAACGACTAATTGTAAGATGAACTGAGGGTTGACTGATTGTCGTGCGTGACTAGTGATTTTTGAGGTGAGTGAAAGTTAAGTTTGCTTTTGTTAAATTAAAATTTCCCCCGTCTTACTGTTTTATTACGGTAAGAGAACATTTAAAAAAGCCAATTGTTTTGGTAGGATATAAAAAAGCTAAGATTTAGTAAGAGGTAGTCTCAGATGAAGTAAAAAAAGGTAGATGACGCACGGCCTTTGCTAATACTGAAGCCACAAAACTAAGCTCCTTCATGTAAATACACGCGCTCACGCACACAGATACACCAAAACTAAGCTCATTTTTGTTAGTATCTTACGAGTCGTCGTGCAGTAAGTTTGCCAAAAAAATACCGTTCTGTGTAATTAAATGGTGTAAAAACAATACAAAAGTGACCAAAGAGTCTAAATAAATATCGTTTCACACATAAATAAACACAAGACTATATTCTTTTAAGATATTTTAACACTATTTTGAGGTTAATCAACATAAATAATATTATTGCCCCGAAATGACGTATCGGAAGAGTGTTGCCAGAAGTTAGTATTTCTAATAGCCCAATAGTGGGTAAGTCAATTGCAGGCAAAGCCATAGCAAAATAATTAAGTACAGAGGTGACATAATTATTATTTTATTATTTGATCGCTATATAACTGAATCGAAATGACCTCGTATAACCTATGTTGTATTTTTTTTGGGACTCACGTACCCACAGCAGGACTATGTATTTAATTATTTATAAATTCAAAGATTTACCATTTAATAAATTAAAAAAAATGTAACAGTGTGGCTTGCAGAGAAATGTTTTTATAATTTAAATGTTTTTTTTAATGGAAAACGACATATTATGTATTTAATTTAAATTGTGTATTGATAAAATGTGACTTTCTAATTACTATTATAATCAATTATTTTGAAACTGTTATTCTCTGACAATGATTTTAAGGACATGTTGTATTTATCAAGTTTATTTAATTGTAACTATTTTTTCCTGTTAATTTATATTAATTGTTTATTTATGTAAAGTTTTATTTTCACACACCATGTTATGGTAGAATGTATAGAACTTGTTTTTTTTTTTTTAATATCACCTACAGCTTGACAAAAAAGAGTATGGAAAAATGAGGGCGCCACTGTCACTTAGGTCTCATCATAATATGGAAAATCAGCAAGATAATTTAATCAAATCGTTAAAAATAAATGTGAAACACTAAGCTTTACTCAAAATCTAGTATTTGTCGGCCAAGTATTGTCAACATCATAGGTTTCCATTTAGTAAAATATTTAGTTCCACCTGTCACCACGTCATACTCTATTTATTCCCATGAATGTAGTAAATACATTCATGGGAATAAATTAATAAATAAAACAATTGTGTCAATAAGATATCTATTGAGACAGTTTATAAAGTGATCCTACACGCCTCCTACATATTCGTAATATTATTGTATTTTATAAAAATATTCACTGTTGCATTCACTTATTACCTATTTTTATTAATATACAATTTTAAGGGATATTTAAAAAAATGGCAACCCTTCATTCACTCACACATACTTAAAAAAGTGGCTTCACTTTCTTGTTCCAAGTGCGCTATCTACCTTTTTTTACTTCATCTGAGGAGGTAGTGCCATGCAGCGATGCAGTCGACTTACAGCCGGCACGACCGGGGTGGTACCTCTCACTCACATAACACCGGCGTCCAGTGACAGCTATGCTGTCGCATTTCATGCGGTTTGTGAGTTTCCATGGGCCACCCCATTGGGGGATAGGGAAAAGGAGGGCAACACATCTGCATAATCTCTGATTGTGCAGATATGCATAGGCGTCGGTAGTCTAAAGCTTTGGCTGCTCGTTTGCTCTCCTATGAAAAAAAAAAAAAACATAAAATATCCGACTCGAAGGACCAAATTTGACATTTATCATAAAATATTTATAACGAGCTGGTTCGAAGCTGTGTCGCATGCGTTAACTTAGATTTTTATCCGTATGTATAATGATGATTATTATATTTGTAACCTATGTTTACAAGGTATAATCCATCATCATTTCAACTTTCAGCCAAATCTGTTCAGCTGTTTCGCCGTGAAAGATCAACAAACTTACAAACTTTCGCTTTTATAATATTAGTAAGAGTAAATATTGTAGTCTTGATTAATAATTTTATATAAAAAAATATTTTGTGTGATGTTTATTGGATTAATCAGAAGTCATAATAATTGAAGTAAAATCCTTTTTTTTATAGAAGAAGGAGCAAACTGTTCACCTGATGGTAAGTGATAGCGACATCCACTGACACCCGCTACACTAGAGGGTTAGCAGGTGCGTTGCCGGCCTTATCAATATTGATTTTTTATCATTATTAGCATTTATGACAGCACTAACAAAACCTAGGTACTCTTGTGTAGCAATCATTGTACCTAACGATACCAAACCAAAGACTAGTGGAACGGCCAACATAAATTTAACATTAATACGATTTATACAGTATCAATAAACGTTAACGGCCCTTTACATCCGACACTCGGTTTGGAGTCGAAACAAAGGTTTGCCCGCGATAATTGGATGTGGCCTTCCTGAATGCACGCTAGACGAGACTTAATTGAGGTTTTAGAGTTGGGCTAATTTGCCCACCTTCGATCAGTCCTGCAGCACCCTCTGGGATCGGAGGGGCTTCGTCTGGCGAAGCGGTTAACGTATAACAATATATGCATTATGCTCTATCACTTTTAATAATGTCGTAAAGGTATGAAAGATAATCTAAATCTTGAGATTTGAGATTTTAAATTTTGAGAGTTTGACAAAAACAAGAGAAAGTATTGCGTTACGCCTCATCATTATCATTACATACTCGAGGATTCTCAAACCTTGTAAAAAATATATGTCTCGCCGAAAGTAAAATAACTAATTATTAAATCGAATGCTTATTAGCACAATGTTTATCATAAGAGAGGTAGTACATATTTCTAACGCAGACAAAAAACAATAAGCAAAAATTACATTTTCAACATTGTAAAACTTAATTCGGCCACGTCAGCCGAATGTACTCCGACCGCTGGTCACTACATTTTGGGTGCCAGAAGACAGACGACGTCACCGAGACTGGCCCCGTAAAAGATGGCGTGATAACCTAGACTAATACAAGCCTGGCTGGCCGGCGGTGACGAAAGATCGCAATATATGGAAGAGCTTAGGGTAGGCTTTTGCCCAGCAGTGGGACAGCATAGGCTAGTAAAAAAAACTTAATAGGAAGAGGCAAATATAACATACAAACGTCGATCATGACGATCCAGCAAGGATTTTTTCATTTAAATTTTCAAGGCGATCTGCCTATTTTGGCGTTTTTCCGTATATTTATTTCAAAAGTGCACTGAAAAAATATGAAAAAAACTATTGCATTCAACTAAAAACTAACACTTTAAAACCCGATCACGTTTCACTTAACAAAAAGTAACATGTAAATATTTCGGAGACGGGTCGGGTGCGGATAGCAAAAAGTGGCGCCCAGCTAGGGGTCCGTAGATATGATAATCCCGAGTATGTAAAATAGTGAAATTTAAGGCCTCTCCATGTGAAGAATTGAGGCCAAATTATTCTAATGTGGCCCTTTTATTCGTGGCACACACGGGTCGAACTTCCACTCATTTGTATTTCAATAAAACACTAACCCTATCTAAACACCGCCTTCGATTATATAGCTTCGTTAAGAAGCCTGAGGCTATATGCGACCAATTGTGGGGCAAGATTGAATACGTAAAATCCATCGCATTTTACCTATTCAATCTATATACTTTAATGGCCTTAATAATAAACATAGATTAAATTTACTCCAAGGATTAACTCCGTAGTAAAGATTTTACATAGGAAATTCGTATGAAAAATCCTTATTACTAAGTCAATGCTCGGAGTAAATTTAATCTATGTTTATTAATAAGGCCATAAGGGTATACCAAAAAGAGGCTTTTTTGACATATATCTAAATTCGTATTAAATATATAATGAGTAAAATAAAAACTTATATAGTTCAATATAAATATCGCATATTTCGTTAAAGAGCATAAACCTAAATTCAACGTACCAAAGTGTGGCGGTGAATAATTTGTACACACAACAATAGTTGTATAAAACTAATTTACACGACCATAACCTACAAAATAAAAAAGAAAATATTTATAGTTGAACATTAATTACGTAAGGACAAAACATAAATTATTTTCATCATATTAACAAATACATTATTGCCCATGGCAACATTTAAACCCGTCTATCCGTGCCACCAGACAGCCTTAGAAAAGGCACAAACAAATCACGGTATCACAAAAATAAAGCAACAAATACTTAACAAATAAAAAAGCACACGATAAGATTTATTTCAAACAAAAAAGTATACGTTGCTCGCCAACAATACCTCTCCCCAATACGACTTCATTCAAATTCTCCATTGAAGAGTGTAAATAATACGTATCGGACTATCGGGCCCAGAATGTCCGGCACATCCCGATTTGCATGAACCAAAACTTCTCACAATCACATTTTCCTCATCAGTCTACGGGGAGCATAATTCTTCCGTCTTCCTGTATCTACCCTTGCAAACCTCTTTTTGCCGGGGTTCTGCCGGCGGCTGTTCGCGATACATAAATTTCCACCATCGGTCATCCCTTAAAAACAAGTTTAGCTCTTCATCCGGCGTGAGCAAGTTAAAGAATGGCTCGACCGTGCGTTACCCTCCGATTCGTTACGTATTCAAATTATTTCTATCCCGTTTTTACGTCCATTTACAAGGGTATCCCAATTTTGTCCTTTTGTGCTTCGTCTGATTAATTAAGGCCCGAAATAAATGCTATTCACTATTACGAATGCATTAGGCAGAGACGTATCAAAACGTCAGTCTATTTGTGGTGCGTTAGTTTTGTCCACGCCGAGACGAAGTTAAGCTTATGCCTAATTAATTGGCATCACGTGGCCAAGTCAGACCCCTTGAGCCTCCAGACAGGTCACCCTTGGAGTTCGCGCCGACTTGCGATCCTCACGTGATTCCCTCTGGATAATTAAATAATAGGCCGCTACATATTCATCCTTTGTTTAGTGCTAAATTTATCTCTGCAAACAATTACTACTTAAGTACTAAAATACATTGAGCAATAAAAGGATGTATGGATAATAAATATAAAATATGTAAAATATATAAATTCTCTCTCACTCTTACTTTATTTAATAAATTTTAATAATTATTGAATTAATTAAAATAATATATTTTAATTAAAAGCCACATAATGATAATGTAGCGACATCTTAAGCTATTTAAAGTTTGTAAGAACTTCTTACTATACATATATGTTAATTAAAATATCTAAATATACGTTCATAGCCTTATTATATAGACTTTTATAAATATTATATTGGTTCTATAAGGCTAGCCTTGGAGGGACTCAAAGTGACTTCTGGCTAAAACCTCACGTCACCCGATCACATCGAGCATATAACCGGATACAGTAATAATTTGAGCCGTAAAATCGATCTGTGACTTGTCACTTATGTAATAGCAATTTAACAAAACATTGACCAATCATCCATCAATGGCCATCAGTCGGCCAATCAGAGCCCAGGAACAGCCTAGCGTCGCAACAAAACTTTGGCGGAATTTGTTTTTATACAAAACATAACATTACCGCTCTATTCCCGTTATAATATACTCAACATCCGATCATTACACTCGTTCATCACATATGGTCAACATTTTATCATCGTTCAATTCACAAAACATTATCCACCTCATTCTCGCTCATTTACCTGTCACGTTCACATAATGAAAACTTCAAGTGTGAAAGATAGCATATGTATGCAGCACACGTCCAGTCTTTACAAAATGTTGAGCCATTCACGGATAAGTTGTGTGCGCCCAGCTGAATGCAGTGATAAGTCGCCGCAGACCCACAATGAGGGAATCGTGAGCTGATTCCGCATTATGTACGCTCCACTTTAGCTATCTGTTCTAAGTTCTAGTAATCTAGACACAAAATTTCAATTCACGCTAATTCTGGATGGGAATTTGTTTCGCGGATTTATTGTAACGAGTGACGATTCAAGTGCAGTCTATAGTTGTGGTTTATAATGCTATTGCGTAGTATATTGTAGGGTTATAATATGTTCTACTACAGCTTTTTTATCTTGGCAACTGTTATATGGCGCTACATGGAGCTTAAATTTTCGGATGGATCTATGCTAATGGCCCGAAGGCCCTAATGCTACATCGGATTAGTGTGAGCCAATTTGGCTTTGGTTTATAAAAGTGGGGGGTTGCCCCCGCCAACCGTGCAGTCTGTGACCACACGGCCTCCTGGTGTCGGGTTGGCTTTACATGGAGCTGGTTTCAAATTAAGCAAGGCACAAAAATAAATTTAACTTCCTTTTTACTAATATTTTCAAGGCGAAAGTTTGTATTTATGGATGTTTTTACCCTTTCACACAAGAATTACTGATTGAATTGTAATGAAACTTTACAATAATATATCTTATATATATCAAAAAATATACATAGGCTATATAAAATTCATGAAGATATTATGTAAATTGTCCAAAATCTATTCCTGCGCAGACGAAGTCGCGGGCACAAGTTAGTTAAATTATTGAAATAAAAAGCATCATAGGGCTAAAGTATTTGTATACATTTAAATATTAAAAAATATTGTTAACTGAAAATTAATTTCCATTACGAAATATTTACACATACAACCACACATACACATAAATGAGTTCTTACTTTAGTATTTTTCAACAAAATAATTTAATACACAAAACTATTTACGACTACATAAATTAGCACTAAATCTTAACTTATTCTTTATACATTGTACAAATCTTTCATAGAAAGTACACAGACAATAAAAGCTTTTAAAATAAAAATAAAAAAGTATAATAAATATTAGTAATGTGACATTACCACTGGACTGCAACCGATGACATTCCAACAATACGAATATGAACTTATAATGACAATATGTCGCCAATAGCATTAACGAGATAAAAAACATGTGCATCCAGCGTAACACATACGTCCGATCTCAGAAGACTATCCACTACAAAATATTTGCACAAAATAAAGCTCTTTGGTGGATGTAAGATCGTCCATTTTGGCGTTGCAGTGATTTTATATCCATATGGGGAAGCAGTAGAGCATGTTGTGAGTCATGGAGTTATTCAATAAGCCAGGACCGCTTGTCCGGATTTACGATACCGTGAAAGACTACGTGAATAGGGTTATCAAATTTATGGCACTATAAAAATATTTTATTTGCTTTAGGTAAAATTCGATTTCACAGTTTTTGTCATTATCATCATTGTGCTATTAGCATACACAATGTATATAAGAAGCTCGTCACCATGGTTCAAGCCTTGTCGTGGCGGTGGGGCTCCGTAGCCTAGGGTGAGCCCAGCACCTTGGGCGAAGCAAATTCAACCGAGAGAGCTGCACATTGTACCTCTCCTATAAGAAGAGGGGACAAAAGATCAGGGTGACAAGGGGCGAGGATAGGAACCTCACCTCATTGCACTGTTCCGACGTTGGGTGGGGTTGTTCTGTGGTGCGAGACAACCCCTCTGTGGACGTAGCGTCGGTGCCTTGAAGAACTGACTAGCCGTTAAGGTGCCCTGTTTGCTTAATAGACCCGGGGTACCTTACCTTAGGCGGCATCGGTGGTACTCGCCGGGTTTTAGTGGGTAGAGCTGCGTCCACCCATCCCAGCGGGATGTCTCAGAGTATTTCCCGGCGTAAAAGAAAATAATATATAAGAAGCTCAATATAATTTTATTAATTTACTACATAAATCATATGTCTTTAAATATAAAACATACCAATGGGAGGGATGCGCTGTGCTGAGCTCTCGGCTGCACGCGTACCTACCACCATCTTGCTTGTTTTTCTAGTCAAACAGCTTTGCTGTGTTTCGTAGAGAAGGGCAGGACAGGCAGCCCCACCGCCACGTCAAGGCCTGAACCATGGTGGGGAAAACAACTATTTCCTACTCACACCTATGCTGAACCCGTCAGTAAATTCACAGACTTCCCACATGATAATTATCATTTATTATTGAAGGGTTCAAAGTATTCAGCTGTCCGCCATGATAGTAGACTTCGACAGCTTGTTGGTGATGGGCGTTAAGTGTACATTTTTTAAAGCAGTACTTAATGGGTTTATGCAGTACAAATGGGTATTTTGTACTAAATTATTCTTTCACTTTACTTGTCTACTATGTTAAGTATAGTAACAGTATGTTAAATATAGTAAAGAGGTAATTAATGTCTTTCAGTTTGTGTTTGTGTAAATGTGACAGACTAAAAATAATAATATAAGTCCGGGTAAGGATATGTTGAATGCGAATGGTAAGGGATCAGTTGTCTTGGCGTTCATTAGCGACGGATAAAGGCTGATGATGATGATGATGATGAAGGTTAACACGATCGAAGCTGCGGGAAACACCAATATATTATGTGTTACCAGCAATCTGTATAATATATCCGGCATCTATTATAGAATACCTAGGCACTGTATAGAATACCTAGGGCGTCCAAGCAATGTATGAAATATCAATATTATTGTCCTCTCTACCTAGATAATTACAATTATAGTTCCTAGGGATTGTATTGTTATGATTTTCAGTACTATTTATATTAATATCGATTTTGTGCGTCACGATTTATATTATATTATTTAGTAGTTTGAATTATTTATATTAATATCGATTTTGTGGTTATTGGTAGTTGTAGGTTTGTCTATTGTCAGTTTAGTATAAAAGGACGCCGATGGTGGTGTTGCGGGGCATTTTACCAGTATATTTTGAGAACGACGTTACTCTGCCGGATTACATTGTGAACAAGGAGAGTCAATTGTGTTAATCGGACATCCGTGCTGCATATTTGTAAATGGAATACAGTATTTTCATCACAGTATAGAGTCTAATGGAATGAGAACTATTGGTCCACTGGCAATATGTAAAATAAATATATTTAGATCTATATATTTTATCAATGTTAACCGGCAATCAACCTACACGTTTTAGGTATTCTATACATTACCTAGGTATTGCATAGAATACCGGATTATACAGGTTGCCGGTAACATACATGCAAGTATGTAATAATAATAATATCTATGGACGCTTTCACACCACGTCAATCTGGTCCCGTGGTAAGTTCTCGAAGAACTTGTGTTACGGGTACCAGACAACGGAAATATATTTAATACTTTTATACTATACATATATTTAAGATTTTTATTATATAATACACATATTTAATACACATCCATGACCTAGAAACACAGAAAATATTTTTGTTCCCTGGCGGGATTCGAACCCGCAACCTCCGGCTTGAGCGCCAACGCGCTTACTGAGCCACAGAGGTCGTGAACTAGTTTTACTTACTACGTACTAGCTATAAACATACTACAGAGCTTTTAAGCCCTAGGCTTATGAATAGACCTATAACTAGTTGAGGTCGGTTATTTGGACCCATAGAGGATTTTGGGGATTTGAGAAAATGGGTCCTGGTATCCCAAGTGCTAAACACAAATACATGTGCTCAATTTTTATGGGAATTTCATCTACGCAAGAGAGTCTAATCGGAGGACGGGTCAGGGTTAAACCTGCCTGTACAAAATAATCTAAAATCTTCTCACCCCAAATATCCTTAAGATTATTAGGATCTCATCTACTCTGAATTCATCTGATTGCTTATTATTTCATCTAATTATAAGTAAACTAGTATTTTTTGTAAATAATTTAGCTATTATTCTATGCATCATATATCATAATCCAAAATTAAATATGTTATAATTAGTAACAACTTAATTATTCAAGCTTATTTCAAGAAAAAACATATAAAAGGACGAGGAAAAGTGTGGCAGCATCATTACTGCTGCACACTAATGATTCTGCCACACTTTTAGTATGCTCTGAGGCATCCTGTGTGGGAGTGGGGACTCCCCAGGCGGGTATGTGGGACTCGCTGCGCCCAAAAGATTGTAAGGTGTCATCTATGCTGCCTTTGGTGAGGTGCCCCGGATCTTTTAAGCAACAGGGCACCTCAACGGCAGCTAAACCTGAGGGACCGAAGCCACCTCCACAGAGAGGTTGTCCCGCATCACAAAACAACCCATCCCAACGTCGAGACAGTATAATGGGGTGGAGTTCCCCTTGTCCCTCTGCTTTTTTGTGTCCCCTCTTCTTATAAGAGGGGTACAAAAAGCAGCTCTCTCGGCTCAATTTGCTTCGTCCAAAATCGTCATCGTGGGGCTGGGTTTACCTTAGGCTACTGAGCCCCACCGTCACGACAAGGCTTGAACCATGGTGGAGGGTGCTTCCACACTGCTGTTATAAAATGTTTACATTTTTGGACATTTTGTTACAACCATTTCACTATGCGTAATGATTGTTAACGAAAAGTTAAACAATATTTACAAATATTAGTAAACATTCTATAACAGCAGTGTGGCAGCACCATAACTATAATACAAGAAGCGAGTATAAAACAGGTGCAATCGACATGGGTCTGGAGCTGGCAGAGACACACAAATCATAACACGCGCGACCATATATGTAGCAAATAATAAATCAAACGTATACTCGTACAACGCAAAACAGCTATCCTTTATTAGAAGTATTAGTGCACACATACACAGTACATAAGTAACTAGTAATAAATAATTATTACAAAAATTTACATATCATGACAAGTGGCCAAAGACAATCCCATCTGAGCGGTATCCTGGTTGCATCCTCAGCTACTGCGTCGGAGCCCGGGGTCCGCTTTCTGACATCGTCAACTTCGCACGGTCTTTTGCATCCTGTATAGTGAGACCATTGATACGCATATCTTCCCTGACGACATCAAGCCAGCATTTTTTGGCCAAATATAGACCTTCTAAATAACAGGGCAAGATTGAAGGAACCAATAAAAACAAATAATAATAAAAGTATATACATGATATATATTTTAAAAAATAGCATTAGGTATGTAGTTGTCTTCCCTTCGTTGACGGCTTATGCAGATGGAGCTAAGATAAAAAAAGATTAACCACGTAGTAATATGAAATCTATACTAATATTATAAAGCTGAAGAGTTTGTTTGAACACGCTAATCTCAGGAACTACTGGTCCGATTTGAAAAATTCTTTCAGTGTTAGATAGCCCATTTATCGAGGAAGGCTATAGGCTATATAACATCACGCTGTGACATATAGGAGTTAAGTAACGCGGGCGAAGCTGCAGGCAACAGCTAGTAAAGTAATATACTCCAAAATAATTCCGAGATAATCAGGAAGAGATAATTAAGATTCCTTTTCCATCTAATTACCCATATCTCTGGTTTGTGTTTTAGTAACAATCTCTAGTCATTTTTAGGTCAAAAAATAGGATTAAAAGAAAAAAACTGTGTATCATATATTATTAGGTACCTACATTGCATATAATAAATTTTAAAATACTCTGCAATGACAGCTAAAAATGCTATTCATACAAAACTTTTGCTTATTTTTTTATTGACCATATTTTCACAAAACTCTACCAAATTTTGCAATACACGATTGAGATCAATCGTCTTATATACAATAGCAGTAAATTGGGACCGCTCAGCCGAAATCCTTTTGCAGCAGCACTCGAGTTGTCAAAGCGAAACTGCAGTCATTTTACAACCCAATAAAATATTGAAATAAAAATTCGCAAACCGCAATAAAATAAAACGCTATTTTTACGACGACAATATAATGAAATAATCGTAACGGTATTCACTGAATTGCAGAATAAATCATCCTCGCCTCATATTGTCCACTGGCAACACTTTAATATTGAGAAATATCATTTCGATAATCGAGCCTACTAGCCAGTATAAATCACTTCCCCGCTGTCGTTTATTTTTCAGACTTTCCATTTCCAAATAAAGTCCCTCAGCAGGCCAGTGCCTTTCCGGGGCGGTTTTAGCATGATTTGTCGACTGTCGCCCACTTCCCTTAATATTGTCGATATTTCAAATTAATTGTAATAAATCATAAAAGTTTTATGAAATCAATATTCTCCGTCATTTTAAAAGTGAAGGGAAAACGTGTTAAATTATGTAGGTACACTTAGCGCGTCATTCGTACGTTGAAAAAGTTCTGTCCATAAAACATTAACAAGCACTCAAGGCCGGCGTGCCCTGTTCGTTAAGTAGTGTCAGCCTGTAGTTTTTCCCACCTCCAGCTATCGAGGGTTCCTGTCAACGGGATTGACCAGCCGATATCTCTCAGGAGTGTCACCCTCCGGTCCCCGGGGACTGCCCGAGATCATCGCAAATCCTTCAATTAATGACAAAGAGAGTCCATTTACACTTGTCATACTCGTTATCAAAGTTGACATTTTTTAAACTTTCTTTTCTCTAATAGAAAGAAACAGTTCGCAAATATCTCTAAAACTCATAAAATTATAATAATAATATCTATGGACGCTTTCTGCCACGTTAATCTGGTCTCGTGGTAAGTTCTCGAAGAACTTGTGTTACGGGTACCAGACAACGGAAATATATTTAATACTTTTATACTATACATATATTTAAGATTTTTATTATATGACACATATTTAATACACATCCATGACCCAGGAGGAACACAGAAAACTTTTTATTTCCTAGCGGGATTCGAACCCGCTAACGCCGGCTTAAGCGCCAACGCGCTAACCATTGAGCTACAGAGGTAGTCACAGATGTACGTGTATGATACGTCCCATCGGCCAATCATCAATCAATGGCCATCAGTCGGCCAATCAGATCGCAGAACCGGCACAACGTCACAGCACAAATTTTGGCGGAATGCGTTTTCATACAACCTTCAATAAAGGACCCCTCAATGATATCGAAGTCCTTGTTAACATATCGGCCTTCTTATCGTATTATTTATCAGTAATGACAACGTTCTCACCAAACGAAAATTCAAACGCGGCTTTCCAAAACCGTAAAATATATCCTAAAAAACTCCTATTAATAGTTTAACAAATATACTTTATAATATAAAATTATATTTACTTGCTCTAAATTATAATTGTAAATTGCGTCAGTAGCACTGCAGAGGAATCCTGTCCGACAGAGATGCGGGAGTCGTATCGATCCTGGGGAGAGGCGTGGGGGCAGGAATTTGGGAAAACTTGGAAAGTTTCTCGTCTAATTCAGGCGCACGCACACTCGCAACCTCCACACAGACACCGTTTGTTTTGGTATGGTGACACGTGATTTCTAATGTATTAAACGGATTGAATTGTATTTGATATTAAATAACATTTGTTATTCATCATCAATGTGTCCATTCACTTAAATACAAACCTAAAAAATGAACTATCATCATCATCAACCTCTGTCCGTCCACAGCTGAACATAGGCCTCCTTCAAAGAACGCCAAGACCACCGATCCCACGCTATTCGAGCATTTGAACCACTCAAAATGAACTATAATAAATATAAATTCAAAAAGTATTTTATTCAGGACCTTCTGATCGAGAGGTTTCAGTCTCGTGGACATGACTGGAGGTCATGGGTTCGAATCCCGCTAAGTGGAGATATAATAATTTGTATAATAAATATTCCTCCATTGAGCGATAAATATGTATATGTATGTATATAATATATTTTAAAATTAATACTCATACCTTACACTGGAGAGTTTTCAAGGGAATATTATTTGCCCTGTCTGCCCTTGTTGGCGTGATAAATATGAGCCTATTTATTGCGTATACATATGAACTGACGACGGTGAAATATATTTAAGTTCTAACTAAGATTACTATATAAGTTATCTAACACAACTTAAAACTTAATTATATTTTACTATACCGTAGCACCATTTTTAAGAAAGGATGTCAAGTCAACAAAATAGAGCTGCTCATAATATAGTATTAATATCAAGCCCGTTACTAACCCACAGTTCAACTCATATATGCCCGGATAACGTTTGAGAGTTCAATACGACTACTCTGCAGTTGTAAGCTCAAGCTAATTTAATTGACGCTTTGTAACTTGGATTTGCAAGTAAAAGCTTTATCGGATGTGCTTTATACAGCGCGCCCGTTTTCAAGAATACCATCATTCTGTTATTTCTTCTTGCTATGTGTGCACAAATCATCTCCTGCCTTTTTTTATCTTTTCTTTAATGCTGGGAAATGCTCGGAGACATCCCGCGGGGGAGTGGATCTCCCTTGTTGGTTATGCTCTACCACTAACACCCGTGCCGCCTTTGGTGAGGTGCCCCGGATCTGATGAGCAAACAGGGCACCTCCACGGCTAGTCAGTCCCTCAAGGAGCCGACGCCAACTCCACAGAGGGGTTGTCCCGCACCACAGAACAACCACTCCCCACGTTGGGACAGTACAATGGGGTGAGGTTCCCATCCTCACCCCTTGTACCTTTGGTCTTTTATCCCCTCTTCTTATAGTATTCGCCCTAGGTGCTGGGTTCACCATATGCTACTGAGCCCCACCGCCACTACAAGGAATGAACCATGGTGAAGAATCTCTCATGTCTGTGATATCACAGTATAAGAATAGGCAGAGCCTGTTCTTATGGTAACCAGACAACTGATATAAGAAAAGAGCATACTCCTATTTGAAAGGCCGGCAACGCACCTGCTAACCCTCTGGTGTAGCGGGTGTCAGTGATCAGGTGAACAGACTGTCCGTTTGGCCCCTCTTCTATAAAAAATAATAATTATATACTTATATATTTCTAAATACATACATATTATAGATAAACTACGCCCAGACACAGAACAAATGATCATGCTCATCACACAAACATTTTTCCTGGGTGGGGATCGAACCCACGACCTTCTGGTTTAGCGGTTAGGGTCACTAACCACTAGACCACCAGGCCAGTCTAATAAAAATAATAAAAAATTGCCCCAACAAATTTATTGTACTTCATGGATCATGGATACTACTACTACTACAGTAAAGAAAATCACCTTATACCACGATAAGCAAACGGCTAGACGACCCGATGGTAAGGTATCTGTCATTTGTCCATGGTAAGGTGTCCGTCAATAGTCGTAATGTAATATGATAAATCAAGGTGCCAATTTTTACACAACCTGTCCCTTATGTCCGAAACGCAGCAAAGTTTTCACGGAATAAATCAGCAACATGCATGGCTACCATGCAGACGTTCGGGTGGCAAAGATATCCCTAAATCCCTTCTAGCTCAAATATTCTTATACGTTATCAAAACTGCCCGATATGAACCCGCTACCCTCGTAAAATCCTTATCATGTTGCCAAAGACCTTCAAATGAGTGTTACGAGAGCTATATTTAAAACGCCACATTCAAGATCAAAGCTAGTGTCATTATCTATTGTTGCGTGAGTGCTTCATAAAAAAACAATTAAGAAGATGAAACGTAGGGTGACCACTGCACGGTGACGCCGTAGGACAATGGGCCGGAGACAGACACTTCCTGCGGTTCGATCAAAGAGACATTCATGTCCATACATGGTCAAATAGAAAGAAATATAAATGTGTGTTTATTTGTTTTGTGATCTTAAATATCACTTATCCGAGAATTAGTCTATATCAAAATTGGCCGTCACGGGACGGGATAACATAAAATCTATGACGAAAGATGGAAAAAATAAAGAAATGACAGCGTCATTCCGTTTGCTGTCACGGCGTCACGGCATTCAAGTCGATTTTACTGCTAAGGCGCGACATAGATGAAAAAAACAATTAATAACAATGTTAAAAAACTTACCATAGGTATATCTATACAAAATACATCTATACAATATATATCTATATAAAATAATATGTTTCTCCCGCATACTTCCCATTCCCGTGGGAGTACGGGAATAAATTATAGTCTATGTTATTCTATAAACTATATTGTTGGAAAGTTTTATTAAAATCCATTCAGTAGTTTTTGCGTGGAAGAGAAAGAAACATCCATACAAACTGTCACCTTTATAATATCAGCAGGCACTAATTTTATATAATTAGTTTTAGTAGCTTAGAACTGTATTACAATATATTTTTTTAATATTCTTGTCATAGTTCTTTTTAATTTCACACAAAACAGGATTACATTATTTTTAACCAATAAAGAATTTAAGTGCTTTAGAAATATATTTTTATTTATTAAAAAATAAAAGATTTTCCCCTAAAGTACCATCCGTTTTATAATTTATAATGGTTATAATTTTTGAACGCTTTGTTGTGATGTTATTTGTTAACAGGCAGCCGCAAATAAAGGAATTCCATTCAAAGTGGAAAGCCGAGCGAATTTTTTAACAAAAAATTAGAGCACAAATAAAAAACAAAAGAGCTATGAGATCGCAATTAGTGTGATTTAACGGTCATTTCATTAATGTGATATTATCCAAGTCATTGTTTAATGGTTACCCTAATTTTTTTTAATAATAAATATATTCAATATTAGATTCCGAGTCTTCTAGACCATATAAAGTTAAAAATATATTTATGTATATAAATTAGCCCTCTGCCACACACACTGTAAGCTGGTCACACAGTAAGGAGAACGAATGGCCGATGGGCCCATAAGGTTCAAGAGTGGAGGCCGCGTTTGGGTAGACGAAGTGTTGGTCGGCCATTAACCAGGTCGGTAGACGATCTCCGTGCGGTGGTCGGTCTGTGTTGGATGCAAGTGGCAAGGGATCGGCCGTCTTGTCGTTCACTAAAGGGGGGCCTAAGTTTACTGGACGGTTAAAGACTGATGATAATATAAATGAACACATTATCATGAACGTTGTTGTATTGGCTTTATATTTTATCCATATAAAGTGAATTTGCTTAAAAATATTCTGAACCAAGAACGAGATGTTATATTTGTGACCAAATATTACATCTTTGGCGTTTTCGTAATAAGTTAGAGTTTTGTAACACACTACTTTTTATACAACTGATAAAATAGTTAGTAAATAATAATAATAAAAATACAATCAATAAATGTACCACTGTTGGGCATTCACTCTGTAATTCATAATTACATTAGTAAATATTAATGCCGTCAGAAACTTTTATAAAAACCATTTATTCCTTACGCAATTTTACCTTACGACGATGATAAGAAAATACTTGGAACTGTTCCAAGCTCTTCCATTCAAAATAATTAAACAAAGACGTTAAAAGATGCATACATTAAACTAACACCAATATCATAAAACATGTTAATTCGTCATCCATCTTAATTTTAGTGAGTCGTCGCCCCATGAATCTCTATCATAATTAACATTTGTGCCATTAGAGTAATTAGGATATTTTCGAGGAGCCTTTGTTTGGTGACTATTGTCAGTGTGTAACGAGTGTTCATTTAAAGTAACCACTTTAAGAGATGGGATGGGGTAGTCAAACGGTGTTTTCTATGTTTGTAGTTGTAGTAGCACTGTTTTGCGACACAAAATAGGATTAGAAGTTTTGCAAAGATACATACAATGTACATAATATACATAATAATATATTAAATTACTTTTTAAATATATTAAAATTAATTAAATTACTGACACCGAGACTTAACATCTTATGTGTTAACATAAATGAGTTGCCTGGGCTCGTTCCAGATAAACTAGTTGTACGGCGCACCAATATGGGCGGCCGCCTTAACGCGAGACAACGTGGCTCTTCTGCGGCGACCGCAGAGAGCAATGGCAATTAGGGCCGTCCGTGCGTACCGCTTTACCTCATAAGAGGCTGCGTGCGTACTGGCGGGCTCTGCGCCGTGGGACTTGGTGGCAGGTGCCCTGGCTCGTTCTTGGCGTAGGAGGCGTGGAGACGACGAGGAGATCTCCGGTGAAGAGGAGCCCTGTTGGAGTCGCATACGAAGGCAAGTGCTCCTCCAGTGGAAGGAGAGGCTAGAGGAGCCAACTGCGGGTCACCGCACTGTGGTGGCCGTCGGTCCAATCTTGGAGCAGTGGGTTGACCGGCGGCACGGCGTTATAACCTTCCACCTTGCGCAGATCCTAACGGGGCACGGCTGCTTCGGGAGGTATCTGTGCAAGGTAGTAGGCTCGGAGAACTTGCCAGGGTGTCATCACTGCAGCTGTGAGGAGGACACTGCTGACCACACCCTGGTGGAGTGCCCTGCGTGGGCGGTAGAAAGGGCGGACCTCGAAGCCGAGGTTGGCGCCGACCTTTCACTCCCTGCGGTCATCCACGCGATGATCGCCAGTGAGAGTGCATGGGAGGCGGTCCTCTCCTTCTGCGAGGTCGTGATGCCGCAGAAGGAGGAGGCAGAGCGGGAGAGGGAGCGAACTGGCGCCCCTTCTCGCAGGAGAGCGCGGCGGCGACAGGCGGTCGCACCGCCGTGAGGGACCTGTGCGCGGTCGATCGGGGGATATGCCGCGCGCGCGTATGTTCCGAGCTATAAGGCACCCTTAAGTGTTCAGGGTGCCTTAAGCGGAGTAGGAGGAGGGGACTCCACCCCCTGCCTTCAGAGGAGAGTGCCTTCAGGCACAACGTCGCCGGTGCGGACCATACAAAAGTTCCCGCGCCGGGCCAGTACGACGAGGAGAACACCGCTGGGGTTTAGTGGGTAGTGTCTGCGTCCAATTACCATCACCATCTCTTCGGGCGCAGAGTCCCACATAACCCCCGGGCCCCCCGGGCCCGGCGGTAAGCATAAGAGCATTCCCCAGCGGCAACAAAAAAAAAAAAAAAAAAGATAAACTAGTTTAATGGAAGGAACGGCTAGAGGAGCCGAGTGCTGGCCATCGCACGGTGTCAGCCGTCGGTCCAATCCTGGAGCAGTGGGTTGGCCGGCGGCATGGCGTTATTACCTTTCACCTTGCGCAGATCCTGACAGGGCACGGATGCTTCGGGAGTTATCTGTGCAAGGTGGCGGGTTCGGAGGAATCGCCAGGGTGTCATCACTGTAGCAGTGAAGAGGACACTGCTGATCACACCCTGGTGGAGTGCCCTGCGTGGGCGCTAGAAAGGGTGGACCTCGTGGCTGAGGTCGGCGCCGACCTTTTACTTCCTGCGGTCATCCGCGCGATGACCGGCAGTGAGAGTGCATGGGAAGCGGAGCGGGTGAGGGAGCGCACTGGCGCCCCTTCTCGCAGGAGAGCGCGGCGGCGACAGGCGGTCGCACCGCCGTAAGGGGCCCGTGCGTGGCCGATCGGGGGATCTGCCGCGCGCGCAGAAGGTCCGTGCTATAAGGTATCCTTAAGTGTTCGGGGTGCCTTAAGCGGAGTAGGAGGAGTGGACACCACCCCCTGCCTTCAGAGGAGAGTTCCTCCAGGCACACCGTCGCCGGTGCGGACCATAACATAGTTCCCGCACCGGGCCAGTACGACGAGGAGAACACCGCTGGGGTTTAGTGGGTGGCACTTACCATCAGGTGGCACGTTTGCCAGTTTGCCTATCCAACTAACATAAAAAATAGAAAAATAAAAGATATACCTACTAAAATAATGAAACTGAAAATTTTGTTTGAAAAAATATTTTCTATTCGATAGCCTTGCTTATTTATTGAACCCAATTGTATTTAAGAAAACTCGTAGACTATTTATTATTAAGGAATGTTTTTATTCAACCTATACGAATAAATAAAATTGAAGTGTCTGTTTTTAATTTTAAATTACCAGCTTTTCATTAAATGCATATGAAAGTGTACGGTAATTACATCAAAAAAACTGTTTTTTAATTCCGGATAATCCCTGAAATGGCTGGACAGATTTTGACGGTACTTTCACTGGAAGATGGCTGATATTATAAGGATATACTTCCAATCTAAGTTAATGTAGGTGAAGCTGCGGGCAACAGCAAGTAGGTATTCAATCAAAGTGCAACTTAAAAGGGGAATAAAAGCTTACCCCAACCTCAATCGTTAGGTTTGGTTTATAGACACTGTTTACACTCATATGTAATACCGGACTACAACGGCTTAATAATGATTAGTTTAAAATATTTGGTAAACTAGCTGTTGCCCGCAGCTTCGCCCGCCTTAACTTAGATTTACAGCCGTATCCGGTGATAATAAATATTTTTGACATATGCATTAAGCAAACAGGTGTTAATTTAAAATGACAAACAGACACTTTTCCTCGACATGTCAAGAAAAGAATTTTCTCGAAACCGAAATTATTTTTTTGTTAATGTTATGGCACTTATAACCTATAAGTAATAATAAAATATGAGTGCACTTATATCAAGTAAAATAAGATGTCCGACACATCGTTTAATTATTATTATTTAATATTTATAAAAGCTAAGATACGACTAACAAATGTGCATGTATATAAGACTGTTTATTCGTTACTGACCAACTGACTTTTACAAAATATATTTAATCAACTTTACTGTGGAAAATGAGATTATAGGGCGTGCACTTTAGGATTTTCGAAACTTTACTTTTTTATACGATACTACCTTTTTCTACGATATGTGTCACCCTTAAAAACAATACCATTGGAGATAACCTCCTCTATAAATCTTTGTCTGCGACGTTTTATTGTTTTATAGAATTTACCTCAATAAAAACAATTTATTGCTATAACCAGTTTAGTAGAACGTATATTTGGACAGGTTTTAAAGAGTGGTGGCAACAAATAAAGCTGTTAGTCAGGAATCGGCAGTCGGGTCACGGCTACACACGGGATCAAGTGCACTTCGCAAACCCGGGTCACACGATGAGGTTAACTTGAGATACGTCTTAAGTTACGAAATAGCTATATATACTATCACAGTATTTCTGTTGATACAGATATATCGTATGATCAAAGAAAATCAGTTTTAGTTTAATTAACAATAGTTATTGGTGAAGTTTCCTATGTATTTCAAAAATTTATTGATTCACATAATTTAATTGATAGCTATGTTTTTTTTTGTAATAAAAAAAACACGTAGATTATACTTTTAAACGTTATTTTATTTATAAGCTCTGTAACATTATGTTACTAAAAAAGCAAGCTAAATTTTATCAAAAATATACAAAATATTTTATTTTAAACTAAACGAGACCGCAATCATAATAAGTTACTCATTAACTTAATTATTGATTAAGCTCTTTTTCGTTACTTCGAACAAAACCAAAACTTTACCTTCAGATCTGACCCATTGTCTTAATCCCGTGTGCGCTTAAAAGAAGACCGAAGCAAAGTAATAAGAAAAGGCAAGAGTGCCCCATTGAATGATAACTCCCGCCTTTGTCTCCTGCGTCCGTCTTGACGAATCGAATTAAAAGGCTTATTGTGTCTACGTGACAGGCTCAACCCTCGAGACGCGTTTTTGTTTCAGGCAAACTAAAATATTACGGGCCATTCACTAGATCCGCTGGGGGACTCGAATTTGTACTCAATTTTTAAGGGACTGTTAATTAAGAGTTGCTCTTTATTGGCGGGAGACGTTAATGCGTTAATTGTCGAAATGCAATCTCGGAAGCTATTTAATCATTCAAATTCTCTATTTTAATTTAGAATTTTGACGTGAAAAATGAATTTCGTATTTAATTAACTTTAATTGATGATTTTTAATTTTGCAGGCGTCGCTGCGACATCGAGTGCCCTCGCCTTCGGATCAAGGTAAGGAAATATTATAACTATTTTTCGGCACTCAAAGAGGCCAGCTTAGCAGTGCACAGATACTGACAGATGACGATGAAAGCTAGTAAAGGTCAAAGGTAGTTTTTGCATTCATCATCATCATCAATCCGTCCGCTGCTGAACATAGGCATCCCTCATTGAACGCCAAAATGACCGATCTCTCGCCAGTCTCAACATGGACCGGCCACTGCATGGAGGTATTACACATCGAGCATAATATAACCTGATAGAGTAGTAATGCGACCCATAAAATTCCGAAATTGCTCAGTGGTTTGTCACTGTAGCAATTCAACCAACCAGTTATGTGTGTATGTCTCATCGGTCAATAATCCGTCAATGGCCATCGGTCTGCCAATCAGAACCGGCGCAGCGTCGCAGCACAAATTTGGCGGAATTTATTTTCATACAACACACCGCTCTATTCCGATTATATGCTCGATTTTTATAATATAAAACGCAAATTGTAAAAAACAAAAATATTAGGTACCTAATTATTATTATGGAATATTATTTATGTTAAACAATTTGTTAAATGTTTAACGACCTCAGTGGTAAGCGCGTTGGCGCTCAAGCCGGAGGTTGCGGGTTCGAATCCTGACAGGTAACAAAAACATTATCTGTGTTCCTGGGTCATGGATGTGTATTAAATATGTGTATTATATAATAAAAATCTTAAATATATGTATAGTATAAAAGTATTAAATATATTTCCGTTGTCTGGTACCCGTAACACAAGTTCTTCGAGAACTTACCACGGGACCAGATTGTCGTGGTGTAAAAGCGTCCATAGATATTATTAATATTATTAATGTAACTCATACTTGGAATCGCGAAGTTATAAAAATATTTGCGAACGATCGAGAATTACTCGTCAAATCTAATTTTACTGCAAGGTACAAAAAGGTTCCTAAGCCAATTTTGTACTGGGCTAGTTTTAAGGTATAATAAAGTGGTTGGTTAATATCTCTGTACCCTGTTAATTTAACAAGTACCGAAAATTATAAGAACTTTCACGGTCTCAAGATTTCCCCCGCGTAAAAATAAACATAAAATAAAGACACAGGTGTGAATAATTAGTGGAAATGAGAACTAATTGCAAAGACTTTGATACATTACTTTGGACAAAATCTCTTTGTCTTTTTATATTTTTTGGAAAGGCAGATTTTTTTATGACATGAGCAGAGAGGAGGCAACCGAGCAGTCGATGCCTTATGGTGACTGTAGATGCCCATAGACAACCGCACAACCAAAAGTTATGCAGATGCGATGCCCTCTTTTTCCATATCCCCCTCAATGAGCCACTGGCAACTCACAAGCCGCACGAAACGAGACAGTATTATAGCTGTCACTTGACGCCGGTCTTATGTGAGCGATAGCATGGGCCTTACCTCTTACTAAAGAACTTAAGATTGTCTGATGAGTTGCAAAATTTACGTAATATCCAGGACTAGGAACAGTCCATTAAGCCAAGCTTAGGCAAATTAATGTTGCTTATGTCAATATATATGATAATCTGTCTCGGTAGTACACTGCCGTGTTACCGGAACACAGCAAAGATACTTCTCACAAGAAATGAATGACAATAGCGCAACCTTTCACCGGTAAACCGCCTTTTTGTCATTATTCATTTACATCTTACACAGTTTCTTACACCGGCCAAAAGCCGTAAAAATATATAGATACTAAAACGAACACGCACTTTAATGAGGCCCGTGCAATATTTATACACAAGCTACCCTAATTGCTAGGGTGGAGAGTGGAAAAAATGGGCAATTCCACGTAATGTAATATGTATATTTAAGGAGAAGTTCCCAAAGCCAACGAAATTCTGTCGCGGTAATACTTATGCCTCGAAACCACTTCAAACGTCTTTCTGTTGCGGTTAGCTAAGAAAGTAACTCTACTTAACATTTTACTTTAATGCCACCCTTTTTGTTTTATAGTCTAAATATTATAACATCAAGAGCGTTAGTATTATTGTTATGTTATTTTACATACTAAAAATATTTTAATTTTTATACATAAAACCAAAAGTATTTACTTTTTGTGTAAATTTATGTCTTCATTATATTTTACGACTTTTTTTCTTTTATACATTTTTTTTTTTTATAACGAGGAATCCTTTTTTATAACCATTATTTCAAGAGTTATAAACATTAATATTCAACACTATCACGATAATTATAACATAAGTTATGCAAGATTTGTTTTAAATATTGTTTTTGTTTATATTATTAGATTATTATTATTCAATTTAAGAAAACATCTGAGTAAATAAATATTTACAAATAATGGCAGTCACTATACATGCTTAGTATAAATATAACATAATAACCTATAAACTAATATTCTCACGTCTGAAGTAGAGCAACTTTTTATTATGTTCGCAACGGTAAGTAGCCGGGATTTTTATTTTTTCAATATGTTTAGGTAGGCTCGCTCCCCTCGCCGCAATTTCCTCTTGACGGAAACCCTCAATCTAATGATACGCCTGTGTTAAAAAACACAAGGAGATTTAATAACGCCAACCCAACCTCGGAGGAAACAAAGAAAATTTAATTTCAACGATTCCCACATGCTCAATACTGGGCTGAAGTTACGCCCTAAGTTCCCGTGGAAATTAAAAAAGATATTGTATTAAGGAGTATTGTGTTTTACAATTTTTGATTTTTTTTCAGGTTTGTGTTTAAAATTAGGTACAATGTGATTTTTTGTGACCATGAATTTACGTAGCATAGGAGTGGGTATAAGTTACTATATGATGAATATATTTTTACCAATATTATATTTATTTTGCTTATAGTCCAGAAACTAGTACAAATTTTCCAAAGTATTAATATTTCCTTTGAATTTTCTACATTCCTGTGAAACGTAATAGAGAAAACAAAAAGCAATCAAAATGTTTCCTAAATAAACAAGAACGAAAAATCTACATATCAGGAGAAAGGGTTTACCCGGGTGATTATCCGGTAGCTAACACATTTCAAAAGTAAGCAAATTAGTTCCCGACTTAATGACCCAACAAAGAGGTTTAAATCTTTTTAAAACGTTGCACGTGAACGGTAAAAAATATTTGCATAAGCTCACCCATATGCAAATGTGGCCCGTGAGTGGAAAGGCGGTGAAAATTGTATCAAATTGCTACAACGACACGTAGGCTTTCCCGGTAATTTGTCAAGCGAACAATTATTTGAAGCTCGAATTAACTGAGGTTTATGGAATACAAATTTCTGGAAAATTTCGTTTTCTTTTATTGTTGCAATTTAAGTGGATTGGTTAACTTGAATTTTATAGCATAGAATTATTAGTAAGTGTATAGACAAAATTCAAGATACAACTCAAAATACTTTAGATAGGTACGTTATTTTATAAATAAAACATTTATCTTTTTAAACATTTATTATTCATAAAATACAATTTATTAGCTATATACTAACTTCTTAACGAGGAGACAAGCTAGTATAGAGGTAGTGCCATGCTACTTTACAGCCAAATTGGGCAGGCACGATCGGGGTGGCACCTCTCGCTCACATATCACCGGGGTAAAATTACAGCTATGCTGTCGCGGTTCGTGCTGTTTGTGAGTTTCCGGTGGCCCATTGGGGGTGATAGGAAAAAGGAGGACAATGCATCTTCATAACATTTGGTTGTGCGGATGTGTATGGGCCATAGGGCTCCGACTGCTCGGTTGCCTCCTTATGTCATAAAAAAAGTTCGTCCTATACAACATTCCCCAAACCAAAAATCACCTTTTTGCTTTATTTTACCTCAAAGCTAATATTTGTGATCAAAAACATAAAACGTTCCATTAAATCTAATGCAAATTGATCGCCGCACAGACCCTTTACCGTGTAATGTAATAAAAACCTCAATCGGTGTGTTCCCACGCCTTTCAATAAAAACAAACTGCAAATCGTCAAACGAAAAGCCTGGAATTAAGCCCACCACGCTTGGGCCGGCCCATGCTGAAAAATGTTATACGCCACCTGTGGCGCGTAATCGTATGCGTTTATCTTCGGCCCGCACCGGACGAACACCGATCTAGAGACAACTATTACGGTTTTAGTTTTAGTTCTGTTTGATAAATAGTTGTGAATAGTTTCATAATAGAAAAAATAAAGAAGAGCTTTATAAATAATATGTAGGTACATGACACACAAGAATTACACTTAAATAACAAATCTTACACTTTTATATTACCTTATATTGATGTAAGAGTAAAGTAGTATTCATTAATTGAAATTTATTTTGTACTTGCATTGTCATTATACACTTAAGACATATATATATATATATATATATATATATATATGTCTTAAGTGTATAATATAGTGTATAATGAGCTTGATAAAGGATGAATCCTACACATATCTAGTCATATTATTATATAGCATTTAATGATAGCGTACTAGAATACATTATACTACTATTGGATTCTCTTGGATTCCCAGAAACATTTAATTATACAAAATCTTAGCCTACAAAACCCCAATATCGAGTAAAGTGTTACAATTTCACTGTAATTGATACTAATAATATAAATATAAGAAAAGCATTTATCTTCTTAGTATTATAAGTATTTGGTAACTGGTGGCAATCAAGATTACATATTATGTGTATCAATAATTCTTAAAGAAACAAAATCCATATCTCTTCCAGGAAAATAACTCCATGCATATACGAGGGCGTGCATCCGTTCAATTCCAGGCCCATAGCCTGAATTTATGCGTTCAGGCAATTATCATTCACGCAATGATTCCGGTCACTCGCTCCCTGCTCCGATACAGAGTCAATTATCATCCACCGCGGCACCGGTCACTCGGTCCCGCTCCCGACACAGCCCGGTCAATTATCACGCCCATCGGATTCCACTCGATTGCCTCAACAGATTTATTGACTGCCCAGTGACGGGCTATTTTCACAAGATTTTTCAGAAAACGTGAACCCCACATTTGTAATTGTAAAACCTGTATACGAGATTTTAGACTAAGTTTCCTCAAATATTGATAATATATCCTTTTCATACTTTTTTTGTTGATGTCACTATACAATCAACTTTTCGCACGAGTCTACTTCTAAACATCTCATTGAATAAGCTACCATCTACTCATCTACAAGGAAACAAGACTAGCGTTTCTTTCTTATCTCATTTTTTATATTGATCGAAAAAAAATATTGAAACATTTATTCCCACGGTAAAATAACACTTCCCTGCACAAAATAAACAAGATTTTTGCGGTCGAGGAGAATTTTTCCCACGGTTATGAGGTCTTAATAGTGAGCCTTTATGTAGTGAGGCGGACACAATAGCGATAAAGGTAGCTCAAATCCGGACAATAAAGTCGACAAAAAAGCCGGGCCCCACTCCGGGAAATAGTTCGTGAAATCCGAAGGGGCCGAGGACACTTTACGGCGGACCTCTCGCTAACCTGCCCATTATGTTGGGTTAAAAGATCGCCCCGCATCCATATAAAGATGTGGAGCCAAGATTTGTAGTCGGTTTATGGATGTAGAAGGGTTGAGTATCATGTAGTATCATCCAAGAGTCAACACGGCGTGTACGATAGGGCTTGCGTGGGTTAAGAACGTGAAATGGTGAACTGCGCTCTGAGGACTTGGGAGTTGCTTTTTTTATTTTAATTGCTCGTTCGCTATATTTCTGCGCGGATCTCAAGCATTGGGAACGGAAAAACGTTCGAATACTTTTATTATTTTGTTATTTTGTCTTACGTTTTCATACGCAAGGTTTTGTAGTTTTTAGCGTAAAATTCATTTCTGCGAGAGAAATTTGTACTTCTTGTATATGAATGAAATCGTATACAAATATGTAATATAATCCACTCAAGAGAAGAGAAATAGACTGGACTAAGAATAGTACTAAGGATATAATATGTCATAATTTTACAATACAGTATTTAAGAAGATTTTTTATGAATTTAAAGAAATAAATGATTTCATTTTAATTTTTATTATTACGATGGCTGGAATAGTGGTCTCCATCCTCTCCTCTCTAATAGTGGTCTCCATCCTCTCCTCTCTAATAGTGGTCTCCATCCTCTCCTCTCTAATAGTGGTCTCCATCCTCTCCTCTCTAATATTGGTCTCCATCCTCTCCTCTCTAATAGCTGCATCAGAGTAATGGACGTATTTATAATGAACTCTTGCATTTATTTTCCGTAAATTCATTCTGTATAAACTTAAGCATTCATAAACATCTTTCCAAGTATATTTAGATACATTCAAAGCAAGTTCAAGAGACATCTGCGGTTAATAGTAGCAGTCGCAGGGCAGTACAAACAAGGCCTGGTGCTTAGCAGTGGAGGCATTTACAGGTAAGCAGTTGGAGCGGGCAGTACAAACAAGCCCTGGTGCTTAGCAGTGGCGTTTACAGGTGTCTGAGGTGTTTGCTAAGGGCCCTCACGTAAACAGTACAGTTTGCACTTCCTTTTGAGTACTCGTACCACTAATTCCTTTCCTGTTACTGATATGCTTTGTACATGATATTGCTGTAAGGATTAATATGGTAAATGTACAGTTCAAATATTTGTTATTTTTTCAATTTTCTTGGGTAAGATTGAGACATATTTGTGAAAATTTTAGAGACCTTTAGAGTTTATAATTAAACGGCTTTTTGAAACTAAATCTATACGAATATTATAAAGCTGAAGAGTTTGTTTGTTCGAACGCGCGAATCTCAGGAACTATTGATCCGATTAGAAAAAATATTTCAGTGTTAGATAGCCCATTTATCGAGGAAGGCTATAGGCTATATATAACATCAAGCTTTGACTAACAGTAGTTAAGTTGAGTAAGTTAACGCGGGCGAAGCTGCGGACAACAGCTAGTATATGATAAGAAGTAAGAAACGATTACAATAAGATAGTACGAGATATCGTTATATTCAAATACTTTTCTACATAATGTGTTTTATTGCTTTGATTGACTTAGTTAATCAAATTCTTTTAGTTCATGCAAAACTCTGTACATACATTAAGTCGCGGATTATTAAGACATTTTCTTCCTTACGTTTTGAATACGTTATCGCATATCATTATGGAGGCAATGGATTGTCCATTGTCACCATGATGATATATTTTGGAGTGAAAACTTCTTTAAATGCAATTGAAGGTTTTCGAAGTGAAAACTTCTTTAAATGCAATTGAAGGTTTTCGAAGTGAAAACTTCTTTAAATGCAATGGAAGAATTTGAAGTGAAAACTTTATTAGGCACGTTGAGCACATTTTGGGTGAACAAAAATCATGGAACTCACATTATCGTACGTTTAGTAAGAGGTAGAGTATGCTGCATTGCAGCCGAACTGGGCCGGCACGACCGCCGGTGTTATGTGAGTGAGAGGTACCAACCTCTCGCTCACATAACACCGACGTCAAGTGACAGCTATGCTGTCGCGTTTCGTGCGGTTTGTGAGTGTCCGGTGGCCCATTGGGGGGGGGGGGATAGGTAAAAGGAAGGCGGCGCATTTGCGTGGCCTTGGTTGTGCGGATGTGTATGGGCGTCGGCGCCGTGAGGCTGCGACTGCCCGTTTGCCCTTGATGACATAAAAAAAAATCGTCATGACTTATCATTATGTTGTCATTATGAATTTCAATTTTTTGTGTATTAAAATTAGAAATTTCATACAGTCATAATTGTAAGTTATAAGTTTTTACTTGTATCAGCAGTGCCTAATCCCTATATTTTTTCATACATTCGTTTTTACATTAAAAAGGTCGTTGCCACTTAAGTGTCCGTTTGGACTGGGCTGCGGTCGCCTCAGACACGTCTCGGTCAAGCGCTGGCGAGCCCTTTGATATCGCACCTACACGACCGCAAACGCTGCCCAACACGAACTACACGAAGCATGTCCGATGAATGTAAATATTTACTGGGAGTCTGAGCAAAGAAAAGAAAAGCTTGTTTTTATAAATATATTATCATGAAAAGTATTCAACTCAATACAAGTAACATCGAGAATGTAACATAGAGTAGTAATGAGAGCCAAAAAAGTTCCGAAACTGGTATGTGATTTGTCACTAATGTAATAACAATTCAACCAATCAGTGATCTGTATGTAAGTCCCATCGGCCAATCATCCATCAATGGCCACCAGTCGGCCAATCAGGACATAGAACTGGTGCAGCATCGCAGCACATTAACTCTCTATTCCGGTATGCTCGATGACAAGTAATGACGATATCTACCTTTTTATGGCACCCGATGAGGATGTTGGTGATACTATCAGGGTGCAATTTGGTCCCTACTTCTATAAAACATATAATCCAATTTAATTTGGAAAGTCGTTCAGAATATCATAAGCGGTAGAAATACCATCAGTTTCATATATATTTTTTCTTGAAGACTAATGGAATTAAGTTAAAATTTGAATTAAATACAAAAAAATATTTTGTAAGCCTTATGTAACTCGTATATTGTGATTTTATAGGAATGATTATTGTAAAACACGGTCGTAATATTCATTTATATGAAATTTTAGAGGTTACTTCAGATTTTTTTTCTATCGAGCAAAATTTTTCCAATCGTGTTTTAAAAACTGTCATCACCTCATATATACGTTCTGTAATACATATTGGAAATTTCAGTGCCAATAATCTCCAATAATCTTCAATATGTTAAATAGCAGCTAATAGAAAACAGCAAATTTTGCCATTTTCACCTATCAAGGGCCCTTAACGTATAAATCTTAAATTTTGGCTATAGTACTGTATTTTGTATTATTGTGTACTCGTAAGGAGCGCTAAATATAAAGCTACATACAATACCAATTCAAAATAATACCATGACGAATGCATTTAAAATTTGAGTTCAGTAAAAATTTGTTAAAAATTTCGTTTAAAAAACCTACACGTGTTAGAACAGTGCGTCGAAAGTTTGTCGGTCGGCGGCGCGATTTTTCACAAAATATGCAATGCGCTAGCGGCATGTTGCATATTACATGAGACCAACTTCGGGTTTCTTCAATATTTTACCGTGGGAAAATCTCTGAGATGTTTATCGACGTTTTTGTTAAATTTATTTTAAAATTTCGCCCCTCGTTCTAAATTTCTTGTCCATTTTCCTTTAAATGCATCAGTATAGTACATTGTGTTACATGGATTTTCTTCTCATTATTTACTATTCGGACGGATTTACATTTAAGTTTGTCTTCAAATTTTCTGAATCTATTGTTTTGTCTTTCTGAGTGTTTTAAACATTACTGATCATTATAATGAAACAACTTTTGACAGCAGCCATGTTCACGGGGTCGTGGTAGTATCTAAACCAACAATATAAAAATCTTTATCATCAGCATCATCATCATCAGCCTCTATTCGTCCACTGCTGAACAACGGCCTCAAATCCTTATAAACGACGATAACATCCGTAAAAAGTATTTTTCTTTATTGTAATAATGAGAATAGTTGGCATAAACTTCAGGAACAGACACACAAACCTAAGACAATCAGAATAAAATAATACTAACTATACTAATATACTATATACTAATATATATATATAAACCTTTAATAGAACAAAAAGGAGATAAAGATATAACATGTTAAATAAGAAGATAAAACAGAATAATCAGAAGAAACGCTTAGTCAAACATCTTAATCGACGAGCATAAGTTCCGCAGTAAAATATATAAACGAAAATAATTTATAAGACGTCCAATTCGGTATCTCACCGCCGGCGGCGACCGAACCGTAGATCAAGCGAGGAATAATACGTATAACATGGTAATACTCTCACAATATGCAATGAGGAGATTGCACTTGAAACTTAATTTCATTTCCTAATACACTCCGTATTTGCACACCATCCGTGTTTGCACACCGCATTCATTCCGCGAACATATTTTCCTTTTGTCTAGACGAAATCTCGAGATCGTCGATATAATACGGTCTTAAAATTGCTCGCGTTAGCCGAAATTAACCCTCGGCCACATTAACGCAGATAAGTCGAGCTCATTTGCGGGCCTTCCGGCTGGTGTTCGTTACATCTTGATATTCTTTACCCCTTCACCGATAGAGGCACCACACGAGCGATAAATGGCGCGGAAGGAGCTATCGCGCCGCCCGATATCTTCCATGCGAATTAATTTCAGAACGCTCCATAGAAACGAAGTTAGTTCGTAGACTTGTTATTTCTCCGTGAAACGGAGCGCACACTCGAGTTCTAATCGCGAAGAGTTGCGAGATAAAATGGCGACCCGTAATTACCATAGCGCCTTTCGAAGATATGTGGAGAATCTTAATGGTACAGTGGCTTCGTAAATAATGGGCTCTTATGGGAAAGTTGCTAAGAGCACTGTTTCGAATGTAATTTTAAGGGCGCTCACGTGCTTTCAGAATAATGAGCTAAACAACGCGTGATGTAATGCCTGTATTTATTGTCATAATTTATTTCATGCGATAATTGGGCTGATATATGTTTTGATACATTAAAATTGTCATTATACTAATTGCTGAGTAGATAAATGAGAAGATAAAAGAAAGGCAAATCAATTTCTGATTTTGCAAAGGTTGCGTCTTATTGTGAGGTGACAAAGATCGACCAATTTACTATGCATTGATAAACTATAAAAGGGACAAATATGTCTAGCACTAAATAGACCTAGTCTGTTGATGATAAAGAGGCAGCCACCGACGGGCCCGCGGGCGACGAACGAGATGCGCCTCTAGTAACGAATCTGCTCGTGTCGGGTTCAGGATGGGAACCTGGGTCCACTGTGGCACGACGTCGCGGGGATTGCTTAATGATGGCCGGGCAGTCCCCCCTTGCGAGAAGTAGTCTGGCTAGAAGTAGTCTTCGCCGGCGCCAGCCTGTCGCTGAGGTGCTCCTGTTGCTTGCAGCGAATCTTACGCTCGCAGTGTTGTAAGTTGGGTATACACAGCCCAAATGTGGGTCTCCTATAGGGTTAGGAGGCACCCAGGTATCTGGCTACATGCATAAGTCATTTCTCTGCGTCAACAATAAAAAGCTTGTTGATGATGTATCTATGTGCGGGATATTTTAAAAATATGTATGAATTCCTCACCAAAAAAAGATATCCTAATATGTTATATGAAGTAAACTATCATTAACATTAATAAGCGGTAGAATTTAAATGTCATCACTTTTTTGTGTTTAAAATTTTAGCAAGAGGATTTCAAGTCAAAATTTACGGTTCACAGCCGTAGCCAAAATGGAGGTGTTCTTTTATCTTTTAAATTTATAAGACAAAGACTTTATTGCAATAAGCAGACGGTGAACAAAGGTATCGTGCCATCTTCTGGGATGCAGCAAAGTCGGTGCGAGAACTGATAGCAATGAGTTACGACCCGCCCGAGATAAACGCAGGGATTTTAACTTAATAATATTAATGAGTACAAATATAAAACACTATGCATGAGTTTTGAGTTTAATTGAAGAATATCATATCAACATTAGAACTAATCAATGATTTTTAATCAATAATATTCTAATATCATAATGCTGTGATTTAAGTTTGCTTTCGAGCAAGGCTCGGCTAGGTAATTGAGCCGATGGAATTTATTTATAGTTATTTAATATTTTACAGAGTATTAATACGTTTAAATAATCAGCAGCTCTGGATGTATATACTGATATCCAAGTAAAGATAATATTTTTTAAATAATCTATATATAAAATTCTCGTGTTACGGTGTTTGTTACCAAATTCCTCTGAAATGGCTCGACCGATTCTCATGAAATTTTGTGTGCATATCGCGTAGGTCTGAGAATCGGTCAATATCTATATTTCATACCCCTTAATGTTAAGGGTGGTCCAACCCTTATTTTTTTTAGTAAAATTTTTCGTTTTATTATGATAACGATAAGGCTTTTGATAATATCGGCTAACGATAATCCAGGCTAACGTGGGCGAAGCTGCGGACAACAGCTAGTATAATAATAATAATATGTACTGGACGCTTTTACACCAGGTCAAATACAAATAAATACATGTGAAATTAAATTAATTTAAATACATTTTAATTTAAAATAAATTATTTTTTTAAATACATGCGATTTACATGACGTTATAGCAGTAACGTACCATTTCGTATGTTTGTGAACTGATAATCTCTTGATAAATTATACTAGAGGTCATAATAATATTAAAAACAATCGTTATTAGTTTTGCCGTATATATTTGTCTTAAGCAGAAACTGCACAGCTAATGAATTTCATATCCCCGACGTCATTCCGCAAACCGTACGTACTTGAGCTTTATTACAATGAACATGTTCCTTACATTAGAGCCACTGTAAATTAGCCACCAAAAACGGTCTCATTTTCCGCCCGAGCGCTGCGGCTAATATTGTCTCGCTCCTGAAATATGCAGCCTTACCTGGGAGCCGCCGGCGAATGTACTGTAATTGTTGAATATACTGCATCGTTTAATCCCAGCTACATCTTCTGGAATGTTCGAGAACGCAGCCAAGATTTGCAAGCGGTCTTGGCCCCGGGCCTGCTACGTAAGACTCTACTTAACGTCTCCATTCCTTAACCCGCGAACGCTAACGAAAATTGGATACATGAAACCTTTTTTAAAGTTGTTACCCCACGCAGGAGCTCCTGCAAACAGCCGGAAGGCGTAGTCGATGAAATTGCAAAAATGTAAAAGAGCTAATGTTTGCTCACCTTAAACCCCTTCTCGACCCCACGTGCCGGCGTGACGAGCCGGATAAAAGGCTTTAATACACCCTCATCCCTTATTACGAAACTTGAAAAAGACAACAATATAGATCGAATGTGTCGCGGGCGCGGGCAATCATACGCGCATCAAAGGTGGCGCGCCGGCGAGCTAGCCAAGTGTGGAGAAGCCTTTATGCGACGTTTTATGGAAATGTCGAGTCAAAGGGCCACGCGCGTTATGAGATCTGAAACAATACGAAATGTTACAATCCCGTTTCCTTATGTGAGGAAATGCTATTTGAATGCCTAATGAGCTCCCGTTTGTGTATTTGAGCGTGAACGGCTTATACATATTTTCGGTTATAGCTCTTGTATGATGTATCTGTTGTGTCGTATATTATAATCGCTCAAACTATTTACATGTTCTTGTAATGTTGCAGAGCTTTTCACTGCGATACTGTTGCTTGTCGTATTGTAACTCCAAAGCAAATAAAATTACCCTTAGAGTATACATAAAATATATTATGTATCATCATCATCAGCCTCTATCTATCCACTGCTGAACATAGGCCCCCCTCAAAGAACGCCGAGACGACCGATCCCTCGCTACTCGCATCCAACACGGACCGGGCACTGTCGTGGCCGGTGACACACTGTGAGATCGTCTCCCCACCTGGTTGATGGCTGACCAACACTTCGTCTACCCAAACGCGGCCTCCACTCTTGAACCGTTCTCCTGATGACCAGCCCACTGCCACTATACACATTATGTATACTCTTAGGTTTTACCCCTTACAATAATAAATACCTTTTATATTATTTTTATTGATTCTTTTATAATATTTTTCTATTGATTCTTTTATAATATTTTTCTTCTTCTCTCAGATAATGTACTTCTAAAAATTTACTATTGCCGGATTTCTCTTTTTATCGTGAATATGCTCCATACTATATTGACTTGAAGCACATCAAGCAGTCATTACCGCCCCACCAAAACTCGCAAGGTTACTTTGCAAGTCAAAACTCTTTACGCATTTCCCATCATACTCTGAGTGCCTTCGCTGGTTCCAATGTGGGTGAAAGAACATCTTAAAGGATTAATTCTCTCTGTTTTCAATCGAAACTTTGCATTAGTGTAAATATTGACACTTTTACGTCTATTTTTCTTATATATTCGAATATATCTATATATCGGTTTTTGTTTGCCACTGATAAGCATATTATCTATGGGAAAATATTGTTTTGTAAAAGATAAATATGCTGTTGATATTGTGTTCGTATTAAAATTATTTTTATTTTTTATTATTGTAGGTACTTCAATTTGATTTATACTGGTGCAAATGTCGCGTGCCCGACTCTATATTTTAATTATTTCTTGAGTAAAGCACCTACGCTGAGGCAGGACGGGCAGTGTTATTTTTTTCACCCAGAAAGTTACCATCTCTGGATTGGCTAACGATACGCTCCCTTGACCTGACAAGAGCACATTCCGGGTGGGCTCGTTTTTGACAACGGTTGGATAACGTTGATCACTTATCCTCTAAGTTTGTCTGTCTTTATTAACATAAAAAATGATAATAAAATATTGCTGATTATAAAGTTAGAAGCTGTATATTTTCCAATGAAAATATATTTTTTCATAATATTTGAAAATAAAAATTTGACTAATTGCGAGATAAAAATGGGCGGTATAATGTACTTTAGTTTAAGAATAATGATGCCTGCTCGCGACGGTAGGGTCGCGGGTTTGATTTATGTCCGCGTAAACGTCAGCCCAAGCACAGGTGTATCTTATTGTCGTATTTTATACCTACCTACCTATATATCATAGCTAGGAGCTAAAAATCACAGTTACTGAAAATGTTTTATTTTGAAGAAATAATACATATTTTTTTGCAATGTTTTTTTTTTTAATTTCCGTGAAGAAATTAAAAATTTATACTTCTCATATAAAATTGTATTGGTATTTCTTGGTATTGAAAAAAAGATTTTAAGATTTAAACAATTCTTGGACATATAATGCCCGGGATGGGTAAGACATCTTCCCATTTTTAAGTGCTCATTAATTTGTTAATATTTAATTCTGTTTTCAATTGGTATGTACTAAAATAAAACATCATGCTGTATATAGGATACTTATCTAATATAAAGTCAGAATACAATTATTATTTTTCTAATAAAAAGTCTTCATATTATTTCATTTCAAATTTATCCATTTAGTAAAGTATGGAAAGTAAAGTAAAAGTCACAAAATTTTTATACTGTAAAATATTTTTGTATTTTCACGATAATCATATACAGCATGTGATTTCCAAATATAACAAAATATAGTACATTTAAATAATTTGTTTATATGTTGAAATTCCCCGCATTTCCGTAACGAGCCCATCGGCAGCATGCGTCTCATGTCGTCGTTAAGAGACGTGTTCACTCGACAGCCCGCCGCAAATTGACATTCAATCAGTATGGTATTGTTTATCGATACCATACGTGCTTTAAAAAAATGGTTATTGAGGAAGTGTTTTTTGACGTGACAACGTCTTATAATTCAATGGAGCCGACTGCAAGAACGAAAAAACATGACGCATGCGGCGTTACCTCACTCTGAGGCGTTCCATTTTCTTATGACGTTGTCACGTTCAAGTATCGTCAGTAAACCGACTTTACAGACAACCAACCGATTTTTTTTCTTTCTTTATTTTTATTTATGTTTGTCACCCGTTAACTGGGTGGGAAGACGATCTCCATGCAGTTACCTGTCCGTTGGAAGCGAGTGGCAAGAGATCGTCGTCTTAGCGTTAATTGAAGGAGGCCTATGTTCAGCAGTGGACGGATATAGGCTCATGATGATGATAATACATTTATGTGCATTATGGTTGTTACACATTATTACCTAGGTAACACTGAAAATTTTTAGAAAATGAAAAACGGCTTAATGTAGAAAGTTGCCAATACTTTTATTGTTTTTCGAAGTATCTCCGTTTCTTTCTACACATCGTCGCATTCGATGGAACCACTGAGAAAAGCAGTGGGCCCATTCTTCCTTAGGAGTCTCTTCTATGGCATTTTCGTACGCTTTCACCGCATCTTCAGGGCTCGTAAAGCGAATGCCTCGAATTTTATCTTTAGTTCTTGGGAATAAATGAAAGTCGCAGGGCGCCAGGTCAGGACTGTAAGACGGATGACTCATTATCTCGACACCTGCCATAGTCAAATATTCAACAGTCCGTTTTGCGGAGTGCGCTGTAGCATTGTCGTGGTGAAGGAGGATCCTGCTTCGAGGGCGCTGCTGTCGATTTTTTTCCAAGACAACAGACAAACAGCGATTGACATACCAGTCTGCAGTAACTGTCCTTCCATCTTCTAGCACAACTGTCGCGAACTGGCCTTTCCGACCAAAGAATGAGGCAATCATCTTTTTTTCCTTGACTTCTTCCTTTCTTTACCTTAGTTGGCCGATCCTCGAAAGGAAACACCCACTGAGCTGATTGTCTTTTGGTTTCGGGTTCGTAGCAATATATCCAGCTTTCATCACCTGTGACGATGTCAAATACAGCATTTGAGTTACCGCCGTTGAACTTATCTAACATTTGGCGACACCTGTCCATGCGGAGGCGTTTCTGGTCGTCGGTTAAAGTATGGGGAATCCATCTGGTACAAAGCTTCCTGACGCCTAAATGTTCGTGTAATATTTTTTGAACTTGACTCATACCAATGTCTAGGCTTGCCCGTATCTGCTGATAGGTCACTCTCTTATCTTCCTCTATCATGCGTCGCACAGCACTGATGTTATCTTCAGTAGTCGCTGTTAAAGGACGTCCCTCACGCGGATCATCACTGAGATTGCTACGTCCACGCTTAAACTCGTTAAACCAATATTGTAAATAGTGGCACGAGATGGGGCTTCATTAAAAAATGCTAATCGCAGCCTATCATAGCTTTGTTGTTGAGTAAGCCCACAACGAAAGTCATAATAAATCATTGACCGAAAATTTTCTCGCGTTTTGTTCATTTTCACGTGTAACAAGAGTTTTAGATTTGCCGCCAATTCACAAAAACAAATGACAAATGAATGCAATATACTACATTAGGTTACCAAAGAGTTCTAAAATTGAAATTCAAAAAAAGTTTTCATTTTCAATGTTTCTAACTGGCCAGTTCTAAACATTTTCAGTGTTACCCACGTACAATCCAAAAAGGTGGATTATTTACGTACGAATAATGTATTGATGAGTCAACCGATTCATTTTATGATCCGCGTCAAATATCAGACCCTTTTTTTTTTTCTTTTTTTTTTTTTTCGCCGGGAGATGCTCTTAGGCATCCCGCTGGGGAGGGGGGATTCCTCTGGCGGGTATGTGGGACTCGCTGCGCCCGAGAGATGGTAAGGTGGACGCAGCTCTACCCACTAAAACCCGGCGGTGTTCTCCTCGTCATGCGGGAACTATGGTCGTCCGCACCAGCGACGGTGTGCCTGGAGGCACTCTCCTCTGGAGGCAGGGTGGTGGCGTCCCCTCCTCCTACTCCACTTAAGGCACCTTGAACACATAAGGGTGCCTTATAACCCGGACCTAACGTCCACAGCGCAAAGTCCTCTCACGGCGGTACGACCTCCTGTCGCCGCCGCGCTCTTATGACGTTGTCACGTTCAAGTATCGTCAGTAAACCGACTTTACAGACAACCAACCGATTTTTTTCTTTCTTTATTTTTATTTATGTTTGTCACCCGTTAACTGGGTGGGAAGACGATCTCCATGCAGTTACCTGTCCGTTGGAAGCGAGTGGCAAGAGATCGTCGTCTTAGCGTTAATTGAAGGAGGCCTATGTTCAGCAGTGGACGGATATAGGCTGATGATGATGATAATACATTTATGTGCATTATGGTTGTTACACATTATTACAATCCAAAAAGGTGGATTATTTACGAACGAATAATGTATTGATGAGTCAACCGATTAATTTTATGATCCGCGTCAAATATCAGACCCTGCCTTTATTTGATATCGCAGGGAGTTTTTTTTTGCCTATTTTAAGCGATTTAAAAATGGTTCATTTTTTTTGTGTGTAGCTATCGATCATCATCACCATCAGCCTTCATTCTTCCACTTATAAACATACCTTTGATTAACGATACACGAGACTATTCTGCGCGTGTTATTTTATTCATCTTTTTTGTCTAATGTCCGATTATACTCTGTTTATTTTCGTAAAATACTATACTCTTATTAAATAAAAACCATACCACGGAAATGTAATGCACAAAAAGCTTAGCCTCGTATGTACAAGCTGCTCCAACCACGAGAAATTGTATTTCAGAACTCTGTACGTAAGAAACTCCTACAGTACTAGATTGCTTACATACTTTTGTTTGTACATTTTGACTCTTGTTTTCACATAATATCAGCTAATTCTGAAACAATCTACTTGAGACAATAATGTACTTGAAAATCTACAAAAAATCGTACTACATTTTTTTTAACATTAATTAACCAACTCGTAACAGATTTTAGGCACATTTACGAACAGGAAAGACTTTTTTACTTGTGATTTCTTGATACAAAAAACACGGAAAATAACTTGCTCAAATTTTATCTTTCCGATTTTTTTAAATATTTCTATAACTTCTAACATCTAAAATTGATTTAAGAACAATCTATGTGGTCTCGCTAACATTAACGCGGGTGTGAGATGGCAAGCAACATGTTACCATGTTACCTAGAAATTGACATTCAATCAGTGTCGCGCATTGTTTCCCTATCAATCGTTATTGGGAGTGGGGCGCGCGATGCGCCATCAAAACGCAATTTGTTTATGAAAATTTATTGTATTCGCCATTACCGGATTCTTTTCCTACGGGAGCCAAATCACCTTATTCAATTCCCTCTTTGCATAGGGGAATTTTGTCTGAACACGTGAAACGCGTTTGGGAGTCGTGTTCGTTTCTTATTAGCGATCGCTTTGAAGGAATCGCCCGGAGGTGCCGCGGTTTTTGTGGAAATCTTTGAGTGAATTAAAATGTTTAATATTTTGATCACGTTTATTTCTGTCTTGTTAAAAATATTATTTGATTATTTGCTTAAGTAGTTTTATTGTTATTTATAAATATATTTAATGAAGGATACTACTATAACATTCTTATTCCTTTAGTTGTTTATTAAACAAGTATAAACTTACAAGAATAAATAAGTAGAAATCACAAACTAATTACTGACTAAATGCAATGCCATTCAAATCAGTCAAAGATATTGGACGAAAATATGATGATGATTATGATGATGATGATGATGATGATGATGAATAGCAAACCAAATGTCACCATATGTTACTTCAACCTCACGATACAATTAAACGATTACCATAACATTACCAAAACATACCAGCAATATTCAAATCAGGACTTAACCGAGACAAATGACAAATCACCCGAAAATTCCAAATTCAAAATTGCGCGAAAATCATTTATCAGGCGAATTAACGTCGCACATTCGATGGGCGCGTATGACATCGCTTCCCTTCTGTTTCGAGGATTTGGGAAAAGAATTGTCGCATATATCACCGTTAATAGGGTGGAGAGAGCACTACTTATGCCTAATGCGACAAGGAAACATGGTATGCTCGCATGAATATATTTTCAAGACTGGATTTTCAATGGCATTAAATTTGCGGGTAACCCGAGCCAAGCGCCTGACGTATAACACACCGGATTCAGATTCAACCGCAGTATGTATATTAAGCGATTCGATTTATAGTTACAAACTTGCGACTAAAACTGTTGGGAATTTATTTTGACAAGATGGAAACATTTGTTCGCTCATATTCTTCTTTCAAATAGACTAACTGACTAATCCTCGTTTTATGGCCAGGCAATTCGTGCGTGTAGATAACTTTGTTAATAAATAGGTACATACAAGTATAAATAGCCAGATTTCATAGTTTATTTTCTTATTGCTTTTGAATTTGAAAAAAAAATTGAATTTGCTTTGCGCATGGTGAGCTAGTACAAAGTCAACATAGCTCTTAATATACTAACCTTCCCCACCATGGTTCAGGCCTTGACGTGGCGATGGGGCTCAGTAGCCTAGGGTGAGCCCAGCACCTTGGGTGAAGCCAATTGAGCCGAGGGGGCTCTTTGTACCCTTCTTATAAGAAGAGGGGACAAAAGAGCAGGGGGCAAGGGGTAAGGATGGGAACCTCACCCCATTGTACCGTCCCGACGTTGGTAGGGGTTGTTCTGTGGTGCGGGACAACCCCTTTGTGGAGGTGGCGTCGGTCCCTTGCGGGACTGACTAGCCGTCGAGGTGCCCTGTTAGCTTAACAGATCCGGGGCACCTCACCAAGGCGGCACTGGTGGCACTCGCCGGGTTTTAGTGGGTAGAGCTGCGTTCATTTACCATCTCGGGTGCAGCGAGTCCCACATACCCACTTGGGGAGACCTACTCCCCGGGCGGGATGCCTCAGCATTTCCCGGCGTAAAAGAAAAAAAAAAAAGACTAATCTTAATTATGTATTCATTACAATATTGCCACAAACATAATACATAGATAATATTATGAACTTCATTAACACGACTCCAATATTATTGAAAGATAAAAATATATAATAAAGGTATTTATTTAATTATTTATGTACACAGGAAACTTAAACACAAAACTATGTATCTTTAAGAAAAGGTACAATACCTTTAAAAAATTGTGATATCAACGTCTTGTCCATCTTCTATTAAACATCCTTAAATGAATTCCCAACTGACTTACTGACAATAAAAAAATACAATAAACTATAATTTAATTATATTTGATATTTAAAAAGTTTATATCTCTCTCAGTCAAACAGCCCACACACCTTCACAGACAGTTACCCAATTTACAACAGGTACAACATATTAACCCCTTCTGTAACACGGTGCTAAACAGTGATGCTGTCGTAAACACGCTCAAACGATACTCCGTAAAAAGGAACGACGGCGTAAATATGGACAGCGATGTCTTCAACAGTGGCAAATTACGGCGTAGACACTTTTAGCACCGGTGCGAACTCATGAAAAGCTAATTTTTATGTGGCTTCTTAAAAATAACATCGTAACTCATACAACCATAAAGGCTTTTAAAAAGTAAGAGTAGCTTTAAGACATTTTTGGATTTTATATATTTTGGGTACAAAAAAATGAAAGAACATGTTTTGGTTACTTTCGTTTAAGTAAGTTTCTTTTTTCACATCAACTTATTTGGGTAAAAGCGCTTTATTATTTTTGTAACGTTGTATGAAAACTTCATACAACGTTACATATTTTTTTTTTATTTTATTTAAATTAGCTAGAGATCACATCTGAATTCGAATCATTAAAATTGACACGACTTTGTTTATTATCCGTTAATCAACTAATTAAAAAAATAACTAAAGTTGTGCGAATCATAAAAAAAATATAGGAAAGCCTCAGTTTTCTTAAATTAGCATTCATACATTCGAGACAAATCTTATCACCCCAAAACGAGGCACAGATTATGCTAAATACGTGTAAGTATTATATTTAAGGGCACGCCACGCATCCAGTTTATCAAACCCCTAAAAAGCTGTTATATTTTCAACACATGATTATGTAAAAGAATTCCGCGATTTCAGCATACGGGGTAAGAAAATGTGTGTCGTTAAGATGGGAGGAGGTAGATTTGCATCTGAGGCGAGTCTTAGCGCTGCATTATAATATTATAGGGGTTTATCAAAATGAATGCTTGAGTGTTATTTTTATATTGTTTTCAAATGATACGAGGGAAAAAATTAATTTCTTACCGGTTGGATGCGAGTAGCGAGGGATCGGTCGTCTTGGCGTTCATTGACGGAGGCCTATGTTCAGCAGTGGACGGATTGAGGCTGAGGATGATGATGATGATGATAATGATGATGATGAGGGAAGTCCGTTCATCTGCACTATACCAATTTATGCTTATGCTTATTTCAACCACGAAACAGTTTTGCTGCGCTTGGGAAAGAAAATCAGAAAAGGCTTAATTACTGGGACTGTCGAGACATTCATCTTACGTTTCAGGACAGGCAACGCAAGAATGCCTGACACCTTCGAGCTTAAAACCGGAACAGAACGGTAATGTTAGTTTTATATGAAAAAAAAATCCGCGAAAATCGTGCTGCTACGCTGTGCCAGTTCTGCGCTCTGATTGGCCATTGATGGATGATTGGTCAATGGGACGTAGGTACATACATATCACTGGTTAGTTGAATTGCTATTACGTCAGTGACAAATAACTGATCAGTTTCGGAATGTTATGGCTCACATTACTACTCTGTCCGGTTATATGCTCGATGCCTGACGCTGACTTCTTAGGTGGTATACTTGCCAGTTTCTATCCAAGTAAATAATCTATAATCTAAATTATCTATGGACGCTTTCACACCACGTCAATCTGGTCCCGTGGTAAGTTCTCAAAGAACTTGTGGTACCAGACAACGGAAATATATTTAATACTTTTGTACTATACATATATTTAAGATTTTTATTATATGATACACATATTTAATACACATCTATGACTCAGGAACACTGAAAATATTTTGTCCCTTGGCTGGATTCGAACCCGCAACCTCCGGCCTGAGCGCCAACGCGCTTACCACTGAGCCACAGAGGTCGTCAAAGTAACATACAAAATACGTACGAATCCAATATTATGTGGCAGGTGTAGGTTGCTTACCATTGCCATGATATATTATAGGAGGATATTATTATTATCAAAATGGGTCTAGTACAAAGTAGATCAAGGTAACTTTTTGATGTTTCGAACATTGCCCGGTACATATTTATGTACTACATAGTCGATGTTCTTATGATAATTTCTCAATTACATAATTACAATAAGTAATTACATCTTTCAATAACTCCGAATTTATCATGTAGGTATATTCAGTAGGTATGAGAATAGTTTTATAACTAATTTTTATACCCCTAAGTGCTAAGGGTGACTCAACCCATTTTCTTTTGGACGAAAGTTAACGCGTGAGAAGCTGCGGGCAAATGCTAGTATAGAAATAAAATTTCACACAAAAAAAATCAACGTAAACAAACAAACGAGCCTAATTTTCTGATTCAGCAAACGACTTCCTCGTCAAGTTAACAAAACAAATTGCAGACGAAATCGCCGACACCCAAACAATTAATCAAAACATTTGGCAAAAAAATTAACGAATAATCCCGGCGTTATTATTTGAATCTTCCAAAGTATAGATATAAGTCTGCAATAACCCATTTAGGGATAAGAAAAAGGGTTGGCAGTCATTAGCATATAATGACAGTAATTAAAATACACAAATAGAGCTATAAAGAAGGCTTGAAGGGTGCCTTCATCAACCAGCGAGGATTCGCAGCAAATATTTTCACAGCGGCTCAAGCAAGCCGCTGTCGAATTAAGAACGGCATTGTTTAATTTATTAATTAATGGACCTGACGTCACGGTGATAAGTCATTGTTAAACACTCATGGTGTGGTAGAGTTGTGGCAAAATAGTTATATGGATATTTTGCTTTTAAAAAAATATTAAAAAATTATGTATACATGTGGCTGAACTTTTTCTGATCACTAGCCCACGACAAACCTTAAAGTAATATAAAGAACTATTGTTATCTTTTAAACAGTCGTATTACAATTTAAAGTAATATACATAAATAAAAAATAAGTTAGGTGTTTAATGGTAACCATAGATACTTACTAACTATCCACCACCCTCTTTGAGTAGGTTAACGGCGACGGCTTAGGGACCTTCTATAATAGAGCATACTCATACTTGGAAGACCGGCCAATCAACTGAAAACCCTCTGTTGTAGCGAGTGTCTATGGATGTCGCTGAATACTTACCCCCAGGTGAAAAAACTGCTCGTTTGTCCTCTCTTCTTACAAAAAATGTAGTTATGTTTTTTTTTTTTTTTATGTTAGTTGGATAGGCAAACTGGCAAACGTACCACCTGATGGTAAGTGGTCGACGTCGCCCATGAACATAAACTAGTATACCTGGAACAAGACCAGGCAACTTATTTATGTGTTGCCTATCCTGAGACCGGTGCCAGTAATTACACTGCCTGTCTTGCCCTTCTCTCCGAAACACAGCAAAGCTGTTTCACGGGAGAAACAAGCAAGATGGTGGTACCCATGCAGCCGGGAGCGCGGCACAGCGCTTCCCTTCCACCGGTAAGTGCGTTGATAAATACGTAATTATTAATTTATTAATATTTCTATATATAGATAGAGTTCTAGATTATAATAGAATTGATAGCGGCAATAGATAACAATTATTGCTAGGAAGAAAGTCTTGTACCAAGTAGAAACCGGAACAAATCGTGAAACATAGGCTGAATCCAAATTGATGGAATTATAAAAACCTCCCACTGGAATTATAATAAAGACAAAATTATATTTCCTTAAATTAAAACAATTTATCTGCGCTCCACCGCCGTCAGACAATGGCTACTAATTACTGGATGTAAAGCTTTATTAACGCAATCGGTTGGTTATTAACATAAAAAAATAATATTTACCGAGACGCGCCGGAGAAACCTCTTAATTTACGAATATTGCGGCATTAGGTTCTCTCTCAACCCTTCATCTTACAAATAATTGCTGCGATGTTACGCCTTGAGAAATGGGATAACCGCCAAGATTAAGGCTCATCACAATTGCTGTACCCAGCGAATTTTGCATTGTAATAGCTGATGTAAATGTTTCGACGTTTCTACTTTATAACCGAGAAAATCGCACACAATTTTTTTTTGCGTATTTCTAGAAAATTCCATCGTTTTAACAATTCCACGTTTCACAAATTTGTACTAAATTGTATACATTATATCATAGATGGCGCTTTTCAATATGTATTTACATATAAATGGCGGAGGAATGACATCAGCATTTTAATTTTAAGATATTACGAAGCGATTTACAAATTAGCGGGTAAGAAAAATGCAGTGCCTCGAGAGGGTCGAAGGCAGATGTTCTATTTAAATGTAAATTTTACTTCGACACGCCGAGACACGGATAAAAATATAATTTTGAATTGAAATATTTGACGGCTCCATCAAAACAGCGTGTTGTGAAATTAGCTTTATATTTGGTATATAGAAATTAAGGTACCTAGAGGTAGAGTATTAAAATCTGATGAAAAAAATAAAATAAGTTATCTATACAGATAAATAAAATTGGTTGTCTGTTTGTAATATTAAAATAACCGCTTACTAAAAGCATATGGATGTATACACGGTACATATTATATCAAAATGGCATTTTTACAATTGTTATCTGTCTGTTTGTTCCGGCTAATCTCTGAAACGGCTGATCCGATTTTGAAGAGGCTTTCACTGAGAGAAAGTTAATGTTATAAGGAGTAACTTAGGCTATAAAAATAATCATCATCAATACATATATGGCTGTAAATCTAAATTAACGCGGGCGAAGCTGCAGGCTACAGCTAGTTCTAAATAATATCTCTAGACATTGAGTATGCTGTAGCATGGCGTATTTACTCAGGAACCAGTGAGATGAAATTATGTTTTGTCTTAACTCGGATCATTGACTTACGTCCAAAATATAAAATTTTCAATTATCGTGGTTATTTTCAATTCTAAAACAATTAATCGGTATGTCCAAAAATTTAGTTTAATCTGTTCAAGCGTTTGCGAAACATAGAAACAGCCCGACAAATAAATTTTCAACTCTATTTTTAAGTACCACGAATACTGTCCATTTATGCTTTTATCATTAACCAGCACATCTTTCATATGGCAAATTTAAGACCGCAAATTATTTTCGGACATATTTTGCTTACGAGCTAGCCCACTGCTTAGCAAACTTCAAATCCCGCCCAAACGTTTTAATCTGATCAGGAATTGTTGCATTGCTTCGATGGATCAAACATGGCCGGCAACGCACCTGCTGATCCTCTGGTGTAGTAAGTGTCTGTGGATGTCACTTATCACTTACCATCAGTGAATCGACTGTCCGTTTGCCCCCTCTTTAAAAAAAACATTGTTTAGATCATTTTATCATCGTGATGATGTTTATGCTTATTTTATAATCAAAACGAGCTTTTCGGCTATACAGAATAAGATGCAACTGATACAAGTAAACTTGCATTTCTTAGCCAGTATCTCTGTCGTAAATTAAATCCTTATGTGCATATCGGCTTATACCTACGTTTGTACGTCGCGCGTCGGTCAAATTAATGAATGCATTGCTATAGCCGCTTCAACAAGCAATGGCCGTTAGCCATTGCTTGTTGAAGTGGCAGTGGGTTGGTCACACATTCAGGAGAACGGATGGCCGATGGGCTTATAAAGTTCAAGATTGTAGGCCACGTTTAGGTAGACGAAGTGTTGATCATCTTACGGTGGTCGGTCCATGTTGGATGCGAGTGGCAAGGGATCGGCCGTCTTGGCGTTCGTTGAGGGAGGCCTATGTTCAGCAGTGGACGGATAGGTGCTGATGATGATGATGATGATGAACGGCAATAGTCGCTTTGTGTTTAACAACTCGACAATGGCGATTCACACTTGGATTTTTTACCACTTCATACAACTTAAATAAGACAATATGATTTTAAAAGTACAATTTGTCATTTCGCCTCAACAAAACGAAATCAAAGAATGGCAAATTAACAAAAGACAACATTAACAGTATTGCCGCGAGGGTGGCAGTCGCGTAAAAAAGAAAAAAAAGCACAAAAGGAATGGAAAAGGTCAGGAAGTGAGTGTGACAGATTGTCGACAATGGCGAGAAGTCACACCTCCGAATTAGCTATCATTTACTCAAGCTCTTTATGTAATTAAGCAAGTACTTGGGGTTCTTTGTGATATTTCTCTTTTATTACTGCCACGTGAATTTAGTTAAAGCTAAGATGTAATTACACGTGTCCTTTTAGAGGTTTATTTATAGAAGCAATTATTTGTGCTGTTTTTGGTGGATTTATGAATGAAATTAGAAATGGTAAACTAATGTGTGTTTTGGTATGTAAACAGATGGAATCTATTAGACCACTTTTGTCATATAAACTCGTTCATCCTAATATTATAACAATTCTTGATAAATTTAAATATGCAACGTGTTAATGATGATGATAATTTTCACATGGCAGGTAAGTCATAGAGTATGTAAAGAAAATTATCAATATGCATACATCTTACAGTTACATCAAACGGTTGCAAGGCATGGCTGCCTTGGCGCTCATTGAAGGAGGCTAAGCAGAGGGCGGATAAAGGATGATGATGATGATGATACATCCAGGACTGATTGGTCGTGTTTTTCATAGACTAAGAGATGAAATTAATGTTCAACATGTAAATCAATATGCAAAACTTTACCTATAAAAGTAGTAAATCTATCTATACTTATAATAAAACTGTAGAGAGGTCAATTCTGTACATTGAATATATATTCAAAATTAATATTGGAGGATGAATGGTGATCGATACTGATGCCAAAAATGCAATCAGTAAATTTTTTGTCTGTCTGTCTGTCTGTATATGAAACCTACTGAAGGGATTTTAACCAAACTTGGTACGATTGTAGTCCATACTCCTGGGCAGGTTATAGGCTATATAAAATAACGCTAAGACACATATGAGCTGAGCAGTGACGATAAATTTGAAGCAAGTCGGATGAAAATGCGCTTTCGAGCTGTTATCCTCGCATACGTGGATCATACACCAAAAGTATGTATTACAAAGATGATGGTCTTCAAAAGATCTACAAAAAAGTCCTCAATAGTATATATCTATCTTTTATAAATTAGCCACAATAATGTGTTTAATCGTAAGCATTTCTTCAAATTGTATTAAATGCATAAATATATTGTATTTCACATAGATATATCTTTATCAAACTCCCATATTCAAAAAGTACACTTTAATATCTATTTTATAAAAAGAAAATTATAGAAATCGGTTTATAAACACACAAGATATAGATGAAATAAAACTTTCAAATCTCGCCGCGCCAGTATGGTTACGATTATACGGTTGATTTTTGTTTAACGCGCGAAACGGCCATCCGCTGCATCTATAAAAAGGCGAGGGCGCTCACGCGCCGACTTCCCACAACCGACGCCAGGAGGCCGTGTGGTCGCTGACTGCACGGTAGGCGTGGGGCAACCCCCCACTTTTTAAATCAAAAGTAAGCCGAATGGGCTCACACTAATCCGATGAAGCATTAGGGCCTTCGGGCCATTAGCATAGATCCCTCCGAAAAAAAAAAAAAAAAAAGCGCCGACTTCACTTACATTGTCACTCTTAATGCGAACGGACGTGGTTCTTAACAACTCTTCTCGCAATAAGCGCGCTGCAGATTTTAAAAATACATAGATACATAGTTTTTAGATATAAGTTTAAAGTAGGTATTAGATAATAATATAATTAGTTTGTTTATTGTTTTTGTTTGTTTCTCCTTCTTTTCTTCACTACATAGTATAAAACAAAGTCGCTTTCTCTGTCCCTATGTCCCTTTGTATGCTTAGATCTTTAAAACTACACAACGGATTTTGATGCGGTTTTTTTAAATAGATAGAATGATTCAAGAGGATGGTTTATGTGTATAATATAAATAATAATATAGTAGATAAACACTGGTAATTTTAGAGGTTTCTAATGTGATGTCGTAAATAAACACATTTTTTGCACTTACATTGCAAACGCTGGATGAACCCTAACAGATAGATCAAAATAATGTACTACATTATTGTACACCTTAGAAAGATCTACAAAAAAGTCCGCGATGGTATATGTGTATCTCTTAAGAACTTTATCCATTTTAATACTTAAAAAATGGGCAAATACAAAACGGTAGTTGGAAAGCTATTTACACAAATGTGGTATTAATCCTTATCATTTTAAATATGATAGTTAACTTGAACATTTCATAAAGTATGTTTTGCCCGTTTACACCATGCAAATGAAATGCATATCTTAGGAGATATAGCTAAATCAAAATAATGCGACACCGTGATTTCGACCGAGCCGCGTGAGCCGGGCGCTCCGTGATGCCGCGCCTCGCGCACGAGTCGGGCCCGGCCCCGGTTCCGAAAGTTAGGATAATAATAATTATTGTATCAATGTATGGTAGAATTGTGTATCCTAAATATGTCTACTGAAAAGTCCGCGATGGAATAATATTCACTTCATATTATAAAATAAAGTCCTACGCCCGTCCATAGATAAATAATCATCAGCAATCCGTGTACCTCTCTACCGTGTACATCTAAGTTAACGCGGGCGAAGCTGCGGGCAACAGCTAGTATATAATAAATTGGCAAAATTAATAACGGCAAAAATAAAAGAAAAATTATATATTTAAGTGATCTCAGGCACTTCATTGCAGTAATATAACAAATCATTCATAAATGTCGAGCTCTGCGAACATTTAAATTATTTTCAAAACCCTAAAAATACAAAACAGCAAAGGCTCATTATAATGTGATTTTAACCGAACAAATAACAACAAAAACTTTTATTTATGTACTAAGAGACAAATTATAAATCTAATTAAAATACAAACAAATTAATTTCCTTTGCATAGAATTAATGAATCGATAATAATTGATTAAGTAAAGCACCACAAAGGAGTCCATTCGGCCACCGAAAACAAAAACAAGCCTCTCCCTTTTTTGACCGAATCGTCGAAAGCGAATCTGGCTTTGTTCATTTGCTCGGTAAACCGATAATTTCATTAAACAACAAAGTGGGACTCGCAGGGAGGCTTCTGTAAACACGCCAAGAAGCCAATGTCCCCCAAGATGGAAAATTCATTTGGAGAAAAAATGTAAGTCCAAACAGAGGAACGAATTAAGATTCCTCATCCCCCGACTCGTTCGGTTTCTAAAAATATTCTGATTAAAGCGCCTCTGAAACGTAATTAGTGAATTAAATTACCTTATGATTAGTTACATAAAAATACAATCGTAAGATTTGCGATGTAGATTCGGTTAGTTCTTTTCCTAATTGCAAAATCTTTATTTTGTTTATTTAACTTATTTGGGTCTTTGTAAGAAAACAATGTTTTTGACATTTAATATATTCTTTTTATATAGAAGAGGGGGCAAACCGACAGTCGGTTCACCTGATGGTAAGTGAAAGCGACATCCACTGACATCTGCTATACCAGTGGGTTAGCAGGTAATATAAAAACCCCAGGACCTAGAAAGCGTATCAAAAGTTAAATCCATAAATCTCGTTGTGATTGTGTTGTTGTAAAATGGAAATTGCTAGCGATAGAGCATCCTATTTTCAATTGACATATATCAAATATTTTATAGAGTTGCAAAAATACAGAGGTCACAATACACTCAGAGGACTTTATATTTTGTAAAATATATGAACAAACTCCAATCATTTGAAATTCAGAAAAAGCAGGTTAATAATCAGGTTTTGATCATTTTTCTAGAAACTAACAAAAAATCTTCCATTCAAAACGAGCACTTGAAGTTTCTTTCCAAATATTCGATATCGGAATCAAAACAAACGGTCTGCAGCAATTTAGCTAATATTGTTCGTAACCTAAAACGGTCGAAATTCCGCAAGTTAAAAATATCGGAGTAATTTGGAGCATTCGGCCGGACGCATTAAAGTTAGGGGCAAATTAAGCCAACCCCCGATATATTGCGTTTGTTCTTTTGAAGCCGGTGAAGGGTTAGACCAAGAATGCTTTGCTTTTTATACCAAGTCCAATAAACGAAGGGTTATGTGAAGTGGTCAGTACAGAGTAACTTGGTACAACAATTTGAACGAAACTAAACGTATATTGCTAAGCATTTAAAGAAATGGCTCCAAATAAAACTATTTGTTTTTAATTTCGGTTTGCAAGAAGAACTACGAACAAAAGATATCAACTTTGAAAGAAAAGGAAATAAATCTTGGGGTATGATAAAAAGAAGTCATGCCCTTAAGGCTCCAAATAATATAAAGAATAGCTTCGATGTCATAACTACAATCTTTTACGAGCTACTTATAAATCGTTCCTAGTTTTCTAATATAGTTTAAATTTAAAGTGACAAAAGTTTAGATTGTTTACACATTTTCAAAGATACGTTACTTCTGGAGAAGATAATTTAAAATTGTAATTTGAGCACATATTAATATCATCCTTATTACATTTTATTAGTAATACTCATATATTTTTTATATATTTTGTATTAGGGTAAATAATGTTGGCTTCAAAAAAATCACACATTTGTTTTGTTTTTGGAATAAAATACATACTTTTGCAATAACAATACTTCCACACATCCACAAATATTCGTTACGCGATATAAATTGTACCTCAGCAAGGTAATTATACCGAAAATACCATTAAATTAATAAATAAAAAACAGAAGCGGGCCCCATCGACTCAATGCCCCTCTGCCGAATAAATTTATGTAAAAATTTTCATTAATATTTTTGAGGCCGTCCGTTCGCCCTTGGGAGAGTCGCGGTCGCGATGGAAAAATGCAAACCGAAAATTATGGGGTCCCCTGCCTTGTATTTGCTTATGAATACCGGTTACCTGTCCGCAGTATCAACATATGGGAAATATGAAGGTTTGAGGTCATTTCATTATTAATGCTGCTCAATCATTAAATATTTTTGCTTTAGGTACAGCCATTGTTTTTACAATAAAGGGTTTGTTAGTCTGTAATAAAGTATTTTTTTGACGCGACAACGTCTTATAATTCGATAAAGCCGGCTGCACGAACAAAACATGACGCATGCGGCGTTACCTCGCTCTGAGGCATTCCATTTTCTTATGACGTTGTCACGTTCAACTATCGTCAGTAATCCGACTTTACAGACAACCGATTTTTAGTAGTTAAACACTACTTTAGCTGATTAAATGCCTTATTTGATTGATATTAGGCTTATTGACACTTAACTAGTGGTCGCCTAGTGGTCGAAATTAAAAACATAATTAATTTATTTTTTTAATTTGAACTTTATTAGTTTTATTTTGACAAGGTTTATATATATAATCGCCTATAATCAAGTTTCAGTTAATGTGCCTTTTTTTCGAAAAAAGATTATTTCATAGTTTTTAAAGAAAACAATTTTTGGTAAAAATAAGAACGTACGCTGGTCTGAGGACATTAGAGATTGGGCAGAAAATATTAGTATAAACTAAAGACACCATAGTTTACTTCATAAATAGTAACAAATTTTTTGTTAGATCTTATGCTACATTTTCCACATTTTGTCGAGAATAATAAAGGTTTTTTCTTTGTGGCGCTTTGAACCCCAAATACATTATCCGCAATAACTATCTTGTTGGGTAAAATCCATAAAAATAATTATAAAATGTCTGGAAATCCAAATCAAAAAAATAACATCCTATCAGTTTTTTTTTTTTACCTTCCTTAGTGCTAATATGGTAGTAACATAAGAATTAAAAACACAAATCTTTTTCTACACTATAAAGATAATTCCCGATTCAAGTGCCAGTAGTTTCACCCCAAGTGAAGGCGTCCACTACGAAAAACTCTTGCTCTTGAGAGATTATTAAAGATTTGTGAGTGGCGCCCGGTCGCGGGCTTAAGAGATTTACATCGCCCGGTCGCCTGGAACGCCAGATACAAACAGATTTCTTACTGCCCCTGCGAAAAATATAAAAACTCGAAAAATTTTTTTTTTTAATGTTTTGGAATTTTGGAATTCTTTTAAATGTTAGTTTATGACCTTTGAAATGACCTTTGGTAAGGTGGTGTAGTAGTAGATATTATCTAGCCGGGTCGTAGATTCGAATGCCGTTAAAGATAGAAGTTTGCATGAATACATTTTCTAAGTGTAATTAAAGTATTACTAAAATAACGTCATGTCTATATTTTAAACGTTTATTTACATTGCTTGTATTTTTATGCTTTACTGGCTTAATGCGAATTTATTAAATAAAAACTAACAATCGAATGAAAAATGTTTGAACTAAATATGCTTTTGTTATTAATATAAGTTATAATACCTAATACTAATGATAAAAGGCACATTTAAACCTAAAAAGAGACACAAATGTTTTAGTTGTGTTATTTACGTTTTCATGAATATTTAAATTACTATTGCAACATAGTATGTTTTTTATTAAACAATCATTTAAATAAATTATTTTATAATGTGAACAACTTCAAAACGCCTTTTTCCATAACGATATTTCATTCGGCGCTAAGCGGCCACAATGCTAGCCCGATATCTCTGCCAAACCTGTAAATCTTCCAGGCATTTTTATATTCGCTCCCCGAGAGGGCTAAGCAAGTCGCACCGTCCCAGATTATATCTTGACACTTGATGGATGAATGGTTATTGGATCTCCACATTTTTATCATTTTGATACAGTTGCTGGGGCAAGGTGCATATTTGTTCCTTGAAACTAGTAACTATACAGTGAATTTAATGTACCTTTTGGGTTTTGGTGGGAAAAACTACTAATTTTTAGTACAATTTCTTTTGAATATTTTGCAAGAAATGGCCAAATAATGTAATTTGTGTGTAAAGAATTTCCACTGCAAAAAAAAAGGTTACCTGTGCGTTACCATATGACGCTTCATAAAGTTTTTGGCTGTTAAGAGATCTTCTAAGCATATGTATATAATGCAGTGCATTTCGGAAACCATCATCGGACACTGCGACATACTTTAAACTTCTAAAAGATGCTGCTGCTGATGTAAGAATCCAAAAACGCGCTTTTGCACCAAACTTGCACCATTATGTTTAAATAAATACATGTCTAGTGCATAGTGAAATAAAAATAGAAAAAAAAAAGTATGCTAGTTGCACGCCACATTGAATAATTAATGTTTTTTTTTGTTTTAAATACATAACTATATTATTATAATAAGCTAATATCATATAAGATTCATATTTTGGAGGTATAAATAAACTAATATCCCTAGGTAGTGTACGGGGGTGTGAAATATGCGAGATTGGCAATGTTCTGAGCGGCTGACACCGGGACCCGGTCGTTTGCACTCTTTACCACACCCCTATCTATGGTACTATCAGAAAATATATCTTGCATTTTTTGTCTCATGTATTTTACATAAATAAATCAATAATTGATTTGCTATAATTTGTAAATATTGTTTACACAACAATACGCGATGTAAAATATGAACCTAAAAATAACATTCGTAGTCCAATAACGAAAAAAGGTTAAAAAATGCTAAAACGATAACGATTTCTAACTAGTGAATTTATAAGAGAGAGCCACTAATTATAGGTGATAATTTCATTTTCGTATGTAAGGATATTTTTGTACATATATATTTAATAAATAAAAAACCTTTAGCTGATAGGCTGCCGAAGAGGAGCTCAGTCTCAATAAACTTCTATCTTTTTATCAATATTATTAAAACTTTTTTTCAATTGAGTTCTCTTGAGCATGTAATAGATGTGTGAGAAAATTTGTATTGTCATTATTCGTCTGAATACTTTACTTACCTATTTTAGCACCAGTATTTCCCGTTTTCTATCAAGTAACTGGAAGACAAATGCAAATTGTCAAATAATATTGTTCTGCAAACCACGATAATGTATAATTTACTTATACTTTTATAAACCCATGTCGTTGCTGACCATACAAAGATTTTCCGCTCACTTTGGCGCGCATCATACGCGATACGGTCTAAAAATGGCGCGACCGGGCTCGTTGGATACATATCAATTCAATTTGGAAATCGCACCGTAAAACACCGTGGAACCCCGTCAAACCCCGAGAAACCCCGCTAAATCATGTGAGTGATAAACATATCAAAGGGGTTTTTGTTTTATTAGCTGTTACTTCCGATCTTGCGAAAGTCTTTTGCTATTTGGCGGAAATATTTTTACACTTCACTTACATTATTGGATGTCAAATTGGAAGGCTATCTAGCCACGATAAAATAAACTTGTAGATGGTTTGTATTACTAATTTTTGTAGAAAAAAAAACTTTTAAAGATCCACATACGTTCAAATATAAGTTTAGATTTATTAAGAGTCATCATTAAGGCTTTGCCTTGGCCCGTCAAACTGGGGACTGGCGATCAACTGATACCGGCCCTCTGAGAGCTTAAGGTGTCAAAAAGCAGCGTAAGCAATTGCTTAAAGAAAGAGAAGATAATGAAAATGAAATGGTAATAATAATGGAATAAACCCAGCTTAAAACTAATCTATCGACTCAGCATGAAGAAATACTAGAACAAAACCACCAACTAGAATGTATAGTTAATAATTTTGATGCAGAGTATGAAGACTCACTAAAGAAGACTACTGAGTTAACAGAAAACTAACAGAGTCTCAAATATATGTTTCCAAATTATTAGAAAGTGAAGACGTAAAAGCCTCCCAATCTAGGCATTATTATAATGAATTAATTGGAAAGACAACGGTTGCTATCACCTACACAACTAACAATTCTACTTTAGACTTAACAGGTGATGATACGATAACTTCTCGCTATATTATGTCTAGCAAGAAAAAAATAAGAAATATTATGTAAAAATAAAATAATACATTAAAAACACAACATCTTCTATTGAAAAATAAATCTTTAACTGAAAAAATAAAAGTAAAAAAAATAATAGCTTAGCTATGATATAAAACAAACACATAATAATATTATAAGCGCGAAAGTATGGATGTTTTTACTCTTTCACGCAAATACCAATGAATGGAATTTAATGAAACTACAATAATATAGCTTATACATCAGAACAACACATAGGCACTTATAACGATATTGTGTGAATTGTCCAAAATCTAATTCTGTACAGATAAAAGTTGCGGGTACCAGCTAGTCTCATATATAACATTATGAGAATATCAAAACTGTCTATGAGGCTGATGTGTTTAACTTGCAGTCTGAAATCATTGCACTGAATCGCTGAGAGATAACATTAAAATATGAAACAGTTCAAAAGGAAATAGCTGGACACAGCGTGACAATGAACAGCATGATTGATTTATATAATTGTAACGAAGAACGGGTTGAATCTTTACAAAACTATAAATGTAAGGTCAGGATTGAGCCACAGATCGGTCCTTGCTGGGTGTCAAACAAAGTTGTATCATACACAGTGTTAGCATAACAGCCCGATATCCAAAGCTTTGTACCATCGAGCATATATATAACCGATAGAGTGGTAATATGGGCCATAAAATTCCGAAACTGGTCAGTGATTTATCACTGACGTAATAGAAATTGAACCAACCAGTGATCTGTATGTACTTCTCATCGGTCAATAATCTATTAATGGCCAGTCGGCCAATCAGAGCACAAACCGGCGCAGCGTCGCAGCACAAATTTGGCGGAATTTGTTTCCACACATAACATACCGCTATATTCCGGTTATGCTCGATGCTTGTACCCATTATCTTCATTACCTTCAGAGAGTAATATTAGCATATAATAGATATTATAACTCAATAAGAGCTACCTTATCGAGTAGACTCAGTTCTGCAATTTTTGTGATTAGAAAAATCCGATACGGTTCGAATAGTATATTATGCATACTTTTATAGTCTTATGTCCAATGGCATTTTATTTTAGGAGATAGGGATCCTATTGTAAAAACGTAAAAAATTTTCAAAACTTTTCAATAAATAAAATAAAAAAAACTAAAAGGATATTAAAATAAACGAATTTATGGTAGATAACACACCTTGGGAATAAAGCGTTCGCTACGAGGCTTCTGTTTATATATTATAAACTAGCTGTTGCCTGCAGCTTCGCCCGCGTTACTCAAGTCCTATAAGTCACAGCGTAATGCTATATAGCCTATAGCCTTTCTCGATAAACGGGCTATCTAACACTGAAAGAATTTTTCAAATCGGACCGGTAGTTCCTGAGATTAGCGCGTTCAAACAAACAAAGAAACTCTTGAGCTTTATAATCCATGTCACAATGTTAGTTACCGTACTCCTCCGAAACGGCTTTACCGATTTTTACCAAATTTTATATGCGTATTCAGTAGGTCTGAGAATCGGCCACTATCTATTTTTCATACCCCTAAGTGATAAGGGTTGTTCATCCTTAATTTTTTTTTTTAGTTTTTGGACGATTTTTTTTTAATTTATTTTTTTATAATGTGGCATTAAAAAATACATACAACCCTAAATTTTTACTTTTTTATCGCCAACCCCTATTTTTTTATAGCCATTTTAGTAATTTAATCATTTTTCATCCCGCTCGATAACTTATCAATTATCGTGTTTTTAACTGTACTTCGATTAAAATTTCCCTTAGTTTATGGCAAATCTATTTTTTTTAAATGAAAATAAACATTTATTCCAATATTAGATTCTTAAAATTTGCTGCGCCTTTACTGGTGAGTGAAATGCCACATTATACCGGTGTCACTTCTAAGTACACAGCACGGAGTAGGGATGAGACTGAAGCCGGTCTCCTGTTTCACTCACACAATAAGATTTCTCTCACTCTCTACACAGTTTTCGGCCATCATTATAGTTTATGTATCAAGTGTAATAGTAGCGTTTACTATTATCATATTGCTATCTCAGTGTAACTCTCATATTAACTATTAATTATTACTATTTTATTCATAATAAAAATAATAAAAAAATTAAGTGTATTTGGCACGATTAGTTCAGTTAGTCAAGTTTTAGTTAAACAATTAGTGATTTACATAACCTTAAAAGTTCTCAACACGTGTCACGAGCTCCCACCAACAACGGCTTTTGTGTTGTAAGTATACTTTTTTTATATAATTTTTTGATATAATTATGACAAAATTTTTTTTTTTTGTAAAATTCAATTTTTTACAACTTTTATTTCAATTTTTTTTTCATAAAACTAATATTTTCGCTATAATCCTGGCCCTAATTACAACTATAACGTTTTCCATCAAAGTAATGTCATTAATTCTATTTATATGTGTTTTGTACAGTGAGCAATGCCAAGAAAACGCAAAGGGGCTGATTTTCACCGTAATACAAGTAGGTCCAGAAGTATTAGAGATAAAAGATCCCAACGAACCGAAGAACAAATCCAGCAACAAAATGCTGATGCACGTGTGAGCATGGAGCAATTGCGTCAAGAACAATCAGAAGATACACGAGCTGAGCGCAATGAAGTTATAAGATTAGAACAACGACAATCACGCCATTTCACGGTTAATAGACGCAGAACAAATGACCAACAACGCCAACAGGTACATCGTGAATTTACATCTGATTCATTTTTGCGTCTAGCATTCCAGTATGTGCCCGATATTGAATATTATGCTCGTTTAAAAGTAATTGGTGCTATGGATAAGGAATGTCCGCATTGTCATGCTCTCAGATTAAAAAATGAGCCACCTGGGATGTGTTGCGCGTCAAGAAAAGTGCAACTACCTGAAATTGAAACACCACCTGAACCATTGAACGGTTTTGTACAGACATTAACCAATTACCTCCCGCCAATTCATTTACATGTCATCACCCGATCTCATTACGCCCTGTGATTGGCTGATCGACACACACTGTCGGCGCGGGATACGCTTCCCGAAAACACGTCACTTCGACTTCGAGTGAGAAAGTGGAAAGTCACCCCGTAAACATGGCCGCATAAAATAACCGCGCGTGTGTTAATTTAATTTAAATTTACGGACCTCTGACGGTGTAACTGACCGATATGTCAACCCGGACCATGGTTCATTAAGAAGCGGAAATTCAGTGGAGCCACAGGATTCTACAAGCATCAAAAGGACAACCGTCGCCGGCGACCAGCACACTGTTCGGGCGTGTCCTACCTGTCCCCCTGGATCCAGGTTAGTGCTGTTAGTTTTCTTCCCATTGGAATCCGCAAGGGCTAATCGAAGGGTTAATCGGAGAATGCAGTAACCGTTCCAGAGGTTCCCGGCATCCCCTTGGATGCCAACCCCACACACCCTGGTGCCTTCTGTTAGGATTGAATCTCCCCCTTGGGAGAACCCACACATCCTTTCCGGTACCATCTTGTGGGGCCGTGAGCTCCCCCTTGGGACCTCATTCATCTTTTATGGTGCCTCCTGTGAGGAAGACTAAAACTCCCCCTGGGAGCCTCCTCACCTAATTTTATTATATAGGTATAAGGTCCTGTGAGGACTAAAACTCCCCCCTGGGAGCCTTCTCACTTAATTTTTATATGTAAAAGGGTTATATTAACGATCTAAATGCATGAATTTGTCGTAATATTCAACCTATATATAAACTATTTAGTGCGTCTAATAGTTTCTCAGGCCACCTAGGTCTTTAAAATAGTAATACAAATAAATAATTATAACGTAAGGTATCACATTCATAATTTAGTCCGGCATTATATAAAGTGTGCTCGGAGTTTCTAGAAAATTCATATATATATCTACCCACATATTCCGACCGAAACGGTTTTGTTAGTGGTGTAATTTATCATTTCAGTTAATAATCTAATATAAAAATATTAATTACTTAATTCATTTCTTATTTCGTTTCGGTTCGCTGAGTGACGCTGTGTATTATTCATTTCAACTTACGCTTAATATTTAATATACATAACTAAATATCGCTCAAGATGGCGAATGCTAACGTTGAAATAGAAATCAGGACCGCCATTAAAAAACGTGAATATGAGTTTAAAAACATGCAAATACTTTATGATTTAGCTACAGGTGTTAGTGAAAATAAAACTAAATTATCGTCTTTTCGAGCTAGGTATAAAAGGATAGAAACAGTTCGTGATAATTTTATACAGTATAATGATTATGTAATTCAGTTACAATTAAAGGACAATCCGAAGGCAGTAATAGATAATCAGGTCATGTTAGCTTTCGATGAACTATATTATTTTGTTATCGAGGTTGCGGATACTTACGACTCGAGCGCATCATGTACGACGTCCCGTTCGGAATCGGGTCAAGGTCACGCACAGTCGAGCGCTAACGTAAATTTACCGAAGCTACAGTTACCCAAGTTTGACGGTAACATAGAAAACTGGCCGACATTTAAAGATAGTTATACGCCACTTATTCATAATAATGTTTCAATATCCGATACCGAGAAATTTTATTATTTACTTTCGTGTTTGTCCGGAAATGCCTTGACATTAGCTAAGGGCATTCCTATTACGGCGGCTAATTATAAGGTGATTTATTCAGCGTTACTAGATAGATACGATAATAAACGGATTCTCGCGACTGCGTATTTAGAGAAATTATTAAAATTAAACACTATTCATAAATCGACATTATCGGACCTTTCCGAATTAACTAATACTCTTTATGAATCTGTAAACGCCTTGCGCGGTTTAAATATTGATAATTTGGGTGAATTTATTTTATTTTATCTTGCGTCGCGCCCGTTGGATACAGAGACTAGGAACCGATTCGAATTACAGAATACTGAGGAATTTCCTAAGTTCGATAACTTAGTTGTTTATTTACAAAATAATATAAAGGCTCTAGAAGTAAGTCAACAATCCTTTTCATTAAATTCTTTTAATAAGCCAACGCGCATTAATAATAATAAGGTTAAATTTCTTCGTCAACCAAGGTCATCATTAATGGCCTCGACTAAAGCTGGTAATAATAATAATATTACTCCAGTTGCGTGCGTATGTTGTAATGAAAAACATCCCATATATCGATGTAGTAAATTTCATTCTATGACTATGCCACTGCGACTTCAGTTAGTCAAAGAGTTTCGATTATGTAAAAATTGTTTAAGGTGCGGCCACACTAGTCAAGATTGTAAGTCGAAGTTCACTTGTTTTAAATGCGGCGCTAAACATAATTCTTTATTACATTTTGAACAGAATACATTAGAATCGAATATTGTTGAGTCGGGAGTTGCGGATAGTGCCAATTCAACCACGAATACTGCACTGACTTGTATAAATCAATTCCACCGCTCGCCCGTTAGTGCTAAAATACTTGGTACAGCGATAGTGCGTTTGAAGACATACGACGGCGATCAGTGTGCGCGCGCCCTTATAGATAGTGGTTCGATGGATTCTTTTATATCAAGTAGTTGTGCGCGTCGGCTAGGGCTACAAATAAATAAATGTAATTTGAGTGTAACAGGTCTTGGTGAAAATCCTGTTTGTAATATAAAAGGTTACACTTTCTGTTCAATATTACCGAAGTCGGGTAACTCACCTCAATTTGATATACCGTTAGTAATTTTACCTAAAATTACTTCAATGGTTCCTTCGAATCCGTTACCTACGGTCGTCAAGGAGAAGTTTAAACATTTGGATCTCGCTGATCACGATTTCGATAAATCGGGTCCGATCGATCTGTTGTTAGGAGTTGATTGTTTTGATAAAATTTATACTGGCTCACGTTATAATCCCGGGCCCGGTTACCCGTGTGCATTATCCAGTGTATTCGGCTGGGTAATAAGTGGCCAGTTTTTGATCAACACAGTGGCTCACACTCCGGCCACACCCGTTACGTCACTCGTCGCGTCTTCTAATACGCTCGACGAGATCGTTCAACGGTTTTGGGAATCTGAGGAGCCACCGAAATCCAAAATTTCCGCTCCCGAAGATGCCATATGTGATCAAAATTATAGAGAGGGCACATATCGCACCGCCGATGGTCGTTATGTTGTTCCAATAATGATTAAAGATGATGCCCCCCCCTTGGGTGACTCATCGCGGTTGGCTTTGTACCGTTTTTTAAATTTAGAACGGCGTCTTAATAGTCAGCCGGAGTTGAAGGCTGAATATAAGGAATTTATGAGGCAGTATGAAGACCTAGGACACATGCAGCCTAGCGCATCTTCATCTGACCGATATATCATTCCTCATCATTGTGTTATACGTCCCGACAGTGCCACCACACGTCTGCGGGTTGTGTTCGATGCTAGTAGCCGCACCTCGAACAACCTGTCACTAAATAATATTGTGCACGTGGGGCCTAAATTACAAACAGATATTATAGATTTAATTACGAAGTTCAGGCTTCACCAAATTGTTTTCACTGCGGACATTTGTAAAATGTATCGACAGATATTAATAAGACCAGAAGATAGACCTTATCAACATATCTTCTGGCGTAATGACTCAAACGAGACGTTACAAGAATACGAACTCAATACCGTCACATACGGTGTTAGCAGTTCCCCGTACTTAGCCATTCGAACACTTCATCAACTCGCTGAAGATCATGGTTCTGAGTATTCGAGTCGCGCAGCACAAGTTATTAAAGAGGACATATTCATGGACGACATTACGACTGGCTGTTCATCCCTCGATGAAGCCATTCGATTAAAGGCGGATGTCACTTCTTTGTTATCCAAAGGTCATTTTGAACTTCGTAAATGGAGTACAAACGATACTCGGCTCTTAGTCGACGTTCCTCATGAATTCTGTCAAACTTCCAAATCCTTCGATGAATCAGGAAATGAGTTTGTAAAAATTTTAGGTATCCGGTGGAACCCAACTACCGATACTTTTTCATATACCTTTTCAGACACATTTGAAGTTAAATTTACTAAAAGATCGATACTTTCTGTGGTCGCTCGCATTTTTGATCCGCTTGGTTGGATCTGTCTAGTAGTTTTTGCAGCCAAATCCTTGTTACAGGAAATGTGGCGCTCAAATTTATCATGGGATGAAACTATCCCAAAACACTTAGCCAAACAATGGCATTTGATAGCAGCGAATTTAACTGATTTACAGAATATTTCTCTTCCACGATTGGTTGTACCTTCCAACTTTGTTGAGGTACATTTGGTAGGGTTTTGTGACGGATCTCTGAAAGGGTATGGATGTTGTGTATATGTTTGTGTGGTAACAAAAGAAAGCGATATAACTAAGATTAGTTTATTGACAGGAAAGTCCAGAGTGGCTCCTATCAAACCAACAACCGTAAATAGGCTTGAGCTAAGCGCAGCAGTGCTTCTAGCGAAGGTTCTATCACACATATACAACCTCCTTAAAGATAAAATACCTATTCAATCGATTAGGGCATACTCTGATAGCACGACCACGTTATCTTGGCTAAATACTGCACCGCATTTACTAAAAATGTATGTCGCCAATCGTGTCGTTCAAGCTACAGATTTAATTAGTTCGGACTACTGGTATCATGTTTCCACTAACGATAACCCGGCTGACTGTTGTAGTCGCGGAGTTTCGTGTCCTGAGCTTCTCAATCATTCCCTCTGGTGGGAAGGACCTTCTTGGTTGCAAAATTCGCCAAGCCAATGGCCAAATAAACAAGTCCTGCTCCCGAGAGAGGACTTACCAGAACTCAAACCACTGGAGACGAAAAGTCTTCATGTGATGACAGACAATGCACCTCTGTCAAACTTAATTTCTAAATATCCTTTTAACAAACTACAAAGAATAGTAGCGTGGATCACCAGATTCATATCAAATTTAAAATTAGACCGTACATTACGATATAACGGATCGCTTAGTAGTTCTGAACTTGAAAATTCAACTAAGGTTTTAGTCAAATTTAGTCAAAATTGTTATATGAGTTCTGACATCAGTCGAGTGCGAAATAATGCACCATGTGTCAAATCCATTCAAAAACTATCACCGTTCCTTGACAGTGATGGTATCTTGCGGGTGGGGGGACGTATCGATGAAGCCAACTTGTCACCATCTACGTTGCACCCTATGCTGTTGTCAAAACAATGTCCATTATCTCGACTTCTAGTCGACTATTTTCATATTAAATATTTACATTGTGGTCCTCGAACTTTACAATCTCTTATCCAACGAAAATTTTGGATAATCGGAGTTAGACTGTTAATACGTTCCGTACTCTCTAAGTGCGTGAAGTGTTTTAGAGTGAAACCAATTGCTTGTCAACCAATGATGGGCAAGCTTCCAGCTTATAGACTTCAACAGGCCCGTTGTTTTAATTCAACGGGCATCGATTTTGGAGGGCCATTTGTAATTAGAGAAAGTCGCCGTCGAGGCGCAAAGACTTGCAAGGTATATTTATGCCTCTTTGTATGCCTTAGCTCTAAGGCAGTACATTTAGAAGCAGTAACGGAACTTAGTTCAGAAGCATTCCTTGCTGCGTTAGACCGTTTTGTCTCGCGCCGTGGTATATGTCAGACTCTATTAACCGATTGTGGGACAAATTTTGTAGGTGCAAATAAATATTTAACAGAAGTTTCAGATTTGTTCCGCAGACATCACTCTGGAATATCAGATGGTTTGGCAACTCGTCAAATTAAATGGAAATTTAACCCTCCGGGTGCACCTCACTTCGGAGGTATATTCGAAAGTGGTATAAAATCTACTAAATATCATTTAAAACGCGTCGTAGGCTCTCAAGTTCTCACTCTTGAAGAATTCTTTACAATATTAGCAAAGATAGAAGCGTTATTGAATTCGCGGCCACTTTGTACGCTTTCGACTGATCCTTGTGAGTCTGACGTACTGACTCCAGGACATTTTCTTACGGGAGGCCCTTTAGTAGCTTTACCCGAAGAACCTCTAAGTGAAAACTCGTGCCCTCGCTCTCGTTGGGAGATGCTTAAAATGATAACCCAAAGTTTCTGGCGTGTTTGGCAGCGTGATTACCTTCATACGCTGCAACAAAAGGTTAAATGGTTTTTGAACCAACCTAACGTAAAAGTTAATGATGTAGTCATTGTTAATGAACCAAATCTTCCGCCTATGTTCTGGAAGTTAGCTCGCGTGGAACAAGTACATACCGGTTCTGATCAGATTGTTAGAGTAGTCACTCTCCGCACCGCTAACGGAAAGACTTTTCGTAGGCCAGTGGTAAAGGTTTGTCCTTTACCGTTTAATTAAACTTTATCATTTTAACTGAAATGTATATGCACCTTCTACTTCATCATATTATTCATAGGTCTTAACTTATGTATATACATTTCAAATTATGTTTCCCTAACTGAGCACAACTTTTGATTTTCGAAACTGCATACTTCGTGAAACCCTTGTGGATTTCAGGTGGGGGGAAAATGTACAGACATTAACCAATTACCTCCCGCCAATTCATTTACATGTCATCACCCGATCTCATTACGCCCTGTGATTGGCTGATCGACACACACTGTCGGCGCGGGATACGCTTCCCGAAAACACGTCACTTCGACTTCGAGTGAGAAAGTGGAAAGTCACCCCGTAAACATGGCCGCATAAAATAACCGCGCGTGTGTTAATTTAATTTAAATTTACGGACCTCTGACGGTGTAACTGACCGATATGTCAACCCGGACCATGGTTCATTAAGAAGCGGAAATTCAGTGGAGCCACAGGATTCTACAAGCATCAAAAGGACAACCGTCGCCGGCGACCAGCACACTGTTCGGGCGTGTCCTACCTGTCCCCCTGGATCCAGGTTAGTGCTGTTAGTTTTCTTCCCATTGGAATCCGCAAGGGCTAATCGAAGGGTTAATCGGAGAATGCAGTAACCGTTCCAGAGGTTCCCGGCATCCCCTTGGATGCCAACCCCACACACCCTGGTGCCTTCTGTTAGGATTGAATCTCCCCCTTGGGAGAACCCACACATCCTTTCCGGTACCATCTTGTGGGGCCGTGAGCTCCCCCTTGGGACCTCATTCAGGTTTACTTATCGGCACGGATCCAGATTCTAACGTATTCCTGAAGTCAATTTGGACATTCAATTCATGCTTTCAAATGACATCGTTTGGAGCAACAGAAATAGTTCGAAATACTAATGCTAATGGTCAACAATACAATTTTACATTCAAAATGAGAGGCCAAGTTTATCATGAAATGGGGTCATTGCTGCCAATGCCAAACGAACTACATAAATTTTTACAAATCTACTTCATGGGCGGCGAGGATTCCGGAAGCGCACTTGCCAATCGCGTGAATGCACGTTGTTACTATAATAACCTTGATTCATATTTTGCCAAGCGCATCGTCAGCGACTTGGACGCTCTATTGAATGAGCACAATGAATTGTTGAAAATATTCAAATCACACATGCACAAATTACAAAGCGATAATCACGCTATTGTTATTAATCCTGATAAAACACCAGCTGGAGAACATATTCGTAGATTCAATGCACCTGTTGTTGAAGACGTTGCTGGAATCATGGTTGGAGATCATACAGGTACACGAGAAATTGTGATTCGTAGAAGAAATAATAATCTTCAGTTCATTGCTGATACACATCGTTCATATGACGCTCTCCAATCCGCTAATATTCTGGAAGGGGCAAGACGGATATTGCATAAACATAAAACAACGAGATCCCGTATCAGGTACTTCATTTATTGTGAACTTGATCATTAACCATTTAACAAAACAATTAAATTATTGAACGTAATATATTCATAAATATATTATTACAGGGGCTGAAACAAACAAGAACGTTAGCTCGAAAGATTATTATGCGTACCGATTAATGATTCGGCGCGGCCTGGACAACGTCATTCTACGATGTCGTGAGCTTTGTCAACAATTCATGGTCGACATGTACGCGAAGATAGAGGGCGAACGACTACGATACTTACGATATAATCAACTCAAGCTGCGTGCGGAAGAGTACATTCACTTACGAGACTCTATTAACAACAAGGCCGACGTCGCTGAAATTGGTAACTCTGTCATTTTACCATCATCGTACGTAGGCAGTCCACGTCATATGCAAGAATATATACAGGATGCTATGGCTTACGTACGCGAATATATATGGACGACCGTGTTTATTTATCACGTTCACATGTAATCCAAAATGGCCAGAGATTACATTTTTGCTATTGCCTGGCCAAAATGCAATACATCGTCATGACGTTACAGCACGTGTATTCAGACAAAAGTTGAAGTCTCTAATAAGTTTCATTACTAAATTACATGTATTCGGTTCAACACGTTGCTGGCTGTATTCAGTTGAGTGGCAAAAGCAAGGATTACCTCATGCGCATATTTTGGTTTGGTTAATCGACAAAATCCGTCCTGAAGAAATCGATAGTATCATTTCTGAGGAAATTCCAGATCCGTCTACTGACCAAGAGCTGTTTGATATTGTTACAGCAAACATGATCCATGGTCCATGCGGTACTCTTCATCGTTCATCGCCTTGCATGGCAGATGGAAATCCCAAGGCCAAACGATGTCTATTTGTGCACCATGTTTTTCACACGGGCAATTGTACGTAGCATGCTCTCGAGTGGGTAAACCATCCAGTTTGTTTGTGCTCGCTAAAGATGGGCTAACAAAAAATATTGTTCACACTATAGCATTAAAAGATTGATGTTGTTTGTTAGTGTTACTGTCGTAATTAATGAGTCATATGTAATTTTAAGAAATAAACTATAATAACTTAAAAATAATATTGTTTGGCGTTTGTTATTTTTATATTCCCTTATCGTTCATAGCGCTCCATGCCTATTTCACGCATATACCACATACTTACACACTTATAATAAGTAAGTTACTTTTTGTCTACACTAGAATTTATCTAGAAACTAGAAATAATTTATATGGCAAAACAACGTTTGCCGGGTCAGCTAGTATTAGTATAGATTGTAAAATATTTGAAAGATTAGTTTCACTGAGTTTGTTTTGCCTACTTTTGGAACCGGTAGTAGAGTTCATTTGGCTTTTAAGGGGGCTTAGGCGGTCAGCGAAAATTCAGATTTCGTGCCGTGAGGTGTGGGGGACGATCCGTGTGCGCGGGGGACACGCACGAGCCCCGCGCCAGCCCCGCGCGAGGGGTAATCAGTGTACTGTGTAGGTCACCGAACTTACTACTAGAATATCAAGCGATCCTATTTCGTTGTATTTTGAATGATAACCATTACATAGTGTTTAGCGATTTCGCTATGTATACCGAAACCTATTTTTTTAATTTATTAAAATGTATATTATTATATATTTATAATGTATATTATTATATATTATATATTTAATAGCTATGTTGTTTGTGTAATCTATACAGATAAATAAAATTGGAGTGTCTGTTTGTAATATTAAAATAACTGCTTTTTATTGAATGCATATGGATGTTTAAATAGCATATTATATATAATTTGTTTCCAAATAGTGTTTTTTACAATTTTTCTTTGTCTGTCCGTCTGTCTGTTTGTTCCGGCTAATCTCTGAAACGGCTGGCCCGATTTTGACGGGACTTTAGCGGACAGATAGTTGATGTTATAAGGTACTCCTTATAACATCAACTTAGGCTTGATGATTATTTTTAGCTTAGGCTAAAAATAATCATCATCAGCCCGTATACGGCTGTAAATCTAAGTTAACGCGGGCGAAGCTGCGGGCAACAGCTAGTCTAACCACCTAGCTAGTCCTGATAAAACTGTAGTTAAGATATTTAATTACTGTAAGATTTAAATTATTTACCGGTGGTGAGGGAAGTGCTGCGCCGCGCTCCCGGCTGCATGGGTACCACCATCTTGCTTGTTTCTCCCGTGAATCAGCTTTGCTGTGTGTTTCGGAGAGAAGGGCAAGACAGACAGTTCCAGGTAAACTAGTTTATGTTCATGGGCGACGTCGACCACTTACCATCAGGTGGCACGTTTGCCAGTTTGCCTATCTAAGTAACATAAAAAAAAATATGGATGAACATAGGCCTCCCTCAATGAACACCAAGACGGCCGATTCCATGCCACAACATTACATAATGATGGTGATGATGATGATATAATATATCATCATTAGCCTACATCCGTCCGGATGAACAAAGGCCTCCCTCAATGAACACCAAGACGGCTTATCCCATGCCACAAGATTACATGATGATGGTGATGATGATGATGATGATGATGATATAATATATCATCATTAGCCTCCATCCGTCCATGGATGAATATAGGCCTCCCTGAATGAACACCAAGACGGCCGATCCCATGCCACAACATTACATGATTTTTTTTTCTTTAACGCCGGGAAATGCTCTGAGGCATCCCGCGGGGGAGTGGGTCTCCCCACGCGGGTATGTGAGACTCGCTGCGCCTGACAGCTGGTAAATGGACGCAGCTCTACCCACTAAAACCCGGCGAGTGCCACCAATGCCGCCTTTGGTGAGGTGCCCCGGATCTAGAAAACAAACAGGGCACCTCGACGGCTAGTCAGTCCCGCAAGGGACCGACGCCACCTCCACAGAGGGGTTGCACCACAGAACAACCCCTCCCAACGTCGGGACAGTACAATGGGGTGAGGTTCCCATCCTCACCCCTTGCCCCCTGCTCTTCTGTCCCCTCTTCTTATAAGAAGGGTACAAAGAGCCCCCTCGGCCCAATTAGCTTCGCCCAAGGTGCACCGCTCACCCTAGGTTACTGAGCCCCACCGCCACGACAAGGCCTCAACTATGGTGGGGACAACATTACATGATGATGATAATGATAAATAATAAATATCATCATAGTATCTCCTAATATAATATAATGTAGATGATATTATACATGATGATGATGATGATGATATATGATCGGTACAGCAGTATTTGAATTTATGATGATTAGTTTTGTAGCCTAAGTTACTCCTTGTAATATCGGTTGTCTGCCAGTGAAAATCCCGTCAAAATCGGTCCAGCCGTTTCTGAGATTAGCCGGAAGTTTGTTCCGGCTAAGTAAGATCTAAGACAGACAGATTTTAAAAATTGTTTTTGATGTAAGTACCGAACATACTTTCGCATTTAAAATAATAATAATTTTATCTATGGACGCTTTTTACACCACGTCAATCTGGCCCTGTGGTAAGTTCTCGAAGAACTTGTGTTACGGGTACCAGACGACGGAAATATTATATTCAATACTTTTATACTATACATGTATATATAAGTTTTTTGTTATATGTATAATACACATCCATGACCCAGGAACACAGAAAACTTTTTGTTCCCTGACGGGATTCGGACCCGCTACCTCCGGCTTGAGCGCCAACGCGCTAACTATCGAGCCACAGAAGTCGTCATATTTAGTGAAAAGTTTGAAATTACTCGTATAATATGATACAGACACTTCAATTTTATTTATAATAAAATAATATATTTGTATAGTTTTAGCTAATAAAAATTTTCAAATTCAAAAAAAAAACTAGAACTAATCTTTTCAAATAGTATGTATTCTATAACAATTTATAGTATTTACTCGTACACACACCACTCTTCACGTTCGTATCTAAGTAAATTATGTAAGTATTTCATAATCATCATTAGCCTTTATCCGTCCACCGCTGAATATAGACCTCCTTCAATGAACGCAAAGACGGCCGATCCATTGGCACTCGTATGGCGCTAATACGGTCCGGCACATGTAAGTATTTACAATTTAAAAATTACTAAAATCCATTACCATACCATATATTGTGATATTTAGCTAAACATTATTTTGTAAAGACAGACAAGTAGGTAGTCAATGTCGACTTTCTTTTATTTCTCAAGGTAATATTAGTTTGTTTACTCTTGCTTTGGACTCGTAACTTTCGCGGGTTCCGCGTGACGAGCGACACACGGACACAACCCCCGCATGCGAATGCCGAAGCGGTACTAGGTCTCACAGGTCATGCGTGGTCCGGGGTCCGCGATTAGTATGGAAACTTCGAATTTTTATCAAAAAGTTTATAATTTTTTTATTTTTTGGAAATCTAAAACTGTTAACACATCGTCAGGGTAAAAACCTATGTGTTTGTGATTTTATAGGAATGATTGAATAAATAAATATATTGTAAAAAACACGGTCGTAATATTCATTTATATGAAATTTTAGAGGTTACTTCAGATTTTTTTTCTATCGAGCAAAATTTTTCCAATCGTGTTTTGAAAACTGTCATCACCTCATACATACGTTCTGTAATACATATTGGAAATTTCAGTGCCAGAAATCTTCAATTTGTTAAATAGCAGCTAATAGGAAACAGCTAATTTTGCCGTTTTCACCTACCAAGGGCCCTTAATAGATAGTTTAATGTACAAAATTGAATATTTTTTTCTTTCTTTGTTTATTCTAAGAGAGATCTCATAAGACGAGTACTTTTAATATACGGAAAGTAAAACAGCTTCTAAATTTCAAGTCATCTTTTTTGTCACAATTTCATTACACATTTTGTAATACAACGTTGATATTTGTAATCTCGCTCGGAGCGCTCCTGTCAGAGGCAGCTCAATTAACCGAGCACTAATAAGATAGAAAGAGCTCGGCTCAGTAAAAATTCATCGCGTCCTCCGCACTCGAGTTATAAAAATTAAAAATGCACACGCGCCCGCGACGCCTCAAGGAAAATGTGTTCCGTAGGAAACGCTCTGAAATTTTAAGCAACGTTACTTCATTATAAAATGCATGTCAATTTTGTGACAAGAATACGTTTTAAAATTTCGTAGCTGTTAGACTACTAGTAGTAATTTTGTTGATGGGAATATTATAATACAAAGATACGTGCGTTTTGCTAGAATTCCCAGCTGGCAGCTGCATGGGTACCGCCATCTTGCTTGTGTCTTTGCTTCAACTTTGCTGTATTTCGGAGAGAAGGGCAAAACAGGCAGTGTTATTTCTGGCAAAGAGACCTTAACATTTTATGTCTCAGTATAGGCAACGCAATTGGATTACCTTGGCTATTTCCAGGTGAACTAATTTATGTTCATTGGCGACGTCTACCACATACCATCAGGTGGCACGTCTGCCAGTTTTCCTATACAACTAACGTAAAAAAATCGAATTTTGTAATGTAAATTTGGTAGCACTATTCGTGATATTCGCATCTACACGTGATCTTGTCCTTTCAATTTGGCACATGACGATGAAGATGATGATCATTAGTTCTCATCACCGATGAATATATCACTTTCTTCTCTAAAAATCCAAATATTACCTTAAAAGTCTTCTTACACTAATTATATTCATGGAACTAGAATTTGCAAATAATTGTCAGGCTTGGCAACATCAGCGCCGATTAAATTCAAACCGTAATCATTTACGTCTGCGAAATTTGGTAATATATTCACATAATTTAGTGCATCGATAGATAGCGGGAAATTTAATATGCTACTCATAATTGAAGCGCGCGTTCTTCCAAACCCATTACCTCGTAGACTCGTTGAGACCCGACCTAGGTAATGAACTCGCATTATAAATGCAGCGAGTCTTCCATGTACCGCGGGTGCACTCTGAGAAGAATTAATTCATTTGCATGTAAAACTTCATCTATCGTCTTAGGATTATGTGCTAAAGCTATGTTGTCAGGAAAAATGATTGTGAGAATATTTTTACTATTCGCCAAACGGCTATGTGCTGTAAGCATTTGCATTGTATTTATTATATTATGTAGCAATTAATTTCGGAAACTTTTAAATACTTCGAGGAAAGGGATGATAGTTCGTTTCTATTTTAATGACAAGTATTTCTAATATGTGGCCCAGTGAATTAAGAAATAAGAAAATTTTGTGAAATAGTTCAATAGTTTATCCTTTGTCTTCAGATGCAGGCATCACAGGACTTGACTTTTAAAAAAAATCTAAAGTTCCTTAAAAAAAGGTTAAACACGACGATAACTTAAAAAATATAATTAATATGAATAATCACAAAAGTAATGGTCTTAAAGATAAGACTGCAAACTTTTGAGTCTTCATGACTTACCTACTTAATTTTTTTTCCTTCCTAAAAATCTTATTCCTTCCTTCATAAATCGAGATTCATGATATAGTTCAAATCCATTCAGATAATCAAACCCTAAAAACTAAATTAAAGACCAATTTAGATTCTTCATTTAAAATATCCTACAATATAATTTTATAAAACAAATTTTGACATTCTAATTACAGGAAAAAAACAAAGTATAAGTTCGTTGTCTCGCCACTACACCTGCGGGTTCCTCTACAGTTATAATGGCACGGGTCCCCTCACTCCTAATCCCACCTACTCCTCTCAAGTACTATTTGGAGTCATTTCGCGCCTCTCGAGTACAATGCAAAATGGAGCCTTCAATTTGTCACGGCCAAGTGTTTTTTTACCAGCACGCTAAATTGGTTTAAATACTTAAATTAAACTGGTCATTTTGACTTCTTGGGAATTTTGAAATATATTCTACAAGACCTTGTTTAGACACGGCGACAACCATGCGGTTTCAGAACTCTAAATTCAAATTTGACATGAAATCGTGTGATTCCCGCGTGTCTAAACAAACTCAAAATAAATATGTATCTACATAGTATAAATAAGACCCGCGCGGTTCCCACGCCATTCTGTAATCACGCGGTTTTCACTGACTTTGAACAAGCCCAAGGAACAGTAGTTCCTGAGATTAGCGCGTTCAAACAAACAAACTCTTCAGCTTTATAATATTAGTATAGAAAGTATAGATAGGTAGATGAATATGAAGAAGTGAGGGCATTTTTTTTTCAATTAAATGACAACATTTTTTTATTTTTTAGCTTTAGTAGTTTTTTTAGCTGTAGCTTGCTTGTAGACTTGTATTGTTCCTTTTATAGAAAGTTTTTATTCATGTATGAGTTGGTCTCCTTGATGTGTTAATCTTTGAAAGGAGACGGTCCATTTCTGGTCTGGTCTTGTACAGTATACCATAAATAGAGAAAAAATACATAGATTTCATTAAAAATAAAATAAATTAGTATAAGAAACTAATTTACATGCAAAAAATAAAAATATATTTCAAGTTTTTTAACTTGTTGGCAATTCTTAATGAAGATGGCGCCCTTCAGACGGATGATTATTACACGATTATTACTTACTAAATGTCATTTCTGACAAATAACAAACCAAATGATGACAGATGCTTAACGAACAATGACATATTTCCTTACATTTGACAGATAACGCCAAAGAATATACGCCATACGCCATTATTTTATACACGTAGTGTTGCAAATCTTGGAAACATTAAATTATTCTTCCACTGAAATTGAGATGAATTCATGAATATGAACAAATCAAAACTGTTTCAATATTTTCTTTCCTTCATCTCATTACATGTACAAAAGTAGACCAACGTCCCATACAATTTTGGACCGTCTCCTTTTCATTATAACTTCACAGATAAATACAGTTTACGATGTCATATCAAAAGACAACATAAGAGCGTTTCAGATGAAATCGTCTCCCGAGGGCTATACTTATCAATGACATTAACTTTTTTGTTGTCCATAACATTTGCATAACTCTTAAACTCTATCGACACAACACGCCTCAGAGCCTCCAGGCTACGGGGACTATACTTTGTAAGATCATTTTCAGACTTGAAACTTCTTCGTCTAGGGAACTGTAAAGGGGGAGTAATTTGTAAATTACCTCCGACGAGCCGACAAGACGAACGCATCTTTACTTTATTCCCGGATGTCGTATGAATACAAACATCGTAGGTAATTTATTATATTCAAAAGTGTCTATTCAGTATTAACACTCGACGTTCCGTAATACCATGTTTCCTTGATTGCTATAATCAACAATACAACTCTTTGTTTACTACTGGGGTTAAAGCAATCTGTACAAATATACACTGCTCCATTCATATTCATCATCATCATCATCATGGGGTGCCATCTTCATATTGAAGTTTGGAGGTCAGCATTTGGTACTCCGTTAAAAGAAAAGTGGCCTTCTTTGGACACTTGCAAAGAGGGCCCGTCTTCGAATATCTACGGACAATCCTCGAGGGCAAGATACCGAGTGGAAGGCCACCAGGAAGACCAAGGCGAAAGTGGTTTGACGATATAAAGGACTGGACCGGTTTGAGCTACCATTCATATTATTTATTCTTTTTTTTTCTTTAACGCCGAGAAATGCTCTTAGGCATCCCGCGGGGGAGTGGGTCTCCTATCCACGCGGACATGTGGGACTCGCTGCGCCCGAAAGCTGGTAAGTGGACGCAGCTCTACCCACTAAAACCCGGCGAGTGCCACCAATGCCGCCTTTGGTGAGGTGCTCCGGATTTAATGAGCAAACAGGGCACCTCGACGGCTAGTCAGTCCCCCAAGGGACTGACGCCACCTCCACAGAAGGGTTGCCCCGCACCACAGAACAACCCCTCCCAACATCGGGACAGTACAATGGGGTGAGGTTCCCCTCCTCGCCCCTTGCCCCCTGCTCTTCAGTCCCCTCTTCTTATAAGAAGGGTACAAAGAGCCCCCTCGGCTCAATTCGCTTCGCCCAATGTGCAGCGGCTCACCCTAGGCTACTGAGCGCCACCGCCACGACAAGGCCTGAATCATGGTGGGGATTCATATATTATATTCTTAATTAATTATCATTATTAAGGTATTTAGTGTGTTGGTCGGCCACTAACTAGGTGGGAAGACGATCTCCGTGCAGTGGCCGGTCCGTGTTGGATGCGAGTGGCAAAGGGATCGCCCGTCTTGGCGTTCATTGAGGGAGGCCTATGTTCAGCAGTTGACGGATAGAGGCTGATGATGATGATGAAGGTATTTAGAATTTATACAAATTTTAAGTCAATAGGTTTTTCTCTTTCTCTGAATAGTGAAGAACTTAGTAATTCCAAGGAACTGACTGTAAAATATTATACAGAAAAATGAGAATCATCATCCATCAATCATATATACTATGTGCCATTTTATACACACCAATGAAACTAAGCGCTAAGTTATCAGGGAGACGTCTTCGACAATAATGTAACTGAGCCTGAAAAGGTAATATTGTTAGTTATTTACCTACTTTATGGTATAAAACTAAAACTTAATATTAAACCATCCATAAACTTGTCATAAAACAGCAAGCCAGACAAAATTGCTGCACCCTGTTTAAACATGAAGAGAAGCTTTGATATAATAAAATACTTCGTCAAGCGTAAATACGACGTTTTTGTACCGACAAGTATAAAACGTTCCTTAACAGACATGAGCGTTGATAGTATGGTTCACTTTTTAAAGACTTTGTCTATGTTACTATTCTTTCCCACTATTGCAGCAGTTTTATTGTTAACATCACAAGCGACCCGGCAAACGTAGTCCTGCAAAGCAGCCGAATTGGGCCGGCACGACCAGGGTGGTATCTGTCGCTAATATAATACCGGCGTAATGCGACAGTTATGCCGTTGCGTTTCGTGCAGTTTGTGATTTTCGGTGCCCCATTGGGGTAATAGGGAAATGGAAGGCAAAACATATGCATAATCTCTGGTTGTGCGGTTGTGTATGAGCGTCGATAGTCACCAAAAGGCTTCGACTGCTCATTTTCCCCTCCCATGCCATAAAAAACCCAAAAAATGCTTAAAGTCATCATCATTTTTATACACAAACCTTGTCCTGATAATAACCAACACAACAAAAAAGAATTACCTAATTTGGTAGAAGTGGTTCTAAAGTTATGTGCGTACATACACTTCGGCGATTTATTTTTGTTTATCCTCCACAAATGATATTATTTCTTATTTGTATATTTCTTAACTATTTATTCTTAGCATTTAGCGCGGGGGAGAATGCGCTGTGCCGCGATCGCGGCTGCATTTGTACCACAAGACAAGATGTGTAATCACTGGCATCAAGACTTGACATCCGCTCAGGATGAGCAAAACATAAAAATAGGTGCCTGAGCTAGTTCCAGGTAAACTAGTTTATGGCCAACGTCGACCACTTACCATCAGGCTGCCAGTTTGCCTATCCAAATAACATTAAAAAATTGGTCATTCCGGTGTTAAGAAATACCTGTGTTTAGAAATACCTAGTTATTTTAGAATTAACTAAAGCACTTAAACAAGGATTTATAAAACGATGATGAAAAATACCAATATCTTAGATATTTAAATTTCCAAAAAAGCAAAAATAAAAATTAAAAAGTTCAAACGCGGAATATTTTACAAGAAAGTATCTAATTTTTAAGATTACAATTTAAAAACATGAGCGTGTATAACGAGGTACCCACTTATAGCCAAAAATGGCGGATAGCTTAATGAGAAGGTATCACTGGAAGCAGCTGTTATGATACCGGCTAGGAGTGTCGCCGCACCCTTAACGGATCTCGTGATCTTCGCTGTATGGAAGTGGCTTCTTTAATAAAGTAAACAAGTGAAAGCTTTTAGTATTTTATGTTCAGATTTTGTTGTTCATTTAGATGCTTCGGGATGTTTAAAAATATATCATAATAATATGGTGGTTCAGGCTGTACTGGTAAATTGATTTTGAAGTCTGACTTGAATGTAGCAGGGAATCATAAAGAAAAGCATAGTGACAATTGCGAAAAGAATTAACTACGAAAACTTTGTTTTATCACTTGTTTTTTTTTTGCTTTTATGGTTTTATCACTTGTTTATTTATTAATTTAATATCACTGTAATATATATATATTATAAAGCTGAAGAGTTTGTTTGTTTGAACGCGCTAATCTCAGGAACTACTCGTCCGATTTGAAAAATTCTTTCAGTGTTAGACAACTTATTTATCGAAGAAGGCTATAGAACATCACGCTGTGACTTATAGGAGTTGAGTAACGCGGGCAAAGCTGCAGGCAACAGCTAGTAATTATATAAAGTTAATTTATTCAACTACAAAAAATATACTACAAAAATATTTCATTTTAAAAGTGTTTTATTTTACGTTGATATAAAAAAAGTATATCCATATTTCCTTAGCCGATAAGTACTTTAACGTAAAGGCGATCGCTTTTTTTCTCACCCCAGCCTTCGGAAAAAATAGGGGAGATTCCTATCTTGTCGCTTCTAATTTACTTATTCCTCTTTTAAAGACTTATTTACCTTCAAAATCCCATTGTGCCCGAGCGGGCCCAGTAATAGCGAGCCGGCCTCTCAAGCGACGTGTCAAACGAGTATTTTCCTAAAAAAGCAATAACAATTTACATAAACACCCGGTCCTAGTTAACAGTTAATAAAGAAAACGGTGTCACAATTGAAGCTTTAAACGTCTTTTAGATGGAAATGTTGACGGCATATTGTTTTACAAGCTTTTTGTCGAGTTCTTTAAACGCTTAAATGTTATCTATTCTTTTTATTCGTCTATTTATTTAAAGATAAAGATAAATTGCAAATCCAGATGCTTTGTTTTTTTATTCTTAGAACCTGTCGTGAAATCGTATAATGTATATTCTGGTTCAATGTTTCGCTTTGAAGATAAGACGCTTTTATTCTTACTATGTTCATTCATACATTATATTATATTCATATATATTTAAAGTATTGTTTTATGAGGTCAAAATACCATCCTTAATTTATTGTTAATCATGAAATTGTGAATGAAAATAACGTAAAATTGCTAGACCTTATGCAGGAAAGGTTGCAAGGGTCTATACCTATAAAAGAAATAGAAGAAGATTATAATATGCCATAGCTGTTTGAGGCTCAGGGAAAATAAGAGTTCGTCTAGCCATTGAGCACATATTATGCTGAACACATCAAATACGTTTAGCAGTTTGAACAAGAAGTGTGGTGATATACCTATCAGAATATCTCTTTATGAAACTGTGTGTACATAATTGACGCTAGCTTTCATATAACTCATTGAAAATGTTAAATATGTGTTAAAACTTAAAATACGAAAAACGGATCATAGATGATTTCTGATAGCTCCTTGCAAGTAGTCTTATTATAAAAAGAATAAAATACTTATTTATACCTTACTGTTACTAATTAAATACATGTTGTTTTTCTCGTAAAACTACTAGATGATAGCGTGAAAATAGAAAGCAACGGACAAACAACTCGCGCGCGCAGTGTTTAACTTTGATCACTCATAATCTTTTATATCTCACCATTATGATTCAACTTCTATCAACTTCCATTAAAAACTTCCAAACTTCACTAATAGTAATCCAAAACAAAGTTCAGGCGGTTCAAGGTCGCAATTTAAAGTTTTTCGAAAACTTCCTTTCTCGCTCACTTTTTTATATGTATATAAATCTTTTTGCCGGCAAAGTTCTAGAAAGTTTTTGGCCCAGATTGACATCGATTTTTGTTTGAAGAGTTTGTTTTTTCATTGTTCTTCTTTCTTGTTTGACAGTTAATTCATAAAAACTTTCCCGCCTCTAAAATCGATGACGCTTGCATTGTTTTGTAAACAAATGCCACGTGCGCGATGTTTTTACTATCATTCTTTGGCGCCTAATATTTTTATTTAAAGGTAAAAAAAAACATATTTTATGGCATACCTAGGAGGGAAAACAAACAGTCGAAGCCTTTTGGTGACTATCAACGCCCATACATATCCGTACAACAAGAGATTATGCAGATACGTTGCCCTCCGCTTCCCTGTCCTCCCATGGGCCATCGGAAACTCACAAACCGCGCAAAACGAGACAGCATAGCTGTCACTTGACGCCGATGTAATGTGAGCGAGAGGTACCGCCCCGGTCGTGCCGGCCCAATTCGCCTGCAGCAGCATGGCATTCTTACGTATTTGATTTATTCATTATTGTCTATTTAATTTTATTTAAGGACACTCACAGTGCATATCAGCAGTAATCTAGTCCTTTAGACTGACAAAAATATATTTAGGTAAATTTCATAAAACCTACATTTCATACGTTTTATTGTTTATTTATCATACAAATAGATGTCCTAAATCAAACATCATAATTCAAACCACACAAACCACTTGTCTATAAAAAGTGCTTCAAAATTAAACAGTAAAAACATTTTGCGTTCATATTTAATAAAAAAACTTTATAAACTAACTACGCATGGCACTACAAACTTGCAATAAAAATTGTAAACTACATAGTAATACGTTTCGCATACTGTAAATATTTTCCTCATCATAAAAGCAATGCATGTTACCCTAAGGGCTTTCATCACCTCGCTCCTGAATATTTTTGTATGTATCCTGCGACCCTCTGTCTCTACTTATGTAAATGCTGCCCCAACACTTTCTCCGTTTTTCTCGCATTTGCCTCACAATGCTCAGCAATTTGATGCCAGATTCTGACATTATCCGCGTAGGTGAGCCCTCTTCACATGAGGATTTACGAATAAAAAAGTGCAAAAAACTGAAAGGGTTTTAATAATCTGTTAAAGGTTGAGATAAAAGTTCAAACACGTTGTAATTCTGAATATGTCTTATTACTTCTTATTTTCAATGCAATAGATAAAAGTTTTTTATGCAAATGTTACTTAACAAATATACTATACTATACGATTATATTATTTTTAATTTTTTAACAATTACAACAACATTATTTTAAATCGATTTTCGTGTTTAAATAAACTTTGATTTCTACATTAATGTCCGTCCGTCATGGCTGATTTATTTCATGACTTCAGATATGCAAATAATATTAACAATCAAAGATGGACCCCTTAAGAAATCCGAACCGCAGAATGATGGCAATCCCGGATGAATCTTAATATTTTATGTTGTGTTATTTCTTCTCTTTTTCCTTCCTAATATTATTTATTTCCTCGCCGACAATGAGATTCCCACTTTGGCGCGTAATAAAAAAGAATTATTGTTCATCTTTTTATAGCGCGTTTTGTTTGAGTTATATTGTAGAGATTTAAAGAGTGATGATTTAAAATACTTTGATGTACTCTTTTATTTGTTTTGGGTGTTTATTTTTGTTACTTTTTCGTAGCTTTAAAAGAGATTCGTTACTTTAAAGTAAGGAGTGCTTACAATTTGTAAAATTACAATAGTATAAGGCATCTTACACCTATTATAAGATCCAATGAATAAGTAACACCTTAGTTATGGAATTGGTGCATTTATGTTCAAGAAACAATTTGAGTAAGTTTTTTATAACATAGGAGGGCAAACGAGCTGTCGAAGCCTTTTGGCGACTATCGACGCTCATAGTGGCTTATACACATTCGCACAACCAGAGATTATACAGATGCGTTGTCCTCCTTTTCCCTATCCCCCTCCACAACGGGCCACTGGAAACTCACAAACCGCACGAAACGCGATAGCATAGCGGTCACTTTACGCTGGAATTAAGTGAGCGAGAGGTACCACTCCGGCCGTGCCAGCCCAATTAGGCTGCAAAGAAGCACGGCACTACCTTTTACAAATTTATAAATTCAACATTGGTATATTATGGTAGGTTATGGTAATGGTAAAATTATGAATGAGATCCTGAATAAGATGCCTGAATAAGACCACCTGAATATATTTATTATTATCAAACATAGAACCAAAATAAATATTTGAAACAAATATATTCATGGTATAATAATATAAATTAATAGCACTGTATTTGTTATCACTCAATATACCGATACGACTTAGAGACCTTCAAGAAAAGAACATACTCCTATTTGAAAGGCCGGCACGCACCTGCTAATGATGTAGCGGAAGTCTATGGGTGTCTTATCTAGGTGCTTATCACTAACCACCAGGTGAACCGACTGTCCGTTTGCCCCCTCTTCTATAAAAAAAAATATTAAAAATTCAAAGCAACTTTACATACACATTACTTAGTAAATTTACAATTAATACATTCCAAAAATTGTTTACATATGAAACATCGAAAACAAATCACAATAAAACATTTTTGTTTTACAAAATAACACATCTCAACTTCCATATCTGCAAAATTGTTTAAAAACAAAACATCTAAAACAAATAGCAATAAAACATTTTTGTGTTAAACAATAACACATCATCCATATCTATCACGTGATTAACACGTCCCTGGTGGGTTATGGGAAGAGTGGGAAAAAATCATTGAGGCGGCCAGGGGAGTGATCGGGCCGATGATCGATCGTCCCCTAATTGGTTGATGGATGGATCAACCTGAGATGGCTTGGCATTTTGAAGTTTAATGTGATAGCTATATAGTGTGATAACCTGATAAAATGATGATGGTCAAAATAATAATAATAATATGTTGGGACAACTCACACATAGCCATCTGATCCCAAACTAGGCAGAGCCTTTTTTTTTCTTTAACGCCGGGAAATGTTCTGAGGCATCCCGGTCTCTCCAGGCGGGGGGCAGCGACTCCTACATAGGACTCGCTGCGCCCGAAAGCTGGTACGTGGACGCAGCTCTACCCACTAAAACCCGGCGAGTGCCACCAATGCCGCCTTTGGTGAGGTGCCATAATACATACAAGGAGGTTACATAATAAAATAGGAAAAAGAAAAAAATAATAAGAATAATACATAAAATTGGAAACAAATCACATACAAGTCAAGATCAAACCAATGGTCATTGGTTAGGTTTGTAACATCAAACATAGATTATAGATAATGATTTAACAAAATTTGAGCCTTTTAAAATAACATATACACAATAATAAAAGATACAGTTTTTTTACCTTAAAAAGAAAGAAAAAAAAATCAATAATATTACGGCACTGAAGTACAACATTAAATATGATAATAATAAACCTAATTAATAAATTTCGGAACTCTTGTGAATACCAATTACTCACTTTGACAGTGGCAAATCCTGGCGCTAGCCATTAGACAAGAAGAAGAAAAACTCTTGTGGCATTCCACAAGAGGTTTTCTTACCACTAACATTAAAATATTATGTATTTATAGGAGGAATGGAGTAACGTATATATTAATATACTAGCTGTTTCCCGCAGATTCACAACCATATTCGGAGTGATAATGATTATTTTTGTAGCCTAAGTCACTTCTTATAACATTAGCTATCTTCGTTTCGTTTTCATTTTAGAGATTAGCCGGAACAAACAGACAGACAAAATTAAAAAAAAATGTTATTTAGGTATATGTACCGTGTTTACATCCTTATGCATTTAATAAAAAGCAGTTATTTCAATATTACAAACAGACACTCCAATTTTGTTTACCTGTATAGATTGTGTGCGACGCTTTAAAGTAAGTAATGAGGATGTTACAACCTTTGATACATACTAATTTAAGTCAACATCATCTGGTGAGCCATCAAGTAACGATATTTCCAAATAGTAATTAAATTCCTTACATGAGTACAAAGCAAGATACGAGCGGAACCTAATTTTCATAGCTGATTAGACTTACCCCACGAGGGATATCGCGATTACGCCACGTGCCCATATTCGGATATTAATCTAAATATATTAAGGTAATGTTTATGATATGAAATCGTTGTAGTAATTACAGAAACTGGAAAACTGGCTTAAAATATAGAGCTTAAAAAATGGGTAGAAAAAGTTTGGACCATTTCGTTGCCTATTTAATATTTACCTTATTTATAGCTCTCTATTTCACACCAACAAAATTACAAAAGTAAAATAGTGAATAAAATAAAATAAAAGATGTTCTATTTTCTATCGATTTATATACTAGAAAATCCATAAAAATATTATGGATTAACGTCCATGCGTACCTGATTTGATTCGGAAGCATCTCACCAATAAATGAAAATAATGATATTTTATCTATTAATATTATAATTAATAAATATTAGAATAGTTTGCATGATATTTCACCATAACTACTTCTAAATTAAAAACCTTTACCTACCGTCGGAAAAAAAACAAATTTTTATTTTTATGCCATCCTTCCTCCTGCCATAATTCCTGCCAAAAGGCATAGTTTAAAATTGTGGCACGAAATAGCTCTCATTGTTCAATTACCCAGAATAAGTCTATTTTCATTTGCATCACATGTTGATGGTACCCCTATCAACTGTCGGATGCACGCCATGTTCTGCTGACGTCACATTTGACGGCCGCTACGGAACACGCTAAACATGAACCGTTTTTTGTACCTTATTTGTTACTCCATTATCCTTATTGTTCAAGGTATTCCCGTTTTTATTACTCGTTTTTTCGTACGTCATTTCCCAATCCCGAAAATGTCTTGGAAGTAATTACGGGGATCGCCATGTTTGAAATTAAACCCTGTCTTCCATTCCAATACTCATTATCAAAACTTATTCGTTGTTTGGTTTTATAAAACGACAAAACTGCTTAAACGTTAAACCGTCTCTTTCATTGGAACTGAACATAAATGAAGATATCATAAAAGTGTAATTTTGTATGTTTTTAATGAAATCTATAATTCTATAATAATCTATAACCAAGTATACTTTAAAATATAATGTAAATATTTTGCTCTACATGATGTTTCTTTTTTTTACTAGGAATTTGCTTAAACATGTTAAATCTAAAGAGTATTACCTCTGTGGCTAAGTAGTTTGCGTGTTGGCGCTCAAGCCAGAGGTTGCAGGTTCGAATCCTGCCAGGGAACAAAAAGTTTACTCTGTTCCTGGGTCATTGATGTGTATTAAAATATATGTGTATTACATAATAAAAATCTTAAATATATGTATTGTTAGTATTAAATATATTTTCGTTGTCTGGTACCAAAAACACAAGTTCGTCGAGAACTTATCACGGGACCAGATTGACGTGGTGTAAAAAGCATCCATTGATATTATAATTATTAACGTAATTTTATGAGTATGTTCATATAAAATATAATCATTTTATCTCAATAATCTAAATAGAAGCAAATAGAAAGAACTTATAGAAAAAGTCAATCCAACCAGTTATAGAATAGAATAGAATAGAATAGAATTTATTTATTTGCAGAGGCACGGTACATCAGAGATCGTCATTAAACAATAATTGTATAAAATCCATCATGCTTCGCCGAACAATCAGCATGCAAATGTTTACAAAACTTTTTTATAATATATATAATTACTTTACATTATAATTGTTATTGAATGTCACAAAATGAAAAGTCATTAATAAAGTTAAAATTAAATAAATTGAAATAGACAATTACATTAAAAGCATTATAAATGAATGAAGTTTGATTATATGAGAGAAAAATTAAGTAAAAATAATATTAATAATATATACCGTTATTCACATACATTAATTATTTATAAAGTCTTTTAGATCATAAAAACATTTTTCTATTAACCATTTTTTTTAATTCAATCTTAAACCGGTAAGTGTTAAGTTTCGTAAGTCTTTGGGAACTGTATTGTACACTTTAACTGCCATAGGAAAGCAGCTATTGCGATACAATACAGTTCTACCCCTTGGCACTGTCAAACGAGTTGGATCCCTTGGAGCGTACTTATTATCTAACTTGCTAATATATCATCATCATCATCATCATTATCAACATTTATCCGTCCACTGCCGAGTGCTGAACATAGGCCTGGAGGCCGCGTTTAGGTAGACGAAGTGTTATTCGGCCATCACCCAGTTAAATAAAAATAACAAAACAGAATATGCATTCTGCATTTGAAATTCCGATTTATTCAAATCTTTTCAATAACAAACCCATAAATAAAAACGCAATAATGTTGCATCAAATACGCATAACAAATAAACATTTTACGTGCACCATTCGCGTAATTCAAAGAATTCTTTCAATTATGCAATTCATTGTTCAGTCGAATGTATGATTGAGTACTTTACAAATTACGCACTTGAGTATGCGTATTTATGTAAGTAATGACCGAACAATACGCACCTCATTCGTTCGAACGTCGTCGGTATAACAGGGTAAAGAGTCGGTGCATATAAAAGCCGTCTAGAAAGTTTTCTGTCGCTCGCGCCCGATCGATACCGTACTGAGGTACTCCCGGGTATTACAGCGGTAATGAACCTAACAACACTAATTTGGGTTAATATGCCAATTTAGAGCTTTTTATGTCTTGTGTAAATTACATATGCAATTTTAATTCGAAAATTAACTAATAGGTAAATACTTAATAAACAAAAGAGCTGACAATTTTGTAACGGCGGTACTGATTTTGATAAAATATGTCCAAGAAATATATTCAGGAAACCTGCTTTCAAATACAATTTAAATAATAAACTGCATCCAAATTTTTTCACCAGTTAAAGCGCTACGGTGCTACAGATAGACACAAAGTGGTCAAACTTATAACACCTCTCATTTTGCGTCGGGATTTTTAAAATAGATGAAACATTAATATCATGACAAAGGTATAAAGGTAATTTTTTTTTTATGTTAGTTGGATAGGCAAACTGGCAAACGTACCACCTGATGGTAAGTGGTCGACGTCACCCATGAACATAAACCAGTATACCTGGAACGAGCCCAGGCAACTCATCTATGTGTTGCCTATCCTGAGACATAAGATGTTAAGTCTCGGTGCCAGTAATTACACTGCCTGTCTTGCCCTTCTCTCCGAAACACAGCAAAGCTGTTTCACGGGAGAAACAAGCAAGATGGTGGTACCCATGCAGCCGGGAGCGCGGCACAGCGCTTCCCTCCCACCGGTAAATAATTTAAATCTTACAGTAATTAAATATCTTAACTACAATTTTAATGCATGTTTTTGTGATTATAGCAATTATTTGACAATGACGACCTCTGTGGCTCAGTGGTAAGCGCGTTGGCGCTCAAGCCCGTAGGTTGCGGGTTCGAATCCCGCCAGGGAACAAAAATATTTTCTGTGTTCCTGGGTCATGGATGTGTATTAAATATGTGTATTATATAATAAAAATCTTAAATATATGTATAGTATAAAAGTATTAAATATATTTCCGTTGCCTGGTACCCGTAACACAAGTTCCTCGAGAACTTACCACGGGACCAGATTGACGTGGTGTGAAAGCGTCCATAGATATTATTATTATTATTATTTGACAATGACGTTTGTTACCGAACGTAATCAATCATCCAATTATGGCAGATCATCTATCTGAGAAAAGGTACAGGGGAGCGATGACAGGAACATTACTGGTCATATATATTTTACCTTACTCGTATTTACTTTTAAATCATATTTTTACAGATTTAATAAAATTACTACCGAATAAAATTATGTAAAGCAATATTATGTCATCTAAGTGGCAGTGGGCTGGTCATACGCTCAGAAGCACGGATGGTCGATGGGCCAATTAGGTCCAAGAGTGGAGGCCGCGTTTGGGTAGACGAAGTGTTGGTCGGCCAGGCCAGGTGGGAAGATGATCTCCGTACAGTGGCCGGTCTGTGTTGGATGCGAGTGGCAAGAGATCGGCCATCTTGGCGTTCATTGAGGGAGGCCTATGTTCAGCAGTGGACGGATAGAGGCTGATGATGATGATGATGATGAGGAACATAAAAACAAATATGAAGAAAAGTGCGCGTTTTTTTTACACTGATTGAATGTTTCCAAAACAATGGTCTTATCTATGTTCATACCCGTGCTTACAGTTTATACTTAGTGACGTGCGCTCTATATATTATGTATACTCTAAGGTGCAATCTCAACAAGCGAAATTTCTGTAGCAAAAAGAAATAACAATACAATAACTTTTCCATTCGTTATTCTTAGTATATAATGTACATTTACGTAGACGGTAATCAATAAATATATACCCGGTTTCTTCCAGTTTTGCCGGTAATCCCAAGACCTTGCATGTGATCCGATATAACCAAGTTTTGTTAATACGTAATTGGGACCAAATCCCTATTGGATATGCTGTGAGGGACCGGTTTCTTAGTGCGTGTTCAAGGGGAAATTAATCAAATTAAGCACAAGGTATAAGAAAAGGAAAGCAACGAAGTATTATGTAATGGAATCTCGAGATTAATTATTTAAAACGAAAAGGATTCTGCATTAAATAAATCAACCCAAGGCGAAGTTGTTAAGGGTTTATTAATTTTTAATCAATAATAATTTTTTATTAGCTCTGTATACGCGTTTTTAACCTTGTGGTTTATGCATACAATAAAGACATAAACTTAAGGTACGGACAAACGTGCTCATTAGTAGCACGAAAGCATGCTTTTATTGAACAAGTGCTCCTTGGTAGTAATAATCATGCTTATTTTGAAAGTGCTTAAAAATCAACCGACATTTGATTTACAGCATGCTACCTGAGGCACGGGTGGAAGGGGGCGTGCTCCGAGCGCAGTAGTTAGGAGCATGCTATTAAATAATATTAACGAAGCATGATTACTGCTGGCAAATGTGAACAGTTGCAGAGCATGCTATTTTAAAGCAACCTTATGAGCATGCTTTATTTTAGCACGTCTATCCGTACCTTTATTCATCGTATGTGTATGATAGTACAAATAATATAAAACAAAGTCATCAAATATACCTCAGTATATCACCAAGGATAATACAGGAAACAAACGCAAATATACTGTCATCAGATAATTACTCTATACCTGTATTGTGAAATCATGATGCTCGACCTTTTTAATATATATTTTATACTACTTTGGTAATTAAATTTTGTATACTAAAGCTGCCATTTCCAATTATTTTGATGATGAAATATCCTGAAACCACTGATCTGCGGATTCTGAGGATTGGCAGGATAAGCTTCCTCTGGCTGATACATGTTAATACCCCGGCTATGTATCGAAGGTATGGCACAATTAAAGAAGGTAAGTCACGTACAGGACTAAGGAGGCACGCACGCCACGCGCCCACTGTTAATTCATCACGAATGTCCGCGCCCTCACCAGTATCTGGATCTGTATGAAATAATGATGCTTCGATCTGCCAAATATGACATGTCTGGCAAGAGATAAATGCTATTTTTTTTTTAGCAAATTCCTAGTAGATAATGTTTATATCTGCCAGCCTGCATGTCTGACAATTGCCAAATTACAGTTTCTATTAATTGATAAATGCCTGTTCTTTTTTCTGTTAGTCCCGAAACTATTTTAGATGTCGTGCTTAAAGACCCCCTCATATAGACTCTCTGAAGACATAGTCATCAGACCTCTTAAAAGTATTTGATTAAGACAAACTGTGATTCATCTCAAACCAAATTCGATAGCCTATGTTTTCCTCGTGGTGTGTGTTTGAGGCTCACATATCTCCGAAAATGTATTTGGCATCGATAATATCCTCCCAGAATTTTTTTTCTGAGTAAAAATTCAGCTAAAACTTTCATGATTCGCATTAGCTACCTTGTGAAATCAACATTTCAACATTAATTTATTCAAAGTAGGAAAATCATAAACAGAAAACGTTTTGAAAACTTGTACGAACGCTGAATAGCTTCATATTTAAATATCGGGATTGGAACGCAGTCATAATATTAGCAAACTCAAATTAAGCGACTACCTTCTTTTCAACCAAACTAAAGTGTTTTCCGCGCGCTTCTGTTTTCGTAGCGCAATTAAACTGTTGTTAAACTTCTTGCAGCGGTGTTTGCGGAGCACCTGAATGGTCCGCAAAAGTTGTGCGGCCACGGCTCCTTGTTTGCCTGCTAATTATCCCGGCCGTCTATAGAACTCGCCGAATCAGCTCGCAAAACGCTGACCTAATATTAATGGTCAAACGCAACTAAAGGGCTCCGCTATTCAATAAGGATTCTGCCCCGTAGCCATAGCAATCCGCACCTCCATTTTCCTCCGCATTTGACATTTCATTGTATCCACATCGTCACGTGGTACGGTGGCTCGATTAAACGAGGGGCGGTCCGAAGCCAGATTTGTCAAGTCTCTTTTCAAATTAGTCTCCACGGTCCGGCATTGGCACTTCACGCGTTCAAAATCAAAAGCGCAGAAGGGTTATGTAATCCGGACCTTTTTCGGTGCGACTTGTGTTTGTGTGCACGTCTCGTCTTTTGTCACGTATTCTTAATTAAGGACGGCCGCCCGGGACCCCACTCGTCACATTTTCATATCGATTGTGAGGGCTTCGTGTGGCATATTTAATAAATATTATGAAAAGCGTTTTTATCTAAAGAACCCAAAATTTTGAATGTTTTCGAAGCGTTCGCGATAAATCTTCGGCATAATAAATAACACTTAACCTCGGCACAAAGGATACAAACGAAGTGACATCCCGTCTTAAAAAGATCTGGCGAAAAAATCAACGTGTCAAAGACACCGCGCCGGGGGAGTCTTTGTTGCTTACCGAAATATTTTTAAAGCTTAACTCCTTAGCGAATTGAGCGATTAAGTATTTTTTGAAGAGGCGAGTCCCCTGGGTCGGTCGTGATCATTTCTTCAGATCTAATTTCCGTGGATCTGTTTGATTGTTATTTTTGTTACTTTTCCCATTTCACCGGCGCGACGGGATTTCAAGTGACAGACGACAATTTGCACTAGAGCGAGATAAGTGTTTTCCTCCGTTTTTTATAACGGCGATTCCTATTTTGAAATCAATTTGTGTTTAAACGATGTCAATTTACTTCGATTTTGTTTGTTGGATAACAAATGTATTTCATTCTGTATTTATAAATTTGTTTGTCCTTTTTTTAAATGCTTGTTTACGAATAGGCGTCCCTTGTTATGTAAATTACTGTCAACGTGTAAGTCTCTATGTAATTGAGTAAAATAAATTTAGTAATTTTGTTTTTTTATACACTATAATATTATGTTCTATAATTCTTATTTAAGTACAACATAAACTTTATGATTGAAAGATCAATGGGAAACCTCCATTTTTAATTTAATCATTTATTTTAATATCTCCGAAAATTTGGGATCTAACGCATCTGCGAGGCAAGCTTGTACGCGATTAACGAACACCAGAAATATGCAAATACCAGTAAGGCAGTAGGTAAGCGTTCGTAAGCCGAGTAATTTCACATTTGCAAATCGCCCGAAGCGTTCTTCCGCGAATTAAACTGACCCTTAAAATCAAAACATGGGCTCAGCCGGACGCTGATTTTGATGAGGGCTTCCCCTTTTTGCGGGTCTGCGTCGATTCCTTGGCGATGATCGATATCCCCGCGCCGACCCTCCCTCTTAATTAGGACGGAATCTGCGGCGGACACACACACGTCTCCGTATAATGTTAATCAACTTTCATTATGCACTAAGGAATTATACGGGTACGCCTGAGGAGTGATTATCCGCCGTCCCGACCAAGAAATCATACTTTATTGCTGCACCTCGCGGGGACGCGGTGCGCGTATATCATGCGCCATTGTTTCTATACTAAAATGACATTTGGTACAGATTTAGTGCGTTCTAGGATATATTTACGAACTTCGCTAATTATAGTGAAACTATTTTGTACACATATCGCGGTTTAATCAGACTTTATTTCCCGGCGTTTCGGATATTTATAGCATGTTCATGGAAGAACTGAACGTCTGAATAAACCGCGATGAAGGGTTTTAAGAAATGTATTTTTATAACAAATTATTAAACATAGGTACTACATCTAATCTAATAAATCAATCAATGATGTCTTCATATTTCTTTTGATCAATATACGAAATCATATTTTAAAATAATCACATTTCTAAACGCATGGAAAACGAACTCACAACAGACATCGAAAGAGACATATCACATCGAGCATATAACCAGATAGAGTAGTTATGTTAGCCATAAAAATCCGAAATTGGTCAGTAATTTGACACTTACGTAATATCAAACCAACCAACTAGTGATTTGTATGTACTCACATCGGCCAATCATACATCAATGGCCATCTGTAGGCCAATCAGAGTGCAGAACCGGCGCAGTGTCGCAGCACAAATTTGGCAGAATTAGTTTTCATACAAAACACAATATTACCGCTCTACTCCGGTTCTATGCTCGATGCAAATCTATAATCCAAGTACCGATATTCACATGTCTAGTGGGGCTATGGATGTAGCCGCTGGCGTAATCCTAACCGGCGACCTTTCGAATGTATACATCTCATACAATGTAGACATTACGTGTACACTCAAGATATTCACACAAAAATACAGGGGGATTAGAAAACATTATTTATCTCTCATACATATATAACACGTTTATATTTTATGTGTGTAATATAACAAGGAAAATTAGATAGTAATAAACTATAAGGTGCATAATTTATGTATTCAAATATAAACACCAACCACCTTCCTCCTCCTCATCCTCATCAAACGTAATCCAGACACTTCTGGATATGGAGCTGATTCAATGAAAGACTTTCTCGTTCTTTGAGAGAGGCTTTTGTTCAGCAGAGGACGGATAGGGGCTGATGATGATGATGATGATGATGAAAGAACTTTTGTCCCCTCGCCCCTCGCATCCATCTAAGACCGGTACTGCATAGAGATCGTTGTTCCTTTTTAGAAGTTCACCAAGTACCCGACCCTCCTTCTTCCCGAATGTGGTCTTGACTTCAGAAAACTAATGCCATAAATATATAAAAATATACAAACAAAACAGTTTTTTTTTAATCTAATTAAACATGCATTTTTCTTTTATCAAATTATATAATCCAATTATATAAATAATTAATTAATTGGTGTTCCACTAAATACGTCTGCAAAGGTGAGTGAGGAGGCCGCCGCGCGCCGGCGAGGCCTTCCTCCGCGGGCGACGAACGGGGTGCGCAGGAGGTGCGCCTCCAATAACGCCCCATTGCTCGTGTCGGGTCAGGATGGGAACCTGGGCTCGGTATGACTACACGTCATCACGGTGACTGCTTAGTAGCGGCCGGACAGTCCCCCCTTACTAGGAGTAGTCTGGCATTCGCTGGAATCAGCCTGTCGCTGAGGTGATTCTGTTGCCTGCAGGCTGCAGATCCGGGATCCTGAAAAAGTGGCTGAAGGCGCTCGCAGTAGTTTTAGTTTGGGTAGGGCACTACCAAGTGCAGGATAAGTTCATGAACTAGTTACATTATATTTTTGGCAAGAATTTTATATTTTTATTATTACCTAAAGAACAGATACCCTATAGCAGATATATATGCTATTTAGGCATGTACTAACCTACCAGGGGTACCAGGTGACCCCTGGTAGGTTAGTACATGCCTAAATAGCATATATATCTGCTATAGGGTATCTGTTCTTTAGGTAATAATAAAAATATAAAATTCTTGCCAAAAATATAATGTAACATCTATAAAATATGTACCAAAAATCCTATATTCAAGTTTATTTATCCTTCATAGTTGCTGTACCAAAAATGACTATTTAGCTATCCCTTTACTGACGAGTGCCCTTATTTCACGAACAGATTTGCCCTACATCATAAACCTTAGTAAGCATTTAATCGTCCAGTCGTTACGATGTCTAGCTATATTGAGTATCCTTTAATCTGCTTGTGAGGATAAACCACCAATAAATCTTTAACTTTGGGTCCTTTAATATACTCATGTTATAACTGGTGAAGTAATAAGGTGTTATTGGATCGAATACAGCAATGATAACGAATATACTTAGACAGAGTCATGATATATTATATGTTTTTGATAAATTTCTATCAGGAAATAAAAAAAATGATAATAATGACAAGTAAAACAAGTAGTGCCATGCTGCTTTGCAACCGAATTGGGCCGGCACGACCAGGGTGGTACCTCTCGCTCACATAACACCTGCGTCTTGAGACAACTATGCTGTCACGTTTCGTGCAGTTTGTGAGGTTCCGGTGACCCATTAGAGGGGATAGGGAAAAGGAGGCCAGCGCATCTGCATAACCTCTGGTTTTGTAGATGTGTGTGGGCGTCGATAGTCGCCAAAACGCTTCCACTGCTCGTTTGCCCTTCTATGGTATGAATAAACAAGCTTAAAGTATCCATTTCCAAACTTACAGAGATATACTTATTTATATACTCTGCAATAATAGTTAATAAATCAAATAGTTTTTTTTGCGATAAAAATTAAATAACCAACAACTTCATAAACGAACCTTTTCAACTAATCAAATTATAATACTCCTATTGTAATGAATTATATTATCAAAACAAACCTCACAAAATAGCTTTTGTCTAATAATAATTTAAGATGAGTCTAGACTTCGCATCATCACTATCATCGTCACTGATCGTGGGGAACACCTGCTAATAATATAATAATATATCAACAATTGAACGCCAACCAGACTCAAGAACTCCCCATTAAGGTTCAAGCCTTGTCGTGGCGGTGGGGCTCAGTAGCCCAAGGTAAGCTCAGCACCTTGGCCGAAGCCAATTGAACCGAGGGAGCCCCTCTTTGTACCCCTCTTATAAGAAGAGGGGACAAAAGAGCAGAAGGAACAAGGGGTGAGGATAGGAACCGCACCCCATTGCACTGTCCCGACATTGGGAGGGGTTGTTCTGTGGTTGTGGGTCATCCCATTTGTCTGTGAGGTGCCCTGTTAGCTCAACAGATCCGGAGCACCTCACCGAAGGTGGTATTGGTGGCACTCGCCGGGTTTTAGTGGGTAGAGCTGCATCTGAGCTCAGAGCATTTCCCGGTGTTAAAGAAAAAATAGACTCAAGAACTAGGTGCAGACATGTTATAAAAGGAATTTCTTCATTACTTTGTCCTTTATACGATGATTTTTACTGTTGAACTCAACTCTAAAGATTCAAAGGCATCTTCTGAATCCGTTTATTAATAGTTTATGCCAGCAGTGTTCTATTCTATTCTTTTCTTCTTCTGTCTTCTACTATTTTGGATGTTGGGATAAATGTGCAATTAACAATCTATAAAATTAAGGTACAGGTTTTGTAAGTACGTAATGAGCACTTACTTACACATACAATAATTATTATAAAATCAAATATTATTCAAATATTATTAAATTACTTATTATTTTAAAAAGACCTCCAAACATTTGATTAATGAATTTTCTTGTTACATTTTCGTTACGCGCAATTTATTTATCATGTTAACCCTGGCTATGTAACGTCGATCCGCGAATGTGTGACGGTAGTATGAAAATTATGGATTCTCTTCCACCGGAATGGGTCTGGGTATACTGGTGGTCTCATACGTGAAGATTTCAGGGCCCTTCGGCTAATGTAATAGATGAGGTGTCCTCATTAATAACAAAGAACGTCGAGGGCAGGCCGCGAGCTACCGCCAACAAATTACTTACATTATTAACTCCTTCCGACAAGTCATTCTTTCATATGAGCACGTTCAGAACTAATTTTGCTATTTACCGTTATTGTGTTTATTGTATTAGAAGTTCTTATGCGAGAATGTGTATTTGTAAGAACACGTGATTGTGTGCAATTTATATTTTAAGTAAGTACAATTTTGTTCGGGTAGACGAAGTGAGTCGGCCATTAACCAGGTGGGAAGACAATCTCCGTACAGTGGCCGGTCCGTGTTGAATGCGAGTGGCGAGGGCTCGGTCGTCTTGGCGTTCTTTGAGAGAGGCCTAAGTTCAGCAGTGGACGGATAGGGGCTTAATTGTTGCTCCACAATTGTTGGTTGTGAATGTGACGTCATAATGTTAAGGCTTTAATTGATTCAAAGTCAAAAAAATACACACAACCTTTTTTTATAATAAAAAAAAATTCTATGACACCAACCGTTCTTTTGGGTACAGTACTTGAAAAAATGTATATAGCCTATAGGTAGTTCCGATTTTAATTTTTTCTTAATTTAGCCACTAACCAGTTGCGTAACATGTGTTCGGTGCAGACGTGATTGATCGATAACGAACCGGATAGTTATTAATGAATCCACCGCCCACACTTCTTTATTTACCCGCTAGCACCTATTAGTCTCATACACTGACGTACCATATATCTTCCAAGTATCAACGAATTAATCACTCTGACCAATTATACTGACGTGATCGCTACCCCTTTTTCTTTTGGTGTATTGAATTATCGGTATTTGTCCATTCTAAGGAGAGCCGTTTTGGCGTTCATTTAAAGGGTTGAACATTGGACAGATAACAGATAATAATGATTATTTACATCATCAACAAATGGCAATTTATCGTATTTGAGACCAACGCGCAGGAAGGAACGCGCCTATTTGCATGTGTAATACCATGTATGTAAGAGTGTCACGCTGCTTTGCAGCCGAATTGGGCCGACACGGTCGGGGTGATTACCTATCGCTCATATAACACGGTATCAAGTGACAGCTAAACTGTCGCGTTTCGTGAGATTTGTGAGTTTCCGGTGGCCCATTGGAGGATAGAGAAAAAGAGGGCCTCTGCATAACTTTTAGTTGTGCGGATGTCTATGGGCGTCGGTAGTCACCATAAGGCTCCGACTGCTCGGTTGCCTCCTTATGGCATAAAAAAAATCTTGCTATTTTCGCAAAAAAACTTTGCTGTATTCCGAGAGAACGGACTGCGTAGTAAAAACTTTATTAGAATTATGCTTACCCTCAGTTCCAAGGAAACAAAACAATAAAATAAAAACTTGCAAAAAAATATTATATTTTTTTATAGAAGAGGGGGCAAACGAACAGACGGCTCACCTGGTGGTTAGTGATAAGAGACATCCATAGACACCGGGTACACCGCTAAACTACGCTATAAACACTACTAAACAATACAAGAAACTGTGATTTATTTTCATCTATAAATTTGAACCTGTATCCTCTGGAAATATTTATATCAGAGAGTATGAGATAATTTCTGATCAATTTATTATCTGTACCTTTAGGAAATACTTGCTAAAAATCTATACCAATTTAAGTATTTTGAAGATTTTGTTACGTCAATAAATCACGCTCAAACTTCATTGAAGGAAAAATCACAGTCATCGAGCCTCTTTCAAATTAACGCCAACTTCGGGCTCTTTGAAATAAAGTGCCAAGATTACCTTCTTTGAACGGGCCGAGTAATTAGTAACGCTCGACTTTTATTTGTTGATGTTCATTATTCCTTGATTTCCGCATCGTGAGACAGATGTATTTGTAAGGGGGTAGAAAGAGAGGGCGAATCTATGCACCTGCCGTCTCAAATTTGCAATTTAAATTCCGAACGAATTCGAGAGGACCTTCTTAACACGACATCTGCTTAAATCGTTGACGATGGAGTGACTGCGGTGTGGAGACTGTGATTGCAAATTAATTGAAATAAAACAAAACCCTTTTGAAGAGGCTCAAACGTCTCAATGTTGAAAGAATGGATTTTCTGTGTTCATCTTAATTCAATTTGATAATTTTATGCGATATGGCGGTTTATGAATTACATGATCAAAATTTTCAGGCTTAAAACTGATTGGCTTACTAAACGAGTTGATGTCCTATAGCATCAACTGTGAACCCGATAAAAAAAAATGATATAGCCTTTTGAACGCTCTGAGGCACCGCTTTTGTAATCACTTATTTACTTATTTATATACGTATAATATAATAATAATAATATCTATGGACGCTTTCACACCACGTCAATCTGGTCCCGTGGTAAGTTCTCGAAGAACTTGTGTTACGGGTACCAGACAACGGAAATATATTTAATACTTTTTATACTATACATATATTTAAGATTTTTATTATATGATACACATATTTAATACACATCCATGACCCAGGAACACAGGAAATATTTTTTGTTCCCTGGCGGGATTCGAACCAACAACCTCCGGCTTGAGCGCCAACGCGCTTACCACTGAGCCACAGAAGTCGTCAAATAATATTTTTATAGTATGTAATTATTTATGTCGCGCTATCTTCGTTACGTGGCGTAATAAATCATTTATATTTGACGCTAAACAAATAATTAAATAAATTTGTTGATATATATAACAGCCAAGTACAATAGTTATAGTTATGATATAATGTAATAGAGATAGATAAAATAGAAGCGAATTAAAAACCCAGAAACTGCATGTACTAAGCCTAACCAACTATTTAGATTAAACTGCATCGTTCAATTCAATTGATATCCTCAAGTTGCAGGTCTTTCTCGCGGTAATTACGAATGATATAATGTGTGAGGTCAAGTCAAGAAATAATTGTGTTACCAAATCTTACATTACATACACCTCTGCAGCTCAGCGGTAAGCGCGTTGGCGCTCAAGCCGGAGGTTGCGGGTTCGAATCCTGCCAGGGAACAAAAATATTTTCTGTGTTCCTGGGTCATGGATGTGTATTAAATATGTGTATTATATAATAAAAAATCTTAAATATATGTATAGTATTAAAGTATTAAATATATTTCCGTTGTCTGGTACACCCGTAACACAAGTTCTTCCAGAACTTACCACGGGACCAGATTGACGTGGTGTGAAAGCGTCCATATAGATATTATTATTATTATTATTATTATTATTATTATTATACAAGCCTAGCGCACTACGAGACAGATATATATGAGTAGATGTCTATTTCTCTCTCGTTTTGTCCTGTTTTCTTAATGGTTTCATGTCCTTTGGACTTTTACCTTTAATGTTCTCATTTTACATGACTTCTTAATTTTATTGGTCACAACACCAAAGTACCAGCTTTAAAATGAACTAATATATTATGTGAGTCACATACAAGTCGCAAAACTAAACAGAGGGTGTTCGGATGTGAGCCGACCGCAGGTACTCCAAATTAAAGTTGGGCTCGTCCCAATGTGCAGCATCACTTGACGAACCTGATCACGAAACAACCTAATGAATATAGATACCAAACCAACAAGTATATCGTTTACATTTCAAAAAGTCGATACAGATTTCGAGGTAGGTTTGTGAAAGGACTATAAATTTCATATTTATAGTGTGAATACTATGCATATTTATATTTAAAGCCCATTTTTGAGATATGAAGATTCAATAAAATCGAGTCAATTGTCTTGACTGCTAATGACATGACAGCGCGATTCTTTTTATGCGCGCGCGCGTATACCTACTCTATTTCTTTACTAGGTATAATATTATTTAATTAAAAAATATTACATTATAAAATATATATTAAACAATTAAAATATATATTCATTATTGGTATAAAAGCCATATTTAGTGATAGATTTTTATTAATTATACGTAAAAAATAAAATACAGTTATATATTTCTGGTAAGGCTATAAATATAAACATAGATGTTTTCGCATTTGTATCGGACGTTACGTGACTGTTTTTTTTTTCTTATTTCTATATTGATAATTATAACCAATTCATTTAAAATTACATTACAGTCATTACAAACTAAGTTCTCTGTAATATCTACATTGTTATTTTACTTATAACAGACAACAGTATTATAATCATATCATTTCAGTGTCACAAAATGTTTATACGTATTAAGGAACTTATAAAAAACAGGCTCACAAGAAATTGGATTTCTCGTTAATCTTTGTCGTTCCGTGGCGGACCTTCGTAGCCAAGTAATTAGCTTCCCAATTTTAAAGCCTCCGCTTGCCACCCATCAATCCTCTCCCCTCGCTGAATCGATAATAATTAATTATTTTTGACATAATCACAGCCAAAATCCATTCTGTTTTTGCTAATTCATATCCCTATAACAAGACGCTTTTAGCGCGTCCGATGGAATCGATAAAAAATAAATAAGACGAAGCAACTTTTAGCCAAGTCAAACAAATCTCGCTTACGCGGCGGGAAATGATTAATTAGATTACGATAGGAATTAATTGAGAAAACACTATCAATGACCGAATACAAAAATAAATATGTCCATATAACGAGCTTTCAGGTAATGTGCAGGCTAATATATAAATATTATATAAAATAACAATAATTAAGGCTTTAGCCTTGTTTATTTTGAAGGGTTTTTATAGCATAGGAGGGAAAACGAATTAAAAAAATTACAAATATACAACAAAAACGTCGTATTAAAACTTGAGAAAGACTGTACTTGTTCAAAAAATATGACGGATTTGCGCCATAGCTTTTGGAAATGAAAAACATTTATTTGAAATTTCCAAAAGCGCCTTAACGTTAGCTCTATAAACTAGGGATAGAAAAGTTTAAACTAATACTAGAGAAAATTAGATCTGGCTTAGAAGTAAGCAAGTTTTTTGTGATTCTTGTACGTACATTCCGTACAAGGTCTTTTTTCCGAGTGGACGATCACAACCATTTGAATGGAAATGTTTTATTTATCTTCCCTAGCCTCATTACAAATTCTAATCATAATTTTCTATGATGATCATAATTATTAGCATATCAGGAAACATGATGAGAGGAACATTTACGTGACAAGGGATGTGCGGTCTTAGATCGGAGGCTGTGTCAATATTAGATATGTCACGACACGACGTGGGTGTGGGACTGAGTCGTTTATTTATAGTTTTAAGAATAATATTAACTGTTCTATCAAATTTTCGACTGAAGCCTTAATTTCTTTATGTAAAGATGGTATAAGCATTTCCTGCCTCACACGATCACTATTTGGAAACAGCATATCACTATTAAAATTACCTTTTGTCTGTAAAGTCGGTTTACGGACGAAAAATTTACGTATGCGTCACAAGCCGAACGCTTAGGCCGATCGTGCCTTTCTATCGTTAGTTCTGCGTTCTTGCTTGCACGCGCTGCTCAGGCGGAACCGGACAATGAGTCATGTTTTTTCGTGCGTGCAGCCTGCGTTTTGGTACCCGAACATACAGATTATAGAGGGAAAAAATAACTACCAACATTCCGGTACGAAGGTAAACAAATATGAAACTGAAAAAACGAGCACAAAATTCAATTAGCACTCACGAATTTCGGGTATGCTAATAAGAATACAAGTTGTGTACTTAAAAAATACATAGTGAAAACATTAGGCCCGAGGCACGTCGTGATTAAATCCAGCGAGGCATGCATAACGAAGGCTATGTTTGAATACTTTCCGAGTTGGGCCGCAGTCCGGTTGAGACGGGTACCGGTCGGGTACCAGCCGGGTACCAGTACACCTGTATATTGCTAAGACTGCGCCACTGTTTGTTTAGGCTGACCTACTTATACATGAATAATATTCGATCTCCAATATTCACGCTTCAAGTATTATGAAATGTATATTGTTTCAGAATGTTCTGTTAAAAAAATTTACTTTGTAGTATACAAGTGGGAAAAACATTATTATTAATTTTAACATCATGAGGACTATCGAAAGATTTTTTTTATCTTTAACTAGCTGTTGCCCGCAGCTTCGCCTGCGTTAAGATTTACAGCCGTATACGGATTGATGATGATTATTTTTATAAGCCTAAGTTCTTTCATATAAAATCATACAAAATGCTATTTTGTTGTATGTACATCGAAATTATGCATTTAGTAAAAAGGTGTTATTTTAATATTATAAAGAGACACTCCAATTTTATTTATCTGTATAGATGTTATGTATCGGCGGTTCACTTAGAAATCTATAACTATTTTTAAATTAAAAAAAAAATTAAATTAACAGTTAATCCTTACTATGATAACTGTAAAAGCGTGGATATTTGTTACCCTTACACGCAAAAACTACTTAACCGACCATCATGTAACTTTGTACACATATTCTGGGAGATACTAGAAGTAACGTAGGATAATTTTTATTTAAAAAAAACATATATATATATATGTATTCTATGAGGAAAGTCCCAAACTATATCATATACCTAACGTATTGTTTGAGGAAAATTTATCAATACATTGCACATACATACTTCAAACAATACGTTATACCATGATTAAAAAAAAACACCGATTTAAACCATAACAATGAAGATTTAATATAAACGTAATCCTCGATTGTAATCCCGATAAGAGTTATGAAATTAAATAATATCGTAGGGTTTTGTATCGTGATTGGACGAACACATGCTAATGCAAGAAGTTTTTAATTAAAACCGCCGGCCGTTAAGAGGCTACGTAATGGCTGATCCTCCGTCCTCCGAGGGAGCCGATATTGGGTGTACAGGAAAGCCAAAGTACAAACATATTTAGGTCCGGTGCGTAGTGCGCTAATCAGCCCAAGTTTATGCTTCTGTAAACGTTGTACCCCTTCCTTGTTATTAAAATATAAAAATATTACAGCGATATTACATTTATTTATGGGTAATCTTTGGAGATTATTATAGCATGTATCGAGAGATTTATCAACGTATATCTTTCGGCTAAAGACTATATGTGATAATAATCTAATGCTTGGAGATCATTCTTATATAAATTGTTATAATAATAATAATATCTAAGGACGCTTTTACTCCACGTCAATCTGGTCCCGTGGTTTTTCGAAGAACTTGTGTTCTTCTTCTAGAATCTAGAAAAAGAATCTTAAATATATTTCCGTTGTCTGCTACCCGTATAGCAGACAACGGAAATATATTTAAGATTTTCATTATATAATACACATATTTAATACACATCCATGTCCCAGGAACACATAAAACTTTTTGTTCCCTGGCGGGATTTGATCCCGCTACCTCCGCCTTGAGCGCCAACGCGTAAAAGCGTCAATGGTTGGCAAACCATTGAGCCACAGAGGTCGTCAGATTATTACAAGGGTTTTACTTGTCTCGTTGCTCGACACTTCAGCGGTCACTTTTTAGGCATCAACGAATGATAATGACTAATTTTGGATGCTATAAACTTCATATGTTAAAAAAGTGTGTGCGTGTAATCTTTACGCGCGATTGAAGTAAAACTTCATAAAAATCTAAGTTACCCTCTAGTCGCGCCTTAAGAAGTTTTACTTCAAAAAATTAACATTTACGGTTTTTACACGTCAAATCATTATCAGGTTTTTGATTTTTTCTTTCATTATTATTTGTTGATGAACGAGTTAAATGTTCCTGGCACTCAGTCATTTCATTTAAGTGATTACTATTTCCTTTTATATTCCAAATTTGTAAATCGAGCGGACTATTAAATAAAAGAAACAAAAATTCACGTTAAATAACTATAAGTCACAAAAACAATTAACAAAAGAATTAACAAATTATGAATAAAGGTATCTAAATATTAATAAGTTTGACACAAGTTAACTAGAAGAAAGCCCTCTAAAGAATAATGTGTCAACCTAGTGCCAACATGCTCGGTACGCCACCGTAGACCCATGGAATTTCAGGTGACAGGTGACTTTTGAATAAAGAATACTGAGCGTTACTTCCGTCAGAAAAAAATCTGAGTTACTCCCAAGTCGCGCCTAAAGAAGTTTTACTTCAAAAATACAGCAATAACAATTATATTTATATGAACTCTGTTTTGTAATGAATCACTTGGGCCTGGTGGGTATGTGGGACTCGCACCCACTAAAACCCAACGATGTTCCTTCTTTCTGCCATTGGATCATGGGAACGCAAGGCATACAATGATATGCTGTTAGACCTAGCTTTTGCCTTGAATTTGACGTCCTAGATGATTTTTTACGTTTCTAATTTTCGGCTTCAATAATAATAGTTATTACAAGATTTTACAAGATTCATATATAACAAATAACAATGAATCATACCGTATATTTCCACTCAAACATTTATTCCTTTTTCAGATGCACGAGACAGCAGTGACATCACTACAAAAGTAAGTTGGATCGATTTGGAAAAAACGTTCAAAAACCTCTCGCACCTCCCCCTTCCCCACCGCAATACAAACTTCTCCGTCGTTTTTATGGCCTCTGTGACCGCCAAAAGTCACGGAGGAAAAGTGCAAGCTTGTTTACTCGTATATCAGCGTTGCGTCGACATTTCTCTGATAAGCTCCCTCGCCGCCAATAAAGTGATTAAGTCACAAATCGGAGCTGGACGGCGCCACTGATAAAGATTGTACTTATGTTTTAGCGTTGGTTCAGTGTGTTTTTATATTTTGGTTGAGATAACTCGCAGACAAGCTACTTGATAGTAAATTTACGTTGTCACAAACCTTATTGAAGCCCAGGTTTGCTTACCAAGAAAAACAATCTAAACTAATAGAGTAAAGATATAATGTTTAGAAATTTAGATAAATTAACGTGACAACGCCATAAGAAAATGGAACGCCTCAGAGCGAGGTAACGCCGCATACGTCATCGCATACGTCATGTTTTTGACGTGACAACGTCGTATAATTCGATGGAGCCGGCTGCAAGAACGAAAAAACATGACGCATGCGGCGTTACCTCGCTCTGAGGCGTTCCATTTTCTTATGACGTTGTCACGTTAACTATCGTCAGTAAACAGACTTTACAGACAACCGATTTTTTTTCGTTCTTGCAGCCGGCTCCATCGAATTATAAGACGTTGTCACGTCAAAATCTTTGTAACTGCTCATCAAATTTATTTCACCAGTACAATGCTAAGTTATCACTGAGTGGCATAACCAGTCATAGGAACTGCTGGTTGAAGTTAAAACTTATAACTTAGAATTTTAGTTTATCAGTACTATCGTGTATATGATGAAATAGAATTGTCATTTATTGCGCTATTGTAACCAATTATTGCAATTATTTTACATAAAAAAGTTTACACTGCAGAATTATTACAATTGTCTCATACATCATTTGTTGTTCCTTTAGCTCTATAGGTATATATATATACATATAAGTGTCTCTTTTTTAGTGTAAGTAAACACAGCGACACAGTACGCAGCACTGAAGTGCATCTCGCTCGGGCAGACTCGGTGGTCCCGAGTTCATCCGATCGAGCCTTTCATCTCCAAGCGTGATGTATCAGCCTCACTCATAGCCTACAAAAATCTGTGTGTGGTGCGCCAAAAGAAGTTTTCACTTCAAAAATAATCATCATCAATCAATCATGACACGGCTGTAAATTTAAGTTAAGGCGAAGTGACCATTATTAAAACGTATTATTCCCACTATTTTCGGATAAGCCTACAAAGTTTAGTTTTTTTCCTTAAAACATCACCCCGCCATATCGCATCACCTTCTGAAACTAGACATCAATGTCAAATAGTGTGATATAAGCAGGACTGTAACTATACATAAATCAAACAGCAGCTAATCGTCGACGTTGGCGCTACTCCGGGGCCCACTCGGGCCCTGTTCCGGGGCCCCGCCGATTCCTATCGAACAGCTCTATTACAAATAAATTGCCCTCCCAAATCGCTCCGCGTGTTATAAATTTCATACGTGCTGAGAAATGACATACGGTATTATTTATTACGGGGCCCTTTTTCAAGGAAAAAACACAAAGAAGACATTCTGATGTAATTGAGCTTTTTATTGGGGCACGCTACGGAATAAACGATTAAATAAAAGAATTACATTATTCACTACCCAGGAAGTACTAGTGGAAATAAAACGCAAAACTTATTGTAATTTATAAGAAAATAATACATTTGATCATAAAATGTAAATCGACGTCTAAACGGGACATCAAAGAGTCTACTTAGCTCATGTTCTTCTTAAAACACCGAAAAAAACTTTGAAAGGTCATATTATTACTTTAGTATATACTTTAGTATATATATACCTTTAGTTTTTAAACATAATAAATGGTAATAAATAGGGATAAAAATCGGTAACGTTATAATGAAACAATTTTTAGGATTTTATCGCGGTTTATTAAGATTTTTACAAGCCCGTCGTTTCGGATACTTGAAAGTAACCACGGTCATGGGAGGACTGTCCTCCCTTAATTCGCGTAAACATTAGATAACATTCAGTAACGTTAGTTATTTGGCGGATGTCTTTGTTTCGAATCCTATCTGCTACAGAAACACCCACCATAGCACGCATGGAGCGTGCTATGCACATTAAGCTACAGCAAACTTTCGGACCAGTCGTAAATTTAGAGGCAACGTTTCTGCCCCGTAGGTCACCACGGGGAGAACTCATTGTATACTTTTGCCTTCTACCGTTACCGATATCTCACAAAGAATAAGCACGTCGAAGTGACAGTGGGCTGGTCACACACTCAGGAGAACGGATGGCCGGTGGGCCAATAAGGTTCAAGAGTAGAGGACGCGTTTAGGTAGACGAAGTGTTGGTCGACCATTTACCAGGTGGGAAGATGATCTCCGTGCAGTGGCCGGTTCGCGTTGGATGCGAGTGACAAGGGATCGGCCGTCTTAGCGTTATTGACGGATAGAAATAATAAAATAAGATTTTTTTATGACAACACAAATTCCGCGAAAAATATTTTTTGCATTCGAATCCCCTTTCTCCAATTCACAATCTTCTTAGCTTGGAATCAAGGAAGTAAATCTAAAATGACTTTAAAAAATATGACAGCACTAATACCGCGAAATATCCTTTTGCATTTGAATCCTCTTTCTCTAATCCACAATTTACGTAAGCTATCCTACCCCACAATATTTTTAAAATCCTCTAACAACAAACATAAGTATCGCTATCAATATCCAAACATTATCAGAGCATTATCCTTTCACCGTTTACCCCGTGTTTATTCCGTTAGTGGCGCCATTAGCTCTACAAATGACACTAAAATGAAATCTATTCATTTCCTCCGAGTCAATCGTCAGTTATTGTACAGTTCCACGCGATCCGGACATTACCGTATATTGTAAGCGATACCGATGAGATGGTGAACTGGCGAAATTCAATTTTAATGCCACTTACAATTTTACAAAGCTACATTTGCATTTTTACAGTTACGGGCATTTAGTGACTGTACATTTGAAGATTAATTTATTAAAATAATTAAGAAAAAGAACCTTTACATGGTCACAGAGGAGAAACTTAAATAAAAGTAACCGAAAGGTCGGGAATCTAAAAATCTTAATAAACAGCGATACGATTGCTAAAGTATTATGTAGTATTTTTTCAGAACATCACAGTTTTCACAGCAACGCAAGTTTCAAAAACATATCAGTGAAAAATCAAGATTTATATGAATTCACAATAATATTAGAAATTTTTATCGTGTTTCATAGTTAATCATAGATGTTACGGTCAGAAGCGTGTCGGTTAATTTGTCACGATGGCTATCGACGTGTCCACTGTCCTGCCTGACACGGCCCAATACTGTAACCCTTGTAAATAATGAAATATAGCCCTCTGTCACTCTCGGTAAATGTACGCAATTTGTTGGAATGTTCGTAAAACGTCCAGTGATGTGATGTTTTAGATTTGAGCAAAACATTGTGAACATACCCTAGAATCCATTTTCATCATCATCTTTCCTGTCACTGTTGTAAATGCATCTATCAATTAACGCAGAGACGTGCGATCCCCGCATTTAGATCTGTGACATCATCGTCCCCTCTAGAAAGAACATAGAGACCCTAGAAATTGTTTTATTTCCTAAAATTCAATATACGAGCATCATAATCATCATCATCATCAGCCTTTATTCGTCCACTGCTGAAGGCCTTTTTTACAACCCAACTAACATAAGTTGGATAGGCAAACTGGCAAACGTGCCACCTGATGGTAAGTGGTCGACCTCGCCCATGAACATAAACTAGTATACCTGGAACGAGCCCAGGCAACTCATTTATGTGTTGCCTGTCCTGAGACATAAGATGTTAAGTCTCGGTGCCAGTAATTACACTGCCTGTCTTGCCTTTCTCTCCGAAACACAGCAAAGCTATTGCACGGGAGAAACAAGCAAGCCTCCTTCAATGAACGCCAAGAAAATTGATCCCTTGCCACTCGCAAGCAACACGGACCGGTCACCGCACGTAGATCGTCTTCCCACCTGGGTAATGGCCAACCACTTTGTCGACCTAAATGATATAAACTACGAGCATAATTTATTTATTAATTTTAAATAAGAGTCATATGAAAAAAATCTCAAGCACAATTTTATTAGTATGCTATACTTGTGATCCCCAAAATGGTTCAAGACTTGTCGTGGCGGTGGATTTCAGTAGCCTAAAGTGAACCCAGAATTTTGGGCGAAGCTAATTGAGCCGAGGGAGCTGCTCTTTGTACCCCTCTTATAAGAAGAGGGAACAAAAAAGAGGGGGAAAAGGGGCAAGGATGGGAGGAGGAATCTCACCCCATTGTACTATCCCGACGTTGAGAGTCCGTATCACAGAACAAGCCCACTGTACAGGAGGCGGTGGTCCCTTCAGGGACTGACTAGGCGTCGAGGTGCCCTGTTAGTTCAGCAGATCCGGGGCACCTCACCAAAGGCGGCATTGGTGGCACTCGCCGGGTTTTAATGGGTAGAGCTGCGTCCGCCTTACCAGCTTTCGAGCGCAGCGAGTCCCACATACCCGTCTGATGTGACCCACTTCGCCGCGGGATGCCTCGGAGCATTTCCCGGCGTTAAAGAAAAAAAAAAGGATTTCTTGTCTTAAAACGAAAAGAAAAAAAAAGCGATATCAATTTTTACCAAAAGATATATTTTATTGTATCATGCTAATCATCATAATAATTGCGTAGGTAGACTGCGGAACGAGTACTTTTTCCTTACACCACATTTAATTGCACAATTTTTCTAGCTTTCAATAATCTAAACGCACTAGCTTTAAATATAGGTGGGAGAGATTAAGTGAAACCAAACGACATTCAAATTGCCCACAAAATAACACACCTGGACATATAATTTCCTCCTTAACAGAATGGAGCACTCAAAATTGTTATAAAGTATAGTATTATCAAAAAATTGGCTTTATTACGAAACTATTTGCCTGTAAGTATCTTGGTCAAATGAAAAATTAATATATGAGGGAGACCGTTGGGTAATAAATTGGTACAATCGTTCAAATATAGCCTACGGGAATATTACAAACGTGCATGCTTTGATATCTGTGTTATTAATAACATCATTATTTTCCTGTGTCATATTTATTTGTAATTATTATGTATCTTTTTTTTATTTTCAATGCTAATATTTTACTAATGCGTTAGTAAGTGGGATGCGTGTTTGAAAATCCTGTCGCTAAATTGTTATGAATAATATCTAAGGAAACAAATGCAAAACAAACAAAATATAGAATATATAAATATAATAATATCAACCCTTATATGTCCTACTGTTGGGCACGGGTCTTCTCCTCAAAATCAGGCGAGCAGGGTGTTGGGCCATAGTTCACCGATGCGCTGGGCCAGTGCAGGTTGGTGAACTTCACACCTTCAAAGATTTTTAATCTCATTGGGCATTCAGGTTTCCTCACAATGTTTCCTTTACCGGTGAGCAAGCGATGGTCTCATGTTCAGGTGCACGTAGAAATTTCTAGGTCGTTGAAAAACCCATTTCTAGGTCGGGATCGAACCCAGTCCTTCGTCACTAGGCCATCGTCGCTCACAGCCTTTTTAGTATTAGTATTTATGATAAAGTAATTAGTAACGATAAATCTATAAAAATAGATTAACGTAAAAAAAATGCATTATAGAAGGCTCTCCGATTTGATCAGTTCAATAACATTATACAGGGCTATGAAAATAAAAGTTTCCCTGCTAAAATTACATTTGTATCTCCCTATTGTCATTTTAAACTCTATGTTATGGAATTAAGATTGATTTAGTCGTGATGATGACGCCACAAATGAGCCGCGTGTCACCGTCCTTCCAATACGAATGTTTTCTGTAATGTTCTTCGAATTATAAAATCAATTATGGTTTCCAAATATACTTAATGTGATACTGGAAAAATAATATTTAAGGGGAATTGAATATAACCGCCTTCTACGGATTTCATCATTTTATTTTGGTTTGTTAAGATTTTGCCATGCTTGAAATGCGACCGACATCGACCAAAATCTTAAAGAACCTCGATAAAATCTGGAAAATTTCGATAAATAATAATGAGTGAAATTCACGTTAAAGAAATAGAAATCATTATAAGCTAGTTTAATGATTTCTTAATTTTTTGAGTTTTTACTTGAGCGTTCTCTCGAGTTAATAATTTTTTAAACGCCAAGAAAGCTCTACTTTACTACTACTCTACTCGCGTGTGTCTTAATGCAGATATTGTTATATTATGCATTTAGTTTTACTATCATTATCATCCATCCGTGTCCAATAACATTTTAGAAAGGTCTAGGTCTAGGACACTAATAAAAAAAAACAATATCTCACATCACAAACTAATTAATTCGTGAAAACATGTCGTATGCGTAAAAAATATTATGCAAACAAAATAATTTGATATAAGTTATTAATGTCGCAAGCTGCTCCCCTGCATCTCATATTTAGGTAACATTAAAAAAATCATAAAAATTAGTATAATTTCCTGAGAAATCAAATTTGAAAATTCATTAACAAAGATTTTTAAATCTGCGCCATTTCAGCAGTCAAAAACAATACTTATTCAAATGAAACAAAAAGCAATTAACGTTAAAGTTATCCCTCCGTCCTCCGAGGATACGAGAGGAGAGATTATTGAAAAAATAATTAATAAATATTTATGGAGCAGCCACCTGAGAAACGACACGGCTCTGAATCCATTTTTATCCAGTGCTAGTAAACATCTGCGGCGCGGGGAAGGCGGTTTATTACAAATGCAAAATTTTCCATTCATATTCAAAATTTTATATCCCGATGTGGCCGGGAGTGAGCTAATTTATTCCGGGGTGGAGACGTCCCAGCACCTCGCGTCTTGGGGAGGATTAGTGAAGGGTTGAGCGAAATTGACAGGTGCCTGTCAAAAATTACAATTAATTATTGAGGCTGGTGCGGTTGCTGTGGTGCACAGCCGCAACATACTGCCATGTATGCCGACCATTTGTTAGAATAAATAAATTAAAGAAATAAGAAAAAGTTTAAGTCATTTGATGATAAGTGATCAACGTTGGCTTGCAATTAAACGAGCTGATTCGGCTTTAAAAACTAGTCTCTATTTACATAGTTTCTTGTAATGTTCTAGTGCAAAATATACAATGAATATTGAAAAAAATACAGTCGTTGTCAGATCGAACCCCAATACTTTCAAGAAGCATCTAAACATCTAGATGGCAGACCGTCTGTTCTCAATTGGAATCGACCACTTCACTAATCAGCATCAGCTTTTAGCCTTAAACTGACTGCCCTAAATCTGAAACTTTAACCACCTCAACCAGCTCTATATACATAATATTATATTTTTAATATAAGTAATCAAATATCGGTCCTTTAAATAGAGATAAAATAAAACATCCCACCCGGGCCATCACTAGACCCCTCAGCATTGATTACCCGTTTTACAACTGGGATAGCGTTTAATGGCCGTAATCCACTACTCGCCAACTTTTATAACTCCAATCCCACTACGATTAGCTTACTTGTGTATGTAGCTTTACTAACAAAATTGGAATAATAATGATGATAATAAAGAAAAAGAAAGGAAAGAAACCAGAAAAGTAATTTTAAAACTATTTAATTTTATTTAATTTTAAAAATGTTTTTTTGGTTTTTTTTTTCTTTCCCCATATTTTTTTCACGAATCTCAATATTTCGACATCGTCTACATACCATGGTAAATATCACGTTTCAAATACGTAGTTTTAAAAATAAAAATAACCATTTTAATATAAAGAATCGTCGTTTAAAATATTAGTCTTACATAAGGGATGGGCCCTATATTTGTCCCAGTTTCGTACAGCTTAGAGACGTACGACGAAACTTTGAAACTTCAATAATAACAAGTATTGCGCCATATCGCTTAGACTTAGATATTGTTTAACTTGTATAAAATAAAATGTAAAATGTATTATGGAGAGTTTATGCAACCTTCAGGTTTTCATTGAAAATGTGCTTCGGAAATCTATTTTTATATTATTATTATATAGTCCATAAAATATTTTAAGCTAGAAGCATAAAATACAGTAAGCTAAAAATCCTTCTGAAAAAAGTTTTATTAATTTTACAAAACACCTCGTTTTTGTTCATTTTTTAATAAACGAATCATAATTACAGTTTTTAAGTTTGTTCCGATTATCTTAAAGCTACATTTTACAGCATAATATGCCACAGATTAAAGATACAGTTAGCACTTTCTGCGTAGAGAGGACTTATCAAAATAATGATGTATCATAGGGTAGTTCGAATAACTTTGTAACGTTAGGACATCTGTCACCTCAGTCCTCCCGTGACCATGGTTGCTGTAAAGTATCCGAAACGTCGGGCTTGTAAAAATCTTAATAAACCGCGATAAAATCCGTAAAAATTGTTTCATTATAATGTTTCATTATAATACATTTTACAGACTTTCTCACGGTTTCTTGAGACTTTTATGGTCTCAGCAAGACTGAGGTGTCATTCGTACCAGCTTTATAAAAGTAGGATTTCTGCAACGGTATTTGTTCAATAATAGATCTTACAATTACCTATAGGTATTTTAGTAGTATCTTCTTTGCCCCGTGGTAAGGTTTGTTTTGCACTCTAGTGTCTTAATTAAAATTCAGTCTCGAGATGAAAATAAACAATATGTCTAAAATTCGCGGATTCGAACAATTCATAAATGGAACCGTAACTTGTTTTAATTCAAAATAAAGGCGTATTAATTATTCAACGCCACACTCGTCGCAATCAGAATAAGTGGCGATGTTTCTGTCAGCCGCGTGCATGATTAGAATTCTTAAGCCCCGCCGAAGGCTTGATTAGAGGAAATTAAAATCATTATACTCGAACGCCATAGCCGCAACTGACGTAAAAAAGGGCGGCATAAAGATGGCCGGCGGAAACGGAAGGCACCATCTTGGAGCCGAAGGCGGGAAAACAATGGATTCGTTAATTAACATTTTCTTACGCCTCGCGGCTGTCGAACGAATGGTTAATCGGACAAAATATTTACGACGATGGAAATTCCATTGAAATTGCACAACCATGAGAAATTGATGGATTATGAATAAAGGGATATTGTCTATACGTTTGTGGATTTCTTATCTATATCAGGTTTCTGTGAAAGGCAATTAAAATTTAAGAGGTTTTCAACTAAATATTTCTGATGGTTTCTGATTATATATAAAAGAACAATCATGTTCGCTTTACATTTATATTCAATTTAAAATAGCGAGTACATCTTTATTTTCTTGGAACGCAAATCCAATCAAAGGCATCAAATTTTTTACCCATATTTATTATAACCTTTTTATTTAAAAAGCCTCCTATTTATAATCTGTATATGTACTGTTTTATATCATAATTATCTTGACCAACTTTATGACGTCTTTGTGTTCACTGCTGTACATAGGCATCGTTCATAACGCCAATATGGCTGAACACGCTCGCCATCCAAGCATTTTATATTCTTATCACAAAAAGACACGTTTGTCATTTTTGACGTGACAACGCCTTATAATTCGATGGAGTCGGCTGCAAGAACGAAAAAACATGACGCATGCGGCGTTACCTCGCTCTGAGGCGTTCCATTTTCTTATGACGTTGTCACGTTCAACTATCGTCAGTAAACCGACTTTACAGACAATCGATTTTTTGTGTAAAATATATAACTGCAATAGATATCACTCATATAGGCAATAATTTGAATAAAACAAACATATCGTATTCATATGCGCTAACAAAGTTAACGCGCATAAAATATTGCATCGCTTTATTGTACAAATAGAGAACATAAATAAGTGTCGATAAATGGACATCCGCGTTATCGATGTCCATAAATGGACATGCCGCGTTATCGATGTCAATTAATGCCCTACCCTATTAATATCATGTCGATATTTTAATATGCTCGTATTTATTGTCTGTGGTAGCTTTTTTAGACTATTTTTTATAGCACAGGAGGAAAACGAGCAGTCGAAGCCTTTTGGCGACTATCGACGCCCACACATCCGCACAACCAGAGATTATGCAGATGCGTTACCCTCCTTTTCCTTTCCCCCCAATGGGCTACGGAAACTCACAAACCACCCCAAACGCGACAGCATAGCTGTAACTTTTCGCCGGTCGTGCCGGATCAATTTGGCTGCAATGCAGCATGGCACTTACTTTTACAAAAGCAATTGAATAAATATTCTACTTATATTATTACTTATACTAACAGATCTGAGTATGTTCATATCTTGCCTAATGCCTAAAGACGCTATGTTTAGAGCCACAGCCAAAAAAATGGTTGGTCTACCCTTCAGCAGCTGATTGGCAGATAATAGATAAGATTAAAGAAAAGGAATTCAGTATGTATACCTACTATATAAGTATGAAGTTTGATTTGGTTGCCTTTATCCAGTTGGTTCTATAATTCCCGTGGCTTAACTTTTACCCAAGCCGTGATTACACCATACACTTAAACTCAAACTCGAAATACAACAAAGTTTAGTAAAAAATATATACAGTGTTTCTTCTTTTAATATGACCGGGAGATAGAACTCAACGCGAAGCAATCCGAGTACACACAAGTGGAACCGACAGACGTTGTCCTGTGCAAAATATTTAAGCTTTTTTTGTGAATCTAAACCATTCTCGAATCACACACACACACACACACACACACACACACACACACACACACACACACACACACACACACACACACAGACAAAAGAGACGTACAAAAGAATGATATATAAAGATAGACATTGAATGTTTTCAAAATCACACTATTTAGCAAAAGCGTTTCAGGAATTTTTATTCCGACGTAAAACATGATAGCCATTATCAGAAATATCAAAGCGTAAAGTTTAATTATATGGGGGGCGGCGGCAACCCCTTCTCAATTCTCACTAACGACCACATTTCGGTCGTCTAAATCACGGTGACGCCACTTGCAATTAATTTTTTGATACCAAAACCTTGCGGAGCCTTCACGTGACGAGAATTTAGAGGTATTTAAAACAAGCTTCTACGTTTCTTCACCTTTTTAGCGTAAAAGACTTCTGTAAAGAGTCACTAGCTGGACTATATGACATCATCTTCTTTATTAGGAACCTAGGTCTCTCTGCTGCTCCTGGATTTTTTTGCAGTGAATTACATACATACTCGTACCGTCATTACCAACATGCAGTGGACCACTGCTGAAAAGCCCTCTAATGTTTTTTCTTAATTATAATAAACTAGCTGTTGCCCGCATTTTCGCCTGCGTAAATATTGACAGCCGTATCCGAAGTGATGATGATTATTTTTATAGCCTTGGTTACTCCTTATAACATCAGCTATATACCAGTGAAAGTCCCGTCGTAGCCGGAATAAACAGAGAGGCAGGCAAAAATTGTAAGAAATATTCATCATAACGATTACCTATGGTTCTTTATAGAAGAGGGGGCAAACAGATAGTCGTTTCACCTAGTGGTAAGTGATAAGCGAAAACGTACCTGCTCCATCATCAGTAGGTGCGTTGCTATTTTCTTGGAGGTCCCTAAGTCGTGTGTACATGCGAAGTCCCCGGTATTGGATTTTTTTTACAGCATAGGAATTAGGAAGACCTTGGAATATACTATACCCCTGACAAACTTATTTATTTATATCAAAATTATTTATTTATAAAAGAAAAGGTAACAGAGGAAGTGTTATTTTTGCCTAGCTAATAACACTCTATACTACCTATAAATAGATGATAAAACAAAACTATGTTTTTATAGAAGCATAAAAGTAATCGTTGTAAAGACACTTTCAACTTTCGAACAAGGAGTATCCCTAAATGCCCACTTACAATCCAAATGAATTAAGACACCATTTTATTTGACTATATCTTTCCATCTTTTTCAAAACACAAAACATTTGTAAGCGAGGTGTTTCACTCTATTCAAAGGCGTTTGGCGTCCTGCGGTCCAAAAACGCCACACAATTAACACAACCCTTGCCGTACTCCCTGTTTAGTATTCACGTCGCTGAAGAGACCTCTCGCCGCAATTCTTACCACCAAAAATGTACATTCAAATAGCTAAAGCTGCCTTCGCTTGAGAGAAATCCTGTTATTACTGAAATAGCCCATGTTATAACAAATTTCGAGTATCGCTTTCACACAAACAAACAGGACTATACAAATTGAAAACTAATAAACATATGTAAATAATCTAAATATTATGTCAAAATTTTATTGGTCCCAGTTTATCTTGAAATATAAAATCTGTAATAAAACTTTAAAATAAAGATATTTTATCACTAAGTTTATTTTTAGCCTTTTATTACCTAGATTAAGCTAAAAACCAGTTCTTCAACAATATCACACAAATTCTCAGATTATTTTATTACAGCTATGATAAATAAACTAACAAACGAAGGTAGGCAATGCAGGAAAAAAATCCTACAGTGAAATCTTATCACCATAAATAACACTTTAAATTCTTACCTTACCAGTAAACAGTCAACAATAAATCATAAATTAAAAAACAAAATAAAATAAACAATTTAATCGCAATATTTCATAAAACGACACATAATCGAAAAAGGCAGCAATAAAAAGTGAAAAACGATTGCAGATCAATGAAGCATGGTTCCCTCTCGGGGCAAATAAAGCCCAAGTACACACTTCAAATATGCTTTTCTTAATCGTTCATAAAACAAAGATCGTCTCCCTCGTGAAAAATATTGCATTACCCCTGCTCACGTCGTATCAGCGATTTCGACCGCAGATTGATTTAATACAACCCCTACTATATGTCTGTATTAAGAAAACGCCTTGTTTATATAAAAGAATTAATCATTAAAAGTGACTATGTTGTAAGTCTTTTTGGAAATATAATATTTAAAGACGGAAAAGTAAACTTTATTCTATTTATAAGTAACGTAATTTTTGCACTTAACTACTATTTTACTTTATTACACAGTAAGTTTCTGTAACTGTAAAGTGGTCGCTCACTATGGGCCTTATCAGAAGGCTCAAGGTCACCCAAAGAGCAATGGAGAGGGCTATGCTTGGAGTTTCCCTGCGTGATAGGATCAGAAATGAGGAGATTCGCAGGCTAACCAAAGTCACCGACATAGCCCAAAGAATTTCCCGGCTTAAGTGGAACTGGGCAGGACACATTGCTCGCAGAACAGATGACCGCTGGGGTCAAAAAGTTCTGGAGTGGCGACCACGTACCGGAAAGCGCAGTCCTGGTAGGCCTCCCACTAGGTGGACCGACGACCTGGTAAAGGTCGCAGGAATCCGCTGGATGCGGACGGCGCAGGACCGGTCGTTGTGGAAATCCTTGGGGGAGGCCTACGTCCAGCAGTGGACTCGTATTGGCTGAAAAAAAAAGAAAAAAGTTTCTGTACCCTGTAAAAAGGTAAAAAGGTGATTGATTGTCTGCTTGGGTACCCTTGCTTATGTCTCCCTGCGTTGTGTTGTTGCAAGACAGGCAGTGTAATTATTGGCACAGAGACATAACTTATTATGTCTCGGGATAGGCAATACATAAATGAGTTGCCTGGGTTAGTTCCAGGTTAACTCGTTTATGTTCGTGGGTGACGCTGACCACTTACCATAATGTGGCCTGCATCATCTGCCCGTTTGCTTATCCAAGTATCACAAAAAATGAAAATTATTATAAATGTGAAAAAAAAACTCATCATTATGTGGCCTACGACTTTAATTACAAGGCCCTATAATCATTATCACTGACCCTCATACCATTTCATTCATTATAATGTCCCAGTGCTGGGCTTGATACTCCTCGATATCAGAAGAGAATGCTGAAATGTAATTATTTCTATCGGAAACAATATTAATTATAAATACTTCCCTAAGTACCTCCAGAATTACTTTAAAACCTCCCCGACGTGTCACCGTAATTTGGCCGAAGCGTGACGGATCCGCCCGAAGCCCCCGGTTATAATACCATAAGCCAATATAATCTTAACTTAGTTAAAAATCTTGCGTCCGACATTAGCATTAATCACTTTTGACGGGTTTTGTTATAGATATGAGTAATTACGTATATTAGATGTGCCATTTTCGTGACACGGAATAGACGCCATGTACCAGGGATTTGGGTGGTTTAAAGTGTTTGTGTTTATATCAGGGTTTTACTCATAACTACTTTGAGTAAAAGAAGGATTTAAAAGTTTACAAATACAATCTTTTTCTATGACTTTTGTATTTAATTGAGACCATATTGAAAATCCAATGTCGTCTCGGGTACTTATACGTTAAGCCGATAATTAAACATAAAAAATGTTGCAAATACTAAGCATTTATACAAACAATTAATAAACAATATTACGACCTCTGTGGCTCAATGATTAACACGTTGGCGCTCAAGCCGGAGGTAGCGGGTTCGAATCATGCCAGAGGAACAAAAATTGTCTGTGTTCTTGGGTCATGGATGTGTATTAATTATGTGTAGGTATATATATGTATAGTATACAAAATAAAGATATTAAATATATTTCCCTTAACACAAGTTCTTCGAGTACTTACCACGAGACGTGGTGTGAAAAGCGTCCATAGATATTACTATTATTATTATGTAATATAAATAAAAGGGATCTTCGCAACTGGAACTGTAATTTTAAATATAATGAAGATTTTATTATATCTTACATAAACCTTCTATTGTAATGGATTTATTATAAATTTAATTATTATTTTGTCAGAAACAACGAGATATGCCCTCATCATGTAAATTTAAATCTTAATTGAATGTCGACATTGAGAGATTTCAATTCAATTACTAAACCATATTTAACGAAATCCAATCCATCTCCTCCAGGAATAATATTGTTTATTCATAAAAAATACAACGAGGCCGGTTCGACCGAGATCATTCCATGCAAAAGTTGAGGACGGAAACTTGGATAAGCGAAACCCTCTAAAAATGATTGATGCCAGGGGAGCTGACGTCGCTCAAGTCGAACGTTTTAAAACGAATAGAATTGGAAATTTGAAAATAAGGATCATTAGTGCAATGGCGCAACCCTAGTGATTACTCGATGGAATTTGGCCCCGACTTTTATTGGCCGTCCGTCAATCATAAAATTAGATTTCGAATTCGTTTCAACAAAGAGTATCGATTGTCGCATCGTATAAGCAATTTCCTCGTATTGGAAACATTGAGCAATTGTTTGAGCATGTTATTATAAGCGTTTAGCCCGAGAGCTAACAAGCGTTTGTTTCTGCGAGTCTTTGTTCGGGATATAACAATTAGGTAGACAATACGGACGTTATCACGTGATGCCTGCACAATACCGACTACAATGCATGCTCAATATCTTTATGGAGCCTGCCGCAGAAGGCCGATGCACTGGTTGAATCAGACTCCTTGGTTCCGTAAGGTAAGCATAGAGTAACCACACAACAGAGGGTATATTAAAGGGATTTACGACATCGATTAAATATAATTAGGAAAACTTTTTCATAGTATGTCTAAAGTTGTTAGTGACGACGAAATATTTATACAAAAAATCTATTCATGATAATAATATAATATCAATCCTTATATGTCCCACTGCTGGGCACGGGTCTCCTCCTCGAAATGAGGCGAGGAGGGTTTTGGGCCATAGTTCACCGATGCGCTGGCCCAATGCGGGTTGGTGAACTTCAGGCATGCAGGTTTCCTCACGATGTTTCCTTCACCGGTGAGCAAGCGATGGTCAGGTGCAGTTAGAAATTTAGAAAATCCCATTTCTAGGTATCACAGGGTGGCGGGTCAGGATCGAACCCGGGCCTCTCGGCTCTCACTCAAGACTCAAGAGGCCGAGCCCATACCAACTAGGCCATCGTCGCTCCTATCCTATTATATTGCCTATTCATTATATAAAAAAAATAAAAAAAAAACTGACAGGTTACTTTGTTTCTAATCATAGGCTTCACTGCACATGAGGTTCAAAGCCAGATACGAAAAGAACACTTTTTATATAAAAATATCAAAGTATATATTAAAAGTTTAAATGTTTATTTGTAATCGAAAAATCTTGAAACGTTTTAATTCACTATCACATCATCATCATCAGCCCCTATCCGTCCACTGCTGAAGATAGGCTTCCCTCAATGAACGCCACGACGACCGATCGCTCATTATCACATGTCATATATTTTATTCTACACCAGACGACTACATACTATTCCGTCCCTCTGCCAGCTACTTGGTCTGTAAGCCTCACAGCGAGACACCTCGAAGCCGCCGCTTTGTTCGCTTCCTTCGTCTCGCGACACTCGTCCCGCCGCTGAATGCACATTTGATGTTCCCTCCGTGCTCAAGATACACCTAATAACTATTTTGCATGCTAAATTCAGCAGGACTTTCATTTAGGATATATTGTTCTTTAATATTTCTTGTATATTTTATCTAATTCATTCTACATCGTATAAGGCGAAAAACTAGTTCACTGATATTGTGTCCTCATTGTATCAAAAGAAAAAAAAATCTTAGAGTTCCTCGAATTCAGAAACTAGTGGCTATTATTAAACAGAGTTTTCAATATCCTCACAGGTTAATTGACGAACCCCTCCATGGTTCAGGCCTTGTTGTGGCGGTGAGGCTCAGTAGCCTAAGGTGAGCCGCTGCACCTTCGGCAAAGCGAATTGGGACGAGGGGCCTCTTTGTACCTCTCTTATAGGAAGAGGGGACAAAAGAGCAGGTGGCAAGAGGCGAGGATGGGAACCTCACCCCATTATACTGTCCCGACGTTGGGAGGGGTTATTCTGTGGTGCGGGGCAACCCCTCTTTGAAGGTGGCGTCGGTCCCTTTGGGGACTGACTAGCCGTCGAGCGCGGCATTGGTGGCACTCGCCGGGTTTTAGTGGGTGGAGCTGCGTCCACTTACCAGCTTTCGGGCGCAGCGAGTCCCACATATCCACGTGGGGAGACCCACTCCCCGATGCCTCAGAGCATTTCCCGGCGTTAAAGAAAAAAGAAAGGTTTTTTGACGAAACTATATAACCAATGCAGAGCATGATGATGTTCATTTCTGTGGGAATTGTTATGAATATATTTTAGATCCGTTCTCCCCAGTGTGTGACCAGCCCGAGCTTATTCTTTGTGTGATATCGATAACCTTAGTTCTCGGACGGATGTTTCCGTTTTGAATCCTATCCGTCAAATAAACACCCAGCATAGCACGCTCCATAGCACGCTCCATAGCACGCTCCATAGCACGCTCCATAGCACGCTCCATAGCACGTTTAGCTACGACAAGTTTACGGACCAGTCGTTTTAGAGGCCACTTTCAGCCCCGCAGGTCATTATGGGGAGAATGCATTGGTTGAAGACTTTCGTCTTCAAACTTTGCGATGACCAGTAAGGTTCAAGATTGGAGACCTAGTTTAGGTAGACGAAGTATTGGTCGGCCATTAACCAGGTGGGAAGACGATATCCGTGTAGTGACCGGTCCGTGTTAGATGCGAGTGGCAAGGCATCGGCCGTCATTGTGGGAAGAATATGTTCAGCAGTTGACAGATAGAGGCTGATGATGATGATGATTATATTTTAGATGATTAATAAAAATTTATAACAAACATTTTATAATATGATTTATTTAATCAGCAAATCAGCTAGACTCAATTCGTCACGAGTTGAGTGTAGCTAGAATAAGCCAAAAATTATTAGTATACAACCTAAACTTGTTGCTAATAATAAACTACTTATATCATACTAAACATTCCATCAACACAGTAAACGTATCACACCTCTACAGATTCAAATACAACGAAGCCGTTTAAAATCGCATAAGTTCACACAAATCACATTCACGTAACAGCTGACGCGTGACAGAACATCACAAGCGTCACCTGCCTTCCTGTCGAGGCCTGCTTGCCGTTGAGGCCTACCTGTCGTTGAGCGTTTAATCGCATAAAGAGGTAATTGTCTGTGTGAATGCCACAGGTATCCACATTCACGCATCAATGCGAATACGAGTGTTTAATTTGTAGTGTTGGTTTACACCTCGAAATGAAGACATGTTTGTATGGGAAGAAAAGGTACAGCAAAATATATACTGTCTTAGAAAATATTATTTATAACTAGTCAAAATTAAGAATATTATAATAATTATAATTATAATTCAAACAAACTAACTAAATTTTTAGCTTTATTATATTAGAATAGACATGTTTTGTAATTATCATAGTTATAAGCTTTTCTTTTTTTTGTATACGGATCTTTGATATCTGAGTTACGAATAAATAAATAAATAAAATAATACATTATTATTAGGGCTGTCAATACTTTAAAACCATAAACAAATGGTAATAAAATAAGCATTACTTTTTGCAGCAATTGTCGAACAATTATTACACAATGAACAACTTTCTTTGTTATTTTATACTTCTACATTATCTCACTTCCACTATGTAATAAGAATTCGATTTTAACTTCATATATTCGTAGGAAACACAGAGATGTCATTATTATGGTAGCGAATATACCTTTTGTACTCTATTTTATCTATATATTTTTGGGGATTTTTATCTAAGTAAGACATGGCAACCCCATACCTTTTGTACTCTTCTCAACTACGTAAGATTGATAACTTAGTAACCGCACCAATGACGTCAGACTTAATTTTTATTTTGTCCTCTAAAACAGTAATTATTGTTAAAAACTTCCCACCTACTAAAAATCAAAAACACTTATCTTTCAGGCTTCTTATGTTAAAATGTCACCTTCAGAATAATATACTCGATGTTCAAATATACATACGATAAGTGTTACACTTACATAGGAATTAAGTAAAGTAACTTACACTACATATAAATTAAGTTAGTGTAACGCTAATCGTCGATCGTGTAATTCGACGTGGAGTGATTTAACACGGGATATTTATGAAGCTCAGTGGTAGAGCAATTTGTGTTGATACGCCGCATTTAATTATATATGATTATAATGATATATCATTGCTATTAATTATTCACCACGCTTTTAGGCGTTTCGTGGGTTCATGTTGCTTGGCAGTTGATATATATGATTTAATGCAGATAAAAAGATTCCGACAATTGATAACGTCCTCCTTTTTGAAGTCGGTTAAAAATAGAGAGTGATGCATCTAAAAGGACGACGAATTGATGGCCGATTGGTCAATGAGATGCTAAAGTAGGATGTCGGTCGGAAAAACAAAGAATCGATTGTAACTATATTAAAGTTTTTTTAAGTTTCGGTAACGCATTTTTTATATATAATAAGGAGGCAACCAAGCAAAGCCTTATGGTGACTACCGACGCCCATAGACATCTGCACAACCAAGAGTTATGCAGATGCATTGTCCTTTTTCCTAACCCCCCAATGGGTCACCGGAAACTCACAAACCGCACGAAACTCGACAGCATAGCTGTCACTTGACGCCGGTATTATGTTAACAAGAGGTACCACCCCGGCCGTGTCGGCTCAATTTAGCTGCAAAGCAGCATAGCACTGCCTCTTACAAACTTGTCATATGTATTGCGAAATAACACGAAAATAAATATAAATTAACCTATTAAATATTTAAAATTCCTCCTATCTGCTCAGCTATTTTTATTCATATTTAGATATGACTACTTTAAGCAAAACCAAATTTCGTATTGGAAACCTTACTGGAAATAAGATTATTTTTAGCACCAGTCTTTATTTAAATACTACAATGTGATACTAGTGTATTTTTATGGTACAAGGGGAGATGTTCAGATGAATGAGAACAAGAGTTATGTACATGAGTCCGAATAAAATCCGAGTAATGTTTTATAGAGGACGTGCGTGGAATAAAGGCGCCTTGCGTGTAAGTTACCGCTCTTATAAGACGAATTTTTAATATTAATAAATTATAGTTTAAAAAACTAAAAAACACGCCTTAAAATCAGTAGTGTGTATGTTTTAGATGCCTGATGAAGGCTTAATAAATAAAACCAAAACGTAGCAAAATTAACAAGTAAGTGTTTTAACTGTTTTCCACAATCCTGCAAATATTTAAAAATTATAATTTTTAAATATTTGCAGGAATTAAGGATTAACAAAAAAGTTGATATTACTTATTGTAAAAAAGCATATTGTAGTTTGGTTCGCTACTAAAGCATTTTTTTTTTAGTTTCTCTTAAACTATAATTGATTTTTTGCTTTTTATTATCGATTTTTTTTTATTATTTGAAGTACTTAACTCATAGCAAGCACTTTAGAATGAGTGAGAGACTAAAAACCACACAAGTGATGTAGGTAACTTGCGCGCCTTATGCCTTCCTTACATGTGCTATCCTGATTATCCTGATCAGGATATTGGAACAAACTTATTAAATTATTGTATTGTCATCGGTCCTTAAAAAGTGTGCAAAGTTTCAATTTAATCTGATATCTTAATATGGGTCAAAATCAAGTTTAAGAAGTCGGTTACAAACAAACATACATACAGCTAGTGGTTAATAAAATCACGTTTAAATTGTTTAAAGCAGCTGGTGTAAATGTTTGTCAAATCGCTATCATTCGTCAAATTCGCCGCATGCAGGGGTGTCTGTAAGAGCGCGTTCGGCGATTCTTTATTCATGAGAGGACCTCGGCCGAGTGTTTTATATGAGCGACGATCGAGTATCAATTTGTACCCCGCCGTACGTCCGTACATTACACGACAACTTTGTATTAAACTTTACAGCCATTTGATAATCTTTACATGATTATATTTAATAACTTACACTTTGCTATAATTTGCATGAAGCGTGGGCAATGAATCAGTGGTAAAGATGCTTTTCTTGTTTTGTTGATTGTTGTTGAATCATGTAGTAACTAGTATATTACGATCAATAATATTTCCTTTATCGAGCATAATACATAGGCTGCACTAAAAGTATCGGGAATGGAATATTTCCACTGTTCCTGTCATATTAAAATCTTTTTAATTGAAAACCCCTTGGTTTTAAAAATCGAATACCATTTATTTTAAAATTTATTTATTTTAAAAAAGATTCTCGGTCTTGTCACAACGTCTTGTCAAACTTGTTTAGTCGTTGAGAAAATGGAATTGACTCGAGAAAATTCTAGAGCGATGATTTATTATGACTTTCGAAGTGGTTTAACACAAAAACAGTATGTTGAACGGATGATTTCTGCATTTGGTGATGAAGCCCGATCCAAAACCACAATTTATCGCTGCTTTGCTGAATTTCAACGTGGACGTGTCAAGCTCAGTGATGATCCCCGTCAAGGTCGTCCAAAAACTGCAGTCACCCAAGAAAACGTTGATGCTGTGCGTAAGCTGATTGAGGAAGATCGACATGTGACATACCGCGAAATTTAGGCAACTTTAGACATTGGCATGAGTCAAATACAAATAATCTTACATGAACAATTAGGTGTAAAAAAGTTGTTTTCCCGATGGATACCGCATTTGCTCTGTGAAGAGCAAAAAGCGGCTCGCGTTACTTGGTGCGTCAGAACTCTCGAAAGATTCCACGCAGGATCCTCAAATGCTGTATACAACATCGTATCAGGTGACGAAACCTGGATATACGCGTACGAACCCGAAACAAAAAACCAGTCACGAGTTTGGGTGTTCGAAAATGAGTTAAAGCCAACAAATATTGTTCGTTCACGGAGTGTTGCAAAAAAAATGGTGGCCACGTTTGTCTCCAAAACCGGCCATGTTGCGACTATTCCTCTTGAGGGACAAAGAACGGTTAATGCAAAATGGTATGCTAGCATTTGTTTGCCACGGGTCGTTTCTGAACTCCGTAACTAAAACTAAAACGTAACTGCAACCGCCGCATCATCCTCCATCACGACAATGCGAGTTCTCACACCGCGCACAGAACAAAAGAGTTTTTAGAGCAAGAAAACATAGAATTATTAGACCATCCGCCGTACAGCCCCAACCTAAGCCCTAATGATTTCTATACTTTCCCTGAAATAAAGAATAAATTGCGTGGTCAGAGATTTTCATCGCCTGAAGAAGCTGTGGACGCCTACAAAACGGCCATTTTGGAGACCCCAACTTCCGAATGGAATGGTTGCTTCAATGATTGGTTCCATCGTATGGAAAAATGTATGAAATTTCGCAATAAATACATTTTTAAATAGTAATGTTGTGTCACTTCCTTGATTCCTGAAATTTTCAGTGCCGCCCTCGTATAATAATTAAACTAAGTAATTCTATCTCCTCTATTAATAGTAAATAAATATGCATCTTTTAATAATACTCCTAATATTTTAAAATATCGTACACAATATTATTATTAAGTAAATAAAACAAATAAAAATTTACAATTTACAATTTTAATTAATTTAAATTATTTAACATCTCAAATCCCCAAAGCTTTCAGTTCATTTCACATGCGCGTTACAAAGCTAGGTGATGTCTGAGGTCTGGCCCCACAATGCGCTAAGTACTACGTTCTGAGTGTTCATTAAAGATACGATAAAGACGGTGGAGGCGACGGCTAAATTGCCTTCTGACTGTCACGACAAATACACATTATAACGTTGGGAAGGGTAAAAAACTTGTGATATTGTTAAACGGCCTATGGTTTAATGGTTCGTGAGCTCGAAAGCGATTTCCAGATATATATAATACGTATGAAAATATATAAGGAATATGCCACAAACAAGTGCTTATTTTTTTATTAAGGCGTATATTAGCAGCGCGCCACTATGGTTCAGGCCTTGACGTGGCGGTGGGGCTCAGTAGCCTAGGGTGAGCCCAGCACCTTGGCCGAAGCGAATTGAGCCGAGGGGGCTCTTTGTACCCCTCTTATAAGAAGAAGAGCGGTACAAAGAGGGGTACGAGGGTGGGAACCTCACCCCATTGTACTGTCCCGACGTTGGGAGGGGTTGTTCTGTGGTGTGGGACAACCCGTCTGTGGAGGTGGCGTCGGTCCCTTGCGGGACTGACTAGCCGTCGAGGTGCCCTGTTTGTTTACTAGATCCGGGGCACCTCAGCAAAGGCGGCATTGGTGGCACTCGCCGGGTTTTAGTGGGTAGAGCTGCGTCCACTTACCAGCTGTCGGGCGCAGCGAGTCCCACATACCCGCGTGGGGAGACCCACTCCACCGCGGGATGCCTCAGAGCATTTCCCGCCGTTAAAGAAAAAAGAAGTATGTTAGCAGTGGCCTAATTTCGATTCCGATTTTACTAATGAAAATCTCGCTTTTCACTAACATCTTCAATGTCACATGCTCTGTGGTGAAGAAAAAGGCATGACCTGCTCGATTAACAAGATTAAAAGCCTTAATGCTAATAATACGATTAGTAAACGAGTAATGTGTAAATGGCTGACAAGCTTGAAGACTCTTAGAGATAGCATTAAGTTGGACAAACTGTAACTATTAAAAGAAAAAGGGTCGAATTATTGTTACAAGCCGTTAAAAGCAATACTTTGATTACATTATATATAACTTATCAGGATTCAAACCCGCTACACAGTTGACACTAGTTAAAATCCTCACGTACTAAGCGTATATTAACATCCACACATTCAGGCGATAAACAAGTAACACTACAAGGGTAAAAGCGTCTCGATTTTCGCTTACAAATGAACATTCATTTCTCGAATATATAGTTGAACTAACAAGGGATTGTTAATTTAAATTTACTATCTTACGTCCTTAATGAACGGGAAGATGATTGTTATAATGGGATTGTGGATTTTGTCGCGTGTGTGCCGATGTGTACTGTCAACTGGATTTTAGGGAAGTCAAACTTTTGTTTGGTATAAGCGTTTTTGGGTTTGGTGGTCATAAATAAAAATTGAATTCTTGTAAAATGCCAGTGAGCTCTTCTGTCAACTAGATTTTAAAGAAGTGAGATTTTTGTTTAGCATAACGTGGTTTTTGGGTTTTGTAACGAAAATGTATTTCTTGTGACGGGGTCTGTCTGTGGGTCAGAGCTATAGAAACTTATCATTAACAGACGATTTTCATGTTCTCTGTGAACAGCGATATGACCTCAGATACAAATACAGAATAACATATGATAGTATAATATAGGAAAATACGATATTTTCTGATAGACAGATCTCCATCGCGATACAAACAAAGCTTTGTCAACAAGATATCTTTAAAACAAAAAACCTTCGACTCAATTTAAACATTTCGAAAAAAAATGTTTTGTTTATTTATTTTTCTTACATGAAACCTTTGTGTATTTTTTAATAAACTTAAAACACTATCTATCCACTGGAACTTATATTAAATACTATATTCCAGATAATATTACCACTCTAATCACTAAAAGTGTATGTAAGTGTATGGATTCTCAAAGTGTTGGCAATTTTTAATTACGTCTGAGCATCTGTCTGGAGCCAGGAATTGTGGCTGAGTGGCAGGCAGGTGACAACGCAGGCGGGGAGCGTTAAATGTGGCATTTTACCGCTTTTATGCATATTTGATGGCGCCCGCCATAATCTGCGGCGGGAAATCTTGCACCCACTTCACCTTGAATATGAATTGTTTTTGTGATCTAATGTTTGGTGGTTTTAATAAATTTTTGGATGTTTTGGAATGTTCTGTTAGATGACATACTTGGAGCACATTTTTAAGCTAGACTTAGCGAGCTTGTCGTTTTAATAATTTTGATAAAAAAATTGAACATATTTTCTAAAATACATGTATTTCTACTCTAATTTGTGACTGCAATACGTTACCTTTTGTCAGGACACATAGCACTTCCCCACCATGGTTCAGGCCTTGTCGTGGCGGTGGGGCTCAGTAACCTAGGGTGAGCGGTGCACCTTGGGCGAAGCTAATTGGGCCGAGGGGGCTCTATGTACCCCTCTTATAAGAAGAGGGGACAGAAAAGCAGGGGGCAAGGGGTGAGGATGGGAACCTCACCCCATTGTACTGTCCCGACGTTGGGAGGGGTTGTTCTGTGGTGCGGGACAACCCTTCTGTGGAGGTGGCGTCGGTCCCTTGCGGGACTGACTAGCTGGGACTGACTAGCCTCAATACTCGACTACAGAACTTCTCATCTGTTTCATTTTTTGTGAGTGTAAGATTTTAAAATAAGATTATTATTTTGAAATATGTGCCAAACGTAATTCTAGAAGAAACATGTGATCCTGTATTAAATATTTCTATAGAGTGATTCATAACAAAATATTTTTTCTGTAATTTGACTAACTTTTATTCAAAATCACATATTCAAATAGTGTGAACACGTAACGTAAAATTAATAACCTAAACTTATAATCCGTCGTTTGGTTGGAGCCGACGAATTTGAAAATAATTACAGACATTAGACCCCTAATAAGACTGGTGTATCAATTACTGGTCGTAGGCAAACAGGAATTATGTGCTTAATATTAAAATCTAATTTGGACGAGACTTTGTTGTGACATTTTGTTCAAATATACTTATTTATATCCAATTAATCCAATTAGTAATCCTCTCATTTATAATCTAACTCAAATTTGAGATATTTAATGTTTGTTCGAAATAATATCGCGAACTAAACATGGATTACTGCGAAAGAGTACATCAAATATCTTGTATCATTGATTTTCACAAAGAAACGCCTGATTCACTTATGTATATAATAATAGAGTATTTTAAATCCTTGTTTTTGAGACGATGGTGACTACATTATTTGGTTTGGACACACCTCACCCCATGTGATACTGTCCCAAAGATTGGAATGGGTATGGGTGAGAGGTCCGGGACCCGGGTTCGATCCTGACCCCTGTGGTTTTTCTAAACTTCTATGGTCATGTGAACATGAGAACATCGCTTGCTCACCGGTGAAGTAACATTGTGAGGAAACTTGCATGCCTGATGAGATTAAAAGTATTTGAAGGTGTGTGAAGTTCACCAACCCGCATTGGGCCAGCGCATCGGTCAACTATGACCCAATACCCTCCTCGCCTGATTTCGAGAAGGAGAACCATGCCCAGCGTGCTTTTATACATCAAATATTTTTATCAGTTCAGGGCAGTTATGAATATGAGAGTACAATTAGACATAGATATTTTGCCATACCTATTCATATACCAAAAACATTAAACATAGCTATATCATTTGTATTACTTCTGCTATTTTATAGTTTCACTACTATTAATTTATTATTAATATTAATTATGAAACATAAATTCAAACGTAAAAGAACATGAAGAAACCTAAATCCTGCTATAACATACAAATAAAATAAAATGAAAAGAAACAAAAGTAAATAATAATGTCTCAGATGAAGTAAAAGAAGGTAGATAGCGCACTTGAAACATGAAAGTGAAGCCACTTTTTTAAGTATGTGTGAGTGAATGAAGGGTTGCCATTTTTTAAATATCCCCTAAATTGCTTATTAATAAAAATACGTAATAAGTGAATGCGATAGTGAATATATTTATAAATAACAATAAAATTACGAATATGTAAGAGGCGTGTAGGATCACTTTATAAATTGTCTCAATAGATATATATTGTTTCATTTATTTATTTATTCCCATGAATATAGTAAATACATAGGTGATATTAAAAAAAAATTAAAACAAGTTCTATATACATTCTACCATAACATGGTGTGTGAAAATAAAACTTTACTTAAATAAACAATAATTAATATAAATTAACAGGAAAAAATAGTTACAATTAAATAAACTTGATAAATACAACATGTCATTAAAATCATTGTCAAAGAATAACAGTTTCAAAATAATTGATTATAGTCGTAGACCTATTATGTCCCCACCATGGTTCAGGTCTTGTCGTGGCGGTGGGGCTCAGTAACCTAGGGTGAGCCGCTGCACCTTGGGCGAAGCTAATTGGGCCAAGGGGGCTCTTTGTACCCCTCTTATAAGAAGAGGGGACATAAGAGCAGGGGGCAAGGGGTGAGGATGGGAACCTCACCCCATTGTACTGTCCCAACGTTGGGAGGGGTTGTTCTGTGGTGCGGGACAGCCTCTCTATGGAGGTGGCGTCGGTCCCTTGTGGGACTGACTAGCCGTCGAGGTGCCCTGTTTGTTTACTAGATCCGGGCACCTCACCAAAGGCGGCATTGGTGGCACTCGCCGGGTTTTAGTGGGTAGAGCTACGTCCATTTACCAGCTGTCGGGCGCAGCGGGTATGTGGGTCTCCCCACATACCCGCGTGGGGAGACCCACTCCCGTGCGAATAATGTTTAATAAAAATAAGACAAACTAAAATCAATATATTATATACGATTTATATAATATATACTAGCTGATGCCTGCGACTTCGTCTGCGCAAGATAAGATATTTTTCTCATAAAAAGTATCCTATGTCAAGTATTTCTAATACCTCCAAGAATATATTGGGTACAAAGTTTCATGATGATCGCTTAAGTAGATTTGGCGTGAGAGCGTAACAAACATCCACGCTTTCACATATAAAATATTAGTAGGATTTTTATACATCATATTTATTACATAGTTGCATAAAAAAAATCATCATAAATGATGATACATAGACACAATTCAAAATAATTTATGTATATATAAACACTTCGTAAATGTGTACTTATGAAATAAAATATGTATAAAATGACATGGTAAGCGTCAATAGTCGTAATATTTGGGCATGGGTGCGTCACATCAATTAAAATCGCATTTCCAGCTATCAGGAAACCAAGAATTAAACGCTCTGTGGGTATACTGACAAATCTCTACCAAACGAATTAATGGATTTACCCCCTACCCCGGTAATCAAGGAGTCATGCGTCGAAATAAAAACAAAGTATATTATTATAAAAATAAACTATATTCTTAAAGAAACTATTTAAAAAAGTAGGTTGTCGTATACGTAGTAGTAGTTTGTTAGTTCCCCACCATGGTTCAGGCCTTGACGTGGCGGTAGGGCTCAGTAGCCTCAGATGTGCCCAGCACCTTGGGCGAAGCTAATTGAGTCGAGGAAGCTCTTTGTACCCCTCTTATAAAAAGAGAGGACAAAAGAGCAGGGGGCAAGGGCCCACCAAGCAAGCAAGGGCTAAATCTCACCAAAGGCGACGATGGTGGCACTCGCCGGGTTTTAGTGGGTAGAGCTGCGTCCACTTACCAGCTTTCGGGCGCAGCGAGTCCCACATACCCGCGTGGGGAGACCTACTCTCCAGCGGGATACCTCTGAGCATTTCCCGGCGTTAGAGAAAAAAAAAAGTAGTTTCTAAGTTTTTAAACGACTTCAAAAAAGAAGGAGGATAAAGGAGGTTCGTGTGTATATTTTTTTAATATATGTTCACCGATTTCTCCGTCAATTGTGGACTGATTTTCAAAATTCTTTTTTAATTAAAGTTTGTTTATTGATCTTCATTATTCTTATTAGCCTAATCATTAAAATATAACATCTAAACCAGTATTTTTCAATCTTTGCCCTGTGGGTCACCGGCAAAAGGAAAGGAAAATAAAGAAAGGAAGACAAGGCTCTGCATTAAAGTAAAAACCGTATTTGTTTTACAATAAAATGTCAAAAAAATCATATAATCTTTCAATAATCCAACTTTTTTTGGCTGTGTATAGTCTAGGGGGTCGCGTATTTAGAAAGATTGAAAAACACTGATCTAAACGATTATAAAAATTGTCAAAACGGGATATTTACCATGTTTTCACTTTGATTTCGCGGAGCTCGATATTTCGACATTATCTACAAATGTCTTATTCACGAGACTGAAATGAAAATAACTGTTAACTTAAAAATCTAAACGATTATGTTATACAAGAGAATAGTCCCAATTAACAATCTGTACATTTTTTTCGAGTTCAATATTCAGTGTAAGAAATACAAGAAAACTCCGATTCCAACACGTGGCGTTCTTTGATAAATATACAGCAATTTATACCGAGTTTATAATAATTATAATAATAATCAACCAACCATTTAATAAGTTTTTTATTTGTTACAGCCTGAAGACGAGATACAAATAACCCACAAGCTGTTCCGGCCTTCCACTTCTAAACTGTAAGTATATAATGAGGTATATATTTGGTTATTATTATATTATACTTAAGGTTAGGCGTTAACTAAAATAAAAGTACCATTCATTATCATTCTTAAATCTGATAGTTAGATTTCGTTACCAATTCATAGGTAGTACGTTTATACAGAACTGAGTCTTATACTAGAAACGTACCAATTCTTCATACATTAATACATTCCTCTGGCCTCTGGCGATACAACCTTCTGTTATAGGAAACATAGTAAAGGTGTTTAGTGGAAGAACTAGGCAACAATATCATCATCATCATTATCATTATCATCATCATCATCATCATCATCATCATTATCATCATCACCACCATCATCCATCCACTGCTTAGGCCTTCTTCAATGAACGTCAAGACGGCCGATCCCTAGCGAGCCTGAGATTGTTTAGGCTACATAGTGGTACTTATACATATGTCCCACACAAATCGGTAAATAGTATCTAGTAGTTGATTAAAAGTCTAGTTTTAAACTTTATTAAGAACTTTTATACTGCACTTTGTCCACTGTTGGATAAAGGACAATGAACGCAAAGTCGACCGTTCGCCCGTCACTACCACTTACCACCAGGTGAAAAGACTGTTCGTTTGCTCCCTCTTCTTTGAAAAAAACATGATGAAACACTGCACAGCGATCGTCGTCTGACTTATTTAGAGGTCAAACTGCCCTCCCTTTAATTGAATGTTCAGTAGTGGACGGATAGAGGCCGATGATGATGATGATGATGAAGGTCTATAAATACGAAGCACGTCGTTACAGAAATATGGCTTAATACTAATTAGTAAAAATATTTTTAACTCTTACACCATCCGTAACATTTATTACTTTGTGATCTAGAATTGGACGTAATGCTTCAAATGAGAAGACAAGAAGGTGTTTTTAATAGAAATCACAAAGACTAAAATTATCGTAGACAAATCTGTATAGGTGGGTTAGCCAAGATAACATTCTACAATCGTAAACGCTAACAGAAAACTAATAAATAGTAAACGACATTAAAGACCACGTGATTTATCGATGTAAAATGTCATTTCCATTAGTTTTCTACTAGCGTTTACGATTGTAGAATGTTATCTTGGCTGACCCACTAGATGTCACTTGTCTGTTGTCTCTCATCAACACAAAAACTACAAGCTGAGGCGGCAAACGTCGCTTGCCCTTACCCATGCACTGAGATCATCATTATTCCTAAAAACCTTGTCCTGACGATAACCAATACACCAAAAAAAGAATTATATAATTTGGTGCAGTGGTTTTAAAGTTATGTGCGTACATACAATTCGGTCATTCATTTTTATTTATATACTAGCTGTTGCACGCAGCATCGCCCACGTTAACTTAGATTTACAGCCGTACCCGGATGGATGATGATTATTTTTGTAGCCTTAATTACTCCTTATACCATCAGCTATGTGCCAGTGAAAGTCCCGTCAACATCGGCCCAGCCGTTTTAGAGATTAGCCGGAACAAACAGACAGACAAAAATTGTAAAAAATGTTATTTTGGTATATGTACCGTGTTTACATCCATATTCATTAAGTAAAAAGTGGTTATTTTAATATTACAAATAGGGCAAATTAATTTCTCCTCCCAAATAATCAGAGAAATTATGCATATCTTGACTTCTTTCTTTTTTATGCTCTATCCACTTTTATCGATAAGACTGTATGCACTGCGTGTAATGGAATCACAATGCGAACAGTGTGCTTTTTTCACCAAAAAGCTTTGCTGTGAATTAGGATAGTATAATTTATCGGCTAATGCCCGGTTCCTATATTTAACGGATCGTCATTGTATAAAAGTTACTATCCGTTTTTCTAGAACCAACGACGAGTCGTTAATACCGTTCCATAATTTACTTTCTATACCTGACGTCGACGGATGTCAGTTAGTTATTTAAATACCGAGCCCTCTTCAAAAATGCTTCATTTTTATTAACAAATATATACTTACAGATGACTAATGTGTATATCTTTACCACGCAATTTTGAATGGTTGAATATAGTCAAATCATGAGCGGAGCCAGGCCAACGACCTACCACATTCATAAAAATCAGATTGGTATTGCATACCGCTTGCACATTAAGGAAAAATTGGGAGGGGTTGTTCTGTGGTGCAGGACAGGCCCCTCTGTGGAGGGGAGGGAGGGACTGACTAGCCGTCGAGTCGCCTTGTTTGCTCAACAGATCCAGGGCACCTCACCAAAGGCGGCATTGGCGGCACTCGCCGGATTTTAGTGGGTAGAGTTGCATCCACCACCTCCACCTTTCGGGCGCAGCGAGTCCCATATATCAGGTAGGTTCGTCACAAATCCCCACCATGGCTCAGGCATAGACGTGGCGGTGGGGCTCAGTGGCCTAGGGTGAGCCCAGCACCTTGGGTGAAGTTAATTGAGCCGTACTCCTCTTATAGGAAGAGGGGACAGAAGAGCAGGGGGCAAGGGGCGAGGACAGCAACCTCACCCCATTGTATTGTCCCGACGTAGGGAGGGGTTTTCTGTGGTGCGGTAGAGGTGACGTCGGTACTTAAGGGGACTGACTAGCCGTAGAGGTGCCCTGTTTGCTCATTAGATCCGGGACACCTTTTTTTATGTTAGTTGGATAGGCAAACTGGCAAACTGGCAAACTTGCCACCTGATGGTAAGTGGTCGACGTCGCCCATGAATATAAACTAGTTTACCTGGAACGAACCCAGGCAACTCATTTATGTGTTGCCTATCCTGAGACATCAGATGTTAAGTCTCGGTGCCAGTAATTACACTGCCTGTCTTGCCCTCCTATCCGAAACAGCAAAGCTGTTTCACGGGAGAAACAAGCAAGATAGTGGTACCCATGCAGCCGGGAGCGCGGCACAGCGCTTCCCTCCCACCGGTACACCTCTCCAAAGGCTGCAGTGGTGGCACTCGCCGGGTTTTAGTGGGTAGAGCTGCGTTTACTTACCGGCTTTCGGGCGCAGCGAGTCCCACATACCCACGTGGGAAGATCCACTCCCCCGCGGGTATTATATTTTCTATCACGCCTTTTATCTTCTTCTGAATCACTGGAACTCGATACAATATCGAACACTTATCTATCACTATCTGAACTCGATACAATATCGAACACTTCTCTATCACTATCTGAAGTCGTTATTTCAAAATTCCAGCGAAAACGGTGAAATATACAACTTGCTCCTTACCGATACCGACCGAAATCGGGGGATAACCAAGTGACATTACCAATAGTAGTCTTTGACGTTTCAAATATTTATAGGAACGCCTAGCCTGTCATCTCCGTACTATACGCTTACCGTCCGTTACCGGTAGACCTCCAATCCGTTAGTAAGAAGCTGTCAGTAAATTGCCTGACAAGACGTTATTTATAGGAACGGTTTTAGCTTACGCCTCGTATATTAAACTACTATTCGTAACTAAAAGGGATCGTTTCTTAAATATAGGAACCGGGCATAAGTAATTTATACTAAGTCTTACCTTTTTTGCCCAAAGGTAGGCATTTTGATATCTTTAAACAGACTAGCCACTAGCGGACTTTCACCATTTAGTGGCTAAAGAAATAAACACCTTGAAACTAGCAAAATACACATCCGATGTTTGAGGTGCCAGCAAACGATGCTAGGCCCTTTCAGTTTAATTGGATAGCTCGTCGATATTATCAAAGCCTTTCAACAGAATTATTGTACACTGTATTGTGTGAGCTACAAAGTTCCCTACCGTGGTTCAGGCCTTGACGTGGCGGTGGGGCTCAATAGCCTAGGGTGAGCCCAGCATCTTGGGCGAAGCCAAGCCTATTAAGCCCCCGGACAAAAAAAATGAGTATGAATGGATGAATGTGTGAACTATTTATAACTTAACTATGTTAACCCTAATTGGATTCTAATGTATGAAGTGGAATACGAGTTCTAAGTAGTACTGACGGTTTTTCTTACCCCGTTTGTGAGAGGAAGATCCACATGCCTCGCAGAACATAAGCCGTATAATTCCTACCATTATAAAACCCCCCGAGCAGCGAGATACAGCTTGTAATTAATAAGATCAACGTTCATAAAACCGCTTCTGTCGCGGGCCATATTTTACTATTTATGTACGTTTATAGCATAAATATGTGGGGGTATGCGTGATCCGAGTCGCGGTAATTATTGCATGACTTATTGGCGAATGGAGATAACTCGCGGCTGAATTCCGCGGGACCCGCGACAACTTGTCGCACGTCGGAGGGAGAGGTCACATAACGATGGTTGTTGTTTACCCTTAGGGTTGTGCCTTTATCTTCCTCTTGCTGTTCGATCGTGACTCTCCGAAAGAGATTTCGGTAATTACACTGATTATGAGATGGAATGGAGCCTCAGCGTTTTGAGGTCCCTCGGGCGACGTTAAGATATAAGCAATAAAACTTGTACTATATTCCATTATCATCTCGCTTGATCGCTTTTCAATTATTGCGATATTCTTGATATTATTACCCCCAAATACTCAAACGAATCTCAAATTTAGGACGTACTTAAACTCGTGTTGTCCATCTTTTTTTCTTTGAATCTGACACGTCGTAGCATGAGTTTAAGTACGTCTTAAATTTGAGATTCATTTGAGTATTTGGGGGTTAGATATATGATACAATATTTAATATAAACCTTTATTCATCCCACTGCTGAACACGGGTCTCCTCCTCGAAATCAGGCAAGGAGGATGTTGGGCGATTCATAAACTTTCGGTCTTACACCTGAACCTACTTTTCTACTTCATCCGTAGGTTCACATTTAAATTTCTAATGATTGAAGAATTCCACTTTGTACCTACTCCTTTTTTTATGTCATAAGAGGGTAAAACGAGTAGTTGAAGCTTTTTGGCCCATACACATCCGCACAACCAGAGATTATGCAGATGCCTTCCTTTTCCCTATCCCCACAATCACCACCGGAAACTCACAAACCGCACTAAACGCGACAGCATAGTTGCTACTTGACGTCGGTGTTATGTGAGCGAGAGGTACCACCCCAGTCGTGCCGGCCCAATTCACAACAAAGCAGCATGGCACTACCTCTTACAATCTACATTTTACTATCTATCTTCTTCTGCCTCTCCAACTAGTGAAGGTTGGCAGTCAGCTCTGCATATTTTTCCTTTTCTCTATCTATACTTTACTATATTTATCTATGTTACGGGTTTAAGTACCTACTGTATGATAAAAGATACGGTATTTAAATTCCTGTTTAATGAGTATAGAAATAATTAGATACTACTTACAGCTTTGGCTAATTACAGCGATTAATATGGCATTAATAAATAAAAATGTATATCTCTATCGGGATCGGTCGTCTTGGCGTTCATTGAGGGAGGCCTATGTTCAGCAGTGGACGAATAAAGGCTGATGATGACGATGGCGATATCTCTATACAATTTATACAGACGTCGAAATATTAAAAAGACTTCTGATTTCTTATATCTGTTTATCATTCATCATTTGAAAGTCTTGCTTGTTAAACGTCCCATATCTTTCATCTGTAAGGTTTGTCTTTAAATATATTAATATAAAGAAAAACCCGTTTTAAAATGGCAGTTATAATTAAACCGATAACTTTTTACCACAATGTAGCCCTGGGGGCTTCTAACTGCATCAAATCACCGACGCCGCTGCACTAACAATTAAACTATATTATCAGGGGAACCCGATGCTAATTCTTGAAGTTAAATAACATAGTGTAAAAAAACTTATGTATACGCGATGGTTAAAAATTAAATCAAATTTAATTATGTAAAGTGCAGATTTTACATGCCGGTGAAGGAAAAAATTGTGAGGAAACCTGCGCCTGATGAGATTAAAAGTCTTTGAAGGTGTGTGAAGTTCACGAAACCTGCCAACGCATCGGTGAACTATGACCCAACACGATCCTCGCCTGATTTAGAGGAAGAGACCCGTGCCCAACAGTGGAACATATAAGGGTTGATATAATTATTACAGATTTTTAAATAAGCTAATATGAGTCGACTGGTAGCCACTTGACGTAGCTAAAACATATAAGAGTATTGTACGAGTAGGTGTCATATAGCCCCTCTACACGTAGGCAGATGCATCCGCCGATGCTGTCGACATGCATCTACGTCTGCCGGACTCCAAATACTCGCACTGAAATTCTGTCATCCGTGTCACAAAAACCGACAGTAAACAGATTTGTGGTGGGTGCATTTGCCGACGTTGAATACCTACAACAGACAACCAAATTACCCCATGCAACTGTCTAAGTGTAGAAGGGCAAGATATATGCAAGATGTTCTTGCTGGTTCTTTTAGCAGGTTTTAATCAGACTCAGACTGTAGTAATGAAAGAAATAACCAGGAAGATGGTACATAGAATAAACAGCTGGATTTTAGCAGTCTCCTTCCAACTGGAAAAAATCATCATCATCATCGTAGTATAAAAGGTCAAAGGTTCATCTTTCACTGAACGCCAAGACGTCAAATCCCCTAGCAACGCACTTGAATCATCATATATTAATTACTGTAAAAAAGACATTTTTATAATATAAGAATCACTTATATATCTGCAGTATATATAACATTTTATAGACAAGTTTTTGCCCGAATTCTCTTTTTATTATAACATGCATCAGAAATATTATGTTCCAACAGTACATCCCTAATTCGGTCATTCATTCAGAAATTTCTGTTTACTTTCTTTTATTTATGTTTAAAATTAAAACACGCTTATGGCTGCTCGTTCCAGCGATACAATGATCTAAAAAGTTAGTTATAATACTCAAACAAAGTAAATGAAGATACTTAACCTTGTTCGGAACTTCGTTCCAATAAAACAAAGTTGGGAACAAACGAATGCATTAAAGTCACCCGTAACTGATCCAATCGTAATATAGCACTTCCAGACATCGAAAGTTAGTATGCATTGACTTTGAAAAGTCGTCCAAAACTAAGTTGGGTTATGTTTATGAAACTATTCGGATGCGGGCGTGTGCCGCCGATACACATGCAAGAACTCGCGCCCGACTCTAGGCATAGTTCGCTAAGTGGAACAGCTGTAAAACAAAGTAGAAGGGTCTAGGAACTTACTGTGTACTCGCAAGTATTCGGCTCGTGCCCTCCGACGGCTCCGTCGATGGCGCCCTCGACTAAACTTTGACAGTTTAATTCGTGAGAGTGATTCGCGAACTAGCTAACAAAGTATCGCAGATGATATCGAAACAGCGCCTACACGGCCCGGCCCCTCGCGGCGTGCAGATAAACTTTTAAAATGACTTTGGAAGCTTTTGAGCTTTTAATCGGTAAAGTTGTACAGACAGACAGTTCGGGCAATCCTTGAACCGCTTGCGCCGGCGACGGCGGCCGCAAAACTTTGTTTTACAGGACTACTTTTCTTCTTGTTTCAAGGTTGGACTCTTAAAACAAACTCCAGTTCGACGGAGTTCGTGAACTCGGGCGCCAACAATTTACAAATTTCTCTCTTTCATAACAACTAACTGCGGCTCGGCGGGCGAAAGTTGTCCTGCGTAGATCTTAATCGCATTGTCTGTTGCGCTCGCGGCGAGCAGCTGATTGTGACGACACACTATTTAACTTTTATACCGATGCACGTACGTTTTTAATCTTAAATTTATCTCTATTTTTACGTTTTACAGTCAATATCCCGTAGTTTTTATCATCGTTTCCGATCCGAATTTCCAATTAAACAATTTGAGTCCTCTCCATAGCTGACCGCATTCAATTTATTTAAGTGACACTGATAGCGAGAATGCGACCCAAAAAATTGTCTGCCAAATTTGACGGCGTCCCCCAATGGCCGGCGCCGACTTTTTTTCACTTCACGCTTCACCTGTCCAGTGCTGTTGAAGTGGTCTTGCGTGAAAACACTGATTGGCTTTTAATATAGAGCTATTCCTGTTTGACACATCGAGCCTTCAAAAGCTTTCAATTTGTCACTTTTTTGTACGTAACTTGTCACGCTCGTGAATCAAAATACTGGTATGGTGAAGTATTCTCTATATTATGAGTTTAATGCATTAGAGCTGTATCTATTTATTTTGAGGTATTTTATAACCTATCATCGTAAAACTATCCAACGGTTAAGGCATATAAACGTCTAAAAATACTAGAAACTGCCTAATCATTTAAATGTAGAGCGTCTATATAGCTTTATGTATGTACATCGGTTAAAATGCAAGTACATATAGGATTTTGCGCGTAAAATTTACGTAACTAGAAATAAATAGGTTGCGGGTGTGTGGGGCGGGGCGGCGTGGGCGCGGCGTGCGCGCGCACGTCCGCCCGCCGGCGACCTCCCGCGCGGCCTGCACTCGACCTCCGCATAGTCCGCGAATCGCGCCTACGGACAACCCGCGCTGTGCACTCCGCTCTACAACACACCCGCCGCTCGTAGCGGCCTACGGAAAAACTTTTTCAACGTAGTCGTGCTACGAACTACGCGATATTTTTTGTGCTGTGTTTGAATATTTTTTTTAGTGTTTTCGTGTAAAAAAACTTTTGTGCGTTATGAGGGATCACCCCTCGTTTTTATAGCGATGTCGGCTCTCGTCCGACCCGTTTGGTAAGTTTTATAACTTTTCTAATAATTCCGGGTGATATTTTTTCTACGTTCTACGTTGTTACGATTGCGTATTTATTTCAGCAGTGCACAACGGTGAAAGTGTTTTTTCAAGAAGTGTCAAGATAATAATAAAATCGTTTACGCACAAATCCCACTCTCGTAAAACCATTTCACGAAATGCTTTCAAAGTATTTAAAAAGGCGTTTATTGTTGATAAGTTTGTGTTATGTATAATCTAATTGTTTTAATGTTGAATATTGATTCCTTTGTGCCGAATTAGCATATCTGCGGTAATCGAATTAGCTCTCTGCACGCGAATCGTCAAATAAGCGCGACATCATTAAATCGTTAGGGAAAACGTAATCGTGCGACTGCAAATACCTTAATTAACCGTTGCTCTACAAATATTATCACTGAGAGATGCCGTTTGATGTAATGTTTAAATTCTGAAATAGGAATATATTAAAATAGTATTAAACCTGTATATTTAATACATGATAGAAGTTTTCTTTTTTCATATGAACTAATATAATTTTATAATAATTTATTTTTAGTCTAATTCACGGTTTTATTATAAAATAAAATATTTCAGAAAATATTTTTAAATCACATTTAGAGACTCATAATTATTATTTATATAAAAAAATTTATTAAACACATTTATTCGAAAGAAATTAGGTTGAAAGTCTTGATTATTGTTTTTCATAAATAGTTTTGTTTGAAAAATAAAAATATTGTTAATACTTACTATTGATAATAAAATACAATAAATGGATAATAATTAAAACTAAAAAATAAACATTTTTTTTTATTTAATCCGAACAACATAATATTTACTTTATATAGAAAATTATAAATTAAAAAAATTATCTCTTTTGCACAAAGAAACATAATATGCGTTCCTCAAGAATTGATCGATGTATCCACGATATTTTCAAATAAAAGAAGTGTATTTTGTGTGTGCGTGTGTGTGTTGTGTGTATTTGCGAGTGTGTATGAAGTTATTGAGCTTTTAATAATCGCGGAGTTGAATTTTTTTCTGAGTTTCTTATTTCTATAAATAACATTTATAGGTACCACGGTACTTAGCATGCTAGATGACAAGTTTCATTATTAGGAGTATAAGGTGACGGAATAAAAAGTCACTGAATTTTAACTGGATTAGATGATTGTTCTATAAATGTCCATTTTTTGTCCCGGAAAATTAAAATATCGTACAAATTTGTATTAACTCATTGTAAAAATTGGATTTTCTAACCTTGCCGAGGAATCCTTTTTCTCCATTTCTCATACATCTCATACAAACCGTTAGTATAGTAAATAATATTATCAACCCTTATATGTTCTACTGCTGGGCACGGCAATCCTCCTCGAAATCAGGCGAGGAGGGTGTTGAGCCATAGTTCATCGATACACTGGCCCAATGCGGGTTGGTGAACTTCACACACCTTCAAAGACTTTTAATCTCCTCAGCCATGCAGGTTTCCTAACGATGTTTCCCTTTAGTATTAGTACTAACATTTTTAGTTATAAATTACAATAATAGATAAAATATATTATATACATAATCTCAATGGTTACTAACATTCATTTTAATTTATTTAATGTATATGTATAATATTTATGAGTAGGTAATATTAATGTATATCAAATTCCTATTTTTAGTATTTACTATGTATGTACTATTTATAAATGGTACAAAAGCCAGTGATATATTAATTCTATTTTATCTTCTTCTGCATTAACGTCTATCCATTAACAGTAAATTAACCGATCTCCGGATACAACACACGAAACGACACGGGCCACAAGAGCAGTGATCGTACCTATATTTAATTATTAATATATGTGTTAATGTATTTATATAAAACTCGAAAAAAACAAGCATTCAACTCACATATTTTACATATTCTATCTTAATTACTGTATAGTGAAAATTTTTAGTATCTCGCCAGTTAGCGATATTTTTTAAATTTTACATAACTCATGTTGATTTATACAAAGAGTATTTCTTTAACGTATCCTGCAACCATTCTGACTAAAAACAAAGTCAATACGATCATATCAATAAGTTCCTCAAATTTGCTCATACATTCAGATTTTACCATTCTCTACATTTCGCAAATGAGGCAGGCAGGCTCGGAGGCAACCGAGCAGTCGGTGACTACCGATGCCCATACACATCCGCACAACCAAATGTTATACAGATGCATTGCCCTTCTTTTCCCTATCCCCCCCAATGGGCCACCGGAAAATCACAAACCACACGAAACGCGATAGCATAGCTGTCACTTGACGCCGGTGTTATGTGACTGACAGGAACCACCGATCGTGCCGGCCCAATTCGGCTCTTACCGTATGCACATGTATGATATTCTTATAAGAAAATATATCACTAAAGAAGTTCATGTTCTTCCTTCTCTTTGTATATTTTTGTCTAAATTAACTGTTTTGATAAAGTTATAATGCTATTGCGCCCTTTAACACTAATTAAGAAAAATATCCTTTTAAGCACTCATACAAAATAAAATTAACATTTTCATACGAAATATCCCGTTTCCGAATTCAAATTGCGGTGTACGGCTCGCGTAAACGTTTCGTTCAGGTAGGGTTGGCAATAAACGGATTTCACGTGTGACGCCCGGGGCCCGCCGATCTAGATAACTGGCTAAATTGTTTCACTGGAGCCGTTGAAGCTATCTGATGGGATGTTGTGGCTTGTTGTTTGTTTTTTAACTCAACAAGTTTTTGATAAAAAAATATTTTGTTCGGATTAGTAATGTTTTTTGAGTAGCAGATTTTTACAAAAAGCATTTGGTATTAAATTAATGTTGTATTAAAGCGCTTAAGCAATTTTATAGGGATATAATATACACGCCTTTTTGAGAATGTAAAATATTTAATATCAGGAAAATTCAAAATAACGTGTTTATATCTATGAGCTAAAGAAATCAAATGTTTTTATTTTTGGAAAACCTTTTAATACGATAAAATAGGGTTGACGTTATGTTCGGGAATATTTGCGTGCGTAACTAGGGGGACAAATATATTGAAGATGGACAGGGCGATAATCATAAAATGAGAAGCAAAATATTCAGCCAAAGATTTTAATTCTAAAGAGAATCAATTCTTCTTTAATTCAAACACTTCTGAGATGCAATGATAAATATATATAATTGATAGATTTTTATTCATCGATGAAATCTTCCTAACAATAAGTTAATCAAAAATAGAACAAACAAACAAATACAATTTCTTGTTTGTAATATTTATTAACAATCATTAAAATTATTTCCTTTTAAATAATAAATAAATAAATTCTTTATTTCTCAATCAGCAATTACATCACATTCGTGAGGCATATATTTGCCCTTATATATTTAAAATGTTTACCTATGACGTTCATTTTAACAGTAGTACAGCTTAGTCAATGGCTTCTTCTAAAATTAGTGCTCTACATAACTACTTAAATTGGACGCTGTTTCAATTTATTCTAAACCTAACTATGCGCCTGCTTAGTGACGCCCCCAACATACAAAAATATCTTCCCAATTCTAAAATCCTAATATTGTTGCGTAAAAAAGTTGTTACAATACGTGTTAAAATAACGTGTTACAAGCAGCAATTCAGTAAAATAATCTCCAAAAGAAGTAGAAATTCGCGAGAAATACAAAAAACTCCAAAAGGAGCAGAAATTCGCGAGCAGTACGAATCTCAAAAAGTAGCAGAAATTCGCGAGCAGTACGAATCTCAAAAAGGAGCAGAAATTCAGTAACAGTAAAACATACAACACAAGCGGCTCCGCGGCAGAGCCCGGTACACCGCGTTAACCCTCGCAATGAGTGCACCCTTCATACAGGGCTGAACATCGTAGCAAAATATTAAGTATCACATAAGTATAAAATATTTTGCTTGCGATAAAAAAAAATAAAAAAAAAATCTATTCTAAATAAGTGTAAAAGTTGTTCTGAGCTAATATGTATTATATATAATTAAATAATAATATAAGTTAAATTACAGCAATATTTAAAAGTAAAATTATTGTGTAGTGAATATTAGTGAAATGTTGTACTCTTATTGTGATAATTAATATTTCAGTTATAAAATTGAAACATTTGATTATACCAATTTAAATAGAAAATGCTTTTGGATTACGTTTTTTAATTTCAACAATTAAAAACAAATTATAAATGATTAAACTTAATAATGAGTTGCACCGTCGAAAAATATAGATTATGGCTCGTTTGAAGTCAAAAATCAAAATGTAGATAAACTGCAAGTTTATGATTATATTAGTCAAAAATTGTTTTATGACTACATCTAAGTAATATTTTTATAAGTAATACGCACATTTATCGTACAAAAATATAGATTATGGCTCGTTTGAAGTCAAAAATCAAAATGTAGATAAACTGCAAGTTTATGATTATATTAGTCAAAAATTGTTTTATGACTACATCTAAGTAATATTTTTATAAGTCATACGCACATTTATCGTACAAAAATATAGATTATGGCTCGTTTGAAGTCAAAAATCAAAATATAGATAAACTGCAAGTTTATGATTATATTAGTCAAAAATTGTTTTATGACTACATCTAAGTAATATTTTTATAAGTCATACGCACATTTATCGTACAAAAATATAGATTATGGCTCGTTTGAAGTCAAAAATCAAAATGTAGATAAACTGCAAGTTTATGATTATATTAGTCAAAAATTGTTTTATGACTACATCTAAGTAATATTTTTATAAGTCATACGCACATTTATCGTACAAAAATATAGATTATGGCTCGTTTGAAGTCAAAAATCAAAATGTAGATAAACTGCAAGTTTATGATTATATTAGTCAAAAATTGTTTTATGACTACATCTAAGTAATATTTTTATAAGTCATACGCACATTTATCGTACAAAAATATAGATTATGGCTCGTTTGAAGTCAAAAATCAAAATGTAGATAAACTGCAAGTTTATGATTATATTAGTCAAAAATTGTTTTATGACTACATCTAAGTAATATTTTTATAAGTCATACGCACATTTATCGTACAAAAATATAGATTATGGCTCGTTTGAAGTCAAAAATCAAAATGTAGATAAACTGCAAGTTTATGATTATATTAGTCAAAAATTGTTTTATGACTACATCTAAGTAATATTTTTATAAGTCATACGCACATTTATCGTACAAAAATATAGATTATGGCTCGTTTGAAGTCAAAAATCAAAATGTAGATAAACTGCAAGTTTATGATTATATTAGTCAAAAATTGTTTTATGACTACATCTAAGTAATATTTTTATAAGTCATACGCACATTTATCGTACAAAAATATATGTACTTATTACGCTCAAACCTTCTATCACATAATATAAGGAAAAATTATAACAAAAACATAATATGGCATAATTATCAAGAATTTTATACTAATTTTTGCCTGTTCCAAATAAATACTTTTTTTTTTTGCTATTATTGTTTTTATATACAAGAAATTTAAAGTATTACCAAGCGCCGAAATAAAAAAATGTGAGGCTTTTCTTTAACATTGTTAATTATAATAATAATGTAAAAGTACATTTACTTTATTTATGTTGTTCAAATATAAATTTATTTATATATTTTTTTTATAATTTGTAAAAACCTACGCACATAATGTAAAAATAAAAAAATATGTTTTATGTGATCATTGCGATTGAAACATTGCAAAGATTCATATTTATATTAATATTGTTACGAGTGCTTACCGCGGTTACAATATTAAATATAAATATGAATAGTGATCGCGTTAGTTTAAAACAATATATTACATTGCAAAAATATCGCAAACTCAAAAACTAAAAATTATTTAAAACGTGCGACAACCCTAAATCATTTAGGAGGGTTAGCAGCGAGGTCGCCAGTTACAATGCACCGCTCTACCATTACCCCACTTATGAACGGAGTTAAACTATTCTCATATTGATTTTTGCACTCATGTGTTCCTCTTTGTTAATTACATAATCAATACTTTGGTAACCAAGTACCAACCACAAAACAAAAAAAATACAGTAATAGTTTTAGTTAGTTCGGTCGTCTTGGCGATCATTATTGATTAGCAGTATGGATACGATGGATAATATAATGAACTATAATAAAATTTTAGGGTACAAGAAAAGTGGCATAGTATGCAATATATTTTCTTGATAGACATGTTGAAAAAAGATGAACATATTTAACATCTTAAACAAATTAAGGGATTTTTGACAAATCCTTTTTATTTTATGGTGATTTATTGTTCATTAACAATGCACAATGAATAACTATTATTTGCATCGATCGATACAACCACAGGATACAACCATATTTTTCCTATATCAAAATTATTATAAACAATTTGAGACTTTCTATAGAGATTTTAAGTTAACATGGCTATTTTGATTACTAAAACTATTTAAAACGGGATATCAACCATGTTTTTCACTTTTATTTCGCGGAGCTCGATATTTCGACATTATCTACGAATGTCTTGTTCACGAGACTGAAGTGTGCGGGTAGATGTTGACGGCATTAGAGGTGTTCGGACCGGACTATCTCCTTTCTCGTACGTTTGTAGTAAACAAACAGGGTAAATATCCTGTTTAAATAATTTTTAAAGAGATCTTACCAAATGTTGCTATTTGGCTATAAATAATCTTTACTTAGTAAATTTGTTGTTACTGGGTGCTCCACATTTTGGTGCTCCACCAATTATACGACTGAGAGACCTTCAAGAAAAGAGTATACTCATATCTGAAGGACTGGCAACGCACCTGTTAATCCTCTGGTGTAGCGGGTGTCTGTGGATGTCGCTCTTCACTTACCATCAGGTGAACTGACTGTACGTTGGCCCCCTCTTCTATAAAATAAATTAAAACAAAATATATGGCATTTGTATGTTTATACTTAAAAAAACCGGACAAGTGCGAATCTGAGCGCTTGTGTAATGAGACTTAGATTCTTACTAAATTGCATGATTCTATGTGAATGGAAAGTAAAGTATAGATATATGGCTAGACCAACATACAAACAGACGGATATCAAAGTGATTCAATAAGGATTTGTTTTTACATTTTAAGGAACAGAACCCAAAAAAGTATGGTTATTTCTTCTTCTTCTTCTTCTTCAATATTAGCTTCCTCAAAGATTTGCCAATGTCAGAGTGGGATAGTCACTTCAATAATGTTCACAAGATATAATAAACGTCAGATATACCAACTGATGATACCATTTCTTTTCATTTTACAGTCATTTATTTCATCTATAAATCGTGATTACGTTATTTTTTTATTTGCGCAGTAAATCCCTGTCAGGTTTTTGCCTCTTCCAAATTTTTGCCTTAGTGGTTTCATTTAACCATTCAGAAATAGTAGCGCGAAGCGGGATTCCTTCAAATTATCTTGGCAGGTGGTTTTTAGTTACTAGGTATATAATAATGACAAATATAACAAAAATAAAAACAATATATAATTTTAATTTATTTAGTAAAACGCTACTGTATTAGGTATTTATGTTAAACTTCTATCAATCGTTTATCATACTGATTATATTAAATAAAATTATAGAATTAGTTACAAATGAACGAAACAATTTTACGGATATTATCGCGGTTTGTAAAGTTTTTTAGGACTGACCTGAGAACTCCTCCTGACTCCTCCTCCCGTGACCATGGCTGCTGTAAAGTATCCGAAACGTCGGGCTTGTAAAAAACTTAACAAATCGCAATAAAATCCGTAAAATTGTTTCATTATAAAAATGTCTAATATTTTCTAAATAATTGTTTCATTATAATGAGTGAAATTCGCGTAAAGATTAGAAAACAATATTAGACATTTTGTAATTATATCATATATATTAGTGACCCGTTTTAAATAAAATAATTCTTTAATCTTTTATAGATTATCGTAAATGTAAATTTAAATATTCTACATTATCATAAACTATATTATAAATAATTTTTATCAAACACGATAGGCATTAAAGTGTTATTCGAGCAACATATTTTTATATAGTTCAACAGTTTTAAACTGTCTTTTTTTTTCTTTAACTGTTTTTTATAGAAAAATGGTTATGTGACTATTTTCACTAGCACACATTTCTTATGCGAATCTTCTGCTTTAATATACACTATTTTTATTTTGTCATGAATTTTACTATAATAGGACAAAATAAACAAGTTACTTCACCTTCAATAACATGTCACTCGATCTGCGTTTGTAAACTATAAGCAACTTGGTTCATCTATCCTATCTAGCCTATCTCTAAAAAAATATTATTATAAATTTCTTAATTAATTAACTTTTATAGATATAGTAAAATGTCTATAGAAAGAATATTTTCGATAAAGTTATGTTTTAAATATTCTTATTATCGTTAAATTAGAATGTATAAAATGCTGTTGTGTTTAAATTATCGAACCATTAGGTTCTATAAGCTCATCATTAGATGAGCTTAATTAGTGAACTTGGATTTGAAAAGCAGTAGTCAGACAAAAGACTGACAAAAATATAGTTATAATAATAATAATATATGGTTGTATATATTTATTATTAAATTAATACCAGATACAAGAATAGTCAATTGTGCAGTAGGTGTAGGTATACGTTATACCTAAGGGTATAATCGGTTATTAAACTAAATATAGGTAGGTCATATATTGCCAAAGCAAATATTTTGCCATGTAGAGCATGTCATAATTTTCACTTCTTTCTTTATTATTTTATTAGAACCAAGGTTTTGGTATATGATAAAAAAATTCACCCCGTTTAATATTTTGTGAAAACTTACTTCGTAAACTTAAACCTACGATTTTGAAAAAATATTCACAGTAAATGTTTTCCCTTAAAATAGATTAACTGAATGAAACAATTTATACAGGCAATAAATTTGTTACCAATCAACGAGAGCCTAACACTAAACATAACTTCCACATCCAAACACTTATCGGCTAGAGTCAGCTATAATTCGCCAAGTTTTCTAAAGCCATTAAACAGTCCAATTCGGTCCAAGTATTTATCTTCGGGGAAGTCGATTTAAAAGCGAAATCACGCCAGCTATTATCGCGAACGCGAGATGTTCAGGCCGGGGCAACTCTATGAATCTAATCCACGGGATTTAGCCACTGATTTACAGCCGAGCCAACGGGGGCGCGACTGTTCCAAAGAAAAGTGATAATGTTATAATCCTACCACACTCGAGTCTCCCTCGCTTATGGTCGCTTGCGTTATGATTTATGATTTCTATAATTAAGAAATGTAAGGTGCAATTTGAATTTTAGCTTCAACGCCTGTTTGTTATTGCTGAAAGGGCTTACCTTTAATATCGCCGAGAATGGCAATGAACCCGCGCCATTTAAATGTAAATATTTAAAGATCCGAAATCATTTCTATTGATTTGAACTATTTTAACAGCTATGAACCAATTTTTATGAGAAAATAAACTAAAATAATATTTCAAGTCAACATTGAGAATGACTTTATGAAATCTGATAATAGAAAAAGTCTGATATATACCTATAATATAGTACACAACTATATTTAGTTCTTACATCTCTTTACGTGTTAATAGTGAATAAACATATAAAAACCTTATCATAATCAATATTATGTACTTTATTTATTCCAAAAATGAATTAAAAACAGACCATTAATTAAATTACAAGCTTCCACATTTGTATACGTATTCCACACGTACACATCTTTAGGGTCGAAGATTCATAATCCGTGTATAATCTTGCGCGGTGAGTGTCTTATATCTCGCCCTAATCTAAGGGCATTACAATTAACGCGGCCCCAAGATAACCCGCCACTCGCCACCCGCTGATAAAGGTCCTCGCTGGTACTAGTTTAAACTGGTTAAGCATCCACCGCCCGAGGCTTTATCTAATTACCCCACCAACACAAGCGTTTCCAAAACGTACGTTACATCCCTATATGCCAACTTCGAGTAATCCCATCCCTAGCTATCCACGAGTAATCTTATCCCCAGATATCCACTGTAAAACGTACTCGAATCGCATCCCTATCCAGTGCAAAGCGTTCGTTCTGTAATCTCGACTATCGTTTGTAGGGGTGCGTCACGTACGTAAATGTTTGCCAGTGGTACTATCGGTATTTTGGCCTTCCGGCGGGCCCCCGTACCTTCGTCAAGGGCCATCGATTCCTATCTTAAGTAGAGTTGAGCGCATATTGCACAACTTTAAGAGTATTGGGAATCAATAAAACGGTCTACATTGCGCTTGAGGGCACGAAATTAGTATAATATTAAATTTCGAATGAAGAATTGATTTAAGATATCGTCACATTAATGACCTCCGGATTGTAGCTGCATCTATGTTACATGTTTGTTTTATTTCATAGTATCGAACGGCTGATAAAAAATTACTCACACTATATTTTGATTCCAACTTCTTAGTTCACAAATCTTAGAACACAATTGTTGCTATACAGAAGTAAATAATTAAAACTTGTATTTTTGTGAAATCAATTAATCATACAAATAAACTTTAGAATAAAATCTCTTTATGAAACTGTGTGGGTTTGAGCGTTTTGTTCTCAGCAAAAAACATCGTTACGTCAGCCATTGTCAAAAGTTTTAATTAAAGTTATAAATGTCAAAAACTTATAAATAATATTACTTAAAAATAAAATAATACTGTTAAATGATAAAAAATATCAAAAGCAACAAGATTATATTATATTTTAACACCTACACTTCGATAATTTTCCGACGAGTACCAACATTCTGCTACATTACTTGAAACTCATAAAAAATACGAAAACGATGTAATTTTGCGTTTATCTTTAACCTATGCTAGTTGTAATATTATGGTTTGAAAGCCCTAGAGTGAAATGGTTTTTACGTGGGAACGATTTTTGTGCATTAAAACTAAATAACAAGTGCCAATTTTTCGACGACGACGTCAGGAAACGCCGAGAATCATTTCCGCGTAAAAATTTTGTGATTGTGGATGGAAAATCGAATCGCAAGTACGTGAATTTATATTCGTATAACATGTATTATACGAACTTCGACGAGAAGTCCTGATATAAATGTTTGTTACAGGACTACTCCACACACGACGTTGTCGCAGCTAAACAAGAGAAGAGTGGAATTCGAAGTAGACGTTGAAGCGTTTAGGGTAACAGACACGCAAATAGTAAAATCTGACGGTAATAACCCAATGGATGAAGATACAGCTTTAAAACGAAGACGTCGATTGCTTGACGAAGATAGAAGAGAAGAAACTGATATGCGCTATCGAAATTATACCATGCATCGACCACACATAGCTACCGAGACAGATGAAGTTATAATTTATAAGAAACAAACGATGCAAAATAATTACACAGAAAACTGGTCTAGAGATCCAAACACACATAGCGGCGATGAACACGAAGATGGCGACGAATTTGAAACGCTCTTTGAAGACAAACGTTCAGATAAAATGTTACCTTCTTCCCCTTCGCAGTCTTCCGGTAGCCCCGAGAATTCACAAAATTTCTCAATACACAACCAAATCGGGGATCATAATACGAATAGTGCCAATGAAAGTAAAGAAATTACATCAAATATTTTAAAATACGAAAAAGATAATAGTATAGATCAATATAGAAATGAAAAAAGTCCAAATCACTATGAGACGCCAAATTTCGATGAGCTTGTCGACTCTTCTTCCAATGAATTAGAAATAGATATATCCGACCCTCATGATAAATACGAAGATGATATAGATAGTAAGAAGCGTAAAAGTGAAGTTGTAACCGTTAACAAGCAGTCACTTTACAACGCTTACAAGGCAGCGACGGCGGCTTTACCGTATTCCACACAGTCAGCATTTAAACCGCCAGCCGAAGTAAAACATAAAATCCACGGGACGTCGTTTCCAATAGAGCCTTTTGGGGGATATTCTAACGATCATGACAAAAGTTCGATCAATAAGGGTTCGAAGCAGTATACCGTGTTACAGCCTGCAACTGCAGGATCAAGGGCTGCTACAGCTTTGCAAGAAGCTCGCACGGTGCCCTCAGTACAGCCTGCGCGAGATTTGCGCCCCCTCACTGCACTTTCGCCGACTGTTAGAGGTATTACTCGACTGACACCCATTGCCAAAACTTTGTTAATGACCTTACTGTAATGTTAAACTTTACGCTATGACTTGAAGTTTGTTCAAGGTTGGCGAACAGCTGATAATATTTCAATTGAGGTTTAGGATTGTGCTAATAATTATATTAGATTTTCATTATTTTTGTTATATATTTGTTTTAACGCTAAACTTGGTTTTATAGCCGTTATCGATATCGTTGCTTTAAAATATCATGACCTTTATCCCAAATTAAATTAACGTGTATTCGCGTAGCGTATTTTATTCGGCAATGTATTTGACTCCACCTACGTTAATGGCACATTATGTAATGTACTGGGAGTTTTCCTCGTATTTTTGGCTTACGTCATGCTATAAAAACAGGTCAGGGTAGGCGGAGCGACGGAGTGCCGCCCCGCTACTCCTGAAAGAAAAATTGGCAGTCGGGTCGCGCAGCCGCCTGGCGTTCTTTATTTTTTCTTTTAAGTTGTTGAAGGGGAGGGGCCTCGTAGTGGGCGGCGCTGCGCAGGTACGCCCAGATGGCACGCCCGCTCGTATCGATCGTGTCCTCACGCCCCCGCATAATGATTAACAAATACTAATTTATAAATCGATTTGTCCGCAGAAGGCAACAAGTGTCCCACTCCTGGTTGCAATGGGCAGGGCCACGTCACCGGCCTTTACACGCACCACAGAAGGTGAGCTGATGATTTTCATGAATTTCAGCACCTACCGCACTACTAAAATATTATTATATTGCTAGACTAATATAACATACTATTTCTAAACTAACACAGTTACTGTAGGTGCATATTTGAAAGTAAGTTTAAGCTAGAGCTTACCACGTGTTGTCGAGGTAACCAACATGTCAGCATTTTTTTAACTATCGTGATTATAGAAAGTAAAAATTAAAAGTAAAAATCGTTTTAAAATCCTGTTTAAATTTACATTTAAATGCGTTTATATTATAAGAATAAATAAAATAAATATAGTATTCTTTGCATTTTGAGATCTTTCCTCATCTCAAAATTAATAAGTTGCTTTTCATATAGGCTTTTTTCCTATAGCCTTTACCTACGAATTTTGGACGAAAAATAATACTTCACCACATTTTTAAGATAAAAAATATTATATACTGTAAATTAGGTATCCAATTCATTATGCTAAGTTATAATTACGTTTAATTTTTGTCTGTCAGTCTGTCAGGATGCCCAAGAAAGGATAAAGTTACCCCTGAGAGTAAGTTTCTAACAATCGTAGTGTAGTACTTATTTCAGTTTTATTTAAATTCCATCTATAATTTTCGCAATACTTAACTTTTAATGATTTAGTTTGATTAAATGTTCATTTATAAGTTATGTTATATTTTTGCTTCTTATATGCACTGTAGTGTTAGTTTGATTATAAGAACACTCTTCCATAACTCCATTTATTAAAATAATCATAAACTAAATTATCTCGTTATGACATATATCAGTTATTTTAGACTTTGTATACATTGCTTTTTATCATCCTCCATCTCGTTTAGGAGTTTCTACAAAACTCTGTGTCAGTCACTGCTTTTAAGAAATCCATGTTTGGGTGCTTGTAATAATTGTTCTAGTTTTTTTTTCTTTTTTATTTTTTCGGATGGCCTTTAAGCTCAATCGGTAGTAAGTGAGCAGATGGCTCACTTAAGAAATGGTTTTTCTAGTTTTGAATTGTTCTAGTTACATTTTTTAATAACATAAGTATTTTTTCAAATAAACAAAAATTATAAAGTTAAATAAATAAAATTATATTTTCATATTTTACAACATAAGTTGGTATATTCATAGAATGGATAATAAAAGTAGTTTACAATTCAATTAACTTTCATTGTTTTAGAGCATGATTAAATATTATTAAACTGAAACAAGTTTGATAAAATAATAATATTTTAATAAGAAATTAGAAATAAGTTTATAGATACTTATTATAAATATCTTACGCACTGTGAATGAGATATTGAGTACTTGTGATTATTCCAAACATACGTATTATTGTTAATTTACATTATACATATTATGTAATTGACCTCTACGGAAATGATATACCTATAGTAGTTACGTAAAACGCAACACGAATAGAAAACTAAGGTATAGTATAGTTTTCTATTCGTGTTGCGTTTTTACGTTGACGTTACATTACGTATATATTATATAAGTAGTTAACGTAAAAACGCAACACGAATAGAAAACTAAGGTATGATATAGTTTTCTATTCGTGTTGCGTTTTACGTGACTACTATAGTTATATTATCATTTACGCTTGTAACAAAACTCATGGTAGAAGTACTGTGTCTGAAACGTTTGACACAGTCCTAGTGGATTACTTTAGTTTTCATTTGGTTATGTTTTTACAAGCTTTTTTTTAGTGTTCACTTTGTCTCACTAAATAGCCTTTTTTTCTTATGATGTTAATTTCTTAATATTTCTGTAGTATTGGCGTTGCACGAGACAATATTGAAGTGTCCGACGCCCGGGTGTAACGGTCGCGGCCACGTCAGCTCCAACCGCAGTACCCACCGCTCCCTCTCCGGCTGCCCAACAGCGGCCGCACGGAAAGCAGCAGCCAGATCTAGACCCAGAGCCACAGGTACTTAGGTCTTAAGCCTAAACCTACAGTGCAAGAATCGGTACGGAGATACGCTTTGTTCGGTGCACTTATCCGCATGAGTACCATCATGCTGCTTGTTTCTTCCACTATGCAGCTTCGCTGTTGTTTTTTTCTCGTTGGCTTCCTTTTTTCGATCCTCCTCCCCAACAAAGGGCCACCGGAAACTCACAAATCGCACGAAACGCGACAGTATAGCTGTCACTTGATGCCGGAGTTATGTGAGCGAGAGACCACCCTGGTCTTGCCATCCCAATTCGGCTGCAAAGCAGCATGGCACTACCTCTTAAAACTTTGTACTTTCCTTGCACTAGAACAGGTTCCGAGGTATCTTGTACCGTAATTTATGCAGCGTATAGACGAGTTGTATATGCGTAACACAATAAGGAACATCGCAGTCCTGGAAAAACTCCTTTATATTGTAATTTAAGGTTTCCAGCAAATAAAGATTATGGTCTTAACCTAGTTATTTATCTCAACTTAAAAAATATTTCTGATCCCCCCTAGTTCCTCTCCACGCGCCTGTAACGGTAAGCGTGAGCGTGAGCGTATCCAACGAGACCGCTCAAGCGCGCGACCGCGAGCGCGTGCCCGCCCCGCCGCGGAGTCCCCCGGTGAAGAGTGAAGCCCCCGAGCTGCTGGTGCCAAAGCGAGAGGCCGCCGAGCCAGAGCGCGACTCTCCCAACATGGAGACGCGCCACGCCGGCTACGGCGCGCCGCCTGACCAGCGCTCGCCCTACGAGAGACCAGACGACCACGTGCGATCATACAGGTCAGTTTCTCCACCCGACGGTGACGCGGCACAGTCCCGCCACTGAAACACAACCGAAGCCAGGAGGCCGTGTGGTCGCTGACCGCACGGTAGGCGGGGGGCAACCCCCCACTTTTTAAATCAAAAGTGAGCCGAATGGGCTCACACTAATCTGATGAAGCATTAGGGCCATTAGCATAGATCCCTCCGAAAAAAACAAAAAAAAAAACAGGTCAGTTTTACATTGCCGTGTACTTTATGAAATTAATGAACTAGTAGCTCGTGTGATGCTTCCTCTAATAGATAATAATCGATAGTAAAAGTCCAAAGCGTGACAGCTTCAAAGAAAATACCTTATAGTAGAGCTATAGTAGAGGTATGTTTCTCTCAAGTAATGATTGTCTTGCAAATTGCAAATCCAAAGAAGACTTATACAAAGGATTTAAGCACTTGCCCACAGTAACCAATTGAATTAAAGGGGCCTGGTCAGCTTTTCCTAACGTGCCGAATCACAGCGTAACGAAATAACCCCAATAAAGTACGAAGGTAATAAAGTTAAATATTTATCCCTAGTCAAATGAACGAGACTCGATACGGGTACGAATCCCGATGCTACGAGGGTGCCCCAGCGTTTGAGAGATATGACCCCACGCAGTGCCCACAACGACCCTACGGCTGGGAGGAGGAGCGGTATCACGACCCGCACTTGCCCACGCCCATGAAAACTGATCAGTCTGAGCAGGAAACGAACTCCGGACCCATTTATCCTAGGTACGTGAGTCATTGTCACCTTCCATCCCTTAATGTGGTAAACGGGACTTTTAACTGTCATTTTTCCAAACTATACCAATTCTAACAACGGCCTACCCGTCCAGGCCAATGTACCACTACGAAACGAGTGGGGCAGTAGGCGGTGTGGCCGGCGTCGCGGCGATGGGGCCAGGAGTGCCCCCCGGATTCTCGGCTATCAACCTATCGGTGAAGATAGCCGCCGCTCAGGCGCAACGGCCTCGTAGTCCAACGGGCAGAGATCCCCGCGATCCGCGCCCGGCTATAGATCTTTCCACATCTAGTGGTAGTCCACAGGTGAGAACCAAATGGAAATTTCTCGAATTGCTTTCAATCTCAACGAAACTCGACTACGGTGAAATCGCTCATTAAAATCCAAAAAAGTGATAGTTTCGACCCTTATGTATTGCCAAATTAGTTTTGCTTTAAGCATCGGTTCTTATTTGTTTTATCGTTTAGCTGTGATAATTTTTTTAAAGCGTTGCCCTCTTGCTTTGCCGTAGTCGGGTATTAATGTCTGTTCCTCCTAATACTTAATCATGAAATTGTAAAGCCCATTTGTGCAACAGGGTCCATATGCGTCACCGGTATACACCAGCGCCGGTGGTGGCAGCGGGGCAGCCCGAGGGAGTCCACAACCGGGAGCCTCTCCTCAGCTCACGGCCAGTCCCCAGGTGCCCAGTCCACAGGGTCAAACCCTGGACCTTAGCGTGTCCCGTTTACCACATAGGTGAGGCATTCTATAATGTCAGTTTTTGCTTTGTAAGACTTTCGCTAATCATATGCACTCTAAATGGGTGAATGGATATTTTCCGTAAAGAATTAAAAGGGTTTTACTGTTGCAGTCGCAGCTTCCCCGGTGGTGTGTCGTACAGTCGAGAATCAACGCCAGATAGTGGAGGCAGCCATCCTTACCTTGACGCCTACCACAGAGATCCAGCTGGTAAGGCTCATATTCAAATAAAATAATCCAAGTATTCAGATTAAATCAATCTTCATAAAATCCATGAATAGTCTTGTCTGATTTTATATTAGGATTAGAGAACTCAGATCATTTTTGTTAAATTATTTTTTCTAAAAAATTGAAATGTATGAAATTGAGTGTGAGAGGGTATTTTTAATTTATTTTGACATATTTTCCGCTTATTGTACACCAAGGTATACTCACTGTAAAACATGAGAAACAAATTAAAAGCGACCGCGATAATCAACCCCGCTTGCAGCGCAAACCGCAGCACACCCGCTGTAACATTGCTAATCCTACAGAACAGGCGTCTTATATACGCCAGGATGCGGTTTCGTGTAACCATGTGTTTATTTACACAAGTGACATATTAATTAAATTTAATGAAAGCTATTTGTTTTCAGTCTTACTAATGAACTTTTTAACTTTTGCAATTATGAATGTTGCTAATTGCGTCTTTATTGCGTTTGGGTTTTTTAAGTATAACCTTTTAAAATGTTCTCTCAAGGTTATGGCGGTGTGAGTCCGCACCCAGTGGCCGGGTATGGGCTCGCCCAGCCGGACTACGCAGCGGCAGCGGCGGCGGCGGGGTACGGAGGGTACCAGTACCAGTGTGGGGCTTACCCACCACCACCGGCCTACCCGCCGCATGCACCGCCATACTCGCCACCGTGCTACATGCCGCCCCCCCACGCACCGCATGACAAACCGAAGGACAGCAGGTGAATATTTCTTTCATTTGTCACCACCATCGCCAAGTTTCAGAAAGTACCTCACCTTGGCAATACTTTTTAAATGAAATAAGTGAAAGTCAAAGTTACGGAGCAAGGTTCCAGGCAATGAAACACGAGCTACGACATACTCTTCCGACATGGTAAATATAAACGACAATCATGTCTATCTCCAAAACAGGCATTATTTAGAGATAGAAAGAAAAGCCTTACGATACGATTATTTTTAAGAATAGGATAATCGATAATCTCTTACCAATGAACCGGCTATCCATTGTTACCTCTCTTCTATCAAATAGGCTCTTATTAGCATTAAATAGAAGATAATTAGAATTAGAATTTTCTCATTAGCCAGAAGTGAATAATAATTAGTATTAAGAGAAAATAATATAATTTGTAATTCATAAGGGGAAATGCTCATAATTGCCACGCTGAGCAGGCGGACGATGGCCGGTCCGTTTTGTATGCGAGTGGTAAGGAATCGGCCGTCTTGGCGTTCATTGAGGCCTATGTTCAGAAATGGACGGATAGAGGCTGATGATGATGATGAATATAATCTAATTAGTGCCCAGGTAATATGGTCATAATTACCATCATCAGATCGTATCAACTGCTGGGCCGCTTTAAATGGACGCTATGATTTTTGTTAAGATTCTCATTCCCCACTACTATCAAACTATCAAACAGCCTTATACTCTTTCCATCTTATTAAAAGTTAGCCTACTTTCCATTTTCTCTATATATAACTTATAGCAATATTGATAATGACTAGGTACTTTAAACGTAGAGAAGTCTCTCTTTACTTTTTCTTTGGCACCGGAAAATGCTCTTAGGCATCCCGCGGGGGAAGGGGGACTCACCAGGCGACGTGGTGGACGCAGCTCTACCTACTAAAACCCGGCGAAAGCCACCAATGCCGCCTTTGGTGAGGTGCCCCGGATCTGTTAAGTAACAGAGCACCTCGACGGCTAGTCAGTCCCCCAAAGGACCGACGCCACCTCCACAGAGGGGTTGTCCCAACTCGGGACAGTGCAAAGGGGTGAGGTTCCTATCCTCGCCCCTTGTCCCTCCCTGCTCTTTTGTCCACTCTTCTCATTCTTATAGAGTTAGAACAAAAAGCAGCTCCCTCGGTTCAATTAGCTTCGCCCAAGGTTCTGGGCTCACCCTAGGTTACTGAGCCCCACCGCCATGACAAGGCCTGAACCATGGTGGAGCCATTCTTGAATCCACTTCAACACATACAAAAAAAATCCAACTTTTTAGGAGGTCAATGACATATGCACGCATAGAAGAATATAATATTATGTTAAAGATATTCGACATCTCACAAGAAAACATTTTATATCTCTTCTATATTAGTATGTAGATTAATATAAAGAATGACAAAGGTATTTCGTTTTAGTCTATCTTTAGTTAGTTTTCGTAGATTGCTCACACGTGGAAGAGTTTAAAACTTAATTAATAGTTATCTAAATTTGGATATTCATCGAAAATAGGACTCGTTTGATGGAGTAACTTTGAAACGCTACTCTATTGTAGAGTTAATACTATATGGAAGATACCTATATTTTTTTACTTTTAGTTCAAAGATTAGTATAAAAACGTTATATTCGTTCAACGTTTTATTTTATTTTTTTACGAATAACAATTTTATAGTTATCAATATTATCTGAGAAACGAGAAAATATAATCGTTTTTATATATGTACCTAATACTTAACAATTTCTATACAGTTGAGTAAAGTGTATAAACATAATATACGTTATTCAACAAACTTTTAAATATAATTAAATATCAAACAATGATAATTAAAATATTTTGTTTATGTACCTATTTCTTTGTTTTTTCTATAAGTAATTATATACTTTCGAAATATTTTCACTTCTTATAATATATTCATTTAAGTATAATTAGTGATTCATGATATTAAAACCCATCAAGTATCATCGTTATAATATTAAACATAATAGAATAATAATAATAATAATATAAATATAAATAAGCATAAATAAAACTAACTAAATAAGCTTAAAAAAATAAGTATAAATAAAACTAACTACTAAGAATTAAGAAAATATTAAGAAAGAAAGAAAGAATTAGATTTATTTGACACAATTGGTGACCCAAATCGTATGTAGGTAGGTAGCTTGTATGTTTATTTGCTAATACGTAATCGTAACATAAAATTTCTTTATCAAGAAAAATGTGATCGCGCACACATAAAAGTAATATAATTATATGATTCCGAATGTACCCGCTAGTCGCTAGTCGCTACTAGCTAAGTCACACGCGATGGATCAGTCTAAATATACCGGCGGCCGCGCACGGCGCAGCGCGCTCCGCAAGCCGGGCCATAGATAAGATACCAATCGGAATTTAAAATCAACAATGCGACGAAACAGGTGAGATACACACCAATTACACAATTAAAATTATAATGAAGTAAACGAGAACTATGATAAAATACACTCGATAACACATTTTATATTTATGATTTTAAATATGTTAAATTTAGCCTCTCTTTGGTATGTTTTGATTGTGTGTTTATTTACGCTAGCTATCTGCGCGACGACTTTTACGGGAAAACGTGTTACCGAGTGCGGGAATCAAGAGAGCTTCTCCAGTGTCCCGTGGAAAGTTGTGACGGCTCCGGCCACGTTTCAGGCAACTTCGCCACACACCGCAGGCAGGCAATATTCGTTTATGAATATTCACTGTGTAATATTCACAGTGTAATATTACAAATGCAATATTAATGACAATTGCCTTCGAGTTCGCACTTCCGCGCCTCGTCAATTGGCCTTAGAGTTCTGTAACTAACTGCATGACGAAATGTGTGAGATCGTCTTTATATAACCCACTTACATAAATAATTTAATTACATGTAAATGAGAACAACAAACTTTAAATGTCAAATCCTTTTTATTGATATCAAATAATAATGTTTTCCCGTAGGTACCTAACTATTTCCTCTGAACGACGTCAAAAAGTATTTGGAATACAAGGATGCTTCTAGTAGGTCCTTAGTTGATTTAGAAATGCATAACTAATAAAATATATTATCCCCGATTTTTACAATAATAAAAAGTAAAATAATAACTTTAGGGTAAAAATTGGGAATGTTTAATCTCCTATTAGTCTACTATATAAAAAAGTTTCTCTATATTTTGAATGTATTTTTCTAATACATCATTCAGCCTTTAAATAGAAGACGTACGTACGCCGTTGTAAACATTTAGAATTAGATACGTAAACATTGCGCTATATTTAAAATGTAAATGCATTCCTTCTCTACTCGCGTAGGTATGGTTCGGACAATACAACCTCACCTTCTTTAAATTACACGAATATTATGAATGCCTGAATTTTTTTTTTTATTATTAATATTTTATGGCCTCCTGAAATATTACTTTACCATTTATTTATTTTTTAATTTGTACTAATATGAAGAACGTCTTTCTGTCTTTTACCTTTTCACATCTAAATCGATAAGAGGTCGATTAATTATGGCAAAAAGATTATATTTAAGGGAAGGATAATTATGAACACGTAAATGAAAAAAAAAATTAAACAACTATATTCGATTTTAACTTTAATGTTATAAATCTTTTCTAATAACACTATTTTTTTAAACTAAACAATATTAAATCACCTCTTTTATAGGTATTATTTAATAAATATTGTTTTCAGAAAAATGAGTTCAAGCAATGCATGGAATATTCTTCTATTAATTATTCATAAGCATGACGATTCTTCACGAGAATGTCAAAAGAACAATAGACAGTCGAATGTAAAGAACTCTACATAATGTTATGTTTCTTAGCACAAGAAATAAAGTGACTTTAATTATGTACCGATTTTAATGATTTTACTTGATAAATATTCATTTTTAGTATATATAGGTAACACTTTACTCAGAACCACATATTTTTCATATTAGGATTAGAATTTTTAGACTCAGCAGACGTTATCCTGTACAAAACAATTTGTATTGGACCGAATTGTGAATCTAACATATCTATATAGATATCAAATCTACGATACCAAACTCTCCAACGATCGACGAGTACTGGATCTTTAGGAAATATTAATAATTAACAAATATCCTTAAAACATGTCCCTTCAATTATAAAAAATAATCTACGCCCCGTTATTTTGAGTTTCGGATATTCAATCCTACTGTTCCAAGTCACAATTTACATTCATAGATTACTGACCATGGCTAATGCTTTAAAATATAAATATTCGTCCGAGTAATTGCTAAGGATTTCGAACCATTTAGAATCTACTGCATACCTTATTTAATCAAAATGGGACAAGCGCTATATTTATAAAAGGACACATACAGTATTTGGTCAGATTGGGAAAAAAATCGACCAAGTGCAAGTCAGACTAGTTTTTATACTACAGAGCCTAATATTCAAATTATAAGACTTATTAAAATTTATATAATATTTAACACAACCGACACAGGGAAATATAATACAATTATAATGGCAACACTGACAAAAACAACGGTCATGACGCTCTTATGAAAACTATATTTTGTTAAATTGAAAATAAGTGACTTGCACATATAGAAACAAAATACTTAGTGATGAAATGTAATCTTCTTATCCTTATTCTTTTTTTGGACATAATTTTTGCAAGATTTCACAGCTCAAAACGTCATAATAATTAAAAATCCGGGAGCAATAAATACGTCTGCACTCGATAGCGCGCTAAAGGCAGTGGTTCGCTGCGAATACTATAAATTTATAGTACCTACTTGAAACAGAGCCGTGCTAAGGTGTAGGACTAGCAATCTTGACGTATATATAATCAAAGGTTATATATAGCCTATAACCCTCCTCGATAAGTGGGTTATCTAACACTGAAATATTTTTTCAAATCGGACCAGAAAAAGACCGGAGGACCGGAAAAGAAATTCTTTAGCTTTATAATATTATATTATGTATAGTGTAGATATGTATAAAGATATGTTTTCTTTGGGTAAATATGTAGGTATATAAATAAACATAACGTTACCAAAAGAGGTAAATGTAATTACGTAATATGTACTTTTAAAATACAGATATCACCTATATCGCCTTTTTTAATCAAAATGAATGAAAGATGAATAAAAACTATCTTTAATTTATTGCAACTATACTTAATTACAGCTGAAATCAATTGTCTTGAAAGCATTAATTGCCCTCAGGATTTAGTTTTTAGTATAGTATTTCGAAATAATTCCAAACATCGAAATCGGTTTCGGCGGCGGTTTACGGTTTTGATGGGAAAAAGTAGGACGGTGAGATTTAGACAGGCTTTACTTTCGCTTTTAATAGTACCTATATTAAATATATTATGTATATCTAATTTCGTAAATAATCAGCCACTTTCATAGAACAAACGTTATTACGGCTATAGGATTATAAAGAGTATAAAATATTTATATTAATTAAAATAAAAATGTTTCAAACTCCATACAATAGACATTGAAAGCGAATAATGAACGCGCCAAAATATTTAAAAATAGAATACAGAATGTCATGTACCGAGTAGTAGTAATTCTTAATTTGCATGTACTTTTGTTTATTAATTTAATTAACCATGTGTTCCGTGTAAGAGTAATACACAACTAACATTATAACTGTATTATAAGACAAAATTCTTATATTTGATCAATCAAGGCACGAAACCGATAAAGACCTTTATTCCGGTGGGAAGCGCTGTGCCGCGCTCCCGGCTGCATGGGTACCACCATCTTGCTTGTTTCTCCCGTAAAACCGCTTTGCTGTGTTTCGAAGGGCAAGACAGGCAGTGTAATTACTGGCACCGGGACTAAACATCTTATGTCTCATGATAGGCAACAAATAGATGAAATAGATGAGTTGCTGGGCTCGTTCCAGGTAAACTAGTTTATGTTCATGGGCGACGTCGACCACTTTTTTTACTTTAGTTTGCCTATCCAACTAACATAAAAAAACCAAGTTTGTTCCTAATTTTTTTTAGGAGAAAACTTTTGATATTGTTGAATATTCACAAAACACAATCATTACAAACGTTATTTAGTATTAATAATATAAAACGCAAATAAAATGTAGGTATATGAAAGCTTAGCTTACAACCGTAGACGTGAAAATCTTTTAAGAACCAGAAAACGATTAGTACTTCGTCGTAGTACAGACACGAAGCAATTACAAACCCAGACTTTAATACTAAAGGACCTAAACCTATTGTTCGTACAATCTACATTTTGTGTGCGACTCACCAATTTTACAAGAATTAAGAAAATAATATTAATAGAAAACCACTTTTTACGTTAGTTAAAAAATTGTCATGAGGTTATTAGTCATCATCATTAGAATCTAAATTAATTATTTTTGTGTAATGGTAGTAGCTAATACTAAAAAAATGTGAGAATGATAATAAAAAATCTAGACAAAAATATATCTACTAATCACCTGTTAGTCTACGCTATGTATCTAATGCGATTATCATAATATTTTACATTATTTCAACGTAATATTAACGTCTTAAGTATAAAAACATGACTCATTGTCACGTTTCGCTTGAGCCAAGCGTGCCAAGCCACGATCGGCCTAAGCGTTCGCCTTGTGGCGTATTATGACGATATCACGTAAAACTATAGTGCGTAAACCAACTTTATAGACAACAGGTACGTTTTTTATTTGTAAATTGTAAGACACAACAACGCTTTCTCTACAACAATGCTTGAGATAACGCTCAAGTCACCGTAAAAGAAAACAGAGCTATAAAAACATAGATAATGGCGTAGAGAATACAAATACCTATGCTAACATTGTAACATCTTTTCAATAAGGACATTAAATTGTGTAACAGCCACTTGAATGCGAAATAGACGGATACAACTAGCTAGGACTAGCTAAGCAAATGCAGTGATTTAGCCTGTTGATTTAGCCAAGGGCTTTTGTAGGATTTGCGATTGCTCATCGTGGTAATTGTATATTTACGCATATTTTACTCATTATAATTTAAAACTATGTTTGCTACAAAGTAAGCAAAATTTCCATAAGTTAAGAACAAATTCTTGACCTCTAAAATGTGACGCATCCAATGATGATGACAAGCGAGCTGATGATGATATAACAGTGAAATTGAAAAAGTTTATAGAAGAAGTAATCAACAATATGTGAATTATTTAAACTTGTAACGATGCGTATCCCTGTCAATCACGTAAGTGAAGGTCAACATTCATCGAGGTGATGATGTTAAGATATTTTATAGTCTGAAAAATAAAAACCCTCGCCATATTACGGAAAAATTCGGAACTAATTTCTGTATGGACTATACATTACTATGTGTTACCATTGTTTTACCGTATAAAAGATACAGTGGCGCCACCAATGCAGGGCTTATAAATTTCTGGTCAAGTAAATAATATATTACTTTATTCATACTCTAGCTTTATAAATGTACCTATGAATCTCTTTCGATGCAAAACATGTTCAAACTTTAAATAACAACATGTTACAAGCAGCACACAATAGTAGAAACGGAAAAGAATAAAGTAATTTTGACATTACATTCCTGTATAGATCAATCTGAAAATACATCCCGTAAAATTAGCACCGCTTGTAGTTTTATGATTTGACGCCACATCATTCATCCAGTGCCAAGTTGGTGTGCTTATCCCATTTGGAGGTATCCGTCTCTGCAATAGGTGCGATGGTCCGTCATGCCATTGTAAGCAGTTTGTATATGTGCAGCCTGTCCGGCTGTCCGCGGGCTGATCGCTCCCAGCTGCAGCCCCACTCCCAGGAGCTGAAGTGTCCCACCCCAGGGTGCGACGGCTCCGGCCACGTCACCGGCAACTACTCCTCCCATCGGTCGCTCTCCGGCTGTCCCCGGGCTAATAAGCCGAAGAGCAAACCCAGAGACGGCCAAGACTCAGAGCCCCTAAGGTGAGTTTTTTTTCCCATGCCCATCATTTTGTAGCCTAGCTGTATAATTTTATTCTAGTCATTGTTTTTTTTTTTCCTGCCCATTATTTGTTTTTTTATCCTTTTCATTTATTTTCGCCCAATACATATTTAACCATTTTTCCCTCCTGTGGTTATTATTTGCTTGTTATTGTAATATAAATCCCAGAAAATAAAATAGTATATTATAAGCAGGAATTACATTCGTTTCTTTTTAAGAATATAATCAGTAAAATTAGAGATAATTTAGACAATAATTATGAATTTAGAATGATTAGCTTGAATTAAATTTTGAAGATATAAAATATAAAAAAAATACTGAAATATATTTATACTATTTATTTATTATTATGCTATATAAACATGAAGTTAGTGTACGTTTATTTCACATAGGTACATTATAAATGACCTTCACACGATATACTTAACGCTATTTTATATACAAAGTCTTATCGTATACACGTTTCAAATTGTGAATGTACACACAAGGAAAGAATCATAAATTTATCTGGAACTAAATGGAAAGTCATGAAGTATGTTAAAATCCAGCTGTAGTCTGCAACATATTTAGTCTAGATTTAGGCTTAGGCATGTTGAAAAAGTCCCAAATATCAAAATGGAATTCACACGACGACTTTGGTTAACTATTTTGATTTTACTCTTAAAATGTTTATTGAATTGCTCTGATTGTTTGAAATCCTCGTGACAAACTATTAGACGAACACAAACAGGCAATAGTTAAAAAAATGTGGTTGTTATAATATTGTAAAAACCGCAACAACGATACCACAGAAACTGGTTTAGTTTTTTAGGAAATAGTATAGCAGTCTCCATTTACATTTATATATATAATCGGTATAAATTTGTAAAACACGCTGTTCTCAGTTCACATATACAATAAGTTTATTGGTATTTACACGCTGCTTAGATGCCCAATACCGGGCTGTGACGGATCTGGACATGCCACTGGGAAATTCTTGTCGCATCGAAGGTAAGGACTACCATCACCGCTACCACTAAATGACTGTAGAGTTGATCACAAACAATTCACGATGTATGTCAAAAATAAGGAATATTTTATTAATATGTTTTGTTTTTACAACATCCTATAACGTTAAATATAGGATGTTGAAAAAACAACCAATAATCGTCATAGCTACGTACCTTTCATACGTACGAGCAATATAACGTGACTGAACTGAAGTTAGCTAATAGTAACGTTGCAAAGTATTTTTTACATATAGTAGTGTCGTAAAGTTAAATACTTAATATTATATTTTATAATAATTGATGTGATTGTAACAATTAAATTATAAATCGATTTATTAGATAATAGTGTCAAGACCATTCTATACGTGTTAAACAAATTTATTTTCTTATCAACATATTATTGTATTAAATTGATGTAATCAGTGATTAGAAAAATGCAAGTGGAGTTACACAATTTATTCCAATATCCAATAAATAAATTGTGTTCCTACAGCGCATCAGGATGTCCGATCGCAAACAGAAACAAGATGAGGGTACTGGAAAGCGGTGGTACGGTGGAGCAACACAAAGCAGCAGTGGCTGCTGCAGCATCAGCTATCAAGTTTGACGGCGTCAACTGCCCCACACCGGGCTGTGATGGCTCGGGGCACATCAATGGGTCCTTTCTGACCCACCGCTCGCTATCCGGATGCCCGGTAGCTGGGAATGGTACCCCGACCCCGCAGCCTAAGAAGCCAAAGTACCCTGATGATATCACACCGCTATACCCAAAGCCCTATTCAGGTAAGAACCCTTACAAGCTACAAGTCACTGAGATTTTAAATTTTATTAACCATTAAAACTTTGAATGATATTCCAGTTTTTTTAAACGTCTTCGTAAAAAAAACACTCAATTTATAAAAATAAACAGTGTGTTATTAGTACAAAGATTCAAGGTATATGTTGCCTTAAAAAATTACCGCTGTTTTGCGCCAGTAATCACACGGTCTATCTTTTCTTTCCATTCAGAATACAATGCAGTTGTTTGGTAGAAGAAATAAGCAAGAGACCTAAGTACATAGCCTACGCAATGTGCAGACTCATCAGCTGTTACAAGTATTCGTAACTTAAGATTTAGATTGTAAATTCGAAAACATTTGTTTGGTAGGCATGGACATCAATATGCAAACGGGAAACGGTGAGGATTTAATGACGTTGGAACAAGAAATAACGGAGTTGCAGCGTGAGAACGCCAGGGTGGAGTCACAGATGATGCGTCTCAAATCCGACATCAACGCCATGGAGACGCATCTTAGCCACGGTGAAAGAGTAAGTAGATGATATCAAATGTGTAGTGTTGCCTAAAGGGAGCGCTCCCTAAGAATTCCGAGTGTAACCTCTTAGAGCTGATTCATTTTATTTTTGTCTGATAACGTAGATGGTACATTCATGGCTCCAAACATCCAACTTTGAGTGCTACTAACGTCTCAATTTGTGAGTACATCTTCATTTCTATCAGTAGCCACTCTAAATTGAGCCTTGGTCCAGATTAGTATGACATACTTTAAAAGTATAAAAAGTTAACATACCATGTTTCTGTTTCAGGAGAACCAAATTATGTCCCAGAGGAACAACAATCTCAACGAATACTATGAGAGTCTCCGCAACAATGTCATAACGTTGTTGGAGCATGTTAAGATTCCGGGGGGTGGTACCGCGCTCGCCGCTACCGCGCCTGGTACACCAGGGGTCCCTCCTCCCCCAGGGGCCGGAGAGAAGCCGGCACACGACAACTTCGACTCGTATCTCACCAAACTGCAGACTCTGTGCTCCCCAGATGGCTATTGTCCGGACGAGAACCGACCAATTTATGAGACAGTGAAAAATGCGCTCCAGGACTTCACAGTATTACCGACGCCCATTTAAGGCTCACCAAGCGCCGCCGAAACTGAGCGACATTGAGTGTTAAACGCAGCACCGATTACCGTCGGCGGAGCTTGATTTATACCTAGACTCATGTGAATGTGACGTAGGTACGGTTTAAACATTTTATAACCAAAGATATTCTTAAGACTGGCAAAATCGTGAATCGAATCGTAAATGTGTACAGTGTCGCTGGTACGTAAGTTTTTGGACGTATGTGTTCTAATTAGATGATGTCTATTTTATAAACCATTGTATACGATGTGTGACTTAGACATCACGTTTTAAATCAAAGTCGATTATTATTAAGATGGACTTATATTTTAACCAAAATAAATTTTAAATACTGTTATCCTTATATGCTTCGAGTTAATATAAGCTATCTATAGGGAAGATTTATACAATTGTATTTAAGCAGTTTTAGCCCCACAGACGTGCACCAAACCCGGTTCTGATGTAAATATGTATGTAATTTCGAATATAATTAGGTATACATTAATGTTATCTGTACAGTCACGAAGACTGGTGTTTAGTCAATTTATAAACTTATTTCAACCCCGATAATTTATTACCATTTGTTGTTTTGTTTTTATTTATGTAATGGATATGTGCCAAATGCTTAGAATTGAGCACAGGACCGCTGTTGTATTAATAAATTATCAGTATAGATGTAAACAAATGAAATAATAAACTTCTTAGAAGACTAGTCAGTTGTAAATAAAATTGTGAATATGATAGTTGTCTCGTCGTTCAGACGATTTTATTTAAACTAGTAAATATGCGATCTCATTAGATCAAATAAGTTAACAGTCATTAATTTAGTAATAATATTTTCTTTGTTAGCCAATTCACTTGCTGTGATTATGTTATATGTTATACGTTGTATGTTACCTTAAAATGTGATAGCTGAAGTTGAAGCGAACTGAGTTTTGCAATGTTTTTATTTAATGCTATACACAATACGTGCAACGCCTTGTTTACTTATATTGTAGATAGGCACGGGACGGTTATATTTTATCAAAATGACAGACATAAACTGAATTATAATACTGATCGGTAATTGTATTCGCATTTAAATACTAAACCTATTACTATGTTACTTCTCTGATTGTCATATATGTTTCTGTAAAATATTGAGTATGTGTTGTTAAAAAGAATAAAAGTAATAAATACCAAGATAATGCAACGGCGTTTTATTCATTTTTTTAAGAATGACCATAATCTATAAAAGGGTGCAAATAAATTAACTATAACTTATATTAAAACTGTAGCAAATAAAAAGTTCGATGAAATAGTGACAGTGGTTGTGCAGTTCCTAGAGAACAATCAATTGTAACGCATAAAGATAATAATATATTATAGGAAATGTAACTGTGTTATAAAAATGACACATCAAAAGTCGTGTCCAAGTGGGCGAGGCTTAAAAGTCGTGTCCAGCGCGTCATCAGTCGAACATTTTTCCTGCAAGTGTACAGTGTACACACGTCAAACTTACGCATACGTTTTCATTATGAATTACAGCAGCTGTTAATCATCATGCCATCATGTGTAGTGAAGTGGTGCATGAGCCATACAAAATTAAAACCTCCAGGGCATGGAGCAACTCCAGGGATTACTTTTCACTAGTAAATAGTAGTAAAATTATATTATATTCAAATACGTTAATGTAATAAGCAAACCGAGATGGTCAATACTATGCAAAATGAAGTCAGTCTATTTTTGAACCAATATAGAAGGTATTTTATTTATTCTTCATGTAATGTAAAATATAATATGTTTATATTTTTATCATTATTTAAATGTATATCGATATAATTGAGGTATTTTAAAAATGATTTTGCATTTTGCTTTCTTTGTTTTGTTTTAGTTTCCCAGCCGATCCAATTAATACAAGTTAAGCTTGAAAGACAAGAGTATCCCGGGGACGAGCCTATAAGGAGGCGGTGCGGCTGGCCGAAGTCGAGCTCGACCTCGTGATCAGCCGCATAGAGAGTTTAGGGCTTCGGGTCAGAGTTGAGAAGACCGAAGGCCTTCTCTTCCGAGGGACTGGTCGCAAAGGACACCCACCGGAAGCTACCCTCCAGATCCGAGGGGGAGGGTCAGGATGAGCCCCCACATCAAGTATCTGCGGCTCATACTTTTCGGAGCGTGGACCTTCGGCCCACATTTCTCAATATTGGGACCTAAGGTCGTGAAGGCGGCAAGTGCGCTGGGCAGACTCCTCCCGAACCTCAGAGGAACTAGCGCCGCCTGCAGGCAGCTATACTCCGAAGTCTACCTGAGTATGGCGAGGTATGGTTCTCCCTTTTAGCGGGTCACCTTACCGCGATGAATAAGGCCCGGGAGCAGCGGGTTATCGTGGTACGAGTGATCCGGGGATATAGTACGGTATCGTGGGTGGCAGCCACTAACCTGGCCGGTGACCCCTCGTGGGAATACGGTCGACATATTCATCAAATTGTAAAATGTAAGAATTATCATTGTTAATGTAGCTATGTAGATCAGCGCAAAAATAACATATATTGCATAATATTTATTCTCATGAAATAAAATCAATTTATTATCTTTTTGCATGTTTGTTATCTCAACATTCAACATCAAAACCTTATGTAGTATACTATACTATATATACATCTTACCTACTATACCGGGTGTATTTGGAACGCTTGCGAAAACGAAGAGGTATGATAGTGTTGGCATAGCCTGACATGATACAAGTGAAAAAAGCGCGTTTTCTTTTTTTTTGGTTGCCTTTTTTTTAATTTTTTTTTGTATAATCCGGTTTTGTAAACATAATGTTACAGGAATTTGATGATAATGCTTTAAAATAATGTTTTTTTTTTTGAAAAAAAACAGCAATGTAATTGGTTTATAGTTCACGCCGGCTAGGGGACTGAATCAGCTGATAGCGTTCGCCGCATGTACGAGGTGAACGAACTCCCGCACCGCGCGCGTCTTCAGTGCGCCCGCTAGTTGCGCGTCTCGCGATGATGATACCATGATTGCATAGTGTGTATACATACATTGCGGGTTTGCAAAATACACAAGTCCTAAAAAATTTTTAAAAAAGGTTTCTGAGATAAAGGGTTATATGCATTATATAGTATATAAATAATATATTATTAGGGTTTAATCTTCGCAAGCGTTCCAAATACACCCGGTATAGTAAGACAATTGTCAATCACCTGATCTAAAATCTGTTAACTTAATTTGTTATGCGTTCTGGCCCAGATCCACGTGGCACGGTCAGCTTCGATCTTTCCTCAGCGACAGCCACGACAGCCGAGGACCCTGGAACGACCACACAAAAGTGTGAGCCTTTCCACAGTCAACCCCCTTTTTTTCTTTACCGCCGGGAAATGCTCTGAGGCATCCCGCGGGGGAGTGGGTCTCTCCACGCGGGTATGTGGGACTCGCTGCGCCCGACAGCTGGTAAATGGACGCAGCTCTACCCACTAAAACCCGGCGAGTGCCACCAATGCCGCCTTTGGTGAGGTGCCCCGGATCTGGAAAACAAGCAGGGCACCTCGATGGCTAGTCAGTCCCGCAAGGGACCGACGCCACCTCCACAGAGGGGCTGTCCCACACCACAGAACAACCCCTCCCAACGTCGGGACAGTACAATAGGGTGAGGTTCCCATCCTCACCCCTTGCCCCCTGCTCTTCTGTTCCCTCTTCTTATAAGAGGGTACAAAGAGCCCCCCCGGGCCAATTAGCTTCGCCCAAGGTGCACCGCTCACTCTAGGTTACTGAGCCCCACCGCCACGACAAGGCCTGAACCATGGTGGGGATGACGTCAGACCCAACCGCCTATCATGAGCCGCCTAGTTTCACGCGCGCGAAGTTCAAACGAAATAATTAACTTGCTATTCTATGTAACATATTTTATATATGTTACAGTATAATTTACTCGGTGATCTTGATTTGTTAGGTGAGCGTAGCATAGTGATAAAATGGTAGCGACTCTGCACCATAGTTAATCTTTGACCGCGCGTAAAATATGCACTACCAAGTAACAACTTATATTTATTCTTACAGCGATCCACTCAATAATGATTCTTAAGTCATAAAACGGAAATACTGAGTTCGTAAAGCAAGAAAATGTATTTTATTTAAAATAACCAGTAACACGTCCACTCGTTGCTGCGTAGAAATTATAGTGATATATATATATAGATAGGCAGCGTGTTCGTTGAAAGCTCCCAGATGGCTTATTTTATTCCGACATCTCCAAAAAAAATTATATAATATAATATTTTAGCCAATGTTTTTGAGTTTATGGCGAACAGACAGACAGACGCGGTGGAGGACTTTGTTTCGTTTCAAAGGGAAATTTTGCCACTGTTTGCTCCAAAGATTTTTAAGAGACTCGACAATGTTGAGGAGACCATGTCCTCTAAAACTGACCATAATTTGAAGTCTAAAGGGTTGAGGTCTGGGCTAGATGCGGGCCAGTCTTCAGCTCTTATAAAGTCAGGAACTTTGGTTTCAAGCCAGGTTTGGGTAGTTCGTACCTTGTGACCAGATGCAGAGTCCTTCTGGAAAGTCCATGGTATATTTTAAAAAATGTATTGTTTACTTTGGCTGAAGTTTTCACTCCTTTTTCACAAATATGTAGTTTTGTGACTACTTGATAAGACACGCCCCACCAAACCATCACTGACGCAGGATGATGACCGCGTTGTACCTTTCTGACAACTTGAGCAGCTTCTTTAGAACTGTGAGCGTATACCTTATCATTTGCTTGTAGTGTTCTTCAATCGTGAAAACTTTTTCATCGGTAAAGAGGATATTTCTGTGCCTTGCACCTGCGTATCGCGACAGAAGGTGTTTTGATCGATCCACTCTCTTTAATTGTAAATATTGATTTAGGGCATGTCCTGTATATCGACGATAAGCACCGAGCTTCAGGTCTTGTTTTATAATACGCGACAGAGTCCTAGCGGGAATCTTCATTTCTCGCGATAAGATTTTTTGCTCCCTAATGGGGTTTCGATGAATTCTGGCATTAACAGCCTTTAACGGCCGCCCCGACCTTTTCTAGTCTTCGACAGACGAAGTGTTGTTGTATCTGTTGATAGTACGATATACAAACATACGGCTGTTATCAAGCTTTTGAAGTGTCTGGAATATGACCGACGGCTCCATACTCACTTTGTGCTAGGCGATCACTGAAATCCTATTTTCTTTAACACCCCATTCCATATTGTTATTTGATAATGAACACGCAAAATATATGTAAAATGGCGCAAAATCAAAATAAAAAAGAAGTTTTAAAAAGTCTCCCAAATTCAAAATAAGTTTAAAAAAACGAACAGTTTTTATGTTTTTTTTTAATGTCATCAGGGTTGCCCCCTGAGACGAGCAGTCTGAGACTGCGGCGACGCCCATACACATCCGCATTACCAAGGCTACCCAGATGCGCCGCCCTCATTTTCCATATCCCCCCAATGGACCACCGGAAACTCACAAACCGCATGAAACGCAACAGCATATCTGTCACTTGATGCCGGTGTTATGTGAGCGAGAGGTACCACCCCGGTCGTGCCGGGCCAGTTCGGCTGCAATATAGCATGGCACTACACCTTACTCTTACTTGTAACAGTATTTATGGCCACACTAGTTATAATGTGATTGGTTGGCGAATATTGTGGTGTACTGTGGTGTGCTCCTTAGGTTTTCCCGCCGTTTCTCCGTATTACAGACTAAATATTGTATTTTGTATGGCTAATATCCTAGTTGCTACATGCAAATGCAAAAAAAAAAGTTTATGTCAAAAGTTAAGTGAACATGTTACATGTGTTTTTTTCAATAATACTTTAAGTTTAAACTTAATAATTTTAGTTTATCAAAATGCAAGGAAATAAGGTAACCAGAAGAATAAAAACGTGTTTAATTTATTACTGCTATTTCTAGATTGTGGTTATTGAATTACATTTTTTGGTTTTAGACACGATATTTTCAAATTGAGGATGGTGAAAATTCCCAGAAGCAAAAACAAAATAATGACGAGGTCCAAGTGTATAACTTCAAAATTTCAAAAAAATATATGAAATCTCAGGAACGAATGGTATCAAATCAATACTGAAAGTTTGTTTATTTCATACGTAAATATAACCTTAATCGGTCAATTCTTTATTAATATTTTATTTTTAATAGCAAAAGAAGTATGAGGATAGAACGAAGACGTCTTTTAAAAAGAAAAACAACCTCTTTCCTGGAAAGGCTCCAGTTAATAAACAAAAATTGGAACAACATTCTCGTGGAGAAGGTGTCGCGGGTAAAGGGGTGCGTCATCCTCTATATGAATTAAAATTAAAGAAGAAAGAGTTGAAACATGCATTCGCTCAGGAGCAAGCTGCAAGAGCTGATATTCTACATACTGAAGATCAGGGGTAAGGCACTGTTAATAGTAGAGCTATTAATTATATTATTTTCTCATGATTATGTGCGTTTTTCTCATCAAAATTGAACATTTTTTACGGATTTTATCGTGGTTTATGATGACATATTATGCTTGGATTTTGATGCCAGCCATCTTTTGAAACTTGGATGTATTTTTATTTCAAAAAACTTCCCAGTGTAATATGTGGCTCAACTCGGCACTTTCTTTGTCAATCAAAATATTGATGTATCATAGGGTAGTTTCGAACAACTTTGTAACATTATGACATATTGGTAATGTCGGGTGTATACCTCTTAACAAACCACCATAAAATCCGTAAAATTTGTTTCATTACAAAGAGCTATTAATTATTTTTTTTACAATAAAGTTTCCCAATTCTATATGTAAACCTAAATATTTTTCTAGGTTTCTGGAAGTTGATGCAGACAACAGAACAACAGGAATAACACAAGATTTGATAAAAGAGAATGTTGATATTACTGCGGCTACTAAAATATTTGAACTAAATCTAGAGTTTGGACCGTACAGAGCCAAATATTCTCGGAATGGCCGACATTTATTATTGGGCAGTAAAAAGGGGCACTTAGCTGCTTTTGACTGGATCACAAAAAGACTACATTTTGAAATGAATGTTATGGAGTCTATTCATGATATAAGGTAATCTTAATATTATAATCATGAGTTGTACTTTGTTCTTGTCACCTGCCCTATTAATGCCATAAAATGGGTGGTGTTAGCTCTAGCCTAGGTACAGACGCAAACACTAGAGGATATTGAAATGACTAGACAGACTAGACAGTATTTTCCCCAGAGACATAGGCCTAGTGACATGCATTTCTGTACAGCATCTCATCTATAATATTAGCAAGTTTACTGTCTTTCCAATAGAAAACATATAGTCATTTCTATAAATGCCTCACCCTTCACATGTAACACAAATGTAACAAGCTTGCATTCAATATATGGTAATATACTATTGATTGCTTTATATGTATTTATGAACAAATAGACTATTTGTCAAGTTGTGGGTAAAATCGTTTCTTTCTCTCTTTGGATTCGAGAACAGAATTATCTTTTATTATCTTTTAATTAAAATTGAAGATGTAATTTTTTTTAAGCTGGTTACACATTGAAACAATGGTTGCAGTAGCACAGAAAGAATGGCTTTATATTTATGATAACACTGGGATGGAGTTACATTGTTTGAAAAGGATGGACAAGATACTAAGAATGGAATTTTTACCTTATCATTTTTTGTTAGCAGCTGTTGTACGTATTTTGTTACTTATCTGGTACATCGTTTTTATTTTATATTTTCTTTCTTTTGTTTATGCATGAAATACTGGTGAATCATCTATATGAATGTGTTAAAATTGTCACTTATAAAACAATAACTTATTGAATTTCAGAATGAGTATGGCTTCATGACTTGGTTAGATATATCTATTGGGGAAATCGTTGGTCACTATAATAACGGACTAGGCAGAACAGCAGTGATGGCTCAGAACCCCTACAATGCTACTTTGTGCATAGGAAATTCTAAAGGAGTTGTTTCACTGTGGGCACCAACCGTAAAGAAACCTTTGGCAAAGATTTTATGTCATAAAACACCATTGACAGCATTGGCTGTTGATAATAGAGGCATGTAAGTAAATGTGCTATACATGTGTATTATGTACATGTAAGTCTAATTATTGATATATAATAAAGGCTTTGTGCCCATCATGACAAAAATGTACTAGGTCTTGATGCTAACAAATTTTCTTACCTACTTTTCACCCTGAAAGATTTATTTTTTGCCGTTAAAATAGACATTACTGTGTGATGTTTGTACATACATAATATATGTACTTAATGTAGAGAAAATCGTTTTTGTTTTATTTTTTTATAAAATGTAATTTTTTTCTTATAAATATATTATTTACCATATTATTATAGGTACATGGCTACATCAGGTGTTGATAGAAGTATGAAAATATGGGACATTCGAAATCTTGATGGACCACTACAGCATTATAAACTTCGTAGTGCACCCAATGCGCTTGAATTTTCTCAAAAGGACATGTTAGCTGTGGGTCTTGATAATACAATAGAAATATACAGGTATAAAAACAAAATTTTAAAAATAAAAACACACACACATGTGTTTTTTTAACCTCGGTCGTAACCTTATTTATTATTCCTTACAAATACTGTGGAAAATCATTTTTTAACTAGCTTCCAGAATTAAAGAAGATTTGATATGATTATAACTTGTATTCAACTTTATATGTTTTTATTAATGTGTCAGTTACACTTAGTACTAAAGTGTTAAAGTACAGCAAAACTGTAACTTTATAAGACTTGAATGCGACATTTTATTTTAAAATATACCTTTGTATTTAAATTTCTAACTAAAATTTGACTTTCAGTGATTGCTGTACTCAAACTGTGGAGAAATCGTATTTGAGACATAGAATGTCAAAATCAGTGAACAATTTCAAATTCTGTCCCTATGAAGATGTGCTAGGAATCGGCACTTCAAAAGGATTTACGAGTATAGTTGTTCCAGGTAAATATATTTTTTCTCATTAATTTATAAAATACTATTTTAATACTATAGGTTGGTTGTTTACTTCGGTCTTCTAATTTTCTTCTCCAATAAATTTTACTGGACCATTTTATGCCAGAACAATAAGTAGAAGTTAGAGAGGAAATAAGACCTACGTAATTTGAAGTAACAAAACCCTTTGAAAACCTTTTGAAACAAAAAAAATATATTTTTGAAATTCAAAATAGTACCAATAAAATATCTTTCTGAACGTTAATTGCATCTACCACCAGTTCCGAGGCAAGCCCACTGAGAAGAACCGGCGAAACAAACTCAGTGGAACTAATCTTTTCAAATAATATGTATTCTATAACAATTTTTACATCTTATCATGAAATACCTGGAAGGAACACCATATTTCCAGGGTGTGGTGTATTCCATGAAATCTTTTACTTTGTAATATCCTTTACCACACAAACACTCTTTAATAACTAATAATTTAAAATTTTCTAAACAATTTCAGCTTTTCCTACGGCTATATAATATTTTATTTCCATTCCAGGCAGTGGAGAGCCTAACTTTGACGCCCTGGAAAGTAATCCGTACCAAACTAAAACACAAAGAAAAGAAGCAGAAGTCAAGGCGTTGCTTGATAAAATACCTCCTGAGCTTATTACTCTCAATCCGTTTGAAGTTATGGAAGTTGATGTGCCCTCTTTAAAAGAAAGGCTTCAAACAAAGAAGAAGTTATTAGTAAGATATTCTTCTTTTATATTAATATGGTAATGACTGTATTGCAGTCACATAAACAACATCAAACAATTTAGTTTGTTTGTGTGGTTCACTGCTCATGAGTATTTAATAAATCTCACATTAGTTTGAAAGGGATTGGTCAGAGAATAGTGTTACCTTGTCAATATAAAATATTATCTTCTATCAAAAAATATTCTCAAATATAAACATGCCCTTAGGGCGCCCTTATTACGCGGTTATAAGGACACATAACCGCGTTGCGGCGCTTAAATCGACAGTGGAGTTGCTGCTGATTTTAGCGGCGCGGTGCCGCACCGTGACGCGAATTTCACCGGCACGGCGTCATACTTGTTGAGAATGATTCTATCTATCACTTTTACAAACAACATGCATAAACCCAGAAATAGTTTTAAAATTAAATTGTCTGACGTTGATATCGATTCATTTATATCTTTGGTTCAGGAACACCCTTGTTTGTGGGATTCTAGTGACGCCTAATGAAATGGATACTGGTATCTATAACCAGTATCTACTGGATGGACTGGATGTTCAGCAGTGGACTGATAAAGGTTGATGATGATTATGATGATGATCCAGTATCTTTGTCGTACATTTAAAATAGAGTATTCAAATTCAAAATGTAATAATGTGTTACTACACATTATTACATTTTCTTAATGTATTCTTAATAAGAAATACCTACCTACCGTAGGACATTCTACGGTAGGCTACCGTAGGACATTAAAACGCTCTTTTTCACAACGCCGCATCGCAAACTGCCGTTTTTAGCGTTGCGGCGTCGCAACGCGGTTATGTGTTTCGGCCCCTAGATGAAATAACTCATCTGTTGTGCAGACCGTTATCAGGGCTTAATTTTCGCTTATTTTGTATCTATATTTTAATTTTAGCATGTCAAACAAAACAAAATTGATGTCACACCAAGAAAGAAAAAGAAGGGGAAAACGAATATTGCTAGAAAGAAAATAATTAAAGAAGCTGCCAGAAAGGTAATATTGTTTTATCAGAATGTGTTATTTTAATAATTTCTTTTTTATCATTACACTCTTGATAGTGTTCGTGATTGTTACGTCAGCAGCACTTCCTGTATTTGATACATTTATAAAACTGAATTTTTCAGGAATTAATTTCTCAAGTAATAGAAGAAAAGAAACAAGAAGTGCCAGAAAAGCAGAAAAAACCAAAACAGTCATTTGGAGTTCTTGATAGATTTGTGCCTCAACCAAAAACGAAAAAATAAAAACAAATGTTAAAAAATATTTTTTATTGAATATACTCTTGGATATTTCTCTTAAATATAATTGGAAATGTTATTTACATGATTTATGTACATTTTAAACATGATTTAAAAATGTACACCAAAAGAAAACAATAATCGCATAAAAAATGTCATTGATTCAGGAACAGGTCTTCAATACGATATATCAAACAGATCACATAAACCTTCTGAATCTCGTAACGAAAATGCAAAATCTTCATTCGTTATAGGTGGACTGAGCCTTAATAGGTAATCTGAAAAGAATTTATAAAATAGTACTGTTTCACTGGTGAGAAGGATGCGCCTTGCGAAAAGGGCATAACGGCGAATGCAATTTTATTACAAGCATAAAAACCTACCATCTTTTATCTCAGAATACTAGTCTAGTACCATAAACAATATGTCAAGGTTAACCTAGGTCTAGGCGGGTTGTCTTTTATATACATTGACCATTTACTATAGGTAAGAAAATTATTAAGTGAGCTTTGCATGGTAATATGTTTTAATTATGTAAGCAAGAGGCTTTGAAATATTTCCATTTAATTGCTAGGTCTCCAGGATACTAAATAGAGATCCATGACTAAGATGGGTTAGTATGAAGGTTATATTAAGCATATAGGGTGCAAATAACCATTGTGTTTCTTTTATTATCAGTAGACAAAAATATAACAGATTATGAAGGCTTAAAACTTAATTAAGAGCTTAAAACCAATTATAATTTATAACACATTGTTAAGATCAACAAAAATAGTTGCAACAAAATTTACCTGGATGTAAATAATTGTCATCACATTTTTCTAAAGACTTGAGTTCCTCTTCAATATCAGCATCAATTAGTAACTGCAAAAAACCATTAAAATGCTCTCTTATTATAATGATTTTAGTTAATTATATTAGAAATTTGCTTTGATTATATTCTATGAGGGTAAATAGGGAGTGTATAAATTAACAAAAACATTAACTAGTATACATTACACAATTATAACTTATTTATCTTATATATATTATCTTCTTATTTATATATTAATTTCGTAATATATTTTTTTGTGATAAGCGACATCCATAGACATCAGCAGGTGCGTTGCCGGCCTTTTAATATGAATATTCTTGAAGGTCCCTAAGTCGTATCGGTTCACAAATACTGTAGGTGGCAGCTGGTTTCATATCGAGGGCTTCATAACAAAGGGGCGTATACGCAAAAATGCCATTTTTCGTTTTTTTCTGTAATAAATAGTACAAAAGGAGCTCTAAAACATGATGAAAGACTTATATTTCTGGTGTAACAAAATTTTGAAAAACTTGCATATCAAACGGGCATACACAGGGCTTACGCCCATACACCGTAACTAAATTTTGAAAAACTGGAACTATTTGCAGCTTAACAAAATCGTTTAAAATTATTTCAAAATGCTATCTTGTGTGGTAATGTGGTGTTAAAAAAGTAGTATTAGCAATATTATAAGTCTAATGGGATAACATTTCACAAGTAAATACATCGAAAATTAGAAGAAGAAGAATATACTTTATTGTGCATATAAATAAAAATTACTTAAAATAATCTTAAATAATAATTTACAAAATAATATTATGCACAAAGGCGGTCTTATCGCTAAGGAAGCCATTTCTCCCAGACAACCCTAGGGTAGAGGAGAATTTTAAATAATAGTGGAGTAGGTCATCAAAAAAGTAAAACAAATAAGAAAAAGAAAATAAATTAAAACAAAGAGGATCCTAAAGGTAACGGTTTATTGTAATTATATATATTTTATTTTACAATTTTTGGGAAACTTACAGCTAACATTATCAATAATATACCGGGTGTATTTGGAACGCTTGCGAAAACGAAGAGGTATGATAGTGTTGGCATAGCCTGACATGATACAAGTGAAAAAAATGCGTTTTCTTTTTTTTTGGTTGCCTTTTTTTTGTATAATCCGGTTTAGTAAACATAATGTTACAGGAATTTGATGACTGAATCAGCTGATAGCGTTCGCCACATGCACGAGGTGAACGAACTCCCGCACCGCGCGCGTCTTCAGTGCGCCCGCTAGTTGCGCGTCTCGCGGTTAGCATGATTGCATAGTTGTGTATACATAGTATATTATTAGGGTTTAATCTTCGCAAGCGGTCCAAATATACCCGGTATAGATATAGATAGTATTAAATATATATATACATATACCGGGTGTAATCGTTAAGTGTACACAGGCGATTATTCCGTAACTATTACAGATATCAAAAAACTTTAAACTAATTTCGAAAGTACTTTGAGTACCTAATGAGTAAAATGACAATAATAACTTATTAAAAATAAAACGAAAAATACCCAAAAACTTTACATTAAACTCTCTAAAAGGCACTCACAAGCGAAAAATAAATTAATACGTAGATATAATAATTATTATAAGCGCTATCAACTTATCTATTTGAAGTCAGTGCCAGTCAAGCCATTAGCTAAGTTGATAAAAATATTTGAGGCATGTAACTTGGCAAGGTTTAGTGGGGCTAAGTTCGCGCAACGATTATATTTGAGAATATGATGTGCGAACTTCCCCCGCCACGCCAAAACCTTATAAGTAGATAGATACTTGTAGGTAGTATCTATCTATATTATGTATATTCTAAGGGCGTATCGGATTGACTAGTCCAAATCCTGCTCTCCCGAGCAGCGCGCGCGATGAAACGCGCCCCCTGCGGGGTGAGGAGGGGGGCGTCCCCCTTTCGAATATTTCTTAAGTGAGCCATCTGCTCACTTACTGTACCGATTGAGTTTAAAGTCCATCAGCCTTATACTATCAACTAGTTTTGTTTTATTCACTATTTTGTCTCTCCTGTAAAACTGTACTTTTGTATGTACACCCCTTTGTTATGATTTGTAATTTTAATTTATAATTTTTTATTTTAAGGAAATTCCATCTCTTTACCTCTGTAGAGACAATGAAGCATTAAACCGTGTTATGGTGATGATCAATAATCACCGAAATTTAAAAAAAAACACACTGCCACCAACTTATTTCATAATATTAAGGGAAAAACTAACACTGAAGACTTAATTGTCCCTAATGATATATATTGTTTCTGTATGACCTGTTTCAACTGCAAACAAAACTAATTACATTATAACAAGCATCATATTAAGTTATTTAATTACCTTTTCTTTTTGAACATCACATAATAATACAACTCCAAATGGCTCCCGTGACTTAATGTGTAATAAATATTGTAAATCCTGTAAAGAAATTATTTATTCATTATATTCCCCATAGTGAAGCAGTATTGTTATATATCATTTTTCTAGTCAATCAATAGTTTATATTTATCTAAATAACATAAGATTAGTTTGAATATCCTATCTTAAATGAGGACTAAAAGATGAATCTTTATTATAGCAATTTTACAATTAAGCTAACTAACTATTATCAACATCATCATCAACACTGCTTGACAATTGGCATACGCCAGTGGTCAGTGAACAGCAAGATGATCAATCTTCCACCACTTGCATCCAATTGGGCTCCGCCAGTGCACTGAGAGTGTTAAGATTAAAATGCAACAGTTGATCAACTTTAACAACTTTGTGAAAATGTACCTGAGTATTGATTGATTGATATTGGATGATATTTTTATTACATGACACTGTTAATTTAGCCCCAATCTGTGCTTCTATTACTAGTGTTTGTCCTTCAGAAAAACATGGTTTTATATCATTCTCAGTAACATAGGTCAAAGCTTTGTTATCGTCTTCATCCAAAACATTTTTAATACTTTGTTGTATCCAGTGCAATTGTCTGAAAACATTATAATCATTTTAATATGCTAACAACACAACATAAAAGACTGCTTCATTGCCAATTGAAATATGATAGCAAAATATGATGGCGGACTTGGACTTTCAAACAATCAATTACAACTGGAATGTTTAGGCCATTTAATGAATATAAATAGGAATTATGTAATTAAATTATAAAGGAAAAGAATTGTCAATTGAATTTGTTAGAAACTATCAAATTAGGATTGAGTAGATATCTGTAGGTACAGATTTGTTGACATCTCTATGGATGACTACCAGCTAATGCTAAAGAGACATTTTATTACATGCGACACCATTTTAAGTTTATTATTCTGTTATTTATATGTGTATTAACTATATGATTAGGAATCGAATAAAAACATACTTGTCAAGTAATTCTTCATGCTCTTCTAAACGACGTATTTGTTTCCTTAATAATATAACCTTCTCTCCTATTTCGGAAGTATTGCAGTCGGGTCCCGCCCCTCTAAAAGCATATCGAAAGGGTTTTTATAAACTGTTTAAATTATATATAAGGCCTAAAAAAAGGAACATTTAATTATCTTACTTCCATTGGATACTATTCTTGCTACATTTTTCTATCAAACCAATGCCTTCTAATACATTGGTTATATCATAGATTCTTCTTTTTTGTCTTACAGCTAAGAGCTCTGTTGCCTGAAATATATAAATAAAACGATTTAGTCAATTTTAGTAATTTCAAATAACAATTTTTCGTGCGTAAACTGACAACAAATCAGCATCATGTATACACTTACAACTTTTAAGTCTAATACACCGTCTTTAGCTTTTTGTAATAGCGATACAAATCTTGTTGTGAGTAAACCTAAAGATTTTTCATATCTTTTATATCCAAATATTTCCGTCATAATAATAAATTTACAAGTTTAAAAAAATAATTTTACAATTTTGCGTTGCGGCGGGATCTTATGTTGGTACTACTGTGAAAATTTTACTCTACCAACTAGTAACTACCAAGTAGCCAAGTACTACCAACTACCAAGTACCATTTTTTTTTTAATAATATTTTATGGCCTGGTTACGAGACCTTTAAGGCAAGTCTGATTTTTGGGCACAAACTTTTATCCTTTAATGTATCAATTACACTTCACTGATTTTATTTTATTCTATTACATATTTAAATTTTCACTACGGTATTTTTTATGTATTTATATAATGAACTATAACACTTTTTGTTTTTCAGCAAATCACACAAGTGGCGGCGGGAGGTATCACTAAATTCTATTATTTCGCTTGCCATTAGTCTTTGGAAAATGAACATTGGATTTTGACACTTGAAGAAAATGTGGTCAATGTCGGCGATCCCATTGTTACAGAAAGTACAAATGTTATTATTTATTATCTTGAGTCTTGCGAGGTGTGAGGGAGCCGTGTTATGGCCAAATCTTAATCTGTTGATTGTGGTGATGTACTCACGGCTAGCTATATCCAACTCATCATACCAGGGTTTTCTCGGTAAATTCTCTTGAATACTTCCGTACCATTTTCCTTTATGTTTTTGATCCTCTTTCCAGAAATCTAGCCACAATTTTTTTATTGAGATATTAACATTGTAATAATAGTCGGTCATAGGAACATGCACCACATTTTTGACGTCAAGAGCATTGACCACTTTATATGCAGTTTTGTCTGCTATTTCATTACCAGAAATACCTTTGTGTGAGGGAACCCACATAAAGGCAATTTTTATTCCTTTGTTATGCAAACGCCAGACAAAAACTTTAATAAAATGAAGAATATAATTAGTTTTAAAATGAAAATTTACATATTTAAGACTATTTAGTAGACTTAAAGAGTCTGTTATTATTAGAAAATATTTATAATTGCTTACGTAACTAATTGCTTTTATAGCTTCAAAAACTGCATATGCCTCTGCTGTAAAAATGGAACACTGTTTATCTAGAACAAAGCTTTGAGCAACATTTTTTTGGGGATCATACACTGCACTTCTCACATATTCATCACTTTTACTGCCATCTGTGTAGATTGTATAATATTTTTTATTTTCTTCTAAGAATGATAAAAAGTCTGAATTGTTATCAATTGACTTGGATAAAATCATAATAGGATGTATAATACTATTGTATGAATGATTATAACATGGCCAGTGAAAATGTTTTCTTATGTTCGAATAATGGGATTATATTTTTAGATAAATTCGGGACAGAGTTGGAGATGTACCTGTCAGAAGATCCTACCAAGTACCAAGTATCTTCTAAGTCTATGTTATAATTGAATATTATTGTTAATAATAAAAGCAAATTAGTGTACAACTTTTAATATACTGATTTAAATAAGTTAAGTTAGTGATTAAATAATAAAATAAAAAATGTTTTCTAAAAACCAAATGCAACCTGTATTCTGGGGAATTGGGTGAAATGGTCCCGTTAATGAGGACTGATCAGTTGATCACCCATCTGGCCTCGCTGGTGTCCCCACCCTTAAATAATAATAATAATAAATGCAACCTGAAAATACAAAGAAAAATGTCTTTTAATAGATTTTTTCTGTTACTTTTAGGCTAAGACTTTTGTTGTTAAATGGTGCTGGTTATAAAAACAATGTAGGATATTATAAGTAAATATAAATTATGCGCTCACTAATCAACCAAAAAAACTGTTCCGAACAGATTCTGAAAAACACACATATCAATGTTTCTTACACGTATAGTGTAAGAAAGATTGATTAAAGAACGCCTCAGAGCGAGGTAACGCCGCATGCGTCATTCTTTTTCGTTCGTGCAGCCAGCTCCATCGAATTATAAGACGTTGTCACGTCAAAAAGACTTTTGTAAATTGAGGAATTACACTACGTCACGAACAACGTCCGAGAAATCCGCCCGGAGACTGTTTAGTAGCGGACGGGCAGTCCCCTCTTACGACGAGCAGTCGATAATATTATATACCTGAACCTTTTTTGTAATATCTCGCACACGTTTCGAGCGGTTTGTAAGAGTGTGACCTCTACCAACTGAAGACTAATATTATGTCTACACAGTCTACATAGTCATGTTTAACAAGGGATCGGAATTTGGAATGTTACCAAAGCTGTTTCACGGGAGAATCAAGCAGGATAATAGGGATATTGACATTTTTCATAAATGTTTAGAGATCATTTATAAATATCTAATAGAGGCGTAAATATTATTAGCTTTTGCTTAAATATGTCTAATGCTTATAAAATCTTGCATTTTATAATGCATTTTAAATTTCGCTCCAAAACGCTAACACTTGTCACGTGACGTCATATGTTGTTAAACATCGTAAAAATGATAAAATGATTCTAGTTGTCGTGAATAAAAAATGGCTTCTAAGTTTTATAATTGTTGTACGGTGCCTATGTGTGTGCACACTGTCAAAACGCCTGAAAATTCGTTTTTACAATAAGTACTGCGTACGGAAAATGGTGTATAAAAGTACGTCAACATACTTCCGCTTCCGCTAAATAGGAACAGGTGACGTCATTTCCGTTTATTATCACGTGACCTATTTTAAATTTTGTTACATTTTATTTATTAAATATTAATTTAATCAAATAAAAATAAGGGAAACATTGTATTTTTTCAGAATAGGGATCCCTATTCTATCATAGAAACTACCAATAGGGATGTTGACAGTATTCATATAAAAATATAATTTTGATGTTAATTGGTAGTTTCTATGATAAAATTCTGAAAAAATACAATATTTTCCCTTATTTTTATTTGATTAAATTAATATTTAAATATATGTATATATATATTTAAATATATGTATATATATGTAATAAATAAAATGTTACAAAATTTAAAATAGGTCACGTGATCATAAACGGAAATGACGACACCTGTTCCTATTTAGCGGAAGCGGAAGAATATTGACGTACTTTTATACCATTTATACACCATTTTCCGTACATATTGTAAAAACTAATTTTCAGGCGTTTTGACAGTGTACACACACATAGGCACCGTACAACAATTATAAAACTTAAAAGCCATTTTTTATTAACGACAACGAGAATCATTTTATCATTTTTACGATGTTTAACAACATATGACGTCACGTGACAAGTGTTAGCGTTTTGGAGCGAAATTTAAAATGCATTATAAAATGCAAGATTATATAGGCATTAGACGTATTTAAGCAAAAGTTAATACTATTTACGCCTCTATTAGATATTTATAAGTGATCTGTAAACATTTATGAAAAATGTCAACATCCCTATTATCATCAAAATTATTTTTTTTATGAATACTGTCAACATCCCTATAGTATGCATGCAGACGGGAGCGCGGCTCAGTGCATCCCTCCTACCGGAGCTTCTTAGAGAAGTCGAATTACCTTCTCTATCACTAGCCAATAGTTAAAGCTCATTGCCAAGAAGAAATAAAAACTTTTAAAAAATACTTGTAAATTTTGACAACAGCCTTTGGTTGGCTAATGGCTAATGACGTAGTATATTAGTTTGTGGGTTAATGAGGAATGGTTTATAAATAAAAGAAGAAGAAGAAGAAGAGTAATGGTTGACGTGAGACGTGAGTCGTGACAATTGGGTTGATAATTTATGGAAATAGTACCTAAATGTTATTAAATTTAATTAAATCTTGGCCGAGACCAAGATTACATTAATCACAATGGCTAACTGTGGAGAATTCCTTAAAAGCCAGTTTCCATTAATAGACGATGAGTTAAAAAAATATGTAGAAGGTACGTGTAACTTACAGGTTATAATTAAGTATAATATTCGATTAAAAATGTTCTTACATAAGTAAATAAATAATAATAACCAGTAATATATTCTCGCTAAAGAATTAAAAGACTCTTAATGAAAGTACCTTACTTTACAGATATTTTAGGTAATAGTGCTGGAGAGTTTGAAGATACTGAGGAAGTTTATGAGGCAGTGGGTGAAGTTTTACAAGAAATATCAGAAAAGTCTGAAGACGATGTTCGGTATTTAATGTTTCTCTTTACTTTGTGCTAGTGCTTACAATTATACGAAATAATTAAAGTGTTGTCTATTTTCCAGGTTAATATGTGAGAAATTGTTTCATATGCTTCAACCTGACAAGACAGGTAGTACAAATGGACCAAGGAAAGTTTTGGATGCACCTATTCATTTAGCTTCAATGGCTGCTCCGGTGGCCGAATCAGAGGATCTCAAAAGCATTTGGTTACAAACAAGAGATGACAGTTTGGTTAGTAAAATTGAGTTTTAAAATTGTAAATCCCACAGACTTCTTGTTATGTCAATATGATCATCCCTTTCTTTTCCCTCCTGTCCATTCCTGCTCTTTCACTCCTACGTATCCACTACATCTTTCAATAAATGCCAAGGTGGCTTATGTCTGTCCTTAAGCCTGTATGCCAGATATCCCGTATATCTGCAAACATACAGATGTCGGCAGTCATAGAACAAACATTGTTTATGATGTTAGCTATCTAGTACTGCGAAGTTGCTAGTGATATATACCCTACCCTGTATATGACATGTATGACTAGGTCAGCTAATTTGCATTTTCTCAAATAAATATCAATTTATTTTTCACAATGATTATCAAATATGTAATGCAATATAATTATGACTTTACAGAAAGTGGATGCAAAAAAACTTGAAAAAGCTGAAGCAAAATTACAACAAAAGCAACAAAAACAGAAAGATTCAAAGGGACCTATTGTTGCTCCTGTTCTACAAACTGCCACTGCCTCACAAGTTACCTCCAAAAAGGACAATAAACTAGAAGCAAAAGGCACTAATAGAACTCAGGATATAAGGATAGAGAACTTTGATATTGCTTATGGAGACAGGTAGGAAAATATGCTATGATTACTAACACATGCCTAGTTCCTAAACGCATACCTTACTATTAAGGTACACATCTATTGGCCTGCAACAGATATTAGTTTTTTTTTGTATAGAACATCCTACAAGTGCATCAACTGATCCACGTAGTATATATGGGCATTTAAGTACTATTTTCTAAACAAAGCAAACTAAAGTAGTTGATCTCTGTGGCTCAATGGTTAGCACATTGGCACTGAAGCCGGAGTTAGCGGATTCAAATCCTGCCAGGGGAAAAAGTTTTCTATGTTCCTGAGCTATGGATGTGTATTGAATATGTGTATATAATACAGTAGAAACTTGATTATCTGGCTCTCAGTTATCCGGATTCGTGATTATCCAGACTACCAACCGCGATCAGTTATATTAAATACAAGTCGAATTGATGCAACCATGAACATGTTGCACTGGTATTATCCCGCTCTAGCCCGCGAGATCACTGCCCCATGCGTTTTGTTATTTTTGTAGTTAAATCTAGACGCGAAAATGATGCAAGAACATCATTTTCGCGACGGCACGAGTGCTTCATGAGATGGACGGTTCAGGCGCTGGAAACAGTTTTCAAGTGTTGTGAAAAACAAACAGAGTGATACTATGAGTTAGCTACAGATGAAACGAATTCGTGATGTAGCAACAATTAAGAGAAAAAGTGGCTGACGTCAAATGATAATTAAAAAATTAAACATTATTTTATTTCATTATTATTATTAAGGGTGAAGTATTTTAGTATGTAATTTAAGAAAATAAGTACATAAATAAGTGCTTACTTACCTGTAGGTATGTATTCATATTATACGTACCTTACTTATTCTTACTAATTTATTAATAAATATTGATTTTCGTGACATATTGCAGAAAACCGGGCGTCGTCGACCTCGTACCATCAGGTGGCACGTTCTTTTTTTTTTTCTTTTTTTTATCGCAGGGAAATGCTTTTTACGCATGTAGCCAGGATCTCGGGTAGATCCTGACCCTATGTGGGACTCGCACCTGGGAGTGCCCTACCCGTAAACTAAAACCACTGCGAGCGCCTTCAGCCGCTTTAATTTGAGGGTCCCGGATAGGCATTCAACAGGATCACCTCGGCGACAGGCTGGCCCCGGCGAAGGTCAGACTACTCCTCTTAAGGGGTGCTGCCCGGCTGCTTGGGCAGTCCCCGCGACGTCGTGTCATACTGAGCCCAGGTTCCCATCCTGAACTCGACACGAGCACAGGGGCGTTACTGGAGGCGCATTAAGTAGCGCCTCCTGCGCACCCCCGTTCGTCGCCCACGGGGTGGCACGTTTGCCAGTTTGCCTATATCTTAAATATATGTATAGTATAAAAGTATTAAATATATTTCCATTGACTGGTACCAGTTTTATAGTAAGCATTTATACCGGGTGTAATCGTTAAGTGTGCACAGGCGTTTATACCATAACTATTACAGATATCAAAAAACTTTAAACTGATTTCGAAAGTACTTTACCTAATGAGTAAAATGACAACAATAAATTATTAAAAATAAAACGAGAAAAATGCAAAAATTTTACATTAAACTCTCCCATACATTTTATTTCTTAGTAAGTACAAAATTTTGTATTGAAAGCTGAATATGTTCCAAGTGATGTCCTCGTTGTGCAATACAACGACGAGGAGCTCTATTTACAGTTTCTGATCAAATGAACTTTCCTTAAAATTTGCGAAGTAATTAAAGCAATTGCATGACGTACACGATTCTGTAATTCTTCTAGGATGTGAACTTCTCAGCGTACACGTGGTCTTTAACAAATCCCCATAGGAAGAAATCACAAGGCGTGAGATCCCGGGATCTGGCAGGCCAAGGGGTTGCCCCACCATGGTTCAGGCCTTGACGTGGCGGGGGGCTCAGTAGCCTAGGGTGAGCCCAGCACCGTGGGCGAAGCCAATTGAGTCGAGGGGGCTCTTTGTACCCCTCTTATAAGAAGAGGGGACAAAAGAGCAGGGGGCAAGGGGTGAGGATGGGAACCTCACCCCATTGTACTGTCCCGACGTTGGTAGGGGTTGTTCTGTGGTGCGGGACAACCCCTCTGTGGAGGTGGCGTCGATCCCTTGCGGGACTGACTAGCCGTCGAAGTGCCCTGTTAGCTAAACAGATCCGGGGCACCTCACCAAGGCGGCACTGGTGGCACTCGCCGGGTTTTAGTGGGTAGAGCTGCGTCCATTTACCATCTGTCGGGCGCAGCGAGTCCCACATACCCACCTGGGGAGACCCACTCGTTTTGTACAAAGGTGAAACATCTCTGTCCAGTTAAGGTTCCACTGTAAAAATATGGCCAAATGATCCAATCTCCAAGAATAGGCTTGTGTACTAAAAAGAAAATATTGGTTTATAATTTATTTTAATCATTTTTAACTTAACACACTTAAAATAAGGAAAGTAAAACCTTTCTAAGTACTATCTCATACTAAATGTATGGGAGAGTTTAATGTAAAAATTTTGGATATCTCGTTTTATTTTTAATAAGTTATTATTGTCATTTTACTCATTAGGTAAAGTACTATCGAAATCAGTTTAAAGTTTTTTGATGTTTGTAATAGTTACGGAATAATCGCCTGTGCACACTTAACGATTACAGCCTGTATATGTTTGGATTTCTTTTTACTATTGGGCATGACAGGATTGACAGAACAAATTAAAACTTCCCCTGCTATATTATATTTGGGATTTGTGGTAAATTTCAATTGCTTTATTATCAACACAGGTCTTCTTAAACATATTTTACATTTAATTCTAGTAGCCATCTTAACATTGAATATTGATATGTGTCGAGCTAAATTACCATAACTAGAAATAAATGCAATGTGATTATAATATATTAATATTATGTTACTTGTAAACTTGTCTAATATATACACTTGCACTCAACAACGCTTAATTTGCTACATGTCTATAATTCTAGAATTGCACACAGTATATACAATTTTAAGTATATTGTAATAATTATAGGTTAAATAATTTTTGCCAAGTATTCAGTACACTGTATCACATCATACTAATATTATAAATGAGAAAGTTTGTATGAATGTATGGATGTACATTTTAACACTCTTTCATCCAAAAACTACTGAATAGATTTTAATGAAACCTTACAATAACATCAGAATAATATATAGACTATAATTTATAACTGTACTCCTAAGGGAATGGGAAGTATGTGGGTGGAACCGTGGGGTGCTGCTAGTATTATGTAAAAGTGTATTAATGAAATATGCCTAAAAAATTATTATGAAAAAAAATTTACTTAAATCATAAAAAAAGGATGCAAGATAGTATTTGGTGTCCTTGTTAAATCCTAACAAAAATCAATAAATATACAATAATTATTGATGAAAAAAGTTACACACAAGTGTTTCCGAACCGATACGACTTAGGGACCTTCAAGAAAAGAGCATACTCACATCTAAAAGGCCGGCAACACACCTGCTGATCTCCTGGTATAGCGGGTGTCTGTGGATGTCGCTATTCACTTACCATCAGGTGAACCGACTATCCGTTTGCCCCCTCTTCTATAAAAAAAATAAAAAAAACATTCAATTACTCTTTGTAGATTCTTTCTAAATGACATTATTTTCTTTACAGAGTTTTGCTTCAGGGCGCAGATCTTGTACTCGCATTTGGACGAAGATATGGTTTGGTAGGACGAAATGGTTTAGGTAAAACAACATTGCTTCGGATGATAATGAGTAAACAGCTTAAAATACCATCCCATATATCAATACTTCATGTGGAACAAGAAGTAGTAGGTGATGATACGCTGGCACTACAAAGTGTATTAGAATGTGATACAGTTAGAGAGAATTTACTCAAACGAGAGAAGGAAATTACAGCGGCTGTTAATAGTGGGTATGTATTTTATAATATAATTGTAACCATAATATATATACCATATACCATTGTTCACCACAGGGTACAGTGTCAAACTCACTGACTGACTGACTGTTTAAGTATCAACAGTTTTAAGGTGAAAGATACATCCAAATAAGTTTTTTTTTATTATTATTATTTACCAAATAAAAATACAATGTAAATAATACATACATTTTAGCAACAAAACCCACAAAGGGTTACCCACAAGTGCTAAACTTAAATTTACACCATTAAACTGCTTAGCTAAGAAAGAAAGTGTTTAGAGTGATTTCCTCTCTTTAAAAATGCTGACAATTAGAATTAAACAATTTTTACATACTTTGTTATAGTTTCTTTACATATTAACAGTACTTATGTATCAAAAACTGAGAAAAAATATGTAAAAGATGTTTCATTATATAGAATAAAGTTTGTGGCAATATATGCTTGTAATCTAAAATACATTACTTAATTCTTCTGGCCAGAGTTTTTATTTTAGCGTTTGTGACCTGAGTTTCAGCTCTTAATTTTTTTGACAATTGTAACATTCAGAATTGGATAATAATTGTGTGTGATTCTAATTATTTCCTTTTCAGGTCCACAGACCCGAACTTGTCAGCAGAACTGACTGAGGTATATGCACAGCTAGAAAACATTGAGGCAGATAAGGCACCTGCTCGAGCCTCCATAATTCTCAGTGGTTTAGGTTTCTCTCCGGAAATGCAGGGACGTGCTACTAAAACCTTTTCTGGTGGTTGGAGGATGAGATTGGCACTGGCAAGAGCTCTGTTTTCAAAGTTAGTCATTTTTAATTTTCACATAATATGATAATATAATAAGTACATAATGTTTATTATACATTTATTTAAAATAAAATTATTTAAAAATTACCTAACAGTAAAGAATTTTTCTTGGTTTTTTTCTAGTTTTCATTGAAAGAGGCCTATGCCTCTTTCAATGAACACTAACAACTAACATAGGCTAAGCAGTGGAGTATATATAGGTAAGGTATATAGAACACCTGAAAAACTATTATTAATGTTTTCGAATGCTTATGACAGTTTCACTTATAATGAAGCAACTTTTTACAGATTTTACTGCGGCTTAATATTATTCTAACAGATTAGTGTTTTCTGTGACCATGGTATCTCTAGAGTAACCTAAACGTCAGGAATGTAAAAATCATAATAAACCACCATAAACGAAAGCCATAAAATATATTGTTTCTTTATATTAGCAAATACATACATGAATCTTTCCTAAAAATATATATTCTAATTTCAGACCAGACTTGCTGCTATTGGACGAGCCCACTAACATGTTGGACATCAAGGCAATCATTTGGTTGGAGAACTATCTACAGAACTGGCCCACTACCCTCCTGGTCGTGTCTCACGACAGGAACTTCCTCGACACTGTACCTACGGATATATTGCATTTACACACACAAAGAATTGATACATATAGGTAATCTTATATCTTTAAATGAGCAATTCTTGTATATATATATATAATTGGAATCTCGGAATCGGCTCCAACGATTTTCATGAAATTTAGTATATAGGGGATTTCGGGGGCGATAAATCGATCTAGCTAGGAATCATTTTTAGAAAATGTCATTTTAGTAAAAAAAAAAAAAATACCGAGTCGGTCATCCAGGTACTTATTAATAATTTGGGAAATTATGTACATATATAAATACAGATTATATTTATATAATATCATAAAAGAGATGTACAAGTAGTTCCATTCAGTATTTAACATATTATATAATAGCTTTAAAGTATCAGTTTTTTTTTTCAAATTGTGACTGCAATTTTTAATTTTATTTATTATAAAACCTTTAAAATTCAAGTATGTAGCACTATTGTCCAAATATTGTACTAAAGATTGAGACATAGATATAGACGCATAACCTCTGATTGTGCAGATGTTAATGAGCGTCGGTAGTCACCATGGCTCCGACTGCTAGGTTAGGTTGCCTCCTTATGACAGAAAAAAAGTGTGTTTTAAACAAAACAACATTTTCAGGGGTAATTATGAGCAATTCCACAAGACGAAGACTGAGAAGCATAAAAACCAACAACGAGAGTACGAGGCACAACAGCAACACAGAGCTCATACGCAGGAGTTCATTGACCGCTTCCGATACAACGCCAACCGGGCTTCCTCCGTACAGAGCAAGATTAAGATGCTAGACAAATTGTAAGTACAACTTTATACCTATTATTTAACCATGTATGTAGGCCATAAGTATAAGTAAGGACATACGTATGTAGGACATAACATTAAAAACGGTTTTGAAAAATGCCCTTACTTGCCACCGCTGTTGTTACTTTTGAGATACTTCTATAAATATTATTTAGTCCCAATTTTTCATTTAGGAATATCTTACTAATATTATAAAGTTTGTAAGTTTGGATGTTTGTTGATCTTTCATGGCAAAAAGGCTGAACTGATTTGGCTGAAAGTTAAAATGGTCATATGGCTTATACCTTGGATTAGGACATAGGCTATAAAAATAATCATCATCAATCCGGATACGGTTGTTAATCTAAGTTAAAGCAGGCGAAGCTGTGGGCACCAGCTAGTTATAGGTAAAACCCACAATCTCTTTGAATGGTAGGCACACAAATCAGTTTCCAGAAAAACATTGCCTGCTTTTTAAAACATCAAGTATCAACTTTTTTTTAAATAATTGCTTATTATTATTATTCCACTATACCAAAAAATAATTTTATATATTTACAGACCAGAACTAAAACCAGTAGAGAAGGAAATAGATGTAGTACTCAGGTTTCCTGAGACAGAGCCGCTGTCCCCTCCCATACTGCAGATAAATGAAGTTGACTTTTATTACACAAAGGAAAAAGTGATATTCTCCAATGTTAACCTTGGAGCTACGTTGGAGTCTAGGATATGTATTGTAAGTATCATCTTTTCTCACTTGAGAACTTCGGCTTTACAAACATGTATTTCATGTCCTCAACTGCCGCCGAAAAAAAATAAAAAAAATTTGGTGGTCCTGAAAATCGGTGTTAGGAATTATTTCTTTTTTTTATTTCTTAGTAATGCTCGCAATCTTCATTATCAAAGTGTATGGTGACCAAAAAATCAATAAGGAAAAATTTTAAGTACTCAGTTTAATTCGCATTCTTTTTCGCAGTTTTTTTCTGGTAGTACAAATTTATCGTATAGCTATTGTGTACAGTTGGCAGCAAGCGCGATCTTTCTTGTTGGCTCGCAGAGTACGATCCCTATTTTTAATACACCAATATAATTTTGGGTATATTATTATTAATCAATCAGTACACGATATATCTAATAAAAATAAGAACATAATTAATTTAAAACGACATTTCATGTAAGTACAGCACTTACATGAAATGTCGTAATAATTGTACAATTATTACTTTATTGTAATTTACAAGCAGCGCCCCCCAGTTTCACCTACGAGGGTGAAACATATTGAAATCAATTTAGTATTTAGTTATTAGCTTTTGCGTGAAAGAGTATGAAATATACCTACATAATAAACATCCATATATTTGTGTTACATTATTTATTTAAATGTTACGTTACTTATGGTTATTTTCCTTTAATTTTTTTAAATGCTCGATCATGAAAAATACAGATTAGTTGAGCGGCAGTTCAACGACTCCAGAGCTACGTCACGTTGTGGTTATTGATACTGCGTATTTGTAGTATTTTGCATAATTTCAAGGGCAACTTTGTCTAAAATATTTTTTTAAATCTTATTTCCCATTTTGTATGTCTTAGGATTTTAGTGTTAAGAACATAACTCTTAACACCAAAATCTTACATTGGTTGGCATCGGTGACCTTATTTATTCTTGTCACTTGGTGCAGCTGAAAATCAGCGTCAGGAAGCATTTCTATGACACAATGCTGAACTGGACCATTTTGACCCACATGTGAGACACACAAATTATATTGCAAATTTTTGTTTGCAATTATTGTTTTAATTTTATTTTGTCGTATTTTTAGGTTCTGCGACCAAAATTGTTTTTCTCTGTGTATCTCTTTATGTGTCTCCTGTTTGTGTCGAATAAATGTCTTTCATTCTTAGTGCTTAAAATTGCCTTACCATCAAACTATTTTGGTAATTAAAAAAGCGGTGTATATGTCATATTATATTATATTATGATGTATTTGGAAATTAATAATTCTTATACTATTTCAGGTGGGTGACAACGGCGCGGGCAAGACGACGCTACTCAAGATAATAATGGGCCTGCTGTCGCCCACGAACGGCATCCGCAGCGTGCACCGCGGCCTCAAGTTCGGCTACTTCTCGCAGCACCACGTGGATCAGCTGGAGATGAATGTGAACTCCGTTGAACTGTTGCAGAGCAGCTATCCAGGTGGGTTACAATCTATACCCTTTTAACCAGTTGGGGGCCCTGGGTAGTAGGATAATGGGGCCCCGCCGACAACAAAAAATGTAAGATCTGGGAGCCTGATTTTTGGACTAGAGAAGAATAAAACTAGTAATAAGGGCAGTACTAGGTATTCTAATCAGCAATCATTTTTGTAATATCACTCAAGTATATTCTGATAGAAATAATGAGGCCCCATGGATCGTGAGGCCCTGAGCACGTGCCCAGAGTGCCCAGTGGGAAAGACGGCCCTGGTTACAATGCTAATTGTAGCTTTGCCCTATATTATACTTTATTCTGTACTAGATGTAGATTGTGCCATTGCTTGTGGATTTAAGTTTGAATAGTCCTTGTCGTACATTGAGCATAATATAACCGAAATAGAGTGGTAATGTTATGTGTTTTGTATGAAAACAGATTCCGCCAAATTTGAGACGCTGCGCCGAACTTGCGTTCTGATTGGACTACTAATGGCCATTGATGGATGATTGGCCCATGGCCGATGGGACATACACGCATATCACTTGTTGATTGAATTCCTATTACTTCAGTGACCAATCACTGACATGTTACGAAATTTTATGACTCACATTATTACTCTATCCAGTTATATCTCGATGTTGCCGTATAAGTTTAATCGACAGTTGATACACAATAATTCAAATCTTAATCTATAAGACATATGCTATAGTATAGCAACAATATTTGTACTCATTTGCTAAAATGTATGTAATTAATGTGTGTTAGGAAAAGGTATAAAGTTGTAGGGACGAACCTGGTTCCCGTTGCCCCGCGCAAGATGTTAAAGGCGCCTCGTCTTCTTTATACTGTTTTCCACATATAAGTATAAAATATGCTGATTTATGCCCGTTTCGAAGTTTCAATGAATCCTCAGAATTCTCAGCTCGGGAACCAATAAGGGATATACTTTCTGCCAGAGTCAATAATTCTAACACCGTAAATACTGATTAGGCACCGTATTTAATATAAAGTGACTGACAGACTCGTGCATTTATTGATTGGTAGAGATAATTTTATTTGGTACTAGCCCGCAGTTAACTCTTACTAGTCACAGCGTCTTGTTATATAGCCTTCCTCGACCAGTAGTTCCTGTGATGAGCGCGTTCAAACAAACAAACTCTTCAGCTTTATATTATTAGTATAGATTTGGCTTTTCTTCCAATTAAACAACCTGCTTATTTCCTTCAGAAAACGAGTAATTCACTATTATTTAACGGATTATTCTCTCTCACTACCTATTCTTTATTATAAACAATATTTTCCCAGGTAAAACCATCGAGGAGTACCGGAGACAGCTGGGCAGCTTCGGTGTGAGCGGCGACCTGGCGCTCCAGACCATCGGCAGCCTGTCCGGGGGGCAGAAGTCGCGCGTGGCATTCGCGCGTATGTGTATGGGCAACCCCAACTTCCTGGTGCTGGACGAGCCCACCAACCATCTGGATATCGAGACTATCGAGGCGCTGGGCAAGGCGATCAATAAATATACGGTAAGGACTTATCATCTCTTTTACCCATACGTCAGGGTTATGTTCTTCGAGTGTGGTCTGTTGGTTATTTCTTTGGTACACATACTTATTTTTATAGCATAAAAGATTCAACTCGAATCCTTTTGGCGAATATCGACGCCTATACACATCCCCACAACCAGAGATTATGCAGATGCGATCCTTTTCTCTATCCCCCCAATGGGCCACCAGAAACTCACAAACCGCACGAAATGCGCCAGCATAGCTGTCTGTGTAGTGAGAGGTACCACCACAGTCATATCGGCAAAATTTGGCTGCAAATCAGTATAATCTTTAGTCTGTAAGTCCCTTACAGACTAAAGATTGAACGGCTTCATGGATTTTAGTTTGTCGTTAGATTTCTACCTTCAGCCTGTTCAACCTGTTAGGTTCCTAACACCTAATTCGATATTTTTAAACAATCGATTAATTTTCGTTACGTAACTTCACTTTGTCAATTAATTTCTGTCACCCATATCTTCTTAGGACGCGCAAAGTATAGTTCACACTTTTCTAATCTTGATGTACAAGATTAGAGAAAATCTATAACGTTGGTGCTAAATTATGTTTCGTTGAATCTAGTTCTATTTTAAATCGACTTACCCTCCATCTTCGCAAACGTACCCTCCACTCCAAAACTTAACCCACCGTCCATTAATAATAATGTCGCGTTAAAACTTGACAGTCTAATTGTACTGGTCTGATGACTAACTGTAACATTAGAAACGCTCGGTTCTAAGATAAGACTCGTAAGATAAGAAAGACTGGGCCTGTAGACAAAGTGACATCGCTTTGTAGCCGAAATTCGTTATCGTCTTTGAGATAACGATAATAATTTTCTAGCCAATGATCAATCAAAGATCGTGACAGTGCAACGACAACAACTGTCAAGTGTCAACAAAGTTCGACAAGAAGTGTCAAATCGGACCAAAAAATTAAAATTAATATCTATGTAAATAGACCACATACACACTATAACTCATAAAAATTGTGAAAAGGTTGCCCACACCCACGGATAACGAATCAATATCAATAATAAATTAACATAAGTTTGACATAAGGGTTCGATAACCAATTGACAGTTTATGATTTTGTTACGAATTTTAACATTGTCTACCAACTTGCGATAACGACAACGAGTGACATATTTGACGACGGCTTATGTCAATCCCATACATTTTATTCTTTTCGAACTTCGTTATCGTTTTTTTAATGTTACTTTGTCTAAGGCCTGGTCCTGAGATCGGGTAAATAAAACAAAGAAATATTAATTTTTATATAACAATATTTCGTGTCCCGTTTTCACTTTGAACGCCTAACCTATTGAACTAATTTTGCACAGTGTGCAGTTTGGTCCATCTTGAATGATAAAATAGTTTAGGACACTATTATTATTATTATTTAAGGGTGGGGACACCAGCAAGGCCAGACGGGTGATCAGTCCTCATTAACGGGACCATTTCACCCAATTCCCCAGGCTCGCCTCTGGGATTAGATGCGGGGACGGGTTATCATTTGCCCCTCCGGTGTCACCCCCTCAAACCTACGTGTTGATCTACAAAAACTACTTAGCTGCCTTATGGTTAGATATGCTAAATCTTCCTTCTTCAGCTCGTCCGCTCCAAACAGCTCCCATCTTGCGTATGCATATGCTGGGCATTCCGTTATGAAGTGCAGACTGGTCTCTTCTTTCTCCTTGCACTTAGGACATAGAGGGTCCTCTGTTAGCTTCATTATTGACAGGTGTCTGTTGAGTGGGCAGTGTCCCGTCAATATTCCTACAACTGTTCTAATGTTGCTCCTATTGAGTTTAAGCAACTCTTTGGTCTTCTTGCTGTCAAGCGTCGAGATGAAGAATTTCGACTGTCTGCAGCTCTTCGTGTCATTCCATCTCTGGTTTGTTTCTTTGTTTATTCTCAGGATTATAACATTTTTTGTTATCCTGTGTGCTTTGGCAGTCTCGGCTCAGGGCCTATGAACGTCTCATCGACACCTTCTCTCGCCAGTCTATCTGCTTCTTCATTGCCCGCATTTCCCTCATGTCCGGGTACCCAGGCAATTTCTAACTCAGTCTGGTCTGCTAGATCTTGCAGGGTGTTTTTGCATTCTTTGACCAGTGCTGAGGTAGTCTCCCTCTTACTGAGGGCCTTCAGTGCCGCTTGACTGTCACTGTATATGACTGCCTTCTCAATCCTATGTGCGCTAATGATATTTTGTTTAATCATGTTGGCGCATTCTCGTATTGCGAATATCTCCTCTTGGAATACGCTGGAGAATCTGCCTAGATTAAACGATGCTTTCATTTCAGTTGGATGGCTGATATATACGCCAGCCCCTGCAGCTTTGTCGATTCCTTCCTGGATCCATCTGTGTAGCCGACCATCGTTGTTTTTGGGTGGTCGATGTCAATGTTCCAGTTATCTCTCGAACCTATGCTTATCCTGTATTTCTTGTCGAAGATTCTCTCCTTCTTATCAAATCATTGTTTGATAAAATCATGGATAGATTTTCTTCGTACTGTTTTGCTATCTCGGCGTGACCTTTGTCATAGTGCCCTCCCTTCCATAATTTGTTGCTCTTGAGCTTGAACCATTGTTCAGTCACTTTCTTCTTGATCGTGAGATCAACTGGGTTGAGGCCGAGTATCATCTCTAGAGCCGCCGTTGGTGTTGTTTTCATGGCGCTCGATATCATGATGCTGGCTAGTCTCTGTACTTTTGTGAATTCTTTCCTGTTCGTTCCTAATTGTGCCTTGTGCCACCACACTAAGGCTCCATGTAGAATTCTTGGTAGTACTATGGCCTTGTAGATCCAATGAACCACATTTGGTTTCATGCCCCAGATTCTACCTACCGCTCTCCTGCATTGCACAAGGGCACATTTGGATTTTGTACAGATCTCTTTAACGTGGGCTTTGTAGTTCAGATTTCTATCTAGGATTACCCCCAGATATTTTATTTCATTGACTACCTCTATATTTTCGTTATCGATTCTCAATGGAATCATGCTGTCAATCTTTCTCTTGTTTGTGAATAGCACTAGCTTGGTTTTTCCTGGGTTTAGGTTTAGCCCTTTAACCCTGCACCATCATAGCGCTGTGTCGATTCCTTGCTTCATGATGTCTGGTCACGCTCAGTACTTTACCTGTGACCAGAATTAGACCATCGTCTGAGTACGCCTGTATGTAAATGTGCATGGCGTTTATCTTTGATACTAATTCGTCTATGAGAATGCATCATAGGAGCGGAGACAGGCATCCTCCTTGCGGAAATCCTTGCTCGAATGGTGCATGTTGTTCCCGCTAAGTCAGCCTGTATCGAGCGATGTTTTAACATATTAGTTATCCATCCCGTTATCGGTCCAGATATCCCCTCTCTGTTAAGTGTTTCCACGATGGATTGAGGGGTGGCCTTGTCAAAGGCTCCCTCTACATCGAAGAAGCAGCCAAGGGCATATTCTTTGTTCTCTATAGCTCTTTCAATTCTTATTATCGCATTGTGTAATGCCGTGTCAATGGATTTTCCTTCCATGTAGGCGTGTTGGTTGGCGTGTAGGGGCATTGAACTCTTTTCTATCCCTGCTCTCATGTGTCTGTCTAGTATCTTCTCGAGTGTCTTCAATATAAACGAAGAAAGGCTTATACATCTGAAGGATTTCGCCTCGTATGTAACCTTCCCTGGCTTAGGTATGAAGACGGCTTTGACTCTTCTCCAGCTACTGGGGATGTAGTTTGTTGCTAAACTACTCCGGTATATGGTGAGGAGGTCATCTTTGATATACCTAAGGGCAACTTGTAGCATCTTGGGAAAGACGCCATCGGGTCCCGCCGCTTTATACGGTAGGAATGATGAAATGCTCCATGTTAATGCTTCTTCGGTGATAATCAGTTCCGCTTCCGCTTTCGCTTCTGGTAGATTCTCACCGGATGTGACAACCATGTCTTCTTCTGAATAGCTTATGCTATCCGGGAAGTGTATGGCCATCATTTCTGCAAGTATTATTTGGGTTCCACTACTAGGGTGTCACCTTTCCTTAGGCTTCCTAATTTAGGACACTAGAAGGAGCTGTTGTTTGTGGCAAGATGCTCAGGCACAGTTTCTTATTACAAAACATCCTTGTACTTGTTCAACGTAGTGTTGTAATAATCCCCACCATGGTTCAGCCCTTGACGTGGCGGTAGGGCTTAGTAGCCTAGGGTGAGCCGCTGCACCTTGGGCGAAGCTAATTGAGCCGAGGGGGTTCTTTGTACCCCTCTTATAAGAAGAGGGGACAAAAGAGCAGGGGTCAAGGGGTGAGGATGGGAACCTCACCCCATTGTAATGTTCCGACGTCGGGAGGGGTTGTTCTGTTGTGCGGGACAACCCCTCTGTGGAGGTGGCGTCGGTCCCTTGGGAGACTGACTAGCCGTCGAGGTGCCTTGTTTGCTCATTAGATCCGGGAACCTCACCAAAGACGGCATTGGTGGCACTCGCCGGGTTTTAGTGGTTAGAGCTGCGTCCACTCACCAGCTTTACGGGCGCAGCGAGTCCCACATACCCGCGTGGGGAGACCCACTCCTCCGCGGGATGCCGCAGAGCATTTGCCGGCGTTAAAGAAAAAAAAAAGTGTTGTAATAATATAAATTGTTTTCAGACTTTAGTGCCTTTTTATATGACAAGAAGGAAACATTCGCGATTTCCTAACAACAATAAGTTCGGCTCAAGTCCATAATTAGACTGTATGATAAAAAAATAGCATAACATGATTTCTCATTGGAATAACTTGACGTTTTTCACGTGGTTTAAGAGAGGGCCTTAGACGCGTCAGTAATATTCAGCTGGATTTGGCTATATACAGCGTCGTCTTTTTCTGTCACTCCTGCCATTTTTACCTAATAACCTGTGTGAGAAAGGCAACATTGAAAAGCTGCGGACTGACTTTAAATATGTTTTCATAATGAGACAAGATGATGATGATAGTTCTTATTGGCTCAGTATGTTCCTTTTCGAAGTCGGATGAGTTGTTTCGAAGTTCACCTCGTATATCTAAATTCTCACATTGTCTTATCGTAGTGTATATAAGCTGTGTGATATGTAAAATATTTTTGTGTACAGGGCGGCGTGATCCTTGTGTCTCACGACGAGAGGTTAATACGAATGGTCTGCAAGGAGCTGTGGGTGTGTGGCGGTGGCTCCGTCACCAGTATAGAGGGCGGCTTTGACGAGTACAGGAAGATAGTGGAGAGAGAACTGGAGGCGCAGAATAAGTAATGGAACCGCTTACGCAATCTGTATAAAGTAACAATAAATTATAAAATGTAATATAATCTATCTCTATTCCGTTTGGTTGAGTACCACAAAATATATAGAGGATAAAAAATGAAAAACTAATTTTTTATATTCAATGCAAATTTTATTTCATACCTTCGACCTTACTTCTGTTATTAAATAATCCAGCACACGATTCAATAAAGTATTGAAGTACATACTCGCAGACATGGCAAATTATAATAATATTAACTTAGAATATTTACAAATTAAAGATCGTAACTCAAATACATAATATACAATAATAAAGTAGTGACTCAAATATAGAATGAAGTTAAAGAATAAAACTCATTCAGTTCAAAAATTTCATATTTCATGAATTATTCAAAAGCAAGAATAACTGAAGCTTAATTTGCTTTCGTCTTTCCTATAAATGCATTTGCAATTGACGTTACCTTCTAAAATGTTTCGGAGGGTCTATATATTAAATTAACGTTTCGGGTTATTATTGATGAGGTGTGACAGCAATAAATATATATGCAATAATCGAAAATGAATGTATATGGCAACCAAATATGGATTGTGATAAAAATTAAAAAGTAACGCTAGCAGATCACAAAACTCCTTAACTAAAAATTGTCCAGTTGGCAAAGACAAATGGCGTTTAATCACTGTGCTCTCGCTAAGCAAGAGGGGGTCGATGAATAAAATGATTTACTGATGTTTCTTACGCCTGTTCTTCGTTTTGTCGGCGTTTCTCAACACCTCTGCGTAAGACAGCTCTAGTTTTCTCAATTTGTGTATCTCTTGTGATGCAGTGCTCTGTTTGATATCCCACGAGTCGGTCTCGGCGTTCCATCCTTGGTAAATCTTTCCAGTTCGGCCGCTCGAGCTTGGCGTAGGCGAGTTCATATTCCTGTTGTAGAACTGCAAGGTCGATCCGTTCCATTCGGATTCCGCCGTTCGCACGAGCGGGCTAACTTCTATCGGCCGGTACTCTCGCCTCTTCTTGTTAGATGATTTTTGGTAAGTAATTTTAGGCGGTGAAGGGAATACGGGGGAATCGGCGCCTTGGCGATCCTGGCTGTGTTTTCGATTACGATGTCTGGATTTCTTTCTAGTAGCCGCTATATATTCAAGTGGCTGACGCACCAGCGGCGTTAGGACTCTCTCTTTCTCCTTTTCTTTTTCGTTCTCTGCTTCCTTGTCTTTGTCCTGTTCTGTAGGTTTCTCGCTGGTGCTCTCTGCCACCGGTTTGGTTTCTTGCACATTCTCTTTGTTTGTTACCTTCTTATTTTTCTTTTCTTGTGGTTTGACAGCGTCCACTTTTTGTGGCTCTTTTTCTTTAGGTGTGCACGTTTCTGGTATGGTAATATCGGATACTGGAATAGATTGTTCAGACATTACAGATGACAAGACGCTCTGTGTATCGTCTGTAAAGTTGCCAGGGTGCTCTTCCGTTGCTGGTGTTACTGGTGGAACTTTACCAGCAGTCGTATCGTCAAGTAGCGGCAGCTGTTCTCCCTCATCCTTATTTTCAGCGGCTTTCTTCAGAATGGTGAATATTTCCTTGAATAGTTCTCGGTATTCTGGTCTATTGCGGAATCGACTGTCCATTGGACTTGCATCATCATAAATGCTGAAACGATAGTCTTCACCGTCCGCAATTGTGCACAAGAAAGAACCTGGTCTTTCGCGTTCTGTTTGTGTGGCTTTGTTGCTTGTTTCGTCCGAAAAGCCTGAACTTGAGGTTTCGGCTTCAGAAAAGTCGGGGGTTTGTATTATTTTCTTCCGACAGGTCGACTCAGTCTTTTTCTGTTGATTATCTTTTTGGCCTTCCTCACCGTGTCCACTTTCTTCATCAGTATCTTTTACACTGAAATGACTGTAGTCTCCAGATGTTTGTAGTTCGTCTTGAAGTGACAGGGGTCCGGATTGGGTTTGTGCGCTAGGCAGTGATATTGTTTTATTTTTCCTTATGGTTTTCACCTGTGACAATTGTACCTCGAGGAGAGCTTCATATTTCTGGACCAACTCTCTGTACGGATTTTCGTGGCCATCTTCTTTATTCGCCCATATACCTTGAAGTAGTTTCTCCTTGGCATTCTGTGAACATAAAAAAAGATGAGAATATGAATGAGTATTTATATTTTTTTCTATGACATGATCGTATGGTTGATCTGACTGACTTATTAACTGTAATTATTATGAATGCTGTGATATATGTTTTCTATGGTTTAAGGTGGATTTACTTTCTAAAAATTATAAATTATTAGACTGCTACTCAAAATTATATGATATCTACCTCAGAGGCTATTACATGAGCTTATCATTAAAACACAAATAGTTTTAGTCAAATCTACACCCATTACTAGACCAATAAATAATAAAATACATACATTAGTTTATGAGAAATGCACACATAATGGTATATTAGTAAGTTAAATAATATCGCCTCTATTATTAAATCGTTAGCAATAGTTTTAATAATTATATACTTAATATATTGTAGATAGAATGACACACAAGTAAATATATACCTGACCGTCACCAATGACATAGCGTGCACTCTCTTAGACTAATAGTCAGTAATGGACATACCTTTGACTACATGCGATATATCCAAAGAAAACTACTGCAAATGCGCTTCATTATGCATATGCAAAGCGTGATCAACAACATCAGAGGCAGTTGAAATAGTTTTGTCGCCTAGAACGATCAAAACATCTTATCAAATGGAGGGACTATTTAATTTACTATATCCATGGTAATCTACGTCTCGACACATATCCTCAGATGATAATTCTTTGAATTTACAAATTTTAGTAATGATTAGTGAATTTATGCACAAAGTTGGAGAATGGTGAGTTAATATTGTTAAAGAAAGCGACAGAGAACTAATCTACGAGGCTCAAGAAAATACTATGTTAAAGCGTAGACGGAAGGTTAGGTGGCAAAAGAATGGATTTTGCAATACTTACGTCGAATTTGACGAGTTTGCTGGTGACTTGGTCTTCTCTGGGACTTTGGCGGCCGGAGGGGGAGAGGATTAGGGAACTGATGGCGCTTCTGTCGTCGTCATCTCCGTCCAGCATCGAAGACATGTCGTCCCGCTCTATTCCTCTCAGACATCTGATGCATAGTTGTCCTTGTCTGAAACATATAGCGAAATTAAATATAGCTTAGAGTGCAATTACTATAATGGAAAGATATTCTAACGTTTACCGGTTTTACTTAACTTTACTTTAAATTACAGTTTTAAATCTATACTAATATTATAAAACTGAAGAGTTGGTTTGTTAGCGCGCTCACGCGCTAATCTCAGGAACTACTGGTCCAATTTGAAAAATTATTTCAGTGCTAGACAGCTTATTTATTGAGGAAGGCTATAGGCTATATAACATCACGCTGTGACTTATAGGAGTTGAGTAACGCAGGCGAAGCTGCAGGCAACAGCTAGTACTTCATAAAACGAAGTGTATGTAGGGAGGAAATGCAATCTGCACAAATATCTGTTGTTTCTTCCTACCGGCCGGCTGGTCCAGTAATCAGGCTACTGGACATTTTGGGTTCGAATCCCGCCAAGTGATAATAGTTTGTAAGATGAATATAGATGTCTGTATATTACATGTACGTGGGTAACACTGAAAATGTTTAGAACTGGCCATTTAGAAACATTGAAAATGAAAACTTTTTTTGAATCTCAATTTTAGAACTCTTTGGTAACCTAATGTAGTATATTGCATTCATTTGTCATTTGTTTTTGTGAATTGGCGGCAAATCTAAAACTCTTGTTACACGTGAAAATGAACATAACGCGAGAAAATTTTCGGTCAATGACTTTCGTTGTGGGCTTACTCAACAACAAAGCTATGATAGGCTGCGATTAGCATTTTTTAATGAAGCCCCATCTCGTGCCACTATTTACAATTGGAGTTTAAGCGTGGACGTAGCAATCTCAGTGATGATCCGCGTGAGGGACGTCCTTTAACAGCGACTACTGAAGATAACATCAGTGCTGTGCGACGCATGATAGAGGAAGATAAGAGAGTGACCTATCAGCAGATACGGGCAAGCCTAGGCATTGGTATGAGTTAAGTTCAAAAAATATTACACGAACATTTAGGCGTCAGGAAGCTTTGTACCAGATGGATTCCCCATACTTTAACCGACGACCAGAAACGCCTCCGCATGGACTGGTGTCGCCAAATGTTAGATAAGTTCAACGGCGGTAACTCAAATGCTGTATTTGATATCATCACAGGTGATGAAAGCTGGATATATTGCTACGAACCCGAAACCAAAAGACAATCAGCTCAGTGGGTGTTTCCTTTCGAGGATCGGCCAACTAAGGTAAAGAAAGTAAGAAGTCAAGGAAAAAAGATGATTGCCTCATTCTTTGGTCGGAAAGGTCAGTTCACGACAGTTGTGCTAGAAGATGGAAGGACAGTTACTGCAGACTGGTATGTCAATCGCTGTTTGTCTGTTGTCTTGGAAAAAAATCGACAGCAGCGCCCTCGAAGCAGGATCCTCCTTCACCACGACAATGCTACAGCGCACTCCGCAAAACGGACTGTTGAATATTTGACTATGGCAGGTGTCGAGATAATGAGTCATCCGCCTTACAGTCCTGACCTGGCGCCCTGCGACTTTCATTTATTCCCAAGAACTAAACATAAAATTCGAGGTATTCGCTTTACGAGCCCTGAAGATGCGGTGAAAGCGTACGAAAATGCCATAGAAGAGACTCCTAAGGAAGAATGGGCCCACTGCTTTTCTCAGTGGTTCCATCGAATGCGACGATGTGTAGAAAGAAACGGAGATTACTTCGAAAAACAATAAAAGTATTGGCGACTTTCTACATTAAGCCGTTTTTCATTTTCTAAACATTTTCAGTGTTACCTAGGTATTTATATTAATTTATTACATTTCTTTTCGTCGCTAGTACCCGTAAGTCGTAACACAAGTTCTTACGAACTTACCACGGGTTTAAGTTAACGAAGTGTGATTGTTGGATAATATTTATATATTTATTGCTTTCTTAAGATACTGCGTTACGTGAATTGAGTATTCTAAATTTACTTTACAGAGACAGAGAAAAACGATTTCTAATAGTTTACCTGACTTCTTCAAGGATAGAGAATTCTTCGTGCATCGATTTCGGTTCATCGTCTCTGTGATTCCAGTTCCTCAATTGTTCTTGCAGCCTGTTGTTCTCTTGTATCACCGACGCTAGTTGTTCTTCTAGCTCTGTGACTCTCCTCTGTTCCTGCGCGAATGCTACCTTGTTCTCCCGCAACTCATCACTTAACCTAAGCAGGTGTTCGTCTTCTTTCGTTAGTTCTGGTATAGGAGCTGGTGACTTTTGCGGTGTGCTGTTACTGTTGGGAGTTTTTGCGTTGGCAGCAGCATCTTCTGTCGGTTTTACCTCTTTGTCTTTTGGAACTGGTTTAACAGCTTCTGGTTTTCGTTCCGCTCTTCGCCTTACTATTTCCAATTGGGCGTTCAGGTCGTCTACTGTCTTATGTAGGTCTTCACACTTTCCTTCAAGGGTTTCGATTGTACTGCATAATCTGAAATGTTAAAAAAATGAAATAAATGACATTGATTTGTTTGTAATTTTTGGGGCTAAAGGCATTCATGGATTTTTTTTTTTGCTTTTTTATAGAAGAGGGGACAAACGGACAGTCGTTTCACCTGATGGTAAGTGATAGCGACATCCATAGACACCTGCTATATATAATATAATAATGTATATTAGCAGGTACGTTGTCTTTCGAATATGAATATGCTCTTTACTTGACAACCTAATTCGTATCGGTTCGGATCATAGAACTATATCTTATTCTTACTTAACTTATTTCAAATATCTGTGGTTCGGATGGTGATGTGAGACAGGAAATGCCGTAAAAATTTAACTGTTGTGGATTTCCGGATACCGAGGTGGGGTTGGCAAATTTGGAATTTTGATGCGATGTCCAGAGCTGCAGATATTGTGTTATATAGTTTCTTCAGGCTTATCAACCTAGATACTGGCTACTTACGATTTAATGTGTTTCTTATCGGCGGCATGGTCCACGGCTAGCCTGTGATTGGCCCGCTCCAAGTCTTGAATGCTTACTTCTAATTGCTCATAAATCCTTAACCGCGAGTCGTTCACTTCACGTAAGGCGACCGTTTGTTTCGTTAAGTACTGAAATAAAGAAATAAAAGGATTTCAGTATTACTGTTTAGAATATTTGTTATTTATTTACAACTAACAAATTATTGTTAGACATGCTCTTCATGTGGCGATTCTTATCTCTGTCTGTCTGTCTGAATCCCGCATTGGATCTAAAGTTGTTACAAGTTTACCATGGATTAGGTTAACTAAGTGTGATTTGATCATCATCATCAACATCTGTTATATTCCATCCGTTTTTTATATATAGCATAGGAGGGCAAACGAGCAGTCGAAGCCTTTTGGCGACTGACGACGCCCGTATACATCCGCACAACCAGAGATTATGCAGATGCGTTGCCTTCTTTTTTCCTATCCCCCCAATGGGCCAACGGGAACGCACAAACCGCACCAAACGCGACAGCATAGCCGTCACTTGACGCCGGTGTTACGTGAGCGAGAGGTACCACCCCGGTCGCGCCGGCCCTATTCGGCTGCAAAGCAGCATGGCACTACCCTTTTACAAAAACCACTGCTAAATATAGGCCTCTTTCTATTAACGCCAAGACGGTGGTTTGCTCTACTCGCATTCAACTATGGCCGGGCACTGAGAGAAAATCATCGCTTAGTAGGTAAATTTATTTAGGACATATCTTTATATATAAAAATTACGTGTCACGTTGTTTGTCCGCGATGAATTCAACTACTGAACCGATTTTAACCAAATTTTGCAACTAGATCCAACTAGAGAAATAGGATAGTTTAAATCTCAATTTATAATCGCAATTTTTATTCATAAATAGAAAGAATATCACAGAATATTTCTATATTCTTACTTAATAGTTTACTACAATATATTTTAACTTATATCTTAGCCACAGCAACGCGTGGCCGCGGGTCTGCTAGTATTAATTATATATTTAGATAATACGCGAAAAAATTATATTCAGGTCATATTCGCAATACGGACTAATAAGAAACGGAGGGAACACAACATTGCGTGACAAACCGTGCAATAATTCATTTGACATTGAATTATTAAATGGCATTTATATCAATTGCAAACAGCATGGCGTTTGATTACAAACTTAAGTGCAGCAACTTCTGAAGGATGACTTACGATAATATAAAAGTAATAGTAATATCACCCTTATAAGTCCCACTGCTGGGCACGGGTCTCCTCGAAATCAGGCGAGGAGGGTGTTGGGCCATAGCTCACTGATGCACTGGCCCAATGCGGATTGGTGAACGTGTGAAGTTCACCAATCCGCATTGGGCCAGTGATGATTGGGCCTTCAAAGACTTTTAATCTGATCAGGCATGCAGGTTTCCTCACGATGTTTCTTTAACCGGTGAGCAAGCGTCCCATCTCACCCAAGAGGCTGAGCCCATACCCATTGGTCCATTGAACAACGGACAAATTAATAAAAATAAGAAAACTTTAATTTTCTAGATCTCATTTTATTATTCTTGTTTAGCGAAGACATGGCGCCAGAGATGAGATCTGCGAGGTTTGACCGTTCCTAAGTAGATGCGATCTTGGCGTTGATTGGAAGAACTCTGTCCAGCAGGTGACGAATAAGAGTTACGATGATGATGAAAGGCTTATTTTAAGATGTACAATTTGGTGAATGCGTTTGTTTTATCGTTTATTTGCACAGATATTTTTGAAGTGAAAACTTCTTAGCAGCGTTGAGCACTTTTTGGTTTTTGGTCACCGAAATGCGTAAGGAGTTCGCACCACCGACATGCTAATATGACATTATGACGTTTAAATTTGAAATTTTTAGTCATAATATCATAATTCTAAGTTTTCACTTTTATCCAATTCTATCGGCTATGCTATCGGCAGTCTCTATGACTGCCATTTTTTAATGTTTTATAAATCTGACGAACAATGTAGAATTACAATAAGGATGTATGTAGACTTTTTAATTCGTTCTACCATAAATTACCTAGTACTTATGTTAACAAATATTGTATAAAGTTTTGCTTCGTCTATGTAATCGAACTAAAACTTAGTTGAGTTTGACAAAAACTATTCCTTACTTCTATCTCCTGAGATTGATCTTCGATGACATTTTGATGCTGACGAAGTGCCGTCTCCAATTCCTTGTTTCTCTCCAGAAGAGTTTTACCAAGTTCAGCCGCTAGCTGCAAATCTGTAACAAACAAAAAAATCATTAACTTTCTCGCTAGAACTATCTTTTTTGTATAAGAAACTTGAACAATATGACAAAATAATGTAAGTCCAAATATTGCTGGAGATATCGTTTTATTTGATAAACTATCTACCAGTGGAATACTATAGATTACCAAGTCGCTATTATAATTTACTTCAGCATTTTCTTATTCTCATGAGAGTCTGTACGTGGTAGTCTGACGCATATAATTAAAGTGTAATAAGACACTCTATAAATCATGTAAAGAACATCCGTCGTCTGCATAAATCCATTAATCATTTGTTAGTTTATTTCGTAAGGAAAGATCTAGGGTATATAAGAGCGAATCAAGAACCCAAGAAACCAAGTTCTCTATTAGTTAGACTATTTTTTAGCATTATTTCATCATAACTTCTTGGAACTTAAGTTCCAATTAATAATACCAATAAGTAGCATTAAAGAAAACTGAAACTATTTTTTCCCTTCTCCGATTATTATGATAATGGAACTCAAGGTTTTATCATTAAAGCGATGGAGCTATTGACTTGTAGTGATAAAATCGAATCCAAAATCCTGCATTGCGACAAAATGCACCAGCTACATAGTATAGCCGCTAAGCGAAGCTCAAGTACGAAGCAATGAGTATACAGCATGTAATGCAAAAAAATAAAAATGTGATAGGAAATTAAAATTCAAATTACAACATTTTATTGGAGTTATTGTAATCATAAGTACTCTCGTAATTTTGCAGTGATACATCATTGCTGATTAAAACATAAAGCACTTGTAACACAATATTGTTTATATCAACATTTATTTCTTGTTCAAGACTTAAGAAAGTTCTTCATCACATCATTAGTAAAGCTAATTTTGGATATTATTCCATCATAATGTTAATAATGATTATAAAATGTTCTATATATGTATCCGTAGTTGTCAACCTTAATAAATCTAATATAGCATTTTGGTACAGGTACCTCTACGTCGATTAGCATAACTTCACCTATATGCTATTTCATTATCTATTATACATTACTATAGTTATCTACCCACGATATTGACGGTATAGAGTGATATAGGCCTATTATAATAAAATTAATACCATGCATAGACTGTACGATACACTCATGATAATATGTTAAAGTTCTTACTTTCCTTATACTTTCTCCCAGTAATTCATTTCTATATTTGGTTATGTAATTACTAATTACACATACTTATTATAAAAGTAGGTACTTCGTTCCCTTAATTATATACAATGTTATTGTAGAAGTAAATGTCAGACCATTAATTCATAGAAATCGCAAAGACCGTATTTTCTAATTTCTATTCCTTTATTCATGCTGACTAAATTTCAGTACTGATTTTATAATTTTTAAAATCTTAGCTGAGTCAACTGGCTCACCAACAAACCGACGAAGCATTATGGCCATTAGGCGATTAGCATAGATGAATTAGAACAAAAGGCAAATAATTTCAAAATGAGTAGGTACTCGAGGACCAATGCATGGAGCAAAAAATAAGGCTTATGAAATCTAATGAAGTACAGTGAGATGATCACAAGGCTTTTTAATGTTGGTTGTTGGGCTTAGTGTGTTATGATGGCACTAAAATGTGAGAAACAATGCGTTGTAGATTTAGAGGACCTCGAAGATTTTTGGACGTAGAATATAGCAAATAAACAGTAGATACTTACTAATAAGTAAAACTTGGTAAGTCAAATTTTCCTTCGCAGAAATGCTAGTAGCGAAACAACGTTTAACCAACTTTATCGTGGTTCATTACGATTTTTATATTCCTGCCCTATGGTTGCTGTAAAGTAGGAAAGGAGATTGTGGGCATACACAAGAGTAAAACTTCATCACTATAATTTATCAATTGTCCAAGGACAGTTCAATGCCCATACAAACATTTCCATGTCCCGAATTACATAAAAACTAGCCGATCTTGCGAACGTTGTTTATCATACATTTATTTTTTTATGACTAAAATCCATAGATGTAAACAAATTTACACACGTATTAAGCATGTGTATTTGTCATGTGAATATGATTTGCTCTCCACTCAAAGTTTATTGAATTTTAAGTTCATAGTACAAATATTTTTTAGAGCTTTAAGTAAACGTTGTTTTTCTTAAGCATCTTAAAAAATCTTTAAAATTCGTTACGTATAGGTATACCATAATTACAAGAAGTTTGGGGAACACTGGCTACTGTTTTATAGTTTATTGAACATTAGCTATAATGTTTTAAAATACAAAAATTACAAAGGCTAATTTCAGTATTAAAACTATTTAAACAGACTATTTAATCATGCTTTTATATTTCGCGGATATTTCGGCGTTGTTTACGAACGCCTTATTCTTGTGAACGAATCGTCAATAGTCATTTCTTGGCTAATAGCATAGTGAATATGTTGGCATCACAGATATTTTAAATGTTGGCATTCATTGTATGTATTGGTTGCAGACTGCAGTGTAAGTAATTAATGCATTTACATAGTTCTGTTCACAAGCGAGGTGATTACGTTATGTATGTCACGTGTGCTTCCTTGCCGACATGGACGAATAAATTACGTAAGTCGTAAACACGTAAAGTCAGGTCTCACGTAAAACTACAGAGAAAAAAAACGGCCACTCGCATCCAACACGGACCGGCCACAGCGCGGAGATAGTCTTCCCATTTGGTTAATGGCTCACCAACATCCAACACTTCGTCTACCTAAACACGGCCTCCACTCTTGAACCTTATTGACCCATTGGCCGTCCGTTTCCCGAGTGTGTGACCAGCCCACTGCCACCTCAACGAACTTATTCTTCGCGTGATATCGCTAACTTTAGTTCTCACTTGTTTAGCGATATTAATATCTAATAGCAATTAACAAAGATATTCTGATCCTTGCAATATCTACTCTCTCTGACCCTGAATGAGATAACAAGGTAAGCCTTTGAATGATACGATAATGTAATCAGATTATCCTCCGTCGTTATACATCTCTCCACAATTTCCAAATCCATAATAATAATATCCATAATTTGCATAATTATCGTGGATCCCACCAATCTGCAACGCAGCATGTACTCAACGAATTTTAAATAGACGCTTCTTACTCTGATTTATCATAGAGACTGTCCCAAGTATCAATTTTCTGTCTCATTGTCATCATGAAAGAGACCCATCGGTTAGTCTTGGCCTTTGCGTCTTGGATGTAAGGCTAAGGCTCAAGGCTAACTCTTGATCACTCTTAAGTTTTGCACACACACACTTATACATAAATATAAACTATAATCATATGCAAGGCCATCACAGATTTTAAATATTAATGCGTATATAATAAAGTCTGTTGTTACATAAAAATCAATTAAAAGCAAGGTTGTATGAATAAAAAATTGAGTATTGCACTAGCTAGCCCATATTAAATGTTCTTTGTATCTTGATCGATATAAATGAGAACTTATTGATTTAATGTAAATGTTGGCCTTTAGTCTCTAAAATTATAAGGGAAGGAAAAATTTTAGAGACTAAAGGCCAACAAATAATTCTAAATAAAGGCCTTGTAAAATAGATTTTAATAAACACGACTCTTCAACTAGGTATGATTCAAAAGATTGAATATCGAGTTAGTCGGACTCACGGAATGGTTTAAAAAAAAAGATTCCGATGAATTGAGAACCTCCTCCTTTTTGAAGTCAGTTAAAAAGGGCTTTAGTAAGTCAAATAACTTTTATAATAAAAAAGACATTGAATGTTTTGAGATTTATATTGAGAGACTCAATATTTAAAAGTTTATGACGTAATGAAACCTCATTTAATTTCAAAATGATCGGTGTGCTGTTAAGCAAGTCATACAGCCAGTTTTTATTGTTTATTGTTTGTTTTACTTGAGTTTCAAGTTTCAACTAGAGACACAAGTTTTATTGCATATTACCGTTTTTATATTAGAGCAATAACTAAAGTTGTTTAAAAAATACATTTTTATTACTATAAGAATATCCGCCAAAGTAATATTAATTTTATAATATTAATATATACTAATATAATAATTAAAATAAAAAAAGCCCTATTAGGATTCGAAGGTTTTTGGATAAAAGGATATGGACGTCTTTTCTATATAAACGGCTGACCTTAAAAAAGTAAAAACAAAGAAATTTTTGGCTACAATCTACACTGTATAAGCAAAAATAGCCAGAGACGATATTATATTTACGTCGCATAATATATAAAAAATAGCTGTTGCCCGCAGCATCGCCTGTGTTAACTTACCTAATTCCTATTAGTCACAGCGTGATGCTATATAGCCTATAGCCTTTACTGAAAGAATTTTTCAAATCGGACCAGTAGTTCCTGAGATTAGCGCGTTCAAACAAACAAATTCTTCAACTTTGTATTTATGTATATATTATATGAACGTTTTGTAAGACTAGAAGGTATTTTGTCTATTCGGCACAAGCAGGGCTTTCCGCTCTGAATGATTGTTGATAGCTGCGGAATTTACACCATCGTTGTTTGCTGCCGATTTTAGATAACATTCACCGCGTACTTGCATAGAAATACATGCTTTCATAACTGAGAGAAATGAGATACTTTAAATTGCAACAATTTTTCTATCAGAAACACTAATTCAAGTATCGTAAAATTTTATCTCAATCAAATCGAGAAATGGGTTAGGTTATAGGTACTACTTATTAGTCTTATTACGCAATACCTATTCTTTCCATATAACATTATTAACATTCATTGTTCCATCTACATACCTGATATAGTCTTGAAGGTTCGAAATTTCCTTCTTAGGTTATAATACAATACGTATCATCATCATTCGTATCGTGGCCTGTACTTTTGTTCCGACAATAGAGAAACTAATTTTCGTGAAGTTCCATTTCTTAATTAATAGTAATTTATAACATTACATGAGTTTATCTTTAGTTTAGTTTTTTATCCTTCAGGAATATATTAAAAATCTCCAATTGTTTTAAAAATGCTATCCATAAATAACATTCATTTTTCATTTGCGAAGATTTTCATGAAACCTTATTTTTATAAGGGAGATAAAATCTACTGCCCTCTTACTGATTTAAACCATAACAGTGAAATATTAATTGTTAGTGAGTGGTTCAGGCTTATAAAGAGTTTAGGAGAAACTATTTGTTAAATAAAAAATACTCGTTGTTTTTATATTATACGTTCAGCAAGCCTTCTGGCCGTCCTTTTATAAAATTGTAATATATAAAACAAAGGTTAGTCATTAAATTCTAATTTGAATACAATGAGATTGTTAGATCCGCCATTAATATGATAAGGTTATTAAAATATTAATTATTCTCCAACATAACGTTAGACTACAACCAGTCCGTTAGCCAGACAGGAAGCAGGCAGATGTGCCACCTGATGGTAAGTGGTCCGCGTTGCCAATCAACACAAACAAGGACTAGCAAAGCAAAGTTAGCCAAAGCTGCTTCACGGACGGAATAAGAAAGATGGTGGCATCCACGGGCGCACGGAAAATCCCATCTTCCGGCGAGTCATTTATAATGTTTTCAGTCACTTAAAATATACCAAAGTCAATTATATTTCAAAACTAGCTGTTGCCCGCTGCTTCGCCCACGTTAACTTAGATTTACAGCCGTATCCGGAGTGATGATGATTATTTTTGTAGCCTAAGTTACTCCTTATAACATCCGGTATCTGCCAGTGAAGTTTTCGTCAAAATCGGCCTAGCCGCTTTAGAGATTAGCCGGAACAAACAGACAGACGACAGACAAATATTGTGAGAAATGTTATTTTGGTATAAGTACCGTGTTCATATGGATGATATGCGTTACTACAAAGTAGTTATTATAATATTACAAACAGACAATCCAATTTTATTTATCTGTATAGATATTGTTATCTATTTCAAAAGAGTTACATCGAGTCTACTTTTAGCGTATTTTGTCATCGAAACCTTTAGTGTAATTATCACCAAGGACAATTCCATGATTTGCATCAGCCAGGCGTTTCAGATAAGCTATTATAATTGTGATATAAATTAGTTCTAGAATTTTCTACCGCGGTAATCGAGAGCAATGTCCGATTTCAGATGTTTTTGTTACTTACATAAAGTTTTAAGGAAACAATGATAACGTTTACAAATTGTAACGATTACGATTATTATTATTAGTATTAAAATTCACAAATGACCATACCCGCGGTATCCGAACCCGCTAACCCAAGACTAGAATTACATTATACATGGCGCTTAATAAAATCCTATTTAAAAATAATAATAATTGTGTGAAAAAAGACGACTATTCATAGTAAAGTGCAAAGTTCATCTATTGTCCCAGGTAGGTATCATTATAGACAACAAATAGTTTGAATTTTATCTCAGTCGCTTTAAAATATATTTAAAAACTGATAAGTAATAATATTAACAAGGTATTGTAAATATATTAGTATTTTATTATCATTAAATATAGAAAAATTCCCACAATTTTTTTAGTTTAGACGGATTGCATTTCTCAATAAAATTGCGTATTTACACAATTATTTAACAAGTAATAACTTCAAACTTGCATTATCGGAGAAAGCTGACCTTTTATTTATTACAATGAACTTGGCTATCAAAACATACCTACTACGTGTACTTAAGTTACAGTCGTTATCTATAGTGCGTCTATTTTAAGAGCACAGGGCACGTGCAGCTTGCATAATTTAAGTTTTGTAATTTCTAAGAATACATTGTCTAACGTATTTGTTAAAAAACGTGAGAAAAAATCCTAAATAATGCCCATAAGTAACAAATTTGAAAAAAAAAATACACACGAATGGATTTGGATCCATGATCATATATGCCTTAAGGACATTCAAGCATATAATTTTAATGCATTCGGCGGGATTCGATCCTGCGACCTTTCTAGCACTCAATCTGACAATCTGATGAAATTGATCAAAGATCAATGTCGTCATTTAAACTCAGAATAGTATCTATAAATGTATGTTATTTCTCATGTTAAGACTCAGAATCAGAATATGTTCTAGCGTGTAGAGTGTAGACAAAATTTACATCTCATATCTCGAGAAGGCTTCTGTGACCCACATCCATTGTCACTCAGCCTCAGAAACGAGAGCGGTACTTATCGTTTGCTTTACAAATAAGCTGTAGCTTCGTTTAAAAATATTGATCACCAAAGTATTAATTACAAAGTTGTAAGAATATTAGCGTATGTTAGTAACTGTGCTTACTAAACTTCATAATATTTAACCACAAATTGTGTATCGTTTGTTTTATTAGTTTCTAATTATTCACTTCTGATAAATCGCATAAAAGATTCAGATATTGTTTGTCAGGAACATTGTTTATAAATTATAGTTATGACTTATGAGTCATGGCTTCTCAATATCTGTGGTCATGAGTCATAGAAGTCATTAGAAAATCTTTATAATTGTCACTTGGTCAAAGTTGGTAGCGGCTGCAAGGGTACCCGGTACCATCTGCTTGTTTCTCCCGTGAAACAGCTTTACTGTCTTTCGGGGAGAAGGGCAAGACAGGCGGTGTAATTACCGGCACCGAGACTGTTTCGGTATAGGCAGCATATAAATGAGTTGATGGGCTAGTTCCGGGTAAACTAGTTTATGTTCATGGGCGACGTCGACCACTTACCATCAGGTGGCACGTCTGCCAGTTCGTCTATCCAAGTAACATAAAAAAGCTAAACCAGGAGCCTGACTCGATAAACCTCACATCAGTAAATCGTATATGTCAAGCTTTATTTTACGTTCAAGTGTATTATGATCCGTTTTCATAATCATCTTTGATAATTAAACTTTACATTTTCATTGTTAAATATAATTATGAAAATAAGATTTTTTTATTTTCATGAACTAAAGGTCAAAGTTGAGGTCATACCTGAATATAACGACGGATGTTAATTCATAAAAACACACACATAATATATTTTACTAAATTGTTTATACAGTACCGTAATATTAATTGTGTTTGTTATGAACATTAAATATTAATGGTATTTTTCTTATTGCCTGTTACTGAGCAATAAAATAAGCAATAACAACACACGTAATGGTAAATATATAAAAATATGTGTGTTATGGCATTTATTATACTATGGGCCATAAAATGACCAAATTACAGTCTTTTTTTTATTTCCTTATGACGTATGTATCTCGACTATGACTGCGGTCGCCTTGCGTGTTGTGTGAAGAAACTCGGATCACAGGTTCGTACCCGCAAAGGGACATTTGAAACATTTTTTTCCTAAACACGTGTACCAACAAAGTAGCTAAAAACGGCCAGTGAGTCTACCACCGATATCAAGGCGAGATTACTGAGGAGAACCGGCGAAACAAACTAAGTGGTACCAATGTTTTTAATCTTCTATAACAAATTTTCCATTTCTAACCAGCTTCAACAAAAAGGAGGAGGTTCTCAATTCGATCGGTATTTTTTTTGTCATCCTGAAATATTCTGTCCTAAATCATGCACGAAACTATAATAATAATAATAAATAATAATACTATAAAATAAAGATTTTATAGTATTATTTACCACACAACCGCTCTTTTTTGCCTTTTTGGGCCTATAACCCTAGTTGATAGACTATCATACTAGGTTCAAGTTGGGGTGTAAGGTAAATAGTGGTAAGGTTTTAAAAAGTCATTTTTTAAAGTTTCTTACAAAATGAGTCATTGCCCCTGGTCACAGCATTGGTCATTTACAATACCATGTCCCAACGAGAATAAATGGAGCAACGAGCAATTGAACTGACAGGCCCTTTGACCTAAATTTCAACAATACTACGGACGTGTGGTAAACTAAACGGAGTTACAAATAAAAAATAATTTAGTATAAGTTGAAAACAAATAATAATAATAATATGTTGGGACAATATTTAAAGTATTAGGCCACATTCCTCCTATGATAGGAAATCATATGAGAAATATGGCCTAATTACCTTTCGTTTAGAGGAGAGTAGGACCTAATAGTGGGATTTTTATAGTTTATGCTATTCAGCATCGCTTGAATGATTAATTAATAAATTATAATACCAATAATAAATGTTAAGAAAGTCTGTGTCTGAAAGACTGAAATGTATTTCCTTGTAAAATAAATTAGTAATAATAAATGTGAAATAGCTGTTAGATTGCAATGAAGTATAATCAAATTGTGACCAATGAATAATGATATTAATATAATAATCCCATTTAAAGTGTACCTACAAAGTTTTAGGTATTTTTATCAAAAGTATCTTTAGTCATCCATTAAACCAGTTAGTAACTGGCAGTTACGGAGTTAGGTAATTTAAAATAACTATATTGACCGAAAAATTTGCTAATGATGATGATGAATTACTATAAAGATGGTTCTAGAATTTTTACGCTTCACGGTAAAATCCTCTTCTAAAACATCACTGAGTAACAACTTACGCAGCTTGGCTAATTTGCAATCGTCGACAAATTAGGTACAGATTTTCCGTTAGCCAGGACATTGACCCCACGTTTCCGGTGTTCATCGCTAGAATTTTTAAGTTGTCTTAATTAGAAATGTTTTTGCTGATTACTCTTATTGCAAGCAAAGGATTCAGCTATATTTAGTTCATTGAAATATATTAATAAAAAAAAAGCAATAAAAGTTAGTAAAAATATCACGCGTTAAGGCAAACATCATAGAATGAATAAATTTAAAAAACACATTTCTTCATTTGAATTTAAATCGGGCGCGTTCAATTTAAGTATTGGCTAAACAAATGTTCACCATTTTTAATGTCGTGTTTTATCGTAATACAAAAATTGAGGCCATTATTTCAACCAATATAATTGCGAAAACGTCGCAATTGCATTAAAAGCCTTTACAGTAAATTTGTATGCATATATTTTCAATAATTATTAATACAATGAAACAAATTTTTACATTAGAAAACAATATGTTACATGTTCTTAATAAGGGCAATAAATTTAGGAAATCAATACATCATAATATGACCTCAGTACACATACACATTGATACAATACCGAAGTTATAGAAATTAGAAACTTCTACAGATAGAATTAGAATCAGCGATCCCCGGGACCATTTAATATCTACAAACTGAAAAGTACATTCATTGATTGCGATTGAAATTTCATAATGAAGAATAAATATATGAACTTATTTACCGATCGGTAAATGATATAATAATAAATGATCTCTGATGGTTATTATTATTTTGTAAACATTTATTATAATACTCGATCGATACATCGATACTAATTAACACGGATGTAAGCACTTAATGATAAAGAAAAAAATAAACTTAGATTATAATGTTGACATAAAAAAAGTCTAAAGACCGCAGAAACTGCAATTAAAACAACATATAAATAATGATAAGACATTTTCTCTCGTATATAATATAGGTACGTATACGTCATAACACATAACTTCCTGACATTTGGTGTCAATCGTTGGAATATGCTCAGTAGGCCATATTGTTCTGATGATGATGATATGTTTTTTATGTCACAAGGAGGCAACCGAGCAGTCGGAACCTTATGGTGACTACCGACACCCATAGACATTCGCACACGCAAGAATTATGCAGATGCGTTGTCCTCATTTTCTCTATCCCCCCCAATGGGCTACCGTAATCTCACAAACCGCACGAAATGCCACAGCATAGCTGTCACTTGACGCTGGTGTTAAGGAAGCGAAAGGTACCACCCCGGTTGTGCCGCCTCAAGTCGGCTGCAAAGCAGCATGGCATTACCTCTTAAAAAAATAGTATTATTTATAAAATAATGTTTTCAAAAAAAAAAAATAGGTAAGTACAATATTTTACTGCTCAATGACAAATGATAAAATAAAATGTCAATTTATTAGTTCTTAAAAGACATGATTAATGAATTCTCCATGATTTAAGTGACCTAAATGCCTAAATAATATCTTTTCGTAATTAATAGTCATATTATTGGATTTACATACATTATATCGCATCAAATAATAGAATTATGAGTCACAATAATTAATTCAGAGATCGCGTCGCGTAGTTTTATATAATCGTAATATTATAATAAACAATTTTTGTTCTTCACTTAAACTTGTTTTACTGTAATTTATTAAAACTCAATAGAACTGAAAGCACAAGGCATACCTTGCATCTTATGTGCTTCACACGCTTCCCAAAGAATATTCTTCCCAGAGCTTGGCGCATGATCCAGAGAAATTCATGATTTTTTAGAGACACTATCTTTTTGCTGCAACGCTGCACCGGCACCGGTCCGATTGACCGACTCATGGCCATTGATGAATGATTGGCCGATGGGACGTACATACAGATCACTGGTTGGTTGAATTGCTATTACGTCAGTAAAAATCACTGACCAGTTTCGGAATTTTATGGCTCACATTAAGTTACTCTATCTATATGTGGTTATATGTTCGATGCTTCCACCTAACAACATGTGCAGCCGGCACTAACCCACGCCACTTATTCGTTGCTCTCTGACACGTTAAAGATGGTAAGTCTGGACGCCAGTAATTACACTGTCTGTGCTGCTTTACTTTCAGCAACACAGCAAAGCTGTTTCACGGCAAAAATAAAGGATGGCAGGGATCTGGTTTACAAGGGCATGGTCCGCAGGCTCTCTAGACTCCCCCACCATGGTTCAGGCCTTGTCGTGGCGGTGGGGCTCAGTAGCCTAGGGTAAGCCCAGCACCTTGGGCGAAGCCAATTGAGCCGAGGGGGCTCTTTGTACCCCTCTTATAAGAAGAGGGGACAAAAGAGCAGGGGGCAAGGGGTGAGGATGGGAACCTCGCCTCATTGTACTGTCCCGACGTTGGGAGGGGTTGTTCTGTGGTGCGGGACAACCCATCTGTGGAGGTGGCGTCGGTCCCTTGCGGGGCTGACTAGCCGTCTAGGTGCCCTGTTAGCTTAATAGATCCGGGGCACCTCACCAAGGCGGCACTGGTGGCACTCGCCGGGTTTTAGTGGGTAGAGCTGTGTCCATTTACCATCTTTCGGGCGCAGCGAGTCCCACATACCCACCTGAGGAGACCCACTCCCCAGGCGGGATGCCTCAGAGCATTTCCCGGCGTAAAAGAAAAAAAAAGGCTCTCTAGACTCAATTGAAATATTATGACACATCATAAGAAAACTAATCACCATAAGTATTGTTTTTCCGAAACCACATGTTCCTGCGGTGAACTTTCACGAGAGAAGGTATCCTCTAGCCCGGGTGGCATCGTTTTACCAGTTGTGTAACTGCTAATAAAATAACTGGCGTTTCAATTAAATGCTCTACTAATTCAGGTTAATGTTCAATTTAGAATACAGAACATTATAATATTCACAACTAGTTGCTTGCTAGCTTTACCTCCTAATATTAAAAGAGTGGTAGTTCTTGAGATTTAGCGTGTTCAAACAAAAACTCCACAGCTTTATTTATTTGTATTATTAGTCTTATACAGTCTCGTAGTAATAAAACAAGTGATCAGTCCTTCTCCAGGATATTTTATTTTATTTATTTTTTATTTATTTAATGGATACACCAACAAGGAACAAACATTGTTAAAAGCTTTTTTTTTTATCGCAGGGAAATGCTTTTTACGCAAGTAGCTAGGATCTCGGATAGACCCTGACCCTATGTGGGACTCGCACCTGGGAGTGCCCAACCCATAAACTAAAACCACTGCGAGCGCCTTCAGCCGCTTTAATTCGAGTGTCCCGGATAGGCAGTCAACAGGATCACCTCAGCGACAGGCTGGCCCCGGCGAAGGCCAGACTACTCCTCTTAAGGGGGGCTGCCCGGCTGCTTGGGCAGTCCTCGCGACGTCGTGTCATACTGAGCCCAGGTTCCCATCCTGAACCCGACACGAGCACAGGGGCGTTACTGGAGGCGCATTAAGTAGCGCCTCCTGCGCACCCCCGTTCGTCGCCCACGGGGGGAGGCCTCGTCGGCGGCCTCCTCTCTCACCCGCTCGTCGGCCTCCTTCTGGGACATTACTGCCTCGCAGAAGGAAACCATCGCCGTCCAGGACTCGTCGTCACCGAGCATCGTGATGATGACACTCGGCAGAGACAAGTCCCCTCCGATGACCGATGTCAGATCATGACGCAGCGCCGCCCATCTCGGGCACACCTCAAGGGTGTGCTGGGCCGAGTCCACCGCCGCGCCACAATCGTGACACATTGTCAACGGCTCCCTGCGGGCCGTCCGGCACAGGTACTCACCAAAGCAACCATGCCCAGTGAGCACCTGTGTCAGACGGAAGGTGAGGGGTTTGCGCTTACGGCGCATCCACCGCTCAAGGATCGGACGCAGAGCAACCGTTAGGTTTTTGCCGTACGGCTGTCGCGCCAGGTCCTCCCCCCACCTTCGCATTAACGCCTCTTGCCCTAGTTGGCGAACCCGAAGGATCCCGTCCAGCGTAAGGCTTTCACCAAGAGACCTCATATCCGAGACATAGGAGTGCGTCTTGGCAAGAACCTCCGCCACGAGTTCCCACGGGGGGTCACCGGCTAGGGCAGTGGCTGCCGCCCACGATAAAACATCGTTAAAAGCTAAAATTGTACATGTAACAAGTTTATTATATCTAAATGCAATAGGTGTAATACAGCTTACATCTTTTATTACAATTACTTAATATAAGCTATATCCTTCCCATATTTAATTCTGATCGTTATCGTATTTTTACTTTAGACGTAAAAATGTAAGAGATATAATTACGTAGCTTAGATATAAACTACGAACATAATAATATGAAGGTTGCCTATATAGAATTCATACTGATTCATAATAAAATAATAGTAAAGATGTCTGTCTATGTATGTTTTATTTATATTCATAGCTATAGCCTATAAACATTATATTATATATTATATATATGTAATAATTTATATAATTGTACATAACAATTGTTTTGTATATCTTATACGTAAATTAAGTGGGAATAATTCAAACTCTTTTAATTGTATCTTTAAATAGGTATTTTTAAATAAGTACATTTGTTGTTTGAATTGCATTGGTAACTTAACTCAGCTTACCCGTCTTGTGATTACTATGGTATAGGATAGGGATACTTTAAAACATTGGGTGCCATTTGATGAACGGCAAGAAGGCCTTTCGATATATGAATCTAATCTGTATCAATACATGATGATCCAGTTCAGTCAATGATTGTCATAAGTAGTCCTAACTCCTAAGCGCACTCATAGTCCAGATACTATGACTCTCAGTTTAATAAAGAAGTACAGAATTTTCATAAAACAATAACTTATGCAAATGAGGTATTTTTGAAGTGAAAACTTCTTTTATCGTACCGCACACAGATTTTTGTAGGGTTTAATGAGGCTGAGCCGTCATGCTCGGAGATGAAAGGCTCGATCGGGTGAACTCGGGACGGCCGAGTGTTCCGAGCGAGAAAGATATACTGTCATTGCGTAACTTCACAACAATTGAAACATCACTGCACTTTTCACTTCTATCGTCAGTCCCTACGACTAGTTAGGTGTTTTTTAATGTTAGTTGGATAGGCAAACTGGCAAACGTACCACCTGATGGTAAGTGGTCGACGTCGCCCATGAACATAAACTAGTATACCTGGAACGAGCCCAGGCAACTTATGTATGTGTTGCCTATCCTGAGACATAAGACGTTAAGTCTCGGTGCCAGTAATTGCACTGCCTGTCTTGTCCTTCTCTCCGAAACACAGCAAAGCTGTTTCACGGGAGAAACAAGCAAGATGGTGGGTCCCATGCAGCCGGGAGCGCGGCACAGCGCTTCCCTCCCACCGGTTTTTTTATTAAAGGTTTTGTTCCCTCGTCGTAAATATATTATTATTATAATTATGTATTGTTGCGGGACGGCTTAATTTCTCACAATCATGAGAAGATAACCAGTTTTGAACGTCCGTGAAGATAAACGGTGCAGGTCTTATCGTAATCGATTTTATTAGTTTAGTTAATGCATCAACATCAACATAATCATCAACATCATCGTTATCATCATATTTCTCAGCTTAAAAAGGCGTTTTCATAAGGTTGTTTAGCCTTAATATGCCCAGTCGTATCGTAAGTCCTACCTGCACTTAATTCATAATCGTCGTACCATAGGCAAAGTTCAATCAACTCTGATTTGTTTGGTGATCATCATCATCATCAGTCCTAAACTGTTAAACATTTAGTTACAACACAATATCAAATCAAGTATTATTATCTGTTCGGGTTTAGACTTAAGCATGTTTTTTTAAAAATACGCATATTATATAAGCTGAAATTAATTTCGTTTACATTTTATAATTGTACCAGTAACACAAGTTCTTTCAAGTCCACGAAACCAGGTTAACGTGGTGGAATTGTTAACATGATGTGTCAGTTTTATAATAGTATACAGTTATAAATCTGACCGACGTTTCTCTCTACTTATCAAGATAATACAAAGCTGTTATTAGTTCTGGTACAAAGAAAAACTTTTCTTTCGCTTTTCTATTCTATACATACAATAAAAATGTAAGTTATTGCTGTCTGTACATGGGGGATATATGAGAACATGTAGTATTTGTCATCCCGATAGAAACCAAAACAATAATTATTGTCAGAATTTTTGTCCGTCTGTGCATTTATGCGCAAAAAACTTAGGCATGGCTCTGACTATTTTTGAGCGCTTTTCACTAATGTATGTCATTTAAATGTGTAATGTATGGTCAATGGAACCACGTCGATAATACCTATTACCTACCTGAATATTATAAATGTGAAAGAGAGTTTTTTTAGTTTTTACGCTTAAACCGTCTAGACCGTTTATTAGATTTCGAATCCGCAAAAAGATATCACAATAAAGATTATAGGCTATTATAATAATCATCATCGACATCATCAGTCCAGATACGGCAGAAAACCCAAGTTGGCAAAGCTGTAACAACTGCTAGGTAAGTAAATATTTTCATCTCATATTTTCAAAATAAAACAATGAAAAAACCGAACTGACGAATTTAAAAACGCAAATTCAAATATTCTAGAAAATAAAATGCATTATTGAAATATTAGTCACCAGCAACTTGAAAGTGCTTGTGGCGCAATTGAGTTTCGTGGGTCAAAATATTTAAGCACCAAACACCCTTACGCAACTAACCTTCAGTTCCCTGCAGACACTCCAATTCCACAGTGTAGTCCCATAGATCCAAGGAGTTCAGTCCGTTCAACTCCCACGAGTTTATGGAGTCGCATTGCTCGTTTTCCTCCCCCATTCTGCCATCAATCACAGTGGTGCAAAGTTCACAACACCTGAACGCTAGCCGCCATATTTTACGGACACGTATACGCAAGCAGCGTGCACGGCGAGCGGCGGCGGACTGAGACTCAGCGAATGCGGTTTGTCCAAACTCCAAACTCATTTCAATTATTTCTTTCGATAATGAACGGAAATTATCAAAGGTCTTCGGACTTGTTAATGACTAATTTGTCAGATAATGGAGAAAGTGCACATAGTGTTCCGAATCGATTAATATACCTACGTTGAAACTTAAAAGAGAAATAACGTAATCCTCCTCTGGAAAATTATTAATCAAATACATGATACTTTTTTCATGGAAAATTAATTTATATTAGTGAATTTGTCTACTAGATGTAGACAAATTCACTAATATAAATTAATTTTCCATGAAAAAAGTATCATGTATTTGATTAATAACTTATGTTTAACTTTATGTTTAATAACTAAATAATTTTATTAATTTATTGGCTATGTATATTAAGTAAGTATATTTTTTGTTTCAAAATAATTTCTTAACATAAGATGGACAAGCAAACATTCGATATTCAAAAGATTTTTAAACGATAGAAACGTATGGACAAAAAATAAGATCTGTACCGGTGAAAGTAACTAGGTACTCATGGAGCCAAAAGGCACGTCTCGCCACCATAACTAATATAGTGACGAGACGGTAAAAACTAAAATTGCGGAGTTACAAATAACTCAATATCACCACTGTTAGTTGTTACAGTGTTCTTGTAATTAATGAACGTGACGGTATGGCTTTTACTCCATTAAGAAATATCTTGAATAGAACTTTAATACCAATATAATGAACAAGCATCGAATATATAACCAGCTACAGTAGTTGGTAATGTGAGCTATAAAATTCCGAATCTGGTCAGTGATTTCTCACTGATGTAGTAGCAATTTAACCAACCAGTCATCTGTGTGTACGTCCCATCGGCCAATCATCCATCAATGGCCATCAGTCGGCCAATTAGAGTGCAGAACCGGAACATCGTCGCAGCATAAATTTGGAGGAATTTGTTTTCATACAAAACACAACATTACCGCTCTATTCCGGTTTTTTATTAGTAATTAAATGAGTAAAGTAATAATTGGACATATGAGGTAATCTGAGAAACTAATCATCCGATTTACACAATTCTCTTACCAGTGTAATGCAAGATTATCACTGAGTGACAGGGGCTATAATAATACCGAGCACTCGAGGACGACGAGTCCTGGACTCCGATGGTCTCCTTCTGCGAGGCAGTAATGTGCCAGAAGGAGACCGATGAGTGATTGAAAGAGGAGACCGCCGACGACTCCAGTAACGACCCTGTGCTCGTGTCGGGCTTCAATATTATGGGAACTTGCGCCCAGTATGGCATGGGGATTGCTTAGTGGCGACCGGACAGTCCCCCCTTACGAGGCCAGACTACTCGTCTGGCCTTCACCGGGGCTAGGCTGTTGCTGAGGTAATCCTGTTGCCTGCAGATTCGGAACCATCAAGAAGCGGCTAAAGGCGCTCGCAGTGATTTTAGTTTAGGGCAATTGCGAGTGCTACGTGTGATCTACCCGAAGATCCTGGCTACATCCATAAAGGATCATGATCACTAATCTGGGTAAGTCTGAACCTAAACAGCGGGCAAGTTAGAAATATATAGATGAAGGGGCCCACTACTAACAGTGTATTGCCTCATTATTAACTATTGACTTAAGCTTTTATAATCATAAATAAAATTAACGCGGGCGACTTCGAGCAACTTCAGGCAACAACTAGTTTATATTATACCTATTACCTATATTTTATTTCAAAGTTGGTAGCATTCAGGTGAAAGAAGTTTTTAATTCGGATACATAGGTAGTTCGGAAGATTAACTCACAACCTTACAAAGATTGCCTCTTTATAGTAAATATTAGTTGGTTGGTTGGTGGTTGGTTAGTAAAGGCTAGGTCCCTAGGAAAAAGAAATAGTATACCTAAGCGTATAGATATGTATAAAAACGTTTTTAATATTTCTGATTGATTTCGCTGCACCGGGGTGATCGACCTTTTTGACAGATTGAAATTACAATTTCAAGAAACCAGTTTGAGTTTCCTTAAGTCGGTCATGATGTGGTTTTTTTGCAGTGGCCGGTGGTTTTATTATAAATGGGTAAAGTGGGCAAGAGCTTTTGGCGAAATGGTAAGTGATTATCACCGCCCATAAGCATAAGAAAATTTCTAATTTAATGTAAGACGGAAGTAAAAAAAAAAAATATAATTTCCCAAACAGTACTTATTTCCTTGGCTAAACCTGTGGCTTAACGATGGTTTATATTTTTCTAGTTTTATTAATTTACTGATAACTTTTCTCTGGTAGGTAATTATGTTTTTATATATGTTTTATTCCTTTACCATTTTAAGAGCTCTATAATAATGAAGAGAAAAAAAAGCAGCCTTCTAAAATCACTACTATACACTATATACGCAGTAAGAACGAAGTCCGCACCTAGTACGCGAATAGTACGTAGCTTTTTACGCGCTCAAGTCTCCATAGATACCACCATCTTGGTTATTTCTTCCATCAAACAGCCCTGTTTCAGAAAGAAAAGCAGGACAGGCAGTGTACTGCATGTATTTATCACGAGCACGGAGATTTACCATCATACATCTCGGGATAGGCAACGCATTCATGAATGAATCGCCTTTTTTTCTGTCGCAGTCGGAACCTTCACCCGGGGATAAGTCATCCCCCGGGATATGCGGGAGTTGGGACTCCGCAGTGCTAGTCGCCAGTATACCGCAATAAAACCACTGCGAGTTGCCTTCAGCTGCTTGAAGCGGAGTGTCCCGAATCGACACGGATCCACAACTACTAACTAACTAAGCAGAGCCTGTTCTTATGGTAACCAAACAACTGATACATACTTATATATTTTTAAATACATACATATTATAGATAAACTACAACCAGACACAGAACAAATGATCATATTCATCACATAAACATTTATCCTGGGTGGGGATCGATCCCACGATCTTCTTGTTTAGCAGTCAGGGTCACTAACTACTAGCCTTTTTTTTATTTTTTTTTTCTTTAACGCCGTGAAATGCTCTGAGGTATCCCGCGGGGGAGTGGGTCTCCCCACACGGGTATGTGGGACTCGCTGCGCCCGAAAGCTGGTAAGTGGACGCAGCTCTACCCACTAAAACCCGGCGAGTGCCACCAATGCCGCCTTTGGTGAAGTCCCCGGATCTAATGAGCAAACAGCGCACCTCGACGGCTAGTCAGTCCCCCAAGGGACCGACGCCACCTCCATAGAGGGGTTGTCCAGCACCACAGAACAATCCCTGCCAACGTTGGGACAGTACAATTGGGTGAGTTTCCCGTTCTCGCCCTTACCCCCTGCTCTTTTGTCCCCTCTTCTTATAAGAGGGGTACAAAGAGCCCCCTCGGCTCAATTAGCTTCGCCCAAGGTGCAGCGGCTCACCCTAGGCTACTGAGCGCCACCGCCACGTCAAGACCTGAACCATGGTGGGGACTAACCACTAGACCTACAGAATTGCCTGAGCTAGTTCCAGATAATGGTGATGGACAGCGCTGACATCTGGTGACACGTCTCTATCTAACATAAAAATGTAACTTTATATAACTACTGTAGGTATACGAAAATGTAGCATGTTTATTTTTTATAACATGCATTCTATTCAAATGTTTACGTGGAACATTTTTAATTGTCGACATTTGCCTCTCGCCAGTGCAGTTGTCTCTGCAATTACACAACGAATTGAAGAACAACTATTTTTTTTTAAATCGTAACATTATGAAATTTCGTTATTTATAATACATTTTCTCTTTAGTTTATCCTACAAGCCTTAAAGTCAAGTTCCAAAAAAACCGCTAACGATTTAACAACTAATTTGTAAAAAATAAATTTTGGGGTTGCTTTCTCAAAAATTAATTTTTAACAATTTTGGTGTGTAAAAACGCCAATGCTTAATTCCCAATAAAGATATACCTACTTACTTCAAATAGCTATATTATAGTAACATCTTGAAGTAAAATTAATTGAATTAATACGTGTATACATTTAATACTTTTGATATAATAAATAATATAAAAGTATACAAGTAATAAAATCATACAATAATAATTTCCGAAACCCATGTATTAAAATAAACAAATATTAATAAAATATAAATGTTATGTCTGTCTCAAAGATCTTATATCGATGTCCTTACTATACTTCCTTTGATTGCTGAGATAAATGTACAAGTGACTAAGGTCTACAATACCTACTTTAGACTATAAATACATATAATATATTTTTAAATATGAGAATCTCGTGTTTCGTCCTTTGCTTCGGTGTTAACACAGTACGATTATCTTTACCTTGAGAGACAGAATCCTAATGGAAACCATAAGGGGCGCTGATGTCTGCGGAAGGATACATTATGCCTGGAGGCAAGTATTAAATAGAATAGTACTCAAAAATCGACTAGATTCGTTCCTACTTTAATATTTTGCAAACAACCATGATTTGCGATTTTATTATGTCCATAGAATAATGACAGTCGATATGTTAGTTATATACAAATCATAATTTTGATACACAAAATGCTTCATCATATTAGCAAAGCACAATTCCCTTTACGTATAAAGAAGCAAGAAACATTCGATGGTCGATGATATTAATTACCAACAAGGAGGGAAGGAAAATTTTATATCAACTACATATTATAATGTAAGAGGTAGCCATGCTGCTTTGCAGCCGAATTGGGCCGGCACGACCGGGCTGCAGGTACCTCTCGCTCACATAACACCTCACTGACCGAGTGGCGAGTATACCATCTCGCTCGGTGTGTGATCGCCCTTTGGGGATTTCACCTACATCCCACACTACATACCGGTGGAAGGGAAGCGCTGTGCCGCGCTCCCGGCTGCATGGGTACCCCCATCTTGTTTGTTTCTCCCGTGAAACAGCTTTGCTGTGTTTCGGAGAGAAGGGCAAGACAGGCAGTGTAATTACTGGCACCGAGACTTAACATCTTATGTATCAGGATAGGCAACACATAAATAAGTTGCCTGGGCTCGTTCCAGCTATACTAGTTAATGTTCATGGGCGACGTTGACCACTTACCATCAGGTGGTACGTTTGCCAGTTTGCCTATCCAACTAACATTGGGGACCCCGACGTGATTTGAATACGCAACCTTCTGATGTAGGGTCAGACTTGCTCTTGGTTGACATTAAAAATAGTCTTACAATTACAACCTTTGTATGGTTAAGGTATTAGTCATAAAGGAAATGAATACAATAATAAATGTCATATAAATTGGATAATATCGTAATAACTAATAAGATATTAGGGATTAAGTTACAAAATAAGCTTATAGAAGATTGAATGTATAAATATTTTTGGTATATTTTTAAGTAGAGCGACGTTTTATCCATACTAATATTATAAATGCGAAAGTGACTATGTTACGCGTAAGCACCTAATCTTTCAACAATATGACATTTTGAGAACAATATGACATTTTGAGAAAGAACATAGGTTATGAAAATAATAATGTTAACCCTTAGTAGAATATCAAGTAAAATCAGGCAAAGACACGGAGAACACCTAGCAACTTATATAGATCAAAAACCAAATTTGTTTATGAATCTATTTTTAGATTTTTCTGCCTATTCTTTTCCTAAGTATGTTGGGGTCGGCTTCCAGTTTAAGATCGCCATGTAAAGATCCACGGACTAACCCCGGCAAGCGTAGCTGAACCTGATGGATCGATCCGTGCGGGTGTTATTACTTAGCCACGAGCTCCTATTTTGAGATTATTAAACGAAATAAAATATAACAGACCAGAGCTGAAATAAAAAGAAGATAAAAATGAGATGAGAATCATCAAAGATTAGATTTTATACGATATTATCTCATAACATATTATAATTATAGACTAAAGTACACGTTACACGGCCATCGAGCATATAACTTGGTTATATGCTCGGTATTTAAATGCGCTAAAAGAATGATTTTTTTTTTACTTTTTAGTTATCGCTGGATATGTTTCTTAGTATGTTAAGTTCATTCAACGCACAGACTCGAAAAATTCCACCAATATCATGACCGAGAACTCTACAAACAGGTAGGTACAGTAAAATTTCAGATGGATTGGAGCAACGGAGTTTAACTCGCATACGGAGTTTAACTTGCTTATTCTTAGCAAGCCCTTTCATTTGATACCTACATTGTACATTTAAAATAATAATTAGTCCGCTATATTGGATTTACATTAAGAGTTTGCTATATAACCAACATAATAGCACCACGCCCTTTTAATACTTCAAAAATTCAAATTTGTTATCATTATGTAAGGCCGTTTCAAAATATTTTGCACAATCTTAGTACTCTTGTTTGTAAAATAACAGATGCATTGGGAAATTGACTCATTTTGCTTATGTTAAATGGTGTCCGACGGCATTTTCTAAATGACTTGCATAACGCCACATAATGACAGCTTGTTAGTTTGATGTCAAAATGTACCGGTGAGATGTGCAGTATATGGCGCGCTATCTATCTTGATACTAGAAATAGTGAAATAGTGAGTGGGAAGTACACAGTGAGTTTCGGAAAGAAAGGCCGGACAGACAGTGTAATACTGACATTGGAATCGACTATCGTGGGCGTTTTGACGTGGAAAAAGAGAGAGAGGAGTAGTCGCATTATGACCATGGTCGATGTTTACGAGCAATTGAACTTGAAACTGATATTATACTACGCAAAATGCTTAACCCTAAAAAGGAAATTGAATGTGACCGACATAAATCGCTCGTACAATATTAGATGACTTATTTGTCAGTTTTGGGGTACTGGTGCCGTACTGCCTAGTGCCTATCCCATATTTTTTCTTCGACACAGTGATTTTTATTTTAAAACGTCTTTCGTATACTATATTGCAAAGAAATAAATTCAATTTTAATGTAGCTATTATAATTTAGTTGCCACTGAATTGTGTTAAGGTTTCTTATTAATTGTTACTTTTGCCATTGGTTTGACAATGCGAAACGAATTAATTTGATAAAACAAAAGGAATAATTATGTAAAGATAGTTTAGTAGGTTATGTAAACAAATAACGCATTTTAATATTTCGAATCTGTCATCTGTAAAACAGATACCAGGCAGCTTGAGAAAAGTACGGCGGGAGATTTCAGGGCGTGTGTTTGTGTTTTTTTGGTTCGTTTATTAAATATTTTCTATTTTGTTATTCGGAACGGTTTTTTATACCTAATGTTTGTTTTATACATTTCATTTGTATATATATTGTGATTGGTTGGCGAGCTCTTGGTTGATATTGTGGAAGACTGTACTGGGTTAGTGAAGTGAAGAATGATAGTTGATTTAAGGGGTCTTTTCCATATTTCAGACTTGGCTTCGATCTTACCAAACAAATACAGACTAGCTATTGTCTTTCACTATTGGGGATACATATTAATACAAAGAACCATCCATTTTGTTATACCATAATTAATTGGTCATAGACAAAAGATTAATGATTCTTCACTTGGATCCAACCAATTGAATTTCTTTGTATAAAAATAAAATTAAGCGTATTGTTACTTTTTCAATCTGTATTTTGCAATTTACACTATCGTAGTAGCCTCAAGGCTGCGTGCGTTCTTGCTCCACATTTGAGCATAAAAACAAACCACGGCATTAAGTGGTTTTATTTTATATTGTTACATGCTGTTACATGACCGTGCGTGTTCATTCGAGTTTGCATTTTTATACGGTCGGATTATATTAAGGTTTAATTAGTTTGAGTGACAGCGCCGGCTGATAGGTTAATAGACCACCGCCGAGAAGGTGCGATGGCGCTCGTCCACCATACGTCGTAGTCTCTCCATCAGGAAGATAACGAAATATGGAAAATTATCTAATGTTTAATAATATACTTTATAGTCATATAAAATAAATTCTATTCTACATACATTTGGGAAGTTGGAAACGAATCCGAGAAATAAAAGACAGTCCGTCGAACGGAATGTAATAATTTGAAGTCTGCACAAATGAAATGAGTTCGGCAAGACTAAAACAATCTACTTTCTAAAACAAATTGATTCAACTTTCAACAAATTGCAAACCTTGCGCGTGCACGATGAGCGGACTTGTGGCGACCGTCGCCTTCCTGTTTCTTATTAAATTTGCATTGGACCTTTCTCTCTTAATTGTGTGCATTGTTAATGGTCCAGGTATACAATTGCATAGATATTGTACTGGGTTGATGACACTTGCTTCATCATCATCATAAGCCTCTATCCGTCCACTAAACATAGACCTCCCTCAATAAACGCCAAGACGGCCGTTCCCTTGCCACTCGCATCCAACACGGGTTAATGACACTTGATTATGTGGTAACATTTATCTTATTTCATCATCATCTTAAGCGACTCTTATATTATGTCCAACAGCTAAATGGGCCATGCTTGGTGGTTGCGCTGGCCCAATGTGGAGTGATGTACTTCCATCGAACTTAAAACCGGAATAGAGAGGTAATTTGTGTTGTGTATGAAAACAGATTCCGCCAAATTTGTGCTGCGACGCTGCGCCGGTCCTGCGCTCGGATTGGCCGACTGATGAGTGATGATTACACTACAGTGCGAGTAAATATTAAAATGCCTTGTTCAATCGAGTAACAACGCGGAAATGTATTTCATAGTATATTATATATTAAATGTGTTCTTCGAAGGTTTATTGAATATATCCTTACTGCGACCTATTTAATAAAATTATTTATATAACCAAGGTTGGAATTTTATTCTCCTTTGCTCAACAAAAAAGGGTTTAATCGTAGCAGCTGATTAAAGCCAGCTGTGTCTGAAGAAAAACATAAGCATGTATTTATTTTATAAGTATACCTTTTGACTCGAGATGGTAATTAAGTAATGTTTGCTAGCTGGAAACAAATGATTTTTTAAAGTACTTACTTTTTGAAATTATTTAGTACTAGCTGTTGCCCCCGATCGCTTATGACGAAATACAGCTGGGGAAACTGTATTATATATTTTATAAAATTATTATATGTATTTATTATTTCAATACAATTAAATTCAAAATAAACAAGTTAAAATTACTAATTATTTCAAAGCGTAGGTATATATTCAAATTTAAAAGTGTCTACTGCAGAACTTAGAACGCATTTGATGAATGCCAATTGCCAAGATGCTACTAGCCTCTAAAAAGTCTAACCTTCAAAATTGCTACCTACTGTTCCATTAAGTTGGACGTCTCATGTTCTCGTATAGTGTAGACTGGAGACTATCTATACAGATAAATAAAATTGGAGTGTCTGTTTGTAATATCTAAATAACCGCTTTTTATTGAATGCATATGAATGTATACACGGGACATATATCAAAATAGCCTTTTTTACAATTTATGTCTGGCTGTCTGTCTGTCTGTTTGTTCCAGCTAATCTCTGAAACGGCTGGGTCGATTTTGATGGGACTTTCACTGGCATATAGCTGATGTTATAGGGAGTAACTTAGGCTATAAAAGTAATCATCATTAATCCGGGGACGGCTGTAAATCTAAGTTAACGTGGGTGAAGCTGGGGGCAACAGCTAGTACTAAATAATTTCAAAAAGTAAGTACCTACTTTAAAAAATCATTTTTTCCAGCTAGCAAACATTTACCTACAATATGTTCTTTCATTTTTCTTCTTTCATTTCAATTACATTAGCTTCTTCTAAAAATGTAATATTAAATTAAATATAATATTCAAAAAATTCAAGTAAACATTTGAAAAAACTTAAAAATCTCTAACATTAAAAATGTTTAATTCGTTGTAAGTAAAACCGTTTATCAATGGAATTAATTCCAATGCCAGCTATAATGTGTGACTCACGATAAGATACGTGAATTGTGAATGTTACAACATCGTTACCGGTTACTGTCCAGGATTTAGTGTAAAATAACTTCCATGCAAGCTCAATGTTAGAACGGCTCTGCCAATCCGTGGTGCATATGGTATTGTAACGCGTCCTTGATGAAGATTGAAGACACTCGAGTTTAGGCCATAAATACCATCTCTGTCTCAAAATGTTCTGTCCTGCTCAAGAACCAAGCAAATGTATTATCCGGAATAATTCAGTAGGAAGGTCGTGTACATGTGGGCGACGATCCCTACTATTCCCTACTATTGCATTAGTTTCAGCATAAATGCATGAAACATTTGTATTTAACGATTAAAGAAAATCTATTTCTGATTATTATTATGATGATTTTAGTAAAATTTGCAGTCGTTTGCTTTATACGAGAGAAGTGTAGTTCAACGGTTCATATATCGGACAACGGTGGTCAATAATAAGTTAAGGGCGCGTCTCCACCGCGGCGCGTTTGTCATGTTTCGCTTTGCAAGAAAATGTATGTGATTTTTTTCCACTGCAAACGACGGACACGCTACGCATTTCTTGTAATTGACATTTTAGTACACGTAGCCTCAGCGTTCGCGCCTGGTTTAATTTATTATTGGATTAATTATTAGCTACTGGAAGTTGTCTGTTTGTCTAGTTTTAAGTCCTTGGGAGATATTTTCATTCACCCACCCAAAATATAAAAGTATTAATAGCATAGTTATAATTAAGTCAATGAAGTGCTAAACACAACAGTAATTGTGTATTGTTCCGGTTTATTAATCTACAACCGGTTGGGTGCCGGTGGTACCGGTTCCACTGGAACTAGAAGGTCAAGTCATACGGTACTACATGATACATCATAGTCGTCTGACTAGACGAAAGTCTCTGACTACTGACATAAACCGAGCGGGGTCAGCTATAATTATATCTGGTATGCTATTGTAGATGTTTATCACAAACTAGCTATTGCCCGCAGCTTCGCCTGCGTGAACGTGGAAATACAGCCGTACTCGGACGGAGCCCGATACTCACAAATAATGCGGCTTTCTATTAGTAAAAGAACTTTCAAAATCGGTTCAGTGGATCCAGAGATATCCCTATAACAACCTCACAAACTCACAAGCTTTACCTATTTATAATATCAGTATAGATATAGTATTTTAAATTAGCACGGTTATTTTTACTTGTAAAACTATTTAAACCGGGATATTTACAATGTTTTTTTTTATTTTTATGACTCTTGACTTTATTTATTTACCCATTTGAATAGGTTAGAAATTAAATATTTTTCGCATGGCTATAACAACATTACATTCTAAGTTCTAACCAACACTTACTCGTAATTATTCTGTCTACATTTTACCGTAAGATGGAGAAGAGCCTAAATCGAAAATCGGCGCTGCTAAAATTGCTCTTTAGATTTTTATACAACTAAATAAACGCGATTGCGATGCAGAATCGATCCTTTTGTAATTCTTTCGAATCAGGGCGCAGCGAATCCCATCTACCCGCCTTGGGATCCCCGTTGGATGCCTAAGAGCATTTCCCGGACAAAAAAACACAAACAACTGAACAGCCACAGATATTTATGTTTTTAATATTTCTATGGTAATAAAATCGCCCGATTGTTTAATAATGATCGTTGTTTTGGTGCTATTTCTGTGTTTGTGTACCTACAATAAATGTTTAAATGCATCCATGCCTATCTTAAAAATGCACTAGCTGTTGCCCGCAGCTTCGCCCGCGTTAACTTAGGTTTACGGTCGTACGTGGATTGATGATGATTATTTTTGTAGCCTAAGTTACTCCTTAATACATCAGCTACCTGTCAGTGAAAGTCCCGTCAAAATCGGCCCAGCCGTTGCCGAGATTAGCCGAAACAAACAGACAGACTAACAGACAGACAGACAAAAATTGTATATAATGCTATTTTGGCATATGTACCGTGTATACATCAATATGCATTTAGTAAAAATTGGTTATTTTAATATTACAAACAGACACTCCAATTTTATTTATCTGTATAGATGTATAGATAACAATTCTGTGTCTCTTACATTTTCATATTTCACTTGTATAAACAACAAAAAAAAATATAAATTTATTAAGACAGTACAAAATTAGCAATTAAAGTTATTTTTTATGAGAATCGACGAAATCGTAAAAAATACACGCGTCATGCATATCGAGTTGTGTAAGGTAAGAAAACACTAGCAAAACCGGATGAGATGTGCCACTGAGTTCAAGGGCGGACTGTAAATGCACCGTCACTACCTACCAATACCCCTCACTACTAATATAAAGTCATTGTTTTACACGCAATTGCGCTTGGAGGCGCCATTTGCAATTTTTTTATCCAACCGCCGATCGAGTCGGTTGGTAACTCAGCAATTAAACTAAGATTACGCGTCCTAGCTTAAAATCGGGCTCGTCCACAATATTGAGATGTAGTAATAAGATACTTTCTAACTAACTTTATTATTATGTTAGTAGGATAGGCAAACCGGCAGACGTGCCACCTGATAAGTGGTCGACGTCACCCATGTACATAACCTAGTTTACCTGGAACTAGCCTAGGCAACTTAATTATTTGTTTCCTATGCTGAGACATAAGATGTTAAGTGCCAGTAATTACACTGCCTGTCCGGCAGGATACGCAGTGTCTCCTTCTCTCCGAAACAGCAAAGCTGTTTGAAGGGAGAAACCAGCAAGATGATGGTACTCATGTAGCTGGGAGCTACATGAGTACCTAAAAACCCAAAAAAGGTCTAAACATGAATTTCATGTCATTATATTTTCTTCTTGCCCTACTATTCCCGGTAAAATAGGTAAAAAAAGGCTCTCTGGCTCTCTTCTCTGGAGGCGGGGGGGTGGCATCCCCTCCTCCTTCTCCGCTTAAGGCACACTGAACACACAAGGGTGCCTTATAGCTCGGACATTACGCGCGCGCAGTCGATCCCCCGATCGGCCGCGAGCGACGCTTACCCTGATGTAATTTTTTATTTATTGTTAGCATTCTTTACATTGCATTGACGCATTTGCTATGACGTATCCTACGTCTTTGGTCATATATTTAAGCCAACCTAATAAAACCCTTTTTATTTGTTCTTGAATATTTATTTTGTTCCGATAATAATGATATTGCTATAATAATGATTATTATAGATTTAATAATTTAATAAAATTATAATATTGTTTTATATTTTTATTTATTTATTATTTATATTATATTATATGTATTATCATTCTACTTGAGACGCCAATCCTTCCATGAATACGTAAGAATGAACATTCGATAATCATAATAATACCTATTATTATTGCGAAAGTTTGTGAGTTTGGATGTTTGTTGGTCTTTCACGAAAAAACGCCTGAACCGATTTGGCTAAAGGTTAAAATGGTGATAACTTATACCTTGGCTTAGAACATAGGCTACATTTTATCCTGAAAAAATCAAAGTTCCTACGGGAATTACATTTTCCTTGTTAATTTATAATTAGACGTAGGTAATTCCCGTAGGAACTTTGATTTTTTCAATTGAAATGTCAAAATCGACGTCATTGTCAAACGCACAGCATTTATATGCACTGGACGAACGCCACTTATTTGTTTGTTTTTTTTATCTCATTCTAGCAAGGAAAAGCTACTTATTCAAACTCCACACGGGCAAAGCTGTGAGCTAGTATTATAAGGACTAAAATGTTGCAGTTTTTTCCAATAATGATCATCATCATCATCAGGTGCCATCTTCATAATGAAGTTCGGAGGTCAGTTCGCAAAATTTTCTGCGATTCCATGCGCCTTCCTTCAGTTGCGTGTAGTTATGTTTGGTCCAGTCTTTTAATAATAATGATGGAGTCATTAAAACGTTTTATCATGCAACAAACTGATACCGTCAATGTGTTTAGTTATCTCGTGAAGTGTAACTAGTTATTACCATGCTAATATATATACTTTGTAATACCATTAAACAATCCTTAGAATTTCATTTTTAGAAAACGTTCAGATATATATTTCTCTTGAGTTAAGTCATTAAACATATTTTTATAAAGTAAAAACTCTTTTCTATATAATCTATAATCTATAAAGATAAATAAAATTTGAGTGTCTGTTTGTAATATTAAAATAACCGTTTTATATTGAATGCATATGTATGCATATGTATACACGGTACATATACCAATATAGCCTTTTTTACCATTTTGTCTGTCTGTCCGTCTGTCTGTCTGTTTGTTCCGGCTAATCTCTGAAACGGCTGAGCCTATTTTGACAGGACTTTCACTGACAGATATCTGATGTTATAAGGAGTAACTTAGGCTATAAAAATAATCATCATCGATCCGTGTACGGCTGTAAATCTAAGTTAACGCGGGCGAAGCTGCGGGCAACAGCTAGTAAATAATAAACTTTAAAATACTTATTATTATTTTCTAGGTGATTAAGGAATGCACTTGTTATTATTTTGACAAATTTAATTTTATACTTTATTCTTATACTAACGCGTATTACTTGCTGAACTGCTTATAAGAGAATATAAAACTTCCAGAGAAATTTCAGTCCGTTATGGTTATTAAAATCTTGATAAACCACCATAATCCGTAGTCTAATTCTAATAGCATTGATTTTAATAATAAACATCACTGTTAAAATAGAATAGGTTTTAATAATTTTGCTACAGTCAATTTATCCAAAACTTACTGGGAAAGCAAATTGTGATGTAGCTATACTAGTATGATCTACTTTTATGACTTTTCAGATGCTTCATAGAACACTGTTGCATGACCTAAGAATTTTCTAGACGTCATAAAGCGCACCCCCCGTAATCAAAGGGTGCGAGAGAGATTACCGATTGCTACGTTCCTTTTCACTCAAAAATGCTTACAAAAATATGAGGATTTATAATAAAGAACTCTTTTTGTGTATTTTTGACGCGATGCAAATTTAAGCAATAAATCAAGATAAAGGCAAATTAGCTTCACCAGCGCTGATAAAAATAATGCAGACTTATAGTTCATAACGACGCTATTCACACATGCTGAGGCCAGGGTCAGGCGTCTGAGCTCAAACCGAAGGTCAATTGCATACATCTGCAGGTAGTATGTATATGCCTAGAACACTACATAAATATTGCGGCTGGCGTTTCACAAGGCACGCTTCTAGGTCCTTTGTTGAATACTATATACACCAATGTTAAGGAAGGTTCTTTGTTAAAAAAGAATAAGACAGGTCAACTGGTTTTTTATTTTGCTTATACATATTTAACCAGAATACAAAAGATCATTCTCATGAAAGATGCAAGGCTACTTCCTCATACACGTACGTACTGCGGAAGATACTTTAATATGGCCGGACAATAAAAACATTTGTGAATAAATTTTAAGATTATTTCAAGAAGTGAAGTATCAGGAGGGGACAGAAGAGCAGGGGGCCAGGGCCGAGGATGGGAACCTCACCCCATTGTACTGTCCCAACGTTGGGAGGGCTTGTTCTATGGTGCGGGACAACCTCTCTGTGGAGGTGGGGTCGATCCCTTCCAGGACTGACTAGCCGTCGAGGTGCCCTGTTAGCTTAACAGATCCGGGTCACCTCACCAAAGGCGGCACTGATGGCACTCGCCGGGCTTTAGTGGGTAGAGCTGCGTCCATTTACCATCTTTCGGGTGCAGAGAGTCCCACATACCTGCTTGAGGAGACCCACTCCCGCGCGGGATGCCTCAGAGCATTTCCCGGCGTTAAAGAAAAAAAAGACCTGCGCGATTGTTCTTTAAAGACCAAAAATGTCGTAGGTACTGAACGAATGCATTTATTTAAATAACTATAATACAGCTTACTTGACTTTTGCAGCTTAACAAAATAATAGTTAAATTACGTTGTGAATAATAATATACCCATATAATTATTGAATAATAATATATCCATTCAAATATAATTTAACAATAAAATTTTGACAAGGAAGTCTATTTTTTGGCCCCATTTGAAAACGGCTACGAACAAAAATTTCATTGTTATTCGCTAAAATATTTTCAATACTAATAAACATGAATCACAGATCATGGTGTTCCTCATCTATACTAATATTATAAAGCTGAAGAGTTTGTTTGTTTGTTTGTTTGAACGCGCTAATCTCAGGAACTACTGGTCCGATTTGGAAAAATTTTTCAGTGTTAGACAGCTTATTTATCGAGGAAGGCTATAGGCTATAAAACATCACGCTGTGACTTATAGGAGTTGAGTAACGCGGGCGAAGCTGCATGGAACAGCTAGTTTATGGATAAATTTTTGGAACACCAATTGGAAGTTAGGAACGTTTTAAAATAAATATCTTTATCACAGGGAGACCATGTTGTTCTTACAAGTTTTTAAGTAAATTAATTACGTAATTTTTACCCTAAAAATTTTTCTCACACTAATCTCTACAATATATGAACAAATAATAACGTTTATTTTATTCATGTTAATTTTACAAACGTCATTACAAAAAAACCTTTTTTATACTTATTTTAAAATACTACCGAGTATAAAGTATTGGGTAATATTAATATTCCTGCTCGGAAGTAATACGATAAACATTTTATTAATAAGTATAACCGTTTTATCTATTACGTGAAGTTTAATCTAAAAAGGTCAAGCTATTAGATACATTTAAAACGATATATTAGATAAATTACAAATGCCACACATTTGAAATAAATAACGGATTTATGCAAATGAGATCTGCATTAATGATTTCCTAGGGTATCGGGGAATTAAAATGCATTCAGACCGGTTAGGGGAGATATCGATTTTGGAACCCTACAAACGTTTCTGAGGGGAGGTAGGTTAAATGCACGCGGTGGCACGCCGCTTCACAATTCAAGGTTCATTTGCCAAAACGGGATGCTCTGGTACATCTTTGACTGATTCATGTTTTTATCGATACGTATACGAATTATCACTGCTTCAAAATAAAGAAAAAATAGTGCTGCACTTAAAAAAAACTACAACACAAAAACTAGAATTGCGTTAGTTTAAGCTCGCTGAAACGATCGCACTAAACTAAGAATAAAAAAATAACTATCCGTGATTCATACTAATATTGGTATCTAATCATTTGATTAGAAATAACGAATGATTAATGAATAATGAACTATTTAACGTTTTTGAGATATCTTCTCTTATGAGGGTATAACTCATTCGACCTTACAGTCTGAAGTCCCCGCTGACAAAACGGTCAACTTATTGTCACGTGAATCGTGAATTAAAATGTAAAAGCGCTATTATATAATACATTTTTTACCAATAATTCCGAATTATATAACTAGAAAACAAAGAAAAATCTAAATAATCGCTCACTCACTATTTCATTATTTAAAATTTAAACTATTTAACCACGGTTATTTGCCACGTATTTCATTTTAATTTTGCGGGCCAATATTTCGACATTGTCTACGAATATCTAATGTTCATAAAATTCTATTACATTTCCTATATTATATACTGTGATAAATAATTCCTTATAGGTTCAAACTAGTTTCGCAGCTGATTCTAATAAATATTGACACATGTCGTTACCGCTTTAAGTTTGAAACACCTGCACTGTGGGCTTTTAGTGTAATTGCCTATTGGAGGCAGGTTTAAAGTTTATTTAAATATATAAAAAATATCATATAATGTGGCAGTTTATCTGTATTTTTTTTCTATGAAAGCAATAGAATACTAACTTTAATCCTCTTTCTAATAAACTTTTTGGAAAAGTTATTAACTGACTATCACACATTGAAACATAAAATATAGTTCGTCATTTCATCGCAAAGTTTTTATTTATAATACTGAGTCACTGCAGTATATGGAATAGCTAAACAATGGTGATGTGTTAGCTATAGGTAAACACCTCTGTCACGTCATTGGAAAATCAATAAGCCGATTGGAATCTTACCAAACTACGTAAGATGCAAAATTTTTTACTCACTAAAACAAATAGAACATGCCGTTCATAATTTAGTAAGTATTTAACCTACTTACGCTTAGCCGCCTATTAACTATTCACTAAGTACTGACCATCCAACATACAGCGTCGAGAGTTCATATCATCTTCTCCAAAATCCTCCAGCAATCCAGGGTTTTCCTTAGTCACATTCATGTTTCACTTATCACTAAAACATCACCGATTATGAAATAATTATGGCACTATCACATGGACATATCGACTTTGGTAACACCAAACTTTATGTTTGGGTTGAGTGGAATGCCAAATAAATAATTAAAATTAAGAAGGCGACCGCCGCTCACAGCCCGTTCAATGTCAGTATCGACTGGGCACTGTACAGTGGACAATCAATTTTGCGACGCAGTGTAAAGAGGAGTCATATGTCGCAAGGCTCGCAAGCACAATATCGAAAACCCAACGCATGCGTGATCCGCCTATCGTTTTATTTTAGCACGCATGCGTTTAGCGGGCACATGTCAATAAAACTATGCCAGGCACCAACGCGACTTTACGACGCCATGGCTATGTCATGACTGGTAGTAAAATATAATTATGAATAAGTTTTTAACAATAATGTGAAATTTTCGTAACGAGTTGAGTTACTTTGTAATAAAATTAGCATACGATTTAATATGTATGTCCGTCGTTTGTAATTTGCAATGTGCTTCTTACAATTTTGCTATTTTATTTTAAAAGGGGCTTTAAATTTAAAGTTTTTTATTTTATTTTTAATGTGGACTGTACACACTAAACTGTAACACTCATAAATAGGAATTCTACCTCGTTAGCAGTCCTGGAAGCAATAGTTAAATACACATCATTAAATTTGTAAAATAGACTATAAAATTACATAAATTTTCCATCTTGACATTCCGACATTCAGTAATAAGTAATAAGACACTTATATTTCTGATTTTCTACTGAATATTCAGTGGCACTTCTCATAAACAGTTGCTAAAACATAACATGCAAATTTATATTCGTCTCAAGTACGAGTACGTACGTAGTAACAAGTAACAACCTCATATGACCAGGGGCGGATCTACATACATCATACGGGCTTTTTGACTGCAGCTCAGGGCCCCGTAAATATAAAGGGGCCCATGCTATAAAACAATATGAAATATATCAAATAAAAAATGTCGAAAATTATAATCAATTTTGGCAATCTCGAGATTAACGTCTTATTTTGTCGTTACTATAGAAATTTGTTATGAATCCAAAATTACAATAAGTTTATATAGTGTGCCCTAAGTAGCTCTGGCCCCTCAAATTCACCGTTCACCCCTGCATATGACGTTATAGGCATTGAACTATTATTACTAGCTTAGTTCCTCGTAGTAACTCATTACAACTCACTGGTTTACGTCGGCTGGATAAAAGGCTAATTTAAATGTGGATATTTAGGTTTAAACTTCCAAAAGTTTATAAAATTCCATTAGTATTACTACCTAAGATTACTATTGTAATTGTAAAATTAGTCGGAATTCTGAAGTTCAGACAATTAGTCTAATGACCTTAAGTGGGACACTAAATTATTATTAATCATATTCTGTGATTTTTTTATCCAAATTCAATTGCCTTTTGTACGAAAGGTTTTCATTCCCAACATAAGGAGACATGTGTTGTGTTAAAGGTATATGAATTATGAATATATTTTCCAGCGATATAGATATAGGTTAGATATAGAATAGACCTTAGAATAATAGTTATACCTTTGTTAGACCTAGATATAGGTTTAAAAAAAATAGGTAATCTTACAGACTTGATTTATGGATTCTTAAAAGTGATATTTATTTGTTGTTGTTTCATATGCAGCTACACAAAGCCTTTTTCATAGCCCACACTTCATATTATATATAACAATAGATTAATAAAAAACTATATGATACTACTTCAAGTACATATTTTACACGTACATATTCTTTATTGTTTTATACAATTAGTGAAAATTTAATACTCATTTTAATTATTATTATAAATGCATAATAATAATTAAAATTACTAATTAGTATTTTTTGCTAGAATCATAATTATAAAAAAATATCGAACAAATTTTCACTTTATCGCAGAGATTAAATGGATTATAGTTATGAAATGGGCAATCTAAATTCAAAATACGAAATTTTAAAAATATCACAGATTATAGATAATACAGATAACGCAAAACGGTATATCAATTATCTATAAGTATTAGGCAATCGGATCACAATGGATGTTTAAATACAATTTATATTTATTACCGAACAATAAGAACAAGGCTGCATTCAGACCTTCGTCACAATGGCAACATTATTTTATTCAGCGAAAGCTCCTTATGTAATAAACGACTATTAAAATAATTAATGAACGAGCCTAATTGCTTACATCATGTTGGTAACAATGCTTTGATATAGATAATATATTGTTTGTATGTGAATCCGTCACATCACTCACACATGTTCTCTACATAAAGCAAAATTGAATGAGGGATTTGTGAAAAAGTAGCGGCAAGAAAACAATAATGTTACCATTTATGCCATCGCAAACTAGCTGTAGTCCACGGCGCTGCCCGTGTAGATTAAAGTTTGGAACAAGATAAGTTGAAGGCTTTATAAATATTTAATTTGATATCTTCTTGAAATTCGGATGTGTAATACGAAAATTAAAATCACTGTTTAGTCACCCTTTTTTTTTTCTTTTACGCCGGGAAATGCTCTGAGGCATCCCGCCTGGGGAGTGGGTCTCCCCAGGTGGGTATGTGGGACTCGCTGCGCCCGAAAGATGGTAAATGGACGCAGCTCTACCCACTAAAACCCGGCGAGTGCCACCAGTTCCGCCTTGGTGAGGTGCCCCGGATCTGTTAAGCTAACAGGGCACCTCGACGGCTAGTCAGCCCCGCAAGGGACCGACGCCACCTCCACAGAGGGGTTGTCCCGCACCACAGAACCCCTCCCAACGTCGGGACAGTATCTACAATGATGTGAGGTTCCCATCCTCACCCCTTGCCCTCTGCTCTTTTGTCCCCTCTTCTTATAAGAGGGGTACAAAGAGCCCCCTCGGCTCAATTGGCTTCGCCCAAGGTGGGCTCACCCTAGGCTACTGAGCCCCACCGCCACGACAAGGCCTGAACCATGGTGGGGACTGTTTAGTCACCCTAATTTTCATTGAACTATCTATCTATCTTATTAAAGAACTATAGGACATTGTCTAAACTCAGTCCTAAACTCACACAAAAACACAAACAAGGGGATTCGAGGATGGTTTAGATTCACAAAAAAAATGTACAGGACAACGTCTGTCGGTGCCACTAGTATAATATAAATATTTTTAACCGACTTCAAAAAGGAGGAGGTTATCAATTCGTCGGAATCTTTTTTTTTTTTTTTTTTTTATGTATGTTACCTGATTACTCGAAGATGGCCAGACCGATTTGAAAAATTCTTTTTTTGTTCTAAAGGGTATACTTCCCAAATGGTCCCATAACAAGGATACCAGGATCTGATGATGGCATCCCAGAGAAATCGAGGGGAACTTTCGAAAATCGTAGGGGCGACTAGTGCGTTTGATATTTTTTTTATAAAGTGTTTTGAAGGACTACAATTTAATGAAGGTCTGGAGTCGATCTGATGCTGGAGCCGAAAGACAATCGAGGGAACTCCTCAACGATTTACATCAGTAACCTTGTGTTTGGGCTTGATTAATTTGTAATGATGAGAACTTTACACCTAGATGGGTTGTGACTGTCATTAGGGGTCTGATGATGAAGACAAAGGACAGTTAAAGGAACTCCTCAACAGTTTACAGTAGCTACCTTGTGTTTGGACTTAATTAATTTAAATTGATGAGAACTTTATACCCATATGAGTTATAAGCGCCATTACAGGTGTGATGATGGAGACCACACACAGTCGAGGGGAATCCTCGACGATTTACAGCTTTTATTGGGCTTACTTCATACGGTAAATAATATTATGCCAAAATCATGTAATTTTATTACTTGTCGTTGTTAAATGAACAAAAAAACAACTGTGCCTTGGAAGCGCATCATAATTTTTCAAGGTCATCATAATATCCATTCTATATCTATATATTGGTGATGTTCTATACCTATAAAAATGGAATTATTTAACGAATAGCAGCAAATCTGCTGTGATTGCTTTCAATTACATGTATATAAAGTTTTACACAATTCCATTTCGGTTTTTTCATTTATTATGTAATGAATTAAACCCTTTCTACTGTCATCTCATTAATACAGCGCTATTTAATCTGAGCAACGCGTTTAATAGTTCTACCCATATTTCAGACAAATAAAAATAGTTATCAAATTTTGAAATCACTAAAAATGAAGAAATAAAAAAATTTTAAACAAAAATTAAAACCGACTTCAAATTAAAAAAAAAAACAACTAAAAAGTAATTTCCTTAATTTTTGTGCCTACAAATAATCAACTTGTTCTTCTACTAATATACAATCTTTGCGTTTACGACGTCATTATTGTTACTTTTGAAGCCGGTGTCGTATTCGTTGATGTACCTACCTCCTAACCTTGGCTGACACTGACTCCAAAAGTAACAATAATGACGTGGTAAACACAAAGATTGTATATTAGTAGAAGAACAAGTTGATTATTCGTAGGCACAAAAATTAAGGAAATTATTTTATTACTTTTTAGTTGTTTTTTTATTTTTATTTGAAGTCGGTTTTAATTTTTGTCCAAACCTTTACTAATTCTTTTTATAGTTTTAATGTATTGGCTTCATCTCTACATATTACAAGTTAAATATAACTTTTATCACAGGTTTTTCCTCTTCATTAATCAGCTGAGGTCAGATTTATAAATGTGTGATTTTTATGGTCGATGAGCTAACAGCCCCACCCAAGTACACGCTACTAATGTAAGTGCGCGTGAGTCTTTTGCTAATTCTCCTATCTCAATAATTCTGCACTAACTTAAATACGTCATAGCTTCTATATTAATAAGTTAATGTAATGATGCTAGTGAGTTTGTTTATTTGTTTGATTAATCTAATATCTATTATAGCTTGACGAGAAAAATAATAAAAACCCTCGCCATATTGCGGAAAATTTCTGAACTAATTTCTGTATGGACGATACTATATTATGTGTTGACGTAAAAAAGATACAGTAGCGACATCACGCAGGGATTATATTATATTTCTCCCCACCACTATTCAAGCCTTGTCGTGGCGGTAGGGCTCAGTAGCCTAAGGTAAACCCAGCCCACCTTGGGCGAAGCTAATTGAGCCGAGGGGGCTCTTATAAGAAGAAGGGACAAAAGAGCAGGGGGCAAGGGGCGAGGACAGGAACCTCACCCCACTGTGATGTCCCGACGTTGTTCTGTGGTGCGGGACAACCCCCCCCCCCCTGGAGGTGGCGTCGGTCCCTTGGGGGACTAACTAGCCGTCGAGGTGCCCTGTTTGCTCATTTGATCCGGGGCACCTCACTAAAGGCGGCTTTGGTGGCACTCGCCGGGTTTTACTGGGAACTACGTCCACCTTACCATCTTTCGGGCGCAACGTGTCCCACATACCCGCCTGGGGAGTCTCCTTCACAGCGGGATTCCTAAGAGCATTTCCCGGCGTAAAAGAAAGGAAAGGGTTTATATATTTCTGGTCAGGCTATAATAAAAATCATTTTAGATTTGATAGCTTTATTTTCTAAACTCTAGAAAATGGTAATAGGATATTTGTTAATGAACAACTATGTAGTATTAGGTCATCAATTCTATTTTTGTCCAAACATATATCCGTTTTTGATAAATTATATCTGCATGTCAACAATTTGGAATCGAGATGGTTTAAGGACTGGAACCATTATTTTTATATCCTCAAGAAAATAAAACCACATACATAAATATAAATATCCAAACCCATCGATATTAAAGGATGGGGGATTTATCCTGTTTATCAACGATAAATTCAGTTTCCATACGAGGAAAAATGGATACCATCCATAAAACAATCTAACAATGAGAATACTTTCGGAATCCACCAATATTTCTTTATAATTGGCATGCGTAAGGGGCCCGAAGTATGTGAAGACATTGATGTAAGAGGTAATTTATAAACGGCGATGGAACCAAAAGATACTAACTATATATTTTAGGATGCCTATTTAAAATTAAAGAAGTGGAGATCATATTACGTTCTTAGTAAAATATATTTACAAAACTTTAATTTCAAACAAGTTTTATTTTAGTAAGAGGTAGTGCCACGATGCTTTGCAGCCGAATTCGACCGGGGTGGTACCTCTCGCTCACATAATGCCGGCTTAAAGGGACAGCTATGCTGTCGCGTTTCGTGCGGTTTGTGAGTTTCCGGTGGCCCATTAGGGGGATAGGGAAAATGAGGGCAACGCCTAATCTCTGGTTATACGGATGTGTAACGGCGTCGATAGTCGGAAAAAGCTTCCTACTCGTTTGCTCGCCTATGCTATAAAAAAATACATGCAAATTATACAATTGATTTTTTTTGTATTTTATCTATTACAACGTGTAAAAGATAAAATACAATAATGTAAAATTTTACTAATGGGAGAGATACGTTGAGGTGTCCCGCGCACCTGTCTGCACGAGTGCCATCATCCTGCTTATTTCTCCCGTGAAACAGCTTTGTTGTGTTTCGGAGAGAAGGGCAAGACAGGCAGTGTCTGGCACCGAGACTTAACATCTTATGTCTCAGGATAGACAACACATTTAAAATGAGGTAAATGAATTAGTCTCGGACTCCCTTTCATGGGTGACGTTGGCCACTCGAGACGGTTCGTCTACAGGTTCACCGACCTAAATAACAAAACAATTACAGATTATAGATGGCGCTGCTTGTGTTTTTATTTCCCTAGACATAATATTTACACGATTGCGTCAACGTTGACGAATTGAAGTCATCGATCAACGGTGATCAACCGAATGCTTACAAATAGAAGTTTGTCATTAATCTGATAACATAATGATCACAGATGAAATTGATGTTGTGTAACATTTGATTGTAGACCCAAATATAATGATGACCAAAGTGAGTAAAAGATGTAGATCTTGCAACATTTAAACTATAGACTAACAAAATATATACTTCGTCATTCATATTACCTTTAAAGTATTCCCCACCATGGTTCAAGAACAGTTACTGTTCTGTGTGAAAAACAATATACAAATGAAATAACTTCTTCTGGGTTTTCTCGTGGAGTTTCAAACACTGAATATTTTTCTTTGCGCTAGTAGGATAATATTTTCCGCCCCACCATGGTTCAGGCTTTGTCGTGGCGGTGAGGCTCAGTAGCCTAGGGTGTGCCCAGCACCTTGGGCGAAGCGAATTGATCCGAGGGGGCTCTTTGTATCCCCTTTTATAAGAAGAGAGGGACAAAAGAGCAGAGGGCAAGGGGCGAGGACGGGGACTTCATCCCATTGTACTGTTCCGACGTTGGGAGGGGTTGTTCTATGGTGAGGGACAACCCCTCTGTGGAGGTGGCGTCGGTCCCCTGAGGGACAGACTAGCCGTCGAGGTGCTCTGTTTGCTCAACAGATCCGGGGCACCTGACCAAAGGCGGCATTGGTGGCACTCGCCGGGTTTTAGTGGGTAGAGCTGCGTCCACTTACCAGCTTTCGGGTGCAGCGAGTCGCACATACCCGCCTGGGGAGACCCACTCCCCCGCGGGATGCCTCAGAGTATTTCCCGGCGTTAAAGAAAGGATAATATTTGCCGGGTTCATATAGTGGGTAGATTTTGATGAGCTAAATAAGTTTCTATGTTTGTATTGTATTATATAATTAGGCTTCGTTTTGCATATTGAGTTACAATAATATGCTGCGGAAGTGTAAGAGGAGCCATGTGTAATTCTTTTAGTGGATTATGTGTCGTTGACGTTCTCCACTTTACATTTATTTTCATAAAGCTATATATACTAATACATTTATTTACCTATTGGTGTAGATTAATGAACATATTTATTGCTTAGATATAGGTACGTACCACTGTAACGGTGTACCGCAGGAACGGTCCTGTGGGCCGGTCCGTGTTGGATGCTAGTGGCAAGGGATCGACCGTCTTGGCCTTCATTGAAAAAGATCTATGTATAGCAGTGGACGGATAAAGGCTGATAATGATGATGATAATTAATGATTAAAGAAGAAGACTGCGCTCATCTCCCGAGCTACCAATAGGACTTGGATTTTGAGACCAATTATTGAGAAAGGTTACAAGCTTTTTAATGAGAGTAAAAGTTTTCTTTATTTGAGGCAGGCAAAACTGTGAGGAAAAGGAAGACACATTTAAAGTACATACATATAGACCTACATAATATTTGTACAATAAATTTAATTATAAGTAGGTATAATTTGTATTTTCAGCTTACAGATTATAAAATTTAAGATATTCCTATAATTTAGCATCAATAACCCTTTATAATGAAACAATTTTTTAAAAATAAAAGGTAAAAATCTTAATAAACCGCGATAAAATCCGTAAAAAATTGTTTCATTATAATGAGTGAAATTCGCGCAAACATTAGAAAACAATATCAATAACCCTCATTATTATACATATATGCCAGTATTTAACGACACTTCTCAAGCTTATATACATAGAAGCAAAAGCGAGCAAAGAAATATGCATACATACACGAATAGTGTTTTTTTTCTTCGGTAGGGCTAGACTTTTCGGCCTGATGGCCTTTAAGTTTAATCGGTACAGTAAGTGAGCGGATGGCTCACTTAAGAGATATTCGAAAAGGGGACGCCCCCCTCCACGCCAGGGGGCGCGGTTCATCGCGCCCGCTGCTCGGGAGAGCAGGATTTGGACTAGTCAAATCCGATACGGTTGACGAATCTTTTACGGTTGAATTTAACATATCATCATGAGGGCCGACCCTCATCCCTCCCTCTGGAGAGGGAGGCGGGTCATGCGCGGTGCCCAAGCAATCTAGCGGTAGCGTAGTGCTAGCGCTGTTAGCGCGGTCTGGGTTTGTGTCTACTCGTATCGGATTCGAACTTAAACACACGAATAGTAGAATCATTTTGTACAATACAGGGCTGGTGATGATTTCGATAGTGTGGATCATCATTACAATGATGTGATGTTTTATAGACTGGTCACTTCAAATAAACCAGTTAATTGTTATTTAATGTTACTACGATTGATCAAGCACAGTCGTCTTTAATGTGATCTCTTTCGTTTGAATTGCATTTATATTTCACAATTTCTTTTATAATTTACAACTTACAAGTGAATCGGGCAGACGTAGTTCTTCCAGAGATCTAGTGAATGCAGATGATGATGATGATGATGATTCCTTAAAATACCTATACGAAAGTATACGGAGTAGCAGAGTTATATTTTTAACTTTTTTATTTTTGGCTAAAGCACGGGTTGTGATAAATATGTACTTATATAATAACATTTCATAAACTTCAATAATATTATATATTAAATTATTATCATAATCCCTTACGAAAAAATTATAATAGATAAAGCGTTAGCTAAAACGTAGTTGGGAGTGATTTGTACCGTAAAAGGCCTGACAACATTCTTTCGTTTCAAGTTATAACCAGCCGTTAAAGGAAACATATTTTTGCGTAACCAGTCTATATCAAATGGTAGGCAAAAAATGTATATCGCTATTCTGCCACGGCAACGCTTAACGTTCCATTTTTTGATTTAACTTATTTGTTTTATGGTTTAACTCGTAGGGCAAAATAGTTACACATTTTGGCGTATAACTGAAATAGAATAAATTTATATTATATGTACTATCCATACTTTTATACTAGTAAGATAAAGCTTGGTTTGTTGAACGCGCTAATCTCAAGAACTACTGGTCCGATTTGAAATTTGAAATTAGCGAGCGTCGGTACAACTGCAAATGTAAAAATTATACAGGTTTTAAGAAACAAATTTGTTAAGAAACCTTAATAACATCAAATTATATAAATCCGTAACAAATTATATAGTAATTAAAAATAAAAAGCACATATATATATATATATATTATGTCCAAAATACTAAAAGAAAATGTATGTTTATTGTAGTATCAAGTATGTAATGCCTAAAGCATAAAGTAAATACTTAAATAATTTGTTAGAATTAATTTTCTCGTGGTAACTTTTGCATTTCTCTCGTGTTGTCTTGTAATTATAATTAGACAGTTGGCTAATAGGTTCCAGGCTCCAGGTCAAAGATCGTGCATTAGAAATGTGATTGCCACACAACGGCAGATGACAGGCGTAATACATCTAAAGGTTGTCAATGGTTGCTGAAATTATTGTGAACTTTAAAGCAAGCAAAGATATTTAAAGGTAAACAAGTCCAAGGCCAAGTTATATATGCATTATTATGATATTTGAGATAAGGAAATTGGAACTGGCATTCCTTCTGAAATACAGCAAAACTGCTTCAAAGAATAACATGGCTATGCAGATCTCCTTTTTAGAAGGACCTAAAGCTGTAAATTCATAAAGAATGATGAGAAGATATTATAGTAAGAGGTAGTGCCATTATGGTTAGAGGTAGTGCCATTATAGTTTAGAGGTAGTGCCATGCTGTATTGCGGCCGAACTGGGCCGGTACGACTGGGGTGGTACCTCTCGCTCACATAACACCGGCGTCAAGTGACAGCTATGCTATCGCGTTTCGTGCGGATGTGTATGGGTGTCAGTATCATAAGGCTGCTCGTTTGCCCCCTTATGACATTAAAAAAAAACGTTTTGTAGTCCTGAATGTGGTCCGATTTCTACGAAGAGACGACCGTCATGTGGGCATAGAGTAAATATGAATTTGAGCTAGCTAGTAAGAATGATAACATCATTGTTTTTAACCTTTCATCACTTTCATAAGCTCGTAACCATCCATTGACATGAGCCTCTCCCTGTGTTTCTTTCAAAACATATATGTATTTCTTTTATGCTAGATTCAACAATATTAATCTAGTATTTTCTTTTTGCAAAATCTAATCCCATATCTAAAGCTATTTATCTACACACCAATAAAGACAACACGAAAAGATGACTGAACAAACATGGCATTATTTGTAGTGTATAACTCGATACAAGTAATTCCTAATCGAAGATATCTGTAATAGATAAGTTACATTCTAAAGTCTAGCTTAGAATTATATAAAGCCTGAGTCTGAGATCTAATAAATCGTGGTAGGCTTGTCAATCAGTGTGCAGGAAAGCTGAACAGGTTTGAAGTGTATAATAGGAGAGCATTTCTCGAGAACACGGGGCTTTCAAACGCCATTATCATTAGAAAGGTCATCAACAGCAATGTACAATATTCATATGTTTATTATTTCTTATAACTTATATTATTTTGCACTTTGGTGTGAATATTAGAAATATCATTAGTATAAATAGTCGAAGACCTCCGTGGATCAATGTTTAGCGCGTTGGCGCTCAATCCGGAGGTTGCGGGTTCGAATCCCGCCAGGGTACAAAAAGTTTTCTGTGTTCCTGGGTCATGGATGTGTAACTAATATGTGTATTATATAATAAAAATCTTAAATATATGTATAGTATAAAAGTATTAAATATATTTCCGTTGTCTGGTACCCGTAACACAAGTTCTTCGAGAACTTACCACGGGACCAGATTGACGTGGTGTAAAAGCGTCCATAAATATTATTATTATATTATAAATAGTTTTTTAAATTATTAGTCAACTCGTAAAACCGCGACGATACGTGGTATCAAGACCTGGATCTTTACATGCCGGATGAGCATGACTCGATAATGTGTTGATTAACTAAATAAAAAGTATGACCCAGTTATTGTTTTAGGGTGAAATTTTTGAAGATTCATTTGAGTTATCCTTTATAAAGCCTTCGAGAAATCTAATGAAAATTGGCACATTCCCTTATAAGATGCCGACTTCGGAGTAAACACACAAAAATACATAGAATTTATGAAAAAAGTAGCATATAATTATAACAAACTATAATTTTATTTTCGTGTATCAACTAATACCTCACTTTTAGGTTATTAAACCTCAATTTTAAGTTATTAAAAGGTCCCCACCATGGTTCAGGCCTTGTCGTGGCGGTGGGGCTCAGTAACCTAGGGTGAGCGGTGGACCTTGGGCGAAGCTAATTGGGCCGAGGGGGCTCTTTGTACTCCTCTTATAAGAAGAGGGGACAGAAGAGCAGGGGGCAAGTGGTGAGGATGGGAACCTCACCCCATTGTACTGTCCCGACGTTGGGAGGGGTTGTTCTGTGGTGCGGGACTACCCCTCTGTGGAGGTGGCGTCGGTCCCTTGCAGGACTGACTAGCCGTCGAGGTGCCCTGTTTGTTTTCCAGATCCGGGGCACCTCACCAAAGGCGGCATTGGTGGCACTCGCCGGGTTTTAGTGGGTAGAGCTGCGTCCATTTACCAGCTGTCGGGCGCAGGGAGTCCCACATACCCGCGTGGTGAGACCCACTTCCCCGCGGGATGCCTCAGAGCATTTCCCGGCGTTAAATAATAAAAAAAAAGTTATTAAAAGGTAACATACGGATATGAAAAAATATTGCTGATCTTACTTACATAGTCACAAATTCCCAGCGCTGTGTTCAAATGAATGATAGTTACCTGTTACTCCATTGTCGCGATATAAGAGATATTTTCGCGATACAGATTAAATAACGCCTGTCTGTCACCTGTCACCTGTCTTGGGTTGCCAGCTTAGGGGTTTTCCCCCCAAATTTAGTAGGAAAAACGTGGGATGGGATTTTCAGAGATGTTAAAATATATTAAGGGGCTTTTTTATTACTTGAAATAATGTATAGCTTTTATACGTTTTAGATAATTTATGAAAAAATTGCAAATTTGGGGGTGAGAAAATGTATTTTCGCTAAAAAAAAGTCAGCAAAGTATAAATCCGCCACTGCCACCAAGCTTCCAAATTCTAGGGTAAAACATTTTTTATTGGGGCTTTAGGGAGATAAATTTCTGAGAGTTGGTAACACTGCCGGCATGCTTGAGTTTCGCCAAGTAAAAGCTGAGAATTAACACCTATTGCGAATGATATTTTTCAACGATGACTACTTTTTATGAAGACTGATGACACATCGTGGAAGCTTACATAATATTATGGAATAATTTATTTAATAAATAATATTCTCTAAGTACGGGGTCTGTGTGAAGTTTGCGCCCATGATTGTTAAGCGCATCGAGCCTATAACCGGACTATTATATGCTCGATGGGGTTTTTTTTATAGAAGAGGGGGCCAACGGGTTTTTTTTATAGAATATGCTGTTGACTGCAGCTTCGCCCGCTTTAACTTATGTTTACAGCAGTACCTACCCGGAATGAAGATGCTTATTTTTATAGCCTATGTTACTCCTTATAACATCAGCTATCTACCAGTGAAAGTCTCATCAAAATCGGCCCAGCCATTTTAGAGACTAGCCGGAACAAACAGACAGTCAGACAGACAGATAAAAATTGTAATAAATGCAATTTTGTTATATGTACCGTGTGTACATCTATATGCATTTAGTAAAAAGCGGTTATTTTAATATCACAAACAGACACTCCAACTTTATTTATTTTTATAGATGTAGGTATAGATTACTTCCGAACAACACATAGGTTATAGGTAATTTATCCCCGGAACAGTACCACAGGAACGCACGAAGACGTAGCGCTAGGAAGTTTACTAACATATATTTAAGGTTTTATACCAACACAAATGTAATATAATATATATATATATATATATATATATATATATTAGTTTGTAAGGTATATATCTATGGGTCATATAGTGCCCGAGAATTAATGATTTATTATTATTATTATTACTACGGAATGGGAAATACGCGAATGAAACGTTACTACGACTAATATTAATAAAATTAAATAACCTTCTTGCTTTTGATAAGGACCTTTACTGAATGGTATTAAGATTTATATTTGATGAATGCGTGAAGTTATTTTTAGCTATTCCTGTTAATAGCTCCCTAAACTTACCGGTGGGAGGGATGCGCTTGTGTCGTGCTTCCACCTGTAATCATAATCATGATTGTTTTTCTGTAGAATAGTTTTGCTTTATGAATTTTGATGTTTGAGACAAGAAGTGTAATTACTGGCACAGAGATTTTCTATATTACGCCTCGGGATAGGCAACACATGAATGAGTTGCCTAGGTTAGTTTCAATTTGCTTATGTTCATGGGCGACGCTTACCACTTCCATCAGGTGGCACGTCTGCCGTTTTCCTTTCCATCTAACATAAAAATACAACACATCCAAGGCAAATGATGTAAAAACCGGTGGGAGGGAAGCGCTGTGCCGCGCTCCCGGCTGCATGGGTACCACCATCTTGCTTATTTCTCCCGTGAAACAGCTTTGCTGTGTTTCGGAGAGAAGGGCAAGACAGGCAGTGTAATTACTGGCACCGAGACTTAACATCTTATGTCTCAGGATAGGCAACACATAAATGAGTTGCCTGGGCTCGTTCCAGGTCTACTAGTTTATGTTCATGGGCGACGTCGACCACTTAACATCAGGTGGTATGTTTGCCAGTTTGCCTATCCAACTAACATAAAATAAAATAAAAATAAAATAAAATAAACAGATACTTTTTTTACTCATTGTTGAAGCCTTGATGTACTTCCTTCGATGAACCTGTTTATATATTCGAATATAAAGTAGTTTTTTTTTTACTTTATCATGTTATAAAACTTATTATTTTTTTTATTAAATATTTACACCTACGATAATTCGTCTTAGGGGCCATCCATAAATTACGTCACACGAATTTCATGATATTTGGACCCCTCCCCCGTCCTTGTCACTGATGGTCACATTTATAAGACCCCCCCCCCTAGTGTGACGTCACATATTTTGCAATTTTTACATAAATAAATTGATAAATCAAAACAGCTGTTCCGAAATTAGTTTTATTTTGGTTTAAATTGTTTTTAATTTCGTTTTTTTAATTAGTTCATAGTACCTAGTCTTATGTGACGTCACAAAATCTGGGAGCCCTCCCACCTCCTTGTCACATAATGTCACACTTCGTCGGACGCCCCCCTACCCTTTAACGTGTGACGTAATTTATGGACGGCCACTTACGGTTACCATATGTAAATATAAATTTTATTATTATAGTAGATGTACTCTTCTACTATTTCAAGCGTGTAAGCTTTTCTTTAAAATGAATAGCACTTTTTCATTCGACCAATGGTCCCGGAAAATGGCGCGTTCAAATAAACCCATACCACCCAACAACATACTATACTAGCTACAGTGCCCCTATTTTTTTTTCTATTCTATTCTAATTCCCATTCACGTGGGAGTACATGCTACAGCGATATTTTTTCCTATATGTTATTCTGATATATAAGTTATATTATCGTAAAGTTTCATTAAAATCCAATTAGTAGATTTTGCGTGAAAGAGTAACAAACATACATCCATACATACTTACAAACTTTCTCGTTTATAATATTAGTAGGAACGATTGGATATACTGATTGGCGGAGGATTTGCCGTCTTAGCGTTTAAAAAGACAGAAGGAGAGGCAGACGAATGTTCAGTAAGAGATAGAAAAGAGTTAATGATGACGATGACAGATGACACATATACATGAACCACAAATATAAATAATTTATTAATGAACAGAGTGACATTAAAAACCACGTTAAGCACAATGCCTGCCAGAAGTCCGTTCCCACTCAAAGAAATCTCGATACACATCTAACTATGTCAGTATCGTTAGCTTAACGATACAATGACTATACATAAGCATAAACAACTAACAAATATCTTTGTATATAAAAATTACGTGTTACGTTGTTTGTCCGCGATGAACTGCCCAACTACTGAACCGATTTTAACCAAATTTTGCACACAGTGTGCGGTTTGATCCAACTTGAGAGATAGGATAGTTTATATCTCAATTTATAATAGCATTTTTTTTCATAAATAATAATTTTACCGTATTGAATAGTTTGCTACAATATATTATTTTAACATATATCTTAACCACAGCAACGCGTGACCGGGTCTGCTAGTATACATATATAGGTATATTATTTCTCGAAGCTATGTTTTGGTTGCAAGGCTATAGCTTCAGTTATTCTTCATCAAAATTAATGATATATACATCATTTTAAAGATTACTGGCTATTAACAAAAAACATAAATGTTTTATTAACAAAAAATCTATTGAGTGTTTATTATACTGATGTGCAAAATTTTCGAGCAGGTCAGTTTGTGAAGAAATAATGTTTGTCAGGTTTAATACAGATAATTTTCGCAACTTGACATTCTATCTAAAGATTGCTCTTTTTTTGATGGGAAAAAAGGCAGACGTGCCACCTGATGGTAAGTGGTCAGTTGCCTATGAAAATGACCGAGTTTATCTGGAACTAGCCCATGCCGTGGCACTCGCCGGGTTTAGTGGGTAGAGCTGCGTTCACTTACACTTTACCACCTTTCGGGCGCAGCGAGTCCCACATACCCGCCCGGGAAGACCCACTCCCCGCGGGATGCCTCATAGCACTTCCCGGCGTTAAAAAAAGGCAATTTATGTGTTTCCTATCCTCAAACTTCTCAGGTTTAAAATAATATAGCTCGATATACATCTACGTCAGTAGTTTAACGATACATATATTTATTATAGCTTGTTGTCGTGATGTAGAGCCCGGGCACAATGATAAATTAATTCATTACCGGCTCTTACCGAACCTTTACATGATCACGTGGGCGGCTTGACGGATGCAGGTACATCGAGATTGTACGGGAAAATTGTAATAGTTTAACATATTAGACATTCAATGTTTGTGGCGGAAAGGCTTGTTGGGATTACGAAATGAGCTGAGGTTTTAGTAATGATATAATATCTTTACATTATGGTTATGTCCTAAGCGATTGGCCGAGGACATTAGATTGCAGAATGAAGATCAAAGACTGAAAAATCTATTGATAACCTTACTGTGGCAAGTATGTTTTGGCCAAATTTTGTGATTTAATATTTTTTATGCACTAACATGGCTGGTCCGTGTTTGATGCGAGAGGGATCGGTCGTCTTGGCGTTCATTAAAAACTATGTTCAGCAGTGGACGGATAAAGGCTGATGATGATGATGATAATAAAATATTTTTTCATCGAATAAAATATAAATCAAAACTATATACTGATAATGTACACATATATGTATATCACAATATTTTTAGCAACTTATTATTACAACGATTGCGATAAGTGCGTTATCAGTTTTGTTACTAGTCAATGACCTGTATCCTGAGTACAATTTTCAGTTTATTTTAATCATTTTAATCTTGCATATCAGAAATTGTAAGCTTTTGAGTAAAGTGTATGGAACAATACAAAAAGTCAAGCTACTAACATAAACTATGAAAAATATCATGTGTAAGAATAATATTGAAACATTGTTTATAATTATTAAGAATAATATTGAAACATTGTTTATAATTATTAAGAATAATATTGAAACATTGTTTTTTTCATTGATTTTCATAAATATTGACTTGAATTTAATTAATTTTGATAAATTATAATAAATAATTATTCTATTCTATTCTATTCTATTCTAAAGAATTACTTAACAAATTTTCATTGATATTTCAAGTAATGTTTTCATAAAAAAATGAAAAGAAAATCTACTTACTATGTCGTTTGTTTTCACGTCATTGTTTGAAAGTTATTTTCTTGATATGAAGATTAAAATATGTGTAAATAAAATTATGTAAGATATAAAAAAATGTAATAGAAATTACAAAATAAAATGAATAAAAAATAAAACAATTTTATTTTTATGTTTTGAAAAAATTATATAATTTGTATTCATGATTCATGAATGAAGACACACCGAAAGTGTGTCGGTGACTCCATCTATCATTTTCGTACATAATTTAAGTCATTGTACATATTTGTTTTCTTTATAAAAGGAACCGGCCAAGTACATATTTTATACACTATCAGAACCCTCTACAACTAAAATACGAAAGGCAATAAATTTAATCTACACAGTACGTCGAATCATCTATCAACAAATTATGGAACTACATTCCCTGTTCGACATATTATTTCATAGATTTGTGAACGTATCTACTAATTTATAAGCGCGAAAGTTTGTCAAAATGTAAGGATGTATGTTTGTTACTCTTTCACGCAAAAACTACTGAATGGATTTTAATGAAACTTTACAATATTATAGGACGAAAATTTTTTTTGGTGATAAACTTCCTTAAAGAGAGGTTTATTTGCACTACTCCGAAATTGTTAATCGGATTTGAGAAGATTATATCTTGCATTTGATACATATTGGGGAAGAAGTTCATTTTGCGAGGAAAGTTAGTTTTAAAATTTTCGCCTAAAACTGCAGAGAACAGCATTATGAGAATATGTATACCTATACCATAATATACAAATGGTAATATTACATAAATTTGTAGCAATAAATATCTGTGGGGACCGCGTTGCGTAGGATTGTGTTGATAAGTGAGCCGCAGTTAATCCCGCCCGTGACTCCGAGGCGAGCACTGATCCACTTTATCATTATAATATCCTAGATTGCGTAATCAAAAGGTTACAAGTGGTATTAAAGTGGCTGTTTTAAACAAATTAGCATTTAAGAGTTTATAACAAGGATTTTCTTAATAAATGGTTTATGTTAAGGCGAGTCACCACAGGCGAAACGGGAAAAAGGGTTTGCGAAATCAAATTTTCGAGATACTTACTATTAAATAACGGTCTCACAAAAAATATCAAGTACACCTAAAGATACTGTCTAAACTCTAAAGCATGTGCTAATTAGTTACATGATAAGATGTACTTTAATTGGTCATAAAAAATCCTGAAAACAGGCTTAAATAAAAACTAAAACGAATAATTTACTAATAAAATATATAAGTTTGCACATATTTTTTTATGGAAATATTTAATTTTTAATACTACAGAGAACATGCATTTTTAATCTCAATTCCAATTTTTTTTTATTCAATTTTATCTCAAAACTTAAATGCTATCTAGCGTTTTCACAAGACGCCGCGACGCTCGCTACCCCGCCACTCACACGCCTTAAGCTAAATTTTAACACTTTAAAGATAATGAGACGGAGAACTTTGCATGCTAGTATTTATTTGTTTAGTTTGTGACATTTTTAATAAAAACAGGTTTAGCCCCTTCAAGATCATCAACTCTTTAATCTTTATCTTTATATATATATATTTCTTGTGTGCGTGTGTATGTCACTGAACTCCTCCTAGACGGCTGGACCGATTTTGATGAAATTTTTTGTGTGAGTTCAAGGGGATTCGAGGATGGTTTAGATTCACAAAAAAAAAAATTGTACAGGACAACGTCTGTCGGTGCCACTAGTATTATATAAAAATCAATGCCACTTTTCGTTGTAATTTTATAACTCAAGAACGGGCTCACCAATCCCAACCAAATGTTTAGGCTTTGTTCGGACTATTTAGTAGATGGTTTATGTGAAGTTTGCACAAAATCGGTCGAGCAATTCTTCATTATTCACATTTTTTTAATTCAATAAATGGCGGATCATTTTGTTAATGGAGATTTTGCTGTCAAATTAAAACTTTTTCAGTTGGGGTCATATTGAAACTTTTTTTAGTGTTGACAGTACAACATTAAGTTTTAACATAGCTAGCAATTAATAATATATTTATTTGTTTGAATAAATTAATTTGATGTTCCAATTTTTTTTTATTTCACATTATACGTAGCGAAGCACGTACCGGGCCGCTAGTATTTTATATATTGTTGGACATTCGCATTTGATGGTGAAACGGTTAATAGCAGTAGTATCGGTTATTTAACGACATTTCAAACATTTTGGTCAATATACAATATAAACACAAATATACTATTTATACACAAATACACTTTTGTCAATACACAAATCAATACACGAATCATATTTTTGTCAATACACAACAAATTTACGAATTCAAAATCGCGGGAAAAATCTGGTTATTACTCTCGTAACATGTTATCTGCTATGCAAAACCAATAATCCCATGTGATTATCGTAGCGTTATGGACTCACAACTAATTCATTAAATGGTTAGCAATTAGAAATACATTATAGTAAGCGAACGTTTTACGATTATCTAATTAAGGGAAAGTAAAACGTTGCCTATGTACGAAATCTCATCGAAATCGTTAGAGAAGAGAGAATTATTAATACATGCATAAAAATTAAAACGTATGCAAGAATAGCTCGTTTAAAGTTATTGAGGCTGCCATGGATACAATAGGCCTTCAAGTCACATGTCAATCCTAATATCATGGATGTGAAAGTTTGTATGTCTGTTGGTTTGTTTGTCTGATACTCAGGCGGAATTTATGAATAGATTTCCATGAAATGTCGCTGTATAAATGATCGCAACTGAAATATTTCCTTTATCAATTTTATTTATATTAGTTGGATAGGCAAACTGGCAAACGTGACACCTGATGGTAAGTGGTCGACGTCGCCCATGACCATAAACTAGTTTACCTGGAACGAGCTCAGGCAACTCATCTATGTGTTGCCTATCCTGAGACATAAGATGTTAGGTCTCGGTGCCAGTAATTACACTGCCTGTCTTGCTCTTCTATCCGAAACACAGCAAAGCTGTTTCACGGGAGAAACAAGCAAGATGGTTGTACCCATACAGCCGGGAGCGCGGCACAGCGCTTCCCTCCCACCGGTAAAGGTAAGTAAGTCTAGCGTATTCCAATTATTTAAATTTAATACGTTACGTCAATTATCTCAAGGATCTAACACATACTAGTCCACCAAAACAATTAAGCGCATGACAGTTATCGCCCGAAACCTGCCTTCGCCCCGCGCTGCCCTAGCGAGGAGATGCGCGGGACGAAGGCGGGTTTCGGGCGGTCGCTGTCATGCGCCTATTTGTTTTAGTTAATAATACGAATTTAATAATAAGTCGACGATGTCAGTTTCAATATGACGTTTTCCAAAATTGTTTTTATTCCAGAATCTTCTCTCAATTCACCATTATACTTTTTTCCCCAAGTAAATGAAATACTTCATTAGTTTCCTCCGTGTATAGTTATGGGGCAGCCAGTACACGCTTCAGATAGACATCAGCGGGGTAATTGCTAGTGTAATGTCGACAGCCATTAGCCATGTATTCAGGTTTAATGAAAATGTTTGAGGTCGATACATCAGAACTTTCCCGAGAGCGTGAGAGAGAATTTTGAACTCATAAGGAATATTAAGCTGTTCGCTTGTTAGCCGTCCTTAATCGTGGATAGCCTACTTCACGATGAACTTAGATAAAATCCAGTCGTGGTTTGTACTATTAAGATTATCTTATGAGAAAATGGGATATTAGAGATGTTAAATGAATGAGCATGAAGTTCGTGATTTATGCAAAAATAGGTTACATAATGAAGTTGGTTATGAAATTATTTTAGTTTTACATTAACACAAGTTTATGTCTTTATATTATAGGTTGCGAAATTGAAATAAAGTATTTTAGATATTTTATTTATATGAACGCGTACAAGGTAAGATATAATCTACTAATATTATAAAGCTGAAGAGTTTGTTTGTTTTTTGAACGAGCTAATCTCAGGAACTACTGGTCCGATTTGAAATATTCTTTCAGTGATAGACAGCTTATTTATCGAGGAAGGCTATAGGCTATAAAACATCACGCTGTGACTTATAGGAGTTGAGTAACGCGGGCGAAGCTGCAGGCAACAGCTAGTATAAAAATAAAGCTTTTGAAACAAAACAAATAATCACGTAGGCAAACCTAATCCCATGGAACACTACTAAGTGTAACCATCACTTAGTAGTGTTCCATGGGATAAGGACATCTTTTTATATTTAGTATAAGCATAGAATAGAGGGTTCACATCAATAACATTATTTACACGGCTATAAAAATAGACATTAATGAAGGACATAATATACGTTTGGGAATGTCAGGATTGGTACCCACAGGACGGCCATAGTTTCCTTCTGCAAGGCAGTAATGTTACAGAAGGAGGCCGACGAGCGGATGAATGAGGAGGCCGCCGACGAGGCCTCCGCCGTGGGCGAAGAACGGTAGGAGGCGCTACTTAATGCGCCTCCAGTAACGCCCCTGTGCTTGTGTCGGATTCAGGATGGGGACCTGGGTCCAGTATGACACAACGTCGCGGGACTGCTCGCGGCCAGGCAGTTCTTACGAGGAGTAGTTTTGGCCTTTCGCCGGGCCAGGGTGTCGCTGAGGTGCTTCCCGTTGCCTGCAGATCCGGGACCCTCAAAAATCGGCTGAAGGCGCTCGTAGTGGTATTAGTTTGGGTAGTACCACTGCCCAAGTGTGAATCCCACATAGGTCCTTCTTACCCGTGGCAACCTAGATAAATGCCTAAATGCATTTCCTTGTGTCAACAAAAAAGGGATTAGTACCCGTAAACACAATCATAACCCATGATTGTTAATGTGTCTGTTCTATTATCTAATACCTTTCCAAATAGATACAAAACATGCCATTTGTCTATTTGTCCGTACTGACACAATTAGTGACCTCAAAAATCACCTCGTACTTACATAATGTAAGTAAATAGCATGACTAACCGCATCGACTCAATAACCATTTAATCTTCACTTGTTGTGTCTCAATTGCTTGTGTCTCGGATTGCCATAACTAATGCTAGATATTGACTCTAAACATTATAGAGTATGAATGTGAGCCATAAAATTCCGAAACTGGTCAGTGATTTGTCACTGACGTAATAGCAAATCAACCAACCAGTGATCTGTATGTACATCCTTCGGCCAATCATCCATCATCATTACGATTATATGCTCGATGACTGTAAATTAGTAAGGTCTTATGAATCTTTCCTGATATTTCCTACTTGTATGCGAATGGTCGCTCGATGTCGTCGACCGTCGTATATATTATAGGGTAGGTGTTTGAGTCCTGACATTCGTATCAAGTATTTGTATTGTATAAAAATAGAGTGTGCTCAAATAGTGACACTAGTTATTTCTCCATGCGACCAGGTTACAGTGGTGTGAATATTCATAAATATCCATCCATTATCTTTGCACAAAAACATGTGTGTTTAAGACAGATATACCAGATGAAGATGAGTTCTATTAGAACAAAATAAATATAACATTGACCCATAAAATGCACCACAGTAAAACCACAGTAATTACTTACCTTTAATGAAAATAGCGGTGCTCTTACATCCAAATGTGCCAAAATGTTAAAATTGCACCGAAACATAGACATTACCTGCAATAAAGAAAGCGATATAAGTAATTTGTCTTTATTTTATCGTTTGGAAAGTATAGATTGTGCGATTGGTGTAGGACCAGCGGAATTACTTTTACCAATGCCTTCGTAAGCTGCGCTATAAATTCCAATCGTGTTTATGTCGATCTGTTTGAGTTATGAGCTTCGGAACAGGGCTACCGACCCTTTTCCACGTATTGAATAGAATAAATTTATTTAGGGAATTATTAATGTCCTAGACCAGATTTGATAGCCTGCCTGTCTTGATACTTAAGATGTTATGTCTCGTTGCCAGTAACTACACTGCCTGTCTTGCCCTTCTTTCCGAAACACAACAAAGCTGTTTCACGGGAGAAACAAGCAATAAGGTGGTAACTTACAAAGTTATAACTGGGAGCGGGACACCGGTAAAAAAAAAGTTTGTGCAGTTTAAAAATCAGATATCTCTAAAAATGAAGTTCTAGGACATCAATTTTAGAGATATGTAAAATAATCAACATTATGTAGCCCTATGACAAACATATAACTAGACATATATTGAGGGAGGCCTATGTTCAGCAGTGGACGGACAGAGGCTGATGATGATGATGATGATATTGATTATTGTGTAAACACATTAACAGTGTGTTTTTTATGTCATAAGGAGGCAACCGAGTATTCGGAGCCTTATGGTGACTACAGACGCCCATAGACATCCATATAATCAAAAGATGCAGATGCGTTGCCCCCTTTCTCCCTATCCCCCTCAATGGGCCACCGGGAACTCATAAACTGCACGAAACGCGACAGCATTGCTGTCACTTGACGCCGGTGTTAAGTGGGCCAGAGGTAACACCCCGGCCGTGCCGGCCCAATTCGGCTGCAAAAAAAAAAAAGCAGCATGGCACTACCTCTTACACAGTGTATATAAATAATGCATGTGTTTCGCTAAATAAAGTCATTCCTATGTGAACTTCGTTTCCCTTGACTCGAATCCTTCGCTAAATTTCGATCTCTCTCATCTAGTAACCTATACGTCTCGTGGCCTCCATGTTGGAACGTTTTTATTCTAGCTGCAATCTGCTTTTCAATGTGTGACCTACTGTCACTACAACGTACAAGTATTGTGCAATTTCTGTGTATTTTAGACATGTTTTTCTCTAATATCTGTTTTCTATAATTTCATACAACTAGCTATTGCCTGCAGCTTCGTCTGCCAGCTAGATTTACAGCAGTATCTAGATCAGATAAAAGGCAGTTGAAAATCAGCGCCTCAGCAATTAGTGCGGTCGCACATGCTGAACTGATTGCCTTTTGACCTTAACCTTTTTTTACATCGTTTCAGATATTTTGTGTGTCCAATAAAGCTAATTCTTTCTTTCTTTCTTAGATGTCGTCTTTATAGTCTATTTCACTAGCAGTTTTAAAAATAGCTAGCCCGCTGCTTCGCCCGGATTAACTTTAATTTAGGTACAGACGTAACAAGATTGATGATGATTATTAATGTAGCCTTTATATCGCAGAGAAGTCCTTTATGGATGTATCCAGGATCTTCTGGTAGATTCTGACCCTATGTGGGACTTGCACCTCGGTGGGCCTTACCCTAAACTAAAACCAGGGAGCTACCTGCTAGCCTAATTGCGATCGCCTTGAGCCGCTATTTGACGGTCCCGGATACGGAGCAACAGGAGCACCTCAGCGACAGCCTGGCCCGGCGAAGGTTAGATTACTTCTCGTAATTATCTCCTACATACAAAGTCACAAATTTTACCTTTATAATATTAGTATAGAGGACAGCTAGTAAAGATACTAATAATTATTTTCTTTAGTTAAATCAAAAAACTATATTTCCGTGGATTCGTCGTTCTTTTAAATATAGAACTTCTTCGAATTTTGTAGTTATTTGTTTGTAATATACGACGATACGTTAAAAGTATTATTAATAATAAATAATGTGTTCAATAAATTAGCCATATTGCGCAGTTTCATTTTTATATCCTTTTTTTGTATTTGGCAATAGATTAGAATAAAAAAGCTAATCAATTTATCTTGAAAATCATGTAACGATATTATCCTCAAATCAATAAAAACTAAAAGCTTTAAGTAAACACGTGTCTCTACAATACACGTAAAAATTATTCAAAGTAAAAATAGAAACCCATGAATTTAATTTCAATATTATTTTTGTAATTTTTTTGTGGCAGAGCTTTCTACATCATTAGGCTGTGTGGTGCTAATATTGAGTATTCGTGTGATCAAAAATGTGAGTCAATGACCTTATCTTACGGAGATATTGCATAAAGAAGCCGATCTAAAAAGCATGTTTCTTTCTGAAGGATTAACTTGTAACAATAATTTAATGAGACGGATTGGCGTGTGACTGAATGGACTACATGTCCACTTTCAAGCGACCGCCGAAAACAAGGTTATGTTATACTAACAGCGCCCCGCAGTTTCACCCGCTTACTTCCCATTTCCGTGGGAGTACGGGGATAAATTATAGCCTATATGCTATTCCTATGTGTAAGCTATATTATTGTTGTTTCATGAAAATCCATTCAGTCGTTTTTGCTTGAAAGAGTAACAAACATACATACATTCTTACAAACTTTCGCGTTTATAATATTTCTGTTATATCTCAGTGGCTTACGAAATAGAGGCAATAATTTATAAATAAATATATAAATACAAACAATCAAACCAAAAGGCCTGCAAACCAGGTGCGCGGCCTACACGCTAGCGGATGTTTATGAATGTCACTGTCACATATCACCAGGTGGACCGACTGTCCGTTTGCCAACTCTTCATGTACAATGCAGAAGATGATGCGGGCTGGAAACGAAATATATTTAAACATTTCTTAAAATCATCACTGACATCGGTACGATATTCATCATACAAATATTTCATGACAGATTCGAACTCATGAACTCTACAAAGATAATTCTTTCATCTGACCAATTTGCACTCTGCTTTTCCTCTTTGGATAAGGTTAAGGTCCGTACAAGGTATCTAAAAATACTTTTTTTTATAGAAGAGGGGGCAAACGGACAGTCGGTTCACCTGATGGTAATTGATAGCGACACCCTACACTGACACCCGCTACACAAGAGGGTTAGCAGGTTAAAACACATTTTTAGTTCTACATGCTAGTACCAAAATATATTTTAAGATTTTTAAGGTTTGACTTTTTATTCAATACCACCATCCCTAATTGTTGTATTACAGCAAATGGTCGCGTCCACATCACATTGATGCTCGGACTCGTTTGGTGGTAACTCGTCAAACCCGCTGTCCTGTCCAGAAATAGATATAACGAGCCTATGACGGTACAGGCTTTGGACTTCGTGTAATATTTCTCGTAAACTAAAAACTCATTAAAAGAATCTACCAATTCGTTAAAGTTAATTGTTGTTCATATATTTATATAAACTAAAAGGCACTCAATTTAAGGCTATTTTGCTTAAAGGCCAACAGTATATTCGATATAAAAAAAGATAAGAACTTATAAAGCTAACTCAATTCGGTTATATTGAGCAATATAACCGAATTGAGTAGTACAATGTGAGCCATTAAATTCCGAAACTAGTCAGTGATTTGTCATTGATGTAATAGCAAATCAACTTACCAGTGATCTATGTACGTCCCACCGGCCAATCATTCATCAGCCATCAGTCGGATCAGAGCGCAGGACCGACGCAGCGTCGCAGCACAAATTTGGCGGAATCAGTTTCCATACAAAACACAACGTTACCGTTCTATTCCGGTTCATGCTCGATGCTAAGTAAGCATTCATCTTTATGGTCATTTAGATTTGTAGACGCATTCATTAATTAATAGACTCGTATTTATCTTCTTATTTTTAACATCAGATTTTGCGTATTTTTATCGGCAATTAGATATTAAGATAAAGTGTAATTAATGATCACAATAATTAATTTATTAATTATAATTGCATATCAACTGTAAAGATGCTTATATAGTCGTTTATTGTCTAATAGCTGAAAAATTACTGTAGGAATTTTGTTGAAACTTTATTGTTATCGATAAAGTAGAATAAGGTATTGGCTATCAAAATATATCAGCGTGTGTGGTGGCAAATTTAGCACGCGGATGAAAAGGCAGCTAGTAGCACATGACGAAAGAACATACGGCCTTTTTTGACGCAGGAAGTGCTATATGCATGTAGTATGTAGGTACCTGGATAGTTTCTGACTCTATGCAGGACTCACACATAGGCTGTGTATACCCAAACTAAAACCACAGCGAGCGCCTTCAGCCGCTTTTCAAGGGTCCCGGATATACAGGCAACAGGAGCAACAGGCTGGCCCCGTAGAACATATGGCCTCTGATCGCATACGTTGTTACAGTTTTTATATTTTAATGATAACTTTGACAAAAAGTATATATAGCTAGAAATAACTTTTTATTGACTTGATTATCCTTATAAAAATATAAAAAGATCGGATATGTGTAAATTTGAGATGGAAAAATAAAAATGGAATGGAAAAATATATTTTGTGTAAAAATATTGAATATTGTAATTAAGGTAGCAAAAGTACCTACTATAATCGACAACAAATGATAACAAAAGTACCTACTAAGAAAACTGAAGGGGATATATGTCATGTTTTCATTTTTTTAGCTATAATAGCGAATTCGGCAGTCTACCAATGCCATTACGACTCAGATTTAAAATCTGATTAAAATTGATATCATCATCATCATCAGCCGCTATCCGTCCATTGCTAAACATAGGCCTCCCTCACTCGGCCACCTAAAAGTGATATAGATATGTTTTAATTTACTTTTTATATTGAGACAGTCACCTCTGTGATACACCATAGTAGCAAAGGCGAGATGGTGTGATATTATTGTAATACTAATACTACATGGTATAGCTAGCTGTAATGAACTTCCTCAATTTATTATAATAAGCCACATTACTTTCACTGATGTTCCGTCGGAGCTGCGCTTCAAGAAATTGTCCTAAAAACATAATAATGTGAATCAACAGCGTTTCGCTTGGTATCAAAAAATACAAAATTTTGGTCTACACATTTTTTTCTAGTCTCATGCTATTATTCAGTATTAATATATGTATTATAATGAAACAATTTTTACGGATTACACACCCAACGTTTCGAATACTTTCCAGCAACCATGGTCACATTTATTTGTAAATAATAATAATAAAAAACTCAAAAAAAATCGATATACTCGACTCATTATAATGAAACCATTATAATGAGTGAAATTCGCGTTAACATTAGAAAACAATTAATATACGTATTTAAATATAATGACGTAAATTAATACATAGAAACAATAAAACTTTTAAAAAACAATTTTATTGAAATAATTATAAAAAAGCACATTTTAATATTAAATATAGAAACAATATAAATAACAATGAATTATGTACCGCGGTTCGGGTTTGTTTATCGTATATATTTGATTTTACGATTAATTTTACCTGAGCATTCTGTAAGAATAAATTGCTCACAAAGGATTTTTAACAATTTTATTATATAGATAATAACTAACAAAATGCATAATCCTAACTAATATTATAAATGCGAATTTTAATTTGTTTGTTTATTACGCTTTCGAGCTAAACTACGAAACTGATTTAAAAAAACCGGGTGGTGTCGTGGGACACCAGATAGGCGCGAAGTTCCTTATAATAATAAAAAAACAAAAAAAACAAAAAAGAAGCAAAAAAAACACCCATACATAGTGTATAGCCTCACTTTTGATCACCAGATGGTGTAATTATCGAATGATGTAATAAAAATCTTACGCTTTTATTTACGGATGTTTTTGCCGGCTAGGGTAAACACCGATGGAAAGCTACATTACCAATTAGCGAGCGAGTAACATAAGCATATATTTTATCCCGATATTCGCAAGGGAACGAAACAACGCAGCTGAAATCGCAGGGCGCTGCTAGCCTCTAATAAAATGGTTTCCGTAAAGTTTCTAAACAGCTCCATGCTAAACAGCACATGCCTGAATCTACTTTTTTCAGAAGACAGTTATTTGATTAACACAGAATGTAAACTAGAACTCAAACAATAATATCAATTTATTGTTTCTTACACTAACATTATTTCTTACCTCTTTCTTATCTGTTATACATGCTACGCTAAAGTTATGAGGTAAACTTAAACTTTGGCGTATTATTTTTAATGAAACCATGTGGAAGGTTATGTGGTGACTTACAAGAACTATCCAGTTTAGAAAAAATTTACGCCTTGATTGTTAATATATTTACTCAGGTTCAAGGTATTGACAGCCCTAAAGGCGTGGTTGGCATGTTTTGCGCAACTTTCATTGCCATTTTAGGCTATGGTCAAAGACCTATCCCGACCACAAACAAACATGAGTTCTAGCGAAAGGGATCGGCTCTCAGATCCGAATTCATTAAAGAAATGGAAAGTTGTTACTTGCTGGGCTTGGCGAAACGGTGCGAGATCGCAATCATGTGTACACAAACGCTAAATTGCGCAATGACAATAGCACGTGGATAATGGAACCTTATTTTTTATATGTTATTTAAGGGGAGAAACGAACAGTTGGGTTACCTGGTCGTGAGTGATCAGCGCACCCATCACCTACACCAAAGGATTTGCAGATGCGTTTCTTTGTGGTGCCGGTGGATAAAAACAACATTCACAAGTACGGCATTCTTAGGGCGAGGCCAAACAAGCGTAATTTCTTGAGTTGTGAGTCGCGTAAAAATAGTCGCGGAATTTACTCTGCAAACGGCGATGCTATATGCATCTAGCGTCGCCGTGTGACACAAACAGGACTTTAGTATGAAATCGAATGCAGCGTAATCAAAAATGATTCTATTTTTTACGAATGCATTTGAGGATGTCAGGTTACTAGTTGGTAAACGAATAAATATATTCAAGTTCATTTTAGATCTCCTTTGATAAGGTGATGGGCTCATTGAATGATAAGAAGGAAAAATACGTGGATTTTTACATATGATGATGGGTTGAGATGTTTGATTTACGTTAATATACGCTTTGATAGTGAAAATTTAAATATTCTACGTATTGTAATTAATAATCTGCATTAGCAAAACTAAATTTGCATTTAAACTCGTTTAATATTTTACTTAGATTATGAGACATCCATCCAAACACAGTAAGAGGTAGTGCCATGCTTCTTTGCAGCCGAATTGGGCTGACACGACCGGGGTGGTACCTCTCGATCACATAATATCAGCGTGAAATGACGGCGTGAAATGATGCGGTTTGTGGTGGGGGGGGGGGGGTGTAGGGGAAAGGGGGGCAACGCATCTGCATAATTTCTGACTGTGCGGATGTGTATTGGCGTCGGTAGTCACCATAAGGCTCCGACTGCTCGTTGCCTTCTTGTGACATAAAAAAAAAAATTCTTATTTATCATAACATACATTCTTGAAGGGATTCAAGTTTCTAAAAAGTACACCGACCTCTAGAAGCACTCGCGGAGTACAACCATTACACAACAGAGATTGCTTTATTTGACGTTATAATTATGCTAATTATGTTTTATATGACTAAACAGTGCATTTTAATTTTCATATCAAACAAGGTGCTCACCTTCGCATTTCAATTGAACTGGATTTGACTGATCATTATTCTTTTGATAATCAAGTCCTTTCTCAATAAGTATCTCTTTACTTACTTTTTGCATTTTTTTTTAAATCGATTGGATTTAAAAAAAATGGTTTGGATGTCAAAAGGTACAAAACATTTGCGTTTCTAATATTCGTATAGATAGGTATACATTTTATTATGTTCGTATACATATAAACTTTCTATAATCATCATAAAACTAACATGCGCATATTATCATATTATGTGTTTCTTAAATAATTACTGCGTATCTTTAAAATTAAAAAAAAAGATTCCGACGAATTGATAACCTCCTCCTTTTTGAAGTCGGTTAAAAAGGACCAGAAAAATGTCTTTCAATTTTGATTTACCCAGATTTTGTTTGCAATTGTTTTAGAAATTTTAATGTAATTCGAATAGGTATTCGAATCCACTTAATAAATTTTATATTTGTTGGTTCAGTATTTTGAATTTTAAAATTGATGTTTTTTTACACTAATTTACAGTTAAAATATTTCCCACTAAAATGCGATAGTTAGATTAGTAGTTAATAGTTAAAAGGAATAGCGTCCCAATATCTTGGCAGTGAGTTATGGCTTACCAGGTTTAATATGCAATATAAATAATAACTACAATTATATAATACAAATACCTCTACGATAAGATAACCTTAACTGTATCGGAATATTCAAATTGTTGTAAAGTGGGCGTTAAGGTCACCTACTTTGTTTTAATTGCCATTGGAACCTACTTTATGTCAATATTAGAATTACTACTGTCTATAATAGTAGCAATACTAATAAGGGGAAGTTAAAGGTAAAACTAGCTAAATTTATTTCACGAGACACAGGTTAAATATTTCTTATTTGGCATATAATTGATTTATCCAGGTCACAGATATTAGTTCTTAATATTTCTATGATCCAGGTATTCGCGATTTTTTTTTAATAACTTTTACAAAATATTTTTGATTGTTTTTTTTTGAGGAATCTGCATTTCCAAAAAGTTTAGTTCATTTGTGAGTGACGATGGTTTAGACTCTAGTGGGTATGGACTTGGCCTCTTGAGTGAGAGGTCCGGGTTCAAACCTGAACCCCTGCGATGTACCTGAACATAAGACCATCGCTTGCTTACCGATGAAAGAAAACATTATGAGGAAACCTGCATACCTGATGAGATTAAAACTCTTTAAAGATGTGTGAAGTTCAACCACCTTTTTTTTTTTGGTCTGCAGCGGAAATTTGCAGCCCAAACCATAGTTAGGACCGGGGTTGGTTTTAAACCTAGCCGTGTGTGGGGTCGCACTTGGGCAGTGTCGTTACCCACTAAAACCGCTGCAAGCGCCCTCTGCCGCCTTTTGAGGGTCCCGGATCTTGCAGGCAACACAGGACCCTCGGCGACAGGCTGACCCCGGCGAGAGGCCAGACTCCTCCTTGAAAGGGGGGACTGCTCGGTCGTTCGTTTTCACGATACTTTTTAACAGTCCCCGACGACGTCGTGCCTATCTGGACGCAGGTTAAAAGTTCACCCACCCGCGTTGGGCCAGTGCATCGGTGAACTATGGCCGAACACCCTTCTCGCCTGATTTCGAGGAGGAGACCCGTGCCCAGCAGTGGGGCATATAAGGGGTTGATATTATTATTAAGTATATTATTATTATTTATATCATTTCGTTTCAACTTTATACATTGAGCTTTTAATAGTTTTGAAGACTTTTCAAATCGACTGACAAACCACTTTAAGGCTAACTGATATCATAAACAAGAAGCCGCCAAAAGATTTAAAAAAATACTTAGAAGTACGCCGCAAATAAAATATCAATTACTATTCTGTTTTTGCGTTAAGTGTTATATCATACATACATATTTATATTTCAGTTATGACAGACTGAGGTGTGCATCGAACCAAAAAGCGCCTGACACTTGGACAATGCATCTCTTATAACGTTATGTGACACCGAGGCAGCACCAAGGCCGAATATATAAGACAATTACGCAGAATTTATATAGAAGAGGCAAAAACTCTGTAACTGATGCGATCTATTTCAGATATTAATTTTAGGCTAAAGTTACGGATATCACGCGAAAATTTGCTCGTTGAAGTGGGCTGGTCACACACTCAAACGGATGGCCGATGGGCCAATGTTAAGGTTTAAGAGTGAAGGTCGCATTTAAGTAGACGAAGTGATGATCATCCATTAACCAGGTGGGAAGACGATTTCCGTACAGTGGCCGGTCCGTGTTGAATGCGAGTGACGAGGATCGGTTGTCTTGGTGTTCTTTGATGGAGGCCTATGTTCAGCAGTGAGCATGAGTAAGAATATAAACTAATGAAAGGTTTGGTTTTTTATGTCATAGGGTAACCGAGCAGTCGGAGCCCGAGCCGACGCCCATACACAACCGCACAACCAAAAGTTATGCAGACGCGTTGCCCTCCTTTTCCCTATCCCCCCAATGGACCACCGGAAACTCACAAACCGTACGAAACGCGACAGCATAGCTGTCACTTGACGCCGGTGTTATGTGAGCGGAGGTACCACCCCACAGATATCGAGTAGGCCTCCTCAATATCTGTGTACCTACCACCCCGTTAGTGTCGGCCCAATTCGGCTACAAAGCAGCATGGCACTACCTCTTAGGTACCAAATTCTTCTATTACTTTTTAGACGTTTTCAGTTTAATACATATAACAAACATTTTTCAAATCCATATAGTTAATTTTTTTATTGGTTTTTGCGTAAAATCCATTATACATTTTTTAAACTAAGCCTGTAGTAGATTCTAGAATTTTATATGAAATTTTATAAATTAATATTCACATATGTAGTAGGTACTCGTAACAGTATTATGCAAACCTGCAACGGGACTAGGTTAGAATGGTGTGATTGTTCGTAAATATTTATATTATGGGCGGTCATGTAAAATATTCCTATGTAAGGAATATATTTTAATTTGATTTAAATATATTTGTGATGCTACATTAAAATCTGAAACATGAATTTTTTTAATAAACAAAAATAAAATAAAAGATGAAGGTAAAAAGATGCTATATTGCGACTTATTACCGGTGGGAGGGAAGCGCTGTGCCGCGCTCCCGGCTGCATGGGTACCACCATCTTCCTTGTTTCTCCCGTGAAACAGCTTTGCTGTGTTTCGGAGAGAAGGGCAAGACAGGCAGTGTAATTACTGGCACCGAGACTTAACATCTTATGTCTCAGGATAGGCAACACATAAATAAGTTGCCTGGGCTCGTTCCAGGTAAACTAATTTATGTTCATGGGCGACGTCGACCACTTTCCATCAGGTGGCACGTTTGCCAGTTTGCCTGTCCAACTAACATAAAAAAAAAGAAAAAAAGGGCGCGGCACCATCGCGGCGCACGGAGAAACTACGCACGTTTGTCAGTTTCGCTTTGCAAGAAAATGTATGTATGTGATTGTTTTAACTTCAACCCAGGGACACATTAATTGACATTATCTTGCAATTGATATTTTAAGTTTTAGCACACGTGCATTACACCTGCGTGCGCCGCGGTGGAGGCGCGCCCTAATAGAAAAAATATTCTTAAAGGTAGGTATATTATAATGTTGTGATTTTATTACCATTTGCATTGGAAGAGATGTTCTTAAAGCAGTGCGTCCGTTGCTTTTATGCAGTTTTTTACCTAAGCTAGTAGACCGAGGTCTGTTTTAACTTCATCTGATAGTAGGATATAACATCGATTCTTAAGACTTATCGACTATTGATAGATCAAATCAATTCAAATTAAAATACTTGTACCTACACTTGAAACCCAGTACAGTAAAAAAAGGTAGTCAATAAAAATGACCCCTTAAAAAAAGGGAAAATAACTTAGAGGTTGCTCTTTGGCAACAAAAATAAAACCCATAGTTCTTAACCTTTTTTTTTTTTCTTTTATGCCGGGAAATGCTGAGGCATCCCGCCTGGGAAGTGGGTCTCCCCAGGTATGTGGGACTCGCTGCGCCCGAAAGATGGTAAATAGACGCAGCTCTACCCACTAAAACCCGGCGAGTGCCACCAGTGCCGCCTTGGTGAGGTGCCCCGGATCTGTTAAGCTAACAGGGCTCCTCGACGGCTAGCCAGTCCTGCAAAGGACCGACGCCACCTCCACAGAGCGGTTGTCCCGAACCACATAACAACCCCTCCCAACGTCGGGACAGTACAATGGGGTGAGGTTCCCATCCTCACCCCTTGCCCCCTGCTCTTTTGTCCCCTCTTCTTATAAGAGGAGTACAAAGAGCCCCCTCGGCTCAAATAGCTTCGCCCAAGGTGTTGGGCTCACCCTAGGCTACTGAGCCCCACCGCCACGTCAAGGCCTGAACCATGGTGGGGATAGTATTTAAGCTGTGCCCATAGTTTATATTTATATTCATAGCTATGTTTTACATCCATGGAGTGCCTGGACCTGGCAATATTAGGACCGGATGACTATGCTTATGAGGTATGTAGATCACGTATCACGTTGTCTAGTTTAGCTAACTCAAATAACTTACAAAATGCTAATAAAGTCGGAAAGCAAACGAGACACTAATACAACTCAATGCCTTCCAGCTATAAATCAAGAATCAAAGGATTATAATATCAGGTACTAAAAGTTACCTAACAAATTATATAACGAAGAAGGCGACTCCACCTGTTCCCAGCACAATGGTTCACTTTCGTTATCATCAGAATATCGGACAGATTCGTGACTTCTCGGTTCCAACATCACGACCGTGTTGATGATCATTTGTATACATGTTTATATATAATTCTTGTGTGTGTGTGTAATAACAACGAAAGAAGGAGACATAAAAAGTTCATGAGAAAAAAAACCGTTCAATTCAGAACAGTTATTTTTACTATTACCTATGTGGCGGTAGGCCGGTACATCACTTCACCTGAAACCGTCCACAGCTGGACAGAGGTATCTGTCAGTATCACTACGTCATACCGTATGCCGTCATGCATTTTATCGATGCCCAATTTTTGCTTGTCAGAAATGGTAAAAATACTATCAAAATTTTAAAAAATACCATCTCTCAGTCCTCCATAGAAAGCATATCAAATACTAGCTGTTGCTCGCAGCGTTCAAACAAACAAACTCTTCAGCTTTATAATATTAGTATAGACTAGCTGTTGCCCGCGTTAACTTACTCAACTTAATTACTGTTAGTCATAGCGTGATGTTATATAGCCTATAGCCTTCCTCAATAAATGGGCTATCTAACACTGAAATAATTTTTGAAATCGGACCGGTAGTTCCTGAGATTAGCGCGTTCAAACAAACAAACTCTTTAGCTTTATAATATTAGTATTTAGTATAGATTTAAAAATATAAAATTTTAAGATACAAGCGGTAATTTTTTTAAAAATAAGACTATCTGTTCTAAATGTTCGCCTTTTTGGTCCGCTGCGAGACCAATGTAGAGTGGACCGCGGAGAAGTTCTTGCAAATTAATTAATCAATTTTTTTAACCGACTTCAAAAAAAAGGAGGTTCTCAATTCGTCTGTATGTTTTTTTTGTATGTATGTGACACGATATCTCCGCCGTTTGTGAATGGATTTCGATGGTTATTTTTTGTTTGAAAGCTGGTGTTTCCAATTTGGTCCCATATTAATTTTATTAAGATCTGACAAGCCGTTTTTTAGTTATTCCCAATAACGCCTATTTGGTTGGTTCCATTTACCTCGATGATATGTTGATGTGCTCATTTTATTACTTGTCGATGTAACAATTGTATAGGATGCTTTGCTAGCACACCATAGTATGTCGCGGTCATCGTAATCATCATCATCATCATCATCATCGTCCTTTATCTGTCCACTGCTAAACATAGGCCTCCTTCAATGAACGCCAAGACGACGAATTTCGGAATCACTAAAAATTAAGAAATAAAATCATTTTACAAAAAATTAAAACCGACTTCAAAAATACAAAACTAAAAAGTAATAAAATAACTGTGTTTCTTTAATTTTTGTGCTTACAACTTATAATCAACTTAATCTTACTCTATAATATTCTATATATCTATAAACTTATCGGTGTCTTACTTGTTGCTGTACCCTACCTACCTACCTTGGCTGACACCGACTCCAAAAGAAACTATAATGACGTGGTTAATGCAAAGTTTGTACATTAGCAGAAGATTAAGTTGATTATAAGTTGTAAGCACAAAAATTAAAGAAACACAGTTATTTTATTACTTTTTAGTTTTGTATTTTTGAAGTCGGTTTTAATTTTTTGTAAAATGATTTTTTGACGACTAAATTTTTTTTTTTTTCGGAGGGATCTATGCTAATGGCCCGAAGGCCCTAATGCTTCATCGGATTTGTGTGAGTCCATTCGGCTCACTTTTGATTTATAAAGTGGTGGGTTGCCCCCCGCCTACCGTGCAGTCTGCGACCACACGGCCTCCTGGCGTCGGTTGTGCAACTAAATTTAGCTTCTATATTTCTTGCAAAAGAAACAAAAGATAAAATGATGATAATACATGCCTAGAATCTAAAGTATGAAATAGTATAAAAACATTGATGACAAGTTTTTTTACATTTACACAATACAAAACGTTTAGGTTCATCATTTTATTTTCCCATACATTAAGATGTGCGAGTGATCGACCTTGGTTGGTTGGGTCATAGTATAAGAATTTACCTAGTTAATAACTTGCATAAAGGCAAGGCAAGAAAAGTCGTAAAATAACAATTAAGTAATAAAAATATAATAAAACTGTAATTAATATGAATGACAATTTGACATTTTATTAATTTACTTTACATCTTCTACACTTATTGCGTACCTACGAATAATTGAGTTTATCTGTTTCTCAGTATATAGAATGTTTTTGCGACGTCAGTTGTTGCTAACTTCAGTCCAGCAAAGTTAAATTGCTTATACTCTATCTTTTAAAAACTCAGACAATGGCGAGTTTGACCGGCGCACTTACGGTTTCATAAAAAGTATTAGATAAGTAATATAACACAAAAAACGGTCAAGTGCGAGTGGAGCTCTTGCACGAAGCGTACCGTACCATTATAATATATATAACATTAGACACTTTAACAAAAAAACGTTTATTTTGATAAAGTAATATACGGAAATTTATAATTAAATAAAAGCGCCATCTAGGGAGGTGATGATTAAACTATTATTGATTGTTATCTCGGTAACGATTTCTCTGATATAAAACTATTCCAATATATTATGTCGCTTTGTATGGAAGCCCCTTAAATATTTATTTTATTTTAATTCATTAATTTATTTTTTTAGTTAATATAAAACTAAATATTCTGTGAATATTTTTATATGTTATATTGATTTTATTCTGTTTTCAGTATTTGTTGTTATAGCGGCAACAGAAATGCCTACATCATCTACAAAAAGTTCAACTGTTTAGCTATCATGGTTCTTGAGATACAGCCTGGTGACCGACGAACGGACAACAGAGTCTTAATGATTTTTTACCGTTTTACCCTTTTGGCACGGAACCCTAAAAATTATGGTTTTTAAATTTTTTCCACCATTTATACTGACCCAGCTTTTTATTCTGATTAGGTTTTGGATTAATAGGGCCTAAAAACTAGCTGAAGCCTATGGTTTTAGTCATTTGCACGCTAAAAACTTTAGAGGATAGAGACTATATGTTTTACTTAAAAAAAGCTTGCTAGAGTACTTTAACATGAACATTTACTTAAAAATGTAATTTGTTTTTTTTTACTTTTAGCTACTACTTTGAGTAGTGTTAAAGTGCAAACATGAGTTTATGAGGTCAATAACTGAGGCACGATATATTTCGCAAGTCCTTGTAATCGCCGAGTCCGATAAACCTTTAAAGGTTAAAGTTTTAACCCGCGGTTAATGTGGGAATAACCGTTTCATAATATCCGTTATCGCTTAAATCTCTCGATAGTGCGATTTAATGTCAACATTAACATGGGAGTCCACTGTTGGACATAATTCAGGTGTTAATAAAACATAAATTAGGTCAAAGACTTACTATGTATATTCCTATCACTTTGAATTAGGTTTATACAATATAGTCCGTACTGTATAGTTTACCGGTGGGAGGGAAGCACTGTGCCGCGCTCCCGGCTGCATGGGTACCACCATCTTGCTTGTTTCTCCCGTGAAACAGCTTTGCTGTTTCGGAGAGAAGGGCAAGACAGGCAGTGTAATTACTGGCACCGAGATTTAACATCTTATGTCTCAGGATAGGCAAAACATAAATGAGTTGCCTGGGCTCGTTCCAGGTAAACTAGTTTATGTTCATGGGCGACGTGGACCACTTACCATCAGGTGGCACGTTTGCCAGTTTGCCTATCCAACTAACATAAAAAAGTCCGTTTTTAGACAAACTTCAATACTTTACTCAGTTCTTTTGACGTTTTTGAAGCAGTGAACGTACAAAGCCATCACAAAAGGAAAAATAAAGGTATTACATAACACTTGTATTACAAACACGTGAAACAGACTAAAAGCCAAAACTCTGTTATTTGAGAAAGAAGAAAACTGGCGAGCTGCTTTTTTTAGCTTTCGATTCGGTATATTTTGTATGGCATAAGAAGGCAAAAAGCAGTCAGAGAATTATGGTAACTAACGACGCCCATAGACATGCGCACAACCAGAGATGATGCAATGCTTTGCACTCCTTTTCTCTACTCCCCAACTTGCCACCGCAAACTCACAAACCGCACGAAACGCGACAGCATACCTGTCACTTGACGCCGGTGTTATGGGAGCGAGAGGTACCACCCCGGTCGTACCGGCCCAATTAAACTGCAATGCAGCATAGCACTGCCTCTTATTAAGTATACTTTTATTCTTCTTTATTACTTTTTAATCTTTTGAGGTATCGGCAAAGTAAACTAAAACGTTTTCCGTGCTATTTGTTTTTAAAATATTTTACTCAATTGTAGAATCGCAAACCAATTGCTTCTTTGGCATTTTTCCTTGACCAATATGACATAACCAATTCAGCAAATGTTGATACAAAAAGTTGTTTGTGTGGCTTCTAGTACACGAAATTGGATACGTAGCCACATGTTTGTCTCACGTGTCTAATCGATCGATTAAGCTACCAGATGTTGATATATCGATTTTAATAGAGTAACATTTGGCTACGGAACCCTAAAAAAGAGAAACATCACGCTTAGGGGATTATTGTGGGTACCAAAACTTTCAATAGTCTGTTCTCTCCAATATAAAATGGATCCATTTTATGCGATAATTACAGACCTTTGATCTGAAATTACAAAAAGTGTGTCACACGCTATTATGGTATTTTATGCCTCTTATCCTTTTCTTAAAAAAAAAAACAAAAATTCTTTACTTTGTATATTAATTCTTTGCCTTGATTCATTTAACAAAGTATAATATATAGATTACTATATACTTCAATAGCTTAAATATATATTTTAATTCAATATCCCCATGATACTAATTATTAAGATTAAACGCTATTTTATATTATGTAGGTGAAATTCATTAGCGCGCGGAACGCATTACTATTTTTAATTTGAGTGAGTCTATATACCTACTTATTTAAAAAAGCTTTCGTTTGTTTGATCGCGCTAATCTCCGTGCGTAATGAGCGTGAAACCGGGGTAAATAGCTAGTATTCATAGTTTTTTTTTAATTTATAGGTACCCAAGTACTGATTAAGATATTTGTTAAAAGTGTCAAGGGAAATTATTTATGACGACACCAGTGAAGTGTATAACAAAACTAGCTTTATACGTTATTAGGGCGCGGCACCACGGCACACTGCGGCGCACGGAGAGGCTACCCACGTTTCTCAAGTTTCGCAAGTTTTGATGTGATTGTTTTCACTGCAACCCACGTATGTACGCTACGCATTAATTGTCATTTTCTTGCAATTGTCATTTTAACACACTTGCGTAGGTAGCCTCTGCGTGCGCCGCCGTGGAGCCGCGCCTTTACACTAATGCAATCTCTATGTTACCAGAATGCATACGTACAATTATTGTTACCGGTAGAGACAACAAACATTAGTCCACCAGGACACAGTCTTCATTGTGAGACTAGCAATAACAAGAACAAAAATAATAAATAAAAAGCCACAATAGTTGGTCGAATATAACAGTTCAATACAAAGACATTTTCTTATTTATTTAGTTTAAATATCTAATCCATAGATTATTATTTTAAAAAGGGAAGGGGGTTTAGCCTAAAAACGCCACGCTGGTCAGTGCGACTTAGCGAGTCTTCCTGTTACGTTGGCCTGGGTAGAATGATTCACCGGTGGTCCAAGATCTTATAATCTAGGAATAAGTATATCAGTCCCATTTAATGGTATACACCGATATACCCTTTTACCCCCAAACATAGATGAGGCAGGCAAGGGACAGAGGAGATTGGCACAAAAAGGGAGGCCTACAGTAGTGGGCAATAACGGACTGATGATGATGTTGATGAGATTATTATTTTATCTTTAGAGTTTAGGATATTACATACAAATGTCTTTTTGTATAGGCTATTTATTTCAATAAAAAGTTTTTTTTTAACTTCGTAGAGTTTAAAACGAGGAGTTTGTTTTAATATAATATTATAGGAGCATTACAACTTGTCCGCTATGAACATAGCCGCAAGTTACGTTACAGTGCGAACAACGTGCGAGACTTAAGTTATTCAAGGTTTAATTAGATCATCAATAAATGATTTAATTGGTTCCAGTCAATCGTTAACAATTATATCACTTAGTCGTTATATCGTATGCTTATGTTTATTTATTAGTAACCGAATATGATACTGTGTAATAATACCTATATGCTTCATCCTAAAGATACCTACGTACCTACTTAGAAACTAGTGTTTCTTGCATTTCTGTACAATTGACATAATTTTTATGTACCTATTATGTAGCTAGAGAACAAATACATTTTTATGTGTATGTGTTTTTTACTAACATACTAAAAACCCTAGCCGCAAACAATACGTAATTTTTATTGAAAAAAATAATAATATTTGGTACCACGCTTCAAAAACCTGTCCAAAAACACATAAAAAATAATTTTATTTAGTACCTCAACTGAGTTAGGTATCCAATGGTTCACGGTACTTTTTAAGGTCACCTATGATAGAATTTTCAGAAGTTCTTTCTCTAACAACGAATTTACATTAAGCAAATAACGTGAAAGGTAATACGCAATTAGTACCCACTTCGCCATCTTGTTTTGTCAATTAGACGGCTTTCACACCTTACGAATAAATTTACTTCTAACAACACTTGAGTCACTGAAACAGGTTTAATATTTGAGTAGCTAAATCATTATACTGTTACTTATTATTCGTTTATCTGTGAGTCAGGACTTTGGGATCTTTGACCCCACATGGTTCAATCCTTGTCGTGGCGGTGGGGCTCAGTAGCCTAAGGTGAACCCAGCACCTTGGGCGAAGCCAATCGAACCGAGGGAGCTGCTCTTTGTGCCCCTCTTATAAGAAGCCTCTTCTAAGACACCGGGTTTTAGTGGGTAGAGCTGCGTCCTCCTATCATCTTTCAGGCGCATCGAGTCCCACATACCCGCGTGGGGAGTCCCGCATCCCCCGCGTGATGCCTAAGAGCCTTTCCCGGCGCAAAAGAAAATAAGGACTTTGTGATTTTAGCCACATTTTTTACATTCCTGCACGGCTAATGATAGCTTGAAACCCCTTTGGTTAAGGTACCAAATTTGGAGAAGGTGCTATAAAACATATAATAAAACAAAGTTTAAAAATTGTTGTCGTCTTTTAAAAAAAAGCGTTTAAATAGAATAAAATGAAAAGCGAAATATTATCGTTATTGAATGTTTACGTGAATTTCACTCATTATGATGAAACAACTTTTACGGTTTTTATCGCAATTTATTAAGATTTTTGCATATTGGACATGGTTCTCCCTAGAGTCGGGACCATGGTTGCTGCCAAGTATTCGAAACGTCGGACATGAAAAAATCAGTAAAAGTTGTTTCATTTTAATTCGAGAAAGATTATATAATATTGTTAATTTTTAAAACGTACCGTTGTTACATGATACATATATTTTTTACATCCAATAAATTGTCTATTTACATTAACCAAAACAAATTTATAATATTAACAAAAAATAACATAAATATTCAAACAATACTTTGGAATTTATATTTAACTTATAATTAATTTATTTCAAATCAATATTTTAATTTAAATATCCTACAATTTTACATTTATCATCTATCTTGTATGTATTCTCTAAATATTTTTATTGATAATATTTCTGTGAGATCATCATAGTTATCACTTTCGTCGTCATAATAATCAATATCAGGTAAAACGCCTTCTCTTTGTGTATCATCGTAATAGTCCATGGAGATTCTTTCAGTGTTCGCATAAATGTTTCTCCGTTGACAGACACCAGAGTAGCTAGCTGCTAACTGATGGTTCCTTCTTTTAGCGTAATTCAGGTGGCAGTCGTTGTGGTAAGTTCTACCATCGGTTCCACAGACGGGGATGAAAATTTGGCAGAGCCGTTTGCATGGCCCGGCATGTAACATGGTCAACCCTGGTCTTTGAGATTTAGCTGCTAAATATCGATCGTACGTGGAAAACGTCTCGAAGTTCGAGCCACAAATTTGTCCCTGCAGGTATTTGTACTGTGGCTTGGGCATTATCCACACACAGTACAGACCACAGATGTTCATTAAATATAATAATGTAGCTGAAAATTTAAGTGAAAAATTATGACGTTGACAAAGATATTTAATATAGTGCTCCGACCCGGCTTCGCACGGGTACAATTCATAACCTATGTTGCCTCTTTGTGGTTTTCTATGGGTGATAGAATTTCATAAATCGGTCCAGTAGTTTCGGACAAAGAAACATGGTGGTGGACCGAAACCTTTGGATACTAGTGGTGGATCAGAGATCGTTAAAAGTACTCGATAAAGATTTTTTTTATGTAAACACAATGCCACTCAATATAACAACGCTTTTAGAGTGTTGATAGGACTGCGCCGCCCTTGCAGTGCGTCGGGGATGCTGGCCGAAGCTGGCATCGACAGTCTGTCGGGTATTATAAGAAAGCACACAGCATCCCTGATTCACCGAGTGCAGCGCAGCACCAACAGTCTGGTGAAGACAGTGGCGGCCAGATTGGACGTGGACAGTGCTCTAATGCAGCCAAAGACCCCAGACCTTCCCATAATTTTAATTTAGATAACGTACTAACATAGTTTTAAGATTATATTGAGTACCTATAAACTATGTGACGACCATTAAAATTATATTTATACATGATATTAACAAATGTTCTCATGTAAGTGACTCTGTCTTTTTGAGAATAAATTCTTTAGGTAAACCTAACACTATGGGTAGGTACTTGTTATTTGTCAATACCGAAATATATTATTATTATTTTTTATGCGAAACGGCATTAATATAACAAAATTAATTACCTGAGTACTTCACTCTAGTCATTGTGGTATACCACGCAGGATAAAATAATTATAATTTGATCCACATAGATTAATAATTTCAATCAAATTCAATTTGCATCCATTTACCTAACACGACTCGCAATGAACTTGCACAGAAGTGTAAAAAAAATTGCGATTAAAAATCCATAATTGATTCGTTAAAGGTCGTAGTCGTATTAAATTACGCGTGATATTATTTTATGTGTTCACTCATGACGCTCATTGTTCACGATAATTTAATCATAAAGCTCAAAATTTTAAAATAGGAATACAGCTCTAGTCCAAAAAGGTTGTAGACTTATACCATCTTATAAATTATGGAATTCGATTTATGAAATTTTAAAATAAGAATTCGGTTTTAGACTAAAAAGGTTCCAGACTTATTAATTATGGATCTGTATGAAATTTTAAAATGAGTATTCGGTTTTAATGCAAAAAAGTTGCAGACTCATTCGAAGACAATAAAAAATATAAACATGTCTACGTATAAAAAGATATTAAGGTAACGTTTTATTAATGTTAATATTTTTTTAATATTAATTGATTACATTTTTTTTCCAGCCTATACTGTCCCACTGCTGGGCAAACGGCTCTCTCTTTTCCAAAATTCTCTAAAATTAAATTATGATCCTGATTTAAAATCAAAATCAAATCAAATTTTTTTTATTAAAAATAGTACTAATACAGTATCTTTTTGAACGTCAATTGAATCTACCACCGGTTCCAAGGTAAGCCCACTGAGAAGAACCGGCGAAACAAACTCAGTGGAACTAATCTTTTCAAATAATATATATTAATAACAATTTTAACATCTTATCTTGAAATGCTCGGGAGGAACGCCTTATTCCCAGGGTGTGGTATCTTCCATGAAATCTTTTACTTTATAATATGCTTTACCACACAAACGTTCTTTAACAACTTTTTTGAATTTTTTTATGGAGAGCTTTTGAACGTTTTCTGGGATCCTATTGTAAAAGCGTATACAGTATATTTGAATTTATAGTTAGCTGTTCCCCGGGGTTTTACGAATCCGAAAAATAAATAAAGGCTCTAAAACCAATAGCCTATATTTTCCTCAAGTTCAATGATAAGGTTATCAAAAAAAAATATCTTTTTATATTATTAGCGTAAATTAAAAATTCCTACTAATATTATAAACGCGTAAGTTTATATGCATGAATTTTAGTGATTATTTCATGCAAAAACTACAGAATCCTTTAATTCCATGAATTTAATTTAATGATCCTGTACATAGCTTAGCTATAATAATTAATCCCTGTACTCCCACGGGAATGGGAAGTACGCGGGTGAAACCGCGGAGCGATGCTAGTATTTTATATGTATAAAATTGTGTTTACTGCTACTTGTTGATACAGTGAAGTGAAACTTAATGAAAGTAAAAAATAAGTGTTAATTACTTTTAAGATACGTATAGTAATAATAAGACAAAAAGATCATAGAAATACCATCTCTCGTCAATAGTAAGATGCCGATATGCATACTCAGTGTAAGTATTACAAAAATTCTTGAAATTATGTTAATCAGATGATAATGAGTATGGCCATTCTTATCTGGCATCGGTGGGGGTGTTTCAGGTAGTCGGAATTCCCCCATAATATGAGGAAGCCCGGTTAGTCCTTTTGAGGAATCCGGACGATCGCGGAGGATGTCCTGTGCTAGCCAGATTTGGGACTGAAGGCTCAGTGTATCACTGAAAATTCGCAGTGGTTTTAGTGCAATATACCGACGCGGGAGTGCCGGGAGTTCCACATATCCCCGGGGATGCTCCAAAAAAAAAGAATGACCATTCTTGACATTGTCACTCGTCGATATTCATCCAAAACTCACAAATCCATCAGGTTATTCATGATATATTTTATTTACGAAATATACATCATAATGATAAAAATAGAAATGTTAATTATTATAAGATTTCCTTTGATAGTGAATATATACGAGGCAATAAACTCTCAAATCCCGTAACACAAACTCCTGAGAAACACTTATTAGTTGTACCATGAAGCTGCACAAAGAGTACATGAGAGATATAAAAAAGTCGCAATTAAAAAACTCTCACGTAACAAATCCTTATCTATATCAAAAAAAATAAATTTATATAAAACATTAAATTGTCTACATTTAATTGTCTTTATTTTTAAGTACATATATAAAAAGACCCTACCTGTTATCTGTAAAGTTGGTTTACGGACATTAATTTTACGTGATCTAACGTCATCATGCGTCACAAGCCGAATGCTTAGGCCGGTCGTGCCTCTCTACCGCTTGTTCCGCGCTCCCGCTTGCACGCTCTGCTCATGTGGAACGTGACACTTTTTCGTTAGTGCAGCTAGCGTTCATCGATTTATAAGACGTTATCTCGTCAAATACCATGAGATTAGGGTGACTATTTTGATTGGGGAAGGGTTTGAAACCCATCACCCGCAAAGCCATCACCATCTTGCTGTTTGGGCGTATTTTTTAATAAATGGTTATGAAACCAATGGCAATATTGTTAAAAATCTCAGATCAAGATCTCATATTCTCACGCTATGGGCGTTATCGATATCATTGTTCATATCTGGTAGTCAAAATAGAACACATGCCATAGACAAAGCATTTCGATGTACTTTATAGATATGTTCAGATATATCGTAACTGTTACAACACTAGCGATACGGGGTTGTCACGGTGTATAAATATTAGATTTATTACACCTCAGATCGGCAAGCGAGAAAAATAATAGGTAATAGGTATACGGTACGTTAGACCGAGATACGTTGGCCCGTGGGCCGTTAACCTAATAAATACACCTTTGTCATTATCAATAAACGACAAGACGGCCGATCCTCCGCCACTCGCATCGAATCATGACAAATTTTTTAAACAGCTCTTTTTTGCAAAATGTTCTAAGTTACAAATTATCGTTAATAGACATAATTAATTATGGTTTTGTGGGTCATTATCAATGAGAAATATATAATTGGTATTTGGTCTCGTTTTACACATTACCAATCTTTGGGTCTATCAAATATTTAATACATTTCACTAAGATACATATCATCTGATGTCGACATGAGCTTACAACACGAGCCCACACCCAGCATTCGTTACGCCCCAGCCGTGGGGTATCGTATTAGCGATCGATACTTTTTTACATCATTAATATTTCATATTGAATTAAGACCCCACTATATTGAATAACCGACTAAAAGTTGTATTATATAACAAAAAATTATTGAATGGTTTAATGAAGTTAGACAGCATACGAACCACTATGAGGTATGTGAGTAAGTAGTATAAGTGGTCCATCTAAAGAAAGCAGTTCATATAGAGCTAGCATTATTATTGTCTCAGGTCTAGGTGTCCATGAATTGTAATTCTTGACACGTGAGACGATAGAATTTCAATGACAACACTAAGAGTAGGTAGTAAGAGGTAGTGCCAAGCTGCTTTGCAGCCGAATTGGGCCGGCACGACCGGAGTGGACCTCTCGCTCACATAATTCTGGCGTCAAGTGACAACTATGCTGTCGCGTTTCGTGCGGTTTGTGAGTTTTCAATGGTCCATTGGGGGGATAGGGAAAAGGAGGGCAACGCATCTGTATAATCTCTGGTTGTGCGGATGGGTATGGGCGTCGATAGTCGCCAAAAGGCTTCGACTGTTTGCCCTCCTATGCTATAAAAGAAACACTACTCTTCTTTCCTTCCTATGCACAGCGAGGCTTCATCGAAGAAATAATAATTTCATATTTAAATATATAATATAGGTATATTTTTTCGGGTGCTTACCGCGTGTAAGGGTTAATTGGGGTCCCGATATTTCGGCAATGTTTCAATCGCCATGATCACGGGGAGACTGATGTACGGTGCTGGTAGATGGCAACAGATCAGAAATATCGGGGCCTCAATAAAACTATAAACGCGGTAAGCACCCGAGTAATATTTATTTAAATATGAATAGTGATCGGGTTAGTTTAAAACAACAATCATTTCATCTGATTGCGCATGCAAGAAATTTTACTAAAAATTACCCTTCTTTGTGTAAAAGTATAATGCTCTATCACTCCCACAATTAAGTTAAAAATATATTTTCAAAACGCAGCACTTTCGGCTATAGAGCGTGACAAAAATAAACATACATACACCGGACCACATACTTTCTGGGACGGTGGATAAAATTATTATAATTCGAAATTTACGAACTACAATAATAATAATAATTTGTTTATGCTTGGACGATCTTATTTGTATAATACGGTAGTTTGCTCAGATAAGAAGAATTGCATAAAGATCACGAAATAAGGTGGAACAAATGATTTAGAAGATACGGTAATTAACACCGCATATGTTGATCAATCCTCTAGTGTTAAAAATACAAGCTATTTGAGAATCTTACATTTACTAGCTAACGCCAGCGGTTTCACCCGCGTACTTCCTATTTCCGTGGGAGTACAAGGATAAATTAGAGCCTATATTTTATTCTTCTGTGGGTATGTTATTGTAAAGTTTCATTAAAATCCATTTAGTAAATTTTTTCATGAAGGAGTAACAAACATATTATATGTTTTATGTTTCATATATGTTTGTATATGTATGGATGATACATTCTTACAAACTTTTGTGTATGTAATATTGGTAGGATAGGACTAGTACAATAGAATTCTGTCCGAGTTAATTTGTATATATAACATTAAAATGCTTTGCCTCTTATAAAACTATGTACACGATATATCTATCTAATGAGAATCTATTACCATGATAAAATCATATATCCTTAACCAGGTCATAAGCTATGTACCTAAGTTTATTTATGTCATAAGGAGGCAACCGAGCAGTCGGAGCTCTATGATGACTATCGACGCCCATAGATATCCGCACAACCAAAAGTTATGCAGATACGTTGCCCTCCTTTTCCCTAACTAAACTCACAAATCGCATGAAACGTGTCAGCATAGCTGTCACTTGACGTCAGTGTTATGTGAGCGAGAGGTACCACCCCGGTCGTACCGGCCCAATTTGGTGGCAAAGCAGCATGGCACTACTTGTTACAAAATTTCATGTTTTTATCATATAAATATGTATTTTAATATATTATGCATCTTTCTACATAACTTTCCACCTAATACTATGTAGAGAACCTTAAAGCAACATGTCAATAAAGTTTATAAAACTTAACCATTACGAACTCTATCAAAAATTACACGGACATTAGTGGGCAACGGCCTTTTTGTTAAAATTGTTATGTCCGTAAACTGTCAGTGGCGGCGTAATGGCCACGTAACGTCGTGAACTTTAAATTATACGCACCGTGCAGTGGGAGGGATGCTCTTTATGTCCCGCAAGTGTACTGGTATCCTACTTATTATACAAGTGTACTGGCATTTTAAAAAGAGGAGGTAAACGGACAATCACTTTACCTAGTGGTAATCACCGACACCTAAAGACACCTGCTATAGTGCTTATTCTTGACCAGGGTAAAAAAAGAAAATTGAAATACTAAAATATTTTTATTTGTAAGAGGTAGTGCCATGCTCATTGCAGCCGAATTGGGCCAGGACGACCGGAGTGGTACCTCTCGCTCACATAATACCGGCGTGAAGCGACAGCATAGCTGTCGCGTTTCGTGCGGTTTGTGAGTTTCCGGTGGCCCATTAGGGGGATAGGAAAAAGGAGGGCAACGCATCTGCATAACTTTTGGTTGTGCGGATGTATATGGGCGTCGGTAGTCACCAAGGCTTCGACTGCTCGGTTGTCTCCCTATGACGTAAAAAAAATAGTTGTCAAGCTAAAAAAATAGAACGATCCAAAAGAAATGGAAACGAATATTAGAAAGTGTAAAAACAATGGAGATCAATCCTAAGGTACTTAGGCCGGCTAGGACTTCTAACGATTTCTACGAAGCTACAGATTAAATACAATAACATTTACAAGAGGTCTATAAATACAAATAGAAGAATAAAACCTTAAAAGCTTAAACCATAACCTTATAAATTAAACAAGTCCCAATTGGCACAACTCTTAAGCAACAAGACACTTTAGTCACAACAATCACAATCACAACTAATGTTCTGAAACATCTATCAAAATAACTTCTAGACAAACATCACGTTTGCACGGATTTTATTTTTTATGTATTATTAGTTAATATTGTTATATAAAATATTGATTTGAAGTTATGAAACTTACGTAACTTAATGCAAATAGTTTTCAATTGATCTCTTAGAACATTATATATTTCATAACATTTGTTTGTTAAGCTTTTAAAATTGCACGTTTGACCTACACACAATTTTGGTTTTGGCATGGCTTACCTTTTTTTTGCTTTTTTCCGCCAGGAAATGCTCTTAGGCATCCCACGGGGAGGGGGAACTCCCCAGGCAGGTACCTATGCTTTCGGGCGACTCTTTGCGCCCGAAAGATGGTAAGTGGACGCAGCTCTAGCCATTAAAACCCGGCGTGTGCCACCAATGCCGCCTTTGGTGAGGTTCCCAGGATCTGTTGAGCAACAGGGCACCTCGACGGCTAGTCAGTCCCCAAGGGACCAACGCCACCTCCACAGAGGGTTTGTCCCGCACCACAGAACAACCTCTCCCACCATCGGGACAGTGCAATGGGGTGAGATTCCCATCCTCGCCCCTTGTTCCCCTTACTCTTTCGTCCCCTCTCCTTATAAGAGGGGTACAAAGAGCAGCCCCGTCGGTTCAATTTGCCCAAGGTGCTGGGTTCACCTTAGGCTACTGAGCCCCACCGCCACGTCAAGGCCTGAATCATGGTGCGGGCTTGGCTTACCTACCTAATCATTAACAATGTATTAAAATCAAAATACATCAACCCTAATATAATATGATCTATCCAAATATAAATCGAAGAGTTTGTTTGTTTAATGACGATATCTACCAAAACTACCACTCATATTTGAATATTTTTTCTTTGCACGTGATCAGTCCAATTATCAGTAATATAAGCGGGTTTACGTCTGACATTCAATCTCTCGTAAGGTTTCATTTCATGTCAGATCTGACCTTAAGGCCTATTGCATTTTTTGACATTTGCTGGTGAACTTGTAAATCTTGTGTACCTATTATGTGTGAAATTAATTGGAATACCAACGTATTAACTCCGTGTTAATTTTAGCAATCACGATTACCAAGCACTATCCGCACAATTGTCAAAATATAGCCAATAAGCAACATGATTGTGCAACTTTTAAAATGCTAACCTCCATTTTGGGGACTCATATGCTCCCATACATCTACAGATTATATTAACTCATTAATCATATCTAGGGATTGACGACCTCTGAGACGCAGTGGTAAGCGCGTTGGCGCTCAAGCCGTAGGCTGCGGGTTCGAATCCCGCCAGGGAACAAAAATATTTTCTGTGTTCCTGGGTCATGAATGATATAATAAAAAGCTTAAATATAATATGTATAGTATAAAAGTATTAAATATATTTCCATTGTCAGGTACCCGAAACACAAGTTCTTCGAGAACTTACCACGGGACCAGATTGACGTGGTGTGAAAGGGTCCATAGATATTATATCATATCATATTTCCACGAACTACATACATACTCGTATGAATGATATATTTATAAGGTCAAATATTTTAGATACGAACTACTTCGTTTTCTGTCGTTAATCAATTGTAAATATACAAACAACGCGTGGCCTACATGTAAAGACCTCGGTCGCTTTTAGTCATTAATTAACAGCCCTTTAGTGTAGCGATCAACTTATATGAATAACACATACTTTTATTGTAATAGGTGTATGTATATAAGTGATTTTTACACGGAAAATAACGACAAAGTTTTCAAATGAGAGACATTCTTAATAAGCTTTATATGTTATCTGTTACGTCTTCGATGGTGGCTGGTGCGCGGATATAAATAGGACAACATAGACTGCTTATATCCACAAAGATGTATTGTAAAGTCCACGTGGAGTTACACAGGAAGAGCTAGTCTCAAATCAAATAATTGACGTCATTAACATAAACTCCACACACGCCACAGAATCCTATGCAATTAAGTATAGAAAATACTAGCTGCCCGCACAGACTTCGTTCTGTCAAAGGGGGAGGGGGAGGAATTTCTTAAAATCCGCTCTCAGCTGACCTCTACATGGCAAAAGTAATATTCCTACCAAATTTCAAGTCTCTAGGTCTTATAGTTCCAGAGATATCGTGATGAGTCAATCTATAGAACAGCTCCAGTAGGGCTAGCATGCGCGCACGACAAAATTATGTCTACACATTTTCTCGTGCTCATTGTATGAAATAATACGAGAAAAGGGGTAGACAAAATTGTGTCGTGATTTTGGGTACTTTTTTCAGAGATACATTTAAAACGATCAAGCGAAAAGCAATGTGATCTTACCATAGAAATATTAAGAACAAGAACTTATTTCAAATATCTGTGGATCTTACTGTTATACTTTTTATGAGACCAAGACTGATACCTTCTTATACTCTTTTTTGGAAGTTATAGTTATTATCAGTTTGATATTCACTCATATGATTGCTTAATTAACTTGCCTGTGTCAGCTGATTTTATTGATAGTTTCGACTAAACCTTTTCGACACTTAACTCAAAATTAAAGCATGTGGCCTTACTGATAGTCATTAGGGCACAAAACCGTCGAGTTCAAACCGTCGAAGGCACAAAATTGTCGAGGCAGGCACAAAGTCGGTGTAATTCCCCGGGAATGTAGAGTGCCTATGATTAGGAGGCGATTCAGCGCGGCATGCGGTATATTCAGGTGCCGCCAACCATTGGCGCGCGTGACAAAATTGATTTACGACCGCATACCATGGTAGTGTATTTTTGATATGCTAAATGACCATTTACGGTGTCTAAGTGGAGCAGTTCGAACTATGTATATAATTATGTATGTATGGCTTGGATAACTCAGAATATTATTATTTGAGAGTTTTATTTACGTGTTTTCTAAATAGTTATTATTAAAGTTATTATTAAGATTGAAATATATCCTAAACTATAAATAAATTGGAGTGTTCTATTATATTATACATTATATTATTAGCTATACTTTTGTTTTCCTCATTTCCGCCTCTGAAGCCTTCAGGGTAGAGGAACCTCGAATCCCCCACTATTTACTAATGTACTTAAAAAAAACTTAATACCTATAGGAGGAGGGCGTGTGACCCTACCATAACGCAAAGGTCAACAAAGGTCATGTTCATTAAAATGGTATTCAGTAAATATGATGTAGGAACTTCTTTTTCCCCACTATGGTTCAAGCCTTGTCCTGGCGGTGGGGCTCAGTAGCCTGAGGTGAACCCAGTTCCTTGGGCGAAGCCAATTGAACCAAAGGAGCTGCTCTTTGTACCCCTCTTATATGAAGGGGAGACAAAAGAGCCGGGGGGGACAAGGGGCGAGGAAGGGAATCTCACCCCATTGCACTATCCCGACGTTGGGAAGGGTTGGTGCGGAACAACCCCTCTGTGGAGGTGGCGTTGGTCCAAGGGACCATAGTCAAGATTATCCGTCAAGATGCCCTGTTTCTCAACAGATCCGGAGCACCTCACCAAAGGCGGCATTGGTGGCACTCGCTGGGTTTTAGTGGGTAGAGCTGCGTCAACCTTAAAAAGTACAAATATAAGTCCAATTCTTAATTTCACTTGTATCATTATGATTTCAATTATCACAGTAATACTCATTAGCAGTATATATAAATTTATACTATCTAAGAAATTCCGTACCTAATTTCCTTAAGCAATCTTAACAAATAATTATTTCTCCTTACGTAGCAACATTATTAAGGCGCGTAACGTATTTAAATTAATATAAATTTCAGCAACACGGAAACGGTACTAAGAATTCCATTGCTATTAGATTTAGCGAGCTTGCTTACGTAATTATAATTAATTCTACGACACAATGTAAATTACAAATTTTAATATTTTGAACATAAATCACCGGTTGAGGCATGCGCTCCATGGGGCAAAAATAATAATAAACAAATAATATAAAAATTATAGTATTAAGTTGAAAAATCCTCTCTACTGATTTTTCTTAGACCTATTCTTCGTCATAGGTGCCTTTATTTCTACTACGAGCTTTTATAAAAGAAAGGCAGGATCGGCAGTGGTATACCGACGCATACCACCACTGACTGACCACGGTCACTGACTTACCCACATGTGGAATCAGGCTGAATTTGCTCGTCCACCTAACAACATAAGTAAACAATATTTAACTGGTTTACAACCTCTGCTAACTTACGATCAGCGCGTAGTCTTTTTGCAATTCTCTAAGGCCTAAGCGAACTTTAATGCCGATGGCTATTGATACTCTGTCACGGTCATGATTGTGACTTCTATAATCGTCATGTAACTCAATCATGCACTTTTATTGTGATCACGGAAAATTCTAGCCTTTTCCGCGTTTTTTTAAATATTAAAATACCTCATAGCAGAATCAAAGTTATATGTGCTTTTGTCGGAATTCGATAACTAATTATCTAAGTTTTTTTATAGAATAAGAGGACAAACGAGCAGTTGAAGCCTTTTGGCGACTATCGACGCCCATACACATGCGTTGCCCTCCTTTTTCCTATGCCCCCAATGGGCCACCGAAAAATTCACAAACCGCACGAAACTTGACAGCTGTCACTTTTCGCCGGTGTTATGTGAGCGAGAGGTATCACCCGGGTCGTGCCGGCCCGATTCGGCTGCAAAGCAGCATGGCACTACCTCTTTCTAGTCTTAAGTCTTTCTTAGATCATTAAAAGATATAAAATTTTAGGTGTGTAAAGATATAGGGTTGAATAAAATAAAGACCTTATTATCCGTCCTTTGAGAAAAGAGTAGACTGCACTAGAACCAGCTTGTGGCATTGATACAAATTGGTTGCAATTTTTCCAATATGCCCGAGAGTGCCCCAAAAATCTTTTTTTCCAAATATATTTCATATAAAGCCACGTTCTTAAAAAATCATTACGCAACAAGTACCAAAAACAAACAAGGCAGTACATGTTTGTTCAACGTTGGCCAAACGCACTCGCCGAGCGCACAAGCCTTTACAAGGCAACGATATAGTGGATATAGGGCGAAAGGGCGGAATTTATCAATCATCAAGCCTTATCAAGGGAAGTGAAACAGGTAATAATTTTCGATTCGCACGCATTATTATGTAATATTCAATTAATATTACTTAATATATGTGATAAAGACATGATTGATGACAAACCAGTCCATTACTAGTGTGGGTGGCATTAGTAGTGGACTGGTTTGTCTTGGGAAGTCCAAGACAAATCATCTGCATTACTGATTTGGTGCGGCTCACAGAACACTAATTATGTACTAATATTTATGTAGGTGCGGCTGCAAGCTAACGAAAATTCTTGTATGTTTTTTTTATGTTAGTTGGATAGGCAAACTGGCAAACGTACCACCTGATGGTAAGTGGTCAACGTCGCCCATGAACATAAACTAGTATAGCTGGAACGAGCCCAGGCAACTTATTTATGTGTTGCCTATCCTGAGACATAAGATGTTAAGTTTCGGTGCCAGTAATTACACTGCCTGTCTTGCCCTTCTCTCCGAAACACAGCAAAGCTGTTTCACGGGAGAAACAAGCAAGATGGTGGTACCCATGCAGCCGGGAGCGCGGCACAGCGCTTCCCTCCCACCGGTGTATGTATGATATGATTTCTGCGCTTATACGTTTTAAAATGACCAACTAAAAACTGCAATAATGGTGACATAATGAATTATTATTATTGTTGCAAAACAGTAGAACCTTGAATGTTTTTATCCTGAAACATCTTATCAGGAAAATTTCAAATTTATTTCTAATTTGGTACCTTGTTTTATTGAGTCCACGAAGCAATCACATAAAACGTTGCACATTTGTTAAAATACTTAATATTTGCAACCATAATATTTCTAGCAACCAACCGTTATATTTCTACACACTTACTCATGCTTATGTGTAACCAAGATACGAGCAGATAAAATGCCATTCTCCGGCAACCACATTATGCTGTTCAAGGTGGAACAACCTAGTGATACTAACTAAGCCTAAACGTAAATTTTAACTATCTAGATCGGGTTTGCACTTTATACAGCTAGCACCTCTAGCGGTTTACAGACGCAACTTAATGCGTACAAAACATCAAACTTCATTTCCCGCCATGCCATCGATAAATAAAAAAAATCCGACGTAAAAAGACGGATATTATAAGTAATCGTCTGTCTATGTATCTGTTAGCGGCAGTTCTCAAACAGGATAACCGATTTGGATGTGATTTTTTTTATGGAAAAGCTGGTTTTTTCAACAAAATCAGTTCAGCCGTTTCAAGTTATCAGCTATTTTGTTATTGCGTTGATATTTTTAAGTATAACCTTTTAATATTAACTGTAATATTGCTCGAATTGGACAAGATATAACTTTATAAAACTCTCTTAGATTTTGATATCAATGAACACGCTTTCAAAAATAGAATTTGATTTTTCTTACGAAATGATCTATGCTAACGGCTCTAATGCTGCATCGGATTAGTGTGAGCCCATTTGGCTCCCTTTTGGTTTGTAAAAGTGGGGGGTTATGTGGGGGCTGCATGGGTACCACCATCTTGCTTGTTTTTCCCGTGAAACAGCTATGCTGTGTTTCGGAGAGAAGGGCAAGACAGGCAGTGTAATTACTGGCACCGAGACTTAACATCTTATGTCTCAGGATAAGCAACATAAATAAGTTGCCTGGGCTCGTTCCAGGTATACTAGTTTATGTTCAAGGGCGACGTCGACCACTTACCATCAGGTACGTTTGCCAGTTTGCCTATCCAACTAACATTAAAAAAAAATAGCAGAATAATTAAAGCGCAAGGTAACGCTTTGTAAAGTATGTTTTTGTTTTATAGTATGGATTATATTAGTTGTCCGGTTGAAGAATATCTTACGTACATAAATGGATGGGCATCGCTTCTAGCCTTAGAAATTTTAGTACACATTATAATGAAACAACTTTTTACGGATTTTATCGCGGTTTATTAAGATTTTTACAAGCCCGACGTTTCGGATACTTTACAGCAACCATGGTCACGGGAGGACTGAGGTGACAGATGTCCTAATGTTACAAAGTTATTCGAAACTACCCTATGATACATCATTATTTTAATAAGTCCTCTCTACGCAGAAAGTGCTAACTGCATCTTTAATCTGTGGCATATTATGCTTGGTTTTTGATTTAATTATTTTAATAATGGGATCCCAAGCAGATCTTAATAAACCGCGATAAAATCCGTAAAAAGTTGTTTCATTATAATGAGTGAAATTCGCGCAAATTTTAGTACACAGTTACATTAGGTTTAGGTTTGCACTAGATTTGACCCATATCCAAATAGGACTAACAGCTCCATAATTCCAGATAGAGCTCTAAGAAGAAGAAGAAGCTCTAGATAATTCCAGAAATCATATTACTCTTAGATCGATGCTATGGACTAGATCTATAACGACGAAATATGCAACACTTAACTCCCTATTAATTATTTTATACTTGAGATTTGTTTGAGAGGTAAAATTGTTGTCAAAACACGTTTTAAATTAGCTTGTGGTTTCATATTTGTAAATTAAATTGCAAGAATGGTTTGTTTATTATGAAATAATTTAAAATATTTTCCATATTTTTGCTTGGATTTGGAAAACATGCTTTTAGTATTTTTTTAATTTTCATATATTAAAAAGATTGTATATTTTGACCATAAGTTATACACATACATGACATTGGAAAAACTTTGCATCATTGCACAAATCATCATTTTCGATCATTAGCTGTTCACTGCTGAACATAGGCCTTTCGGAATAAATCTCCCCTCCGGGATGCCTCAGAGCATTTACCGGCGTTAAAAAAAATGTGTAAATCAAAATATATAGGTAAATCATCAGCCTTTATCCGTCCACTGCTGAACATAGGCCTCCTTCAATAAACGCCAAGACTTCCCCACCAACAACACTTCAATATAAACGTACTTCGTCTTAATGAATACTTTAATAGTTCCAGGGTCAGTGACACGTTCCCAGCACGGTCACAATCGGCTACGCTCCACAGAGCCCTGCATCCAGATCACGTTACCAAAACCTCTAACAATAGACTACTTCTTTTATTTGTAGAAACCAGATATCGCCTCTCGTATTCAATGCCTTATAAAAAATATAAAAATATATAATTCTCATTAGACATCAATATTGTATTTGATATTTTCAAATCAAATACTTAGAAGGTCGCAGTGTTAATCGAACTTTGAATACGTAAATACTTGATGAATTTTTAATTAGTAGTAATTTAATAAAATAAATTTCGAATGAAATATTTTATTTCTCTAACCACAATATTATGTACCGGTACTAAATCTTAATGGAACTCAAAATAGTGTAACGCATACTGACGCATACTATAATAAATAGTTATTGATTGACAATAAGTATCTATCCAAAATTATGTTATATTGTCTATGTTATGAACTTATATATTTGGTATTACGTCAATGTATATATAATATCATCATGATGATTATCTTCATCATCAGTCCCTATCCGTCCACTACTGAACATATGCCTCATTCAATGAACGCCATAACGGCCGATGCTTCGCCACTCGCATCCAATATCCAATCCTATATTATGTTTGACAATCAAACAATTATTATATGGTATGTATTAAAAATGGTAATCCTTAAGGCAATTCTGTATAATTTGATACTAAAAATAGAATATAATAGAAAAAAAAACTCGATAAACAGTTTGCATACTGTTTATAAAGTTTTTTTATCAGCTATAGAACGACTTTACAACTTTACATAGGCGAAAATTAATAAGTCTATGTAATGAAATCGGATTTGAGATTCTTGAGGAGACATTACACATACATTACGTTTCCATCATTTACAAAAATGATAAGCATTACTACTGTCCACAGTAAAAGTTAGGCGAACTATGAAGATGTTTTTCAGATTCTTGACCGTGTTTTTTCAATTATTTTTTATTAAAGTTGTATTAGCAAACTAGTACGCGAGCAATCTGAAAAAAAAATCAGATCGCTCATGAATTTAAATGACTAAAGGACAGAAGATGATAAGTTTCGGTGCCAGTAATTCTCCTATCCAGGTCTCCTGTTTGAAAGACAAAGTTATTTCGCGGAAGAAATAAGCGGGGTGATGCCCTGCCACCAATAAAATTATTACATAGTGCTTAAGAGATTTAATTGAATAATTAATGTTAGACGCTCACGTGATCACATCGGTGTGATAGCGTGACGCAATTCTATTCAAGACCGAATGCAAACTGTACATTACATGAATTACAATATGATTTACGTACCAAGTTGAATTACTATTTATGGAAACCATATTGTATGCGCTAAGGAGCACGGAATAATAAAGAAAATCTTATGCTATGTTGTATGTGGTTGGACATTTATAAAAAAAAAACTTATGTTTGTAACAGATGTCCTTGGAATCGTATCTTACAGGTCTGCGTGGGTCTATTTTGCTTATTTCTAACGTGGAGCTGGTTTGCTGTGTTTCGGAAAGAAGAGCAGTCTTGCGTCTCAAAAAAGGTAACGTATGTATGCCTTGCTGGCTTAATACCAGCGGGTACTAGGGCCAGAATCATGGGTACGAATTACACGATAATGATTTTTTATGGCATAAGGAAGCAAACAAACAGTCGGAGACTTATGGTGACTACCGAAGCCCATAGACATCCGCACAACCAGAGGTTATGCAGATACATTTGCCTCTCCTAAGGGCCACTGGAAACTCACAAACCGCACGAAACGCGACAGCATAGCCGTCACTTTACGCCGGTGTTAAGTGAGCGAGAGGTACTACCCCGATCATGCCGGACCAATTCGGCTGCAATCCAGCAATGGCACTACCTCTTAAGATGTTTTTTTTTAAGTTAGTTGGATAGGCAAACTGGCAAACCACCTGATGGTAAGTGGTCGACGTCGCCCATGAACATAAACCAGTTTACCATGAACGAGCCCAAGCATCTCATTTATGTGTTGCCTATCCTGAAACATAAGATGTTAAGTCTCGGTGCCAGTAATTACACTGCCTGTCTTGCCCTTCTCTCCGAAACACAGTAAAGCTGTTTCACGGGAGAAACAAGAAAGATGGTGGGCCCTCCCACCGGTAAAATTGGTTTTCATGTAATTTTTATGCACCAAATATCTACATTCAAACAACGGGGCTAGGTTAAAACGTATGATTGCCATTAACATAATTACGTACCTTGAAAGTGTAATCCTTTTAAAAGTAGACTAATCCACGACCTTCTTTACAGCTACAATATCCCCAATGGCAGTGCGCAGGCGCAGAGCGCATATTAAAGTGCATTTTGTACTTTAAAGGCATGGATTAACGTTATAATGACAGGACGGGAACAGACTATCATTTATCTAGTCATTATTCATAGAAGTCTAGATAATTATTGCGTCTGATTCAAAACACTTATAGCTAGAGGACGCTCTGGTAATTTTGGCGTCAATAATTTCAATTTATTTCAGTAATTCCAAAACGCATTAAAATATAAATTGGTGACCTGGATAGTTCATGATAAAAGCCTCATTTTGCTAATTTAGGGTATCGAAGAATAAAGAATAAGTGTACCATTTGAAGAATGTATACAGTTTTTAGGAATATTTATTTTGTAATTTAGGGGTAGATTTAGTAGTATTTCACCGATTGAAGCGTTTTTTTTTATTTACTTGAGAGAGGCAAGGCAGACGGGTCCTCTGGTGCTATCTGTCTCCTGCATATATCAACGTTTATATATATGTAAGTGTACCGTGCCTTCATTAGCTACACTCAAGTCTCAGTACAAGATATGTTTCTGAGTTAGTACCTATATTACGTATCTACATTTCACATCATAGATGCTTATCAAAAAAGTAAGCTCAACTCATGCTAGCGGGCGCGGCGGTCCCTCCCACCTATTAAATGTTTAAATAATATTTAGAAAGTAAATCAGAGTAATTTTGATTGTCTTATGTTATAATCGAACCTCTCAAACGCAGATACGTGCAGATACGTGCAGATACGTGCAGATACGTGCAGATACGTGCAGATAAGCGCAGATAAGTCTATCCGGACTTAGCGTGCGGATACATAGCTTCCGGTCGTGTAATTACTTTCAATAATTTAATAGATTTCCTTAATCGAAAAAAAATGTAAAAGTATATCTTATTAATTAAACTTTTACTTAATACTTAATCTCATTCTAGTTTTATATTCGCTCATTTCGTATTCATTACTACTTTTTGTTTTAAAATTACTTTCTAGTAAAGAAATTTGATAGTTTATATAGTTGAGTTATGTAATGATAAAATACGGTTCAAACCATGTTAAAATTATCGAAAATATTGACAAATGGATAATAATTCATACTTAATATATTTATGAATTAATAATTGATGGATTGAATAAAAACTAATACAACTAAAAAAAATATTCTAATTAGAAGATATGAAATCAAGTTAAACATGATTTATGATATTTACAATACAATAAATAAATGTCTATGAATAAAATTAAATATTAAGTGACAGATATTAATTGAAGAACTATAATTAAATACATATAACTAGATGTGTGAAATGGGAGGGTAACTTTTTTATTTATAAAATTACTTTGGATATAATATTTTAAACTAACATGGCTATTTTCCCAATTAAAACTGTTTCAAAACTTGACTACTGACGTCCATAGACATTCGCACAACCAAAAGTTATGCAAATGCGTTGCCCTCCTTGTCCCTATCCCCCAAGGGCCACCGGAAACTCACAAACCGCACTAAACGCGACAGCACAGCTATCACTTGACGCCGGTGTTACGTGAGCGAGAGGTACCACCCCGGTCGTGCCGGGCCAATTCGGCTGCAAAGCAGCATGGCACTATAGATAGTTAAAATGTTTTCAATTTTATTTTGCTGAGCCCGCTATATAAAGTGTAAGATGAATATCATGTTTCCAACCGTTTTATATTTTGAATACCTATCTATGCATAGCACCAGAACAATTTTATCGTTTTGGTGATATTTGAACTGCGATATTAAAATGACAGTTTAGATTCGGTAGTCGGTTAACCGATGGTTTAATATTTCATGACCGTGTCACGTGTAAAGGTGGCAAGAATTTGGGTGGCCGCAATATGCTTCCTACGACCGAAGAATTTTGGTCCGTAACGGTGGTTCGACCCGTATTGTTATTCAAACGACACACGATACCGAGAATACTACAGTAACTAACGACTAACGACTATTTTTGAGGGAGTCTTTCGAAACCTAAACTGCAAGTCCATTTGGTCTACTGATAGAGTGAAACGCAGAGGTCGCGGGTTCGAATACCGCTAAGTGCAGATAATTTTTGTGGTGTGTATGTGTCCAACTCTAAAAATGTGCTTCAGCAAAAGTTCTTAAACATGTTGTCTATTGAGAATGGTAGGATCAAGTTGGGATTGAATGGCGTTGGATCAGGCGTGTTGGGATTATTTGAAGAGGACCATGCCCTGGGGAAGGATAGATAACAGTCATGATGATTATGATGTTTAAAATGGAAGTCATTGTACGAACTGTGAGTTCTTATCATCAAATGTTAAATGATGGATATTGCATAGTTAACTCTACTCGCTGTACCAGATACTGCCACAGACGAAGGCTATATGAATATCATAATTACCGATGTATGTGAATTTTCGGTCTTGGTAATATTTACTAAAAATCTGTTTCTCACCTTTTTAAAGTTCTATCATATCCAACGTATAATAAGTGTGGTTTGTATGTAAGGATATTTTATTAAGACATATTTAGAATAAAGACATGTTAGGGTACAGCGCAAGAGAAATATTAGCGAATTCTAATTATTCTCTATTTCCAAATTTCTAAAGTGACAATATGTACCAAGAACCACAATTCATCGGTACACTGTGCTGTGATTCTCAAGCTTCATTGGTATGCAGTTTTAGTCACACCCAGGGCGCCATAGTAAAAACAGTAAGCCTCAAGTATGACAACGGTCGGATGACTCAATGTCCAACCGCCGATATTTGAACGATACAAACCGGCTTTTGAGAGCAAAAAGGCGTTGCTTACTTCTTACTTCATTTCGATGTTACGGCATTCAAGATATTGGAAATATGGATATGGTTAAAAGATATTTTTTTAAATAGTAAAGATAATGACAGTTCATTGAGGGAGGTATGAGGGAGGCCTCGGCGGTGGACTCGACCCAGCACACCCTCGAGATGTGCCCGAGATGGGCGGCGCTGCGTCATGATCTGACATCGGTCATCGGAGAGGACTTGTCTCTGCCGAGTGTCATCGCCGCGATGCTCGGCGACGACGAGTCCTGGACGGCGATGGTCTCCTTCTGCGAGGCAGTAATGTCCCAGACGGAGGCCGATGAGCGGGTGAGAGAGGAGGCCGCCGACGAGGCCTCCCACCGCGGGCGACGAACGGGGGTGCGTAGGAGGCGCTATCTAATGCGCCTCCAGTAACGCCCCTGTGCTCGTGTCGGGCCCAGGATGGGGTTTTAACCTGGGTCCAGCTAGACACGACGTCGTCGGGGACTGCTAAAAGTATCGAAACAAACGAACAGCCGAGCAGTCCCCCTTTAGAGGAGGAGTCTGGCCTTTTCGCCGGGGCCAGCCTGTCGCCGAGGGTCCTGCGTTGCCTGCATGATCCGGGACTCTCATAAAAGGCGGCTGAGGGCACTTGCAGCGGTTTTAGTGGGTAACGCATCTCCAAGTGCCAACCCCACACACGGCTAGGTTTAAAACTCACCCCGGTCCTAGTTACGGTTTGGTCTGCAAATTTCCGCTGCAGAACAAAAAAAAAAAAAAAAAAGGTATGAGGGAGGCCTATACTCAGCAGTGGTCGGATGGGTGATATTGATACAGATACTTATGATGATGATGAAAGATAATTTAGTTAATAATAATAGTAATAAATAGTAATAGCTCCTATTGCTTTGTTCCGATGGATATAATGGAAGATGATATACCTTGAAGAATACTATATTAATCTTAGACCAATATAGTCGTTTGCTAAAATCTTTGTTTAAAACAAGGGCAGACTGAAACTGGGGCCGAGTCCGGGTGACCCTACCATTACACAAAGGTCAACAAAGGTCATGTTCGTTAAAATGGTATTTGGTGAATATGATGTAGGAATTTCTTTTTCCCCCATCATGGTTCAAGCCTTGTCGTAGCGGTGGGGCTTAGTAGTCTAAGGTGAACCACGCACCCTATCCTATATAGTGTTCCGTTATCGAGACCAGTATATAAGTACGAACAAATAAGGCTCTATATAGGCAAGCACTAACGACTGAGCCTACATAATGACGTACCAAGTAAAACCTTCACGTTCTTAAACGAGGCATGAATAATTATTATAATTTTAGTCTTAAATGCGGGAGCAGGTTCACACACCGCGAGTTTGAATCCACCACTAACAGACTAAAGCACAGAAGCGGTTCCATGGAAGAAATAAACAAGATCGTGGTACCCATGCAGACGGAAGCTTGCCGCAAGCGCGTTCCTGTCAACGGTGAAAAAAGATAGTATACAGACAGTATACACTAGTTTTTTTAATTATTAGTGCCCTAGGGCTAATAAATAATTTGCTAATTTAGACTTTTAAAATATGAATCCATTTTTTTGTAATTCGACCTTGCCATATTTAAATGGGGTCAAACGGAGGTTATAGAAGGCTGAGTAACGTAACGTCTACATCATCGATATTTCCATGGCTAGTGTAAATTGACCATAACAAACATCAGCGACACCAAATTGAACACGTCTTCATATTTTTAATAAAATGTAATAATATTTTTAATATTAGATGTTTTCTACGCATTTTGACTGACTTATATTGTTATGTGCCATATTTTAATGCCAAAGAGTTTCATTCACTTAAGAATATCTAATAACTTTTAGTCCAACTTATACATACTAATTTCCTTTTATAAATGACAGACACTGACAAACTTTAGACCTCTATTTTACCTACTAACGGCAATCCTTAGCTTTAGGCTATTTTTTACCAATAAAAAATAATTATTACCTTAAGAAGGAGAAAGAAAAGCGTGGCTCTGTCATGTTGCAATATTTAAATAACAAACCTTGGTGTGGGTGTAGTTACACTGCATATACCGATTAATTACTATTTAAAATCGGTAATGAAGGAAATAAATTCTTATTTTTTTTATACAATAAAATATAATTTAATCTTATTTGAACAGGTAGGTCGAGCTCCATTAAATGCCCGGGTAGGCCGCAGCACCTCAAACCTATGGACTCTTTTGAGCCAAGACTTTTTTTTGGCTGTTTATTTTTATTCTCTACATTTAATTGAATTATAGGTTATCAACTTTACAAATGCATATCTTTATAAATAAAGAATAAAAAAGAAAAAAAAAACGTTACATTTTATATAATTTACAAAACCCAATAAGAAATATATCTTTTGTTCGTATTAGGTTTTTTGACGACCTTTTTAGTTATTGAACTGACAATTTCACTATCATGATTTGATTTTGAAAATTTATTAAAGAAGAAGAGGAAGAAGAAGATTTTGAAAATTGTGTTTTTAAATTATTTTTAATCGAAATTGGGCAGCAATTTTTTTAAAATGGAATAATTTTGCTTGCCAGATCTTTCTTTCGGTACAAAGGGAGAGGTTACCGAAAAACAACGTGCATTTGTCGACCTTACGCATTAAAATATTATATGCACACGAAGTGATTCACGATCCTAAGCTATATCGAATTACATAATTACACTAAATTGACTGACTTTAAAGGCACAAGCTAATCAAAAGAATTCCCATCAACCAAATTGACCGCGTTTTAATAACAGATGAAACAGAATAGTTGTTATTAAAATCGCAAGATGGCGTAATATGGGTGAGAATCAGAAAGTAATCACTATCGAGCCATCAGTGATTAATTACTCGAAAATGATCGGGTTGCGCAATCCAGAGACATTTCCTAATTTCATAAATTATTAGTACAGATACTACAATGACATTGCATAATCCCGCGCAAAATATTTATATAATAAATCAATTTGTACAATTAATGTACAAGGAAGCGAATATTTTGTGTGGGTGGATTTATTTAGTGCATAAATTATAAATTGAGAGAAGGTATGCAGATTATATCTCACGTTTAAGATAAGACAAGTTGATATAAATTGTATTAAATTTTCTGCAATAGATCAACAACCATTTTTTTTATACCCCTGCCGGCCTAGCATGCGCGTACGACAAAATGTTGTCTACCCCTTTTCTCGTATTACCTCTCTATCTACAGTAGCTAACGTTTTCAATATTAAGGACGAGATAAAGTAATTCAAACTTAAATAAATACAACCTGGTGCCTATTTCTTGTATATTGCGGCGTTTCCGTACTATAAGTCATGTTAGTACATAAGGGACATTGTCAATTAAATCGTATAAAATAGATCGTAGAAAATAGACAATCAATTTGATCTCGCGTGCCCGGGTATTGTAAATGTTGAATGTGTTAGTGTGAAAGTCCTGAGACACGTATCTATGTGACAGGGATGTGAGCCCGGAAGCTTTTAGTTTCACTTAGCAAACGCATAACTAAAACCTTATTATCCTTTTTACGTTACATCTATACTAATACTAGCTGTTGCCCGCGTCTTCGCCCGCGTTAACTTTTAAAATTTGAGGGGTTGACTACCCTTATCACTTAGGAGTATGAAAAATAGATAGTAGCCGATTCTCAGACCTACTGAATACGCATATAAAATTTGGTAAAAATCCGTAAAGTCGTTTCGGAGGAGTACGGTAACTAACATTGTGACATGGAAATTTTATATATTAAAGATTATAAAGCTCAAAAGTTTGTTTGTTTGTTTGAACGCGCTAATCTCAGGAACTATTGGTCCGATTTGAAAAATTCTTTCAGTGTTAGATAGCCCATTTATCGAGGAAGGCTATAGACTATATAACATCACGCTGTGACTTATAGGAGTTGAGTAACGCGGGCGAAGCTGCGTCCAACAGCTAGTGTTGAATAAAGCACGTCAAGCCAATCTTTGACGAATTGTCTTAAAACAAATGTAGCGGTACTAAATTATACATAAACCAAAACGTTTTACATACTCAAGATTTCATCGTTATGTAACTAGAAAGAACCATTTTAATTAAGAGATATTTTGCACGGTAAAGAAATTCACAATAGACGATAAACTTTAACGTAAAAGCAAAGGTTAATGTACTAATTAATAATTTCTCTATTACAACGGTTATGTCAGTTAAATAATTCATATAATTTAGAAAGATTCACACGGAAACTTGAGATTGAAGTTAATTTGTCGATATGATTAGAACTGACTACATTAACAGGAAGTTGTAAATTGTGTTGAAAAAATGGTTTTAAAAACTTTTAAGCTGGTTACAATTTACTGCCCCTTTCAGTTATGTCTCATGATAGTTAATAAATAAGTTTAAGTAATTTTCTTATTGTGGACATTAAACAAGGTATCCTAGGATTTCTAAGCCTAAATTTAAGGGATATGTCACTCATCAATCCATTTGAATGAAAACAGATAAATAGCAATTCAGTGAGAATTATAAAAATTAAAATTTATTATATTGAAATTTGAGAATATATTTGAACACACATCCCCTTTCTTGCAAAAATCGTATCGTAATAAATAGATCGTATAAAGAATCTCCTTGTTTTTAAGTTCGTTAAAAAACTGACCTGGACAACATTTTGAGAATAATAAAATGTAATGATAATGAAATAAAAATATCTGTGTCTACCAGAGTCGAACAAAAATGGAAAAGGAGATTTCCAAAAAAGGGAGGCTTATGTCCAGCAGTGGGCAATAACAGGCTGATGATGATGACCAGAGATAAAATCGTATCATTCGCTTCTCACATTATATTGTATTTAACAAGCAATTAGCTAATGCCCGCGACTTCTCACGGAATTTGTCTAACGGTCGCTGGTACTTAATTGGTGTAGCATGTTATCTGTCCGTAGCACGCTATCAGTCATGAGACGGAATGTCACTAATCTTTAATCTACATTACTTGGCCCTTAACGAAATAATAATAAGATTAGTAGAACGTTGGACCCAGAAGAATTAATTAGAATTTAATATCTTTAAGACTGTTACGCTATTTAATGAGACCTCTGGTAGGAGAGCTTACCCTAATTCATTCTACCGGTGCAGCGGGAGAGATGCACTACCCACTAAAACCCGGTGCCACTAATGCCACCTTTGGTGAAGTGCCCTGGATCTGTTGAGCAAACAGGGCACCTCGACGGCTAGTCGGTCCCACAAGGGACCAACGCCACCTCCACAGAGGGGTTGTTAGTGCCACAGAACAACCCCTCCCAACGTTGGGACAGTACAATAGGGTGAGGTTCCCATCCTCGCCCCTTGTCCCGCTGATCTTGTCCCCTCTTCTTATACGATCTTATAAGAATTTAGCCGAGAGAGCTGAGAGTTTGTACCCTACAAACAGCAGCTCCCTCGGCTCAATTTGCTTCACCCAAGGTGCTGAGCTCACCCTAGGCTACTGATCCCCACCGCCACGACAAGGCTTGAACGATGGTGGGGCGAATGAGATGCCTGGGCTAGTCAGGCTTGAGACATTAGTAAGTTAAGTAGTTTTTTGTAGATTGGGTAACGTTTAAATTAATCTAGGATGAGAAATAGTAAATTATAAATTCATATAAACTTTTTACGCAAATTTAAACCTTTTATCACTTAGGAAATAGACATTTGAAACATCCAAAGCTTTTCATTAAATTTTTATGCATAGGCATATCAATTTGTCCGGATAATGGCATGATCCGCATAAATCTATGCATAAAATGCGGATGTGTCACAACCACGCCACTAATCCGCACATTTTGACTAATGAATGTCATTTAAATCGTTATTGCCATAATTTAAATACTTTTATGCTTAGGTATATTAGGAAAATTTATGGTTATGTTTAAGTTATCTCTTTTCTTTCATTAATCGTTTAAATTTCTTACAATACGGATGATAGTAAAATATTTTGTATTTATAGTAATAATAATAATACCTATGGACGCTTTTACATCACGTCAATCTGGTCTCGTGGTAAGTTCTCGAAGAACCGGTGGGAGGGAAGCGCTGTGCCGCGCTCCCGGCTGCATGGGTACCACCATCTTGCTTGTTTCTCCCGTGAAACAGCTTTGCTGTGTTTCGGAGAGAAGGGCAAGACAGGCAGTGTAATTATGGGCACCGAGACTTAACATCTTATGCCTCAGGATAGACAACACATAAATGAGTTGCCTGGGGTCGTTCCAGGTATACTAGTTTATGTTCATGGGCGACGTCGACCACTTACCATCAGGTGGTACGTTTGCCAGTTTGCCTAGCCAACTAACATTAAAAAAAAGAACTTGTGTTACGGGTACCAGACAACGGTACAACAATATTTAATACTTTTATACTATAGATATATTTAAGATTTTTATTATATAATACACATCCATGACCCAGGAACACAGAAAATATTTTTGTTCCCTTGCGGGGTCATTAACTTATTGTCAATCCCATAATGATAGAACTGTGTTTGTAAGTTTGTTTGTCGCTCGTTTTTCATGTAATCTTATATATAGATAGACCGGAACTAGGACTTTTAATCCAAATTCCCATTAGGATCCTATCGGATATTTTAAGATTTTTTTCTACTGCCTATATTAATATTATAAAGAAATACTATTTTTGAGTTAAGATGTATTTGTATTATTTTCAATTACACATCCAATTAAAAATATTTCATCAATATAAGGCCACATTTTCACTGTCTAACATCAGCTATAAAAAGCAAGGCAAGTAGCGGGAATCAGCTAATATATTTTAAATCAAAAATAGAATTAACCAATTAATTAGGAATAGATTGCTGGCGCGATCATAACTAAAACTAACTCAGCGTGACAGCCACAATAAAAATGTTTACGATCAATCACAGCACGTTAACCTAGTCCCGTGGTTAGGTCGTAAGAACTGTTATGTTACGGATACCATATAACGGAAATAAATTATAGAAACTTATATAAGTCCATTACCTCGGCACAGATGAATAAAAGTTTTTTCACATAATACCTGACGTTGGTATATGAACCCATTATCCTCTATGGTATTTTTTAACGCCGGGAAATGCTCTGAGGCATCCCACTTGGGGAGTGGGTCCCCCCAGGCGGGTATATGGGACTCACTGCGCCCTAAAGATGATAAGTGAACGCAGCTCTACCCATTAAATCCCGGCGAGTGCCACCAGTGCCGCCTTTGAGAGGTGCCCCGGATCTGTTAAGCTAACAGGGCACCTCGACAGCTATTCAGTCCCGCAAGGGACCGATGCCACCTCCAAAGAGGGGTTGTCCCGCACCACAGAACCACCCCTCCCAGCGTCGGGACAGTACAATGGGGTGAGGTTCCCATCCTCGCCCCTTGCCTCCTGCTCTTTTGTCCCCTGATCTAATTAGCTTCGCCCAAGGTGCTGGGCTCGCCCTATGCTACTGAGCCCCACCGCCACGACAAGGCCTGAACCATGGTGGGGTTCTTCCTCTATGGCCTATGCTATGACATGCTATTTAATCACTATTATGAGGGAAGGTCTATGATAGCAGTGGATGGATAGAAGCTAATGCTGATGATGACGATAATGATGATGAATGAACTTTGAAGGTTTTTTGAACTCTTGAAGGTCCGTAAGGTGTATCGATTCGGAAATACCGTAGATGGCAGCTGATTCCATATAATGTTCGTTCGAGACTCGAAATGCCGTAAAAATCGAGTTGTTGTGGACTTCAAGACATCGAGGTGGTGTGGATGAAATTTGGAATTTTGACGCTATGTCCGGTGATGGAATTCTGCTGCAGGTCTTCCGAACAATTCCTCAGAACACTCCCAGATGCGGTAGAAGATGCAGAGTGATCAGTCATCTTTACGCAGCGCCAAAAAATTAATTCGATCGGAAGAACCTTATCATTGACAATTCGAACCATCTGGCGTTGAACACGGTCAAATGTACATCACTGATGAGTAAAATGCTAAGTGCCAGTAATACCGCTGCCAGTAATAAAACTGTTTTAACAAAAGGGCTAAAAAGATGGCGGTACCCATGCGGGAGCGCGGCTCAAGCAGCAATACAGTAAAGTTCTTCATTTGAACATCTACTATTAGCGTCGAGCATATAACCGGAATAGAGCGGTAATTTGTGCTGCGACGCTGCGCCTATTCTGCGCTACGATTGGCCGACGGATGGCCATTGATGGATGATGGGCCGATGTACGTCCCACATACAGATCACTGGTTGATTCAATTGCTATTAAGTCAATGACAAATCACTGACCACTTTCGGAAATTTGTCCGGTTATATGCTCTATGACTATTAGTTAACAGCCTGAATTTTTAATAGTTTTTTTTTTCATTTAAAAAGAGAGTTAAATGGCTGAATGAGAATTAAAGGGGTGAGCAAAAAGTGTTTAAAATATTTTAAATGGTGTACCTTAATGTCAGTTTTAAAAGGGAATTCGTTAAAAAAATGTAGTCAAAAATATTAAAAAGGGTGTGTGAATAAATTTACTATCATTTTCAGCTTAGGCTATGTATAAAATTTTATGCAAATCTGCAGCAAGCCGCGTGTAACAACTAGTCTCATATAGACCCGCCTTATATCAGAACTATAATATATATTTCGTAACGATGTCTAAATAATTTATATCATGTTAATGAGATATTTTGCCATACATATAAACAAATTAAATACTTTCTTTTCAATCTCTACATTTCTTCGACTGACGTCTCTAACATTTTAAGAGATTTTGTATTGAAATATTTCAAGTTGAGAGGATACAGTCGATGCCAAGTGCTTTTTTATTTAGAGTAAGGGTAGTAAGGGATTTATACTACTATTATTATTTTATATATTATGTGGTTTTTTATGTCACAAGGAGGCAACCGAGCATTCGGAGCCTTATGGTGACTACCGACGCCCATAGACATCTGCACAACTAGATATTATGCAGATGCGCCGCCCTCCTTTTCCCTATCCCCCCAATGGGCCACCGGAAAAATGCAGATGTGTATGGGCGTCGATAGTCGCTAAAAGTATTCGACTGGTCGTTTGCCAACCTATGCTATAAAACATTTTTAATAATGAAGTAACAATTACTAAGTACTTGTAATTAGCTCCTAGTATTTTGTTCTTCATGTCCTTGAATATTGTTTTCTTTAGCAATCGAAAAATGGTTTCGAGTTCGACAGCGTAGTGGTTTAGGCACCCCACCATGGTTCAGGCCTCGTCGTGGCGGTGGGGCTCAGTGACCTAGGGTGAGCGGTGCACCTTGGGCGAAGCTAATTGGGCCGAGGGGGCTTTTTGTACCCCTCTGCGGGACAACCCCTCTGTGGAGGTGGCGTCGGTCCCTTGCGGGACTGACTAGCCGTCGAGGTGCCCTGTTTGTTTTCTAGATCCGGGGCATCTCACCAAAGGCGGCATTGGGGGCACTCGCCGGGTTTTAGTGGGTAGAGCTGCGTCCATTTACCAGCTGTCGGGCGCAGCGAGTCCTAAATACCTGCGTGGGGAGACCCACTCCCCCGCGAGATGCCTCAGAGCATGCCGGCGTTAAAGAAAAAAAAAAGAAAAAAAGTGGTTTAGGCACCATTTTAACAAATAATAAAATATAGAATACATAATGTCTTAATATAATAAAAACAGTTATTTGTTAAGATCTTAAGTGCAGAAGTTGTTCAAATAAACTTAAATTTATTTACAAACTTCGTTGTCATAGCAGAACTCGGAAATGTATTCACGAAGCGCTTTGTAACTTAAAACTTTAAAAATGCTTACTTAAATAGACTATCAATACGTGTGTGATTGTAAATCTAGATGACGCGCGAAATTTTTCATAACTATAAACATTGATAAAAACAATATATACATCGAGTACACATAAAAAATATAATATTATAATATTTTGAGTTATTGTCACCATTAACACTATTAAAAAAATAGTTTTGCAGTGGAGCTTTAGATTTCGGTGTTGTCTTCGAATTAGCCTTAATTAATAAAATATAAAAAGCCTTATTCAATATCTTAAATAAAAATATTTTCTGTAGTTTGACATACACCAGGTTTTTAATCCCATCCACATGTTAAGGAGAAGCCCCACAAAAAGTGTCGAACCTCATATAGTTCACGCTCGTTGATGTCTATTGACCCGTGTACTCAAATTGTATTCAGGTCAGATTATAACGTTCATACAGAATTATGTGTACATTGTAGTGTAATAGTTGTAGTTTAATACACACTAATGTGTAGTATATATATTTTAAAGGATCTAAACAATCAGACAAACCCCAAATACTCAAACGAATCTCAAATTTAAGACGTACTTAAACTCGTGTTGTCCCTCTTTTTTTCTTTGAATCTAACACGTCGTAGCATGAGTAAGTACGTCTTAAATTTGAGATTCGTTTGAGTATTTGCCATTTGGGGGTTAGGGTCTTTGATGGGCAAATTGCGGTGCAGCCCGGTGGGCGGGATGCGCTGTGCCGCGCTTCTCTATGGGTCTTTAAACTTTAGTTTGTTTAAACTTAGCTTGCTTAAACTTTAGTTTGTTTAAACTTTAGTTTGTTTAAACTCTATGTGGTTTCTTGCTGCTAAAATGTTTGATCTCTTCTTTATTGTATTTTTTTTTTGGTAAATAAAAAAAAAAGTCTTTGAAGTTTGAAGGCGTGTGAAGTTCACACACGGTCTTCTCGCCTGGTTTTTAGGAAACCCTGCCCAGCAATGAGACATAAAGGTCGCTTTTTATACCGTGTTTAGTGAAGTGTATGGATTCTACACAATAGAATGTTACGTGTTGAAAAGTACGTGTATCTCTTTTAAATTAATAGAACATAGAAGGAACAATTTGTGTTTATTTTTCTGTTTTATGACACGCTGTTATTCTTGTAAAAGTTATAGAGAATATTTGTGGCGTTACAATACTTAATATATTTTGCTACATCATTTATACGGCCTATTGACCTACTAGAGTATTTACATATTTGTTACACGCATCACTTTTAATTGAATTATTTTCAATTATTTTAATGAGACTTTTGTTATTGGATATGTTTGATACGGTTTTTTTTCGGAAGGAACTTTTCGGCCTTCTAGCTCAATCGGTACAGTAAGTGAACAGATGGCTCACTTAATTTACTTTGATACGGTTTGACTGATAACTATGAAGCAAATAGACTTTTATTTTAAAAATACAATTCACAAAGTAGCAATATATCTAAACTTGTAAAAACCTAAGTTGTTAAATTAACATACTGACAATAAAGTCCTTCCATTGTACCAAAATTTTAGGTTATTTCTAATTAAATTACTCGTGTGTCGTTACGTAAAAACTTATAGTAAACTTAAGATCTCCATATTCGACAGCAAGGTCGCGGGTTCGAATCCCGCCATGTGCAGATAAATTGAATGATGAATAAAGATGTCTGCACCGGATCATGGACATGTATATTATATTGAATACATGAATTTATTTCCGTTCCTAGTACCTGTAACACAAGTTCTTACCAGCTTACCACGCGGCTAGGTTAACGTGGTGTGATTGTTGAATAAAAATTAATATTTGGGTGCAAAACCCAAGATAATTGGGAATGAAAGCACTAAAATTATAACGTTTCCTTCATTGCGTGTTTGCAAGGTCGGTTCATGACTGTATCAATTATGAAATATTTTAATTTCTTATTTAAATAATCACGTTGCACATCATGGTTTCGGGATTTTATCAGCTGTTTGACTGGAGATCGATTTATCGAAGAGAACTAAAATGATTACTACTCGTATTGGTATTATTTTTGGTTCTATTATTATCGATTTTAATGTAAAGAGGTAATGTTTGTGAGTTTGGATGTGGGCGTTAATCTTCGAAACTACACATCCGATTTAATAATAATTACTTCTACAATTAAAATGCTATATTATTATCGAGTGAGTGTCACAGTTTATATTAATAATCATCAGTCCTAATGGCTGTACATCTAAGGTGCTATTTGTATTGTTAAATACTTACATAGCTATACCATATACCAGTCCTTGGCCTTAACTAAAACAACATTTAAGATCAATTTTTATATTAACTCTCTTTATTTTTATATTTGAACTCTTTCATTTCATTTGAGATCTATTTATATATATTTTATTTATATATAATTAAAACGAATGGTGAGTCTACTAGCTGGTGCCCGCGACTTCGTCTGCGAGCCTAGGTATATAATAATAAGTTATATTATTGTAAAATTTCATTCTAATCTTTTCAGTCGTTTTTCCGTGAAATACTCACAAACATCATACAAACTTTCGCGCTTACAATATTAGTAGGATGTATTATTATAAACAACGATACAACTATTTACATATTGCACATACAACTATATACATATTGTACATGCATCTATATACATATTGTATATACAACTATGTGCATATTGTACATACAACTATGTATATATATTAGGTTTGTTATTTACTATGGTAACAAAAAAAATACTTCTCTTCGCCCACGTCTAGATTAACAGCCATATACAGACCAATGGTTATTATTTTAATAACCTTAATTAAGCCTATTCTAGTTTCACCATAACATTGGATTTACAATGCAAACAAGAATTTTTCAATTCAAATTTTAATCAATTTAACTTTTATAAACACAAATACAACAGTAACTTAAAACTCTTTTCTTCTTAACTGTGGGTATTTACGAATTCAAACACTAAAATCATTGCAAAAATCAACAATGCAAAAACTACTATGCCATTACTAACCTGAGGGTGTCCAGCATTCCGGGCATTCCTGGCACAGCGTCGACCAGTCAAAGGCAAGATCCTCAAAGCTCGCCATACCACTAAGTCACTACCATAATACACTACACACAGCCACCAAGACGCCCTGCGGACTGAGACTGTCCGACTGTCGCTGTCGGTCGCGGCGGACTCGCGGACAGAATGCGAACAGGTTCCGAGCATTCACCAGCGTTCTTTTGATTTCGATGAACCGTTAAGACTTAAGGTACCTTAGGTGTTATCACGTAATATTTCCGCTCGCATCCTCTTTTGTGGTTTTATCTGTATATCATTTTATGTTAATTAATAATGATGTTTATTTCATTTGATTGCACAAATTATATAGAAAGATACAATTTTTTATGTGTGAATGGATAATCTAATAACGCGGTAAAAATATATATACACAAACCACTTTATGTGGAACGATCGTATGAACCTAGATATACGCTATCTATATCTAGGACGAAATGTAAAAAGGGTCGGAAAATCTTTAAGTACTTTATTATTATAATAATAGGCTTATAAATAGTCATAATTAAAACTGTGTGTAACAAATATTTAATATTTCATTATCATCATCATTATCATCAGCCTTTATCCATCCACGGCTGAACATAGGCCAAACACGCATTTATTATTTAATGGACTTAAATCACATACTCGAAAAAGTGATAATGAGTATAAAATGTAATGAGGATAGACCTGCGCTAATAACTTTATCATAACAAATATATCACCACAATCAACGTGATCGTGGTTGTGATTATAATATACTTTTCCACTGAATTTTGATCAAATTGCTTTCTCCGTGTTTTAATAATATTCACCTGGCCTTGTGTCGTAGAAATAAAAAACATTAAGACGAGATATAATATGATGATTATATCAATGAAAATTTATAATAACTTAATTGTATTATAATATTATTTTTTACATAAACATCCCAACTCTTCTATTATATTCTGATTATTATTGTTTGCATCCACGTTTTCAAAATTTTCTTTTTCGGAGTTAGTTTTTTATGTCATAAGGAGGCAACCGAGCAGTCGGAGCCTTATGGTGACTACAGACGCCCATAGACATCCATACAACCAAACGTTATGCAGATGCGTTGTCTTCCTTTTCGCTATCCAAAATGGGAAACTCACAAACCGCACGGAACGCGACAGCATGGCTATCACTTGACGCCGGTGTTATGTGAGTGAGAGGTACCACCCAGTCGTGCCGCCCCAGTTCGACTGCAAAGCAGCATGGCACTGCCTATTACTAAAGTCTTTCTTATTATAATTATAGTTTTAAAATAGATGTCACTTATATCACCTTAGACTTTTCCCTAACTTTCATCAATTTTCCGTTTTTTTGTAATACATGTCTAGACTAAAATGAAAGCATAATATGTTGAAATAAATTCATTAGTAAAGTTTACTCGTACCATTCGTGTAATCGCATTTATCTAAACGAACATAGAAAGCTCTCTCTGTACACAAATGCTGCTAACTTAGAAGCTTTCCCCTAAATAGGGAAAATGTGATAGATATATTTGAGTAAAATTATGACCGAATTTCAGAATTAATGACACGATTTTACGTTATTAAAACCACATAAAATAAAACATTTACTATTTATTTATTTCGCGGAGCTCGATATTTCGACATTGTCCATGAACTCCTTCTTTACGAGACCCTTTTTATGTCGCATTAGAGGCATTTCTTTAAATTGTAAATGCCTGTAATTCATGCTCATAATTACCACGCTGAGCAGGCGGATTGCCAATCGCAGATGATGATAAATGTGGCACTGCTGCCTGTCGCCGATACGAATTCATCATTTGATTGATGGTGCCGCCATCACTCGGTTCGATGGATGTCTGGATCGATGCTCAGTGATCAAGTCTATCTCAATGTCACGATGAGACAGACGAACACCAAGCAATCGATTCGCAGTATTAGCCTTCTTTGATGTTTGGAGGCTAAATGGAGGAGGAGGATGCGAATAGCAAAGGCCGGCCGACTTGGCGTTCATTGAGGGAGGCCTATGTTCGACAGTGGACGGATAGAGGCTGATGATGATGATGAAATTGTAAGTATTGTGAGTGTATACAGATCTAAAAACGGTAAATTGGATTAATTAATTGCGTCAGTTTAAGAGGCAATTTTGATCTTCTGATTTTTTTAAAGCTTTTAGAGTAAGCAACCTATTAAGCAACATTTATACCACACTAGTTATATACCCCGGAAGGTACTAGGTGAATTCATTACGCCTTAAAGGAAAGACACTTTTCCGCAATTAGTCGTATACCAGTCATGGATATTATATTGGCATTACCGCGCACCATAAACGTATTAAATTATTGCTTGGATATGCGAAACTCTAGAATAACTTGTATACTAGTCGGGTAGGTATGACTAGTCTATTTTGACTGTTCGGATAGACACACGAGCCACATGAACATAACATCTTTACCTGGAACTAGCCCGTGTAAGTCATTCATGTGTCGCCTATACTGTGACGAAAGCTGGTAAATCTCGATGCCAGTAATTATACTACCTATCCTGTGCTTCTTTTTGAAACCAGAAACATTGTAAAGTTATTTTACGGAATAAATAGGCAGGATGGTTGCAGGCAGTCACGCGGTACAAGCGCATTTCTTCCTCCATTAATCCCTAAGCTACTACACTTTTTTTCTATTCCGTCGGGAAATATTCTTAGGCATCCCGCGGGGGAGGGGAACTCCCCAGGCGGATATGTGGAACTCGCTGCGCCCGAAAGATGGTAAGGTGGACGCAGCTCTACCCACTAAAACCCGGCGAGTGCCACCAATGTCGCCTTTGCCACCAATGCCCCGGATCTAATGAGCAAATAGGGCTCGACGGCTAGTCAGTCCCTCAATGGACCGACACCACCTCCACTGAGGGGTTGTCCCGCACCACATAACAACCTCTCCCAACGTCGAGGTAGTCCAATTTGGTGAGTTTTCTATCCTCGCCCCTTAGTAGGAGGAGCTACTCTTTTGTCCCCTCTTCCTATAAGAGGGGTACAAAAAGCAGCCCCCTCGGTTCACTTGGCTTCACCAAGGTGCTGGGTTCACCTTTGGCTACTGAGCCCCACCGCCACGACAAGGCTTAAACCGTGGTGGAGAAGCTACACTTTAGTAAACTGTGCTACCAACGTTTGTTTTTCTTCATCGTTTACTAAAATCGCGAAGAATACGTTCGAACGTCAGTAAGTTCGTAATACTAATATTTTTACTGCTTTCCCTAGAATTAGCTTTAAACCCGAGAACTCCGCTGAAAGAAAATTACAAAGTATAGCAACTAACATGTAAAAGTAGGTATGTAAAACTTCAACCTTGATTCTTGTAGAAATATAGCACATTTAAATTATTATTAAAGTTTGTTTTTAAATAACATAGCTATTTCACTTTTACCACTATCTACAACGGGATATTGACCATGTTTTTCACTTTCGTCTCGTTAACAAGACATTCGTTGTTAATGTCGATATCGACTTCCGCGAAATGAAAGTGAAAAACATCGTGCATTAGTAAATATCACATTTTAAATAGTTTTAGATGAAAATGAGAATGAGATAATATTCCCTACTTATTCCCTACTTTACCCGTCTGCATAGGCACCACCATGCTGCTTTTCCCCGTATAGTAAAATAGACACACTAATGTGTAGTATGACTGTGTATTTTTAAAAGACCTAAGCAATAAGACAGGGTCTGTGATGGGCAAATTGCGGCGCGGGCCGGTAGGAGGGAAGCGCTGTGCCGCGCTCCCGACTGCTGGGGTCATCTTGCTTGTTACTCCCATGAAACATCTTTGCTGTGTTTCGGAGAGAGGGGCGAGAAAGGCAGTCGGGTTGTGTATCATGTAAACTAGTTTATGTTCATGGGCGACTTCGACCACTTACCATCAGGTGGCACGTATGTCTGTAATTTAATAACCCTTATATACACGAAGATTCGCCCTTGATCCAACCGTATCAAGTTGTTGCGGATCTTTTCATTGAGTCCACGTGATGTATGATGGTGAAATATTTTTATCTATGTGTGTTAACTAACACCAAATCTTTTAAATTGGTTACCAAATCTCTAATGGTAAGTCGAGACCGCTATTCATAAAAAATGCGAATCATCTTATTTCGATATCATTATGTTAATACTAGTTGTTGCCTGGCTTTACCCGCGATAACTAACGCGATTTGTAGCAGTATCCTTATAATGCTAGGCATCGAGCATATAACCGGAATAGAGCGGAATGTTTTGAATGAAAGCAAATTCCGCCAAATTTGTGCTGCGACGCTGCGCCGGTTCTGCGTGACTGATAGCCATTGATGGATGATTGAATGGGACGTACATACAGATCACTGGTTGGTGGTATTGTTAATTTGTTATTGCCTAAGTCAGTGACAAATCACTGAACAGTTTCGGATTGTATGGCTCACATTATTATAACTCTAGTCTGCGCAGGATTATATTTTGGACAATTCACACACTGACGTATAAGCTATATTATTTTCATTAAAATTCATTCAGTAGTCTTTTTAATAACAAACGTCCACACATACAAACTTTGGAGTTTATAATATGGCCAAGCTCGGGTCGCGGATTTAAATCCTATCGAGTCAGCCTTTAAGTACTTGTAACGGGATTATGGATGGTATGTTTACTTCTATTTTCCACACCCACAACATACCTTACGAACTAACTGCGGGACTAGCTTATTAGTATTTCATACTCAAAAATACAATTGTCATTTGTCGCCTATTCTCATTATGCAACTACACCAAGGACTTTAAAGTACCATCGTAGGTGTAGGGCGTAGGCAATACCATAAGGTCTTACCAAACATACCAGTCGCACCGGTTCCAGTACGGTGTTACACAGGAGAGAAATTAGGGCCATGTGGTAATCATAACTAGTTACCTACAGCTTCACCCGCGTCAAAATTATGAAAAAACTAGCAGCGCCCCGCGGTCTCACCCGCGTACTTCCCGTTCACGAGGGAGCACGGGGATAAATTATAGCTTATGTGTTATTCTGATGTATAAAGTATATTATTGTAAAGTTTCAAGTAAAAAACATCCATGCATACAAACTTTTGCGTTTACAATATTATTAGGATTCTCTGAAATAAATAGCCTAATTTCTTGTTAATTAGAATCGAATGTGCCAAAATAAATATGCAAATCTGATTGGTATTTCTAATGATTAGCGCGTTGAAACAAACTTTTATATTAGATTAGCCTTCTACCCCCCACCATGGTTCAAGCCTTGTCGTGGCGGTGAGTCTCAGTAACCTAAGGTGAACCCAACAGCTTGAGCGAAGCAAATTGCGAAGGTCAGACTACTCCTCGTAAAGGGGGACTGCCCGGTCGACACTAAGAGGTTTCCTCGCACTTGCTATGTAATTGGTATTGCGGGAAAATTAGTTTTTATTATGTTAGTAGGATAGGCAAATAGGCAGACATATCAGCTGATGGTGAGTGTTCAAGAGACCCTCGAAGCATAAGCAAGTTCACCTGCATTTATCGTTGCCTATCCTGTGACGTAAAACTAGCTTCAGTGCCAGTAATTACACTGCCTGTCCTACCTTTTTTCCGAAACACAGCAAAGCTGTTTGACAGAGGAAAAAAGCATATAAGTAATTGCATTTAGACGGGAGCGGGGCACGGCGTAACCTTTTCACCGGTGTGATACATGAAGGAAATATAGATGGAGAATATAATAAACGAAACAGATAATGTTAAAATGTAAAAGGCTCTAATTATTAAGCATCACGCTCGCTTGCCGCTTTCTTCATACGTCTGCAATTAATGCCATGCTCCATACGAAACCATTGTGTAAGATTTACATAAAAAGCATTCTTGCTAACGAGCATACCTCGAATTTCTTTTGGCCATGACATTTCGTTTTAAAGATTCATTTACACGAATTAATTCGCAACAATGATATTATTGCGCGCGTAGAAACTCTTTAATTCTGTTATTGCTAATTTACGACCCAGAAACATACCCAAAATTGTTTATTATGCGTCCGAGGTCCGAGGACTTTTATTTTCATACATACAATAAACTAGCTGTTCCCCATGGAAAAATATAACCTTATTATATACACACACAAACTTAGTGGTATTTGAACCCATACCTCGGAATAGTAGTTCGCCATTGCGCCCAATCTGCCATTATTAATTATTACATGAATATTAATAGCATGGGATGGTAATTGAAATGATAATGGTAATTACAAACTCAGGGCTTTTAATTGCTTATATCATTCCAATTCCATTAATTATCTAGTTAAAGCTCAACCAAATGATTGGCGATGTATTCTACTTAGATTACTTTAAAAGTTAGATAAAGCTTTACACTTACTAAAGGCTTCTGATAATGAATTGGTTATCATCATAGACTCTAAAGACTCTTACACTGACAAGGGTTGATTGCATTCAGGTAATAACGTAACATACAGACAAGACGACCTTGAACCGAGACAGTTGGCGCATAGGCTGTTATGAAATACTTTTACTTCCAAAACCTTCAACTATATTTTACAATTTTTTTGACTTTCTTATCATAATAAACTATGGCCAAAATAAGCTCCTAAACGGTTAAATTTAAGAAGTATCTTATTTTACGACTCACGAGGTAAACTCAACACGGGTAGGTACTATGTTTTTGATATGCGCCATTTTGCGAGTGTATTTATAATATATGTTTATCTAACAAAAAAGCAAAACAATTGCTGACTCAAAAACAAGGCAATGTAATTTCTGATTCCGACACACATTGTTAATATGTCCATATATCTACAACGTTCGCTGATACTAGCCCCACTAGCCTCAATAGAAATCTCCTCCCGTGAACATGGTTGCCACAAAAAATCCGAATTACGAATCTTAATAAATCGTAATTATAGCAAATACTAGAATCGTACAAACAGTAATCGTACAAACATTTTGCGCTAATTCTTTGAAAACACATTGTAACACGTAGTTCCAGTAAGTGAGCTGTTATCTCATATTTCTCCGGTAATAGAATCTAGCACGCACAAGCAAATTTACACGTACATAACTAGGAATCAAGTGCTATACTTAAGACTAGCGAATATGTATATTTTTATGTGAAGAGGTCAACGTTTCCCTGTTCGTGGTGTCGGTCCCTTGAGGGACTAACTAGCCCTCGAGGTGCCCTGTTTGCTCATCAGATCCGGGGCACCTCACCAAAGGCGGCATTGGTGGCACTAGCCGGGTTTTAGTCCCATTTATTATCTTCTAGTGAACCCATGCGAATTTTAATTCTAATATTGCCAATAAATCCTAGTGAATACCCACAATATCTTCAAATAATAATTATAACCTTTTTACCGGTGGGAGCTTTTTACTCCTATATGTATGAGTACTACCATCTTGTTTTTTTCTCCAGTGAAATAGCGTTCCAGTGTTTCCAACAATCATTAAGAAAAAACCTCAAAATGAAATTTATCACAGGAATAGTTTAAACTGGTAAAACCGGTGGGAGGGGCTCACGGCTGCATGGGTACCACCATCTTGCTTGTTTCTCCCGTGAAACAGCTTTGCTGCGTTTCGGAGAGAAGGGCAAGACAGGCATTGTAATTACTGGCACCGAGACTTAACATCTTATGTCTCAGGATAGGCAACACATAGATGAGTTGCCTGGGCTCGTTCCAGGTAAACTAGTTTATGTTCGTGGGCGACGTCAACCACTTACCATCAGGTGGCACGTTTGCCAGTTTGCTTATCCAAGAAGGAACATAAAAAAAACAAACCCCCATTAGGATCAATGACGTCCTTTTTATAGTGGATTTTAGTACTAGTTAATAAAAGTAGGCTATTAAATAAGATTGTGTTTGCCTTGCAAAATTGTGAAATTTGGACAGCAAGAAATAAAATATAAAAATAATGTATTAATTTTATTTCTTCACTTCCTTCCGACCGATATTAATACAAGATTTATTTTGGTCTCGTGCTGACGATTTTTAGGCTATGTAGTTTTTTTGCCAACCGACAAAAATCCAGATGTATTTGAAAAATATTTAGCGTTGGCTTCATTTATTCTGGTTTCAGCAGCTTGAGGGTTCACAATTTCAAGGCCCTGTAACAAAAAACAGATTATCTAAGATGACCCAATCACGAGGTAAGATTAAAAGAATCTATATAAATAAAAGTTATTTTAAAACAAGCAATATATTCCTTTTGGGATGTCTTTATCTCAAAATGGATCTCGTCCTTTAACAGGACAAACGAAAGGAAGGGTTTTACAAGGAAGGGTAGGCGAATGATATCGATTACATTTTTAAAAAGCTGATCATCAGCTACATATTTTTGTGTCGAGATATGACAATGTTTGTCGGGTTTAACTTTTCTAATAACGATGGATAAATTTAAGAAATTTATATGACACGTCCATAATCCCGTGCAGACATTATTCATCATACAAATTGCCCTGGGTAGGCTTCAAACCCGCGACCTCTACGTGTAACTTAAACCGTCTTACACATTTTCAAAACATAGTAATAACAATTCTTTGCACAGTAATTTGCATATATATTCAAAGGTCATACAACGTTACATACCGCATTTTTATGAGGTATATTTATGGGTCTACAGATGTAATTAGATATACTTTATTTTTTACATAAACAGGAGAGCCAAAGGAGTTTGCTAGTGAATACCGTCACCTACTTCTCCTGTATCCTTCTTATTAACCCTTTCACCGCCGAGCTTAAAATCAATTGTCGTGCCTCTAGCGCCGGCACCATAAATCGAAAAATGTATACCTACAACAAATAGTGATGTGCAATGTGCTTATCTTTTTCGATGTCGATAATTTATTTCTTAATTTATAATTTATATAAACTGATATCTAGTATTTGAATCCATAATGTTGTAAGTAAATATATAAAGATGGCAAAAACAGCTTGAATAGTGAAGTGACATAATTTTCGATATTTGTTATTGCATTTCAAATAATATTAATTTCATAGTTTCCACGGATTAAATAATTGAGTTGTTTAAATATAATAGCGCCAGGCAGAGTAAAACGAAAAAAAAATACCTACAAAAAATAGAGATTTTCAACAGTAGATCGATATCCCATCCCCAAAAAAACACATAAAATAAACACATATTTTATTTATTCAGTAACCATTGCTTTATAATAAATTAGTTAGCATAAACAGACATATTTTAATTTATGTGGATTTTTGTATCAGTAAATCATTGCTTATGTCCCGTCCCTTCTGTCGGATTTTTCCGACACGGGCGTTGGACATCAATACACTTTTCTAATAATAATATCGGTAATTTATTTAACTTTAGACATTATTTTTAGGTCTTCTAATGAAGAAACTAAAGTATAATCAATTGTAAATGATTCCTTCATTAACTATTTACCAAGTATAAACATTATTTTAATATAATACAGTACTATCAAACAAAAAAGGCAGATTAACCGTGTAGTGGTACTTGGTCGTAAATATCCGACCTTGGCGAAATGGGCACGAAAATATTTCTCGGATTATTCCGACCTTGGCGGTTAAAGGGTTAAATTCGTTGCAGGTCTCAAGGCGTATCTCTTGGGCTCCCTGAGATCATATCAAAGGGTCATTTGGTTACCGTCGATCCTGGCTATACAGGAGTGGCAGCGGTAGGAACGAGTGGTGAGTCTAGCCCGAACCAAAAATACCAAACCTAAAAATTTTGGTTTCTCAAGTAACTACGATTCAAGAGTGGAGGCCGCGTTTAGGCAGACAAAGTATTGGTCGCCAATTAACCAGGAGGACGATCTCCGTGCGGTGGCCGGTCCGTGTTGCATGCGAGTGGCGAGGGATCGGCCATCTTGGAGTTTATTGGGAGAGGCCTATGTTCAGCAGTGGACGGATAGAGGATGATGATGAAGTTACTAAATAGGCAAACCTACAGAGGAGTCAACAACAAAATACGAAATGCTAGTGGTCAACGTCGCCCACGAACATAAACGTGTTCACCCAGTAGCCCTTTATCGTCTGGCCCTTGCCTTTCCTGCCCTTGCCTGCCCGGTTATCTTTATGTTAATAATGTCTCGGTGCCAGTAATTATCCTGCCCTTCTTTCACAAGCTGCCGTGGAAGAATGTCCTCAACTTTCAGACATTTTGAGGAAGCGTTACTTCCTTCTTTCTCTTGGTATTTAAGAAGCCATTACGGAAGGTCGTTTTTATTGAGGCCATATTTTAATTTTTTAAATAATTTTACATCAAGCATGAGAAACCATAACCATTATTTCTAAACACGTATTAAAATTCAGAAGAGCAATACTTTTGTTATTTTCTTATAGAATATTCGACTATAATTTTCTACATTATTGGTCTCTGTTAGTAAACAACAAGACCGATGCTCCTATACTCGCCAACATAACAAACTGGCAGACAACTATATTAGTGTTTACGCGAATTTCACTCATTATAATGAAACAACTTTTCTATCGCGGTTTATTAAGATTATTTCGGATACTCTCAGCAACCATGGAACTCTGCTGTAAAGTATCCGAAACGTCGGGCTTGTAAAAATCTTAATAAAATCCGTATAATTCTTTCATTATAATTGATGATCGAATGATCAGGATCGTTCATAAACAAAAACTATTTAGGACTATAAATCTATTTGAAATTATTCGCTTTTGTTTTTCACTTTTGTTTCGCGGAGCTCCATATTTTGACATCATCGACGAATCTTTTTTTTTTTTTTCTTTTCTTTTACGCCGTGAAATTCCCTGAGGTGGTGTCGGTCCTTTGCGGGACTGACTAGCCGTCGAGGTGCCCTGTTAGCTTAAAAGATCCGGGGCACCTCACCAAGGCGGCATTGGTGGCTCTTGCCTGGTTTTAGTGGGTAAAGCTGTGTCCTTACCACCTTTCGGGCACATCGAGTCCCATATATCCGCCTGTGGAGACCCAATCCCCCAACGGGGTGCCTTGGTTGATGGATTCGAGACGTAAAAGAAAAAAAAATCGTAATGATAGTGAAATCGAAATAAATCTTTATCTCAAGAGTCATGTTTAAAAAAATAACATGGAACCATTAAAATTTTAACAAAAATATATAGCTCGAATTAAAAAAAGTAACAAACGAATTTCTTCGCTAATTGGTAACAAAATTGAAATGAGTTTATGAAAAGTAAAGAACGTATTTAAATAAGATAATAACGAACGTAAAACATTTCTAATGTCAACTTATATTTTAAGTGTGAAAGTGTGTTTGTTTGTCTTTCTTCATTCCTTTTTAAGGAACTAACCCCCAAATACTCAAACGAATCTCAAATTTAAGACGTAGGTACTTAAACTCATGCTACGACGTGTCAGATTCAAAGAAAAAAAGAGGGACAACACGAGTTTAAGTGCGTCTTAAATTTGAGAATCGTTTGAGTATTTGGGGGTAAGCCACTAAACGAACCCCTAAATCGGGTGCAGAGGTCTGGAGGCTCCAAGGTACAAAGAAGTCCCTCTAGTTACTTAAGCATAAGAGTTAGGGGGTGTCTTCCATTTCTTTTACACTTTTACGACATTTCCTGCCTCGCACGTCAACTAGAGTGGAGCCAGCTTCCACCTACGGTATTTCCGAACCGATACTACTTAGAGACCTTTAAGGAAAGAGCATACTCATATTTGAAAGGCCGGCAACGCACCTGCTAATGATGTAGCGGGTGTCTGTGGGTGTCGTTTATCACTTACCACCAGGTGAAACGACTGTACGTTAGCTACCTCTTCTATATAAAAAAAAACATCAGCATTTTATATTTTTGTTAGTCTTGGCCACAAACAATATGATAACAAAATGACCACAATTTTCCCTGAAGGTGTGAAAGAATGATGATGGTCAAAGATGGAGTACGATATAAATGACGCCATTTTATTATTAAAACCCGTGATACATTATGTACCTTTTAAAGAGGAACGTGCGCGCCACGTACAAATCTAGTCCGTAACGAAAAGAAAATGAAAGGAGATGTGAAGCTCGATAATTTTTGCTAAATATTTCAAAAATTACATAAACGCTAGCCCGCACTTGCTAATATAACGTTTAGTCATGCAAATTTGATCGCAATAATAAAAAAATATTCTATTAGAATACGTCATGCCCCCACCATGGTTCATGCCTTGTCGTGGCGGTGGAGCTCAGTAGCCTAAGGTGAACCCAGTACCTTGGGTGAAGTCAAGTGAATCAAGGGGGCTGCTCTTTGTACCCCTTTTATAAGAGCGAAAGAAAGAGTAGGAACCTCACCACAATGCAGTGCGGGACAATCCCTCTGTGGAGGTGGCATCGGTTCCTTGAAGGACTGAATAGCCGTCGAGGTGCCCTATTTGCACAACTGATCGGGAGCACCGATCGGAGCATCGGGTTTTAGTGGGTAGAGCTGCGTCCACTTACCATCTTTCGGGCGCAGCGAGTCCCACATACCCGCCTGGGGAGTGTCCCATCTCTTGGACAATTGGGAAATTCGGGATGTACAAGAGCATTTACCGGCGGAAAAAAATATACATCATGTCACTTGTAATACACACATTACATACACAAAACCCGCCTTACATTGAATTCGAACCCATGATCTATCAATTTTTATGCGAATTCACTTCTATCAAGTACTATTTACCTTATTCACCATTTATATATTTCTTTAAAAATGGTCATTATAAAATGTCCTATGCCTTTTTTTTCTTCATCCGTATGAAGTAGTTTCATTACAATACTTCGATATAACTAATGGATTATTCTCATCGTCCAACGAGATTCAGCTTCGTCATACACAAGTAGATAAGTAAGGCAATATCTAGAGTTTTCATTCGCTTCTCTTTGGCGCGTGGTTTTAATTGTATCGTAGATCTAAATGCATTTTAATGTTGAATATAATATAATTACTGTATAATGTGTATAATTATAATTATAATACGAGTGTATGCCACTGTGTCCGCGAACACACGATCTGTATTGACTTACTTAATATATTGGTTAATTAGCAAGATAGTTAGCCTTTTAGATTTCCGTACATAAATAAATCTAGTCCGGCCAGACAATATTATAGTTAAGATAATTAGACTGCCCTGTTCTAGTGGTTAGTGACCCTGACTGCTAAACCAGAAGGTCGTGGGTTCGATCCCCACCCAGGGCAAATGTTTGTGTGATGATCATTTGTTCTGTCTGGTTGTAGTTTATCTATAAGTACCCGGTTTTTTTATTTTATTTTATAAAATGACATTTTCTAAAAATGATTCCTAGCTAGATCGATTTATCGCCCCCGAAACCCCCTATATACTAAATTTCATGAAAATCGTTGGAGCCGATTCCGAGATTCCAATTATATATATACAAGAATTGCTCATTTAAAGATATAAGATAAGATATGTATGTATTTAGAAATATATAGGTATGTATCAGTTGTCTGGTTACCATAAGAACAGGCTTCTGATTGGTTTGGGATCAGATGGCTGTGTGTGACAGTTGTACCAACGTAATATTATTATATTATTATTAATAATTATAAGTTAATTCAATTTTAAGACTTATTTATATATTTGTGCTATGAGAGATATTCCATGTTCATTGTGTAAACTATACACATAAACATGTTATGTGTACCTATTTATATACATATAAAAAATATCAACTAAATTGTAATTTTGATTAATTAAGTAGATATATATTGTATGTTGTTTGTGGTCTTACATTTAAAAATAATATAGGCATTACCACAAATCTGGTTGCCTTTTATAGGATAACCTAGAGGCGTTAACGCACAATCACTAAGATTATCTAACGGGAACCTCCGCCACCCGTAGTACATAATGACATACCATTCGACGATCTAAGGTCGTTAGCGCCTCATAAAGGCATTACTGTAATCGTTTTAAAACAATCGCACAGGACAATTGGGTCATCGCGAAGCCGTAGGGCGTAACTTAATTACCAATTAAGTAAGTTAATAGGCAAATCCTTAGCTTAGATTAAGTATTTTCTTAATAAGATTTTTCCATATAATTTGACATAAGCAAAGTTATGTTATGGGCATTGGTCTTCACTTATAAATGCAAATGATATTCGGGGCAATACCTTATTGTGTCAGATCTCAATGAATCGTTCCGTTGTATTCCATTATTATTAGTCTCCACTCTCCAGGTAGCCAACTTATCTTTAAATTCCGTCGGTAATATAGATATCCATATAGATTATAAACAGACATAAATAAATTGCTGGTTAACAAAGCAGATAGAAAATTATTAGGTTTTTTATGACAGTTGAAAAGGCAAACTGGTGACGTGCCATCTAATGTAAATGGTAAGCATAGTCCATAAACACACACTAGTTCATCTGGTTCTAGTCCAGGCGACATCATGCGTTGCCTGTCCTGCCCGTGTTCCAAAACACAGCAATGCTGTTTTACAAGAGAAATAAGTAGGATAGTTGCACCCATGCAGACGAGACACGTCACGGCGCACCCCTCAGAAACCCCCCTAAGAAAATATACGTTATGACTCCACCAAAACTTACAAAGTATCGTAACATTTGTAAAAACTCTTTTTTCTATGTCGGAGGCAACCGGGCAGTCGGAGCCTTATGGTGCTTACCGACGCCCATACACATCGGCACAGTCAAAAGTTATGCAGATGCGTTGCCCTCCTTTTCCCTATCCCCCCAATGGGCCACAGAAAACTCACAAACCCCATGAAACACGACAGCATTGCTATCACTTGACGCCGGTGTTATGTGAGCGAGATGTACCACCCCAGTCGTGGCGGCCCAGTTCGGCTGCAAAGCAGCATGGTACTGCCTCTTCCTATATCTGGGTAACTATCACCGTAATCTGGGTGTTCATTAAGGTTCGACCATATTGCATCAATGTCGTACTGCCACTTACATTCTAAAAGGTTTTGAAATGCTCTTCTGGGGTATTAATGGTTATAATTACTGGCCAAACACGCAACGCTGTTAACATTAACGGTGCTTATAATGGTTATTACGGAATTTACCAATACGAACTTGTTACTAAAGACAACTGAAATATCTTGGAAGAATATATAAATAGGTTATTTAGGATAAGAAACCTATTTTTGTTCTCAAACTTTAATCAAACTTTAATTTTGTTTTCTAAATCAGACCATACATCACACTATAGTTGGTGAGCTTTACACTCAAAATTTTCTTTCACCAGTGAACAAGCGACGTACACACAGAAATAAGTAAAAAAAATCTGCGATGCACGTCGGGCTCGAAGCCAAACCACTTTCAGTTAGAGCCTATACCAATTGACCATCCCATCATTGCTAACAAAAAATTAAATTAGTTTACAATTTTCATATTAACCTTTTTTTACTTGGGGAAATCTAAATATCGTTTAGATTACCGGGCCCAGTGAAGCCCGGATGGTTATATGGGACCCTCATCGCACTCAAACCCCAAGGTGTTCGTCCTTTTCGTGCTGGCTGGGAACTCAAACCAGTCGTTGACCGTGGAAGATGAATTACTTACAGACGTACTTTTATTTTACATATTTGACTTCATAATTTCTTCTTTTTTGTCCTTAACACACATAATATATTATGTACCTAAGGTAAATAGAGATTAATATAAATATTTTAAGACACACATAAAATTAAATTATTGTTGGATCATATAGTAGTTTTGAATAAATTTGTAACGTTAGGACTTTCTTTTTTCTTTTTGACTTTTCGGCCTGATGGCCTTTAAACTCAATCGGTACAGTAAGTGAGCAGGTGGCTCACTTAAGAAATATTCGAAAGGGGGACGCCCCCCTCCGCGCCCCACAGGGGGCGCGGTTCATCGCGCGCGCTGCTCGGGAGAGCAGGATTTGGACTAGTCAAATCCGATACGGTCGACGAATCTTTTACGGTTGAATTTAATCAACATGAGGGCCGGCCCTCATCCCTCCCTCTGGAGGGGGAGGCGGGTCATGCGCGGTGCCCGAGCAATCTAGCGGTAGCGTAGTGCTAGCGCTGTTTGCGCGATCTGGGTTTGTGTCTACTCGTATCGGATTCAAACCTAAGCTTCCGCGATCGATCCGGATCGATGTGGGAACGTTAGGACGTCTCACACGTCATTCCTTACCATGTCCATGGTTATATACGAACATGTAAAACTCTTAATAAATCTCTCAATCTAAATAACGGAGTAAATCAGTAATAACTTATAAATTAAAAGGATACAAACTATCACGAAGACATACAATTACATAGATCAACTGGTAGAAACAAAACGTTTTACAACAAATAACAAACCGATAAATATTATCGGACGTATAACGAGCATGTTTATTGTACAATTCGCTGCATTATCGAGATATTTGCGAATATCAAGTTGAAACCTCGGAGAAAGTACAATAATTTCCCTTAGCCCTGTATATTTTTAGATTGTTTGCGCTCATTGGACATAATGGTCATTTACCAGTCGTATGCTAACGAGAAAATGGTCTTCGATATTTCAGATGCTCTAGAACTTTCACCGTTTAGGTTTCCCTTCGTGTTATAGAAATGACGCCCTTTGGACCGTCGCGTCGGCGCTTTAAGCAAAATCCTTAGCCTCGCTGCGAGATATGTTGACTGTATGTAAATACAAGCAGTATTTACTTTGTCAATATCAGCCCGGAACCGTCGCCATTGGCCTATTTCGAAATGAGGCTTTTCGGAAGGACAAAGCATTTTATAAGGCAATTTTAAGGAGTGCCTATTGATTATAATAATAATAATAATAATATCTATGGACGCTTTCACACCACGTCCATCTGGTCCCGTGGTAATTTCTCGAAGAACTTGTGTTACGGGTACCAGGCAACGGAAATATATTTAATACTTTTATACTATGTATACATTTTTTTATGTTAGTTGGATAGGCAAACTGGCAAACGTGCCACCTGATGGTAAGTGGTTCACGTCGCCCATGAACATAAACTAGTTTACCTGGAACGAGCCCAGGCAACTATCTATGTGTATCCTGAGATATTTAAGATTTTTATTATATAATACATATATTTAATACACATCCATGACCCAGGAACACAGAAAATATTTTTGTTCCCTGGCAGGATTCGAACCCGCAACCTCCGGCTTGAGCGCCCACGCGCATACCATAGAGCCACAGAAGTCGTTAATCGATTGAGGTACAACTTCACAATTTTAAACACAGGTATTTTACACACACGATAATTCTATTTCGCCACTATTCTCACATTTTCCTTCCACAGTGCTTCCCTCCCACCGGTGGGAGGGAAGCACTGTGCCGCGCTCCCGGCTGCATGGGTACCACCATCTTGCTTATTTCTCCCGTGAAACAGCTTTGCTGTGTTTCGGAGAGAAGGGCAAGACAGGCAGTGTAATTACTGGCACCGAGACTCAACATCTTGTCTCAGGATAGGCAACACATAAATGAGTTGCCGGGGCTCGTTCCAGGTAAATTGGTTTATGTTCATGGGCGACGTCGACCACTTACCGTCGGGTGGCACGTTTGCCAGTTTGCCTATCCAACTAACATAACCAAAAAAAAAAAAAAAAACATTTTTTGTTGCGAATTCATAGGCTGAAAACAAGGTTGTTGGCTCCTTCGGAGGAGGTAGAGGTCTATAACTATACTCTGTAGTGTACAAAAATAACCAAAAAAATGCGCCTCAAATAAGTCTAATGAATTTATCTTCTATTTAAATCCCATCTATGCTTACAAAGCGAACGAAAGTGCATATCCTGAGATGGCCTAAGACCTGCGAGGCCAAAACGTGACCCGTCTTGGGACTGATTAACAAGTTTGCCTTGTTTCTTTAATGAAATATAAACAATGTAAAATGGGCTTAACATGAAGAACTTTGGCATTGGGCCAGTCACGAGTATGGCAGTGGGTCAATATGCTCCCACCAAGGTTCGAGCCTTGTCGTGGCGATGGGGCTCAGTAGCTTAAGGTGAACCCAACTCTTTGGGCGAAGCCAATTGAACCGAGGAGCTGCTCCTTGTATCCCTCTTTTAAGAAGAGGGGACAAGAAAGCAGGGGGGACAAGCGAAGAGGATGGGAACCTCACCCCATTGCACTGTCCCGACGATGGGAGGGGTTATTCTGTGGTGCGGGACAACCCCTCTGTGGAAGCGGCATCGGTCCCTTTAGAGGACTGACTAGCCGTCGAGGTGCCCTGTTGCTCAACAGATCCGGGCCACCTCACCAAAGGCGGCATAGGTGGCACTCGCCGTTTCGGGTTTTAGTGGGTAGAGCTGCGTCCACCTTACCGTCATTCGGGCGCAGTGAGTCCCACATACCCGCCTGAGGAGTCCCCCCTCGCCAGAGCCTCAGAGCATTTCCCGGTGTAAAAGAAAAAAAAGGGGCAATATGCTGGTCGCTTTTGACCATCGACACGTCTAATGAAGATATTATTACATAATCAGTTAAATTACCTAAAAACCTGAGCTATTCTTATAAATTTTAAGAGGTAGTGCCATGCTGCTTTGCAGTCGAATAGGGCCGGCACGACCGGGGTGGCTTCAAGTGCGTGTCGTGCGGTTTGTGAGTATCCGGTGGCCCATTGGGGGGGATAGGGAAAAGGAGGGCAACGCATCTGCATAATCTCTGGTTGTGTAGATGTGTATGGGCATTGAAAGTCTCCAACCCGCTTCGACTGCTCGTTTGCCCTCCTGTGCTATAAAAAAAATACGAAACTGTTTTGTTGACTGAAGAAAACTTGGCCCGATTACCGATTAATTACCGACGAACATATTACGTCGCGTTTTACTACTACTGCTACTACACTATGTTACGGCTAACACGGCTGACATTGGCTTCACGCCTATGTTCAGCAGTGGACAGATCCCTGCTGATGATGATGATTATGATTATGATGATAATATTAGGGTTTCCGTTTTTTTTCCTTTCCGTTTATACGCCTGCACATGTTTTACTCAGCAACTACTAATCAAGTATTTTAAGAATATCTTAAGAAATAATGTAAAGGCGAAAGTTTGTAAGTTTGGATGTTTGTTGATATTTCACGGCAAAACGGCTGAACTGATTTGGATGAAAGTTAAAATGGTAATGGCTTATATCTTGGATTAGGACATAGGCTATAAAAAAACATTTTACAAAAAATTAAAACCGACTTCAAAAATACTAAACTAAAAAGTAATAAAATAACAGTTTCTTTAATTTTTGTGCTTACAACATATAATCAACTTAATCTTCTACTAATGTACAAACTTTGCGTTTACCACGTCATTATAGTTACTTTTGGAGTCGGTGTCGTATTTGTTGCTGTACATTACCTACCTACCTTGGCTGACACCGACTGCAAAAGTAACTATAATGACGTGGTAAACGCAAAGTTTGTACATTAGTAGAAGATTAAGTTGATTATATGTTGTAAGCACAAAAATTAAAGAAACTGTTATTTTATTACTTTTTAGTTTAGTATTTTTGAAGTCGGTTTTAATTTTTTGTAAAATGTTTTTATTTCTTAATTTTTAGTGATTCCGAAATTCGTCGTCTTGGCGTTCATTGAAGGAGGCATGTTCAGCAGTGGATGGATAAATGATGATGATGATGATGATGATGGTGATGATGGTGATGATGATGATGATTACGATGACCGCGACATACTATGGTGTGCTACCAAAGCATCCTATACAATTGTTAGTTACATCGACACGTAATAAAATTATCATATCATCAAGATAAACAAAACCAACCAAATAGGCATTATTGGGAATAACTAAAAAACGGCTTGTCAGATCTTAATAAAATTAATATGGGACCAAATTGGAAACACCAGCTTTCAAACAAAAAAATAACCATCGAAATCCATTCACAAACGGCGGAGATATCGTGTCACATACATACAAAAAAAAAAAAAAAAAAAAAAAAAAAAAAAACATACAGACGAATTGAGAACCTCCTTTTTTTTTGAAGTCGGTTAAAAATAATCATCATCAATTCGGATACGGTTGTAAATCTAATTTAACGCAGGCGAAGCTGTGGGCACCAGCTAGTAAAATTATAAACGACAAAGAAAATAATGATTATAACATTTTTTTTAAATTAGCATTCAACCGGTTGATCAACTCAAAGAACGACAGCAAACATTTGTTTGTTTTCTAATCACGTCGTAACTGCGTATCAAATCGACATTTTTTTCACTAAACATGTGGACTACCAAAAAATTATTTAAAATACTCTTACCCAAAGCATCTCATGCGCTAAAATAAAATGTCACAACAAGGTTCCTGCAAATGGTTTTTAAACGTACTTTTTGGAGTTTTATTGTAATACTGGAAAGGCAAGTTCATTACGTTGAAAAATTTTATGTTGCCTTTTTGGCTATTATATTTTGAGGGCGCTGATGATCATGAAACTCGCTACAAATTAAAATCTAGGAAAAGTGGACCAAGAAAAGCATCGCATCCGTAACAAGCATCATAATGACATCGCCATACAATAAAACGGTATCACCGCTTAATCGCTAACCAGAAAACCGCACCAAAGATCCGTCAGCCGATCAGAATAATGAGGCGTAAGATTGGACCGCCATTGTCGAGATAGCCGCGGATGAAAATATAGGAAAACGTGATTTTATCGAGCCCAGAGATTAAAGATCGGACCACGCCTAAGTACTAAAAAGATATCCATTAAAACTAAACGACGAAAGTCGATGGACTTTGTTGGTCAGAGATTTCACCAACAAAGATTAACTTGTACATATACATTGAGCTGTCAATTTGTTCGTCTCCATATTGCTTATCCCCTAAACATTCATGAGAAGCGACTCAATCGTATGCAACAAAAAGTGTCTTATGTCATTCTTGTAACAAAGTTTACATATATGCCGTGGAACCTATTATTAATACAATGTAAACTAACACGGGGATCTTCAAACAATACTAGCAATTACGTAATAGCTTTTCAAACATATATAAGACAGTAATTAGTTTAACATGATATCAAATTATAACAAGTAGGACATTTCTCAGCATTCAACCATTTTTTGTTTCAGCGCACTGTTTTTTATTCAAAACAGATTAAAGATATCATTGTTTATATTTTCATTATGTTAGGATAATGGGGTGCTATATTTAAACAAGTCGATGACTTTGTGCAGACATAGTTATGTATCTCAGCCCTGGCTATGTATTATCGATCGATCACACACATACAGACACAAAAGGGTTACGTGTTACTGGACGCTATGACGTATAACCATTATGTGTCACACGAACCCTCAACCCTAAAGAAAATCGCAGTTGGAAGTAACTAGATGATACAAAGATCGGGCTCATTGACGTGCTTCGAAAGACGCTAGTGATATAATTGACCCCATTTGAAGTGGTGGTTAAGATGGTTTCTTAAGGGTTCAAAAACAACTCAGTTCCTCGCCATTTTTTATTTACACCTATCTCCTACAGGATTTCTCTAGCTGAAGATTTTTTCTATAGAAACTCTTTAAAAAGGCCAATTACCTGCAAAGGTGTGAAGGCCACCGAAGACGCGGTACCGGACACCTGTCTCCGTATGCTCGTCGCTCCACCGTACTGCTGCTGCTTCTGCAAGTTCTTCTGGAGCGTCTTACTGATTCGCACTTTGGTCTTCTCGTCTACTTGCGGCAGACGGATCCGTCCCGTCCTAGACTTGCCTATCGTACCGCGCGTGTAGCCCAAGTCTTCTTGGTATGCATCGTCTTCAATCTGTGAAAGAATTTCATACAATTAAAACTTGGTAGTCGGTCTATGATATTTATATATAGCTATCTATAGCTTTAATTATGGAAACCGCGTATGGAAAGACCAGGTTGTGCACACGCCAGAGTGACGGTTTTTGTCACGTATTCTAGTTTCAAATTGAGAAATCGATAGCCTGTGAAGATTAGAGCGTGATAAAATATAACAAGTTACAAAAATAATATCAAACTAGCATCGACCCGCGGTTTCACCAGCATACTTCTCATTCCCGTGGGAGTACAGGGATAAATTAAAGTCTATATGTTATACTGATAAGTAATGTTATTGTACATTTTCATTAAAATTCATTCAGTAGTTTTTGCGGAAAAGAGTAACAAACATACATCCATACACTCTTACAAACTTTCGCGTTTATAATATTAGTAGGATTTTCGTCAAGGATATGGCGGATCAAAAATATACCTCAACTGTTAATTAAGTCAGCGTCAGCAAAGAATGCTGTTTATAAATAAAATATGTAAAATAATTGAAATAACGAAACGTTATATGACATCCATGAGATGATCTGACCTTCTCTAGTTAGATTATAAGATAATCAACCCAATTCTCATTAAAATAATAATTGTTTAATTATAAGTATTCTTACTATAATTAGACAATAAGTATTCTTACTTACAATTAGACAATTATACTGAGGATAAAGTTATCAAGGTCGAAACTACTCATACAGAACAACACCTACATAACTTTTTCCTAGATTTGTGACCCCATTCCTAGACAATTTCCAATAAAATTGGAACAAAGAAGTTTTTGCCGTGTAAATAATTGGCCTCTCACCATCGAGCCAATCAACTATGCCTCAGCACTCAGCAGTAAATACATAATTAATTATGTGATCACTACAATATAGTCGCGTAAAAAGTGTACAGACGGTAACGTGATGTATGGTTTTAAAAGTTATCAAGCTGATCAGTTTAGCAATTTAAATAAGTATTAACAAAGTATCACAACTCGTTAACCTAGCCCTGTGCTAAAAAATAGCTTGTGTTGTGGGTACTAGTAAATAAAAAATCATATAAATACATAATATGACCTGATGCCATCGAGCATATAACCGGAATAGAGCGGTAATATTGTGTTTTGTATAAATGATAAAAACAAATTCCGCCAAATTTGCGCTGTGACGCTGCGCCGCCGGATCCGCTCGAATTGGCCGACTGATGGCCATTAAAGGATGATTGGCCGATGGGACGTTCATACAAATCACTGGTTGGTTGAATTGCAATTACGTCAGTGACAAATCACTGACTAGTTTCGGAATTTTATGGCTCACATCCGTCCCTATCCGGTAATGCTCGGTGCAAACATCTATTCATGATACAAATTATCTGCACTTGGCGAGATTTGATTTGGTGCTGGCACACTGCTGTTTAAAAATGTTTACTAATATTTGTAAAAAAAATTTCAACATTACGAATAGAAAAATGGTAGCAACCAACAAAATCTTTACAAACGGAAACATTTTTAAACGGCATCAATTAACAAGATACAGTCTAGAGACGATCTAATCTCCTCTTTTCATTATGACACTTTTTTTCTTTAAGGTGGAATATTTTTCAAGATGGAGGAAGGCCTAGAGAAGTTTTTCCCTAGTTGATTGCCATCATCGATTTCAATATTAGTTTTTTTTTTAATTTTTTTTTGGTAGATAACCTATATATAGGCGCTAAACTTAATTTAAAATAACGTTTTATATTTATTTAGTAGATAAACCATAAACTCCTTCAACTTAAATAAAAACATCTATTTTAAAAAACTACACTTTTTTTTTACATTTCTTTGTTGATCTATAGTAGCTCCGCCTAATTTTTTTTTTTTTTTTTGATGAAAATATAAACTACGCTCGTCAGCTTTAGCGGGCGTGTGTCAATGCGCACGCGCAGACAACTGTTGGTCCGTGCTCCACCAGCCACAGTTCCGGTCTATTTGTACCGCGTGTAAAAAACCTCGTGTACCCGTACCAGCGCCGTACCAGTGCCAACTATTTGAAATTCAACGTCTGTGCACCCGCCAAGCGTGACGTCACATTTAGGAATACCACGAACAGCTTAACGGTAATTACTGTCCTAAGATGGTATTTGTAACGCTGATTATAATTTATTAGTTTTATCTATGTCAAAATCTAGCAGAAAAGACAAGCTTATTTTTGATTCAGGTACGATAGTTTGTGAGCTCGTTAGTCTTATAAAATATTTGCTTGCGAGTAATTTTAAACAAGAGGATTTTCGACAATGTCGCTTACTAAACGTAAAGGAAAGCATCGATAGAATCATGCATATTTCATAATAACGGATTGTGGCGGACGCTGCAGTTCCGACCGGCGGAGTGGGCCCCAGCATCGCTGGCGTCATCTGCCGGGTCCTCACGCCAATGAGCCCACCCAGTAGGGATAGTCCGCCTGGGACTCCACTCCACCCGCCGGTGACGCGGCCCAATCCCGCCACAGAGAGGCCGTGTGGTCGCAGACTTCACGGTTGGCGAGGGGCAAACCCCCCACTCTTACAAACCAAAAGTGAGCCAAATCGGCTCATATTAATCCGATGTAGCATTAGGGCCTTTGGGCCGTTAGCATAGAATATTCCGAAAAAAAAAATTACTGATTTTATCGCGGTTCATCAAATTTTTACAAGCCCCACGTTTCAGATACTTTACAGCAACCATGGTCACGAAAGGAATGCATATCAAGATTGACTCTTTTAGGGCATATAACATTTACCAACCCACATTGTACCAGCGCATATATCTTTTTATATATATATTTCTTCTGTGCGTGTGTGTGTCACTGAACTCCTCCTAGACGGCTGGACCGATCTTGATGAAATTTTTTGTGTGAGTTCAAGGGGATTCGAGGATGAATTAGATTCACAAAAAAAAAACAAGACAACGTCTGCCGGTGCCACTAGTTTATATATATAATTATTAATATATATGGACGCTTTCACACCACGTTAATCTGGTCCCGTGGTAAGTTACCGTTACCACTAAACTACCAAAGGATTATCTAGTATAGCGAGGGGCCTGAATCTGTGGCCAATAACTGATAGCGATCTAGGCAGTGGTCAATTTGCAAAAGTAAGCAAACGAGATATCGACGTATGTAGGTAAACGACGCTATTAAACCGTAGTGGAAATTAATGGTGTAATGGTAGGTGCTATAAATGTACCGTTACATTAACTATCGACTATGTATAGTGGTCACCATTGTGATGTGAGATCAGATGGAAACCGAAACAAATATCTTTATCTGATTGAGATATTGATGATCAGAGCAAAATTATTGATGTAAATTGTTAATGTTACTTGGGATAGTAAAACTGGTGAATGGGACACAAAATAGTTAGTGGTCAATCGTAGAAATGAAAATTAAGCTTCACCAGTGGGAGAGATGCTCTGTGCTGCGCTCCCGGCGTTAGTTGGATAGGCAAACTGGTAAACGTGCCACCTGATGGAAAGTGGTCGACGTCGCCCATGAACATAAACTAGTTTACCTGGAACGAGCCCAGACAACTTATTATGTGTTGCTTATCCTGAGACATAAGATGTTAAGTCTCGGTGCCAGTAATTACACTGCCTGTCTTGCCCTTCTCTCCGAAACACAGCAAAGCTGTTTGACGGGAGAAACAAGCAAGATGGTGGTACCCATGCAGCCGGGAGCGCGGCACAGCGCTTCCCTCCCACCGGTATATTTCCTAAGTGTAACATATAATTTTGAATTAAAGCAAAAGTTAACTGCATTCCACGCCCATTTAATGAACCTGTTAAGTTATTCGCGAATTAAACGAAAGTTGGTGAAAGTAAAAGAAAAGTTTAACAAATATAATAAGGTCAAATAAAATGCACATACTTCAGTATGCCATCGTTCTGATGTAAGGTATGAGGAAAATCTTGATGAGAATCAAAACTTTTACGCTAACACCGAAGAAAAATTAATTTGCAGAAAAAGACAGATACTTATTTTTATATTAAGAATCCAATTAAATTTATATGTTTTACGAAGTTATATCTGAAGGACTTTGTCTTGATATTATTTGAACCAGTGGAATATGTTACTAACAATCAAATATAATACTATTATCCGTAAATACCTATTTTGAAATACCTATTTTGAATTGTTTCTTGGTTTTGGAAAGAACAATAAAATGTGTTGTACTTTACCCTTTCGTCTATAAATTTATTTATTTTTTCCTTTCTCTAAAATACTACTATAAACTTCCTCGATTATTAGGATTTTTCAAATCCGATCCGTAATTTAAGGGATTAAGCACGTTTAAAGAAAGAAACAAATCTTTAGCTTTATAATATTAGTAAATATTAATATACATAATAATATGTAATATCATCATCGGTCATATGCAAGGGAGGACTTTTGTTAAAGTTTGTTAAGAAAAATTATGTTTACACAAATTTTTTTACAATTTAACAAATAAAAAGACCGTATTTATGCTGAAAGCTCTAAGAAAGTTTCCCAATTAGTCGACACATTCGAGTCGAGTACATTATCCGACTTCAGTGATGGTTTGGTGGGATTGCTATGTCGGAGTGACTGAGATATTTTTTGTATCAAAACATGGGGTACCATTTTTTAAGAATGTAGTTAAGCCCCTTAACAACACCATATTCAATAACCAAGGATGGTCCTTCTATCAAGACTCGGCGCCGGGTCATAAACTTCGATCGACCCAATCTTGGTTAGAAACCAACCTTCCGGACTTCATCAGAGCTGAAGACTGCCGTCATCTGGTCCCGATCTTAATCCGCTGTATTATGATTTATGGCAGATTTATGGTCAGTTTTAGAGAGTATGGCTTGTTATAAATGCCATGATAATTTGGTGTCCCTAAAACTTTTCCTACTACTATTGAATTTAATGTTTTTTTTTTCTTAACAATTGTCACTGCTTATTATTTTTATCGAATAAATGTATGAATGCATGAATGTATGAATAAATGAATGAACGTTACACTCACGTCAGCGAAGTTGAGCCTGTTGGCGTTCTTGCGGAACTCTGTCATGGCGTATCTCTCCTTCATCTTCCTGACCCGTTTCCCGCCACGCTTCTTGCGGCTCTGCTCAATGGGTTTTGGTAATGGCTTCACGAATTTCACCGGGGGTGGCTCCTGCGAAACAAACGCATTTTACTGTCTGACACCGAGTATGCCTGCTTAGGTCATAAACTAGTATAATAATGATTTGAATTTGACGACCTCTGCGGCTCAGTGGTAAGCGCGTTGGCGCTCAAGCCCGAGATCGCAGGTTCGAATCCTGCCAGGAAACAAAAAGTTTTCTGTGTGTGTGGGTCATGGATGTGTATTAAATATGTGTATTATACAATAAAAATCTTAAATATATGTATAGTATAAAAGTATTAAATATATTTCCGTTGTCTCGTACCCGTAACACAAGTTCTTCGAGAACTTACCACGGTACTAGATTGACGTGGTATAAATAAGCGTCCATATATATTATTACTTATATTAAAACGATCTCAACAAAGTGACTATATTTAGGCTGAATGTAAATAGCAATCAATCCTTGCTAAATTTATATTATCTATTAAAAGAATCTCAGTTCAAAGAGTGTATAAATAATATGTATTTAAATTGTCGATAGCAATAAAACATTATATTATAGGTAGGTAAATATGACATCGATAAAATCTGTGTGTTAATATAAAAGTGATTTTTTGTTGCTAATGATTCTATCAATGGCGGACACACCAATTGTTAGACCAAACAACCTTTTCCTTGGTGCACTAACCCCCAAATACTCAAACGAATCTCAAATTTAAGACGTACTTAAACTCATGTTGTCCCTCTTTTTCCTTTGAATCTGACACGTCGTAGCATGAGTTTAAGTACGTCTTAAGTTTGAGATTCGTCAGAGTATTTATAAACATACAACACAAAAAACTCTGGACGAGCAGAGACTATTGTAGACAGGCAAAGGAAGCGATGCGAATGAGCAACCCACGCGTCTCTCGTCAATTAATGCTCCTAAAGCGATCAGAACTGCGCCTGTTAACAGGCACTCTAACAGGACATGGTCATTATTACAAACATCTTTTCACTATAGGTGTTACGGACAGTCCGCTATGCAGAGCCTGCGTAGCGGAGGAAGAAACAGCAGCCCATGTACTACTGGAGTGCACAGGAGTAGCACCGCTACGGGCTGCCCATCTCGGGTGCCCGAGAACGCTTCCGGAGATCTGCACCGATGTCAAGAGACTGCTAGCATTCTTGCGGGAGCTTAACTGGCAGAAGGGATTGCTTCAGGCTCACAGCACGCAAAATAGGCGCACAAGCGTCGAGTTGCGGAGGCCGGACTGACCTCAAGTAACAAGTAAGTAAGTAGAGTATTTGGGGGTTAGTATGTTCACTGAATAAGTCTACTCTAATCCTACTAATATTATAAAAGCGAAAGTTAGTTGGAATGTATGGATGTATGTTTGTCGCTCTTTAACGCAAAAACCACTGAATGGACTTTAATGAAACTTTACAATAACATAGCTTATACATCAGAATAACATATAAGCTATAATTATTTATCCCTGTACTCCCACGGGAATGGGAGTTTTAAATACGGGTGAAACCGCGGGGCATTGCTTGTATATTATAAATCTCAAAATCAATATCAAAATACCTGAAGTTTATCCAATTTCTTCTCAATACCCTCTCGCAGTTGTCTACCGATGTGTCCGTCCGTACTCTCGTGGCACGCGTCCACGCGCGCCGCCAGCGTCAACTTTGTCGACACCAATTTCGCAGCCTTGTATCTTAATTCCTACAAACAAATACAATTTATCAGCATTTTACAGAAATTATAATACTCTATTGAGTATAGAAATTTAATTTGTTAGTTATTGTAATTAAACAAACAAAACGATATAAATATATAATAATATCAACCTTCACCGATTCACCAATGTGCTGGCACAATGCAAGTTTGTGAACTTCACACACCTTCAAAGAATTACTCTCATCAGGCATGCAGGTTTCCTTTACCGGTGAGCAAGCAATGGACTCATGTTCAGGTGCAAATAGAAATTAAGAAAAACCCATTTCAAGGCATCACAGGGGGGTCAGGTTCGAACCCGGACCTCTCACTTAAGAGACCAAGCCCATACCCACAAGACCACCGTCACTCACGAAAAAGAATACAAACAATATTATTAGAAAACAAATTATATTCAGTTGATTGACGTGTTCATATATTTTTACTGCTGGAGGGACGGATGCGCTCACTGCATAGATACAAAACTTTCGTCAATCACCTTTGCTCATATCGGCAACTATGTTCATGGGTGACGCTAACCTTTTCCCATCAGGTGGCTATTAAGCCCTTGGCTTTTCTACTATCATAAAAAGGAAGACTTTAACAAAGATTTTACTAGCTGAAATGCACTAAAAGACAAAATTGTGATATTACATTGATAAAATATTATCACTTACTGGAGCAGTATCTTGAACAATTTGTGAGAAGTAAATAAACCCAGTGTGTGGCAATGAGGCTGCTTGGGAGAATCCTGATAATGTTTTCTTCTGTTGACCGAGGGGCAGCACATTGCATGCTGGCATCTTGGACAACTTTGATAAACCTCCAGCAATACCCAATATCTTTGCGGCCGTTGAGGCACCTAAAAATAAAAATAAATCAAAACTCTTGTTAACAATTATGGTGTATAAAGTAGTGAATTGTCAACTCCAAATACTTGTTTTCTTTTTGATATTTAAATAGTGCACATGTTAATAATTTATCTATATATAATTTTTTTTTTGATATATTTTTTTTTTTATTGTATATAGTACTTATAGTATCGCAAAGATTTTATAAAATGCATTCTCGGCGATTGTTGAAAGAGGCCTATTCTAATGATTTCTAATGATGGAAAGCTGATAATGAAGACGGCAATAAAAGTGTTTTGTCCTCCTTTTTTTATGTGAAGAATTTCTTAGCGCGGCTTGGCAATTTCTTTCAGGGCAACAGTTTGCTGTCATTCACATCACACCTACGCTACTATTTACTTTGAAGTTTTAGATTTTTATTATTTATGAATTGTTATAATAACATAGATGTTTACATATGTTAGACGCCCCATGAGAGCCAACTTTTTAGTGTGGAATCATAGTGCAGTTAAAACCATGGAAAACAGTCAAATATTAATTATAGATAAAACTTAATTATGAATGTATCTACTTGCCTACAATAGCTGTTATATTTGGTGCAATAAATGTCATACGGCTTTCAACATATTCATATATCTTTGATTTGAAATTATTTAACTCTCCAGCCATGTCACAAGCTTCATATATCTCACTCAGTTCGTTATCCGATAGCATTTTTCTGAAACAAAAACGTTTTACAAATAAAATCCATTGTTAAATTTAATTAATATTAACATTATATACTGGGTGTCCAGTAAATAGCACGACAAAAAGGGAAGGTAGACGAAAGGCTGACCTACAACACATTAAAAAATAACCTTGGTAAATGTTTCACTATTTTGAAGATATATTTTTTTTATAATTTTTTTGAAGACTTTTTATGTATATTTTGTTGCTGTGAGATGAAACTACAAATTGCTTTAAAAAAGTATAAGTAAAAAAAGCTGTTAGAGCCAAGAATACTTTATTCATAGACAGGTCCTTTTGTTTCCTCATTAGCTAGCAAACTAAGTTTATATCTACATGAGTCTATACTCATAAGAACATACACTGATTTAAGGAACAAGACATAATTTATTCTTAGAACAAATTTAGACATTATTCTTACCCTTGAGTTGTGGAAGCAGTCACAGAAACTATCATAATAGTTGCCTGTGTCAGATAACTCTGTAATATTTCATTGTTCTTAGCTTTATCCAAATCATTGCCCAGCTCCTTCACGGTGCGGATGTACTCCAGTGGTGTCACTATAAGAGACTCCAATTCAGGAAACCTCTTTTGATATTTATCCCGAACAAACCTGTGAATTATAGCTGAAAAATAGCAACACAATATATCACAATGTATTTTATATCACAAACTCCTTCCTCACTCTTCCCCATAAGATCACTTTAATACGGTTGCTATATCATATTTCATTTTGTAGTATCTGATATGTTGGAATGATAAAATCTTATTAAATTCCATTTAACTCTCTCTGTCCATATTTTATTAGTAATATTAAAGTAGCATTTATTTTAGAGATTTTCATACACTATGCATACAACAAACTAACAATATATCAGTTTTTGTTTGACATAATATTACAGGAAGATGCAGTCTAACCTCCCCAGGCAACCTCTGTGGCTCAGTGGTAAGCGCGTTGGCGCTCAAGCCCGGAGGTTGTGGGTTCGAATCCCGCCAGGGAACAAAAAATATTTTCTGTGTTCCTGGGTCATGGATGTGTATCAAATATGTGTATTATATAATAAAAATCTTAAATATATGTAAAGTATAAAAGTATTAAATATATTTCTGTTGTATGGTACCCGTAAAACAAGTTCTTCGAGTACTTACCACGGGACCAGATTGACGTGGTGTGAAAGTGTAAAAAAAGAAAAAAAAAAACCCAATAACCCAAACCTTGTTAAGTCGAAATTTTTAATAAGGCGAAAAATAACTTAATCCCTTCTTTGTTTTTTTTTTTTTATAGAAGAGGGGGCAAACGGATAGTCGGTTCACCTGATGGTAAGTGAAGAACGACATCCACAGACACCCGCTACACCAGTGGATTAGCAGGTGCGTTGCCGGCCTTTCATATATGAGTATGCTCTTTTCTTGAAGGCCCCTAAGTCGTATTGGTTCGGAAACACCGTAGGAGGCAGCTGATTCCATATATTAGTCGTGCGAGGTAGGAAATGCCGTAAAAGTCGAGATGTTGTGGATTTCCGGACATCGAAATGGTGTGGGTGAAATTTGGAGTTTTTCCGCGATGTCCGGTGATGGAATTCTGCTGCAGGTATTAGTCCGAACAATTCCTCAGAGCACTCCCCGTGGTAGATGCGGTAGAAGATGCAGAGCGATCCGACATCTCTACGCAGCGCCAAAGAATCAAGCCGATTGGAGATAACATTGTCGTCGACGATTCGAGCCGCCCGGCGTTGAATGTGGTCAAATGGAAGGAGCTGATATTGGGGCGCTACAGCCCAGAGGTGAGAGCAGTATTCCATGTGAGGCCGGATCTGCGCCTTGTATAATTGAAGGCGGTGTGAAGGCATGAAATACTGCTTCGCCCTATTGAGCACGCCGAGTTTCTTCGAGGCTAGTTTAGCCTTTCCTTCCAAATGACCACGAAACTGCACATCTCTCGATATATCGACGCCAAGTATCCCAATGCTGGCTGAGGCGGTTAGGGAAGTGCCTTCGAATTGTAGAGGAACGACGAAGGGTGATTTTTTTGCGGTAAACGCGCAAACTTGTGTCTTGTTGGGGTTAAATTGGACTAGGTTAAGTCCAGCAGAGACTCGATTTCAGACACAAGTTTGTTCCGACACTCATCGACTTGTTCCCGAAAAATATTAGGACGGCCAGTGTATAAAGCATCTCCAGTGCTGTCATCCGCATAGCAATGAATGCCGCTGGTTTTCAGCATATCATTGATATGCAGAAGAAACAGGGTTGGAGATAGTACACAGCCTTGGGGAACACCAGCATTTACAGACTTGAGGTCCAAGCATGCACCGTCGACAACGACCTTAATGTTCCTGTCTGTCAAAAAACTGGTGATCCACATACATAATTTCTCGGGAAGCCCATAAGATGGTAGCTTTGCAAGAAGTGCTTTATGCCACACCCGATCAAAGGCCTTCGCTATGTCCAAACTAACCGCCAGCGCCTCCCCCTTGCTCTCAACTGCTTCCGCCCATCGTTGCGTTAGGAATATTAGAAGATCACCAGCTGAGCGATTCCGTTGAAAGCCATATTGGCGATCGCTAATCAGCTGGTGCTCCTCCTGAACCTTCTGCTGAACCCTTAAATATGTGGTGTCTTGAATTATTTAGATCTTGTAACTCAAATGAAATGTTATTTCCCTGGGAGGTATTGATAAGCAATATTTATTCTTTGAAACTCAAATTTCATAAAGGAGACTCACTAAGTCGTAAGTTGTAATTAGTGAAATACTATAACATCTTAGACTTCCCCAAAATCAGATTACAAAAATTTTTGTACAGTTGTTCCACTGATATGTAATTTGTTTTAATTAATAAATGTATATCATAAAACTTAAGTCAAATTCTTGTTTAAGTTTAAATCTACAAGTTAAAAATATGTTTAGAAACTGCAGTCAAAATTTTAGCAGTAAAATGCTTTGTATCCCAACTTTTTGTTTAATCAAAAACCCATGAACTAGAATTTTTAGGATTTCCCTTGACATTAAAGTTACCTATCGAGATTCTACTGAAGTTAATAAGCTAGTGCAAACATATTTGTCCAAGAAAATGTGAAATAAAAGTTAAAAAATTATACCTATTTCTCCATCAATTTCAACGGCTATATTATTAGCTTCTACTATTAACTGATACTCAGGGTCAGATTCCATTAAACCAGTAACTTCTATCTTTTTACGGTTATTACCAAAATTAAGTTCAATTTCCTTTATAACCTGAAAATAAATATTTTGGTTGATTTAAATAAAATGCAATTCAAAAATTTTGGTATCTATTTTCATTATTATTATCAAATTTCACTCTTAATCTCCAATTTAAACTTACCCGCACAAATCTTTCCGAATCTCTTAATTTCGCAAGTTCCCTTATGGATACATTTTTTATGTCCTCGTCCTTAGGTATTACAGGATACGGCACAGCGAATTCGTGAGGTTCATCAGTAGCAGTTTTGTTTTCTATTATAGCTTCTAGTTCTGTATCATCGTTCTCCTCTAAGTCGGCTAATAGCTCATCAGCTAAAGACATGTTGCCTCTTTTATGGTCAAGTATAAGGGATTGCTATTATGTTATTTCATAACATATATACTTTTAACTTTAATTAATTAAGAACTGTGTCGTACTGTCGTAGTAAAATTACATACACACTACACAGTAACTATATTAAAATATCATAATATACTTTTTGCTACACAGTCCAAAATAATAAACACTATAGTTCTTCTTCTTCTTCCTATACTTTAGCTCCTTGAAGGATTTGCCAATAAGCGTGCAGGACTTTTGCCAATATCAACTTGGCAAGTGCCAAGTTTGATGGTGTGCGCTTAATAGTTGATACCATACCATAAAATATAATATAGAGTGCTACTGTCACGCCGCTTCATTGGCTGATCGTAAGCAGATGCGTTATATAGATATTTATCTATAGTAAAGCGCTGTGAGAGTGACGTTCCATGCGTAATACATTAAAAAAATCTATATTTTAAATCAGGATATTCATCATCATCATCACCATCAGCCTCTATCTATCCACTGCTGAACACAGGCACCCCACAATGAAGACTTCGAATGTTATTGCTTTCTTTTATTTTGCTCCCAGGAATCATTCTTACAAATTGGCACTTCATATTTCACCATTTTAAAATAAGAACAAATATGATGAAAAGCGCGGGTTGTTTTGACACTGATTGAACGTTTCCAAGACAGTGGTCTTGTCTATGTCATACCTGTGCTTGCAGTTCATACTTAGTGACGCGCGCTCTTTATATTATTAAACGACTTCAAAAAAGGAGAAGGTATATACACATAATATATAGTTAATAGAATCAGGCGTTACTTTGCGGAAATCCATTATATAAGATATCAAATTATATTATATTAATTAGCAATTATTGACGACCTCTGTGGCTCAGTGGTAAGCGCGTTGACGCTCAAGCCGGAGGTTGCGGGTTCGAATCCCGCCAGGGAACAAAAATATTTTCTGTGTTCCTGGGTCATGGATGTGTATTAAATATGTGTATTATATAATAAAAATCTTAAATATATGTATAGTATAAAAGTATTAAATATATTTCCGTTGTCTGGTACCTGTAACACAAGTTCTTCGAGAACTTACCACGGGACCAGATTGACGTGGTGTGAATGCGTCCATAGATATTATTATTATTAATTATCCCGCGAAACACGCAGTCTTTACAGCAAATGAGTGAGTGGACGCATATGCATGCATATAGCACCGCCCTCCTTTCCCACACTGCATATGCGTACACTCGCATGTACTCGCACTACTAATGTAAAATGTTTGCGTTTACCACGTCATTATTGTTAGTTTTTAGAGTCAGTGTCAGTTAAGTTAAATACGTCACCGTCGTCCCTCACCGGCATCGTATTTGTTGCTGTAGGTACCTACCTGCCGATCTTGGCTCATGCGCGCAAAAAAGTTTCACTTCAACAAAAAAAAACTAGCAAGTTTTATAGACCAAACAAATTGGTTTTAATTTATAAAAAATTGGAGATCAATTTTCTACAAATTAAGACCAAATAAAGCATTACTAAATTATAATTCGGAATAAAAGTGCCGTTAATGCTACGAATAAATAATAAGTCAGGAAGTCTAACTCAGAACAAATGACACATAAAAAGTGGACCTACTTCAAACCAAAACGACGTATGATTTAAAATACCAATCACTTTCGAGGTTAAAAATAGACGTCATTGGTGATTTGTTTAATTTCAGAATAAATGCAGGTATTGGTTGGTCAGCGCGCATGCTGCAATGTCACCTATGACAGTCGAGTGATAGCTGCGTGGACGATGTCATGCAATAAGTGAACCAAGTCAATCATAAAACAATATTATTAAAAAAAAAATTGCAATGATTTCTTTAGGCCGATCCCACCGACGCGCCACAATCGTAACATGCTCCCTGTGGGCCGTCCAGCACAGGTACTCATCAAAGCAACCATGCCTAGTGAGCACCTGTGTCAGACGGAAGGTGAGTGGGTTTGTGCTTACGCTGCATCCACCGCTCGAGGACTGGATGCAAAGCAGCCGTTAGGCTTTTGTAATACGACTGCCGTGCCGGGTCCCCCCCCCCCACCTCCGTATTAACGATCCTGTCCTAGTTGGCGAACCCGTAGGATCTCGTACAACGTAAGGTTCTCGCCGGGAGCCCTTCTAACCGATACATATGAATGCGTCTCGGCAAAAACCTCCGCCACAAATTCCCACGGGGGGTCACCGGCTAGGTCAGTCTATCCCCCACTGTATGGCTGTTACCCACGATACTGTACGGTACCAGCTGGGTCTTATTCCTCGCGGTAAGGTGAGCCGCCCAAATGGATGCACCATACATCGCCATACTCCAGAGTACAGCTGCCTGCAGGCGACGCTGGGTCCTTCGAGGTTCAAGAGAAGTCTACCCAGCGTACTTGCTGCCTTCACGATCTTCGATCCCAATATTGACAAAATATATGGGTCGAAGGTCCACCCTCCGTCAAGGATGGGCCACAGATACTTGATCTGGGGGCTCATCCTGACCCTCCCCCCTCGGATCTGGAGGGTAGCTACCGGAGAGTGTCCTTTACGGCCGGTCCCGCGGAAGAGAAGGACTTTGGTCTTCTCAACTCTGACCCAAAGCCCTAACCTCTCTATGCGGCTGATCACGAGGTCGAACCCGACTTTGGCCAGCCGCACCGCCTCCTTATAGGCTCTTCCCCGGGATACGCTTGTCTTTCAAGCGTAACTGCAGCTAACTACTTATTTTGCCGAATTGGATCGGCTGGGATACTAAAAGAAAACAAAGCAAGCAAAATGCAAAATCATTTTTAAAATACCTCAATTATATCGATATACATTTAAATAATGATAAAAATAAAAACATATTAGGTATATTATACATTTCATGAAGAATAAATAAAATACCTTCTACATTGGTTCAAAAATTGACTGACTTCATTTTGCATAGTACTGACCATCTCGGTTTGCTTATTACATGAACGTATTTGTACGTTTGTACTATATAATTTTATTACAATTTACTAGTGAGAAGTAATGCCCGGAGGTTTTGATTTTGTACGGCTCCTGCACCACTTCACTACAAATGATGGCATGATGATTAGCAGCTGCAATTCATAATGAAAAAACGAAAACGTATGCGTAAGTTTGACGTGTGTCCGCTGCAAGAAAAATGTCCGAGTGATGGCGCGCTGGACTAGTGGTGGTTAATATAACGTATAGCGCCATAACGTAGCGCGCTATTCATACTCAACGTATAGCGTACGCTATATAAATTCCTATTCGGTGCTATAACGTAGCGCCTCGCTACATTAGGTATGTAGCGAGGCGGCTAGCGTAGGCCTTAGTTATAACTTTATAACATTCGAACTACGCCAACGTTCTAGATCATAGACGCTAGACGTTATAATATATAGTTTATACGTCAGTCAGCGTCGAGCGCGCGCTCGCGCTAGATGTGTCGTGCGCTATCCCGGCCGGCTCACGCGAGTTACGTAATTCTAGTCTTGCGACTACACGTTATAATATAGTTTATAAAATAACGCGCTAGAAAAATATAGTTTATAGTCCATAGCACGTTATCATAAAATAGTTTATTTGCACACCACTACGCTGGACACGACTTTGAAGCCCCGCCTACTTTTGTTGGGTCGTTTTTATAACACAGTTAGATTTCCTGACTTATTATTTATTCGTAGCGTTAATGTCTTAACCAGCCAAATGTGAACACGTATCTTGAAATTTGTATTTTGTTTGAGTTGAATATTTTGATTTTTGAATTTTTGACAAGTAATAAGTAATAACACAGACTAAATTTGAAATTTAGTCTGTGGCGGTTGCCGATTGCCATCTTTGCTGAGTGGAGAAGTTAGTAAAGTCAATTGAAATTAAAATTTTCAAATTCTTTGGTTATTAAATTTATGTTTTAATAATTAACTGTATTATATTTATTTATTTTTAGCTATATTGGGCAGCATAAGTTTTTCTAAATGGCGCTAAACCCACAATATGATGCTATCGGTAAAGGTTTTGTTCAGCAATACTATACACTTTTCGATGACCCGGCGCAAAGAGCGAATTTGGCAAATATGTATAATGTAAGTAATACTGTTAGTATACTTTGCAGCTGAATATGTTTTGCACAATGTGAGCACTGAGCACAAAAGGACATAAAGGTTATCTTCGCGCCCAAGTTGTCATGCCAAAACATTATTCATTTTGAAAATAGGATGCAATAATCACGCCTATTGACGCTCAATAGTATACACAAGAGTTAAATTTTTAGGTAAGCTTATAGTACTTTCGAATCCCTTACGTACCATGCGCAGCTTTACGGTTCGTAATCATTTTTACTGAAAAACTGCAATGACACAATGAGTTAGTCATCTACTTTTTTTTCTTTTTAGTTTTTTATTTTTGTTAGACAGGCAAACTGGCAGACGTGCCACCCGATGGTAAATGGACGACGTCGCCCATGAACATAAACTAGTTTACCTGGAACTATCCCAGGCAACTCATTTATGTGTTGCCTATCCTGAGACATAGATGTCAAGTCTTGGTGCCAGTAATTACACTGCCTGTCTTTCCCTTCTCTCCAAAACACAGCAAAGCTGTTTCACGGGAGAAACAAGCAAGATGCAGCCAGGAGCGTGGCACAGTGCATCTCTCCCTCTAGTTATAATTATATCTAATATGAATAAATTACTATTGGATGAGTATGGTGAAAAATCGGTCGTCTTGGAGTTCTTTGAGGGAGGCCTATGATTAGCAGTGGATGGATAGGGGATGATGATGATTACTCTTAATGTTTTTCTTGATCACTTAAATACATGAACGCAGTACCTGAATGAATGGCCCCTACTAGTAGGTTTCTCAACCACTAGAGAAAGGAAAAAATAAGACAAAAATGGTGGTGATAATACTGGTAACCAACCATTGTTTAGTAGTGAGTGAAGGATTAGTTTCTAGAATTTCTTCAATAGAAGTCCTTCCCTTTCACAATAAAAAACAAATTGAATGACTGCTAGTGCTCCATTGTCATTATATGAGATCTTGAAGAATATTTATAACCCTTTAGTATTCAAATGAAAAATTGTATTGTTCTTTCTATACAGAATCAACATTGTCAATTACTTATTTTAGGTGGAATCATCATTTATGACTTTTGAAGGAGTTCAAATTCAAGGTGCTCCCAAAATTATGGAAAAATTAAATGTGAGTAATAATTTACTGCATAGATATTAGTTCCAAATTTTAAACTAACGGAAAATGTGAAGTTTTTATTTACACACTTGTGCAAACAAATCAATTGTGTAATATTATAGGTAAGTCTGATAATGTCTGGAGTCCATTGTAAAATTACTTTTTTTATGTCATAAGGAGGCAACCAAGCCGTTGGAGCTTTATACCTACTACCAACGCCCATACACGTCCACACAACCAAAAGTTATGCAGATGCATTACCCTCCTTTTCCGTATCCCCCGGGCCACCGGAAACTCACAAACCTCACCCATGCTGGCCCAATTTGATTTTATAGTACTATGCGTTTTTAATTTAGAATAACAGTTAGCAGTTGATAGTGGGTAGAAATTGTTTTTTTTTTGTTTTAGGGAAACACTGGAATTAATTAGCCATGCCCAGCATGGCTAATTAATTCCAGTGTTTCCCCGAGATGTCAGAATTTAATTATTGTATAGTTCTTAGGAATAAAGCCCATTTTCATGGAGTCTAGGATAAAGCAATGAATTTAAGACTTGTTAAGTTGTGTTGTGTTGACTTGTTTTCAGTTCATTATAATTTTCTACTATTACTTTAATGTTGAAATAATTGTAATATCTTTTTAATTTCAGAGCCTTACATTTCAAAAGATTGGTAGATTAATAACATCTGTTGATTCGCAACCAATGTTTGATGGCGGCGTGCTAATAAATGTCCTTGGAAGATTGCAGGTTAGTAGAAATGTTACCTTTTTAAAATAATAAGATATTGATTGATATTTGATTGCATTGATGTTTAATAGGACCAAAACAACAAAATAGTGCCACTTGTATATGGTGGTGGAAAGAACTTTTATTTTATTTTTTATCATTAAACCCTAGACAGGAAACCATTATGTAGTGCAGAACATTATGTTTCTCAGCAAGACAAATTTGTCTTATATATTTTTTTTACTATGCAAATTTATATTTATCAATTATTCCTTATCTGATTTTTTGTATCTGATTAACATTGAATTGTTATAAATTGGCATGGTATTTTCTTATTTTGGTTTGAATTATCTATTTATGAAAGTAAACAATGCCTAATAAAAATAATAATAGAACACAATATATCATATTTTAATGGAATAAACTCTATAAATTAATAAAACAATTAAATACAGACAGATGAGGATCAACCACATGCATACTTCCAGACATTTGTTCTGAAGCCAATAGGAAATTCCTTCTATGTTGAACATGACATGTTCAGGCTGGCACTTCATGACATTTAAGAATGTTTTTATCTTCAAACACAGAGTAAGCACGCACATTTATAGGCCCTTGTGCACTGTAAATAATGCCTCTGCAACTTGTTTTCTTTTAGTATTCATGTTTGTCAGCACATAATATGGACAACTTAAATGCAACACTTCAAATGTGACATCTCTGCACAGACCCAAAATGTATATAAGTGTGTATTTAAAATTTTTTTTAAAGAAATTTAAACCGACTTCAAAGAGTAAAAAATAAACTAAAAAGTAATAAAATAATTGCGTCTCGTAAACTGTTGAGGAGTTCCCTCGACTGTCTATGGTTTTCATCATCAGACCTGTAATGACACTTATAACCCATATGGGTGCAAAGTTCTCGTCAATATAAATGAATTAACTCCAAAGACAAGGTTACTGCTGTAAATCGTTGAGGAGTTCCCTCGACTGTCTTTCAGCTCCATCATCAGATCAACTCTAGACCTTCATGAAATTGTAGTGCTTTAAAATACTTAATTTAAAAAAAAAACGCACTAGTTACTCCTACGATTTTCGAAAGTTCCCCTCGATTTCTCTGGGATGCCATCATCAGATCCTGGTTTCCTTATCATGGGGCCACCTCGGAAGTGCACTCTCTTGAATAAAAAAAGAATTTTGAAAATTGGTCCACCATTGACAGAGAAATCGGTGAACATACATTAAAAAAAATAAAAATACACACGAACATAATATAACCTCCTCCTTTTCGAAGTCGTTTAAAGAAACAATTATTGTATATTGCGTCATAGTGCTGACATATGTGAAACATATTTAATACTGATAGAATTTTTAATCCCTTGTTTTAATCCAAACAAAAAATATTTTTTCTAATATTTGTCTGATGCATTAAATACAACAATTCCATAATAAAACAGAAGTAATGTTTTGTTTATGCATGTGGATGATTAGTGATGAACACCTTAGTTTTTCAGCCGTCTTGCATTTCATAAATTAATTTTGAGTTGCTGAAATAAGAAATTATTACAGTAGCACAGTTCCACTGATATATTAAGACAAAATGTTACTTTATCAGATTTCTGAACTAAAACATACTTATGAGTTATACTAGGTTTCATTTTGCTTTTTTCAATTTATCACTAGAGGGCGCTGTTTCTAATTCCATATTAATTTGTTTCTTTCAAGTTCTATAACTATAGCGCGTTGACTTGGTAGTTGGTCATTATACTACATTTTATATTTACTATGACTAGAATACTTAATAATAGAATACTTGGGCAAATAAATAAATTATGAATTATGAATAGATAACACTGAACATTCGATTTAGTTTTTTTTAAATGGTAATTTGCTTTCATGTATTTATTACGGCCGAACGGCCGATCCCGATTGATCTGGGGATCGATATTGCTATATTAATATAAAATATCAAATGAAATAATTATATTATGTATAACTTTGATCATGTGATGCTCATGTTTTTATGCTTGTTTCTCCCGTGAAACAGCTTTGCTGTGTTTCGGAGAGAAGAGCAAGACAGGCAGTGTAATTACTGGCACCGAGACTTAACATCTTATGTCTCAGGATAGGCAACACATAATTAATAAGTTGCCTGGGCTCGTTCCAGGTAAACTAGTTTATGTTCATGGGCGACGTCGACCACTTACCATCAGGTGGCACGTTTGCCAGTTTGCCTATCCAACTAACATAAAAAAAATGTTTTTATGCATGCATTTTTCACAAAGTATGCTTCTACTCACTACATCTAATCAATTATTGTTTTTTGTGCTAACAAATATACCGTACCTGCATAAATAAACAATAATAATATTCAATGTTATAATTCCGGACTGTATCTATGATAATATGGGAGTACCAATATTTTAACGTGATAAGTTTCAGTGGAAAATCACGCCCATTTGGGGGCGTGGCGAGACCCGAGCGCGGGCCTTCATTTGAAATTTTGATATTGGGCCTTCAGCTTGCTAAATATTTCGATAATGCTGATGAATACTTAAAAAGCCTAAGGCATGCAATAATGTTAACAAAAGCCGAAAGACCATACATCTCATACAAATTCGAAAAAAAAAAAACTTGATTGATTTAAAGTTACTTGGAAGATTTGACCCAAACATTAACACATAGACACTATATATTTACCTAATCATTAATGTAAACATTGCAAGTTGAATAAAAGTTTGTAATTGTATGTTAAATGTTTTAATATTTATTTTCCAGTGCGACGAAGATCCTCCCCATCCGTACATGCAGACATTCGTTTTGAAGCCACTCGGTGACTCCTTCTTTGTTCAGCACGACATATTCCGTCTCGGCATTCACGACATCGCTTAACTGTGAACAACTGACTATTGAATATGCTTAAAACGCATCTTGTTTTGGTTATCTAGGTGTAAGGAGCTCGTGAACAATGCCTTCTAAACTTTATTAATATCCATCATAGTAACCGTGCATCAGCTAATTAATTTAAATATGAATTTAAAAAAGCTTTAGTAATAAAAGAGAACCATTCTTCAGTTATGTATACATTTTATAATAAATAAATACATTATAATTTTTTACTAAAACATTATTTTTATTTCTTACCTTGTCTTAGAAATGAAATTTCAGAATGAAGTGTTAAGAAACTTGTCTATGCTAATGTTATAAAGAGGTATATATACATAAACAACAGATTTAATCTATTAAAAATAAAATTCATACGTTTATAATTACCGCAGGCAGGGACATATAAATTTGATTTATGTTATAGTTTCCCTTTTTAGTTTGTGGTTATTTGATGTAGTCGGGTTTTTTTTTCACTAATTTAATTTAACTTTTATTTACAGTAATGCTTTGGTCGCACCTGCGTGTATCGTCCCGAAGCAATTCGAGCAGAAGCTTTGAACACTAAAAAGTTAGCGCTTTTTTTTCCGGAAGGGCTAGACTTTTCGGCCTAATGGCCTTTAAGCTCAATCGGTACAGTAAGTGAGCAGATGGCTCACTTATGATAAATATATCACTTAAAATAAAATATTCGAAAGGGGGACGCCCCCATCCGCGCCCCGCCGGGGGCGCGGTTCATCGCGCGCGCTGCTCGGGAGGGCAGGATTTGGACTAGTCAAATCCGATACGGTCGACGAATCTTTTAAGGTTGTTGAAAAGTTAGCGCGATAAAAGCTGTGGTCACATTAGCGAATTCCATATTTTGCATGAACTATCGTACAATAATACAAGATAGCCGAAATCATTTTCAAACGACAACTATGGACGACGAGTTTCTTTACTTCACGTGTGCTAACAATTTGACAACACCAGTTTTTTTATAATTCACATCTGTTGGATCCCATATACAATATAGTACAATTTCATCGCTCCACTCCATTTTTACACAGCCACCCGCATGCGTCTGAACTGATCGAAAATAACGGCTGATATGAACAACGCTAGTCTGACCACGAAGTTCGATATGTTAGCGCGCTAAATTAACCCTTTGATGTACCGCCACCCGCGCGATAACGCACCTAATGTTCGCAACGATAGCCGATCACATCTGTAAATATCGTGTGACGTGTCACGACGCGAAGCTTTGTGACAATACGCGCAGGTGCGGCCGTAGCATGACACATAGTCCATGCAAAAATTAGTTCCGAAATTTTCCGCGATATGGCGAGGGTTTTTATTTTTCTGGTCAGCCCATAGATATGTAAACACTATTGAAACTAAAAACTTCTAGAATATTCTTGTATCTACTGTTCGAATACCTACATCGTTGGGCATTGTTAAAAATAGATGTTTGAATCACGTATTCACTTATCTCGTCAAATGCTACTTGGATGAATCTGTATATCATAATATACAGGGCTATTTGTAAAACACCAGTAAACTCGCAGGACTAGATAGAAAGCTAATAATATATACCTACAACGTTTGTTGTACGACTTTAAGACATTAGGTACATAATACGTTAAATGAAAATATTTTCTTTTGTTTTTTTTTGTTGTACTGTAGTAACATTTGTAGGTATTATGCAAAAAAAAAAATATATAAAGATAAATATTACCTCCTCCTTTTCGAAGTCGTTTAATTAAATTTATCTATTTTACTATGAACATAAAATCCAACAAATTATCAAAAGTCGTAGAACTCTCATATACCTACGTTGTTCTTTATGATGTTAGGCTATCTAGTTCTGCGAGGTTGCTAATGCTTTACAAATAACTTTGTATAGCCGCAAAATTTAGAAAGTATTAAAGGGTAATTAAAACAGTCAATAGATGCTAAGACAATCATGTATTAAGTAATAAATAGTCAAAAATTAACAAAAGAACCATTCGAAACAGGTACATATTTTTATCCAATCTTTCAATTTAAGATTTCCATTAAAACCTTACGACGCTACTAACACTTAACAAGTTATTTGCATGCACTAATACAAAATACACTCCGAGCCCTGAGGCTAACTTGTCTAAGTAAATGACTAGGTTGCATGTGGTACTTCCATGACTGGCAGACATAATATTATGTTCATGTGGATTCCCTTACATAGAAGCAGTTTCTTATCATTTACAGAATTCGAGTCTTTATTCAAATATCACTCTACAGAGTATTTATGCTACTATTGCTTATTCAAAGCATTTTTAAATAATACTTCTTACAATTACAGATACACTCAGCGACATAAAAAAGTTCAAATTTTATACAAACTCTGTTTTGACAGTCTCTGTAATTAAAATATTACTGAAGAATTTTCTGGACTTCTCCTCTGTAGCTCTTTTGTAAACTATTTTATATCAGGAAGCCTGTCTAAAGTTGATGTTAAGTTTGATAAGAAGAGAACTTACTTCTTTTTGTGTTAGTACTTACCTACGTTTTTTGTTCAAAAATTATAAAACCTCTTAAATAACATTTTTTATTTAAGTTTCTGCCACTGAGTGAACCGAGAACGCAGGGATCATCTTATTAAAAACTAATTATAAATATTGTGATCAAACTGCTAAAAGGAAATCACATACAAACAACTAATTTATGTTCGAAGATTAAACAGAGATCAAATCGATGGCATGACCGTTGGTCGTTTTGTACGCAAATGTCTCGAGGGCTGTTCCATTAAAATATTACAAGAATAACACAACCTGTACTGTCGTAGCATCTTATTTAAACAACAAAAACGAACAAACCAACTTATAGCAAATTATTAAGGATGAAAAAAATGCCTTTTCACATGGTTTAGCCTCTATTTGGCAGCATAAAAACAACCTTTATAGATTTTTTAACATTTAAAAATTAAATAATAATAAAAAAAACACGTTAAACCTAATCTGTATAAATAGTAGCATCACTTAGTTAATGAAAAATTTACAAGAAAAAATTATATTTGCAAATAATACTGAATCTATTTTAAAAAAACAATTCAACAAGCACATGAATTTAAAGTCTGTGTGAATAAAAATTGGTCGAATACCAGAAAAATAAAACAATATATCATTTTAAATGTAGTTAATAGCCGAAATGGCAAATTGACATTGCATAGATATATGACTTTTAACTTAATTAAAAATACTTTTCGAATATTTTAATGGAACAGCACTAATGTCGGTTCCCGCCTTATTCACGATAATACATTGACAATAAATATTATTTTTAGCAATCAACATTTGTTAATTTGAGCTTAGCAAGAGATTAAATGTATGCTAATCCGTTAGCCTGAGTTTAAAATCTCTTACAAAAAATTTACAACGAATCTATTTATGGTAGCATAAAAATAAGCCGAAATATTATCCAAGTCACAAAATTATGAACTAAAATGACCTCGTATGTTCTTCTATTTTCACTTTTTTCAGTTCTATCTATTTTCATAGTATGTAAAATAACCGTTACTAACAAAATACTTTAACCACTCTGCTGAAGGCATTGTGACTAGTCGGAGTTAAAGTTTTATATTACAAATAACATCAAGTTATGTTCTTTATTACATTTTACATGGATGGATTTAAAAGTTGCCATTTTGAATAGTGTAAAACAAATTTATATAATTAATTTTCAACTCCTTTCTTTTTATTAACAGATATTTCCAAAGACTATTCGAACAAAAAAGTACAAGCTGCTTAATTTTCTTAAAAAACATTGTTATCAGCCAATATAATACAAATTATTTAATCCACATATTAAAGTATAAACTGTTTAAAATTTTAAATTATTTTTTTTTTATAAAATAAATATGTTACATAGCTGTATTGGCTGTGTGCCGCAAAATGTAACTTTGGCTCGAGTAAAATACATTCATTATAAACAATAGTAAAATATTGAAATAAACCTGAGAGGCAATTACTAAATTATGTTAATAGGAAACCATTTTGATTTTTTTATCAAATACCCAAAGTGCGCACATTGATTTATATAACAGTATTAACACGGTATTCAATCTTGTTTAGCGTAAACAATAAACGTATTGGTTTATAAAATCACACGCAATGTATACTTGAGGTTCACTTAAACAATAAAATATATTCGTCTTTGTAATTTTTTTGTACTTAGTTGAATGTAAAATTTCAATCACTAACCAGTATACCACATAAAATACAACAGTAAATTATTAAGTCACACTTTGACTTAAAACATCTATAAATAAGTCGTTAAAGAATTTGAGCATTACATAAGTACTTTTAACAGTCGGTTAACAGAATTAGGAACTAAGGGAACGCGAAGAGGTTATAAACTCAGGGGCCCCGGCCACGTTGCTTTGCCTTAGTGTAATAACAAAACGATGGTATCACAATGTATGTATGTATGTATAGAAAACCACATTTTTGAAAGATTAACTGTCATACTTCAACATACCATCTGACAAATTTTGTCAGAGTTTGTCAAACGCTGTCACTATCAAATAAGATAGGCAAAAGAGTTCTGACCATTCAGAGCTTAATGTGGGTAGTTGGACAATTATATTTTTGACGTTTATCAAATATTAGCTGTTGATGATGGAAATGCTTTGATATGCTTTAGTACATCAAAATTTATACATTTGATAATACCGTTTTGTTTTTATCCTAGTGAGAACTGGATTACGGGCCATGTCGATACACCGTGTCTGTTTACGAGCCGCCTTTCTTCCGTCCCCTCGAGCCGGACAGCGAGTACCCTCGCAGTGACCGCATCGCCATGGCTCTGTTAAAGTGCCTCTGGTGTTTGTGCTCCTCGGCTTCATTGCTGTTATCCACTGAAGACAGTATCACCAGGAGGACGCCCATCACCTATATATATAAAAAACGATATTTAGGAAAGACGAGACCCTTAATCGTACCTGTACCTATATGATTTATATTACATTTTTTGTAAATAACCCATTTTTAATGTTTGGCAAGTAAGTCGTATCATTTCGAGTAATGTATGCATTCAAAAATGTAATATAGGGTAGTTAAAATTTGTTCAATAAAATCATACATGAATAGTAAGAATTTTCACGTATTATGCGTTTCAAATAAGAATAGGAACGTCAATGACCTCTATCTGTCAAATATCACTTGAAAAGTACAGTTTACAAAAAAACTTATTTGCATAATTAATAGTTTTAAATCGAATTTAAATAAAAACGTAAAATAATCATAAATTATCAAAAAAAAAAAGTAATAATTCGTTTTTAAAAACATACAATATTTTTTTAATTTCATTGTTCCCGCAGGGGCCCTGAAGCCATGCCAAAATTATTTAATAAAATAAGGACGCCGGTCGCCATCTTGCCGTTTTTAGTGTACTCCGTCGTGGGGACCTGAAGGAAATAAAAGTATGACTCGTGAAATATACGCTACCATTCTTCAAACACTGTAAAATGCAAGTAAAATGACCAAGCGAGTTCATTTGGCTACGGGGATAAATAAACACGTTAACACGTATCCGACGCGCACTTGGACCTAAATGCAGAGATGAGCGGAATCGAAGAGCTAAATTCTGATTGATTTTTTTTCACTTAATCTCTGTAAAAAAAAATAATGAAAAGTGAAAATGAAAACTTCTTTGCCCACCCTACCTAACTGCTTTCAATTGACAGCTATGACGTCACAATATGGCGCTAAGACCGTCCTATTCTCATTTGAAACGCACAGTACATATTATGACTAATTTACGTTTTATTTTTAATTTAAGTTGATTTGCACAAACATTTATAGCTACGATAAATGATGATTGTACATTTATATGTATGCGAGTCGGGCTCGCACACGCCCCTACCATTATCTATACAACATTAGATTACTATCATCATCAGCCCCTATTCGTCCACTGCTGAACATAGATTACTATACATTTTTTTCTTTTACGCCGGATCCTCTGAGGCACTTTCCGGCTCCACTGAGGGAAGTGTTAATATGTTAAAATGCGTGTTCCTATAGTTAGCAAGCTATATATATATAACATTCTGCATAATTACCAAGCAAACGATGATAAGTAGAGTATACACATGCACGGAGGCCTCCGGTATGTTCTCTATGTCCTTCAGCGCGGTAACTGCAGGTTCGAAGTCTGGCCTCAAATCCAATGCGTGCCTGAGATGCACTGCAGCTTCCTATAAGTGCATCGTAACATCCGGTTATATATTGAATGTAATGTAAATTAGTAATTTACTCAGATTGTTGCAGATCTTTTTTCTCGAAGAAGTTTTTTAATAGGATTTTAGCATGGTCTTATATCTTTTCCTATACCCAACATTTCTTTCTGGAGGGAGCCAATAAAAGTCAGGGTAATAGAAATAAATATACCTGATAATGTCCATACGCTTTAAATATTTCACCCAGGGTAAAGTACTGTTGCCACGCGCTGCGGTCAGGTGGCTGCACTTCCAAGGAGCGGCGAGTCAGGTAGATGGCATCATCAAGGTACTGCAGTGTGAACAGCACACGCGCCAAGTTTAATAGCACCTAAAACGTATATTTAAAGTATACATACATACATACATATAATTAAGATTTCAATAATTTATTACCCAAATGTAATTAGGTTAGGGAACGTACCCATGGATGCGCCGTAAGCGCAAAACCCCTCATCTTCCGTCTGACCCAGGTGCTCACTGGGCATGGTTGCTTTGGTGAGTACCTGTGCCGGATGGCCACAGGGAGACGTTGACAGTGTGTCACGATTGTGGCGCGGCGGTGAACTCGGCCCAGCACAACCTCGGGGTGTGCCCGAGATGGGCGGCGCTGCGTCATGATCTGACATGGGTCATCGGAGGGGACTTGTCTCTGCCGAGCCTCATCGCCGCGATGCTCGGTGACGACGAGTCCTGGACGGCGATGGTTTCCTTCTGCGAGGCAGTAATGTTCCAGAAGGAAGCCGACGAGCGGGTGAGAGAGGAGGCCACCGACGAGTCCTCCCCGTGGGCGACAAACGGGGGTGCACAGGAGGCGCATTAAAATGCGCCTCCAGTAACGCCCCTGTGCTCGTGTCGGGATGGGAACTTGGGCCCAGTATGACACGACGTCGAGGGCACTCTTAAATAGCGGCCGGACAGTCTCCCCTGAAGAAGAGTAGTCCGGCCATCGCCGGGGCCAGCCTGTCGCTGAGGTGATCCTGTTGCCTACAGACCCGGGTCCTCCAGTATGACACAACGTCGCGTGCACAGCTTAGTAGCAGCCGGGCAGTCTCCCCTTAAGAAGAGTAGTCTGGCCTTCGCCGGGGCCAGCCTGTCGCTGAGGTGATCCTGTTGCCTACAGACCCGGGTCCTCAAAATGCGGCTAAAGGTGCTCGCAGTGGTTTTAGTTTACGGGTAGGGCACTCCCAGGAGCGAGTCCCACATAGGGCAGGATCTACCCGAGATACTGGCTACATGCGTAAAAAGCATTTCCCTGCGATAACAAAAAAGGGGAACGTCGAACGTAGTATGACCTACTACTACTACTACTACGTGACCCGTTTTTACGAAATCCTAAAAAGTTTGAATTGGTATTCGAAACAAAAATAAATTTCAGACCGAAGATTAAATAGTAGATGTATTATTCTGTTAACATCATTATCATGTGGGATATCAGTGAAAGCCCCAAAGGGAGACTTCCGACCGAACAAGTGTACCACTCGGTCAGGCCGAAGCCCACTTGTTGTCATACCAGCTATTGTATATACCTATAACGCCAAACTGTGAATTTTCAATAGCGCGATTCAGGATTATAGCGCTATTGATCCGCCACAATCACATCATCAGATTGTGCACGAGAATTTTATTTTTTTATTTATTTAATAATTTATGACCTACACTGAAAATCATAATACATAGTGAATAACAAATAGTGGTACAAAGGTTTTAATATATTAAATTTCAGTGTCCTAAAAATGCTCTATCCGTCATCACTAAGCCACATTAACGCGGGCGAAGCCATGGGGAAAAGCTATAGAAAATAATAATTATAGATTAAGTTAGTTAGTTAGTTAGTTAGTTAGTTAGTTATAAAAAAATGAGGTTCAAGAAATGGCTGAATTTGTGGCGAACTCATAATGATGATGATGAAGGTAATGCTGATGATGATGAATAACGCCACAATACTATGTATTTCGTTAACTTGGACCGGCTCCTTACCGTTTTTCGACTTCAGCCACACAGTAAAATCATATGATACGAGATGTGCCGTGTGACGTATTGTTCGTGTTGAGTCAAACGACGCTCGCGCACCACAGTTGCTTCGAAATCGATAAGCTGACCGCACATACAACAGTTTTGTACTAAATCTCTCTTCATATTAAAACGTATTATTCACATCTCATTCATATAATTCTTTCAAATTTATATTTTTTACGTAAATTATATTCGTGAGTGAAGACTAAGTAAACTTAGGGTTATTAGGATAAAATGAACAATATTGGTGACCCCGAGTAAGAAAGAAGTTTGTTAAAATCCAATCGGTAAAAAATAAAGATTATAAATATCAAATTATATACTTAAATGAGATGATTGTGGCGAACTCGCACAAATGTGCGAGTGTGTGCGCACAGATGTGTTATTTTGTCATTCATATAATGAACTTACTTCTGCATTGTATGGTGATACTGCAAGTGCTCTGCGGAAACACTCTATAGATTGTCTGGTATCACCTTTGATCCTCCAGAAATTACCAATCTGATTATACAGTTGGACTGATTTTGGTTTCTCACGTTTTGCTTTCTTTAGTTTCTTTTCTAATGCGTTTATGTCCAATTCTGTTACACCATTCTTATATGACTTCTTCTTTGTAAATATAAGAGCCACCTAAAAATAAATATATTTTACATTAGTTGAAAAGTCTACACAGATATAGAATTACTCAGATAATTAAAATTATGAACCATTGAACACTTTCTTACTATATCAATGAGGTATGTGCTTCTATATATAAATAAGGTTTTTATATGAATGTATCATATAAATTATAAATGATACTACATATTTATAAGTAAAAACTGGTCATGTTTGAGTTGGACTTACATACAAAGGGTTCTGTATAACCATACAATTATGTTACATTAATAAAAGAAAAAATTAAAAATATCTTGCAAAAAAGCAATGCATTTCTTACATATAGTCCTTAATTTTTTAAATTTTATTATTTGTTGTAAAAGAAACAATAGTAATTACACACTCATTGAAAATTACAGGTACCTGCCACAACTTTATAGTAAAATACATGGGATATAATATACAGTATCTATTGGCATTAATATTGAGTCAGATTTGTGCTCAATTCATAAATTTGGAGATCAGAGCTTGAGTCTCTAAAAATAATCTCTAATTAAATAAATGGGAATATATTGAAGTTCATTCTGAGATAAAACTAGTATATAAATAAATATGGATAGGATGTGATATAAATATGTATGAATAAGTAATTAATATAAGTATGTATATTATAAATTTATAAGTAAACATAAATATGTATATTATGTATTTATAAGTAAACATAAATATGTATAATGTCATTAATACTAAAACTTAATAGTATGCAACTTCAAAATGTTAAATACTTAGAATACTACAAAAAGCTTCTAGAAATACAATTTAACATGATGAACAGGACTATGTACAGTAGTGGACAAAAAAGGTTGATAACAGATGTTATCATATAAACGGAATCGAGTGGTAATGTTATGTGTTTTGTATGAAAACAAATTTGTGCTACGATGCTGCACCAGTTCTGTACTCTGATTGGCCGACTGATGTCCATTGATGGATGATTGGCCATTGTCTATTATGTCAAAGACAAATCACTGACTAGTTTCGGAATTTAAAGGCTCACATCTATACAGATAAATAAAATTGGAGCATCTGTTTGTAATATTAAAATAACCGCTTTTTATAAAATACATATGGAATATGGATGTATACACGGTAAATATACCAAAATAACATTTTTTACAATTTTTGTCTGTCTTTCTGTCTGTCTGTTTGTTCCGGCTAATCTGAAACTGAACTTTCACTGACAGATAGCTGATGTTATAAGGAGTAACTTAAGCTATAAAAATAATCATCTTCAGTCTGCTTACGGCTGTAAATCTAAGTTAACACGGACTAAGCTGCAGGCAACAGCTAGTTACTACTATATCCAGTTATATGCTTGATGGTTGATAATGATGACGGGCATTAAAAATTGTATTTGTATAATTCGAGGCATGTAACTTGGCAAGGTTTTAGAGTGATGTGGGAAGTTTGGGCATCATATTTTCAAATAAATTTGATGCGCAATCATACCCCCCCACTACGCAGCGGTCCAGTTATGTGCCTCGGATAATATTTAAGATTATAACTCACCTGTGGCTCAGGTACATTAGGGTGTCTATGGCGTCTTGCAACCCCAACCAGGTTATCGTAGTATGTAAAGTTAACTGCTTTACCACAATCCAAGTATTCATCATCCACAACATTATTATTTGTTTCACTTGTTGTTGAAACATCACTATTTTCTCCATTTGCTCTGTACAAAAAATATTACTTTACAAATGTTTGAATAAAGCAGTGGTTGTAAATTGCATTTTTTTTTCTCATAATTAAGATACAAATTAAACAGAACCATGTAAAAAGATATACATACATAATCAAGTCTGTATTGCAAGATAGTTTTAGTTTACAATTTTGTATTAATTAGTGATTGAAGCAATGTGACTTAAATTCCAAACAGGATTCAATTTTATTAACATAATTTTTTATTACCTTTGTTGTTCATATGTATGACAATCGGTGCAAAACATATCAAAGCCGTGTTTAGTCCATGTGTTACCATAGTACACTGTTGATGTTATTATATTGAAAATGGAATCATCTTCATTCATTTTAGATTTATTTGACTCATCCTACAAAATTCACAATTCATATATTGTCTTAAAAATACACTTCAGTTACAATGAAGGATCATATAAAAAAACCACATATTAACAGGGGGTAACTAATTTACTTTTATCAATTTAATAGTGCCGTTGCTATGGTTAAGTTTAAATACGAATTTAGAAAACCTTACCATTCAAGGATAACAAGTAAGTAGAAGGTAAGTCGTAAAACAAAATCGGTCACAAAATACCAAAACAATTTTCCACATGCCAAATAATTGATTATGTAAATGCTACAACACTATCTACAGCACTTACCTGTGAAAACGTAGTGCCATCAACTATTTGTCCCTTCTCAGCATCCAATTTCCAAATATTGGAAGTACGAGAATCAGTGATAATTATTTGAAAAGAAAATATATACAGAACTAAACAGGTCAAGTATGGCGAGTCCCACATTTTGGTGAATAAAAACAAAGGAACACATGTAAACTACACTTTTGGAATTTTTGTAACTATTCTTTCACATAAAATATCTAAATTAAAACACAGGAATTAATACGAATCTAAGATATTTTACTCTCTTCTCTTGTCGTTATTTTGACAGATTGAGTTTTTTATAAAGGTAGACTGTATATCTAATACTAGACTTAAGTTTTTAAAGACATTCAGTCGAGCTCGAGCCTACTAGTTTATTATATTATAAAATTTTAATTCACCATGGCCTTGCACACATGCATAGTTTGATAAACCCCCATAAAAACACGATATTGCGAGAACTAAGAAAATTAAAAACTCAATCATGTGTGTTAATTTTTCAATGATTAAGTACATTATTTATTAATATCTATTTTCATATTTTTGATTATGAGGGTCTTTTAGAGGTTCTCTAACTCAGAGATAATTAAAAATATTTTATCGTAAGTATTTTGAACCCATTACGAATAAAAAAAAAAGTGTGCGTGTAATCTTTACGTGCGATTGAAGTAAAACTTCATAAAAATCTATGTAACCCTCTAGTCGCACCTAAAGAAGTTTTACTTAAAAAAATTAACATTTACGATTTTTACAAGTCAAATCATTATCAGGTTTTTTATTTTGACGTGACAACGTCTTAAATTAGGTTGCGGCTGGGAGTCACTTATGAAAAAGTGTAACGCTCGGTAACGTTACGATGAGTCACCGAAACGATGTCACGTAAAATCTTCGCCCGTAAAACCGACTTTACGGGCAACCATTTTTTTCTTTCATTATTATTTATTGATGAATGAGTTAAATGTTCCTGGCACTCAGCCATTTCATTTAAGTTATTACTATTTCCTTTTATATTCAATATTTGTAAATCGAGCGGACTATTAAATAAAAGAGTCACAAAAATAATTAACAAATTATGAATAAAGGTATTAAAAAAAAAAAATAGTCAGTTTGACACTAGAAGAAAGCCCTATAAACTAGGAACAAGTATCAAATGGAATTGACATTCGCGTATACCCGAAAGGGACAGGCATATTTTTGCAGGGATACCACCGTGATACCACATTCATGATAATAAGTCCACTTTTTTTCTTGAAACAAGTGTATTCAAAATAAAAATACTGGAAAGGATTGATAGATATGGATAAGCATGGACCCTACCCAAACATATATTGTAATTTAAGACAGCTGCATTGTTCATGATTATCGAAAATATGTAATAACAAATAAACCGCTAAAAACATTTTTTTTTTATATAGAAGAGGGGCCAAACGGATAGTCGGTTCACCTGATGGTAAGTAAAGAGCGACATTCACAGACACCCGCTACACCAGTGGATTAGCAGGTGCGTTGCCGGCCTTTCAGGTATGAGTATGCTCTTTTCTTGAAGGTCCCTAAGTCGTATCGGTTCGAAAACACCATAGGAGGCAGCTGATTCCATATATTAGTCGTGCGAGGCAGGAAATGCCGTAAAAATCGAGTTGTTGTGGATTTCCGGACATCGAGATGGTGTGGGTGAAATGTGGAGTTTTTCCGCGATGTCCGGTGGTGGAATTCTGCTGCAGGTATTAGTCCGAACAATTCCTCAGAGCACTCCCCGTGGTAGATGCGGTAGAAGATGCAGAGCGATCCGACATCTCTACACTGCGCCAAAGAATCAAGCCTATTGGAGATAACATTGTCGTCGACGATTCGAGCCGCCCGGCGTTGAATGCGGTCAAATGGAAGGAGCTGATATTGGGGCGCTCCAGCCCAGAGGTGAGAGCAGTATTCCATGTGAGGCCGGATCTGCGCCTTGTATAATTGAAGGTGGTGTGAAGGCATGAAATACTGCTTCGCCCTATTGAGCACGCCGAGTTTCTTCGAGGCTAGTTTAGCCTTTCCTTCCAAATGACCACGAAACTGCACATCTCTCGATAAATCGACGCCAAGTATCCCAATGCTGGCTGAGGCGCTTAGGGAAGTGCCTTCGAATTGGAACGACGAAGGGTGATTTTTTTGCGGTAAACGCGCAAACTTGTGTCTTGTTGGGGTTAAATTGGACTAGGTTAAGTCCAGCAGAGACTCGATTTCAGACACAAGTTTGTTCCGACACTTATCGACTTGTTCCCGAGAAATATTAAGGCGGCCAGTGTATAAAGCATCTCCAGTGCTGTCATCCGCATAGCAATGAATGCCGCTGGTTTTCAGCATATCATTGATATGCAGAAGAAACAGGGTTGGAGATAGTACACAACCTTGGGGAACACCAGCATTTACAGACTTGAGATCCGAGCATGCACCGTCGACAACGACCTTAATGCTCCTATCTGCCAAAAAACTGGTGATCCACCTACATAATTTCTCGGGAAGCCCATAAGATGGTAGCTTTGCAAGAAGTGCTTTATGCCACACCCGATCAAAGGCCTTCGCTATGTCCAAACTAACTGCCAGCACATCCCCCTTGCTCTCAATTGCCTCCGCCCATCGTTGCGTTAGGAATATTAGAAGATCACTAGCTGAGCGATTCCGTTGAAAGCCATATTGGCGATCGCTAATCAGCTGGTGCTCCTCCAAATATCGCCGGAGCTGGCAGTTGATTATGGATTCCATAATCTTTGAGAACAAGGTAGCTATTGGTCTGTAGTTGGACGGGTCTGAGCGGTCCCCTTTCTTAGGGATCGGGTGTACCAAAGCTGTCTTCCATGAGCATGGGACGACGCCTAATGAGTAAGAGTGCCGGAAAAGACGCGTAAGGACGGGTGTCAACTCAGAAGCACAAGTTCGTAGCACTAACGGAAGGATGCCGTCAGGCCCACTCGACTTATGGATGTCCAGCGAAAAGAGTGCTTTGCGTACGGAGCTCTGTCGGAAAATTATTTCCGGCATTGAAGTATCACACCGAGGGATCGTCGGTGGTATTTTTCCCTGGTCATCCAAAGTCGAGTTGGAAGCAAAAAAAGTGCCTAGAAGATCGGCCTTCTCCTTCGCGGTGTGGGCCAACGAGTCATTCCTCATGTGCAGAGATGGTAGGGATTGCTTACAAAAAATCATTTGAACAGCCTTGGCAAGAGACCAGAATGCACGAGTCCCCGAAGGAAGTCGAACCAATCTCTCGCCAATTCTGTTCACGTACTCCGCTTTTACCTCAGCAATAGCTCTTTTGAAGGACCTGGAGGCAAAGTTATACTCCTTCTTCAATGCGCTGGTCTTTTCATCCTGGGACATCAATGCTTTGGCCCAGGCTCGGTAGCTTAACCGTTTATGGCGTGCAGCCATCTTACAGGTTTCACCAAACCAGGGCTTGGATTTGCCGCCTATAGGCACTGCAGAGCTTGGAATGAAAAGCTCCATGGCTTGCAGCACCACATCGGCAACAGAATCGGCAACGATGTCTGGATCATCCAGCGAGAAGCAAATTTGCCCCCATGGGTAGGATGAAAAGAAGGACCGCATCCCGTCCCAATCAGCTGACCTATAGTGCCAAACGCGGCGGCAGCCAGCAAAAAGAGGCCATGATGGGCTTCCGACAGGTACAGAACTCCGGATCAGACAGTGGTCCGATGAGCCAAGTGGAGCCACGGAGACCACGTAATTATGCGGGTGAGAGGTCAGCAGAAGGTCCAACAGGGAAGGCGTATGATCTTCCACATCAGGGATACGAGTTGGTGATACCACCAATTAAACTCGTAAACAGATCTTCCCGCATGATTGGTTGTACGCGAGCCGAGCCACTCGGTGTGATGGGCGTTGAAATCACCAAGAATCACGATCTCTGCGGATGGGATCTGTTGTAGCACGGAATCTGTAGCTATTTGAATGTGCTCCACAAGTCGGTCGGTTTCGTCATTACCGCTATGGGACCTATATAGGCAGTCATAGACGCGGGGATGGTCGTCGCTGTCAATGCGCAACCAGAGGATGGAGGAGGAGAACCTTCAAGACTGCCAAGGCGACGAGAGCAGACATCCTCTCTGACGTACGCGCAAACTCCAACCCCCGGTACAAAAAAGTGTTCTAATTTGTACCCCGGACAAGAGAGATAAGAAGTATCAGCCGGAGAGGATTTTTTTTTTATGTTAGTTGGATAGGCAAACTGGCAAACGTACGACCTGATGTTAAGTGGTCGACGTCGCCCATGAACATAAACTAGTATACCTGGAACGAGCCCAGGCAACTCAGTTATGTGTTGCCTATCCTGAGACATAAGATGTTAAGTCTCGGTGCCAGTAATTACACTGCCTGTCTTGCCCTTTTCCCCGAAACACAGCAAAGCTGTTTCACGGGAGAAATAAGCAAGATGGTGGTACCCATGCAGCCGGGAGCGCGGCGTCGACGGCGTCAAGATTGGTATGAAGTCCCCTAATGTTACAGAAATTCACGGTTATAGTGGTACGGGACTTTTGCCGACGGCTTCGCTTGCCCCGGGCAGTTTTTGTGCAGCACAGATTCGCCCCCCCCCCCCCCCCCAGAATACGCGGGGCTGCCCAGGTCTCCGGGTTAAAGTACCTGTTCTGAGCCCGGAGGCCTAGAGAGGGATTCTCCGGTGCTTGCGCGACCGGTACCCTCCTGGGGTAGTCTTTGAGTATTCTGTGCTGTCATGTGTGTGTGGGGAGGGGTGTGGGCCACCGGATCTCTCACAAACCGAACGAAACACGACGACATTAGCTGCCATTTGACGTCGATGTTATGTGAGAGCGAAGTACTTCCCCGGACGCGCCGGCCCATTCAGCCGCAAAGCAGCATGGCGCTACTTTGTGTAATAAATGACAAAAAAGAAAGCCAACTTCCTCGTAATATGTATGATATATAGTATTTAGCCTTTTATGATAGAAAAAAACACAGTAATGGTTTATTTCGAAGATTCCAGTCACGGCCTTTTATATAATACCTTAATCTGCCTTATAACAAAACTGGCATCACCATATTTATAAACCGACCAAATTAAAAAGTAGTACAAAATGGCGGACATATTTGACAAATTGTTTTGCAAATGAGAATGTTTGTATGACATTCAAATTTAGTCGATTATTTTTTGTAACAAAAGAAAAATGATACTCTGACAAAGACAAAAGAAAGTGTCTATGTCTCTGTCACTCTTGTAGTTTTTCGTATGTTGGTATCTCGTTCCCATACGGTATTATTATTAGCTTGTCATATCTATTGATTCTTGATCTTAGCCTATAAAGAATAATGTATCAATCTACTATCTAGTACCAACATGCACGGTATGTCACCGTAGAGCGTAGACCCTCCTGAATGCATCGCCTGATGATCAGGTGCCAGGTGATTTTTGGAGAATGCTGAGCGTTACTTCCATCAGAAAAAAATCTGAGTTACTCTAGTTGCGCCTAAAGAAGTTTTACTTTAAAATTCAAAATTGAAGAACATCAATTTAGAAGACACTTTAGAAACTTTGACATCGAGTCAGTAACGATTTATCAATAATATTTTTGTCTTCAAAGATGGTTAAAAAAATGCTTATCTGCTTCGAAAAGGATATTTATTTCTTGAAAGATATTAAAAGCACGTATTTACGATATTTAAAAAATGTAGTAATGTCACCTGGTCAGTACGATCTCTAATTAGTCTGTATGGACTAAATATGTATATATATTTCTTTATAATGTATATATAACACAGACATATAAGAGAAGAATTCTCTCATGTGTCTGTGATATATAATTTAACCCCAATATGGATAAATTAAAAGAAAAATTACGATTTCTAATTGTCTGTTGTCTTGAATATATTATAATATATAATAAAATATATTATAAAAAAATATATCTGTTGTCACTTGTCAATTCTCATGTGGGAATGGCGGGAAGCATCGGGGCGCGCCATAAAGTTAATATACCCATAAAGTTATTATACCTAGCGGAAAGGTATATTAACTTTATGAATATACTTTATGATAGTTGATTGATGGAGGCTGGAGGGGCGAAGCCGAGCTCCGTGTTTCCCGACATTTCTCCGTATTACAGACCGAATATTGTATTTTGTATGGCTAGTCTAGCCTAGTAGCTAATGCCTTTAAATAAAAATAATAATAAAAAATCATGTCATTGTCAAAATAGGAATGGCGGGAGGCATCGGGACGCGCGGTTGTGTTTTTTTGGTTTCCCGTTAATTAATTGTTATTTTGTGTTTTGTCCATTCAGAGTAATTTTCTATAGTGTTTGTTTTAAAAACTTGATCTTTATATATTGTGATTGGTTGGCGAATCTTATGGAGTACCGTTCTGGAGTGGTTTTCTTAGTAGGGCTGTTCTGGCGGTTTTCTATAGTGTTTGTTTTAAAAACTTAATCTGTGTAATATATAATGTGATTGTTTGGCGAATATTGTGTTAGACTGCCTTGTGTGGATGGAATGGGGAATGATAGTTGATTGATGGGGGCTAGAGGGGCGAAGCCGCGCTCCTTGGGGTTTCCCGCCATTTCTCCGTATTACAGACCGAATAATTGTATTTTGTATGGCTAATAGCCTAGTAGCTAATGCCTTTAAATGAAAATAATAAAAATCATTGTCAAAACATTGTGTTGTCAGTGGGAATGGGAATTATTTGGAAGCGCTGAGTGAATGTAAAATGCTAAGTAAAATGAATTTAATTCGTTGTATTTACCTAATGGATTAATTAAGAAACGTAAAGTTTATGCGGCAAACGAATTACTATATACACGTCCACAATGAAGAAAGAGAGAACGGGTGACAATTGCCGTCCTTTTAAATTATAAGTATTTTTTAAAATTTTATCAAACCTAGTTTAGATTAGTGTTTTCAGATGACTTATAAAGATTTAATACTTTACAGCTCATCAGATTTTAAGTTTGACCGGCATAAGTTTCGAGAGAAGAAGTGTTATTGTAAGTAAATAAATATAGGTTGTGTATTTTTGTTATTGTTGGGCCATGATGCGTTATTTAACTTAACTTTAATTGCAGGGTTTTGTGGAGTTAACTATAGTCCCATTAAAAGACAATTTAAGATACATACGCTTAAATGCAAAGCAATGTCGAATATATAGAGTCTGTTTGAATGACCAATATGAAGCTAACTTTCAATATTTTGACCCTTTTCTTGAAATTTGCCAAAGTGATCCAAATACGTAAGTATTTAAAATTATAATTTTGTTTTCTATCTGTGATAAGTATTAAATTAAGAATAGAACATAAAATCCCCATATTTGCCTACAGCTAGATTGCTAAGCTGGCCAATCTCCAACTATTTGTATCCAACTTGGATTAGTAACTACACAGAGATTGTCATCCCATGTAGTACTAGTAGTACAATTTGAATGAAATTTTTTTACTTACCATTAATCATGTAAGGGTTTTTAGCAAATTTCCTGTCACCCTGTCCGCCAACCAAAATCATGTGTATTTTTGTACAAAAATTAACATGAAGTGTCACAAAAACAACAAATATATATTGTCATATCTCACTGTGCCCCTGCCTCCCACTGGTGATATTTCGTGATTTTTTTTATGAATTCCTCCCTCCCCTCTTTCGTGCCTCATGTGATTAATGGAGAATCCCTTATGTAGAATACTCTCTTACTGAGCCATAAACAAAATAAAAGAAATACAATACTTTTCAATACTGTTTTAGACGGTCACTGGAAGTATTTTCCCAATTTCACTTGGCCGCGGCACAGAAAACCGATCCAGATCACAATGCTGGAGAGCTTCATATCCAGGTTCCTGATGATGCAGCACACTTAGTCGGAGAAGGAAGAGGCTTAAGGATTGGCATTGAGTTTTCCCTGGAATCTCCTCAGGGCGGGATGCATTTTGTTGTCCCAGAGGGTGAGGGTACTTTGGTGGAGGTTAGTAAGCATTGCATACTAAAAAACATTTTAATAGAATAAGTGTTATGATTTTGTTTATAATTCTATTACTTTGTACAACTTGAACTTCAAAGTTTAACTGTATAATTTTAGTATAGGTGCTACCTATATAACACCTATATAACAGTCGTTAATTTAATGAATAAATAATGTGGGTAGATATAAAAAAAACAATCTTGATTCTATATCTTTTTTATTGTTTAAATTATACATATATATTCGATCTAAATGTGCTTTTGTTTTAGAAATCAGCACACATGTTTACATATGGCCACACAGCTAGGCTTTGGTTTCCTTGTGTGGACAGTTTTGCTGAACCTTGTACCTGGAAACTGGAATTCACTGTTGATGAAAGCTTGATAGCGGTCTCTTGTGGAGAACTATTGGATGTGGTTTACACCCCTGACCATAGACGAAAGACATTTCATTATGTAGTGAATACTCCAGCCTGTGCACCTAATATTGCTTTGGCGATTGGGTAAGATTTTTTTGAATACTTGATTTCTTAAACATGATAGAATATTAGGAAAATATAGCGTCAGCTACATAAATAAATACATATCTGTATGTAGTGCTTGTATATAAGCTCATGATGAAGCTAATGATCAGCTCTTAACAAGGTACAGAATTATTAAAAGAGATAGGTTAACAAAGCTGTTTACATAATGTATTGCAAGAAAATTTAAAGTAAGGGATAATTTGTTCATGTGTATGCTCTGTAAAATTCGTCAACAGCATCAAAGTTTTTCATATGACCTGATTCATGTATTTTTTTACACAGACCATTTGAGACTTACGTAGATCCGTTTATGAATGAAGTTACTCATTACTGCCTACCCCACTTGTTACAAATACTGAAGAATACAGTCCGTTATCTCCATGAGGCTTTTGAGTTTTATGAAGAAACACTGTCTACAAGATACCCTTACCCATGTTATAAGCAGGTTTTCGTAGATGAGGTTAGTATGGATTTATTAAAAATACAAATCTTAACTTTATACATCACACCCATCACAATCAATATCATACACTATCACTATTTTATACTATTGGACATTAATCAACTGGCCTGTTGGTTTAGCGGTTAGTGACCCTGACTGCTAAACCAGAAAGTTGAGGGTTCTATCCCCACCCAGGACAAATGTTTGTGTGATGAGCATGATCAATTGTTCTTTGTCTAAGTGTAATTTATCTATAATATGTGTATCCATTGTCTGGTTACCATAAGGCTCTGACTAGTTTGGGATCAGTTGGCCGTGTATGAGTTGTCCCAAAATATTATTATTATTTTGGGTATATAATTGGTCACATTAAAGCTCCCATAAAAGCAGTGAAGAGGATATTAATCTTTCGTCACTAAAGTCTAAAGTCACTAAAGTTTACGCATATTGACAATTATCTACCTTTCAATCAGTTGTATAGATTCTAAGATATGAACATATAAAAAATAATATTTTATATTTCGTTTCAGACAGCAGATGATGCCACTGCATACACAACTATGTCAATACTAAGCACCCATTTACTACACTCCATTGCTATTATAGATCAAACATATATTAGTCGTAAAGCGATGGCCCAAGCGGTGGCTGAACAGTTTTTCGGTTGTTTCATAACTATGCAGAACTGGTCAGATTTGTGGCTGGCTAAAGGTATCCCTGAGTATTTGTGTGGGTTATATTCTAAGAAATGTTTTGGCAATAATGAGTACAGACACTGGATTCATCAAGAATTGCAAGAGGTAATATTTTAGTTTTGTTTATTTTCTGTTGCATATTGTGGGCCAATGGGTGTATGATATACATTCACAATTTAAATTTGGTGGTTTTTATAATACATAATTAAAATAAAAAAATATATATGGGGTTACTTACTAGTACAGCTTACAGGTAATCTGCTGGCTGGACGAACATGACATAGTATTTAAAATATTAATAAATGAATGGATATTAATTAAAACGAGATATTTACCATGTTTTTAATTTTTATTTTGCGGATCTCGATATTTCGACATTATCTACGAATGTCTTGTTCACAAGACAGAACTTAACTTTGACTTAAAATCATAAATAATGAATTACTTTAAAAGTACTTATGCCTCTTTTTTAGGTGATGGGCTATGAAGAACAATATGGGGGTATAGTTTTGGACCCGTGGCAACCACCCATAAGTGGAGCGCGAGTTGAACCGAAGGATATGTTTTACTTCCCTGTCCGCAATGTGCACACAATGTCACCAAGATATATTGAGGTATTTATCTTTAATTAAATTTCAAAACTCAGTTGCTGAACTTAATAGCCTTGAACTTAACTAAACAGCCAAAATGTCGGTTGTAGGATTTTGTTTTGATAAGGCAAAAGAAGTCGTCAAATGGCGAAATGAATAAAATGGGTATAGCTTCGGTAGCCGATCAAAGTTATTCAGCTTAGGATCGCCGCATTGTCCATTTATCCGTAAAATATCTTAGTAAATTAAATTATAAAGTAAATAAAAATAATTTATTGTGAGTTACATGACTTATTTGCATGTTTATGTCAGTTTTTGTTAGTTAACTTTTAACAGCTTGAGCTTGAATGAAAACACTTTAAGATCGAGCGGAATCAATAAGCCAAAGATCTTAATATCGGAGATCGAAGATTTATATGGCAAATTGTACGCGTCCCATGCTCCTCAATCTAATCCCCGAAAAAAAGGTCCGCGTATGGTCTCTGTCGAGCTTCCGAATATTAGCTTCGGTCAGGATAGTCTGGCTTTTAAGCAGCTTAAAGGGGGGAAGGGCTCCGGGGAGGGAGAATTACAACTGAACTTCTTAAGGCAGGTGACGAAACCTGTTTTGAGATTTTTAATAAAAAAAAAAAAAATACAAAAGATTTTTAATCATGTCCGTCAATGGGGCATTTCCCTCAAGGAGTGGCATGTAAATGAGGTCGTTTTGCTTTTTTAAGAAGGGGGACAATTCCATTCCCAAAAATTATAGACCAATATCATTTTTAAACCATATACAAGCTGTTCTAGAGGGTCATGACGAATCGTCTCACTAAAAATGTCTATGGATTCCGGCTACCATAGTAGGCTGGGTTTCGAAGAGGGTTGAGCATCACGGACCACATTCACAAGGCAAGTTGTACAGAAGACCCAAGAGTGGCTCGGCATTGCCTTTTAGGACTATGAGAAAGCTTTTGACTTGGTTGAAACCTGGGCCAATAAGGTCCAAGAGTGGAGGTCGCGTTTAGGTAGACGAAGTGTTGGTCGGCCATTAATCAGGTAGACGATCTCCGTGCTTTGGCCGGTCCGTGTTGGATGCGAGTGGCAAGGATCGGCCGTCTTGGCGTTCATTGAGGAAGGCCATGTTCAGCAGTGGACAAATGGAGACTGATGATGATGATGATGAAAGATTAGATATAATATAAAATAATATGAAATATCAAATGAAAGGATGATATTAAAACCTGTCAGTAATCTAAATCATTATTCATAATTTACGTACAAAATCTTTAATGTGCCGTTCTAACTATTAAAAGTCTTATGTTGTAATTTTACTGTAAAGTAAATCTATGTTTAGTATTATGTTAACATCTTTGGATTTGAACTGTAATATCTAACCCATGTCCGTCTATGCTCTCCCTTTTGTCTATTTATATAAGATTCTATTTTAACAGGTAATGCGCAAGAAATCTCACCTAGTACTACGCATGTTGGAACAGCGGATAGGCCAAGAGCTGTTACTGCAAGTTTTCAACAAACAACTGTCGCTGGCTACGAACGCTGCTAATACGAAAATCGGCAGCGGTCTGTGGGGCCACCTGCTATTGTCCACCAATCTGTTTGTGAAGGCGATCTTCACGGTCACTGGCAAGGACATGGCTGTGTTTGTGGATCAGTGGGTCCGGACGGGGGGACATGCCAAGTTCTCTTTGACGTCCGTGTTTAACAGGAAAAGGTTTGTTGTCATTTCAAATCTATGACGTTGATCTTGAAAGAAAATTATAGGCAGATATTCAGATTGTATGTAATTATTGTACAGAATTAGTTTTAACGTAATTATTAAGACTAAATTTGTTCGAAAAAACCTATGTACATAGGAGAAGTTATAATAAGGGATTAGACATGTATTGACTTTGTAATATTTTAAGTTAACATATTAATTTCCACTTCCATTTATTACAATTATTAATAAAACTTAGCAAAATCTTTATTTTTAGCAAACTATTTATTTATTTATTTATTTATTTATTTAGCTCTTTAAACTGGGTGAGAGATCTGATCTTGAAGTTTGTTATAGTATGTCTCTCAACTCAGTGTGCCTGTTGGCAAAAGCCTCCTCCAGTAGCTTCCATTGTTTACGGTCTTGAGCAACTCTTCTCCATTTGGATCCCGCCGTAAGTTTAAGCTCATCCTCCCAGCGCGCTGGTTGTCGTTCTCTACGTCTTGCCATCTCGAGGGTACCACTGTGTGATAATTTGGCTCCACTTTTCCTGTTTGGATCTCAACATATGGCCTGTCCATCTCCATTTTTGGAGATCTATTCTATTTAGATTAGATTATTCTATTTATTTTTATTTATTATAAGTTCTAAATAGCTTGTTATTCTATTTATAGAATAGCAAGCTATTTAGAACTTAAATAAAAAAAAGACATACAATTAAGAGCTTCATATTTATCTGTACCAATTACAAATAACCCAACAGGAACACAGTTGAATTAGAAATCCGCCAAGACTGCGTGAGCGACCGCGGGATACGCAAGTACGTCGGGCCCCTCCTAGTACAGTTACAGGAGTTGGACGGGACATTCAAACACACACTGCAGATCGAGAACATCGTTGTGAAGGCCGACATAACTTGCCATAGTAAGAGTAGGAGAAATAAGAAGAAGAAGATCCCACTGTGCACGGGAGAAGAAGTGGATATGGATCTGTCCGCTATGGAGTAAGTTGAAATAAAATAGCAATTACAAAAAAATTAAACCGACTTCAAAAATACTAAACTTAAAAGTATTAAAATAACTGTTTCTTTAATTTTTGTGTCCAGAAATCAACCAAATAGGCATTATTGGGAATAACTAAAAAACAGCGTGTTAGATCATAATACAATTAATATTGAACCAAATTAGAAGCACCAGCTTTCAAACAAAAAATTAACCATCGAAATCCATTCACAAACGGCGGAGTAATCGTGTCACATACATAAAAAAAAAACATACAGACGAATTGAGAACCTCCCCTTTTTTGAAGTTGGTTAAAAAAGACATGAATGGACCAGTAACCGCGGTTTTCAATTTTTCCAGCTGGACAAATTATAACTATTGATGATGATTGATTTGATCAAACGACGTCTCGGTTGCTTCTTAGATCCAATGTTAGTCAAATGTTTATTATTTTGTATCGCGGTTCATTGTGTTTTTTAGCCCGACGTTTCGGGTACTTTATAGTAACCATTGTTATAGGCATGAAAAATGAAATAAAATTGTAATAAACCGCGATAAAATCCTTAAAAGTTATTTCATAATGAGTTAAAATTGTGTACATATTCATCATTATCATCAGCCCCTGTCCGTCCACTGTTGAACCTAGGCCTCCTCTAATGAACGCCAAGACGGCAAATCCCTTGCCACTTGCATTCAACACGGACCGGTTACTGCACGGAGATCGTTCTCCCACCACGTTAGGTTAATGGCCGACCAACACTTCATCTACCTACCTAAACGTGGCCTGCACTCAAGAGTGGAGGCCACGTTTCAAATCAGGTTCTAGAACCTTATTGGCCCACCAGCCATCCGCTCTACCGACTGTGTGACCAGCCCACTGCTTTAACAAGCTTATTTTTCACGTCTAGCATTTAATATGCTAGGACACATAACATTATTTCCAGCGCCTCCCTTTGGATACGCCTATTAAACTCTAACACTTCTTCCAGCGACTCCCCTGTCCTCTGGATCCGCCTGGACCCGGAGATGTCCCTCCTCCGCACCACGGTGATCTCCCAGCCGGACTACCAATGGCAGTACCAGCTACGGCATGAGCGGGACGTGACCGCGCAGAGCGAGGCCATCGCCGCGCTGCACGGGTACCCCGGCCCCGCCACCAGAAAGGCTCTCACCGATACTATAGAGAACGAGCAGGTGTACTACAAGATACGGTGCATGGCCGCGCACTGTTTGACTAAGGTGATTTTATTGTTATAAACTAGATTTTAACACGCTTATTTCTTATTAGCTTCGCCTGTATGTAAGAGCGTAGGTATGTTACGAAATCTTTGATCTCAATTTTCTAGTACTTCTAATCGTCGGAATAAGCTGAAATTTTGCACACTTATCAAGGACCGATGTCAAAGAAATAATTTGAAATTTATCCCATCATATTTATCAGGACCTTCAGGATTTGCGATTGATTGTAGTAAAAAAAAAAAGATCACGCCGTAACGATCAGTCGAACCAAAAATCAGGAAGGAATAATTGTCTAAAATGAATGAGTCTATCCTGAGGCGTAAGATTGAGGTTAGTACCAGTAATTACACTGACTGTCCAGCTCTTCTTTCTGAAACACTGCACGGAAAATATACAGAATGGTGACAGAAGCGCATCAGTCCGATCAGTGAAACGCTTACATTTGTATTTAAACTAAACATAATATAAAAGGTGATTTTGTTTTCTTCCTCGGATGCGCTGAATGCGAAAATTATAATTGATAGTACTAGTGAAACAAGCTTGTATTTAAATGTTTAGGTCGATATTAAAGCTAGCCGCGAGGTTTACTTGTGTGTGATTGAATTCCAATATTATATTCGTGTCCTGCAGGTGGCGAACGCTATGATAAGCCTGTGGGCGGGCCCACCGGCCATGCTGACGATATTCCGCAAGATGTTCGGCTCGTTCTCCGCGCCGCACATCATCAAACAGAACAACTTCGACAACCTGCAACACTACTTCCTGCAGAAGACCATTCCCGTGGCTATGGCTGGTAAGTGTTATAATATTTAAGAAAATAGATATATCAATATGTATTTAGCTTATAAAGAAAGTGCATGTTAAAGATGTCTCCTTTACAACAAACATATTATTTCGACGAAATGAATGATTATCCTAAAAAAAGTTTGTTTGTGTATGTGTGCGTTATTCATTGAGCCGGAATAGAGCGGTAATGTTATGTTTTTTTTTATGTTAGTTAGATAGGCAAACTGGCAAACGTACCACATGGTGGTAAGTGGTCGACGTCGCCCATGAACATAAAATAGTATACCTGGAAACCCAGGCAACTCATTTATATGTTGCCTATCCTGAGACATAAGATGTTAAGTCTCGGTGCCAGTAATTACACTGCCTGTCTTGTCCTTCGCTCCGAAACACAGCAAAGCTGTTTCACGGGAGAAATAAGCATTGTATTGCCGCCAAATTTTTGCTGCGACGCTGCTCCGGTTCTGCGCTCTGATACCACGATTGCCATTGATGGATGATTGGCCGATAGGACGTACACAAAGATCACTGGTTGGTTGAATTGCTATTACTTCAGTGACAAATAACTGACCAGTTTCGTAATTTTATGGCTCACATTCCTATTTTATTATATTTTACCATGTTTTTCATTTTTATTTCAACATCTACCCGCATACTTCAGTCTCGTGAACAAGACATTCGTAGATAATGTCGAAATATCGAGCTCGGCGAAATAAAAATGAAAAACATGGTAAATATCCCGTTTTAAATAATTTTAGTAATCAAATCAAAAATTTATTCTACATGTTTTTCAAATTCATCTTAACTTTGCAAGTAAAATAGAAGACTATCAGATCATTGGAGCCGTACTAACATGTAAGTCGATGGATTATATTAAGAGGTAGTGCCATGCTGCATTGCAGCGGAACTGGGCAGGCCGGGGTTGTACCTCTCGCTGACTGTTCTCGGTGGCCCATTGGGGGGGATAGACTTGGAACAAGTATCAAATGGAATTGACATTCGCGTATACCCGAAAGGCCAGGCATATTTTACAGGGATACCACATTAATAATAACAAGTCACTTATTTTCTTGAAACAAGTGTACATATTTAAAATAATAAAAACACTGGAAAAGGTTGATAGATAACTATAAGTATTAGCCTTACCCAAACATTTATTGTAATTTTAGATAACTGCATTTTCCCGCATTATCGAAAATATGTAATGGCTAATAACAAACCGCTAAAACATAAATAATAAAAATGAAGGCTATAAACGTCCTCTTAATATGTTTGATCTATAGTACTTAGGCTTTTAGGATAGCAATAAACATATTTGTTTTTATTGTGTTTATTTCGAAGATTCCAGTCACCCTTTTTATATAATACCACATTCTTGGGTAATCTGCCTATAACAAAACTGGTATCACCATGTTTTATAATCCGACCAAATTAAAAAGCATCTGCGTGGTCTTGGTTGTGCGGATATGTATGGTCGTCGGCGTCATGAGGCTCCGACTGCTCGTTTTTCCCCTGATGACATAAAGAAATATATATTTATACTCGTATTATTTCAAGGTCTAAGAAACATACACGGCATATGCCCGCCGGAGGTGGTGAGGTTTCTGCTGGATCTGTTCAAGTACAACGACAACTCCAAGAACCACTTCTCGGACAACTACTACAAAGCGGCGCTCGTGGACGCGCTGGCGGCGACCATCACACCTGTAATATCGGTGTTGCAGCCGGTGAGTATTTATTATATATTAATATAATAAATCATACTAATATTATATACAGACGGCCTCTATGGCTCGATGGCTAGCGCGTTGGCGCTCAAGCCGGGAGGTAGCGGGTTCGAATCCCGCCTGGAAACAAAAGTTTTCTGTGTTAATGGGCCATGGATGTGTATTAAATATGTGTATTATATAATAAAAATCTTAAATATATGTATATGTATTATAAAAGTATCAAATATATTCCCGTTGTCTGTTACCCGTAACAAAAGTTCTGCGAGGACTTACCACAGGACCAGATTGAGGTGGTGTAAAAGCGTCCATAGATATTATAGTAGCATAGGCATAGTTTGTGAGATTAGATGTTTGTTTGTTTGTTGTAAGCAGACAGATGACAAGCGCTGTGTCTTATCTATCATATAAAGAATAAATTATATTTATTATATACTGACAATAATTATTATACTAATTTAATAAACCGCAATAAAATCCGTAAAAGTTGTTTCATTATAATGATTATATTACACAGGGTGCTCCAATAACAGCGGACTCGCTGTCAGCCGACACTAAACTGATCCTGGAGGAGATAACGAGGGTTCTCAACTTGGAGAAGGTTCTGCCGTGCTACAAGAACACCATCACGGTGAGCTGTCTGAAGGCGATCCGGCGGCTGCAGCAGTGTGGTCACCTGCCGAGCATACCCACGGTGTTCCGTGCATATGCTCAATATGGACAGTATATAGGTAAGTGTTGATTATGTAAGCTATTGTATAATATAACTGTTGCGGTAAAAAATTAAAGACGCGTTACAAATCTCAATTACTGTCGTTTCTGCAATTTTTTTGCTGTTCTTAGTTGCTTAGCTGCTGTCTGTCGGACGCCAAATGTTCGAGCTGAAACCTTTGGTCCGTCCGACGACAAACGGATTTGTTATTTTGTGATGGATGCATCTGCCGACGTTGAATACTTACGACAGACGAGCAAATAGTGGGGCTATTAGGAAATTTTATTAGTGATGATTACCGATAGAAGGTAAACAGTTTATGCTATTCCTATAATTTATATTCCTAATTTTAACTGGGGTCGTCCAACCGTATCGACGTATGTAATTGATTGGCAATCATCCCTGATCCCATCGAAATCTTTTGATTCGTAAATAATCGAAAATATTTGAATTGTAACATTATACCAGTATGAACTCTGATTTTTTATTCCGTAGGATTCTGACAGCTATCTGACAGCTAAATACACCTGAATTAGTAGGGAGTGATGCCAGCTAAAGAATAAAATAAAGTAATTAAAATTAGTTCAATATTATTGTTCGTGATATTGAAGTATTTGTTATTTTTGTATTAGTTCAATTGAGTAAGTAAATATGTAGATTTATATTTTTCTAGGTAAAACATATCTAGCATTTTATTTTTTATTGCCCTCAAATTGGTAAAATTTTTCTCTTACTTATTAATATCAGAATTCTACGGAATAAAAATTCTGAGTTTAGGTAATATTAAGTCGTATGTGCGTGTTTGTCAGACGTGCGACTCAGCGCGTTTGAGTGCCTGGTGGGGTTCGTGTGCGTGGACGGGCGCGCGGAGGACTTATCGGCGCTACTAGCGGCCGTGGAGGGCGACCCCGAGCCCGCTGTGCGGCACCGCCTCGCGCGCGCGCTTGTGGCCACGCCCCCCTTTGAGCGCGGCGCACGACACCGCCTCGACACAGAGGCGCTGGTGCACAGGTAACGGCTACATTGTGACACTATATTTAGGTACAATACAATTATTTGCATGACTCTGATTATTATAACTCACCTATTTATATAGAATATTCAGCCCGCTTGAATATGAAGTCTACGCTTCGCCCTATACCTATACAAATCCAAAACCCCGAAAGCTTCCAGCTCGAACTTTAAAACCGTTTCGATTGCCTAGGGAACGATGTGGATGATTTTAATGATGCGTTTGTGGAAACTGTCCATACGGTCGGATCTAAGTTCTTCAAGGCCCACCGTAAGAGCACCCCCAGAAAACTCTCAGACCATACACTTGAGCTAAGAGAAGTAAGGTGCGAAATGGTACTGCAGTCTTCAGTCGATGAGGCCAAATACCGGCAGCTCAATAGGCAGATCTCAAAATCCGTAAAATGTGACATGCGCCGATTTAACACTAATCGTGTTAAAGAAGCCATAGAGCAGAATAGGTGCTCTAAAGTATTTATGAGGGATATGTCAATTGGGCAAAGGCAGCTCGCGAAACTGAAGACCGACGATGGCAGGATTGTAACTTCCAAGCCCGAGCTTTTGAGAGAGGTCGAGAAGTTCTATGGGCAGTTGTACACGTCAACACGGGAACCCATCAGAAATCTGGCAAACGACCCCAGAGCTAGATTGACCCGACACTACACGGAAGATATCCTGGACGTTAGTCTGTACGAGATCAGAATGGCCCTCAAACAACTTAAAAACAACAAGGCGCCGGGCGATGACGGAATCACTGCCGAAATCCTGAAGGCGGATGGAAGGCCGATCCTTAAGGCCCTTCAGAATCTGTTCAATTCCGTCATACTCGAGGGCAGAACGCCAAGGGCTTGGAACAGAGGTGTGGTGGTGTTGTTCTTCAAAAAGAGCGATACCAGCCTGCTGAAGAATTATAGATCCGACTCACTCCGGAGCCACGTTTACAAGCTGTTTTCAAGGGTCAATACAAATCGACTCGCACGCAGGTTAGATGACTCCCAGCCTCCCGAACAGGATTCCTAAAAGGCTTCAGCGCCGTGGACCACATTCATACGCTGCGACAGGTTATACAGAAGACCAAAGAGTATAACCTGCCCCTATGCTTAGCGTTTGTGGACTACGAAAAAGCCTTCGATACGATTGAGACTTGGGCTGTACTACAGTCTCTCCAGAGGTGCCAAGTTGACTATCGGTATATCGAAGATGTTGAAGTGTTTGTATGAAAACGCCACAATGTCGGTCCGCCTACAAGACCAGAGTTCAAAATTCCAATTGCAGCGAGGTGTAAGACAAGGAGACGTTATTTCCCCAAAACTGTTCACCGCTGCATTGGAAGACGTCTTCAAGGTTTTGGACTGGGCAGGATTTGGCATCAATATAAATGGCGAGTACATCACTCACCTTCGTTTTGCCGACGATATAGTAGTCATGGCTGAAACCATGGAGGACTTAAGTGCAATGCTCGAAGACCTCTGTCGAGCTAAGATCAAGTATCAATAGATTTGACAAGCTAATAATAATACCGTATTGGAACGAGATAACAACATACGAAAAATCCAAGAGTGACAGAGACATAGACACTTTCTTTTGTCTTTGTCAGAATATCACCCTTTGTTTGTTGACCACAACAAGGATGTGCCCAACAAAAAAATATCGACTAAATTTGAATGCCATACAAACATTCTCACTCGCGAACAGTTTGTCAAATATGCCGCCATTTTGTACTACTTTTTAATTTGGTCGGCTTATGTAGGTATGGTGATACCAGTTTTGTTATAAGTAGATTACCCAAGAATGTGGTATTATTTAAAAAGGGTGACTGGAATTTTCGAAATAAACACAATAAAAACAAATATGTTTATTGCTATCCTAAAAGGCTATGTACTATAGATCATACATATTAAGACGTATATAGCCTTCTTTTTTATTATTTATGTTTTTAGCGGTTTGTTATTAGTCATTACATAATATTTTTGATAATCCGGAAAAATGCAGCTGTCTAAAATTACAATAAATGTTTGGTTAGGGCTAATTCTTATAGTTATCTATAAACCTTTACCAGTTTTTTATTATTTTTAATTCACTTGTTTCAAGAAAATAAGTAGACTTGTTATTATGAATGTGGTATCCCTGTAAAATATGCTTGTCCCTTTCGGGTATACGCGAATGTCAATTCCATATTATACTTGTTCCTAGCTGTCGAGCCTCCGAACGAGTGGGTCTTAAAATGAACATGGACAAGACAAGTCATGTCGAATGTCCACGTCGTACCCACTCCAGTTATTGTCGGAAGCTCAATACTCGAAATTGTCGACGATAATGTATACCTTGGACAAACCATACATTTAGATAAGTCCAATTTCGAGAAAGAGGTCAATCGTCGAGTCCGACTTGGCTGGGCAGCGTTCGGAAAGCTACAAAAAATATTCTCGTCCCAAATACCGCAGTGTCTGAAGACAAAAGTCTTCAATCAGTGTGTGTTGCCAGTGATGACCTATGGCTCAGAAACGTGGTCGCTCACTATGGGCCTTATCGGAAGGCTCAAGGTCACCCAAAGAACAATGGAGAGGGCTATGCTTGGAGTTTCCCTGCGTGATAGGATCAGAAATGAGGAGATCCGCAGGCGAACCAAAGTCACCGACATAGCCCAAAGAATATCCCGGCTTAAGTGGAACTGGGCAGGACACATTGCTCGCAGAACAGATGACCGCTGGGGTCGAAAAGTTCTGGAGTGGCGACCACGTACCGGAAAGCGCAGTGCTGGTAGGCCTCCCACTAGGTGGACCGACGACCTGGTAAAGGTCGCAGGAACCCGCTGGATGCGGACGGCGCAGGACCGGTCGTTGTGGAAATCCTTGGGGGAGGCCTACGTCCTGCAGTGGACTCGTATTGGCTGAAAAAAAAAACAGCCCGCTAATCATACTAGCATTTCTCTGTTTTTACCCGACTGCGCCAGAACGCGGGTTATGTTTTTTGAGAGTATGTAGGTAGGTATAATTGTTTGGCGTTCTGCAGCCTGAACGGCTCGATGGATTTCAGCTTGAGCGGTGTCGTTAGATTCGTATTTACTGTGAGAGTGACACTGGGTATATCAAAATAAAATAAAAAACAAAATGGCGGATTTTTGGCGCCAAATTCAAATGTTTTTTGCAGTTGGGTTTTTTGTTTTTTAATAATTCAATTATTTGACATTTCAATAAGATAAGAATAGCTAATTAATTACCAATTTAATTGCCTTACAAGTTTATAAATAAATCACTACTAAACCTCTACCTGTAAACACAAGTGGTCTTATCTCTTGTATCAATTTCAGTCAAACAAAGTTTATGTAATAAAAGTATACTTACATAATATATACGTCTGTTTACAATACATACAAACAAAACAATTTTATATGCAGCTTAATAACTCATTGCTAACATTTACCGTGTCTTATGATATTTGTTGATACAATGTTAGTTTAACACAGAAACATCATTCTAGATTGTGGAACAACATGAACAGCCAGCTATCGAACGATGCGAGGTTAAGGTGTGACCTCGTTGACCTTTACTATGCACTATATGGCCTGAAGCGACCTCTGTGCGTCCCCCTGCCCGAGATCCAGGCCATGATGAAACAGATGCACCACCGGACCAAAGAGAGAGTGGAGAAGGAGAGGGAGAGAATGGAGAGGGAGAGAGAGAGACTGCGGGAGTTGGAAGTGAAGCCCGTCATTAAACAGGAGATTGAAGAAGTGAGTGTAGTAAATATTCATGGATCCATATCTCATTGATTCTAGCACGTCGTGAGCTCGAAAGAATTTATAGTGCTAGGAAGTAGTAACAGAACTAAATTTCATGTTAGGCAATTTGCCAAACGAATCACTTGACGGTAAGTGGTCCACGTCATTGAGCAACCAAGTTCAGCTGGGCTAGCTTGCGTACAACGAGATATCTCTTGACTAGAGAGAGAGATAATGTCTACATCGAGTATTTTCTCGATTACTCGTTACTCGTTAGAGTAATACCACGTAATACGAAGAGTGTTACTATGAGAACACTATTTTGTGTACCGAAATCGTATAATTATAGTAGGGAACTGCCACGGTATACATGAAATAGGCACCCGGTATTATTTATTTAAGTTTAAATTACTTTATCTCGTCCTTAATATTGAAAACGTTAGCTACTGTAGATAGAGAGATAATACGAGAAAAGGGGTAGACAAAATTTTGTCGTGCACGCATGCTAGGCCAGCTGGGCTGTTTAATATTTTATTTTATAAGGGCGACGATCTCCGTGCATGACTTGTTGCGAGTGGCGTAGGATCCGCCGTCTTCGCGTTCATTGAATGAAACCTGTGTCCAGCAGTGGTCGGGAACGAGTTTATAATGATGATGAGGTGCACCTGCTTCAGTATCGCGTCCTCAAATGACAGGAAACATCGTATGTAATTTAAGTGATGCGTGAAGTTCGCCAACTCCCATAATTTAACTATGGACAAATCGTCGTTTAAGCCAATAGACGTTCACTGGAAACTCTTGCGGGAGGCCGATGTCCAGCACATAGGCCTCCTTCTTGGATCTCCCTGACCGGTCCCATGCAGCTTCCCAAGTCCCTCACCAGATTCTTGGTCCCCTTTGTGGGGGGAAGCCAAAAGGGGACAAGGTGGACTATACTATGACCATACTAGGGCCTAATAGGTCTCGTAGCGTAATTTCGAGGAGACCGATACTCTGACCTGTGCTCACTCCACCCGCTATAGGTATCGATAAAAGAAGACCTGGAGCCTCCCGTGGTGCCAACCCTGGGGGAGACCCTGCCGGTGCCCGTCGCCAGCATCAAGGAGGAGGATAATGTAGACGTGACCACTGCACATGACGTGCCCATGCCGCTCAGGGTGTACAACGTGAGTATACTGTAGACCACGATTTTTTATGTTAGTTGGGCAGGCAAACGGGCAGACGTGATGGTAAGTGGTCAGCGTCGCCTATGAACATAAACTAATTAACCTAAGACTAGCCCGGGCAACTCATCCATCCCCACCATGGTTCAGGCCTTGTGGCGGTGGGGCTCAGTAGCCTAGGGTGATCCCAGCACCTTGGGCGAAGCGAATTGGGCCGAGGGGGCTCTTTGTACCCCTCTTATAAGAAGAGGGGACATAAGAGCAGGGGACAAGGGGCGAGGACGGGAACCTAACCCCATTGTACTGTCCCGATGTTGGGAGGGGTTTTTCTGTGGTGCGGGACAACCCCTCTGTGGAGGTGGCGTCGGTCCCTTAGGGGACTGACTAGCCGTCGAAGTACCTACCCTGTTTGCTCATTAGATCCGGGCCACCCCACTAAAAGGCGGCATTGGTGGCACTCGCCGGGTTTTAGTGGGTAGATTTGCCCGTCGCGGGATGCCTCAGAGCATTTCCCGGCGTTAAAGAAAAAAAAGTCAACTCATCCATGTGTTGCCTATCGTTACACGGCCTGTCCTGCCGGTTTTGCAGTAGAATTTCACAGCTGCATACACACCACCTCGACGTCCGGAAATCCACAATTTCGATTTTTACGACATTTCCTGCTTCGTGGGACCACTATATGGAATAACCTACCACCTGCGGCATTTCCGAATCGATACGACTTTTTAAGTTTTTTTTTTTTAATTTTCTTCGTATACTCGATTGAAACGTTTAATATATAATAAGTAAAATATATCTTTGATTTTTTATTGTTTTAGAAAATTTTTACTTATCATATCGCTAACTTTAAACAAATTTCACAGGACACAAAGCGCGAGTTCATATCGGACAACGCGGCACCGCTGCCCGGTATTCCCGGCTCGTCCGGGCCCATCGGATTCGAACCCGGCATGTTCAAAACGGAGAAGGACGATTTGGGGGCACCTAAGGTATGCTAATTATCATAAAATTGTTTGACGACGTTTAGTACACACACATGTTTTTGTATTGCACAAGGTTATTTTTTTAGCTTTACATTTTAATGACTACTTTTTTACATATTTCAAGTGTACAAGTTGAATTCCTAAACGTCTGGACCGATTTCGATGAAATTGTATTTGTAGAAATATAAGTCAATTGTAGAAATATAAGTCAACTAAATAAATAATCAAATTTATCTTATTTATGTTTTTGGAATTTTTTATAAGTCTTTTATATCATTTGAATACTTAAATAATAATAATAATAATATAATTTTGGAATTGCTATTTAAAACCCTTAATTTATTTTAACTTCACCATAACCTCAGAAGTATGGCGTCCGAAATCTGCCATTTTGAATTTTTTTTATGTACCAAGTGTCACTCGCGCTATCAAGACAAATCTACGACATCTCTGACCCGATACGTTGAAATCCTTCCATCTGTTCAGGGAACATACCTGAAAAACATTATCCTCCTTTTGTAGAAGTCGGGTAAAAATCTTACTTAATAGACAATCCCAATTACAATTTCATAATAATATATATAATTATGTCACGCGTTTCGAACTGGTTCTAGTCAAGATATTATTGTTGATGAATAAAGGTCAGTTATTGAACTTAAGGTCGGAATCGATGGAATATTTTTGATGCTTATGGAGCAACTATGATAATTTTATCATTAACACTTTTTACGAATTTTATTAAGATGTTCACATACTAAAGTGTGTCAAACGTGTCCTTATTAAAAAAGCATATTACAAAATTAAGGACTACGTTGAGATTGATGGAGACTAGAGAGGCGAAGCTCCTTTTGGTTTCCCTACGTATACGTTCCTACGTATTACAGACTAAATATTGTATTTTTTTATGGCCAATAGCTTAGTAGCTAATGCCTTTGAATGAAAAAAAAAGACAACGTTGAAGATATAGAAGTTTGGCTCTAGTTCCTTCTGCGCATGCGGCTTCCCGGTATAAACGGTACAAATCTGTGGATGTCTGTAACATAGCTCAAATTATTTTTTTCTTCTATTCAGACTTGAAATAATTTTCAGATCATCTTTTGTTTCATATGTTGTTCAGAATACGTACAGCACTGATGACAATATTTGTGTTACTGTTTTCTTACCTTTGTGTAGATGCTTTTTTTTAATTATGTTATTTTTACCTATATTTGTGAATGTGTGAACATACAGGCTTGTTAACTTTTGTTATTTATCTTGTTATACATTTTTTGTAACTTAAGCAACGGTCTATTGTGGAGCCTGCACTGTCCTCCCCCCAAGTTTAAGTACTAGTGCTGTAACATAATATTGTAATACAAATGATTTGAAAATAGTTACCATGAAGTTTCTTGCCGGTTCTTCTCCATGGAAACGACCAACCCGAACCGTGCACCTTTTTCGACGTTTTATAACTGCCCATCTAGGCCTATTTAAAGTAAAATATTTTCATTTAGAAATTCAAAAGGCCGATGTCGAGCAGTAGACGGAAAAGTGATATTGACGATGATGACGATGGTGATGATGAATATGAATCTAATAAAAAATATTTTTAGGCCAAGAAAAAGAAGAAGGACAAAAAGAAGCACAAACATAAACATAAGCATAAGCACAGCAGCAAGGACAAGAGGGAATACAAGGAGAAGGTGTTCCCTCCCCGCCCCCCGTCCAGCACAGACCACCTCCGCATCAAGGAGGAGACACGGGAAACCCTCAGTTCGTTCAGTTCAAGTCAGAGCCCCTCAGAGGACCTGTCCTCGATGCCGACCAATATGAGTTTCTAGAGCTTGCGAAGTTTCTCTTACAAATATATTTTTTAAAACATGACATACGATCTACCATGTACCACCTCCGCATCAAGGAGGAGACCGGGGATACGCTTAGTTTAATTCTAATTAAGGCCCCTCAGAGAATCTGAACTTAATTCCAACAAAAATTAGTTTCTAGAAGCTTCGAATTCCTTTTTAAGTTCGGTTACTAAGACGGCATACCTGAAACTTAATAGATCCCTCAGATTCAGTACACAGGTGGTCCAGGCAGACGCGCTGCTTAATAAAACAAATATAAACACATCAACAACAGCGCCACCGCGGATCGGACCAAAAAAGATCTCGAATTTTGAGTAAACAAAAATAAAATTTCATAAAAAGACACGCGAGTTTTGTATAGAATTTTTTATATTATATTGAATTCTGGTTAATATAGTATATTTTACTAATTCAATGCTGTATAATCAGTTGCCAACTTACTTAATGGCAATTGTGACCAAAATCCTCAAAAATCCAAATACTTCCAGAATCTAAAAACGTGACTCGGAAAATACTTCGTTGATTCGAATGCTTGATATAATTGTTGAGTATAAGTGTATTTTAGTTTTAAGGAAATCTTTAATAAAAATAACGTATCAGTGAAAGGAAATTTTTATTTATTACCTGAATATTCAAAATAAAAAAGGGATTTTTGAAATCGATCGAAAATGGCGACTGTATTAACGTCAAAAAGAATCACAATATCAAATTGTGTTGTCACAACGAGATTCAAAAAACGAGCCTGTGTGACTATTTCACACAGGCTCGTTTTTTTAATCTCAGTGCACAATCTTGTTATTGTATAATATCTTATATAAATAGTAGATAGTATAAATAGTATATATATAAATAGTAGTAGGGTAGATAAAGTTGTCAAAATCACGTTATTCATACCGAGATTCAATCAAATACGAACGGTCACTTTTCATAGTACAGAGTGGTATAGAGATGGTTCTCTTTACTTTCTACACTTTCTATTCTCCATATTAAATGTACCTACATACCTCTTGACTCCTATATTTTTTTAATTGATAGGCAAACTGGCAGAGATTATTTAAAACGCACCTGCTAATGATCTAATGATGTATCATGTAGCGGGTGTCTATGGATGTCGCTAATCACTTACTACCAGGTGATCCGACTGTCCCTTTACCCCAACTTTTATTACAAAAATCTATTCCTTACGCCCGAGATCCCTAGAAATAGCATTCCATTATTCATTACGTGTTACATTATACATTATAATATAATATTGTAGGTACTTATGTAATAACGGAATAGCATTTTATAGCTTTGGAAGTTTGACGCACAAAGTTATTGCTCCACTACATTATCGCCGATGATCGTTGATCGCGTGATCGTCTTTAATCGTGCAAGATGGACGTGGTGTGTGTTGTTGCTGCAATAATATATTTAATAGCGTGCAACCATTATATCAATATGGTGTCTTGGGTTTATTTGTTTTATTACTTGGGTGTATTTCCAGACATGTCTGATACAGTTCTAAAAAAATGAATGTTTCTTCATTGGGCACCCACCAGCCATACTGCAAGTACTGGATCTTCCATGGTTTTATATACCGCTTCCCTGTCTGACGGCGAATGAATGATCGGCGATAATGTGGGCACCTCGACGTATCCAGCGAGAATCCCTTTGAGGTGTGTCCACAAAACCGACAACAAACGGTCGCAGACGATCATAAACGATGGTCGGCAGTACAGCCGAGTATGCTCTTTGCATTCTGAGGTATGATATCTAGTTTGTATTAGCCTTTGTCTAGTTCACCTGGTGTTAAGTGACAAGCGACGTCCATAATATATATTACCGGAAATACCGTTGGTGGCAGCTGCAGCAGAAAACGCACTGTTGTGGATTCCTGGACGTCATGGTGGTGTTGGTGACATTTTGAATTGAAGATGATGGTCCTGATTTTCTTGTCTTTTTATGATAGGTAGTTGGATAGGCAAACGTACAGACAAGCTACACGATAGTAAGCGGACAGCGTCGCCCATGAACATAAACATATATAACCTGGAACTAGCCCATGCATCTTATTCACCTGTTGCCTATCCTCAGACATAAGTCTCTGTACTAGTAATTACACTGCCTGTCTTGTCCTTCTCTCTGAAACACAGCAAAGCTGTTTCACGGGAGAAACAAGCAGGATGGGGGTAGGGGGTACCCAAGCAGACGTGAGCACGGCACAGCGCAACCCTCCCACCGGTGATTGGTATTGCCCGTTTTCAAGAGAACATCAGGATAAAAATGTTATAAACCTTTTTATATAAACATGCAGTTTTGTGCTAAATATTAGATAAATCCATTGTATTCGAGTTTATTTACATACCGACGTAAGCTGATATTATAATATTATAAATAGACTAGAGAATTGCATAACAATATCGTAATTTTAGAAATTGTGGTGCAACAAATGTCCGGCATACTGAGACGGTATATCGGACCAGTTACCGGTTCGAATCATTAATAAAAATAGGCATTACTATGCGGAAATACTTAAATGACCTGTATTAGTATATATTTGTTAGAATACCACGAAACGTCTATCAGGAGAAAATTGGTAAACGATAGGTTAAGGCCAACATGGGCGTTACAACCATCTCATCGATAACAGCCTTTTCACTGCTGGTCGTAGGTTCGTATGAACGCCGAGACGACCAATCTCCCGCCACGTGCATTTAGGGTCCCGGATATGCAGACAACAGACAGGATCACCTCAGCGACAGGCTGCGGCGAAGATCAGACTACTCCTCGTAAGGGGGGACTGCCCGGCCGCTACTAAGCTGTCCCCACGACGTCGTGTCATAGAGACCCAGGTTCCAGGGGGCTCTTTGTACCCCTCTTATAATGGGATCATTATAAGAGGGGTACAAAGAGCCCCCTCGCGTCAGCTCAATTAGCATCGCCCAAGGTGCTGGGCACACCTTAGGCTACTGAGCCGCACCGCCACATCAAGGACTGAACCATGGTGGGGAGGTAAGGCTTTACTAAGCGTTATACCATTATATATTTTTACAATACAATTCTACTAATACCTATTATAAACGTGAAAGTTTGTATGTATGTATGTTTGTTACTCTTTCACACAAAAACTACTGAATGGATTATAACGAAACTTTACAATAATGTAGCTTATACATCAGAACAACACATTGGCCATATTTTTTTTTTATGTCACAAGGAGGCAACCAAGCAGTTGGAGCCTTATGGTGACAACTGATGACCATAGACATTCGCACAACCAAAAGCTATGCAGATAAGTTGCCCTCATTTTCCCCATCCCCTCAATGGGCCACCGGAAACTCACGTACCGCACGAAACGCGACAGCATAGATGTCACTTGACGCTGGTGTTATGTGAGCGAGAGGTAACACCCCGGCCATGCCGGCCCAATTCGGCTGCAAAGCAGCGTGGCACTACTTGCAAAGATATTGTGTGAATTGTCAAAAATGCCAGCGCAGACGAAGTCGCGGGCACCAGCTAGTAGGTATATATATTTTTAAACAGAAACGAAGACTTACGATGTACTTATAGTTTTTGTATAATAGTTGACCTCAATTATGTATTTCTATGGTTGTATAATCTTCCTAATTATTGAATATCTGTGGTGGGTGACCGAACTTGATACTCCCAATGCGGGGTTGAATTTCATGACCTCAATTCTAAGTTCCTTTTACTTTTAGTGAATACATGTGGTACGCCGCGTTTTTGTCTACGTTATTTTTGTATCATGAAGACAATTGATTACATATAAGAAGAAATTGAAGGCCTGCCCCTCGAGACAAGTTTTAACGTTTTAAGTATAGATTTTTTTATGCCACAAGGAGGCAATCGAGCAGTCGGAGGCTTATGGTCTTATAACATCCGCACAACCTCCCAAACCGCATGAAACGCGACAACATAGCTGTCACTTGACGCCGGTGTTATGTGAGAATAGAATAGAAACATCCCCACCAAGGTTCATATCAAGCCTTGTCGTGGCGGGTCAGAAGCCTAAGGTGAGCCCAGCACCTTGGGCGAAGCTGATTGAGCCAAGGGAGCTGCTCTTTGTACCCCTCTTATAAGAAGAGGGGACAAAAGAGCAGGAGGACAAGGGGCGAGGATGGGAACCTCACCCTATAGTAATGTCCCAATGCTGGGAGGGGTTGTTCTGTGGTGCGGGACAACACCTCTGTGGAAGTGGCGTCGGTCTCTTGAGGGACTGACTAGCCGTCGAGGTGCCCTGTTTGCTCAACAGATCCGGGGTACCTCACCAAAGGCGGCATTGGTGGCACTCGCCGGGTTTTAGTGGGTAGAGCTGCGTCCACCTGGGGAGACCCGCTCCCCGGCGGGATGCCTCAGAGCATTTCCCGGCGTAAAAGAAAAAAAAAAGAATAGAAACATCGATACATGAGATTGTCGTTCACTTTCGAGAGTCTCATACATTGATATTATATCTATTCTATTCAATAAAATAAAAGCCACTTCACACTTGTCAAGAGGGCTGGTTATGTAGATAACTGTGCAAAGGTCCTAGGTTTGAATCCCACTAAGTGCAAAAAATTATGTCGAATAGATGATTTTTACAGGATCATGGATGTCTGTCAATTTTAATTATCGTCTATTTCTCATACCATACACAAATTTATACAATATATTATTATGTCATGTATAAAGAATATTATCGTCTTCAAATGTGATACCAATAGTTATAAAAATAAGTGTATTTAAAATTAGAAACCTCAATGGAACTTTTTAATTTCCACTAATTTATAAAAATAAACATGATTAGGAATTAAAAATATTCGCCTTGATATACGAATTCACAAAAGCTGTTATTTTTAGATTCTTTGTTAGGGTTCCACTGTCAAATGAAAAGAAATCGGAGTAAAGTATCTAGCGGTGTTCGTATGATGATAAGTGCTTATCGCTCTGCACTGACTATCCACTGAGAATACCATCCAGGAATAGGATCTACAAGAATTTAACTTAAACAAGAGTGTAATAAAATTAAACAAAATCTTTACATATTGTTTTCTAATGTTTACGCGAATTTCACTCATTATAATGAAACACTTTTTTACGGATTTTATCGCGGTTTATTAAGATTTTTACAAGCCCGACGTTTCGGATACTTTACAGCAACCATGGTCACGGGAGGACTCCCGTGACCATGGTTGCTGTAAAGTATCCGAAACGTCGGGCTTGTAAAAATCTTTACAGTTAACAAGGCTATATAAAAAATATATATGGAAAAGTCGTAGATAAGCCTTACCTATAAGATAAAATGTCTGGCGGCTTGTGAGGTTCATCATCATCATCATCATCCTTTATCCGTCCACTGCTGAACATAGGCCTCCCTCAATGAACGCCAAGACGGCTCATCCCTTGCCACTCGTATCCAACACGGACCGGCCACTGGAGATTGTCCAGGTGGGAACCTGGCCGACCAACACTTTGTCTACCTTGTGAGTTTTACCAATCATTTTTAGGAACTAAATCAACAAATTATTAACTATATTGATAAACTGTTTATTATCAAGAGGTATAATGTTTGTCAGTTTGTATTTAAGAGGCTATTTTCGAAAATAATTTGAATTCAAATTTGACTAAGCTGCAGGCAATAAACATGTTATATATGTAAAAAAAAAGATTATAATATGGTGTCTTCAGGGCTCATTATTTTAAGAGGCTACCGGTACACATAAGGTAACAATCACAATTTTGAGTTATATGTTTTTTAATCGCAATTTGTGAAATATAATTAAGTGTTTAAATTTTATCACAGGTTTTTTTGCGGCTTTCGATATTCCAGCATTGCCTGCGAATGCCTTATTTACGAGCTTTGCGAAACAAAAGAGAAATGGCAGAAGGTATATTTCCCGTTTTAAATTAATTTAATAACTACATAATCATGTTAATTTTAAATATCATGCGGAACCCACGATGTGGCTTATTTAATACTTATATTTCGGCATTTTCGTTTGATATTTAGCAGTTTGTGTTGATTAAATTATTTATTATTAGAATACATTTTATTTTTTATGTTGCGATAAAACTACGAAATGACTTTTAAGGATTTCCTCGTTACTTATTTTAAGCACTATTCCTTCATATTGTGATTGAAATATCAATTGAACATTTTAATAATGAATATAATATATGTGAACATTTTAATAATTAATTATTTAATAATTAATTATTAATTTAATAATTTTAATAATTACCGGTGGGAGGGAAGAGCTGTGCCGCGCTCCCGGCTGCATGGGTACCACCATCTTGCTTGTTTCTCCCGTGAAACAGCTTTGCTGTTTCGGAGAGAAGGGCAAGACAGGCAGTGTAATTACTGGCACAGAGACTTAACATCTTATGTCTCAGGATAGGCAACACATAAATGAGTTGCCTGGGCTCGTTCCAGACATACTAGTTTATGTTAATGGGCGTCGTCGGCCACTTACCATCAGGTGGTACGTTTGCCAGTTTGCCTATCCAACATAAAAAAAATAAAAAATAAAGTCGAACTTATAAATCGACTTTAAGTCTGATATCTAGATCGGTCTTTACAGTTCTTATTTCTGAGGAAACTATGTCGACCTCTGTGGTGATAGCGCGTTGGCGCTCAAGCCGGAGGTAGCGGGTTCGAATCACGCCAGGGGACAAAAAGTATAATAGTAAATACTGTGTTCCTTTGTCATGGATGTGTATTAAATATGTGTATAATATAATTATGATTCTAATAAACTATCGAATCCTTCTCTGTATCTCTGTTGGTTTTCTGCCTGATTATTTCTGTAAATAATTGTATCAATTATTTTATTGTTATAAGTAGTAATAATTTTATAGCTTTTATATATAATAGCGTGATAATTTGTATTTTGGGGTATATTATGCCTTGTTACACATAATAAATTGCAGTGTTAACGTCTATCAATCATTGTCTTAGGAAAATTATACATTCTTACCGTAGATATCTCTTTATTCATGTTTTTTTCCTGGGCCACTTCTGGGAAAAGGCCTCCCTCCCTATCCCACGCGTCTCTATCGACAGCTACACTCACCAGCTTCTGATGACGGTGGACAGTTGGCCCAGGCGTTGTTATCCCTGTATCAGTCCGTTCATTATAAATCCGCCAGGTAGGTAATAAACAAATATACTACATAATATAGTCTTTATATCTAGGTATATATTTATAATTCGGCCAGTTTATTACATGTATGTGCTGATTCATTATCTATTTGCCACTTGGCTGTAATAATATGAACGTCTAATTCATTGTGTTATATATTTACTTTATGTAACGAGTCAGTAGATTCGGTATATTTCTCAGTACGTTATTTATCCGCCAGTTAATTCTAATACTTTTTTTTTAAAAGCATAGTAGGGCAAACGAGCAGTCAAAGTTAGATTACCGACGCCTATAATTACCCTACTCTTTTACTCTATCCCACCCAATGGGTCACCGGAAACTCACAAACCGCACGAAACGCGACAGCATAGCTGTCACACGCTAGTGTTATGTGAGCGAGAGGTACCACCCCGTTCGTGCCGGCTCAAGTCGGCTGCATAGCGGCATGGCACTATCTTTTACATAACTAGATCTCTGACTTCTGAGTATTAGGAACATCTAAGTGATAACTAGTTTTTTTTTTTTTTTTTTTTTTGCAGAGAAATCCTTATGGATGCAGCCAGGATCTTCGGGTAGTTCCTGACCCAATGTGGGACTCGCACCTGGGAGTGCCCACCCTAACTAAAACCACTGCGAGCGCCTTCAGCCGCTTTTGGAGGGTCCCGGATATGCAGGCAACAGACAGGATCACCTCAGCGATAGGCTAGCCCCGGCGAAGGCCAGACTACTCCTCGTAAGGGGGGACTACCCGGCCGCTACTAAGCAGTCCCCGCGACGTCGTATCATACTAGGCCCAGGTTCCCATCCTGAGCCCGACACGAACACAGAGGCGTTACTGGAGGCGCATTAAGTAGCGCCTCCTACGCACCCTCGTTCGTCGCCTGCGGGGGGAGGCCTCGTCAGCGGCCTCCTCTCTCACCCGCTCGTCGGCCTCCTTCTGGGACATTACTGCCTCGCTGAAGGAGACCATCGCCGTCCAGGACTCGTCGTCACCGAGCATCGCAGTGATGACGCTCGGCAGAGACAAGTCCCCTCCGATGACTGATGTCAGACCGTGACGCAGCGCCGCCCATCTCGGGCACACCTCGAGTGTGTGCTGGGCTGAGTCCACCGCCCCACCACAATGACTGGCCTGAGCACCTCCGCCTCCTCAGCGAGCACCTCTTTTAAACGAGCGGCGAGGACGTCTACCTTCTCACCGCTCGTGGAGCCAGGCACCTCGATGAGACGCGCCCCAGTTGCCGACTGACGAAACCGGAGTGGGCCGATGCCCAGCTCCCCCAAGTCAATCGACTGCTCAGCCTTTAGGAGGGCTGAGCCATACGTCGCTCCCTTGGCCGCTGCCTCCGGCCGTAACTTAAGAATTACGGCCGTGGAGCGTGGGAGCGATAATTTAGGCTTGGGGGCCACCTTCCCTTTTGTCGGCGGCGCGGATGCCGCTGGTTTTTTGACTGGGGGTACCGCAGCCGCCGGTTTTTTAGTCGCCGGCTTCCGGCGGACTACCTCCGTCCATGCGGGCTCTTCTGTGGCCTTAGTCCCCTTTTCCTCCCTCCCTTTAGGGGCCGCTCCTTTTGAGGTGGAGGGACCGAAAGCGGTCCACTCCGCCTCTTGGCCCTTGCACTTGCCTTTACCTTTTCCCTTGCCCTTGCCTTTTGGAGCTTGGGGCAAGGCGGGGAACTCCTTAGGATCAGGCCCCTCCAACATGTTAACAACGGCTGCGACCGTTTTCTCCTTAGGCGCCACTGTGGCTGCTCTCGTGGCCCTCGCCAAGCTCTTGTCCCCCGCCAGTGGGGGACGGTAGGCAGGCGCGGCCGGAAGTTGAAGAGCTGCCAAGCGTCCGTCGACTACGTTACCGACGAGCTCTACCATCTCCCTCCTGAATTCAGGCGACCCCTCGACTCCTCTTACTTCAGCCGCCTTTTTCCGGCTCTCCTCGAACTCGCGCCTGTACGCGCGCACTTCCTCCCGTACAAGTTCGAGCTCCCGTTGGAGCCGGCTGTTGTCGGCCCTTAACTTACGGACCTCTTCCGTCTCTGTCCGGACCTTAAGCGACTCCAGTACTTCCCTTATGGACCCGGCGGCCTTTTTTATTTTAGAGGCGTATCCCCCTCTGAGATTCACCGATTTGCCGGTCAGGCCGAGAATCAAGTTGAGATTGTCCTCGGCTGCCAGCATCAGCTCCTCCGCACCCATTGTTCCCTGGTCGCGATCTAGAGAGTGGACCTCCTCCACCTCCTCCACTACCTCCTTCGGCTTCTTAGAGGCCCGCCTATTTAGAGCCGCCTCGAAGTCGTCCTCTCGTTCCTTCTCCGCCCTATGCCTCAGCGCCACTCGCGCATTGGAGAATGAGATCGCCTTCCCTCGTTTCGCTGCTGGCTGCGGCCTTCTTACCGCATCCGCCCACGTCTCGGTGTCTTCTGAGCCGGAGACCCCCGACACCTCGGAGAAGAGGCGCTTCTGTCCTAGATCCGACTCAGACAGCGAAGTAACTGACATTCCGTCAAGTGTGTCTAGCTCTATTTCCTTTCTCGCCTTTGAGCGACCTCCGCTCACCTTTCCCCTAGACGAACCCGATCTCCTCTCCTCTAATACTAACCCCCCACGATTTACTAACCTCCCTGCCATCGAACGTGTACACATCCGGCTGTCAGTAGGTTCGCTCGCACCCTTTTCCATTTCACGTGCATCATTGTCCAATGTGGTTGCCAGGTCGTTGTTGCGAGAGTCCGGTACAACCGAACCCTCGAAGCAGGTTGTGCCCCCCCCCCCGTAGTACGTGGGGCAGACCTCCGCCGATTCCGGCGTGGTGCGGGATTCCCCCTTTCGGGGACCCGCCCGGGGACTATTTTCAATACTGCTTATTTTATCCATTATGAAAATGTCTGCTCATTAGGGTCGAGCGGAACCCGTAATCACCTCGAAACAATGGTGCGCTAGGGACTCTAGACCCTCCAGCCATTCATCCCCTCGCCTCGCACCTGAGCTTATTTTGGGATTGGGGTAATTTTTAGAGAGGTTTTCTTCCTCGCGGTCCCCATCTCAAAGTGAGATGGCAACCACCACCCCCGGCACTACGTACCGGGGAGCGGCTTGGCCGGCAGTGGCTAGAACCAACTGCCGCCCGGGATCTGATTGGTCGCCCAAGGTGCTGGATTGCACCCCAGGCTTAAGCCCCACCGCCGCGACAAGGCTCAGGTCCATGGTGGGGAAGTGATAACTAGATCTGGTACTGATGTCGCTTATCACTTACACTAGGTAAAACGACTGTCCGTTTGCCCCCTCTTCTATTAAAAAAAAAAAAGAAGAATAGCCGTGATATTTCAGTATAATAATATATATAATTGTATGTCTGTTTATTACCAATGCACTATTTTTAATATAATAATTACAAAAATACAGACTTATATCGATCTTGCAGATATTCTACAAGGTCGCTATTGTGTAGGTACCTATATAGGTATATCTGTGTCTGCCTTTTCGTATTTCTTCGAGTTTATTATCAATCTTACAATTAATTCTAATGTCTACTTATTCCAAGTAAAGCCTTTTTATAAAATGTTCTAATACACTCAGTCTCCCTGTTATAGTCAATCCATCAGTTGATTATAACATCGACTGATTCATTTCTAATGCTCTGGCCCTCCACAACAGAGGGACTCCCATAACATAGATGTAATATCCAAATGTCAACAGGTCAGCTATTTTTACGTTTGTTGCAAATAGCCTCTTTCACATCTTCCAAAAAAATTGTCCTGTTATTCTAAAACAATTTAGGGCCTTCCCTCCCTCGTTGTCCTAAGGCCTTCAGACCTCCAAACCTGGTATCTCTTATCATTATATTTGTAAGTTCATTACACTTGGATATAACAAACGTTATCGTTGCATAATTATTTACTATGATATTATCTTTCAGCGGTCAATAGGTATTCATGTCAGTAGTTTTATTGCTGTTACATAAACAAATTGTTTACTATCGTTAATAGTGTCAAGATCATAGAATAAATAAATATCTTGAAAACTTCCGATTTATCTTGATTTAATATATCGTGTAATCGTGTTAGCTTGAAAGTATTTTTAGCTTTTTAAGCTATTGCATAGCTTTTATCGCGGGCCTTGAGCGCGGCGACCGAATCAAGAAATTCCGTAACGAAAAAAACCTAACACCCGACGAGAGACGAGCTGCTCCGAAATCGGACGAATAAGTAAGCAGCTGTTTGTGAGAAAGTATATAGGTGTGGGAAACGGTAAGTTCTCCTCTCAAATTAACGCATTTAAATAAATGTTTCGAATCGACAACATATATCCACAATATTCGGATAATGGCGTAGTTTAGATTAAAAAAATGTAAATAATGAAAAAGAATTGACATAATATTATAAGTATAATAGTTGTAAATTTTTATGCGAGTGTCACGGAGCTTAAATAGAAAGGAGAGCGATCGACATAGGCGTTATATACTATAAATTGTCCATTGAAAGATCATCACTGGCAACGATGTTACTATTTGCGGATGATTTGCGGTTGTTGCTGGAAAATGTTCGTGGGTCAACATAATTTGAATCACTACGAACTATTAATGGTATAGTGTGCCCAACATTTCGTGTAGTATGTTAAGAGCTCAATTTGCTTGAAAACGAAATTCACATGGACACGACAATCGCTGATCGTTCTTCGAATCGAATCGTGTCATTATCTTAATAAAGTACTGAACTTCTTATTTATTTTGCAATCATTGTCTTACTTTCATAAACTCATAAATTACATTCAGCTAATCTGCAACGTTATTGGCCCATCGGATATCTGTCCTCCTGAGTGTGTGACCAGCTCACTTTATCAGGCAAAGGCACAAATTGGCAGTCCACTTTAGCAACGTGCCTATTATTTGAATGATATCGGTAACCTTAGTGCTCTGACGGAAGCTTAGGTTATATAAGGTTCAAAACGTTTAGGTCGACAAAGTGTTGGTCGGCCATTAACCAGGTGGGTATGGACGGATAGAGGCTGGTGATAATGATGATGACGATGCTAATGATGAATCTAAAACACGACATTAATTAATTGTTAGGCGGTACGAAGTTCGCCGGGTCAGCTAGTATTATAATATATTATTACCAATTTTTTTTAAATATGAATAAACAAAGTGCATTTATTAATGAAGAAAGTGATATGATTTTGTTTGTATCTTATCTATACAGATAAATAAAATTGGAGTGTCTGTTTGTAATTATATAAAATTTGTAGTATTATATAAAATAGCTGTTGCCCGCAGCTTCGCCCGCGTTAATTTAGATTTACAGCCGTATGCGGATTGATGATGATTATTTTTATAGCCTAAGTTACTCCTTATAACCTCAGCTATCTGCCAGTGAAAGTCTCATCAAAATCGGCCCAGCCGTTTCAGAGATTGGCCGGAACAAACAGACAGACAGACAGACAAAAATTAAAAAAAAATACTATTTTGATATATGTACCGTGTATACATCCATATGCATTTAGTAAAAAGCGGTTATTTTAATATTACAAACAGACACTCCAATTTTATTTATCTCTATAGATGTATAGATTTGAAATGGTTCTTGAATTGAAGTTTGTAAATAATGAATTTTAGTCATAAGAAAATTATCTCTTTGTTGATTATTGGCCATTCGCATTAAATCATAGAATTGTTGATAATCCATTAAATATAAAATATAAAAATATAAAACAAAAGAAAGAAAAAAAAACTGCATAAATAAAAATTAATTAAATTATTAAAATTGCATAAGTTGATAAAAAATGCTATGCAATAGCTTTACCGCGGCAGTCCCCGAGTGCCACACTTTTTTTTTTTTTTATTAATTTTTCTATTATTATTATAATTTATTCGATTATTACTAGTCGTTATTTAAGGATGTCTCAAGTATTAATTCTTTATTTATTTTCTATACATCTATACGGATAAATAAAATTTAAGTGTTTGTTTGTAATTTCAAATTAACATCTTTTCACTAAATGCATTCGAAAGTATGCCGTTTAGGCACTTACATCAAAAAAGCAATTTTGAACATTTTTGCTTGTCTGTCTGCCTGTTTGTTCCGGATAATCTCTAAAACGGCTGGACTGATTTTGACGGGACTTTCACTGACAGATAGCTGATGTTATAAGGAGTAACTTAGGCTATAAAAATAATCATCATCAATCCGTATACGGCTGTAAATCTATGTTACCGCCGGCGAAGCTGCGGGCAACAGCTAGTTTGAATATAGAAGAATAATAATTCTTTGGCCTAGGCCCGAGTCTATACAAATAAATAAAATTAAAGTGTCTGTAATGTCAAATTAACAGCTTTTCAATAAATGCATGTTATGAAAATAAATACGGTACCTACTCACATAAAAAAATCAATTTCAAAAATTTCTATTACTGACTACATGGACATACACATAGTCACATACAGAGCGATGAAACTAAAATAACATCCGTCTTTTCGGCGTCGGGGTTAGATATATTATGTAGAACACTTTAAAAGTAACCAAAATGTGTTTCTTCGATGGAAAAAAGTACCACTTTTTATTTTTAAATTATCTATTAACTAGTAATTAAGGGCCTAATTGAGAATCCTGTTTGCTTTTACCCATGCATGTATACAGTCGGGTTGCACATACGACAGACAGTCGTATCGCAGACTACGTGTAGGAAACATCCTTTTTTGAATGTTGTTCGAAATATTCTAGAATTTTGTATCGAAAATTTATTATTTTGAATATTATCTAATATAATATAAAAATGGAGGTACACGATAAGGAAACGAAAAAATTAAAAGTAGCCATTGTTGGAGGTGGACTGGTAAGTGTTTTAAAATTTTATGTAAGTAATTTAAAAAAATTTTAGAAATTATAAAAATATATTTATTTTCAATAAAATATAAAATATTATTGTATGAATTAATTTTATAAAATAATAATTCAGTTTATCGTTTTAATCATTAATAAAGTATAATTTTATCGAATACCTTAAAATTTCATATAACGTATTATTTTTATAAGAAAACAGTTTTAATGATGTTTTAGAAAGGTAATTAATTTGTATTACTTTTTAATAGGTTGGATCCTTAGAGGCTCTTTATTTGGCTAAAAGTGGGCATCAAGTTGCTCTTTATGAATATCGTGAAGGTAAATTATTTTAGTGATTACATTTTAATATTTCATGTTAGTTTTTCTGCGTGTTGATGAAATTCTTTAGTAAATAAATGTGATCTTGGTAATTAAATTTAAAATAAAATGAATCGGTGACAATTTTTAAATAAGGTTTATGGATATATAGATATTATAAGATAAAAAAAATATTAAAGAAATCCTCAAAAAGATACGTATCAAAAAATGTAATAGTATTTGTTTTTTTTTGTAGTATGATAATTAGTTACATAATATTTTTATACCTTTAATACATTTATAATAAACAAATATTATAATGAAATAACTTTTACGGATTTTAACGCGGTTTATTAAGATTTTGAAAAGCCCGACAATAATCCGCGAATAAATTCGTAAAAGTTGTTTCATTAATGAGTGAAATTCGCGTAAACATTAGAAAACAATATCATCATCATCATTATCATGAATAATATATATAAATATATTTCGTTAATTCTTATATAGACAATACTTCGATTTATTTCATACATCCACGGGAACGAAGTGTACCAAAGTACGAATTATATTTTGAATGAATTCTTTCTTTTTATTAGACTTTCTCGTAATGATGGGTGAGAGTATACATAATACCCTTAGAGTATACATAATACCCTTAGAGTATACATAATGTGAAACCCGATTTTGTTACTTCACGAGATTTACAAGACATTGAATTATTCTCGGGTATATTTATACGACAGTTTTTAGGATTCCGTAGCCAAATGGCAAAAAACGGAACTCTTATAGATTCGTCATGTCTGTCTGTCTGTCCGTCCGTATGTCACAGCCACTTTTTTCCGAAACTATAAGAACTATACTGTTGAAACTTGATAAGTAGATGTATTCTGTGAACCGCATTAAGATTTTTACACAAAAGTAGAAAAAAAAACCGATAAATTTTGGGGGTCCCCATACTTAGAACTGAAACTCAATTTTTTTTTAATCAAACCCTTACCCTTACATCTATGGATGGGTCTTAAAAAATGATATTGAGGTTTTTAATAAATTTTTTTCTAAACTGAATAGTTTGCGCGAGAGACACTTCCAAAGTGGTAAAATGTGTGTCCTCCCCCCTGTAACTTATAAAATAAGAGATGAACATTACTATGCAAACTTCCACCGAAAATTGGTTGAAAATTTTGTTGATTGGTTGAAAGTACCTAAGAAGTTTTTTTAATACGTCATAAATCGTAAACCACAATTTACTCTTCATTCAATCAACTCAAATATAAAAAAAAACCTTAAACATAAACCTTATTTTTTGTTAAAGTGGCTAATGTTGTATATTATGTAATGGTACGGAACCCTTCGTGCGCGAGTTCGACTAGCACTTGGCCGCTTTTTATTTATTTGTAGTACATTTTAGTCACTGACTCAATATTTATACTTGTTGAGGTTTTTTAATAAACTTTTTGCTACCTTAAAGATGCTATGGTCAGGTTTATATATTTTTTTTTATGGCATAGTAGGGCAATGAGCAGTCGAAGCCGTTTGGCGACTACCGACGCCCAAACACACATCCGCACAACCAAAGATTATGCAGATGCGTTGCCCTCCTTTTCCCTAACCCCCCCAATGGGCCACCGGAAACTCACAAACCGCACGAAACGCGACAGCATAGCTGTCACTTGACGCCGGTGTTATGTGAGCGAGAGGTACCACCCCGGTCGTGCCGGCCCAATTCGGATGCTAAGCAGCATGGCACTACCTCTTAACAAAAGATAATACTATCAAAGTTACATTGTTAATTTAATATGCCTATAATTTACTTGTTTCGATACTTTATCATTTAGAGCATAGACAACAACAACATGTCTTACTTTATATCGGCTCGTGGTTAATATCAGTATATTTATAACTAGCTGTTGCCCGCAGCTTCGCTCGCGTTAACTTACATTTACAGCCGTATACGGAATGATGATGATTATTTTTAAAGCCTATGTTACTCCTTATAACATCAGCTATCTGTCTCGTTAAAATTGGCCCAGCCGTTTCAGAGATTAGCCGGAACAGACAGACAGACAAAAATAGTAAAAAAATGTTATTTTGGTATATGTACCGTGGATCCATTTAGTAAAAAGTGGTTATTTTGATATTACAAACAGACACTCCAATTTCATTTATCTATATAGATTCTTCTGTGCGTATGTATGTGACTGAACTCCACCTATAAGATATTAAATTAATTATATTAATTAGCAATTATCCCGCGAAAAACGCAGTCTTTACAGCAAATGTGTGAGTGCACGCATATGCATGCATATAGCACCGCCCTCCTTTCCCACACTGCATATGCGTACACTCGCATGCACCACCACCCCACATGGACCACAACCACAGTAAAAGACCACCACCAAACAATCTACGTACGTTTCGCCCCGACACCGAGGCATCCTCAGGATGTAGACTCTACGATTAGTAATCGTTAAGTGACTTGCAGGCCCAAACACCCGCCTTATATTAGCTGGTTCCCCCACTACCCCCACCGAATAACCGTATTATGGGAGAATTCGTTAAATCGGTTTGGTCATTCAACAACGCAATCGATTTATTATTTTTATGTTTTATTATTTCGAGTTGTTCCAACACACTTAGTCGAAATCCCTTGTCGCATTTATGTAAAACCTGGAACGTATGGCCGCTACTAACGTTATGTCCTGTCTCTAGTAGATGTTTTGCGAAATGGGATTTTTGGGGCTGATCGTTCCTAAACGCTGAGATATGTTCTTTATATCTAGTTTCGAAATTGCGCCCAGTTTGGCCTACGTACAAGCCGTTACACTGTGAGCATTTTAATTTGTAAACACCAGATAAATATTTGCAGTCTATTTTGTCTTTGTTGTTACAAATATTTCTTAGTGTATTATTAGTCTTGTAAGCAACATGGACATCATAATTTCTCAGCGTCTTAGCTATCCGTTCAGATACCGGTCCCATATAGGTCAGGCTGGATTTATAATTATTGACTTCTTTATTTGGCGGTACTGCATATAAATATTTCATTGTAAGTTTATTTTGTGTTTTATTAATTATATTCTTAATGACCTGTGAACTGTATCCATTAGCGTGAGCAATATGGTGAATTATGTCCAGTTCTTTTAGATAGTTTTCTTTCGTAAGTGGTACGGACATTAATCTATGAACGTAACTATGAAAAGCCGCGAGCTTGTGTTGCCAAGGATGACATGAAGATATAGGTATGGTTGTATCGGTATAAGTCGGCTTACGGTAGATGCCAAAAATATGCTTGTTATCATGTTAAGTAATCGATAAATCGAGAAAGTTTAAAGTGTTACCCTCCTCCAATTCTACTTTAAACTTAATTTTCGCATGTTTTTTGTTGAGATCTCTTACGAATATATCAAACTGTCTTTCCGTACCTGTCCAACATATAATACAATCGTCCACATACCTATAGTAGTATAATAAGTTTTTATTCTTGACAATGTACTTGCGTTCAAAATCGTCCATGAAAATTTCCGCCATCAAGGGACTTAAAGGTGAACCCATTGCTAAGCCATCCTTTTGTATGTAAAATTGGTTATTAAATCTGAAATAATTTTGTTCCATTGCATACACTCGTCAGATCTATTAATTCCCTGCATTCATCAGGAGGTATAATGATTTTTGTTCTAGAGAATGTTTTATAATCTGCAGTGTTTCCTTGCATGGAACATTTGTGAAAAGACTGTCTACATCAAGTGATATTAATTTTGTACGAGATGGCAAATTCAAATCTTTGATTTGATTCACTAAATCAATACTATTTTTAATAGCATATTTTGGCCGAAAATGTATTTTTTCTTTAATAATATTATTCAGTAATTTGGTTAAATGGTACGCGGGTGATCCAATATATGAAACAACGGGGCGAATGGGTATATCTAATTTATGTATTTTTGGTAAACCGTAAAGAGATGGAGCTTTTGGGTTCATAGTGATCAACCTTTTCTTCGATGATTCGGTATTGAATAAATATTTAGTATTATTGATTGCCCTTTTAACTTTAGCCATGAATTGTTTTGTTGGATCAGACTGTACTTGAATGAAATCATCGCCACGGATAACGTTATTCACTTTTTCAATGTAATCTACCCGTTTGATAACTACCACCGCATTGCCCTTGTCTGCTTTAGAAATGACGAGATCGTTATGATTTATAGTTTGTTTCAATGACTTCAAAGCTATTATTTCTGGATTAAAAGAGAAAACAGAAGGTGTATTTTTGATATCATGGGCTACCATACTTTTAACCAAATGATCCTTTTTATTTATAACGGTGGCTATTTCCGCATCAACAGCGAGAGTTTCTATAGACTTTTGATGAAGGTTGGGCGTGATATTGTATTTTAAACCTTTTTCTAGAAGTGTACGCATATGCAGTGTGGGAAAGGAGGGCGGTGCTATATGCATGCATATGCGTGCACTCACACATTTGCTGTAAAGACTGCGTTTTTCGCGGGATAATTGCTAATTAATATAATTAATTTAATATCTTATATAATGGATTTCCGCAAGGTAACGCCTGATTCTATTAACTATGAACTCCACCTAAACAGCTGGACCGATATTTATGAAATTTTTCGGGTGTAAGTAAATTCGAGAATGGTTTAGATTCATATGCACTTTAAATGTCAGTACATGCCGACGTCTGTTGGGTACGGTAGTATTATTATATGCCATAGATATAGTATTATTAGAGATATCAACTGACATTCTAAATACAGATTATATAAATGTCATTATAACAAGTACAGCTTGGCAAAAAAGAGTATGACGTGGTGACAGGTGGAACTAAATATTTTACTAAATGGAAACCTATGATGTTGATAATACTTGGCCGACAAATGCTAGATTTTGAGTAAAGCTTAGTGTTTCACATTTATTTTTAACGATTTGATTAAATTATCTTACTGATTTTCCATATTATGATGAGACCTAAGTGAAAGTGGCGCCCTCATTTTTTCCATACTCTTTTTTGCCAAGCTGTAACAATAATACTATTTTTTTAGCCCCCCCACGCAAAAAGATGGGTAAGTATTATGTATAAGTTTGACCGCTAAGGGTTCCTATCCGTAGCACCATAGTTTTCGGGTTAACAGATTTGGATGCGGTTTTTAGGTTTTCTAGCAGTGATGCTTTGATATTATCAAAATCTTTTCATCCATATCAAGATATTTTGTGATTATGGGTTTTAAGTATGACCTATTTTATGTTAGATATTCGAAAGACTCCCCAAGTCCGAGGCCGCTCCATCAACTTGGCGCTATCAGTCCGGGGACGGAGGGCTCTCCGGGATGTGGGGCTGGAAGACCACATGATCCAGGAGCACGGGATACCCATGAAGGCGAGGATGATCCATCGACCGGACGGCTCCACTTATGAGATACCATACGACAGCAGGACCAATCAGGTAACTGAAATTAAATTCCAAAGGTATAATTAAATTCCAACAGGTATAAATAAAAGGTGTTTTATGATTATGTCAATCTTCAACATCTATATCAGGCACAGGCACTAAAAGAACCATGCCATGTCAGACGGAAGGTGAGGTTTGCGCTTACGAAGCATCCACCGCTCGAGGACCGGACGCAGAACAACTGTTAGGCTTTTGCCATACGGCTGCCGCGCCAGGTCCTTCCATCATCTCCGCATTGGCGGTTCTGCCTTGGTCAGCGAACCCGTAGGATCCCGTAAGAGGCTCTCAGAGAGAGACATGGAATGCGTTTCGGCAAGAACCTACGTCACGAGTTCCCACGGGGGTCACCGGCCAGGGCAGTGGCTGCCCTGTTGATAAATGCCGGGGTCATGAATGAATATTAAATCGATACATTTAACGGCGGGATGAAACAAACGTAGTGTGATTGTTATATATTCATTATTTTGTAAGAGGTAGTGCCATGCTAATATGCAGCCGAATTGGGCCGGCACGACCAGGGTGGTACCCCTCGCTCACATAGCACCGGCGTTAAGTGACAGCTATGCTGTCGCATTTTGTGCGGTTTGTGAGTTTCCAGTGGCCCATTGGGGGGATAGGGAAAGGCATCTCCATAAGTTTTCGTTGTGCAGACGTTTATGGGCGTCGGTAGTCGCCATAAGTGCCTTTTCACACGTCCGGTTGCCGGATAGCCAGCGCCGGGTATCCGGTAGCGAAGTGTTAGCAAATTACGCCGGTACGTGTGAAAGCTGCCATACACGCCCATACACTTCGCTACCGGCAACCGGCTCGTGTGAAAAGGGACTAAGGCTCCGACTACCCGGTTGGCTTCTTGTGACATAAAAAACAAATCATAAAAACATTATATACAAGTCAGCTGATACGAACTCGCGAACATACGTAAAATAAGTCCTTGTAATAGAATTCTATGCTCAATACTAAGTGTAGTCATAGTGTAATTACGTAACATCGATAACACACGCAGTATATGTTCAGTACATGGTCAGTATATGGTCACATATTGATCTAGATTTTAGGTTGATAAGTAAAATAATCTTGTTGAAGTGCAAACTCAAAACCACTACAATCATTCTTGTAAAATCACTCAAAATATTGTGCTAGCTTGACAGAAACCTACCAGGTTTGTGTGTCAAGAAGTGGCTTGGCTTCCACAGAGACGCGAGATGCCACCAATGCCGCCTTTGGTGAGGTGCCTCGGATCTAATAAACAAACAAGGCACCTCGACGGTTAGTCACACCCCCAAGAGACCGACGCCACCTCCACAGGGGGGTTGTCCCGCACCACGTCGGGAAAGTACAATGGGGTGAGGTTCCCGTCCTCGCCCCTTTGGTGAGGTGCCCCGGTTCTAGAAAATAAACAGGGCACCTCAACGGCTAGTCAGTCCCGCAAGGGACCGACGCCACCTCCACAGAGGGGTTGTCCCGCACCACAGAACAACCCCTCCCAACGTCGGGACAGTACAATGGGGTGAGGTTCCCATCCTCACCCCTTGCCTCCTGCTCTTTTGTCCCCCTCTTCTTATAAGAGGGGTAAAAAGAGCCCCTCGGCCCAATTAGCTTCGCCCAAGGTGCAGCGGCTCACCCTAGGCTACTGAGCCCCACCGCCACGTCAAGGCCTGAACCATGGTGTGTAGTTCACCCTGCATTGGGCCAGCGATTGAAACTATAAATTAAAAGAAATTATTTATTTATTTATTTATTTCAACCACAACTTAACTATCATTACAGGCACCACCCAATTCGATAGTGAAGCACAAATAATTTACATGACATAACAAATAACATATAACGCTATCCTTGTGAATTCACTCAGTGTACAATTAAAAATATCCGTCTCCTCTGCTATAAGGTTAAGAGTGCGAAGCGCCCGCGTCAGTGGCGCCTCGCTTAGTAAATTAGTGCGACCACGAGGTACAGCCAGCAAGTGAGGCCGACGTCGTCGCCACACATACCTGTCTGGCACATACAGACACACCAAACACAATATATCGGCGTGATGTACCTTACCCCTAACTAATCTAAATAAAAATGATACGAGAGCGAGCTCCCGCCTGACTCGTAGATCATTGTATCCAACCATGCCCAACAGAAACAAGCGGATAAAACGGATATACCCCATATAGCCTAAAATATAAAAACCTAATAAATTTGTTTTGTATCCGCTCCAGCATGAGACTATATTTGGTCTCATGCGGGGCCCAGATGACGGCGTTGCATTCTAATTGGCTTCTCACTAAAGCGTTATATAAAGCTATAAACGCTCCTATATTTTTTAAATTACGAACAGCCCGTAAAAGAAACCCTAAATTTCTATAAGCCTTTTTACAGCATTTAACAATATGATCGCGAAACGTTAGCCCTGTGTTAAGAATAACTCCTAAATCCTTTACTTCAGTGACTCTGACCAATGGCGTTCCATCAATGTTGTAATTGTACACAATAGGTCTATGCGCACGGGAAAATGTGATTGTGACACATTTTTGGGTGTTGAATTGTAAAAGGTTTTCTTTACTCCAATTGACTACACTATTAATGGCCTCTTGTAACCGTCCACAGTCGTCATCGTCCTTCACAGCCAAAGATAACTTAAGGTCATCTGCAAACAATAAACAATTTGCATCTTTAACGACATTGGGCAAATCGTTCATCATAATTATAAATTGCAGAGGACCGAGATTACTGCCCTGCCTTACACCAGACCACGTAAAGTACGGCTTCGATCTGTGTCCCGCGTATTCTACATACTGCTGCCTATCCCTCATGTAACTGGCAAAAAAGTTAAGTAGATGCGGTGTGAAACCAACACCTGCCAACTTCTTGAGCAACACGTCATTATCGACTAGGTCAAATGCTTTCTTGTAGTCGAAGTAAGCAGCGTCAGTCTGCCCTCCGCTGTCCACCATCGGCAGCACGTGATCCACGTAACTGAGCAAGTTACTGGTGGTGCTCCTCATTGGTCGAAACCCGTGTTGGGCATCAGAGAGTTGCGCTCTCACCTGCATAAAAATGTTGTTATGAATAGCGCACTCTAACACCTTAGCCGGTGACGACAGTACCGCAATGGGTCTATACCCACTAACGTTGTCGTTACCTATACCTCCTTTTGGTATCGGTACAACGCGAGTGGTTTTCCATCTCTTTGGAAACACAGCCGCGCTCAGGCATCTATTAAAGATATGGAGTAACGGTTCAGCCAGCACAGATCCACAGTCTTTGATTATGAATAACCTGTGTTAGATTCCTCCTCGCCTGTCTTCGAGGAGGAGACCCGTGCCTGGTGGGGCATATAAGCATATGAGCATAATATGAGCCAGCATAAAGATATGCTATCTGGTATTGTTTGACATCATGTTGGATAATTTTAATTTTCCTTCACAAACCTTTGTTCTATAAAAATTACAATGATTACTTAAAAAATAATTATTACATTTTTACAACAAAATTTAATTAAGTATCAAATATAAAGACGCATAAAATGTGTCATGATAAAAAAAATGATAAAATTGGCGTCGCAATTCGTTAAATACATTTCGTATTCGTGAAAAAAAGAGTAATGCTTTATAGTACTCTAGGAAACTTTAAAACACAAAGTATCTTACTGTCTCTAAAGATTATTTGTAGACTTTGAAAGCTTTTTCATACCACAGTGACAGACCGATGGGAATCATTTAATTGGCAGACTTAGCGAGCTTTACTAGAAAGCGCTATTTTAAGTTGACTAATGATAGTACAATGTGCCTGAATTTATAATACCTATAAACTTTTAAAATAGAATTACACCACTTCCTCGCGATTTTATCCGCCAAAAAATTAAAGAAACACATTATTTTACCCTTCCTCAATAAAGGGCTATAATAAACAAAACATATTTTTCTTTTTTTAATATGTCATAACATGGCTGGTATGTCATGTATGATCCTGGGATTAGTGCGCAAACACATACAAAAACATATTTAACGCGATGGGAGGGTTGCGTTGTGCCGCGCTCCCGGCTGCTTGGTCACCATCTTGCTTATTTCTCTTTCTTTTCCCGTAAAACAGACCAAAACGAAGCAGACCATTTACCATCATGCGGCTCGCCTACTCATATCCCTAACCCACAAACATAAAAAAAATATGTAAGATTCATCATTCACATTACAACATCAAACATCAGTACTACAACCTCTTTTTGTTAATTAACCTCTAATTGAGAACCTCATCCTTTTTCAGATCAGTCGGTCTGAAAAAGGATGAGGTTCTCAATTCGGATGTTTGTATGTTTTTGTAATACGGTAACTAAACAATCATTATATTTAATATCTATTTTTCTTTGCAGTGCATATACTCAGTTGGAAGGAATTACTTAAACTCGATATTACTTAAAGGTAATATAATTAATTTTATAAAATAACAAGATAATATTACATTCTCTTCTTTTCTTATTATTTACTAGCAGCGCCCCGCGGTTACACCCGCGTACTTCCCATTCCCGTGGGAGTATAGGGATAAATAGCCTATAATTATGTTCTTCAGATGTATAATAAGCTATTGTAAAGTTTAATTAAAATCAATTCAGTAGTTTTTGCGTGAAAGGGTAACAAACATATGGATGTTTGTTACAAACTTTCACGTTTATAATATTAGTAGGATTGAGAAGAAGAAATATTCTTTATTGTGCATATACATTACACATACAATCTTAAGTATTAAAACTTACAAAACAATACTATGCACAAAGGCGGTCTCATCGCTGAGGAAGCGATTTCTCCCAGAAAACCTTAGGGCAGAGGAGAATTTAAAATAATAATATAAATCGGTCATCAAAAAAGCAAAACAAAAAAAGATATTAAAAGTTAAAACAAAGAGGATCCTACAATCTAAACAATAAAATAAATAATACAGATAAAAATGTTATAAACTAGCTGTTGCCTGCAGCTTCGCCCGCGTTACCCAACTCCTATTAGTCATAGCGTGATGTTATATAGCCTATAGCTTTCCTCAATAAATGGGCTGTCTAACACTGAAAGAATTTTTCAAATCGGACCAGTAGTTCCAGAGATTAGCACGTTCAAACAAACAAACTCTTCAGCTTTATAATATTAGTATCGATAAGTTTTTTTTATGTTAGTTGGATAGGCAAACTGGCAAACGTGCCACCTGATGGTAAGTGGTCGACGTCGCCCATGAACATAAACTAGTTTACCTGGAACGAGCCCAGGCAACTCATTTATGTGTTGCCTATCCTGAGACATAAGATGTTAAGTCTCGGTGCCAGTAATTACACTGCCTGTCTTGCCCTTCTCTCCGAAACACAGCAAAGCTGTTTCACGGGAGAAACAAGCAAGATGGTGGTACCCATGCAGCCGGGAGCGCGGCACAGCGCTTAATAAAACAATAAATACATACCCGTTTAATTACATGCTGCTTTATTGCACCGAGTGCCCATTGGAAGGGTTGCGCTGGTGCCGCGCGCATTTCCGCATGGGTATCACCACTCTGCTTATTTCTATCGTGTAGCAGCTGTGTTCGGAAAAGACAGCAAGACAAAGGCGGCGTTGATAAAATATCTTGGCTAGTTTGCTAGTAAAGGAGAGAGGTTCTATTGTAAGGCATTTCAAGTGTACATGTTGGCTCCGATCCCTCGGCGCGTCACACATAAGCACAGTCGTCTTCTTTATTTCAGTTAAAAATATAATTTATTTCCAGAGTCGGAGAAGTACAGTAATATGGAGAGACATTTTAATCACAAATTAACAGAGGCTGATTTAAAAAATGGATCACTGACTTTCTTAAAGTAAGTTCTTTTAATAGTTTTTTTAATTTTCTTTCTGCGCATGTAAACAGTTCTGCTGTATTCTAGAAAGAAGAGCAGGATAGCTTAATTTTTTTTTAATTTTCTTTCTGCGTGTGTAAAAGAATATAGTTTGAAAGAAGAGAAGGACAGCAGGGTAATTACTGAGACTCACTAGCACCGTGCGACTCCTTATGAATGAGATACTTCTCTTGGACTATAGGGATGTTACGGAGCTTCGACTCTGATTCCGAAATATTGGAATCCCGATTGATATTAGACCTCTGGGTTCTGACTTCGACTTTTGTTCTTATACTTTTCTTACTTTGAAATCGGAGGGGGATGGAAGGAGCGCGTTCGACCAGACATCGTGACTAGACATCGTGACCAGACATCTCGTTTTTCGGTAACCTGTCCCGTTGTCTTTTGTAAAGTGTTCAAGTCAACGCTTGTTCGCTTGTTGAAAACCGTTTTTATAATATTAAACCTGGTCTCATTTGCCTCCTCCTCCGGTACCGTTATATCAAATTTAAAAACCCCGCCTTTGACTCCGTTAACTCAAATTCAAAAACTCCGTCTTCGACTTAGGTGAGGTCCCCATCCTCGCCCCTTATCCCCCTTGCTCTTTTGATCCCTCTTCTTATAAAAGGGGTACAATCAGCAGCTCCCTCGGTTCAATTGGCTTCGCCTAAGGTGCTGGGTTCACCTTAGGCTACTGAGTCCCACCGCCTCGACAAGGCTTGAATCTTGGCGGGGACTCAAATAATCCTGCTACGTTGCCTGTTTACGTACAAAAATATGTGGAAGACAATATCATTAAATTGCTTACTTTACAGAACGGAATCTTACGAGTCAGTTCAAGTGAAAGCCGATTTGGTGATTGGTGCTGACGGTGCCTTCTCCACCGTGAGGAAAGCGATGATGAAGCAGCCACTCTTCGACTACAGCCAGCAATACATCGAGCACGGGTACCTGGAGCTATGCATACCACCAGGTGACGATGGAGGGGTTAGTATGTTTATAAGTAAAAAATCTGTTGACGCGCCTTGGTGAATTTGATTTGAATGCTGGCTGGCAATCTTCTTGACGCTGTCATATTATTGTGTCATACTATGCCGCAGCTCTCGGCTGGCGCGCGAATTCTGTATCATCTATAAGGTACCTGAGGCAAATAAAGCCCATAGGATAATAAGGCCCACTTACGAAATTTGCGGTAAATTAATATTAGGTATCATACTTCACTGTTCGCGCAAACATTCGTCATATAATGAAACCGTAGGACTCGTTGTATCTAATATCTATAGAAGAAGATCAATTGATCACAAAACATATTTTTTCCGCCGTTTGTACATGGATTTCCATGGTTATTTTTTTGTTTGAAAGCTGGTGTTTCCAATTTGGTCCCATATTAATTTTATTAAGATCTGACAAGCAGTTTTTTAGTTATTGCCAATAATGCATGCCTATTTGGTTGATTTCTTCTAACTCGATGATATGCTCATTTTATTACTTGTCGATGTAACACTTGTATAGGATACTTTGGTAACCGCACCGCACCACAGTATGTCGCGGTCATCGTAATCATCATCATCATCCTTTATCTGTCCACTGCTGAACATAGGCCTCCTTCAATGAACGCCAAGACGACGAATTTCGGAATCACTAAAAATTAAGAAATAAAAACATTTTACAAAAATTAAAACCGACTTCAAAAATACTAAACTAAAAAGTAATAAAATAACTGAGTTTCTTTAATTTTTGTGCTTACAACTTATAATCAATCTTCTACTAATGTACAAACTTTGCGTTTTTTTTTTGTTTTTTTTTTCGGAAGGGCTAGACTTTTCGGCCTGATGGCCTTTTAGCTCTCAAACTTTGCGTTTACCACGTCATTATAGTTACTTTTGGAGACGGCGTCGTATTTCTTGCTGTACCCTACCTACCTTGGCTGAGACCGACTCCAGAAGTAACTATAATGACGTGGTAAACGCAAAGTTTGTACATTATTAGAAGATTGATTATAAGTTGTAAGCACAAAAATTAAAGAAACACAGTTATTTTATTACTTTTAGTTTAGTATTTTTGAAGTCGGTTTTATTTTTTATATTTTTTAATGTGGTATTTCTTAATAAATCCTGAGGGATTCTACGCTCTAGATTCCGTCATAAAAGGTCAACCGGCAACTAAATTGGGTGTCAATCTTCATATAGATGAATACCACAAGGTTAGAACTACATTGACGGAGGATACAATATTGGTGATAGTGATTTCTTCCATTTTATTCCTATTTAAGCGCTAATTATATAAAATTAATTCATAATAAATCAATATTCGTGTTGATGATCTTTTCGTTTTTGTTCGCGCTATAACAGAATAACATTACGATCAAATTATAGATGAATATATGAGCAGCTATTTAAAAAAATATCATTATTATATAAAAAAATCATGTCATATATCTTTTGTCAGCGATGAACTCCTAAATTACTGATTTTAATAAAATTTAGCATGCAGTGCACGCTTTGGTCTAACTTAAGAGATGATAGTTTTAGGCACAAAATATAATAATAAAAAAAATATATAAAAGTAAAAAAAAATATGTATTGAAAATTATTGTAATATTTTGTACAGGATACGGTTTTCATTTAAATACAACTTAATTTTAAATAATACATTATTTGAAATTAATTATTTTTGTTTAATTGTTGGAGATAATTTGCATTGTACTTAATTTGGATTTCCTAAATTCTCAAACAAATCGTGTTAAAAATACATACAAATTCAAAATATGATATTGCTATTTTGATGAAATTTATCGTAATTTTATTTAGATAAATCTTATATTATTAATATTTATTAAATTATTAAAAAACTGCATTTTTGAATATATGCATACGATTTGCATTAGGTTAAAATGACATTATATTGATCGAAATACTTGCTAGCTTCGTGTACTAGCTCTATTGAATGTTTCAAAATCAAAATCAATTTTTTTTTTATTCAAAATAGTACTAATACAGTATCTTTTTGAACGTCAATTGAATCTACCACCGGTTCCAAGGTAAGCCCACTGAGAAGAACCGGCGAAACAAACTCAGTGGAACTAATATTTTCAAATAATATATATTAATAACAATTTTAACATCTTATCTTGAAATGCCCGGGAGGAACGCCTTATTCCCAGGGTGTGGTATCTTCCATGAAATCTTTTACTTTATAATATGCTTTACCACACAAACGTTCTTTAACAACTTTTTTGAATTTTTTTATGGAGAGCTTTTGAACGTTTTCTGGGATCCTATTGTAAAAGCGTATACAGTTGCCTTTAAAAGAATTGCTTACTTTCGAAAGTCTAATCATTGGTGCATGTAACCTGTGTCTATTACGTGTATTCCTACTATGAATATCACTTTTCTTACAAAATTCATTTATGTTTTTACGGACATACAGTAAATTTTCTAAGATGTATTGAGAGGTGACAGTCAGAATTCCTATTTCTTTAAATTTTTCTCTCAAAGATGAATAGGGAGGTAACTTGTAAATTGCACGAATAGCCCGCTTCTGCAGCACAAAAATGTTGTTTATGTCGGCTGCATTTCCCCATAAAAGTATGCCATAAGACATAATGCTATGAAAGTAGCTAAAATATACTATTCGCGCTGTATCTACATCAGTAAACTGTCTTATTTTTCTCACTGCATATGCTGCTGAACTGAGTCTATTCGCCAATTTAGCTATGTGGGGACCCCACTGCAGCTTAAGATCTAGAGTTATTCCTAGGAAAACTGTGGAGTCCACCAATTCCAAGTTTTCACTGTCTAAGAGTACATTTGTTTGCAGTTGCTTAACATTTGGCAAGGAAAATTTTATGCATTTAGTTTTTTTACTATTTAAATGCAAGTTATTAACGCTTTTTACTACTTAAATGCAAGTTTATTAGAAGTTGTCCGTAAATGAAATCAAATTGACCCTAGGAAGGCCTCGTTATCATAGCAATATTGTTCAAAGTGCTGAGGAATTGCAATTATTGAATAATTGGCCCACATCGATTATAATGATTAATAATTATTATATCGAATAGAAAAAAAAAAGAAAAAAAAATGTATGTATCTATAATAATACCGAAATATCTAATGTCAACAATTTATTTATTTTTTTGCAATTTTGCGTCATTGCTTTTTATCTAGCGATATATTATGTATTTAGTTACATATATTTTGTTTTCTTTTCATTTTTTATCCAGTTTTTTATCTATATGACACCTAATGACGATTTGCGGTCGAAAGTTGTATATATTGTATAGGTATATTATTTGACTGGCCTGTTGGTTAGTGACCATAACTGATAAAACAGAAGGTCGTGGGTTCGATCCCCGCCCAGGACAAATCTTTGTGTGATGAGCATGATCATTTAATGTGTCTGTGTGTAATTTATCTATAATATGTATGTATTTAGAAATATATAAGTATGTATCGTATGGTCGTGTGTGAGTTGTCCCAACATATTATTATTATTATATTTAAATGACGGTTGGTGTGAAAGACCATCTGTGCGTACGTTTCTAGCCAGTTCTATGATCTGCAACCATTGCAGGGAGTTAGGATGGGCATCGAATTCCATAGTATAGCCGCAGCGGCAGCAGAGGTCGCTGAAGTGACCTTTTTTTTTCTTTAACGCCGGAAAATGCCCGCGGGGGAATGGGTCTCCCCACGCGGGTATGTGAGACTCGTTGCGCCCGAAAGCTGGTAAGTGGACGCAGCTCTACCCAGTAAAATCCGGCGAGTACCACCAATGCCGCCTTTGGTGAAGTGCCCCGGATATAATGAGCAAACAGGGCACCTCGATGGCTAGTCAGTCCTCCAAGGGACCGACGCCACCTCCACGAGGGGTTGTCCCGCACCACAGAACAACCCCTTCTAACGTCGGGACAGTATAATGGGGTGAGGTTCCCGTCCTCGCCCCTTGCCCCCTGCTCTTTTGTCCCCTCTTAAGAGGGGTACAAAGAGACCCCTCAATTCGCTTCGCCTAAGGTGTTGGGCTCACCCTAGGCTACTGAGCCCCACCGCTACGGCTAGGCCTGATCAATGGTGGGGTCGCTGAGGTGACCTGTGGGACAGTTACAAAACCTGTCGGATACTTCGCATTGACATTGAATGAGGCAACAAGCTAGCTAGGTATCACAGGTTAAATGTAGGAATTAATTCGAAAGTCGTTTTTTGTCGCTCAAATTCGCAATTTTCTGCTTTTTTTCATTGAATATGTTCTATCAGTTCCAGATGCCAGCGAACTATCTTCACATCTGGCCCAGGGGCACCTTCATGATGATAGCCCTCCCCAACCAGGACAGCTCCTGGACGGTGACACTGTTCATGCCCTTCAACAACTTCGCGAACCTAGACACAGAAGAGGAATTACTAAACTTTTTCGAAAAATACTTTAGAGATTCGATCAGTTTGTTTGGGGAGAAGAAGCTGATTGAGGATTTCTTTGGAAGCAAACCGTCGCCTTTAGTTGCTATTAAGGTATTTTTTTGGAGTTTACTCCTTAAGAAACGATTTGAGTTATACGGCCCGGTACGGAAATTTTATGAGGAGTAAAATCAAGTGTAACACAAAAGTTGAGGCGTTACGTAGAAAGAGACAAACATATAAATCTGTATGATTGAACGTGTAAAAGAATGAGATGGAATACATTACACAGCGTATCTTAAAATAATGCCGCCAACGCCATCTCACACGATATTACAGCACTAAAAGTCAATCACACGACCATTATATATGGAATATTATAAGATATTTGAAAAATTTTAGCTAATTATGAAAAAAAGTGGGTATAATACTTTATTCCGTTGCAATGATTTGCAAGACAAATAAGTATCCCTATAGCTAAAATTTACGTGACGTTATTATGTAGGATTTTAAATAAAACAATGTGTAGGTACTAATTATTATTTTATTTTTTCGTCTATTATTAAAATATTGACTAGGTAAATTTTTACTGTATTACTATGACTGTGTCTTTTCTGCGTCCACTTAATATATTATTTATATCTTTGCACCACTAATGTATGTGAAAAAATTACTAACCAAATTGCATATGAAATCACAATTTTGATTTTTATGTAATTGGCATTGTATTAATTTCCGTATAGAAAACTGTCTTCATGTAATTTCTTACGTTATCATAGTCACAACTCACAATGGTTTTTTAAAACATGAGTGGATAAGAAAATAAAACAACTAGAGCATATTCAAGATTGAATAATTAAAAACACAAACTAGGGAATACTACGTAATAACAAAAATGAATTCAAAATTGAGAAATGTTAGCACAGACTAAAAAAAGTCATTACGTTCCAATATTCGCGGCGATTTTAAAATTATTTTAAATTTCAGCCCAGAAAAGTAGTAATTTTAATATATATTTATTCTTTTTTCTTTTCAAATATTCTTTTTCATATTTTCAAAATCATATTTATAATTTGCAATTTATTTCTAACAATAATACAATAAATTGAAACTCTTCAATTTGATAATTAACCAATCAGAAACTTTAAAATATTAATGTTTATATATGTAAAATATATGTTTGTTTCTCTTATCATTTTAGCAGATGCGTTTATTTACCCTTTTTTTCTACTCGATATATTATATCATAATTATCGTTCGTAAGGAGTAAACTCCATTCGTGCGTCGGAGCTGGCAAACACACACTTTTTTTATCCTATAATTCTTTTGATCCCGGATTCATATTTTAGAGGGATTCCATAAAGTTTGGGCAGAGAGTATTCAATGAAAAAAATATTGTTTTTTATATATCCTTGCTTAGATCTTTCAATTGGACTTTCATCAAAGAAACGTTATGATATATTATAGCTTAAACTATTAATATTATGTGTTATTGTTATTTTTCAATTACCACACACCAGCACCAACGTTATATTATGTAGAGAAACTGCAAGATTTTATGACACACCGATGGGAGGGAAGCTTACCGGTGGGAGGGAAGCGCTGTGCCGCGCTCCCGGCTGCATGGGTACCACCATCTTGCTTGTTTCTCCCGTGAAACAGCTTTGCTGTGTTTCGGAGAGAAGGGCAAGACAGGCAGTGTAATTACTGGCACCGAGACTTAACACCTTATGTCTTAGGATAGGCAACACATAAATGAGTTGCCTGGGCTCGTTCCAGGTATACTAGTTTATGTTCATGGGCGACGTCGACCGCTTACCATCAGGTGGTACGTTTGCCAGTTTGCCTATCCAACTAACATTAAAAAAACATGTTGTTAGTAACTTGTACTGATTGACGCTGGAAATTCGTGCGGTGATCATATTATATAGCACGAAATTATCACGTTTTTTTGACCATAAAAAACGCAACAACAAATAAAACAGCCATTCTTAAAGCTTTTTGTTTTTACAGTGTCGCCCATACCACGTGAGTGATAAGGCCCTTATCATCGGCGACGCAGCACACGCGGTGGTACCCTTCTACGGCCAAGGTATGAACGCCGGACTGGAAGACTGCACTCTACTCGACCAGCTCTTCACCAAACACAACAACAACCTGGCCGCTATATTACCTGAGTTTTCAGATACTAGATGGAGAGATACCTTCGCTATATCTGATCTAGCTATGTATAATTATATTGAGGTAAATATATTTTTATTTGTAAACCAATAATTGTTGAAAATGTCAGTTAGATCCTGAAGGCCATAGTTTTTAGTTGAGAATTCTAGACATCTCTTGTAATAGTGACCAAGTGTCTGTATTATTTACATCTTGCAATCGTTACATGAATTTGGATAAATTTTGTATAGTACGGATATGCGACTCTCTCTCTACCACATATATTTGTTCTTAATATTTCTATGGTCTCTTACTCTCTATCACATAACAGACGCAATTTTTTTTATTTGACGACCTCTGCAGCTCAGCGGTTAGCGCGTTGGCGCTCAAGCCAGATGTAGAGGGTTCGAATCCCGCCAGGGAACAAAAATGTTTTCTCTGTTCCTGACTCATGGATGTGTATTAAATATGTGTATTACATAATAAAAATCTTAAATATATTTATAGTATAAAAGTATTAAATATATTTCCGTTGTCAGGTAGCCGTAACACGAGATCTTCGAGATCTTATCATGGGACCAGAGTGACGTGGTGTAAAAGCGTCCAAAGATAAAAAAATAATATAAGATGATTTTTCCAGATGCGAGACCTAGTAACAAGACCATCATATCGTCTACGTAAAAAAATAGATGACTTTCTATTTTGGATGATGCCAGAACTCTGGGTACCCCTGTACAACTCTGTCACGTTCTCCACTATGCCCTACAGCCAGTGTGTCAAAAACAGACAGTGGCAGGATAAGGTAAGAATAAAAACTTCTAAACCAATGTAATTAACCTTTTTTTGTAAATCTCACTTTGAGAATATTATTTCTTATAAAACCCCCAATTTTTGTTACTTACTATGGCCCGGTCAGAAAGGTCCACAACTTTGAGATTCTAGTCAGTTTTTTCATCAACACTTTGACTTTTCAATGTCAGTTACTGAGTAAGTGACTTTTCAAAGTTTATGAAAAAAATCAGCCTAGGCCCTAGGCCATTGACACTGATATTCAAATTCAAGGGTATAAGATTCAAGCCTATTGCTCCGTACTCCGTAGGTAGCTAAATTTAGGTCAAGAAGCACATGGTTTTTTTACCTGATTTTATTACCTGTCAATATATTCTCCAAACGGATTTCGATCCTGCAAATCCATCGTGACATAATAATCACCCGAACGCATAAAAATTCTTCGAAAACAAAATGTTATTTGTTGCCATTTTGTTTTGTTGAAATGTCAATAAATAATATGAATAAATAATGAAACAATTTTTTACGGATTTTATCGCGGTTTATTAAGATTTTTACAAGTCCGACGTTTCGGATACTTTACAGCAACCATGGTCACGGGAGGACTGAATAAATAATATACAAGATGGAAACAAAGTAATTGGGAATAATATAAAATATTTAGAAAAACACACACACACACACACACACACACACACACACACACACACAAACACACACACACACACACAAACACACACACACAATCACACACACACAAACACACACACACTCACACACACACACACAGAACAGTTGAGATAAGCACAAGGTTAGACAATACATATATATTAATTTAATTTAAGAAATGAAGTACAAAAAAATCAGATAAATAGCAAAAACCTAGACATTAAATATTGAAATCTAATGCTGACATCATTCGTGGACTTTAGTCTAAGCCTGGTCTAACTTAGGAATCCTAACATTCCTTTAAATGTTATCTTGCGGATGTGTTGAAGTATCAGATACTTAACAAGTTCTAGGTATTATACTATCCGCCTGATCCTAATTTGTTAGTTAAAGAGACTACGAGGAACTGGTGGGAGGATGGACGAGAGGGTGGGCTGTGCCGCGCTCCCGTCTGTATGGGTACCAAATTGGCATCTTCGTCGCTGTGTTTCAGACACAGGAGGACGAGCAGCGTAATTACTGGTACCGGGACTTACGTCTCAGAATAGACAATATTCCCCCCTCACGAGGAGGTCTGGCCTTTCGACGGTGCCAGCTGAGGTGCTCCTGTTGCTTGCAGAACCGAGACCCTCAAAATTTTTATTTTGGGTATGCACTGCCCAAGTGTGAGTCCCACCACCCAGGTACCTGGTACATCCACAATTTCCCTGCGTCAAAATAAAGGATAGGCAACATGAATGATTTGCCTGGTCTAGTCTTATAAGAGACGCTGACTACTTCCTTTGGCTCGTCTGCTAGTTCGCTGTGCAACTTACATTAGGATACATTATGTTTTATTATTTTTTTTATAATAATATCTATGGACGCTTTTACACCACGTTAATCTGGTCCCGTGGTAAGTTCTCCTGAAGAACCCATACAACGGAAATATATTTAATACTTTTATATTATACATATATTTAAGATTTTTGTTGCGATTTGAACACCCTACCTCCGGCTTGAGCGCCAACGCGCTAACCATTGAGCCACAGAGGTCGTAATATTCTGTATATCGAATGAACTTATACGTACCTAAGTACAAGTTTACGGTGAAACATTTAATTTATATATTAATGCACAGATAGAGCAACAACCCCACCAAGGCTCAAGTTTTGTGGTAGTAGTGGGGCTCAGTAGCCAAAGGTGAACCCAGCACATTGGGCGAATTAACTTGAGCCGAGGGAGCTGCTCTAAACCCTCTTATAAGAAGAGGGGGCAAAAGAGCAGGGGCGAGGATGGGAAACTCACCCCATTGTACTGTCCCGACGTTGGGAGAGCTGTTCTGTTGAGCGGAACAACCCGGTGGAGGTGGCGTCAGTCCCTTGAGGGACTGACTAGCCGTCGAGGTGCCCTGTTTGTTCAACAGATCCGGGGCACCTCACCAAAAGCGGCATTGGTGCCACTCGCCTGGTTTTAGTGGGTTAAGAGCTGCGTCCACCTTACCACCTTTCGGGCGCAGCGAGTCCCACATACCCACTCCCCCGCGGGATGCCTCTGAGCATTTATCGGCGTAAAAGAAAAAAAAAGAACTACAACAATGACAGACAAAAACAAATATCCTACTTTCTACTATCCTACCAATATTATAAACACGAAAGTTTGAGGATTGCGGTGCTGTGGCTGTAGTGTGATGTGCGATTTTAGAAGAGGAGACTAACTTAGCGGTTATTTTTTTTAAATAAACGGGCAAATTTTATAAAAATGATTCCTCAAAGACTTACACATGTATTTTTTTTCAGGTACTCCGCTCTGCCTTCATAATATTTATATTGACGGCAGTTTTCATCTACGTAGTTTCAAAAATGTATAATGTTATCAATTAGAATTAATATAGTGGTTTGTATAAGTTTTAAATAAATTATTAATTTTTATTTAATGGTTTTTTTTTTTTATTATTTTCCAGTATTTTATGAAATCTGGAATATAGTTATGTACGTTTGGTGAATGATTGGGCATCCATAGACATTACTTGTACAAAATATAGACAATAACATAAAGAAAAAATTTGTAAAAGAGATGTTACCCCCGTAAAACAGCTTTGCCGTGTTTCGGAGAGAAGGTCACATGCATGAATAAATTGCTTCATGTATTGCCTGGGCTAGTCTCAGGTTAACTTGTTTATATACATAGGCGACGCTGACCACTTACCATCATGTGGCTCGTCTGCCCGTTTGCCTAACTATCATAAAATAAGATTCTTGGCAAATAAATAAGCGCATGCTGTAGCAAAACGTTGAAATATTAAAATGCAATGTTTTCTGTTTCTTTTTTTATAGCATAGGAGGGCAAACCAGAGATTATGCAGACGTGTTGCCCTCCTTTTCCCTATCCCCCCAATGGCCACCGGAAACTCACAAACCTCACGAAACGCGACAGCATAGCTGTCTCTTGACGCAGGTGTTATGTGAGCGAGCGGTACCAACCCGGTCGTGATTTCCCAATTTGGATGCAAAGCAGCATGGCACTACCTCTTACACTGCTTCACTTTCAATGAAAGTCAAAAAGGCCAATCCTCCGTTATTCACATACAGCTTGGACCCGCCACTACCCACAGATCATCTCTTAACTAGTTAGAAGTCGGAACGTCATGCCAACTCGCCTTCTACTCCAAACCTATCTACCATTACCTCCGGCATATGTAACCAGCCACTGCAATAAAGTTTTCTTCATCTCCGAGCTGTAGCAATTTAAAAGGTTACTCATCAAAACTCATTTAAATTTAAGTATCATTATAGATACCTAGTACCAATTTCATGTTGGAAAATTTTGTAATTCATTTGAATAAATTAAAAAACCAATTTAACTTCAGCGCCTTAATTTTTTTGGATAAGCAACAATTCGCTTTTGTTGTTTGCTATTTCTATTAGATGCTAGGAATAATTAAATAATTACTCAATTCTAATACAATGTAGTTGACCGAGTAAATGTTCTAGCCATTATATATTTTTGACGTGACAAGGTCTTATAATTCGATGGAGCCGGCTGCAAGAACGAAAAAACATGACGTATGCGATGACGTATGCGACGTTACCTCGCTCTGAGGCGTTCCATTTTCTTATGACGTTGTCACGTTCAACTATCGTCAGTAAAGCGACTTTACAGACAACCGATTTTTTTATTTTATTGCAAAAGGTGATGAACGAGCAATTGGCTCACGAAATGGTGATTGATTGTCTTCAGCAGACGCTTGCAACTTAAAAAGGAGAATGCGGGTCTTATTTTTTGTAAGGGATAAAGGGAGGAAAGGATGAAAATAAAAGATGGAATGACTGCTGATCCTTTAATCAACTCGCCTTAAGTGCTGCTGAAAATTAAAATCTAACTTACAAACATACAAATTATCTAGTTGGTATTTATGTACCTACACAATTTATTCTTAATTTTCATTATTGGCCTAATATTAATAAGATAGGTGGCTTACATTGATCAAGTAACTATAGTAAGAATAATAAATAAAAAAATAAAAATAAAAAAGCCTTATTCTTTTTTACCAAAAAAATAACAATAAGTGACACAAAAGTTTATAATTTTTACATTAAAAAGCTATGTACTAGGTAAGAACCCGTCGTTCTCGACGGTGAAGGGCTCCTCCAAGAAGAATGTCTCCATCCAGTTTTTGCCAGCCACTTTAATGATTTGGTTGTGCGGATGTGTTTGGGCGTCGGTAGTCACCAAACGGCTTCGACTGCTCATTGCCCTACTATGCCATAAAAATAAAAATAAAATGATATCGTCTGTCCACCGGGCAGTTGGCCTACCTTTTTTTTCTTGTGCCTGGTGGTCCTTTCTACGATGTTATAGCGACTCCACCGATTATCTGTCAGTCTAGTTATGTGTCCAGCCCAGCGCCAATAGTAAGAATACAGCTCCTTTAACAGTATTTACACTAGTAAATACTGTTAAGGGAGCTGCTCTTTTACCCTTCTTATAAGAAGAGGGGACAAGAGAGCAGAGACCCATTGCACTGTCCTGACGTTGATAATTCAATTAATTTATATTTACTTACAAAAGCTAACGATTTAATTCTATAATAAAAGCTACGGTAGAGATAAAGTAGCCAAAAAATAATACAATGAAAATAAATCTCAGGTCAGACAATCGAAACTTCTTAAACTTCCTCTTTTTCAAATTGGCTTCATTTGGACGGTTTTTGAAATAAATATCACCTAGGTGCTTCGCAACTAGACCCGACTCAAGATAATATGGTACATCTCTTTGAAACAATGAAGTAAATGGAAAACCACGACTTGTGAAGATGCTGGATATAGTGTTCGCTAAATTCCAAGTATCTACTTTTGGATTCCCTTCGTCATCAGTAAATTGGTCTTCTTTTAACACAAAAGGGTATTCGAATTCCACTGTGTACAAATCATGTTTCTTAGATACTATATCCAAAGACTCCATTTCAAATCGACATTCTAAGCTGTCTTTTCCTGGCAGAGTCATATTAAATGAAAACTCAAAGAACATACGTACAGCGTCATTGATGCATGGCTTAAACGGTAAGAACTGTAAGTCTTTAAAATTTATGTTTAAATTCGCTTTACGATACCTGGTCAGAAAATTATAAAATGTCGTCGTGTAGAAGCTACAGATAAAGAATGTAAACCAAATCCAAAACATCATAATCGACCTTATTTTTTTTCTCTTTATTAAATTCTTATCTGTGTTACCAAAGAAATATCCCCAGGTTTTGAGGAACAAGTGGTGTGTGTCTTGGTTTTTCGAAAAGCTATTTATTACTGCAATCATAACAGTCACGAACAAATAACTAATTCCAATTAATAACCAAGTTTCAAAGTTGAATTTATTGTAAACTTTTTTCCAAGTAGCTTCTCTTACGGCTGATGTATATAATTGTATTATAGGATAGTTGTAATTGAAGATGTAGTCATATTTCTCTGCTCGATTCTTTGTGAGGAGAAACCCTCCAGCAATCATACCTGCTGCATGATTATCAAGGTATTCCAGTAGTCCCGTGCCAGATCGATTCGATAAAACTATTCCATGTCGGCTGGTTTGGGAAACTAATAAATACTTTATTGTTATATTTTCTTTTTGACCAATTCTGGATAGTAAATATTGCTCCATTCCTTCACCTTTACCGTGATATTCGGTGCTATTCTTAAATATAACAAAAGGTGCATCTTCTGTTATTGCTACTGTGATGGAGCAATTACGTAAACCATATATGAGTTTGTCTGGAAACACATCATTTGTATTTTTACAGGTTCCTAGATAAACGATTTCATTAACATGTTTGCCACATACACCAATATCATATGGAAAATATGTGTACGCATTCGTTTCTTGATCATCTTTATAACATAGTACTATTACATTTATTATATTGTAGTGCAATAGAATTTCAAATACATGATATAGCTCATATCTATCTTGTTCTTCGAAGAAAATAATGAATTTTGCTCTTGGGTTCCAAAACGTATTATTTGCTAATTCAGACAGAGTTTTTTCGAATTTGTAAGAATCTGCACCATCATTAACTATTATGTATGCATCTGCAATAAACTTCAAATCTTGAATATTAGTAGTGACATAACAATCATTATCATTTAAAGATTTCAACCAGTAATTCATGTCGTCCTCTAGCGTAACCACATTTATAAGTGTTCCACAATTTAAGTATTTTTCAACTATTCCTAAGACACAATCTATTTTACTCGCTTTTTCGTGATATATTGCAAGGTCTTGTAACGTATTTTGAATTGATCCAGATACATTTAATATAAGTGCAGTATTTAGGAGCCATAGTGAAATAATCTTATAGATCATTGTAAAGTCCAATACGGATAAAGTGGCCTGTATTGCTTTATATACCTGACGATAGGTATTTATTATTTATATTTTGCTCGTTATCCATGATTTATTGGTAGTGTCACAAGGTGAAGATTGACACTGATTTTAATTGGCGGTCGATCATTAGACGTGTAATGATTTTAACGCCATATTTTGAATGTACTGGTAATATTGTTTCTTTAATCACCACTCAATACTTATTGCAACTTATAAAAATTCTCTTAACATTAAGGTACTGAAATGAAACTCGTTTTAAATAGTATGTATTACATTAGGGACCATGAAAGAATTACGTAAAACGAATTATATTTTTTGTATCCCCTTCCGCTCTTATTTTTTCTTTTTCTTTCTTGGTTTGACAAACGTGATCAACACTGATGTGAGTCCTACCTCCCTAATGTGATTTCACATATTTTTATTTTTTACATCATCATCATCATCAGCCTCTTTCCATCCACTCTTGAACATAGGCCACCCTCAATGAACGCCAAGACGGCCGATTCCTTGCCACTCGCTTTGGCGTATTTGGTAGTAAATAATAATATGTAAAAAAGAAAAGTATATATAAATTAATGATAGCAATAATTTGTTACAACACTAGCAGCGCCCCTCGGTGTACCCGTTTGGGAGTACAGGGATAAATTATAGCCTTTATGTGTAACGTTGCGCTTGCACGTTACCTAAATTTAAGCTGATAATTAAATAATATAATATTTAATATTATAGTGATAAATAAGTTTTAAACTTAATAATACCAATAAATAAGCACCATCTATCCTTGACTGAAGTTAACTTTTACTGTTTTTACTTTGACTGTTTATCGACCTATTGACGTCGTGTTTCTAATTTGCTCAATAGATGTCGCTATGAAATCCGATAATTGTTTTGTAATAGATATCTATCTCTCTTAAAAAAATTCAATTTACCTGTTATAATTAATAATCCTAAATCTAATAATTTAATCTAATCTTTAAACTAAAATAACAAAATGTCTAAATTAAAACTTAACTAATTATAAAGTCAGTTGACATTTAACTGTGAACGGATGTTGATTTTTGAACGATGGATCGGATGTAGTCTGTGGTTTTTGACTGCCGGAATTGTCAACGTGAGTCTGGGGACACAGCCTAGCGCAACTCGGGAACAAAAAAAAATTCTATAAAATTTACGTGGCAAATAATGGCGGAATGCGGATATTGCTATCACACTCCCTCAGTGCGGTTTCTCTTTCTTACATTTTTTGTCAGTTGTCATCCATGTTGTTTGTCTAAACTTCATTTCTTGTTATGTTTTGAATGTACTTAATATGCTTGTTTCGATTTGGATTTTAATTGTTATAAGTATAATTTTTTATAAAAATGTGTGATCAGAAGTGTTCAAGTGTACTTTGATATAAAATGCAACCGAAAAGACGGCTTGTTACTTGTGAAATTTATGGATATCGAGCAAGTCGTTCAAATGATGAAAAGAGGATGTTTATGGCGAGATTTCCTTTAGATTAAGCCTGGTAAGCACATAAATATGACCCTTTGCAGCCATATGTAAGTAAATCAGGCAAGGAACAAATAAAATTAACAAATTAATCTCATTTTTTTTTTATTAATATTTTATGGCCTGGTTACGAGACCTTTAAGCCAAGAATTAATCTCATTTAAATTATGTAATAGTGATGTACAACTATGATATACACATATCGATACACAACCGACGCCAGGAGGCCGTGTGGTCGCAGACTGCACGGTAGGCGGGGGGCAACCCCCCAATCAAAAGTGAGCCGAATGGGCTCACACCAATCCGTTGAAGCATTAGGGCCTTCGGGCCATTAGCATAGATCCATCCGAAAAAAAAAAAAAAAAAACATATCGATAACAACGTTATTTTTTAACATTGAAGAAATATAATGTAAAATAAGGGGCCAAATATTTTACACATTTGAATGGGGTGGGGTGGCCTACATTAATGAGCAAGGATCGAAATAGGTTGTGGTGCAATTTTATAGTTTTTATAATATTGATATGCCACATAATTGATTTCGTGTGAAAAGTAAGCAAGAAAAAATTTGTAAGCTCCACGCCAAGCCTGGCTATTATGTGTTTGTGCTTAACACTCCTGATTTGACACCTGAAAATTGTTTGATCCGACCTATAAGTTTTATCTTTATAATATATATATATATATATATATATATATATATATAATATATATATAATATATAATATATATATATATATATATATATATATATATATATATATTTCTTGTGTGCGTGTGTATGTCACTGACTCCTAGACGGCTGGACCGATTTAGATGAAATTTTTTGTGTGAGTTCAAGGGGATTCGAGGATGGTTTAGATTTACAAAAAAAATATTTTATACAGGTCAACATCTGTCGGTGCCACTAGTAGTAATATAAATGTTTATAGTAACTCGCCACTAAATGCACTTACCTTCTTCGATCTTCGGTATCAATATTTATGATTTTAATCAAGAAACATTGAATTAATTTCTAATTAAAAAATTTCAGATGCAAACAGTGGGTCGAGTTTGTTGGCAAAGAAGATTTAAATAAATAGAAGACAAAATTGTTGTAAAATTTCTTAAGACCATACCGTGTGTGAGGATGGAGGTCTATTTTTTTATGATCTGTTTGCTTAATATTAAGCGTCAGAAATGTTAAAAAATCTTTTAAAACTTTAGTGCTTTGTATAATTAAATTTAGAAAGAAACCATTTTTTATTTTATTACGGGTCCGCATTTAAGTTTTATTAGTAACAAATATATATTTATCAACATTGGACTCATAAATACGGATTCGATACTTACCTACCTAAAATTCATTAAAAAATATTTATCAGTAGTCCCTGTTCCCAACCTGCATATTTTATCGATATCGATAAAAAGCTATTTGATAAGCACCTAGCACTAGCAATTGGTTTGATAGGTTGGCACTTCTGTTGTTTAACATCTTTGTGGCTTAAGTTGGTATTAGAATGCCATGTAAATTGATTCCATTGGCTAGTATGGGAGTCCCGTCTCTTAAACGTAGTGATTACATTCTCTTGGTGGGGACATCGCCGCCGAATCTCGAGGCTAATCCTAGAAAATTAAACACGGCTTTAATTCCGCTGGGAATTTACTAAATTTGGCTACCTATCTAAATCTAAGAAGAACAATCCGCTGGGAATTTACTGATTTGGCTGCCTATCTAAACCTAAGAAGAACACAACAGCCGTCTGTATTACCAGCCGACACAACAGCTGAATTACCGGCATTGAATACCAGTGGAGATCTCCCCGTGTCCAGCTATCTTCGCCAGGAGTCACCAGTCAGGCCAGTGTCCTTCCCTACCGTGCAAATACGCTATCGGGTCGTGGGTCAGCTGAAGAAAAATTTCGGCTTTAAAATAAGGTACCTCTACAGCATCTTATTTCGAACCCTATCTAAATCTGTTCGCATCGTGGGTCCTACCACCCACCAAACGCGACACATGGCGCCGAACGTGTATTTTCCGAGGCCTGCTCACGTTCTGATGGCGTATTTTAAAGGAAATATAGTGTATTTCGATAATTTTGTATTTTGAAAATTACCTACGCATATTGTATCTTGTAAACGTGAGGTGACCTACCGCCGAGCGAACTGGTACATACTAATTTAACTAATTAATATCTGTTTGTCACTATTTCCTCTATATTTCCTTGTTTTGTTTTGTATGCCATAATCATAGATTAAAAATTGGTCTCCGCTACGCTACAACTAGATACCGCGCAGTACTTGTGATGTGCCGGTAATCCATATTTAGATAGGCTAAACCTAAGAAGAACACAACAGCCGTCTGGATTACCGGCCGAAACAACAGCTGAATCACCGGCATTGAATACCGGTGGAGATCTCCCCGTGTCCAGTTATCTTCGCCAGGAGTCACCAGTCAGGCCAGTGTCCTTCCCTACCGTGCAAATACGCTATCGGATCGTGGGTCAACTGAAGAAAAATTTCGGCTTTAAAATAAGGTACCTCTACAGCATCTTATTTCGAACCCTATCTAAATCTGTTCGCATCGTGGGTCCTACCACCCCACAAACGTTTATTCTGACGTATAAACTACGTTATTGTAAAGTTTCATTAAAAACCATTTAGCAGTTTTTACGTAAAAGAGTTACAAACATACATCCATACATTCTTACAAACGCGTTTCGGTTTTATAATATTAGTAGGATTCTTAAATTATGTTTATTTATAGGTGTACCTACAGTTGGAAATATTTCATAGTTTTTTTTAACAGTTCTTTCATATTTTAATTAATCATATTATAGGTATAAGATATTGAAATGTGACGTCGCGAAACAATAATAATAATGATAATATCTATGGACGCTTTCACACCACGTCAATCTGGTCCCGTGGTAAGTTCTCGAAGAACTTGTGTTACGGGTACCAGACAACGGAAATATATTTAATACTTTTATACTATACATAATATATTTAAGATTTTTATTATATAATACACATATTTAATACACATCCATGACCCAGGAACACAAAAAATATTTTTGTTCCCTGGCGGGATTCGAACCCGCAACCTCCGGCTTGAGCGCCAACGCGCTTACCACTGAGCCACAGAGGTCGAAATATAAGATCTTTCCAACTTCTTGCCCTACAACGTCACACTTCGTCGACTCCTCTTGGCGTGTGACGTAATTTATGGATGGCTCTTATCCAATTGAGGGTTTATTCCATATTTTTGTTACCAATCAATTTTTGTAAAATGTACGAGTGATACTATAAGGCGCTTTGTTAGCTACATTTTTTAGCACTTTAATGAAAGGTACTGACTTTGACAGATGCCTTAGTTTGTTCGGCGACACGCCGCTATTTTATTTATTTACGATATTTTTATTTAATTTTTATTTATAACAAGATCTTTTTCTAAAGTAATTTCACTTCATTTTTATTGTAAAATAACGTCTTAAATTTCGATTGAACAGGTAAAAAATACGATTATCTGTTTTATCTAAATTTTATTAGCTTAGAAATTTCATATAATCGGAGCTTGCTTAATTTGCTCTCTCGAACTCAATACGATGTAATTACTTGTAGTCTTTTTACGCGCTTTTATTAGCTTTATATCGTGGGGTGACAAGAAAAACTCATTAAGTACAGTTTTTGAGAAAAAGTACTTTTTCTCACTAACTTCCTTATTTTTGCGTAATCTTTCGCAAGAAATATTCATTAAGAACATACTTTTCCGTTCTTGCCATTTATAAAATTTAAAATGTCATCATCTACAATTGGGCACAAAATTACAGGCAGGTAAAATTAATTCTGTATTTAATGACATTTTCCTGGCAATAAAGAGAAGCTGGCAACTACGGCGCGTCATTAACGTCAAGTACTACAACTATCAATGTCAAATCATTTCGCGGCTATATTTTTGTTTGGCCGTTGGCGGCTTTTATTAAATAAGTGTCTTATGTAAATAAGAAAATATATGAGATAAGTATGAAGAGGAATAGTTCAAGGAGTAAATTAATGATAGATTTATCATTAAATTCAATAGCTCAAAAGCGCCAAGAACTTAATAATAAACTTGTAAGTATTACAATTTTATAGAACCTATTATGCGTGTTTGTTTTGTCAATCATAGTGCAACATATTGTGTATATTTTATCACTTTTAGAACCGGATATCTTATGAGCAAGCACAAACAATTTGTTTAAGGAAGAACCTATTACAACAACTTCAAAAACGGGGCAGATGGAAGAATTTAGTGTGGTGCCAATTTCAGAAATGGAAGTAGGTTCATGAAACTATCTAACTTTAGTATGTTTATTGCCTTCACTTTTGGTCTCTATTAAATTTATCTTCTTTTGACAGCAGACAGAAAACAATGAAGTGGTCCAAACACAGATTTTAACTAAAAATAATGAAAATAATGGTAATCTGGTAAGTATTATCTATTATTATATTATCCACGGCGGCGTTTATTAATAACATTTGATTGAGTAACATACTTACATTGTATCTTATGAACAGGCACAAACAGCTTTGTTTATGGAACATTCTATTACAACAACTTTGAAAACAGTGCAGGTGAAAGAACTCAGTGTGATGCCAACTTCAGGAATAGAAGTAGGTGTATGAATGTTATATAACTTTTGCGTAGGTATTTATGTTAAATTGCCTTCACTTTGGATCTCTATTAATTTACTTTGTTATGAATAACATAATACAGTTAAGTTTTTTTTACAGGAAATAATTCAGCCTATGCAACTAGTGCCTTATAAACAAAGTGATGGAGATTTTAGTGATTCTGATATAACTTATTGCCCATCTGGTGATAAATCAGACAAATCAGATTTTTCAGATTATGAGATTACCCAAAACAATGAAAAGAAATTAACTAGATGTAGAAAAAGTAATCCACATTCTTGGAAGGTAAATGTTTCAAAGTGGCAGAGATCTCAATGCTTGCCTTATGGAAATAAGAAAAAACAGTGTTCGGCTAAGACCTCTAAAGCTGTTGATTGTACTAATTGTATACATAAATGCAATATTAAGTTTTCAGAACAAGATAGAAATGCAATATGTAGAACTTACTGAGGTCTTGCTAATTATCAGCGACAAAAGGATTTTATACTGAAATTTGTAAAGAGAGAAATGCCAAAGCGCAGAAAAGTAGCCCCTGGTAGTAATAAAGCACGTACGGTGTCTAAATCTTATTATTTAGAAAATGCTGAGGGTAGACATAGAGTCTGCGCCAATTTTTTTGAAAAAACTCTGTGTATTTCGAATGGGCCTGTAAACACAGCCATTAAAGGATGTAATGATTTTGGTACCTATGATCGTACTGACATGAGAGGACACAAACCTCCTGGCAATAAAACTAGTGAAGGTGGTATTGCTATGGTAAAAAGACACATTGAGAGCTTCCCAGTCATGGAGTCCCACTATTCAAGACAGTCTACAAAAAAGTTATATCTGGATTCTACATTGTCCATTTCTAAGATGTTTGAATTATACAAAAATGATTTTTGTAGTGACAATAATATTGCTAATCCTGTCAGTGAATAAACATATAGAAGGATATTTTGTAACCATTACAATTATTCCTTTTTTAAACCAAAAAAGGACCTCTGTGCGTTATGCTATAAATATGAAAATGCACCTACTGTTGAGATAAAAAACAGTCTTGAAGTGGAATACTCAATGCATTTAATACGAAAAGGTCAATGTAATGAAGCTAAAGCTCAAGACAAATTAAGATGTCAAGAGGATCCTTCATTTGTCACTTGCACATTTGACCTGCAGAGTGTGCTCCAAATTCCATGTTCTGGTGTTTCTTTGTTTTATTACTCACGCAAAATATGTGTTTACAATTTAACCATTTATGTTGGAGATGGAAAAGAAGCTCACTGTTACACATGGAATGAACTTAATGGCAAACGTGGTAGTAGTGAGATTGGTTCCATATTGTACTGCTTTCTAGAAAATTTGCCCTCTACTATAACTGAAACCTCTTTATTCTGTGACACATGCGGGGGGCAAAATAGGAATCAGCAAGTAGCGGCCATATTGCTTTATGCTGTACACAACATTGAAGGTTTGAAGAAAATAGAATTGAAGTTTTTGGAGTCAGGGCATACCTATATGGAATGCGACTCAATGCACTCAGCCATAGAAGCAGCCAAGAAACACAAAAGTGCCTTCAGCATGACTGATTGGGTGGAGATTTTTAAATCTGCTCGATATAAAAGAGGGAAAAAAAAGCGCAATGATGGATACAAAGTACATCTTTTAACATACAAAGATTTTTATAATTTACAGGAATTGGCGGCGTCTACAATTAAGAATAAAAACAAAGATGTAGATGGTAATAAGGTCTCATGGTTAAAAATTAAATGTATTAAAGTAGAAAAAGAGTTTCCTGGCACTTTATTTTACAGGTATGACCACGGAAGCGATTACACTAAAATAAATGTCAGTGCAGGAAGGGGACGCCGACGAACACAGATTGTTCAGCTGAAACCAGCATATCAAAGTTTGTTACCTTTATCGGCGGCAAAAAAAGGAGACCTTGTAAAACTTTGTAATGCTGGTCAAATACCAGAGGAACTTATTCCATGGTACAAAAGTTTGCCATCAATAAATGATGTCTCAGATTGTGTACCAGAGCCTTCATTTGACGACAGTGATGATGAGGGTGAAGAAAATTAAATAAATTGTTGTTTTTTTAATATGATAAAATTTGTGGTTTCATTAAATACCTAAACAAGAGCCTACTGTACATAACTACAGACAGGTAAAACTCCTTAAGTACATTTTTAATCATTACTATGAAAGTTCCGACTTTTTTTTAAAAGCGTGTTTTCGGTTATGTCAGACACTCTTTATTCTAAAAGATACCATAAATCCAAAAATTAGGATTTAAAATCTGAATTTTAAGAAAAAATTATGTTATAACCTTCATTATCTCTAATTAGCTCATAATACAATTAATGAGTTTTACTTGTCACCCCACGATATGATATAGTTGTTATCGTTATGTACCTATCAAGACTATTAATTAATTATTAATCTCTACAATAAAACAAATAGTTGAAATTATCACTCCAAAAAGTAATATAAAGAAGTGAACTCTAAAATCTGAAAGAGTTACTGGCTTGAAGTGCACTGTAGGTATCTTCTTCATTAATTGACTTTCGAAATATATATTACTTAAGTGTTTGTCCGTCAGACCAGTCTCAAACAAAATATAAATGTATTTCTGAAATATTCTTAATAGTGGAAATCCTTTTTCTGTATACATAGCTATTATGATGTTAGTAGCGTAGTCCCATGTGTCTATTTTTCTGTTACCTTCTTCGTCAGTATATTTGTATTCCCGAAACTGATAACTATAGTCCATATAAATAGAATACATGTTATTCTGTTCCGATACTTCCTCCAATGCACTTTCAATATATTGACAATCTGGTGAATGATCAGTGACGAAAGTTTCATTATATGTGACCTTAAAAAATGTTATAATAGTCTGAGTAATACATGGTGTCATGAAAGATAGATATTGTTTATCAAAAGCGGGGATTGTTTCTTTTTGCTTCGTCAGAATACTATAAAATGCGGTATTGTAGAAGCTGCAAATGAAGTATGTAAAGAAAATCCAAATAATTATGACATTTCTCAGTTTCTTTATCTTTATCAAATTATTATCTGTGTTGCCGTAAAGATAACCCCAAGTTCGAAGCATGATTCTCTGATAATCCTCTTTTCCAAATAGACAATGGCGGATGATTATAATAATAGTTGTTATAAAAACATAAGCCAGAGCAATCAGAAGCCATGTTTTCTTACTGAAAGGCTGATATACTTTCTTCCAGCGTTGTTCACTTTTGACTGATGTATACAATTGCATTGTTGGAAAATAATATCCCCAAATAGGATCAAATACCTCCGCACGATTTTGATTCAAAATAAACGCACCCGAAACTATATTAGCTGTGTTGTTTTGCAAGAACAGTAATGAGCCTGTACAAGAGCCATTTGGCAGGACTATTCCGTTTCTCATGTTAGGAGGTACCATGATATACTCTATTGAAATATTCTCATGTCTTCCGATATTCGATAATATATATTGTTCTAAACCTTCTATATTATCGAGAAATTGAAAATCTTTGTTATTTGGAGATATTACAAACGGTGGATCCTCTGAAACTGCAACTGTTATGGAACAATTGCGTAAACCATTTTTCAATTTGTTTGGAAAGAAATCCTTTATATTTGAATCAATGCATTTTCCTAGAGATGTTATGTTACTTACTTTCTTTCCACAATTGTGATTTTCGAAAGGAAAATAAGATAATATGTCGTCTCTTGTAAAAACTATCACGTCGAAAATATTTAAATCCAGAAGAATTTGAAATATAATATCAAGTGTACTATTGTTCAAAGTTTCTTTTATTTCAATAATATATTTTGCTCTAGGATTCCACGTTTTGTCTTCACGAAGAGTCTTCATAGTTTCGATAAATTTTGTTTTATCTAAAACAGAGATAATGTAGCCATCGAAACTCCAGATCCAGTCCTTGGTTCGTGTGGAATGTGTAGCAATGCTGTAGCAAATGTCTCTTTCTATGTTTTTGTAAAAACTATCGAAATCATCATGCGTAAGTATGATATTAATTTGATCACCACAAGTGAAATGTTTGTTCATTATTTTGAGGATACATTCCATTTTATTACACTGAGTATCACTATTTAATATTATATTATCTTGTATTTTTTGAAGTTCGTTTGTTTCTGAATAGCTTATGTAACACGCAATAAAGAGCACAAAGCATTTTTTGAAAACCATTTTATGTCCAACGCTGTGTGTGGTGGGAGAAAAACTAGTTTTTTTTTGAGGCATAGGTATATGATATCGCGTTAATATAGACCTATACTTAAGGTCACTACCTGTAATTTTCTGTGATTGATACATAATGTTTATTTTATCTTCTCATGATTTATTACTTTGAACGCTAATAAAGACACGTCAGTCAAACATTTTTTTTTACCGACGACGCTTTTGATATCTATATAATTATTGAGAATATTTAATCATACAACGTCAATATTTCCAGTTTAGAGCAAGTAGCGTTAGTGTCATCAGTAAACAGTACAGTCAGTAGGGACCATCGCTTGCTCACCGGTGAAGGAAACATCGTGAGGAAACCTGCATGCCTGATGAGATTATAAGCCTTTGAAGGTGTATGAAGTTCGCCAACCAGCATTGGGCTAGCCGATCGGTGAACTATGGCCCAAAACCCTCCTCGCCTGATTTTGAGGAGGAGACCTGTATTTATATAAGGGTTGATATTATTACTTATTATTATTATATAAATGAAATTATGAAAATTATATTTGAATACACTGGTGTTCTCATGGACAGTAATTATAAAGAAAATAGGTTCATACGGTAACGATGAAAAAATTTAACAGAAGACTCCATAAAGATATGAGAAGGCTGTGTATATTGCGTGTGATTGTGGTATATCCGAATCTTGTGAACATAATTTTCGTTAAAGATTGAAATTGTGTGGTTAGAATTGAATTGATTCGTTTGAAAAAGTTAATTTTATGAAGAAATTTAATGTACTACATTAACATAAAACACGTTTTGTACCCACACGGGGTACTCAGGTAACTCAAGATAAGAAATAGGCACTCGATGTTCACCGAAGTGTCACCTGCCGGATGCCGTAAAATTAAAAGAAAAACAAGTTTTCATAAAATCATATACAAAAATATTTTTTCAAATCGGTATGATAGGATCGCAGATAAACATGTTTACACAAACGCTCTTCAGGTTCGTTACTATTATTAGGTATATAAAACTAAGGAATTTTTGTGCAATAAATACAAAACCCAAAAAACAAATAAAATGTGAACCGCCAAGGGAATGTAAAAAAAAACATTTTTCTATTCATTGGGTAGGTGAAATTTGGGCGTTCCCATGGGCAACCCGCGTGCCGAGATTTTTGCGACGAATCCAATGTGTTTCGGCCAAATTAATTGCTCCTTAAGTTTGACCACATAAAGGGGCCAGCCTTTGTTGACACTAATGAAAATTTATCACTGCTCATCCTCGAAACGATTTTGGAAATGTTTTGTCCGCAAAAACATAATGTTAGCACATCTTGGACTGAATACATGGATTAATGCCGAAATATCGTGATAAAGTTTTTTTACGATTTTTTTTAAGGTTTGATAAAATTGTTACATTGTTTTACATAGGTTTTTGGACCATAGTTCATCTATGCGCGGTGGTGAATACCTTCAAAGACTTTTGATCTCATCAGGGCACGAGGCACGAGGCACGAGGCACGAGGCACTAGTTAGGATCGAACCCAAACCTCTCAATTCGAGGCTATTACCCAGAATACCATCGTCGCTCTATCTAGTTTGCAATCTAGATATGAGTGAAATTCTTATGAATATTGAAAACAAAGACTAAAATAATATAATAATAATAGTAACTATTAATAATAGTAACATAAAACAAAGTAGCATTTAAGAATTAACATATACATTAGAAACACATTGGAAATTACCGTGTAAATACAGAATTCAGTATTAAAGCCTTTATACGGAGGTCTCCAAACTAGGCTAAGCCTGTCTCGAAGAAGGTAGAAAATATGATTTTACAGGATCAAGTTTTGAGTTTTGTTGCTGTTTATTATTATGGAATAATTCAGAAAAAAACGGTGATACATTTTTGGTTACGTAAATAAAGGCGTGAGAAACTAAAGTAAACCGCAATTCGAAGACGACTGGCTTTCGGAAATTTTACTCTCTACAAAAGTCCATCTATACTACCTATACTAATATTATGGATGTGAAAGTAAGTTTGTTTGCTACGGTTTTACGCGAAAACTACTTAAGGTTACACAAGTCGCTCATCTTTCCATACAAACGCAGAACAGTAATTACTGCAATGTTTGACGTTGACCATGAAAAACTAAGTATAATATAAATTATTGATCTCGTCGTTATCTATGACTGTATGTACCCAAAATAGTAAAAAAAAAATATACATTTAAAATATACAAGCTTCTAAACTTTCGTATTTCAACACTGATTTTAGCCCAACTTTGGGCGTGAATAAATAGTATACCGAGCATGAAAGCTCAAAATAAAGCCCGTACAGATATAGTTCTTTATTGAAAAGATAAAATAAATGTATTTTGAAAAGATATACTAATTAGTTTTTCTATAATAACTGTTTTACTAAAAGGACATTTTCGGAATGAATCATTGTGCATTTCATTCTAGCGCGCATGTTCGCGCACTATGTCAGGTGAGATAGCAATCATTTTGTTGGAGTTCGCGCCATCGACTAGTTCAACCTTAACCGATCATCATGAAACTTTGTACACATATTCTTGGATACCTTCCAGCACGAATCTCATCAGTTATGCATCATAAAATCCTATTAATCCAAATTTTCTTTGACCTTTGACCAGTTTTTAATTTTCAATTCAATTTTGGTCAAGTCTTTTGGCATTTTTAAAAATGAGAACCGTCTTTTCAATTTTAAAAACTATCTAAACATTATAGACGTTAGTTAAACTTTTGTTACATTCAAGAGTTAGGCATTTTAATTGGCGGCACATCAAAGCGTCGCTCGCGGCCACTTTATATTCGGCGAATTTGATTGAAATAGCTCCAAAATAATCTACTAAAAAGTTTAAAAAATTGGATTACTCTTGTTAAATTATATTGTTTATTGCTACCGATCTGTCTCGACTACTTCTTATACTATTATATATGAGCTGTTACCGTTTCTCTGGCTAATGGAGTGGTAGATATAGGTCCTTATTAAAACAAAACATTTGCTACTGTATAAGTACAGAATAGGACCAATGTTTTCGTCAACTTCGTCTCGTCTCGTCATCAAAAACGTCTTCAAACTAGCAAATCTATTATCAACTCAAACGAACCGCAAGCGCCATGACAGTCCTGTATAATTCCGCTGTAAATTAAGTTATTCTGGTGCTAAGTAAGTTTTAAGAGAAGTTCCACTTCTGTATTCGTATGAGTTGCTTAACGGCTGCTTTGTTCTAGGTTTGGTAATTGGAGAAATATGTGAATAACCTAATATATCGAATCGATCTAATATAGATCAATAGAAACATTTGGATCGCCAGGTGAGTTTGATATACTGTATGAATATATTCTGATTAATTTTTTTATAGATCGATCGCCAGCTGACGAACTACTTAGATACAATCTGTTGGTATCAACGTCGCGTCGCCCATAATAAGTGCATATTCCCGCTTAAAAATAGCTCACAGATACTTTACTTTAACACATTTCTTTTCTTATGCGCCGAGACATGCCCTTAGGCATCCCGTGGGAGAGAGGGGACTCCCCAGGCGGGTATGTGGGACTCGCTGCGCCCAAAAGATGGTAAGGTGGACGCAGCTCTACCCACTAAAACCCAGCGAGTGCCACCAATGCCGCCTTTGGTGAGGTGCTCCGGATCTGTTGAGCAACAGGGCACCTCGATGGCTAGTCAGTTCTAAGGAACGACGCCACCTCCACAGAGTCGGAACATTGCAATGTGATGAGGTTCCCATCCTCTCCCCTTGTCCCCCCTGCTCTTCTATCCCCTCTTCTTATAAGAGGGGTACAAAGAGTTTTTTTTGGTTCAATTGGCCCCACCGCCACGACAAGGCTTGAAGCATGGTGGAGCTACTTAAACACATGCCTACCTACTGGTTAATAATAATTCATTCATCGCTTTGGATATGTAGGGATGGTGCCTTCCTACCCCTAAGCTAATTTCAGAAGAAGATGATGATGGATTCATCTCACAGGCCGTCTTTACGATGAAAAATGGTCATCAATGTCTGACATTCTATATGCATACTGTTGACTGTTATGTCTCTTTGGACAATTTACTTGAACCGATGTGATATTTGGGCACATGTTCCTCGAAAACTGTTGATGATGAACACGATCAAACAACGAGTAATTTACTAAACGTTATACTCTGAGGCACCTTCGTACAATAGATGGATGCACAGCAAATGCGTTTCCATCCTTTAAAAAATAAACATCTTAATCAGATGGCTCCCAACATGAGTAATTGTACGGTTTAAAAGGATATCTTTTGATCGTTCCTCGCTTCCAATTAAAGGCGGTGACCACGCAGGCTACAGAAAGGTTTTATTTTTATTAAACAGGTGCAACCCAAAATTAATGAGTTAAAGCATACATTTCTTATTTTAATCAATAAACGTTTAAGAGTTTTAGTACAAGGATCGTTAGTGATTGGTAGCTTTGCATTATTATTCTTAATAAGCTAAAATATTTACAGTTACAATTACTCATTGAAGCCAAGGTACAAAATATTTTATAGCATTTATTTTAATACATTTTGTTTACCTTTTAAATGAGATTCTGTAAAAATTTCTTGTCATTATTATGCCCTGGGATTATGTGGGGCTCTCTGTGCCAAAAAGATGATAAGGTAGACGCAGAATCTACCCACTAAATCCCAGCGGTGTTCTCCTCGTCGTCTGGCCGGCCCTGTGGGAACTGTGGACGTCTACAGGGTCTCGGCGGCACTCTCCTCTGAATACAAGGGGTGGTTCCCTCCTACTCCTTAAGGCATCCAGAAGACATAATGGTGCCTTATAGCCCGGACCTTACGTGACTGCAGTGGTTCCCCCGATCAGCCGCAGACAGGTCTTTCTCACCCGCTCCCGCTCTGTCTCCACCTTCTGCGACATCACGTCCTCGCAGAATCCGCGCAGATGAGGAGCACCACCTAAGAAGAGGACCACTTAAGGAGCTCATGGTGATATTTTTTACATGATATACTAACAATAGAAACACTATATTAATTCAGTCAAAAAATAAATTTCTAGTAATAATAAAATAAAATAAATACATTTATTTTTACTAATAATAAACTTTGAATTATTTTTTAATATTTTCCGGGAATACTATATAGTATTCTTCTGTCTTGTTCTTTTTTTATTTATAAGTTCAATGAAAGAGTTACGTATAAGAGAGTGAACGATCAGCTGGTAGTTGTTTTTACAAGCCATTCGTTCCCAGGGGCGTTAATAACCCGCATATGTTTTTGTTTCACGTCTCCAAAACAAACAACGATAGCACATGTGTGATGTTCGCTCGGAGCTTCTGAGAGACTTAGATTGTACTCTTACTTTTCATGCATTTGAAATAAATTATTTAGTAAATATATAAACAATAATTAAACATTTAGGTTTACGAATTGTTTTGAGTATCATATAAGTTAGTCTAATATCCGTGTCCAGCTATCAATTTGTCTGTCAAACCCATAAAGTTAATATACGTTTCCGCTAGGTATATTAACTTTATGGTCAAACCAAAACATACATGATACCGTCCATTGACATCATGCAATTTAACAAGATAAGTGTCAGAGCATAGGTGAAGAAAAAATATGAAAATCGTTATTTTGTTGTTAAATTACATTAAAAACCTACCTTTTGTTAGTAAATTCGGTTTTTACGTGATTAATACAATGCGTCGCAAACCAAACGTTTAGGCTGATCGTGTTTCTCTATCGCTTGTTCCGTACTCTCGCTTGCACGCTTGGAACGTGACATTTTTTGTGCGTGTAGCTGGCTTTATTACGGAAAGCTTAGTGCACGAATCATGCACGAAGTCTGTTTTTTAATATTCATCCAGTCTAGGACAGACAGACTAGCGGGATTTAACCTCAGAAATGGTGGCATTTAATGCACCTATAAAGTGCTTATGTAAATATCTATAAAATAAATCCTGTTTACTAGTCTTGTAGAAAAAAAAATCTACGATCAAAATTTGGCAAACAGTGTTCTGGTATAAACAAAGTAGATGGTATGAAAGTATTTACATAAATACTTACTATATATATATGTATGTATGTATGTATATAAAGCTATGTATATATATATATATATATATATATATATATATATATACATAGCTTTTGGTTCAACGATATATTAAAAATTACTTGATTAATCTAAAATACCTAAAACCTTCAAAAAAGCTTTTGAAGAAATACGTCTATGATTAATCACTAGGAAACCAGCTATAAAAAACTGCATTTAAATCAGTTGCAAACCAGTCTCTTTTAAGAGCTACGGTGACACAAACATACAAACTTATCTTTTTGCGTTAGGAATTAATTTCCTATAGTTTGTAAGCATGTCAAAGGGTAAAAAGTAAATCCATGGCAGTTTTCACAATGGAGAGACCATATATTTAGACCATAGTATTAGAGTTTAGCGATTACTTATTAAAGCCTGTACCTATATGTATACAGTATATTTGCTCTGTATGTTAATACAACATTTACTTCGTATTTGCATGTTAATGTTAAATAGATCAGATCTATGCGAGACTTGACGAGTTTTGAACTTGAAGATAATTAATGCGCCAGCTACTGGACCGTTAACGTGGGAATGGGAATCTGGATCAGAATTATGGTGCAAGCTTAAAGTTCAAATTATTTTAATTGATATTTTTTGCAAAGTTCACTGAGATACTTTGAATAATTTTGTGACATTGGGACGTCTGACAAATCTGTCGTGGCCATGGGTTCTGTCAAGTATCTGAAACAGCGGGAATATAAAAGTTTTAATAAACCAATTATAACTTTAAGTGATTATAATTTGATAAATCAGTTGCTTACATTGAGACTGTGAATGATGGGGTCAGTTAATGGCAGCACACACACTGACTTGCCCTTCAAATCAGAATATAGTAAAGATATTTGATGTTCTTTTTTATTCCAGGGGGGTGAAAGAGTAGGTTCATTTAGTTGTGTACAGCCATAAACAAATTCTGTATTTGGCTTTCCAATATGTGGGTATATAGGGGAGTGTTCTGAGGAATTGTTCGGTCTAATACCTGCAGCAGACCAACGGACATCGCGTCAAAATTCCAAATTCCGCTCACACCACCAACACCACGATGTCCGGAAATCCACAACAACTCAATTTTTACGGCATTTCCTGTCTCAACCATTATATGGAACCATCTACGGTATTTCCGAACCGATACGACTTCCTTCAAGAAAAGAACTCACCCATATTTGAAAGACCGGCAACGCACCTGCTAATGACATAGCGGGTGTCTATGGAAGTCGCTTGTCACTTACCACCAGGTGAAATGACTGCCCCCTCTTCTATAAAAAGAATTGAAGAAATAAATAATGTAATTGAAACTGTGTTTATTAGCGTTTAAGGTAATTTATGTTACCTTAGCACTGGTAAAACTTTGTGGCCACTACAACAAAAACTGTTCTTCTCGAAAAAAAATTACTTTGACAGAAATACCCCTATTGTCGACTACAATGTATGACTATGTTGATTCGCTAATGAGGCGGGTCCACCGCTGCTCTAGCCTCGCATTAGATCTTTATTACCACTTAAGTTATTAGTAATTTTATATAGCAGCAATTAAAACGCTTTAAAAAAGTAGTTTTATTACAATATGTAATAAAACTACTTTTTTTAAAGTTTTTCGCTGTTTTTTGTGGTTTATTTCAGACCTGAGAATTCGAAAGAACAAGTGAAAAGAAGTCTTCTTAGGTCTAGTGAAATCTGCACAATTTTAAGACGATAAGTTTTTAATATACACACCGGCGTCAAGGCGTCAGCTATGCATATATATGTCGCGTTTCATGCGGTTTATAAGTTTCCGGTGGCCCACTGAGGGGGGGGGGGATAGGGAAAAGGAGGGCGGTGCATCTGCGTGGCCTTGGTTGTGCGAATGTGTATGGGCGTCGGCGCCGTGAGGTTCCGACTGCTCGTTTGCCCCTTGATGACATAAAAAAAATATATACTCAAATATTATTTCAAACATATAAGACTAATATTATATAGGCTATTTCTCAGCTCAACAGATCCGGGGCACCTCACCAAGGCGGCACTGGTGGCATTCTCCGGGTTTAAGTGGGTAGAGCTGAGTCCATTTACCATCTTTCGGGCGCAGCGAGTCCCACATACCCACCTGGGGAGGCCCACTCCCCAGGCGGGATGCCTCAGAGCATTTCCCGGCGTAAAGGGAAAAGAAAGGGATCGTCTTACTAGAATATACACAAAAGAATTATTTAAAAATAATCAATACTTTAGGCACAGGATTTTTATTATATTTTTTTTACAAGTTTTACACACACTGTAGATGCATAGACGTGACGCCCCGCGCGCCACGTGTCTTAAGCCTAGTTCACACTTTGCCAGTTTTTCGTTTAATAGTGACTAGTGAGTAATTAAGTAGTAAAACGTGTCTAAACACCAAAAATTTTTTCGAATAGGTTGGGTTCGGAGTCAATCCATTTTATTCTATTTTTTTCATGTTAGTAGCACCTCCACCACCACGCGTCCGTGCTCACTGGTTCACCGGTTAATCGAATCAAAACCTGTCGAATTAGTAAAGTTCATTAATTGCCGCAAAAATGGCGTTCTCAAACTATAGAAGTAATCTTTCGGATCTTACAATAAAATACTAAAATACTAGCATAGTGTGTACATAGGCTTTACAGAGTAGTATTTCAGTTCATCAAATGATAAATATATGGTGTTACATTTTTAACGATTATTTTACTATTAATTTTGTTTGAAAAATAAACTATTTTGTTTTTAATAATATTTAGATATTCTTTTGTGTATATTCTAGTAGCACCAACACTGCCACAATATGGTATAAAGATAAAAGCATTTTACAAAAAATTAAAACCGACTTCAAAAATACTAAACTATAAAAAGTAATAAAATAACAGTTTCTTTAATGTTTGTGCTTACAACTTATAATCAACTTAATCTTTTACTAATGTACAAACTTTGCGTTTACCACGTCATTATAGTTACTTTTGGAGTCGGTGTCAGCCAAGGTAGGTAATGTACAGCAACAAATACGACAGTTGTAAAAAAAAAAAAAAAAAACATACTGACGAATTGAGAACCTCCTTTTTTTTGAAGTCGGTTAAAAATTGATACAGTCATACACAGCCTGTATAACTCTATCCGTTTATGTCTATTCGTATATCAGAAATCAGCGTTCTGAGGGCTAGTTAGCCACTTTAGTATATTGTTATGCTAACTTCCTAAGCTATAAGAAGAAATGATATTTCAAGTTTCATTTTAAATAAGCATTGAATTTAGCACCTATTTAGAGCTCGCTTCTTTTATTGTTGAAGTCAACCACCAATTTATACAATAATAATATTCAACTTGATACATTTCTCGTATAATATGTGTTTTTGATGGGGTATCTTTCTTCATTACTTTTTGTACAGAAATTATTCGTAGGTACATATTCAAAATAAAATTAATACCAAATGGTTTTTGTAAACTACTTTTATTTTCCAATGTTTTCGTTTATAACGGTATAATTGTTTTTTGAGCTTTTTTTATTTCTTGTACCATTGAAATGCTCCAGTGAATTGCCAATTTAGTATCCGGATTTATTTACGCGTTTTCTGTTTATACTTAATTTGGCCAAGTCGTGGTGGTACAACGTGCGCAGGCGGTTGTACTCTACAATAAAGCTCTCTTGTTACATATACTTCACTCTGGAGAATCCAACGTAAACCTACCCTTTACTAAATATAGTGCCTTCTTGACAAAATATATCTTGTGATTTGTGAAATTCAAATTAGACATTTTTGAACAAGCCTAAAATAAACATCTACATATAAATAAAACCCGCACGGTTCGCGCGGCTGTCACCGTGTCTGAACAAGCCTTTAAATCCGCATAAAGACAGGCTGTCACCAATTTTGATTACTAATCTTACATTACAGGCACTTTAAACATATTAAGTAAGATAAGTGTTCCTAATAGAATCAATAAATTAATTGAATTTTTTTTACAAATAAAATGAAAAAAAATACTTGTTTCTAGTTACTCTACTTTAATTTGCAGGTACCTACTAGCAAATCTCTTACTCACTCTTTCATCATGATTACAAGTCCTTTCACATACGTCAGCACCAGGTAAGTCATTTCATGGTACGGAAGCCTGCAGAACTTACGACATTGAAATTTAATCTTTACCATGGTACGGGGGATATTTATTGAAATAACTAGTTAACCACCTTTCGCCGGTCGCGTGCACAGGTCACAACGAGATCGGCGGACTCCAGATAGCCGGCACGCTCTACAGACTCTTACCTTAGTCTTGTCTAGTTTTAGCGCGTGAAACATTTTGATAACGTAAATTAATGGCGGTGTTAAATGTCGGGGCTTATAAAGAAGGGGTTTGGTAATAGCCGCTTTTGTCATCTCGAGCGTTTAATACGGGCATATTTAATACACGACATATTTGTGCAATTTATTTTGTTAAAATGTAAAGTATCCTACTAACATGTTTACTTTTCATTATTTACTCCTGTAATTAAAATTGATAAATGTACTTATTGAAAATAAAATATCTTGAAATACTAAAAATATTTTGTGAGTATGATACAAACGAATTACTTTAAAAACTACTTTTATAAAGAAGGTCATAAAACAGATAGGTGGTATCCATTTAACAAATTACATGTTATGTAATAAAACTACTTTTAACAGGTTTATAAATGGAATTTTTTCTTTTTACACTTCTAATTCGAAATATTTTTTAGACAGATAGGTACATAAAAGTTGCAGTCAGAGCTACAAACGTTGAATTTCGATTTAGATAATAATATTATCGTCTTGTTTTAGAATTAGAATTTTTTATGCTAGTTTATTATAATCCTTTCTCAATAAGCTTATAGAAAATTTCATGCAATGCTTGCATTTGTATGGTGGATATTCTAAAAATTGCTGCTTTGCACCAGCAAGCAATTTGTAGCGAACAGCTTGCCACTCTTTTGTCAAAATGAAGAGAGATTTTATTCCGAAACGGAAACTACATGGAACTCTTACCATATATATCCTTGTTATAAATAGACCCTTATGGATTTGATATACGTTTATATGTAATAGAAGCATTTATTGAGGATGACACGTTAGGAATAAGCTCTTAAGCTTTTTAATAATTGTATCTATGAATTATTTTGACTAAGGGAAACACCGTAATTTTATCTTTTTTTTAATGTAAGCCTGTTCAAACGAGTTTTTTCGTAACATTGATGAAACATCTATTTTTAAAGTGAGCCAAATGAGCTCACACTAATCCGATGTAGCATTAGGGCCTTCGATTGCCGTGATGGAAAATATTATATATTTTTTGTATTCAATCTTTAGTTTTAAATTTTTATTAATTCTAATATTAACGGAGACGATTCACATCTACGTGGCTACGGGACGACCAACATTTTTTAAACTTTTTTTCTTACTTTACCTGCATTTTTCAAGTTAATTGTTGAATTAAGTTCAATTCAATTAAGTGTATTTTCAGATTATAATCTTGCGTGTGTGCGTACGAAAAAAAGATATTTTAAATTTGCTACAGAACAAGTTTTGATGATGATGACGATGAAAAATAATCAAAAATAATCGGTACAAAATACTTACTTCTTATTTTGTTACAAGAATTCCAAAATACGCATTCTCCATATGGCGGAAAACGTCTTATTTGGCACCACTGTCTGGTCTCAAATATTCATTTAAGCTGTTAATGGAAGGTCAAAGATTATCAATAAAGATAGCCGCACAAAACTCGATGGTTTTCGCCGGAATTCAGCCATCTTTAATCTTTATGGTCAATCTCGTCTGATATCTATTTGTTTTCCCCGGTAATGGTTGGTATATTACTTATAAAGCCACTATTTGAGCATTTCGTGAAGCAGGTTTTAAACAAGACTTTGGCCAGTAGTGCGGAGAGAGGTTGATAATAATGATCATTGTAAATATTACAATAAAATCACACCCAATGCACAAACAAAAATGCCCAATTACATTCTATTACTAAGTTTAAAAAATTTGCAAAGAGTGTGATTAATATACAAGTAGTAATATTGGAATAGTAATAAGGAAAATGAGAAAGTATTTGGAGAAAAAGAAGGATGGAGAAGAAGAAGAAGATGAATAAAGGATTTATGGAACGGCGGAAAATATCGGGGCGTGCGGTTGTGTTTTTTTGGTTTCCTGTTACTTAAATGTTATTTTATATTTTCTTCATTCATTAAGGAGGATATGAGGTAGGAGGTTACACGCCCGATTTCCGTACCGACCAAGATGGTCGGTACCTAAATCGGGCGTGTGTGTTCATATGTTTGAAGTACGTTTCCTGTGTTCCAAAAATCGGCACAGGCTGTTACTGGTACCGAAACGCACCAAGGTGGTGAACATGATCAAGTGAAATTTCTTGGAATGGACTCAGGTGCTCCAGTGCGTCGGTTACTTTTACACAAAAGTTGGAGGGTGGGTTGGTTTTTTTATGTCATCAGGGGACAAACGAGCAGTTGGAGCCTTACGGCGCCGACGACCATAGACATCTGCGCAACCAAGGTCACGCAGTTGCGCCGCCCTCCTTTTCCCTATCCCCTCAATGTGTCATCGGAAACTCCAGGAACAAACCGCACGAAACGCGACAACATAGCTGTCACTTGACACCGGTGTTATGAGAGCGAGAGGTACCACCCCGGTCGTGCCGGCCTAGTTCAGCTGCAATGCAGCATGGCACTACCTTACTTTTGGCATTCAGCCGCGTCGAGGGAAGCCAGTACCGCCAAGCTGGTCTGAATTGGCATCACTTAGATGTTCCTAACTCAAAAGTCAGAGGGCAAACAGCCACTCAGCCATGATCAATGATCAATGGTGTTATGTTAGGTGTTTATTGTATTTCCCCACCATGGTTCAGGCCTTGTCGTCGCGGTGGGGCTCAGTAACTTGGGTGACCGGTACACCTTGGGCGAAGCTAATTGGGCCGAGGGGGCTCTTTGTACCCCTCTTATAAGAAGAGGGGACAGAAGAGCAGGGGGCAAGGGGTGAGGATGGGAACCTCACCCCATTATACTGTCCCGACGTTGGGAGGGGTTGTTCTGTGGTGCGGGACAACCCCTCTGTGGAGTTGGCGTCGGTCCCTTCCGGAACTGACTAGCCGTCGAGGTGCCCTGTTTGTTTTCTAGATCCGGGGCACCTCACCAAAGGCGGCATTGGTGGCACTCGCCGGGTTTGAGTGGGTAGAGCTGCGTCCATTTACCAGCTGTCGGGCGCAGCGAGTCCCACATACCCGCGTGAGGAGACCCACAACCCCGCGGGATGCCTCAGAGCATTTCCCGGCGTCAAAGAAAAAAAAGAAAAAAAGGTGTTTATTTTATTTCCTTTAAACCTAATAAAAGAAATAGGATACCATGGTGCACAGAGCTCACTTCCCTTTCACTATTTTTATATTGGAAAAACTTGTATGCATTGTGAATAATATCCCAAGTGCTATGTGAGCAAAGCCAGTAGCAATATCAAGTGCATGTGTATTATCACATGTTTTTATTGCGAATTTATAATTTTTAACTGAAATTATCACAATTTCAGTTCCTTAATTAACACGTGCCAATAAATTAAAGGGCATTCGGGCGGAACAATTATGGCCGTAATATTAATCTCTCGCATTATAATAAATCAGTGTCAATTTTCAGCATCATTGTCATCATGATTTGATGATGATCCATCGAGGTCTGTACCATTACCGTCGTCATCATCACCAGTGTCATCAATATCAAGCTTTTATAAGTAAATTGACGATGTAATAGAAAGGATGATAAGAAGAAGTGAAAATGCCTATAATTAAACAATCCAAAAAAAAAAGAAACGCTCTTAAGCGTCCCACATACCCGTTATGTGGGACTCAGTGCGCGCGAAAGATGGTAAGGTGGGCGCAGCTCTTCCCACCGAAACCCGGCGAGTGCCACCAATGCCGCCTTTGGTAAGGTGCCCCGGATCTGTTGAGCAACAGGGACACCTCGACGGCTAATCAGTCCTCCAAGGGACCAACGCCATCTCCACAGAGGAGTTGCCTGCATCACAGATCAACCGGGAGGGGTTGTCCTGTAGTGCGTCGGGACAGTACAATGGGGTGAGGTTCTCATCCTCGCCCCTTGTCCACCTGCTCTTTTGTCCCATCTTCTTATAAGAGGGGTACAGAGAGAAACTCTAGTCCAATTGGCTTCGCTCAAGGTGCTGGGTTCACCTTAAGCTACTGAGCCCCACCGCTTGTGCCTTGAACCACAGTAGGGTAATCAAACAATCCAAGTAACAATATAACTCCACCATTATCGTAATTAAAAATCTTTATCCTTCTGGTATCGGACATAAACCGTCTTTCAGTGAAGACCAAAAAGTAATCACTAGTCCCCATTCGTCAACTAGGATGGGCCATAGCACGGATCCATCCTGTAATATTCGTCATATAATTATTATCAAACAAATATTATGATATAAACAGACTTCCAAGACCCAATCCATTAAAAAGTGACGCATAAAAACCATTAAAAGTAAAGCATCATTAATATCGTGTTATGTAAAAATGATATTCGCGATGGAAGTTCCGAGTTGCCAACTATCTGATATCGGCTCGGATTTAATTAAACTGGAATCTGATTACAGCGGTATGACGTTGCTAAAATATGGATGCAATTCGCCATTTTAAATTACCAGTGTATTTTTTTAACAATACATTGTTGTTGGAATAATGGAATCTGAACAGGAAGATGTTTGTTGTTTCGGTTGTAAGAGATCCGGGTTTGATCTTGACTTTACCCTTGAAAGTAATTTTTTTTTATGTACCATTTTTTAATATATGTACTAAATAGTTTATTTTTTATATTTTCATGCATTGTCAATTTACTTGTGACCTTTGAGTTATGGTTCAAATTTTAAGTCTCTAACGTATCGGGAAGTTAGTTTAAAATTGATAATAAAATTTCGCCCCGACAGACAATGTCAAAATCGCATGTTCATTATTCAATGTGCATGTTTGATCCATATGTCACTGGTTCAAATCCGGCTCGAAGGACCATTAAGAATTAAGATGTATGTGTTTGTCGTACAAGCATAAGCATCAAGGTGCTTGCTGAATGATACACCAGTGTTCTGATGATATTTATTGATATTTACTAAGTGATACTGATTAATAATACGAGAACGCGCAATGAATGCTGACAGTGAACTTACTAAAATTGTGAAATAATTCCATATTTATAATATTATTTACGAGGGCGTTGCTGACGGTGCACGATGTATGGTTACACCGTACAGACATAGACCGGCCAAGTGCGAGTACCATTAGACACTTTAACGAAAAATCAGGGTTGTTGTATATGGGAGCCCGCCTTAAATATTTATTTTAATTTAATTATTTGTTTTTAAAGTTAATATATTCTGTGAATGTTTCAAGCGTCTATCTGTTGTCGTTATTAATACCTATCGAGCGAAAAACGGCAAAAAATCGACGTTTGTTGTAGGTGTGGATGGACGGAGGGAGCACCCCATAAATATCGAATTTATTCTGTTTTAAGTACTAGATATATATGTATAATTTAACCGCTATCACCGTTCATGAGCTGGTGACAGACGGACGGACAGCGGAGTATTAGTGAGGGACCTGTGCGCGGCCGATCGGGGGATTTGCCGCGCGCGTGTAAGGCCCGAGCTATAAAGCACCCTTATGTGTTCGGGGTGTCTTAAGCGGAGAAGGAGGAGGGCACGCCATCCCCCACCTCCAGAGAAGAGTGCCAGATGGCACACCGTTGTGGCCCGGTGAGGACGTCCACAGCTCCCTCGCCGGGTCACCCAGACGAAGAGGAGAACACCGCTGAGGTTTAGTGGGTAGAGTCTGCGCTCACTTTACCATCTTTTCGGGCGCAGAGAGTCCCACATAACCCCCGGGCTCCCCCGGGCCCGGTTGTATGCTTAAGAGCATTCCCCAGCGGGAACAAAAAAAAAAGTATTAGTAATAGGGTTCTCGTTTTATCCTTTGTGTACGAAACCCTAAAAACTATTTAAAACAGGATATTTAATTTATGTAGGCAATTTGTCAAAGCATTCGTAGATAATGTCGAAATATCGAGCCAAAGTAAAAAGTGCTATTTAAGGTACATAAGAGTACCTTATTGGACGTCATATTACTCTAAACGGATCCCAAACGAGCCCATTGAGCAGAACCGGCGAAACAAACTCAGTGACACGAATCTTTTGAATATTTTACAACATAATTTAGGTAACATATAAACAGAATTCTCGTAGCGAACGCCTTATTCCCAGGATGTAAAATCTTCAATAAATTCTTTTATTTTATATTATCCCTTACCACACAAACGTTCTTGTTTAATTAATTTTTTGAATATATATTATGTTAGACGATTTATTTTCGAGGAAAGTTCTTTTTTTATTTTTTGGCGAGTGGAACCGAGGGAAACAGGATGTATTGGTTTGCGTGTTTCTAAATAATAAATCGTTTACACCTTTCTGTAACACAAATATAAGTGCTAAAATAATTTATGTTACACTTATTTGTAATTTTGACCCTTAAATCATATTATCAACACGCAAATCTCAAAATAAAGTAGTAAAGAATTTAAAATAAGTACTTATAATTTTGCAATAAATTTGAACAGCTAATTTTTGTACGTGTCATAAATTAAATAAAAGATCTAGATAAAAATAGTTTTTACAACTTGTTTAGTACTATATTTTAATGTGCATGAATTCTAGTCTTGAGCACCCAACTAAACTGAATATACATTCGACTTTAGATACAAATGATTAAATAATAAAAATCTACGAGTAAGTATACTACGATTACTGCGATTATAAGAAATTGCCATTTTATACATATATTCTTGTTAAGTTGCAAGAACTGTCCGCCCCACTCACCAGACCTTGCGCCTAAGACTACTACTTTTTCCAGAATTTGGATAACTTCTTGGCGGGAAAAAAATTCAATACCCGAGAGGCAGTACAAAATGCCTTTGAAGAATTTGTTGCCTCTCGTCCAGCTGATTTCTTTGAGAAGGGCATAACTGCCACTGCGTTGGCAAAGATGCATTGATTGCATGGGTGATTACTTCGATTAATACAAATAAAAAATACATGAAAAAAATTCGTTTAAATTTTTTCATACAAAACGGCAATTTCATAGGTAAATACCTATTTACACCTTACCTTTGTTTCGCAGCTTATTCTTAGTTAAACGTAGTGATTACATTCTCTTGGATTCTTAGTGGGCAAGGTGACACCGGTGGTAGATTCATTTTGACGTTCAATAAGTTATGTCTTTAAAAATTAATAAAAATAGGATTTTGTTTTATAATAGGTACATACGTGTAAACAATATAAAGTATATCACAATGGGACAATAATTGCAGAGATTTTCTAAATAGTCGACATGTATGGCGTATTGAATATAATCGTTGATGGTTTGCGGCACGCGCCACCAACGATCGCCACGCGCCATCTGAAGGGTTCTCCCGGTCCCGCTCGGAAACATTTTATTCCCACAGGAACTACCAGCTTGTGTTAGAATACATGGCATTTGACGTATTGATTGTGTGAAAATGTAATGTCAGCGTCATTCAATCCATTCTATGTTGAATTAGCTTAATTACCGAACGAAATGCTGAATATCAAAAATAGATTCTATTGATGATATTTTTTTATTTAAATAAATAAATTATGTCAGTTCGTCTTCTGTGAGCTACAACACTAATTTTATTGCCATGCCAAAAACATAATATGTGGATTCGAGTAAAAATTAAATAATGACGTTTAAGAAAAATAAAAAAATAATTATGTCACATGTGCCCATATTTGCACATATTATCCCAAATTGGCACATAATATAATCTCAATATTCTTATTACTCATAGGTAATAATAATAATATGTGCATCTAATGTAACATTTTAGTTTTGGGAAATACAATATTATATTCTCAAAAGCGTGTTTCACCTATCGTTCGTTCCCTTCAATAGCTTCATACAATTTAAACAATGTTTAGTATATGAGGGTAGTTGAATACAGTCGCGGAGTCAATGGGAGATACAGGAGAACAATGGCGCAGCGCGCTTTGTTCATTTGAGTTTCGGCGAGCATACCATTCCAGGTTATTGTTGGAATTGTTTAGCGCGGGAAATTCACGTTCTATTCTTAAATATTTGACGTAGGTAGTACCAGAAATTGGTTTGTTTATGTTTTCCATCGATTATTTTTATATTAATGACGGTGATTTGCGTTATTATTTTTTTCTATTCAAAGGCATTAGCTACTAGGCTATTAGCCCTCCTCACCATGGTTCAAGCCTTGTCGTGGCGGTGGGGCTCAATAGCTTAAGGTGTGCCTAGCACCTTGGGCGAAGCAAATTGAGCCGAGGGAGCTGCTCTTTGTAGCCCTCTTATAAGAAGAGGGGACAAAAGAGCAGAGGGACAAGAGGCGAGGATGGGAACTTGACCCCCATTGTACTGTCATGACGTTGGGAGCGGTTGTTCTGTGGTGCGGGAAAACCCTTCTATGGAGGTGGCGTCGGGGTGCCCTGTTTGCTCATTAGATCCGGGGCACCTCACCAAAGGCGGCACCAAAGGTTTTAGAGCTGCGTCCACGTTACCACCTTTCGGGCGCAGCGAGTCCCACATACCCGCCTGGAGAGACCCACTTATCCGCGGGATGCCTCAGAGCATTTCCCGGCGTTAAAGAAAAAAAAGGCTATTAGCCATACAAAATACAATATTTAGTCTGTAATATGGAGAAACGGTGGAAAACCCCAAGGAGCGCGGCTTCACCCCTCTAGTACCCATCCACATTCAGATCTTTGTTTATCTAATTCAAGTTATTATGTGTTGTTATGGCGGTCAGTAAAAAAATTAACGTTACAATGAAATTGATTTCACAAATACTGGATTAAATGTTCTTGTTGAATCCTATTAAATTGATGGAATTTCACAAGTTTGCTTCAGTAATCGTTACAAGTATTTCACTAAGACTCAGACGCATAATGGATTCGGAGCAGTCCTTTATATGCAAAATGGTGAATTGGAGCAAACCGCTCCAGGCCTGGGCGGTCCGTGATATGGCCTGAGACGTATTATCTCAGGGGTCCAGCCGGACATTTGTACAAATAACAAGTCATTGCTAACGTTTGCTATTTTCCTCTGCTATCTTTGCTATAATATATGTATTGGATTCTCATCATTGTTACTAACTGTGTGTTAACTAATGCACCGGCTATAAATACGAATACCTTTATTTTATAACTGTTCATTTTTTATGTTAGTTGGATAGGCAAACTGGCAGGCGTTCCACGTAATGGTAAGTGATGTCAAGTCAAGATGCCATTCTACAATCGTAAGCGCTAGTAGAAAACTAATAAACGAATGGAAATGACATTTTACATAGATAAATCACGTAATCTTAAATGTTGTTTATGTGTTGCCTATCCTGAGACATAAGGTGTTAAGTCTCGGTGCCAGTAATTACACTGCCTCTCTTGCCCTTCTCTCCGAAACACAGCAAAGCTGTTTTGCGGGTAAACAAGCAAGATGGTGGTACCCATGCAGCTGGGAGCGCGGCACAGCGCATCCCTCCCTCGGGTCATAACATTAAAACTATGTTAGTATTATTTGTCTGTATTTTTTATGTGAGCCATATATGAGCGCGCCTTAGCACCGAATGCTGTCGAAGAAGAAAGAGACAAAGGAATCTCCTATACCTCTGTGACATAATTAAATATGTGTATTATATAATAAAAATCTTAAATATATGTATAGTATAAAAGTATTAAATATATTTCCGTTATCTGGTACCCGTAACACAAGTTCTTCGAGAACTTACCACGGGACCAGATTGACGTGGTGTGAAAACGTCCATAGATATTATTATTATTATTATTATCATCATCCAGGTGATATGACATGATTCTTACGCCCGAATACTCAAACGAATCTCAAAAGTAAGACGTACTTACACTCATGCTACGACGTGTCAGATTCAAAGAAAAAAAGAGGGACATCACGAGTTTAAGTACTTACGTCTTAAATTTGAGATTCGTTTGAGTATTCGGGCGTTAGTGATATATATAATTGTAAACTAAAAATACTTTCATTCTATCATTTTAAATAATAAGAATGATTTTAGATGAACGTTCTATAAAATAATGATAGTTTTTCCAAGCTGAGGTTTTGTATTTTTTAAACTTGCATTAGCGTTTTTGTGTGCAAAAGACTAATTCTACAAATCCATGGCATGAGGTTAAGTTAGATTTCGGTATTTTCTTTCCGAGTTAATATACCCAATATAGTTTTGTTGGCATAACGCAACTAATAAAAATAAACGACTTTATTGCCTACACTTCAAACGCAATAATATGCCTTCAGCTTTATATTATTGCTAGCCGTTGCCCGCAGTATCGCCTGCGTTAGCTTAGATTTACAGCTGTGTTAGGACTGATTTTTCTAATATTTCCGCGAATAATATTTCACCAATTGTAATCATTTTTATAGTATAAAACCTGTAGGTCTGAAGTAAGTAGTTTTAACTCAGAACGAGACACTTATTAGATATTTCATGGAATTTGTTCTCAAAACTGATACTTTTTTGTAGTTAGTAATCAATGAATAATCCATTTTCTATTGTACTTCTTTTTTACTAAAATTGTAATGACAATTGAAAAACGGAATAATTTTGCCTAACAAATATTTTAATTATGTTACTCTTTCTGAAGAGTATAATAATTTACTTACTTGATTTGAATTTCTTTTAAAATGCACAAGGTCTTGAAAAAACGGGGCTGCTTACCCTAAAACGGGACAGTCCCGTTCAAAACGGGAAGTCTGGTCACTTTACCTGTCAATTCAACTTTAATTGTCAAAGCAACGTAACTCGTTCAAATTAAAAAAAAACGTGTATTATTCAGAAGCTAGTTCACATATTGTTTTCTAGAATTTCATCTAATTATGTAATGGCTCATCACCAATCACCATTCTTGTTCTAAAGTATCCTAAATGTCGGGTAAGTAGAACCGCAATAAAATCCGTAAAAGTTATTTAATTATAACAGAAACTGGTTTTTCTAAAAATATTTTATCGTATTATGAAGTTCACTTCCGACTTTTCCGAAGTATAAAAAAAAACTGAAATTCATCGAAAACTTTCCCGATATACGAAAATAGTAAAAATATCTTGTTGCAGTTAGGTTTTTAGGAAGACGATCCCGCCATTTTTTTCATCCATCGTATTTCCTGAATTCATCCGTTTAAGAACTGGGCGATCTGTAAATTTATTTTATCAGAATTGTCCTTGAGATGAATGAGTGACTATTATTTACGAAACATTTCATCCAGAAACGCTTAATTTAATAAAATATTTTGCAAATTTTGGCGAAGTATTATTCTGTATAAAAGTCAGTGTAAATGGTTTGATAAGAAAGGTTTTCGGTAGGTAAAAATATCCTTTCCTTGACTACGTAGTCCTAACCTTACAGAAATAGTTTCAATGGGTATATAATATATTTTATTTTTCTATTGCATCATAAAGATAAACGCCTTCACATAGTTTTAACAACATGGATATTTTATTACTTCTATAAACTTAAAAGGACTGTTCCTTTAACAAGGTGCGTTTGAAGTTTACGATCATTAATAAAATCACCGCTATGTGGGCGAGGCATGGGAATCCAATATAAAACCAGTAGTAGGAACCCGGGCTAGAAAGACAGTCAAAAATTTGCCTGCCACGTAACAGATTCTAATTTGTGTTAGTCTAATAGCCATTTTTTATGATAGTTCGATTTTCAAACGGGCAGACGAGCCCCGTGATGGTAAGTGCGTCTCCCATGAACATAAGCAAGTTAACCTAATATTAGCCCAGGCACCCCACCACAACCCCACCATGGTTCAGGCCTTTTCGTGGCGGTGGGGCTCAGTAGTCTAGGGTGAGTCGGCACCTTGGGCGAAGCTAATTGAGCCGAGGGGGCTCTTTATGCCCCTCTTATAAGAAGAGGGGACAAAAGAGCAGGGGGCAAGGGGCGAGGATGGGAACCTCACCCCATTGTACTGTCCCGACGTTGGGAGGGGTTGTTCTGTGGTGCGGGACAACCCTTCTGTGGAGGTGGCGTCGGTACCTTGAGGTACTGACTAGCCGTCGAGGTGCCCTGTTTGCTCAATAGATCCGGGGCACCTCACCAAAGACGGCATTGGTGACCGGCTACCAGATTTAGCCCTAGCGAACTAGCCCAGGCAACTCATTCACGTTTTGCATACCCTGAGACATTAGAGACTTTGGCCTTTCATTAATATTAGTCATATAGTATCAAGGGATACTTTTTTCTATAATTAAGTACCTACATGATTATTTGATTGAACGTATGCTTGTTAAGGTTTTTTAGTTGGCTAGTTAGGTATTTATATCTCCTTGACGATTTATAAGGTAATGAGGCTCCCTGAACTAGATAGGCACTGAGGTGTTATCGTTTTATTTGTCTGGAAATATTTGAAGTAACGCCGCATCTATTCTATTTATGCCTATATCATCATCATCGCCCTTTCCGTCAAATGCTGGACATAGGCCTCTTTCGATGAACTCCAAGACGAATGAATTCCCGTATTGTCGTCTCATCTAGTCGATAAGTAAAGTCTATTTATTTCGCATTTTACATTTGAAACTATGTATTTATAGCAATATGTTTGAATTATCTTGTCCAAATGAAAAACTATTTTTTTAGATCGTAGGTTATCTGTACAAGATAAAAATCGGATGTCTGTAAAGTCTGGTTTACTGACGATAGTTGAACGTGACAACGTCATAAGAAAATGGAACGTCTCAGAGCGAGGTAACGCCGCATGCGTCATGTTTTTTCGTGCAGCCGGCTCCATCGAATTATAAGACGTTGGACGGTCACGTCAATTACGCTCGTTTATTACGAAACTCGGTACGAACTTATTTCTTTTTATTTGTATAACAATGTCTAGTTTTTGTATGTTTAGTTCATTCTAATAATTACAGTTTAATTCAATGTTAATTACTTAGTATTTACTTGTTATTTTCAATTGATATGAAATTTAAATTAATATGAAAAATCTTTTAATTTGGATTGTGGTTTGCACCTATAATAAAGGTGACACTCAACAATTAACTTAAATATTTAAGCTATTTCTTAGTTTGTATTGATGTTTATATTGTTGGTGCAACTAAATAAATAAATTATTGAAGTGAAAACTTCTTTTGGCTCACCGCACACAGATTTTGCTGTGAGTTAGGCTATTCCATCACGCTCGGAGGTAAAAGGCTCGATCGGGTGAAATCGAGTCCGCCGACTGTGTCCGAGCGAGAAAGATACAGTCATCTGCTCTTCACTGCTGGGTTTTCACTTCTATCGGCAGTCCCTATGACTGGTTAGGTTTTATTATTTATTATATTATATATTATTATTGATATTATTATTATCTGTATACGATTTTAAATTAACATTATATTTAACATTATATTAACATTATATATTGATATTATTATTATCTGTATAAGATTTTAAATTAACATTAATATTCTCATTATTAGAATTATTGAATTTTTAACATTATTCAACATGTTTTTTACTTTTTCACGGAGCTCGACATTACGACCGCTTTGTTCTTACACTCGTAGCACACATTTGGAAACTATCAAGTTTATCATATCAACGTTGTTAGATATTTGTTGAGTATGTATAACACGAAAATGTATTGTCAATCATACTACGATAAGCTATCACTATAATTATAATACGCATATATCAAGGTATCTTTAGAACAAAGCTGTAATCATGTCATGGGAAACGGGTACCATATTTCTTTATGTGAATAGCGTTCTGATGTGAACTCGCCGTTCACACGGTAGGCTTCGCTAATACGTCTAATCATTTCCTGATCTGATTCAGAAAGTTGATTCTAATGAAGCTAATTTAGTATACGGAGTGAAAATTTCTTTAGTAGATTGGAGGGGGAAATAAAAGAGCGAAACAGAAATAAGACAGAGGAAAACATGGAGTCTGAATCATAAATGTAAAATAGCTCCGGAACTTGGTACCAATATTGTAATAATTAAACCCAAATTATCCCTTTTAGGGTTCCGTATCCAAAGTAGAACGGGAACACTATTATTAAGACTCCGCTGTCCATCCGTCTGACACCAGGCTGTATCTCCTGAACCGTGATAGTTAGACGGAAATTTCACAGATGATTTTCTTTTTTTTTCGGATGGATCTATGCTAACGACCCGAAGGCTCTAATGCTACATCGGATTAGTGTGAGCCCATTTGGCTCACTTTTGGTTTGTAAAAGTGGGGGGTTGCCCCCCGCCAACGTGCAGTCTTCGACCACACGGCCTCCTGGCGTCGGGTTTGAGATCACATGATGCCGTTATAACAAAAAATACTTACTTACTTAGTTTGAGAAGGGCAAGACAGGCAGTGTAATTACTGGCACCGAGACTATCCTGAGACATATGATGTTAATATGTCTCAGGATAGGCAACACATATTGGAGTTGCCTGGGCTCGTTCCAGGTAAACTAGTTTATGTTCATGGGCGACGTCGACCACTTACCATCAGGTGGCACGTTTGACAGTTTGCCTATCCAAATAACATAAAAAAAATACAACAGAATAAAATCTTAAGGGGGGCTAACATACAGAAAACGTGATTTTCTCGCCGTTTTTTGCTCGATATTACGGCAATAGACGCTTGAAATATTCATAGAATATTTTGTTATATATGTATTAACGTTAAAAATAAATAATTAAATAAAAATAAAAATTAAATTAAATATAGATTGTAAAAAAATCCCAACAACAAACGTGATTTTTATGTTAAAATGTCTAATGTTGTATTTATAATGGTACGGAACCCTTCGTGCACGAGCCCGAATCGCACTTGGTCGGTTTAAAGATTTTAATGTAAGTGTTCCCAGTAATTCTATTCTGAGTAAAACCTAAACTAGTATAGCAGTAATAGTAAGTCTTGGTCCACAGTCCAAACTAAAGAGCTGTATCGTAATCTGTTTTACCTATCTTAATTTATTATATAAATAACTAGTAGCGCCCCGCAGTTTCACGCGCGTACTTCTTACGTGGGAGTACGGGGATAAATTAAAGCCTATATGTTATTCTGATGTGTAAGCTATATTGTAAAGTTTCATCAAATTCCATTCAAAAGTTTTCGCGTGAACGAACAACAAACATATATCCATACATTCTCTTTGAGGATAGAATCACATACGATAGATGCCGCTGTTTTTTGACCTGGCCACTGGTATATTGTCATCATCATCAACCTTTATTCATCCACTGCTGCTGAATATAGGGCTCGACCATTTGCCATTGGCCAAGACGGCCAATCCCCTGCCTGTGTATATATTGGTTATTCTCTAATGATCACAAATGATATAATGCTCAATGCATGCTGTGCCTTAACACTGGTCCTGATTAGAGCCGATCGCTGGAGAGCGGGATTGAACGACGGTCAGTTTAATTGTACCACGACACCTTGTGAGGATTGATGTAATTGCATTAATATCAGCATTCTAGATGTACTAATTTAAACTAAAGGCAGAGCTCAGATGCGATCTTCATTCAATAAGGTTATGGTTATAATCGCTTTCAATATTTTCCTAAACTTCCTTGTAAAAAGTACTCACTATTGTGTCAGTTCCAGATTGGCTTTTGACGCCTTTGACGCCTTTTTAACAGATGGAGGGAGGAATGAGTACCAGTCATAAATTGCTATGCCTATCTGAAACAGCAAACATGCTTACCGAAAGGAACAGGCAGAATGATCGGACAATAAAATGGCCACTAGAATATTCTACACAATCTAGACCGTTCAACATTTTCTGAAAAATTCTATCTAGTAAGAACAACCAAACCCGTCTTTCAGTTATTAGCGGTAAATTACAGACGACACATCAACTACTTTCTCTTTTTATACGACAAAATCATACCATTCTTCATCGTTCAAAATTTCTGGAATAATCTCTAGTTAGCACCCGTCTTTCAGTTATTGGTCATAACGGTAAGTATATATCACAGAGTAGAATGAGGTTCCCGTTTTATACGTCATAACGTCGCCCCGGGCTGCGCTATTATCTTCTGAACTTGCTTAAGCTTTCATTAATTGTTCCCCAAGGCTCCACGACAGCTGACGTACTCTCAATTTAATTTTACATTAATTTTATATCTCCCCATTGGAAAGGTAGCAAAAAATATAATTAAACGCCTCCACAATGTTGCTAACTTTAAACGGAGATAATAACTATATTGTGACGTTTTTTATACTGTCCGAAGTTAAATTAAAAAGTCAATTAAATATTACTAAATGGTATTATCGTTTAGTACATGTTTACTATATCCCTACCAAGGTTCAAGCCTTGTCGTGGCGGTGGGGCTCAGTAACCTAGGGTGAGCCGCTGCACCTTGGGTGAAGCGAATTGGGCCGAGGGGGCTCTTTGTACCCCTCTTATAAGAAGAGGGGACAAAAGAGCAGGGGCAAGGGGCGACGATGGGAACCTCACCCCATTGTACTGTCCCGACGTTGGGTGGGGTTGTTCTGTGGTGCGGGACAACCCCTCTGTGGAGGTGTCGTCGGTCCCTTGTGGGACTGACTAGCCGTAGAGGTGCCCTGTTTGTTTACTAGATCCGGGGCACCTCACCAAAGGCGGCATTGGTGGCACTCGCCGGGTTTTAGTGGGTAGAGCTGCGTCCACTTACCAGCTGTCGGGCGCAGCGAGTCCCACATACCCGCGTGGGGAGACCCACTCCCCGCGGGATGCCTCAGAGCATTTCGCGGCGTTAAAGGAAAAAAAAAACATGTTTACTATATAGATCAAAATTATGAATGTCTAAAATGTTATATAATATTCATCAAGGATTCGATAATTATTAATGATGTAAACATTAGAGTTGATCGAGCATACGAGGTTTCAAAACAGACATACCGTTGGTTTATTATGATTAGTTTTGCGCTATCTATTAGTTATTACACGTACCCTCAAATACTCAAACGAATCTCAAATTTAAGATGTACTTAAACTCGTGTTGTCCCTCTTTTTTCTTTGAATCTGACACGTCGTAGCATGAGTTTGAGTACGTCTTAAGATTGAGATTCGTTTGAGTATGTGGGGGTCAGCATGACAATTCAGATCTAATTCCAAGATGGCCGCCGACCTAAGAAATATGATAAAAAACAAAATATGCTATTATTATATTTTGACGACCTCTGTGGCTCAGTGGTTAGCGCGTTGGCGCTCAAGCCGGAGGTTGCGGGTTCGAATCCCGCCAGGGAACAAAAAAAGTTTTCTGTGTTCCGGGGTCTTGGATGTGTATTAAATATGTGTATTATATAATAAAAATCTTAAATATATGTATAGTATAAAAGTATTAAATATATTTCCTTTGCCTGGTACCCGTAACACAAGTTCTCCGAGAACTTACCACGGGACCAGAATGACGTGGTGTAAAAGCGTCCATAGATATTATTCGCTATTTTGAGACTGAACTAAACTGTAATGATCCGCTAATAATAATGACGGCTTTCAGACAAAACTTAGACAATCAAAGGGAACTAAGCAATCGTTTTAAATATTCTCTGAGAAAACGCAAATAAAACCTGTGCAGTAGAACTGATCATAGTACAGTTGGAACGACGCCAAATGGCCTACTCTTCAGTTAATGTACTGCATGTGACATTCTAGTATCCACCCCCTATCTAGCGTATAGAATAAAGGTTTGTTACTAAAGTAAACATTTTAATTAACGCACCGCACTCAACTTAATGCTTATGATGCGTTGAAAATGATACTAAAAAGATGATTGTTTAATTTTCGTTGGAAGTAATTAAATTTTTTTTTCTTTAACGCCGGGAAATGCTCTGAGGCATCCCGCGGGGGAGTGGGTCTCTGTGGGACTGGCTGCTCCCAAAAGCTGGTAAGTGGACGCAGCTCTACCCACTAAACCCGGCTAGTGCCCCCAATGCCGCCTTTGGTGAGTACCCCGGCTCTAATTAGCAAACAGGGCACCTCGACGGCTGGTCAGTCCCCCAAGGGACCGACGCCACCTCCACAGAGGGGTTGTCCCGCACCACAGAACAACCCCTCCCAACGTCGGGACAGTACAATGGGGTGAGGTTCCCGTCTTCGCCCTTACCGCCTGCTTTTTTGTCCTCTCTTCTCATAAGAGATAAGAGAGGGGTACAAAGAGCCCCCTCGGTTCAATTAGCTTCGCCCAAGGTGCTGGGCTCACCCTAGGCTACTAAGCCCCACCGCCACGCCAAGGCCTGAATTCACCATGATGGGGTGAAAGTAATTACCTTGGTATAGTAGTTAGTTGCTAGTAATATTAATGAAATAATAATAATAAAAATAAAAAAACTACCCGAACTGCCCGTCATTTATGTCACATGTTTATAAGTGGTGGCCACGTTTAGGTAGACGAAGTGTTGGTCGGCCAGATGGGAAGACGATCTCCGTACAGTGGCCGGTCCGTGTTGGATGTGAGTGGCGCGGGATCAGTCGTCGTGGTGTTCATACAGAGTGGCCTATGTTCAGCAGTGGACGGATAGGGGCTGCTGATGATGATGATTCATAAAATTGATAGAGCACAATATCGTAATAAGATCTTTAACTAATAAATGACTTTTTGAGATTTATATATGAAACACCTTTTTCTCGCCTTTCGACGAGTTGAAAATGATAACGACGATAATGATATCTCATCAAAAAATTTGAAGGAATAATTATAAGAATACTTCATGACATTTTAAAAAACTATCCAACGATAGTCCGTTTAATGATGAGGCGTGAGAAATATAAATTTTTTTATTTTCACAGGTCGACCAAAATAATGTATTATTATAGTTTCCTTTTTACCAAATTGGTCCAGATATTTGCAATGGTCAACTTTTGTACGCGAGGTCGTGGAGGTTTATGAAATCATGTTGATGATATCATGGTTTCATTATTTTTTTGAGTATACTTGGAACACTACAGTATTATTAGTATTTAGTAGTATTTGGGTATCCACCCTGATTAATCCCCATATTAAGTATTAGTAAAATTATTTTTTTTGAAATAAGGATAGAATAATATCTAAACTTTTTGTGTTACTAACTAAATTAATGTGTTTTGATATTTCAGATTTAAAATTAATTTTTGAGAATGATTTAATGATGAATTATAATCGATGTTGATTATAGTTATAAGTTTTTTATATAGACCTTTGATATCTATATAAAAAACTTCGACCACCTCTGTGGCTCAGTGGTAAGCGCGTTGGCGCTCAAGCCGGAGGTTGCAGGTTCGAATCCCGCCAGGGAACAAAAATATTTTCTTTGTTCCTGGTTCATGAATGTGTATTAATGGATGGATTAATGGAAAATGGATCATGTTAGATGTCCTTCAATTATTTTTTGCTCGACTAGATACGATGTCTTTGTACCTGTCTGTGGCAGCGAAAACGAGTGAACCGGCTTGGGTGCGTTTTTTTTAAACGATTTCATTTTTCTAGCGGTGGTTAGTAGAAATGTTATATGGAAATCGATTCAGATTTTTCACAATCATCAGCTCCTGTGTTTTAGCGAGTTTTTATAAAGCTTTTGACAATTTTATTATGGCTAAAATTTAAAGTAGGTACCAATTATACCTCGTAAAAACGCATTCTTGTCACACGTGCCACGTCCGCTGTTCCTGTTTCTTCTATTTTGTTCGGAAATATTATATAAAAGATCATACGCTGGACCATATCTGGGGAGTGCAGATACTTCGTGAAAAAATGGTTTAAATGTATTCGAATGGCTTCGATACCTTCATCCTACTCGCAATTGATCCTTGATCGTAAAATAGTGATAGACCGTGTTTTGTCACGTGAGTTCAATTGCTAGAGTCTACAAAAGTGTCATTATAAAAAAAAATTTTTGTTTCTTTCTGGAGACCGTGTTAAGTCCGTGCTTATCTAGTGTTATTCTATTAGAACCATTTTTTTATATCATATCCCAAAAAAGTGCAATTCTTAATTCATTTTCCTTTTCTATCGCGAAGTTGATAATCTTATACAATTTCGTTTACATAACACGTATGTAAAGGTTATATCAATCGAAGCTTGATTACTTATTTGATCAAAGTTCAAAGCTCATATACGGCAGAAATGTGTCGAACAAAATTGTAAGAGTCACGCGATCCCACGATCATGTTTTTACGGGTATAACGTGCGCCGCTTGATATGTTATGCTTTAATTATTCGTTTTTGCCACTATAGTGATTGATTGCTGATACGCTTTTTGACAATCAAAACGAACCTTATTTAGGAATTCACAAATTATGGTACTTTGGTAGCTGACAAGCTAGTCACAAGGCAGCATTGAGCATGTCACCGGATAGAGTATTAATGTGAGCCATAAAATTCCGAAACTGGGCAGTGATTTGTAACTGACGTAATAGAAATTCAACCAACAAGTGATCTGTATGTACGTCCTATCGGAAAATTATCCATATCCATCAATGGCCATCAGTCGGCCAATCAGAGCGCAGAACGGACGCAGCGCCGCAGCACAAGTTTGGCGGAATTTTGTTTCATACAAAACACACATCATCAACCGCTCTATTCCGGTTACATGCTCGACGTCAGAAAGTGGCCAAAATTGTTAATTATGATATCTAGGATTCATGTTCATCATGTGCCTGGTTTGATGCCTTATTATGTTGGTTTTATAGTAAGTAGTTTGAATTTGGTCACTTTTCCTTTACTATATGAACACAGCAACTAACAGTTGTGCAGTCTCGTTTTAGGCTAAATTATGTTTTTCTTCAGCATTGCATCTGAAACCATCATAATTTGATCGTACTTTATGTAGTGTATGGTTCTTTCCAATAGAAGTAAATACTTAGTATACTTTTTATGGTATATATTTTAACAAATACAGAATTTCATCAGCCCTTATCCGTCCACTCCTGAACATAGGCGACCCACAAAAAACGCCGGCCGATCCCTTGCCACTCGCATGCAACATAGACCGAGCACCTCACGGTACGAAATATGAATTCTCGTGGATTTTATTTTGTACTTAACGGATTTTATACAGAACTTGAATCTTAAATGGAATTTGTAAACATTACACGTACTATGAGCCAAGTTGTAAGTGTTTAGCTGTGTATTTGTAGAAGAACTATAAAAACAGAATTTGAATTATCTTGTATCCTTTTACACAAAACCTACTGAATGGATTTTAATGAAACTTTACAATTTTAATGAAGCTTATACATCAGAATAACACAAAGGGCTATTATAAACATGTAATGTGAATTGTACTAAATCTGCACCTGCACAGACAAAGTTGCGGGCACTAGCTATCCTTAAATAGACTTGTTCCATGTATTTTTAAGCTAAGTACCTAATACTATGTATTATATAGGACAGTAGTGGCACCGACAGACGTTGTCCTGTACAAAAAAAAAATTTTTGAATCTAAACCATCCTCGAATCCCCTTGAACTCACACAAAAAATTTCATCAAAATCGGTCCAGCCGTCTAGGAGGAGTTCAGTGACATACACACGCACACAGGAAATATATATCTATATATAATGGCCAAACTAACAATTTGGCCATTTTGACTTTTTTATGGTAAACGCATCTTATCGATATAATTAATCATGTGAACTATTAAAAAATAAAGATTTCTGGATAGAAACACGATTTATTAGTACGGTATAACGGCGTAAGTGACATGAATTTAAACGTACAAGGCCCAAAGAGACTTAGAAATTTATACGCGGGCAGTTGGGCCGCGCTTACGACTTTTGTTTATAGTTTGGACCAATTAGCTGGGCCGCCCACCGCACTGTGATGTGCATAAATCATATAAATTTTTATTACATTGTCTTTTCACCCGCGACGGAACGGAGACTGTATATGCGTTTGGGGTGAGAGGCAGTTTGTGTGTGTAAACCTATTTTATCTCCAAGACTACTTGTCAGATTTTGATGCGGTTTTCAGAAATGGGTTCGGATTAGATTGGTGCATATTATTAGATAGATATTAAGTTGATAACTCACTAGAGGGCACTGCAGTAAACGTTTTTTGTACAGTCCAATGTTGCCATTTTTCTCCAAAACTACTATTTTAATTTTGATACGAATTTCAATGATGGGTTTGGGTTTGATTTGTGCATGTTCTTAGATAGGTGTTACAATTACAAGCTACCAGGGGGTGCTGCAGTAAACATTTGTTTTGATGCGGTTTTATTCAGGTTTATTCAGTGATGGGTTCTGGTTTGATCGGTGCATGTTCTTGTATTATGTGTTACGATGAAAACTCACAAGGGGGCGCTGAAGTAAATGTTTGTTTGTGGAAAACCAAAACTACTAGTCCGCTTTAGATGCGATTTTCGGTAATAGGTTCGGGTTTAATTGTGGTACGTGTTCTTAAATGTGTTACGGTGACAACTCACCAGGGGGCGCTGCAGTAAACATTTATTTGTACAAACTAATGCTGCAATTTTTCTTCAAAATTACTAGTCTGATTTTGTTGCGGTTTTCAATTATGGGTTTGGATTTAATTGGTGCATGTTATCAGATAGGTGTTACAATTATGACTTACCAGGGGGCGCTGCAGTAAATATTTGTTTTGATGCGGTTTTCATTCAGTGGTGGGTTCTGGTTTGATCGGTGGATATTCATATATTATTTACTAGCTGTTGCCCGCAGCTTCACCCGCGTTAACTTAGATGTACAGCCGTACACGGATTGATGATGATTATTTATCTATGGACGGGCGTAGGACTTTATTTTATAATATGAAGTGATTAATACCGTATTTTTGTAAATAGCTTTTACATTACCGCTTTAAGATTGCCAATTTTTTAAGTATTAAAATGGATATAGGTAGTATGTTATATTTAACATAATATAGACATATTATGCCATCGCGGACTTTTCAGTAGGCATATTTAGGATACACAATTCTACCATATTACATTGATACAATAATAATTAGTATCCTAACTTTCGGAACCGGGGCTCGGCCCGGCTCGGGCGCGAGGCGCGGCATCACGGAGCGTCTGGCTCGCGCGGCTCGGTCGAAATCACGGTGCCGCATTATTTTGATTTTGCTATATCTTCTAAGATATGCATTTCATTTGAAAAGAAAGAAAGAAAGAAAGAAAAATATTTTATTGTTCACACCAAAGATCAAAACATAATCTCACATACATTAATTATTATTGTGAACAATAGAGGTAGCCACTCAGCATTTGCCACACCATTACAGCAATGGTGAGACGCTGATTTTCAGTGACTCCTCATTGTCATTTGCATGGTGTAAACGGGAAAAACATACTTCATGAAATGCTCAAGCTAACTAACATATTTAAAATGATAAGGATTAATACCACATTTGTGTAAATAGCTTTCCAACTACCGTTTTATAATTGCCCATTTTTAAAGTATTAAAATGGATATAGTATGTTATCCTTAAGAGATACACATACACCTACAAAAAATTTGAAAATAATTTTTAATGGATGAATTAAATGGGTTAACAAAATTACTTATTGTAAAAAAGCGTGAGGTGCTCAATATTCATTATTAAAAATATTTCATCGGTATCTATTTAATATAAAAACTTAGTTACAATAAGTAATTTTGTTAACCCATTTAATTCATCCATTAAAAATTATTTTCTTTTTTGTTGGGTTTGCTATTAATGCGTGTTTTTTAGTTTTTTTTTACTATAATTTATTTATTATTTAAATGGTCTAACTGAAAACTCAAGTTAGCCGGTTAGTAAATAGTAAAACGTATAAGTGTCAATGTGACTTATTTAGCTTATTATCTAAATATATTTTATTTTAATTAAGGAATAATCAACTACTTTAATTTTTGATAGATTTTATAAGTAAAAAATAATATAAAGATTTACTTTATGCTACTTAGCATTATACGCGTATAATGGCCAATATGGCACATTGGACTTTTTAGGGTGTTTTAAATAAAAAGAGTTTTAACAAAAACTAACGTAGAAGGGCCAATGTGACGTAAAAAAATAACCGATAAATGTATAAATAAAATAGTGTAGTGCAAATGAGGAGGATAGTGGTCTTAGATAACGAGCAAAGTTTCGTAAACTTCGGTTTTATCAATCGACAATTATAGCAAATTTAAACTTTGGAAGCCTCTCCTGTAAAGTTGTAATTTTGCATTTTGGCCCATATACATAGGACCCATCGATATTTATATATATATATATATATATATATATATAGATTTATCAAAAACAGAATTTAAATCTCAAGTGGATCTTGTACGTAACATGTTTTGTTGTGTCGCCCGATTATATATCACAGCGCCGAAACAAAGTAGGTATCACATGAAAAAAGGTTTCTCTAAACGTACAAGAATATTATTAAGTTTGCACCTGTATGAGGGAAATACCCAAAGAGTATATTATATCGATATATTATATCGGAATTACCTTTGCTCAGATATGCATAGAATTTTTTTTTTGTTCTTCGTTGAAAAGCATTAAACTTTTTTTATTTAAGGTTTATCTCTATGTATTTATAAAACGGAACCTGGAATCAAGAACCGATAACAATTATTTTATAACAAAACATAAAAATCGAAGTAAAAAATGAAAGTAAACTGTTTATGATTATGATTGATTTTATTTATATTTTATTAATATTAATATTTGTAATAGTTTTATTAATTTCGGTAAATGAGGATATTTTTGATCAAATTATATTATTAAATTTATTTAAAATTCACAACGGATTCAAACAGATTCAACTATTCGAAGATCACGTCGAACCAGTCCTATTGAAAGCTAAAAATAACTTGTGTTACCAAGTAGGTACTCTAGTTATTTATTCTCTGTACACTTTTTGATCGTATTGCACTGTGTACTTCGATTCTGCGCTGCCCGTATTAAAATAGAAAAACTTTGACTTGAAAATTAAAAGCCAATAACTTTCCCCAAAAATGGTGCTATCAATAATCAAAGGCAAAAATGTTCACATGTCTCAAGAGACTAGTGCGTTTAAATAGAAACTAGATTATGTTCAATTAAATCATGATACAATCTCCGGAACATATTAATTATAGTAAGAGGTTTTTGTTTCAATGCACACAAAATATGTACGTACATTTTTTTGTGTGCATTTACTAATAAATATTGTATGGAAACTCTTGCAGAGTTGACATTCGTCCTACCTTTTGAAATTAATCTTTGATTGTATTTCTTTTTGAAGTGAAAATTGGTAGGGGAAAATCTAGTTTGCGTTATTGATCTGCTAATGCGGCTTGCGTCACATGCTAATGTGACATTATAACGTTATTATAAAATTCCAAGTTTATTCATTGTATTAAAATTTTAAACTTTAGTGTCATAATTCTAAGTTATAAGTTTTCACTTCTATTGGCAGTCTGACTGCCGATAGAACTGAACTTTTTTGTCATTTAAATCTTTTATTGGTTGATAAATACTAATTGGTATATTCTCGTCTATTATAAAAGTGTCTGTGAGTGTGCCTCTTAAATCAGATGAAGGAATATAGGAAGGTGTATATTGGTTGGACAATTGGGAATCTCCTAATGTAGAAAATCTTTTCGCTCAGGCATACATTGCAGGTTGCTTTTCATATGCTATGAAAGTAAATTTTATTCTTGTCAAGTTTTTTCATCTTACTTAATAATAAAAAAGCTAAAGTTTGTAAGTTAGGATGTTTGTTGATCTTTCATGGCAGTACGGCTGACTGAAAATTCAAAAGGTAGTGATACCTCGGATTAGGACATAGGCTATAAAAAGAATACCGGATACGGTTGTAAATCTAAATTAAATCAGGCGAAGCTGTGGGCACCAGCCACCAGCCAGAATGTAAAATAAAGTTGAAGGGAAACTCCGTTCCAAAACTGACCAAACTAACTGACCAAACTCAATTTCCTCTCCTTTAGTCCTAAGAGAACAGAATCAACCATTCCATGTCCGACTTCCCAGTTTTCCCCCAGGATAGTATTATTCTCAATGTATGTTAACGTTAGTTTATTGTGTAGTATTTGCTTTCCTCTCCCCAGGGTTAGTTTAGCTCACAAGTAAAACCAAGCCAGTATATTTTTATAGGCACTGGGTTTCTCTGATAATTTCTTGTAGAATATACTACCTATTAAATGCAGCAATCTTACTTATGGTAATGTGAGTATTAATTAATTCTTAAAAATAAAATTTTAAAATTTTCTTTAGTGATAACAAGAGAGACAACGGATAACTGACGACGGAAAACGAACAACGAATAACGGACAACGGATAACGGAAAACGGACAACGGACAATGGACAACGGACAACGGACAACGGACAACGGACAACGGACAACGGACAACGGACAACGGACAACGGACAACGGACAACGGACAACGGACAACGGACAACGGACAACGGACAACGGACAACGGACAACGGATAAGTGATAACATATAACAGATAACAGACAACGGATAACGGATAACAGATAGGATAACGGATAACAGATAGCGGATAACAGATAGCGGATAACGGATAACGGATAACAGATAATAGATAACAGATAGCAGATAACAGACAACGGATAACGGATAACATACAACGGATAACTGACAACGGGCAACGGATGACAGATAACGAATAACAGATAGCAGATAGCGGATAACTGATAACAGATAGCAGATAACACACAACGGATAACGGATAACTGATAACACATAACGGACAATAGATAACAGATAGCGGATAACAGATAGCAGATAACAGACAACGGATAACGGATAACCGATATCGTATAACAGATAGCGGATAACAGATAACGGATAACTGATAACTGATAACAGATAACGGATAACAGATAGCAGATAACACACAACGGATAACGGATAACCGATAACAGATAACGGACAATAGATAAAAGATAGCGGGTAACGGATAGCGTATAACAGATAGCGGATAACAGATAACTGACAACAGAAAACGGATAACAGAATACGGATTACAGATAGCGGATAACAGATAACTGACAACAGATAGATAAAAGATAGCGGGTAACGAATAACGTATAACAGATAGCGGATAACAGATAACTGACAACAGAAAACGGATAACAGACAAGAAAGGCAAGGTTTATGGATTTCAGCTACCACCATGTGAAACGAGTGTCCATTTGCTCCCTCTTCTATAATAAAAACTTAAAAAAAAAACCTATAAAGATGTTATAAAAATATTTTCATGAGTATTCTCGTTAGCTAGATTGGCACTAGAGCCACACATACACCAATGTATCGTATATTAGCTATTATAATAATAATAATAATATCTTTATTTGCTAGAATATGGTTAGTAATAAGATGTTAACATAATATATGTGGCCTCATATTCTGCCAATAGCGTGCAAATCTATTCATCAGCGTCACTGATGAATATAGTAAGTATCTATTTAGACGACCTCTGTGGCTCAGTGGTGAGCGCGTTGGCGCTCAAGCCGGAGGTTGCGGGTTCGAATCCCGCCAGGGAATAAAATTATTTACTGTGTTCCTGGGTCATGGATGTGTATTAAATATGTGTATTATATAATAAAAAATCTTAAATATATGTATAGTATAAAAGTATTAAATATATTTCCGTTGTCTGGTACCCGTAACACAAGTTCTTCGAGAACTTACCACGGGACCAGATTGACGTGGTGTGAAAGCGTCCATAGATATTATTATTATTATTATTATCTATGTAAAGGTATATTTCTATAATTTATAGCATTTCTTATTCTCGTAATGCAGTGTCCTTTCTCTATTACGATATAAATTGAACACCTGCTACAGTTTTAATGCACTTCCAGCGAATCTCAAGCTGTGTTTCACAGAACATTGGTTGTAAAGCTTTTCTGCTAAGGCATTGTTATGGTCAGATATAATTTATATTTGTCAGTTTGTAAAATGTGGCAATATTTCAAGTATATATTTATATAAATCAAAGAGAGTTAATGGGTTTACCTGTCTTGTATGTCCTTTACTATCGAATTAAATAGCTGGACTAAGAATTTTGGCAGCAAGGTGTACAAATAAATGAAGTTATCAATGATTGGCATACCAGGGCCAATCCAGCTGGCAATTCATACGTGACGTTGATCAATCATCCAAAATCGGCAGATGTAATATTCATATAAAGATGCAAGTATATCCAAATAAAAAGTAAGGTAAGCCGAGTGAAGATCTTGCAGTTGCATACCATAAGAATTCTTGTATGTTCTTCTGTCTGGGATGTGCCTCATCTTCGAAACCAAACTAGGAGAATTGGGCCATAGTTTGCGTATAAGCTGGATGCAGATCTTTTATCAGGTATGCAGATTTCCATACGTTTTCCTTAACCGGAGTCTTGTATATCTTAATACCGGGTGTAATCGTTAAGTGTGCACAGGCGATTATTCCGTAACTATTACAGATATCAAAAAACTTTAAATTGATTTCGATAGTACTTTACCTAATGAGTAAAATGACAATAATAACTTATTAAAAATAAAACGAGAAATATCCAACATTTTTACATTAAACTCTCCCATACATTTAGTATGAGATAGTTTAGAAAGGTTTTACTTTCCTTATTTTAAGTGTGTTAAGTTAAAAATGATTAAAATAAATTATAAACCAATATTTTCTTTTTAGTACACAAGCCTATTCATGGAGATCGGATCATTGGACCATATTTTTACAGTGGAACCTTAACTGGACGACGACTGGACCAAAACGATATGCTAAGTCTCTTAGAACCAATTCCAGACGATGATAGAAGGTCGATAATTTTTCAACAGGATGGGGCACCTGCACATAATACAAATGTTGTAATGAATTTCTTACGAAACAATTTTAATGGCTTAATAGATAACAATAGTGCAACCCCTTGGTCTGCCAGATCCCCGGATCTCACGCCTTGTGATTTCTTCCTATGGGGATTTGTTAAAGACCACGTGTACGCTGAGAGAGTTCACGGCCTAGAAGAGTTACAGAATCGTGTACGTCATGCAATTGTTTTAATTACTTCGCAAATTTTAAGGAAAGTTCATTTAGAAACTTTAAATAGAGCTCGTCATTGTATTGCACAACGAGGACGTCACTTCGAACATTTGCTTTCAATACAAAATTTTGTACTTACTAAGAAATAAAATGTATGGGAGAGTTTAATGTAAAATTTTTGAATTTTTCTCGTTTTATTTTTAATAAGTTATTATTGTCATTTTACTCATTACGTAAAGTACTTTCGAAATCAGTTTAAAGTTTCTTGATATCTGTAATAGTTACGGAATAATCGCCTGTGCACACTTAACGATTACACCCGGTATACCTACATAATTCTTCTGAACTGAACTGCTCCTAAATGGCTGGACCAATTTTGATGAATTTTTTGTGTGTGTTTAAGTGGATTCGAGAGTGGTTTAGATTCACATTTTGGTCTGCTAGAGAATATTTGGTTAAACATAATTCTCCTGTGCTTGTATATGTCACTGAACTCCTCCTATACATACGGCTAGACCGATTTTCATGAGATATTTTGTGTATGATTCGAGAATGGTTTAGATTCCACTACAAAATGACAAGTGAAAACGTCAGTCGGGTTCGCTAGTAAATAATAAAAAGTATACGTTAATTTATTTTTATATAATATTTTTTTATGTCGTCAGGGGGGGGGGCGGCAAACGAGCAGTCGGAGCCTCACAGCGCCGATGCACATACACATCTGCACAACCAAGGTCACGCAGATGCGCCGCCCTCCTCTTCCCTATCTCCCCAACCGGAAACTCACAAACTGCACGAAACGCGACAGCATAGCCGTCACTTGACGCCGGTTTTACGTGAGCGAGAGGTACCACCCCGATCGTGCCGGCTCAGCTCGGCTGCAAAACAGCATGGCACAACCTCTTACAAAATATTGAGTGCCACTGACCACATTAATTAGATATTGGTAATAAATCATACGCTAATCGAGGTAATAAATCTAGACTCACGGAGAGCTTGAGATAAGTAAATCTTATATCTCGTTATTTCTAGACCTAACTGTTCTAATAGCAATAGCAATAACAGTAAGCTCAATAATCCCGAAGGAATTTTGCATTGTCGCGTAATTTTTATGTTTGAAACGTTGCTTGTAGGTCACTTTGTATGGTTGTTACATATTCACACCTAAACATGTTTTTAACACTTGTTAGATTAGATTTGGTAAAGAAATAGAATAAGTACATTGACCTGTCGGTTCTAATAGCAACGAATAAACAGTCTGATGTTTTTTATATACGACAATGAATTGGATGCTCAATTAATTGAAAAACTCGGCGCATTGTGACTTTATAATATAAAAAAATAAAAGCTTGTAAAAACGCTGAACATTTTTGTGACGCGTAACGCGTTGCATCCGTAAAAAAATTTACCCTCATGCGCGCAAAGAAGTTTCACTTCAAAAACTATGCCGGTACGATAATTTTTTCGACCAATTTCTCTGCCACATACATACAGACACAGAAAACACGGATATCTATAAAAGATTATTTTTAATGTTATTATTTACCATCTTAAACTAAATAAGCGTTATTTAAATATTATATTTTACGTGCTGGACGAATTATTTGACTTGATATAATATTAAGTGCACTCATATTAACCTATAAGTGCGAAGTAAACAACAAAAAACTCTATTTCAGTTTCGAGAAAACTGCTTTTTTGACATGTTGAGAGTAGAGCACTCTCAACGCTACGCGTGTGAGGCGTACAATAACAGGTCTTTACCAAGCGTATGGTAAGATATCTAATACAAGCAATTAATACAGAAGAATTAATAAACCCCCAGGCGCCATTCCTCGAAACTCGCTAACGCCAATTACTTTTAACATAGTGTAAGCTTAAGGCGCTTGTAATTTTCGTCGAATAGCTTCGAGTTTCAACTTAATCTAGAAGTCGTTAGATATCTCGTTACATTATATTCCAATGGTAATTTAGTTATCTGGTAGGTTTGCTGATGGTAATCGGTCAAAATCAGGTGAGAACAAAAATTAGACCATTTAGGAATAGGTCTAATATATCGATGTTACCATCGACATATTATATATACCGTCTGCATTTATCATCATCATCATCATCATCATCATCATCATCAGCCTCTATCCGTCTTCTGTCGAAGTGTTGGTCGGCAACCAGATGGGAAGACCATCTCCGTGCAGTGGCCGGTCCATGTTGGATGCGAAGGGCAAAGGTTCGGTCATCTTGGCGTTTATTGAGAGAGGCCTATGATCAGTACGGTTCTGTTCCGCCTACGAAGTAAGAAGAGGGCGCCAGGTCCGGACGGGGAGCTTAGGAGAGTTGTATCCATACCTCTCGTGCACCTCGGAGACTGCCTTTGAGAGCTATTTGACTGGGATACGGGAGGCACATGAATATTTCGGCGTGGCCCCGTATCTCGGAAAGCTGTTTGAGGCGTATCTCTCGGATGGCAGGCGGTGGTGATCTTCTCCGAAACCGTCGTCATCTCGCAAAAGGAGCCTTCTCTACCTCCCATCAAACGGGACTCAGGGTAAGGTTGGATACCTGTCACGATAAAAAAGCGGCCTCGGCGGGGGTGCTTTAAGTCGTCGGAGGTGGAGGGGTATCCGGGCTTCCTCCTAGTATGGGGGAACCCTACTAGGAGGAAACCCGGTTACTCCTTTTTAGGGAACTGGCCGGTCGCGGGGGTAACCTGTGTTAGTCAGATCCGGGGAACTCCCCTTGAACAGCTGAAGGAAACTAGCAGTGGCTTTAGAGCGGTATACCGGCGTCGTGAGTAGTTGGGGAGGCGGGCGAGTCCCACATATCCCCGGGGACAACCCATCCCCAGGTGAATGCGCAAAGCATTTCCACTGCGACAAAAAAGGCCTATGTTTAGCAGTGCACATAAGCATAATGAGAAAAATGCTATGTAGCATAGATATAAAATAAAATACACGAAGGTGCAAAGTGCTCCCAAACAAGTTACAACTTTGCACGCCAGTTAAATGCTCTCTATTTAAATCAGTCGCTAGCGCAGATGTTAATTTCATCTCGATTGGGAGAGAGTTTCCGCTATAATTTTGCCTTGGTCATAAAATATATTATACAGAACTGTGCAACTGCATATGTAATGTTTAGAATTTTAAGTGTACCGACGTTTGCGGTTGCTATTTTATAGGAACTCTACAGGGGACTGTAATTTGGTTAACTTTGTGTGCCTATTTTAGTTATAATAAAAAAAGAAAAAAAAGATGTAATTAATATGCTTATACTGACGTAGTTATGGAAACTAATATAGTAAATATTTCAATTCAATTTAATGTTTTTGAAATATGTTTTGGATATAATATTATAATAAGTATTACAAAAAGTAAAGCTTAAAAAAGAGAAGAAATACAAACATTGTAGAAACACTCAGGTTAAGTTAATTTTATTATTGTATCTTGTAACATCGTCTTAACTTTTTATTAATTATATCAATATAGAAGTCCTTAAACATGACATAAAACATCTACGGGCGGTGACGGTGAGGCGAAACACAGGTCACAGAGGGGAGTCGTTAGACATCGCGAACGCTTTGAACAACAGCCTCCGCAACATTGTGATACGGGAGGCACTGAATTTCTTCGGAGTGCCGTATCTAAGAAGGCTGTTGGAGGCGTACCACTCCGAGGGGAGGGTAGCTTGTAAGAACTGGTATCGTACTGGGCCCGATGCCGGGGCCAGCCTGTCCCTGAGGGTGATCCTGTTGCTTGCAAATCCGGGACCCTCAAAAAGCGGCTGAAGGCGCTCAAAGTGGTTTTAATTTGGGTATCCACAGTCCAAGTGTGAGTCCCATATAGGGTCAGGTACTTACCCCTGTACTGACTACATCCATAAAAGATTTTCCTGCGTCAAAAAAAAAGTTATTTGGATAATTGGTAAATAAAAATAAGAAAAATGAAACAAAATTTAAGTAATGGTTTACTTTAATTATCGTTTATTCTATTTCTATATAGCTGTTAGATAAGAGGGTTTCCTTCATGCTTAAGTTATCTCACATAATAATTTGGAACTTCCTGGTCTTCGCAACTATGTTTACCCGAAAATCTTAATCTTTATTACTTCATAGTTTAGGATTCCTTCCTCGGGTTTATGTACAGCTACTTGAAACTTATGTGGTACTTACTCTATTTAAAACTAAAGCAGCATAGATGTATTAATAACACTAGATTAATATTTTTGAATATACGCAAATTTTAATGGAATAAAAAAAGAATGTAATAATAATTATTTCCTAAATATTCTTTGAACTGGTTCAGTCTAGCAAGGTTGCAACGCACCTGTCCGCTGCGTGACAGTGAGCTGTGCGCACGCGTTGTGTTCTTTACTCTGAGTGATTACGTAAATCTCTTATAAATTTAGTTATTCAACTACTAATAAAGATAAATGGATGAAAACAGTAGTGAGGAAGATATAAGTGATTCGGAGCTGTTGGATAAATGTGAAAGGCAACTTAATGATATAAGTGCAATGGAGGGTAGCACGAGAATTGGAAAAAATGTTGATGAAAATATACAAACGGGTGGGAAGAGAAAGGAAAGGGAAGGTGAGCATAGTGATGAAGAGGAATTTACTCTTGTAAATCGAAGAAAACCTAAGAGATTAATCAGGCGTGAATCAATTATATTGGGACAGAGTGGGAGGGTAGTTGAAGAAAATAAAGATGAATCACAAACAAATATAGTATGTGTCACATCATTGAAGCAGTTACCGAAGCAAATAGCAATGGCAAAATTGCTTCGCATGGAAAATATAAAAGACATTTTGTCTATTAAGTTCAAAAGCCCGTATAAAGCTTTTATTCAATTTAATAAAAGGGAAGACGTCATAGGTTTAATTAATAGCCAAAAATTTAAAGAAATGGAGTTACGGTGCCAATTATTAGATGAAATATCTGTATCTTATGGAGTGATAAAAGGGGTTGATCTAGAAATTGACGAAAAAGAACTGGGAGAAATTTTACAATCAGATATTGAGATAATCACAATAAAGAGATTAAATCGTTTAAATATTGAAGGACAGTGGGTAAAAAGTGAATCTATAAGAGTGGGATTCAAATCTAATGTTTTGCCTGAATTTGTGTATGTTTACGGTTGCCGATTTAAAGTAGAATCTTTCATCTTTCCTGTAACGCAGTGTTCAGGATGTTGGCAATTTGGGCACGCAGTCAAGTTTTGTCCCACAAAAAAAATATTATGTCCTAAATGTGGTGGTGATCATGTCAACTGTAATACTCAAGACTTCAAATGTATTAACTGCAAGGGGAAGCATATGGCTTTAAATAAAACATGTCCTCTTTTTGTAAAAGAAAAGAATATTCGACTTATCATGAGTGACAGGCAAGTAACATATCGAAAAGCCTTGCAAATGCTTAAAGAGGTTCAACAAAAAGAAAGAAATTATGCAAATGAAGAGATTAAAAGTATTTTGTCGCCCAACACCAATAAAGAATTATACAGCAAAGTCGTAGCTAAAACAGTTGGTCATAGGGAAGCACATTTCAACGACGACGAAGCGGAGAATAATAGATCCAATGTAATAACATGTGAAAGAAATAGAAATATACCAGCGAAATCTAAAACTAAAAAGCAGACTAGGAAGAAAATTAATGTAGATAATTTGTCATCGGAACAGGAGTCTGAAGGAATGGCTGAGGAGTCAAACAAAGGAGAACAACATTTCAGAAGGAGTGAACAAGCAAAAGATAGATTGTGGATTTGGAAAATTATGATAAAAATTAAGGACGTTGCTATGTCGGATAGTAAATTTAAAGATAAGATTATAGATATTTTAAAAATACTTTGTGAAGGACTAAAAAGGTTTGTACGCAATTTGTTTTTAGAGGGAGGGGGAGACATTTTTGAACAAATAATTAATTTTATAAATGGATAGTTTAAGGGAAATGTTGAAGCTTAACATAGTTCAGTGGAACTCGCAAAGTCTCCGTCCAAAACTCACAACTTTTTCAAATTTGTTACTACAAGAAAATATTCATGTAGCTATTATTAGTGAAACATGGTTTGAACCGGATTCTGAGATTAATATTAGCGGATATAATGTTTTTAGGCATGACCGATTTGATTCCTATGGTGGAGTTGCTGTGATTGTCCATAAGTCGATTCAGGCCCATTTAAATCCACTTCCCGTCATAAACCCGGGCATTGAGACAGTATGTGTTAGACTCATTAATTGTAAAGATGTTGAATATATTATTTCAATTTATTGTGCTTCGTCAGTACATACGCAAACTACAGATTGGATAGACCTTTTTTCCGTCGTGCAAAAGAATACTATTATAGCAGGTGACTTTAATGCTCATCATACAAATTGGTCGGTCAAAGTGGATACACGCGGTACACAAATCATGGATGCGTCTTTAGATAATGATTTTATTTGTATTAATAACGGCCAATCTACGAGGATAAGACTTAGTAATGGCAACTTACAACAAACATCTCCAGACATTACATTCGTTTCCTCAGATATTGCAATTAAGTTTGATTGGAAGGTATTTAACGAAAATTTAGGAAGCGACCATTTGATTATTAAATTCTCAATTAATGTTTTTACGCTGACCAATATTATTAAAAAACGGAACTTTAAAAATGTTAAGTGGTGTCAATATCGTGAAACCTTTTTAGAAAGTATTGTATATTTCAACAATTCTGATAACCCTAGTGATGTTCAGCAAAGTAAAACAACGTATTCATAAATAAGATTAAATCTGCAGCGGATAAACACATTCCCTATTTTAAGATGTGTAAGAAGCCTGATAGTAAATTCAAACCTAAAAATTATTGGACCCCAGAGTTGTCGAAAATAGTCGCTCAACGAAGGCTAGCCTTAAAAACTTTTCGCCGTAATCCTACGCCAGAAAATTTAACTGTGTTAGAAAATAAGACACTAGAATCACATAAACTAATTAAAAAAGCAAAAGCTCTTAGTTGGCAAAAATTTTGTAACTCAATCAATGAGGTAACTTCTGTATCCCGGATGTGGCAGCAAATGAAATGGATGAAGGGTATCACGCATCAAAGCTCGACACCACCCATTGAGAAACAATTAGAACTGTTACACTCTTTAACACCTGATAATGTATCGAATAAGGGTCCTTGTTTTGTATCTAGGAATGATATTTTGGAATCGCGATTTACCTTTCACGAGTTAATTAATTGTTTAAAAAAAAGGACACAGCGCCGGGAGAGGATGGTATCTCATATTCAATGGTTTACAATTTACCGGATGCAGGTAAATATATGTTACTTCAAATATATAACAGCATACTTCATTCTGGCATTGTTCCCTATCAGTGGCGAAAGGTTCAAGTGGTTTCGATCCCTAAAGCTAACACTTATCAAAATATGAATGTTAAGTTGAGGCCAATATCATTGATATCGTGCCTGTGTAAAATATTTCATCTTATGATCCTTAAGCGATTAGAATGGTATATAGAACATAAACATATTTTGTCGTCTCATACGGTGGGTTTCAGAAAATCTTGTTCTACTTTGGACTCAATTTCAAGATTAGTTTCTTACATACAAATAGGAATGACTCAGAATATTCCCACTTTAGTATGTTTTCTTGACATCGAGAATGCATATAACAATGTCTCAATTATTGCTGTTACAAAGATTTTGGATGAGTTACAAGTTGGATCTAAATTATGTCGCTATTTGTGGTCCTATATGAATGAAAGACATTTACAACTTAAGTCATTTGATAACCGTACAAATCTCTGCAGATGGACTAATACAGGCTTGGCCCAAGGTGATCCTTTATCTCCGCTGCTTTTTAACATAGTTTCCCATAAAATATGTACACAAATTAAAAATGTTTCTATATCTCAATATGCGGATGATTTTGTTGTATATTTTAGAGACAAACAAATCAAAACATGTGAGCGTTATATACAAAATGCCTTGGATTTCATTATTGCTTCACTGGACGAAATAGGGTTAAATCTGTCTCCTGTCAAATCCAGCTTTTGTGTTTTTAGTAGAGGTCATACGAGGGTTCTACCTACTTTACTTGTATACGGACAATCATTAGCTCAAGTTCAATGTTTTAAATATCTGGGTGTATGGTTAGACAGTCATTTACGGTGGAATAAACATATCAGCGAGACCATCAATAAGTGCTCTAAATATATTAATTTATTAAAAGTATTGGCAGGAAGCTCTTTTGGTATTCATACTAAACATATGCGCACAATATACATTTCTCTTATAAGAAGTAGGATAGATTATTGTAGTTTTATTTATGACTGTAGTGCTAAAACTCACATCTCTCGGTTAGATAAACTGCAAAATCAAGCGCTTAGGGCCATTGGGGGCTTTATTAAAAGTACACCTATCCACGTCATGGAGAGCGAATTACACATACCACCATTATTTTTGAGGAGACAATATTTGACATACAAATTTATTTTAAAAGGAATATCAAATTCTAATAACATTAGCATTAAAACAATTTCAGAACTCAAGTCGCTTTGTAATACTAGTTACTGGACAAATAAAAAGAAACCACTACTAGCTTCCATACGTGAAGAAATAGGGCAAAGATTAATTGCTAGTTCTAATGTAAGTAGAATGTTTTCTCTTAGTACCTGGGTGTCAAAAATAAATGTAAAAGATATTATTGTTAGTAAATTAAAATGTGTTGAACAGTCTAAACACTCTTATCACCCGGTAATATTAAAGAGTGAAGTTTTAAATGAACTAAATAAGTATGATGGTTGGTGCCAAATTTTTACAGATGGATCAAAATGCAAACAGGGACAAGGGGTTGCGTTTTTCCATCAAAATATAAATTATAAGGCTAGTTTTAAGATTACTACAAATGTATGTATAATGACGTTGGAACTGATTGCAATATTCAGGGCTCTTTCATATGCTTTTGAAAATAGTTTCAATAATATAGTAATTTTTACGGACAGTCGGAGTGCTCTCCAACATGTGGCTCGATGCGCCTCTGATTGCAGAGGTGCATCGATAGCCTATGATATACTGAATATTATTAATTGTTTTAATAATAACGGTACCAGACTAATATTGCAATGGGTTCCAGCACATATAGGTTTAAGGGGTAATGAAGAGGCTGATCAGATATCCAAGTTAGCGTCTCATATGGGAAGGGAAATAACTTATGTGCCTGACTATTGGGAATATTTTGTAGATTTCAAACGTGGTTTATCTAATAAATGGAAAAAATATTTTGAGAACATCTCTATGGAAAAAGGAATCTGGTATAGGACAATACAGAGTGAACCTCTTCACTACCCCTGGTTGGTTAGTAATAAGTTAAGTAGAAAATATATTAAGCTAGTATTAAGACTTCGTTCTGGACATTATCCATCAGCGAAATTTGCATTCTTAATGCGGAAGGCAGACTCACCTAATTGTGATATATGCGGGAAAATTGAGGATGTGCAACATTTATTGATGGATTGCGTTCGGAACGAACGTGAACGAGAAGTTCTAATAACAGAATATAATCTGAATAGGTTAGATGTGGGATTAGTTGTGTCAATTTTATCAAAACCTACATCTGAGTTATGTGTTAGATTCTGTTCCCTTATTGTTTAGGCTATAAGAGTTTTATGTATATTGTCTAGACTCTAGAGTAAGCACAATGGAGTTGACGTGCCTTGTTGGACAAAAACTCCTATTTAATAAAGATAATAAAAAATAAAAAAAAAAAAAAAAAAACGCACCTGTAAATCTTCGGGGGTAGCGGGTGTCTGTTGATGTCGATGATTTCCGTTTTCCCCTTTTTCATATTAACGTCATGATATTTTTAATGAAGTGCTGAACGAACATTTGCAATTTTAGCTTAAACTGAATTAGCGTTTAAAAAATTAATAATACTTTTTTAAACGTATTTCGTTAGTGTAAAATACTTAACGCTTTATTTTCTAATACATCTCAATTTTTTATTGCAGTGAAAAATCGTGTTAATAAGCAAAAAATAGTTTTAACTGGACAACAGAAATCGTGGCACGGGACATACTGTCTATTAAAATTTCCATTCATTGCCTAAGTGACGAATTCTTCGTCACGCTGAAAATTAATATCATCAAACTAAAATACACCTAACCACTTTTTGATAGAGTTTAATTTAACACAAAAATGTAGGAATGATTGTGCACAAAACTGAATATTCACTTTTCAAGTCAAAATGAACTTTAAATTCGGAAGATAAAATTGTTTTTTAGGTTTGGGGTATTTTTTTAGCCGCAAGTGCGACCGAAATGCACCCGCAAGCTGTCACGCCTGCCGTTCTGGTTCCACAGAAATGCTTTTAATTAAAGTGTGAAATGTATCATTAACGGAATTTAACATTTTTATTAAGTCATTTTATGAAGTAGGTACTGTGATATATCTCATCAACCCGCAAATATGTAAAGCCTTTAAAAGAAGTAACATATTATGTTTGCAGCTTGTTACAATAATGAGATCATTTAAAATTGTCACCAGTAAAATATTTCTATGTCACTTGGCATAGTATTGTTTCTATATCTTAAATATATCGTGAAACCGCCATTCAATTCGCATTTAGTAGTCTTATTTTTAATAGATAGTCAAAATTTTGGATGTTTTTTGATTATGTAATAATATAATCGATGTTAATAAGCGACACTCGTAAATATTGTTTAAAATCTATTGATTAATATCTATTAATCAATAGATTTTAAACAATTTCTTATTTAATTGGGACAACAGGTTGTGTAATAAAATATCGAGAGCAAACCACCTGCCCTTATCTGAGAGGTAGCTAGCGGTATTTTTAACGGTAGTTATTAGGATTTAATACCTACACGTTAACACCCACGCACGTATTACCTGCATGTACTCGGTTGCTTGACCACTTTTGAGTATTTTAGAGGACTAATCTTTGTGTAAAGAAATATTAGCGAAGTACTTTGTGCAACATTATTTTTACAATAGGTATACACTTAACTTGATTACCAATTTCGTAAAGTTTTTTTTTTATGTTAGTTGGATAGGCAAACTGGCAAACGTACCACCTTATAGTAAGTGGTCGACGTCGCCCATGAACATAAACTAGTATACCTGGAACGAGCCCAGGCAACTCATTTATATGTTGCCTATCCTGATACATAAGATGTTAAGTCTCGGTGCCAGTAATTACATTGCCAGTCTTGCCCTTCTCTCTGAAACACAGCAAAGTTGTTTCACGGGAGAAAGCCAGATGGTGGTACCCATGCAGCCGGGAGCGCGGCACAGCGCTTTCCTCCCACCGGTGTCAATTAATTTCTCTTATATGTGATAGATAATATTCATAATCCCAAGCATATTCGCCTCCATCGCGAAGAAGCCGCCAACTACCTCATTGGCCTCTTAATGGCGCCAGTTGGTGTAACTTGAAAAGGTTTCAACGATTTCGGTTTTAATTTCATGTCTAAATATCCATTTTTTTTTCATTTGCCTACAACTTCGCGGCAGTATGTAAAAAACTGAACATCGACTTATTTTCTCCTAAATAACTTTATTTATCTCATTTAATTATTTATAACTAGCTGTTACCCGCAGCTTCGCCCGCGTTAACTTAGATTTACAGCCGTTCGGATTGATGATAATTATTTTTATGGCCAATATTATGCCTCATAACATCAGCTATCTGCCAGTTAAAGCCTCGTCAAAATCGGCTTAGCCGTTTTAAAGATCAACCGGAACAAACAGACAGACATAATTGATTTTTTATGTAAGTACCGTATATTATTTCATAGCCTTTACACCCGCGACTTCGTCCGCATGTAAGAAGTATTTTTTTAAATCTTATTTTTCAAATAATATAGTTCCAACATAGAATTATGGGTTCCAATTTACAACCTTTTATAATTTAAAGAATACCTACTATTAACTTCCACTGTTAGGCCCGATAGTACGTTTTAAAAAAATATATTTATTTAATTTAGAAGTACATTTTCATTATATTATTTTAATAACTTTTATGGATTTTATCGCCGTTTATTAAGATTTTTACATGCCCGACGATTAAGATACTTTACAGCAACCATGCTCATGGGAGGATTGAGGTGTCAGACGTCCTAACGTTACAAAGTTATTCGAAACTACCCTATGATACATCAATATTTTAATTCAAATTAGTACCTTTTTCAAACCAGCAAAAAAAAACTACGATAAAGAAATGTTATTTTTTTTTATTCATATATTTTATTATTATATAATAAAAGTATTTTATATTATTATATACCTTTTATATAACATCATGAATTCTATTATTAAATAATTTTGGACTTATCAACCCAAATCTGTTTATTTTGATCTTCATATCAAATTTCACCCAAATCTGTTCCGTGGTTCAGAATAAAGACAGTCCTGGGGTTTTATCCGCATAGTTTACCGTTCCCGAGGGATTTTCAGGATAACAACTATTTTATACCCTACGTTTAGTTCCAAAGTATCTTCATATCAAATTTCACCTAAATCTTTTCCGTGGTTTAGAAGATAGAAAGTCCAGGGGTTTTACCCGTATAGTTCCAGTTCCTGTAAGATCTTCAGGGTAACAACTATTTTACACCCTACGTTAAGTTCCGAAGTATCTTCATATCAAATTTCACCTAAATCTGTTTCGTGGTTTAGAAGATAGACAGTCCTGGGGTTTTACCCGCATAGTTCCCGTTCCCGTGGGATTTTCAGGATAAAAACTATTTAATGTCCTACGTTAAGTTCCGTATGATACTTCATCATATCAAATTTCAGCTAAATCTGTTCGGTGGGTCAGAAGATAGACTATCTCGGGGTTTTACCCGCATAAATCCCGTTCCCGTGGGACATCTGGGATAAAAACTATCCTATGTCCTTTCTCGGGTTTCGATAGTAGATTAGATAGTATGTATATCTTTGTGCTAAATTTCATCAAAATCTGTTCAGCAGTTTAGGCGTGAAGAAGAGACAGACAGACAGACAGACAGACAGAGTTACTTTCGCATTTATAATATTAGTAAGGATGACACTGCTTTATACATATTTGAAATCGAGCTATAGTTTTTGCGTGTGCTTATAAAGTGAATAATTTGAAATTCTAAATCTCATTCAAAATTCAAAATATATACCTGTGAATGCCAGTAAATTATTATTAATAGTTATAATATATTATTCATATAAAAATATATTTCCCTACATTTTATTGCGACATGTTGCACCTAGTGCTGATGTAGTATGTCAAAGTCACAGTCAGTGACATTAATTAATAATTTACAGAAGCGCAGCCCACATACTAAATATCTGGATCTAAATATCCATTAATAATTTTATATCTATGACGTTATCTTTTGTATACTACTTAGATCTTTAGAACAGTGATATGTAGGTACAAAATCCCCTAAAATCTAATTTTATTAAGGAATTTTAAATGTACAATATTTGTAAACAATTTAAGCCTGTAGTCATTTTTAAAACTATTTGAAATTGGAAATTTATTATTTACCATGTATTGTTTTTAACAAGACATTTTTCTTCTTCTTCTTTGGCTTTAGCTCCCTTGCGGAATTGCCAGTGTCATACAAATACATTCGACATCGATATTCCGACAGTGTCGAGTGTCGACTGTTGAAATATGGAGTTACACGACGAAGAGTGAAAAACAAACTAAATATCCCGTTTTTAATAATTTTAAAAGTAAGAATAGCTACTATGTTAATTTACTTGTTGACATTTTTTTTAATACATAGTATCTACGCATAAGAACGCCTACCTCTCTTGTAATGTATATATTGTGTAGTATAGTTTTTGTATAGTAGTTTGTAGTAATAAAAGGCATCTCAGTGAATTTTTATAAATATGTAATTTTATTACAAATAACTTGTAACTAGAGTGAACGTAATTCAAGCATTAATTTAATGATTTTTATTGTAAAATTTCGTTCGATATTACATAAGATATTAAAAGACTTAAAAAGTAAAATCTGACCTAAAAGTCCTCTGTATATCCAATTTACACTAAGTCGCTTTTTAAATTAGGTCTCTCGACCCTCAACGATTAAAAAAAACTGTTAAAACCTGTATGTTTATGTTTGAACATTATTTTCGTAAATTACACGTCATGTTGCACTTATAAAGGTTTAATTTGCCAGATTTTATCCACAAGTCGGGTCAAACTGGCTCCTTGGAGTTAATTAAGAAAAGCAATTTGCGAGATATTTATGACTGGCGGAATAGTGCTCAGGTAGGGATTATCCACTACTTAAATTTGATTTAAAATTATATAAAAGCTTTGAAATTAAATGAAAATATTTGGGATATCACTAGAATTCCACGGTTTCGGAATAAAAAAAACGAATTTTTCTTTAACATAAATAGCTTTCCGCCACAATTTGGCTATTAAGTGCAGACATATTTTGAAAGTTAGGTCAAACAGACGAACAACCTCATTAATTTTTATTATATTTATACATAATATAAATATTTTGTGTGTGTCACTGAACTCCTAAACGGTTGGACCGATTTTGATGAAATTTTTTGTAGGTATTCAACTGTATTCAAGAATGGTTTAGATTCACGATTCCGTCCTATACTCTATCTGGTCCGTATTAGTCTAGAAAAATAATTGATAAAAATTGAGATTTTGTTTCTTTGTTTATTTAAATTTAGCAAAACCCTTTGGCACGTTGATGGTCATCGGAATAGGTCATGGGATTTCTATCTCGATGATACCCGAGGGATAACTTTATTAATTTATCTTACGTCGTTTACTTATTAATGAGTTACAAAGCAATGGCACAACAACGCTCGTCCAAATTCAAGCCGTTTTATTGTAAAATATATCAAGCAAAATCACGGACAGTAGTTAACAAGTATAGTTTTTTTTTCTTTTACGCCGGGAAATGCTCTGAGGCATCCCGCGGGGGAGTGGGTCTCCCCACGCGGGTATGTGGGACTCGCTGCGCCCGACAGCTGATAAATGGACTCAGCTCTACCCACTAAAACCCGGCGAGTGCCACCAATGCCGCCTTTGGTGAGGTGCCCCGGATCTAGAAAATAAACAGGGCACCTCGACGGCTAGTCAGTCCCGCAAGGGACCGACGCCACCTCCACAGAGGGGTTGTCCCGCACCACAGAACAACCCCTCGCAACGTCGGGACAGTGCAATGGGGTGAGGTTCCCATCCTCGCCCCTTGCCCCCTGCTCTTTTGTCCCCTCTTCTTATAAGAGGGATACAAAGAGCCCCCTCGGCTCAATTAGCTCCGCTCAAGGTGCTGGGCACACCCTAGGCAACTGAGCCCCACCGCCACGTCAAGGCCTGAACCATGGTGGGGTAGATGAGTTGCCTGGGGTCGTTCCAGGTAAACTAGTTTATGTTCTTGGGCAACGTCGACCACTTACCATCAGGTGGCACGTTTGCCAGTTTGCCTATCCAACTAACATAAAAAAAAGAATTTGACATACGGGATGTATGTCAAATTATTTTTTTACACCGGCTTCAAGTGACAGCTACGCTGTCACTTATGTGAGCGAGAGGTACCACCCCGGTCGTGCCGGCCCAATTTTGCTGCAAAGCAGCATGGCACTATCTCTTATTAATATCTTTTATACCTTTCTTGTTTTTATAATTTCACTGAACACTTATAAGCAAAATGAAAACGTGACACAAAAAAAATATACAAATATCCGAACCTCCTCCTTTTTAAGAAGTCAAGTTTTTGAGAACATCAAAAAAGTCGTTTAAAAGATAATATAACTAACTAGCTGTTGCCCGCAGCTTCGCCCGCGTTAACTTAGATTTACAGCCGTACCCGGAGTGATGATATGATGATATCACACATTATAACATCAGCTATCTGCCAGTGAAAGTCCCGTCAAAATCGGCCCAGCCGTTTCCGAGATTATCCGGAACAAACAGACAGACAGACAGACAGATAGACAAAATTGTAAAAAAGGCTATTTTGGTATATGTATCGTGTATACATCCATATGCATTCAATAAAAAGCGGTTATTTTAATATTACAAACAGACACTCCAATTTTATTGATCTGTATAGATGTATAGATGTAACAGCTACTAGCTATTCTCTATGGTACCCGTATCTGCCCAAAAAATGTTTATGTCTGTTATTTGTATCTAGCAAACGGGCAGACGAGCCACATGATGGTAAGTGGTCAGCGACGCCCATGAACATAAACAAGTTCACCTGAGTCTAGCTCAGGCAACTCATTCATGTGTCGCCTATCTTGGAGATCTCTGTACCAGTTATTAAACTGCCTATCCTGCCCTTCTCTCCGAAACATAGCAAAGCTGTTGTACGGTAGAAATAAGCAGGAGCAGTATAAATAACCATTTAGCCGGGAACACGGCACTGGGCAATCCTCCAGTAATCAAAATGAAGTAATCAAGGTTAGACTGATTTTTTTACTTTTGTATTTGAATAAAACCATGATTTAGTAATCTAAAACTTTTAAAACCGCTATAATATATTAATATAGATGCTACTAGTTCGGTCACTAAATTAAGAAGGCTGATCTACCGCTATTTCCATCTGACACCTCTGACTACTGGACGATTATCGATAAGATATAATTTTAATTACATCCGACAAAAAGTGAAAACATCGATTTCCTAAACACAATTTATATCAATGCCGGAAATTAATGTAATCGAATACCGATGGAGTTAAATCGACTAACCTAATCGAGTGAGTTTGGTTGTTGCAACAAATTAATAATAGGCTATTACGTAACATAGTCAAACGATGGTTTGTATGCATGACGAAAAGATAATTAAAATATTAATTTATTGTCTTAAAGTTTCTAATTTGACCTTTGTCTTAATATTAATCTGTTTCTACGAAAAGAGAGACAAATATTATTTTTCGGTGTGTCGTTGATATTCAAAATATTTATTGTGTGGGTAGAAATATAATTAGATACATTAGGCTTGGCTAGTTTAGATTCTACGTATATGATAACTTTGCTGTTGAGTAAGATGATAAAGATTGCTTGTCTAGTCTGATCTGATCATCACTATCAGCCAATATCTCTTTCAATGAATCTCAGACAATCTAAGTAGCCAGCCAGGATTGTAAACATCTTATTATAGAATAAAAACATTTTACAAAAAATTAAAACCGACTTCAAAAATACTAAACTAAAAAGTAATTAAATAACAGTTTCTTTAATGTTTGTGCTTACAACTTATAATCAACTTAATCTTCTACTAATGTACAAACTTTGCGTTTACCACGTCATTATAGTTACTTTTGGAGTCGGTGTCGTATTTGCTGCTGTTATTTAATTACTTTTTAGTTTAGTATTTTTGAAGTCGGTTTTAATTTTTGTAAAATGTTTTTATTTCTTAATTTTTAGTGATTCCGAAATTCGTCGTCTTGGCGTTCATTGAAGGAGGCATGTTCAGCAGTGGATGGATAAAGGATGATGATGATGATGGTGATGATGATGATGATTACGATGACCGCGACATACTATGGTGTGCTACCAAAGCATCCTATACAATTGTTACATCGACACGTAATAAAATGATCATATCATCAAGGTAAACAAAACCAACCAAATAGGCATTATTGGGAATAACTAAAAAACGGCTTGTCAGATCTTAATAAAATTAATATGGGACCAAATTGGAAACGCCAGCTTTAAAAAATAACCATCGAAATCCATTCACAAACGGCGGAGATATCGTGTCACATACATACAAAAAAAAAAACATACAGACGAATTGAGAACCTCCTTTTTTTTTGAAGTCGGTTAAAAATATAGAACAATCATTGATTCAAATCAAATCAAATTTAATTTATAGCATATAATAATATAATATAACATAGGTTTGTAATATTTCCTTTAAATGACCATTAAAGTGATCTTGTAAGCAGGCCGTTATCCTTACTAATATTATTAACTAGCTGTTGCCCGCAGCTTCACCCGCGTTAACTTACTCAGCTTAACTACTGTTAGTCAGAGCGTGATGTTATATAGCCTATAGCCTTCCTCGATAAATGGGCTATTTAACACTGAAAGAATTTTTCAAATGGGACCAGTAGTTCCTGAGATTAGTGCGTTCAAACAAACAATCTCTTCAGCTTTATAAAATATTATACTAATAAGTACCTATAGATTTAAAGTTTTACTTCTTTTCAAAAACGAACTTTTATATTCAAAAACACGCTTTCAAAATAATTATATTTAGTTCTGCTGTAATTGTTAGTCAGGCGAATAGGGCATAGCTAGTACAAAATGAAATAAAAGTATCTAACATCTAGGGTCTATACAACACTTATCTAGGGTCTATATTTACCATCTGCTTCTATGCCGCGACGACTAATGTATTCTTGGGCCCCAGGGCCGTATTCAGAGTATACTTACTTATATTTTGGGCCCCTTTTTAAATTACACCTTACGATAATGACAAAATGAAGTAAAACAGGTACTTATATAATTTTTATAAATGTATTTATTCATAAAACTCATTAATTAGTATAAATAAAGCTTTGTTATTTTTTTATATTTTAGTGAAAAGTCCGATTCAAATTAAATCGTTATGTAAGTATTAGAATTTTTATATGTAGTTAAAAATAGTATATCTTTATATATATATTTCTTGTGTGCGTGTGTATGTCACTGAACTCCTCCTAGACGGCTGGACCGATCTTGATGAAATTTTTTGTGTGAGTTCAAGGGGATTCGAGGATGGTTTAGATTAACAAAAAAAATATTTTGTACAGGACAACGTCTGTCGGTGCCACTAGTAAAATAATAAACTTAACTTTAAATGTTAACTTTACTATGAATGCGCCGTAAGCGCAAACCCAGAAGGATCTGCGAGGCAGTTATGTCCCAGAAGGAGGCCGACGACAATATGACACGACGTCACGGGGACTGACGAATACGACGATTGAATACGGATCCGGGACCCTCAAAATGCGGCTGAAGGTGCTCGCTGTCAGAATCTATCCGAGATCCTGGCTACATTATAAATAATATACATAAATAATTTCCCTGCGATAGCAAAAAAAAATGTTAACTTTTCTAATATTTCTATTATTATAAGCGCCTTCCTGCCTTCTTAAATGTCAACTAGCAACGCATGAGGTGTCTCAATGTAATTGGCGTGATTGATTTCTTACTCGTCGGTGCGTTTACCCATCTTTACAAAAAAAGTGTACATTTGCAATTCACACACGATAGAAGTAGAATTAAATAACTATAGAGAGACCATCGGGAAAATACTCCTGATAATAATAGTTTAGGAAATATCCTAATAAGGATATTTTTACCAAGATCAAAAAATATTTATTTTGTTTGTTTAAATGTACATTATTCAAATTCCATGTTTTTACTTTGTACAAGTGATGTATCAATTTTATTTCATCTATACAGATAAATAAAATTGGAGTGTCTGTAATATTAAAAGAACCGTTTTTTATTGAATGCATATGGATGCATACACGGGAAATATAACAAAATAGATTTTTTTACAATTTCTGTCTGTTTGTTCCGGCTAATCTCTGAAACAGAAGGACCGATTTTGACGAGACTTTCACTGACAGATAGCTGATGTTACAGGGAGTAACTTAGGCAAAAATAATCATCATCACTCCGGACACGGCTGTAAATCTAAGTCGACGCGGGCGAAGCAGAAGCGACATCTACTTTCAATATATTGAACGACATCTACAGTCCAGGATGTTGAAGAAGAGTATAATAATAATAATATCTATGGACGCTTTTACACCACGTCAATCTGGTCCCGTGGTAAGTTCACGAAGAACTTGTGTTACGGGTACCAGACAAGGCGAATATATTTAATACTTTTATACTATACATATTTAAGATTTTTATTTTGTTTCATAAATAAGTGTATTATTATACACATATTTATTAAACATCAAAGACATAGGAACACTCAAAACATTTTTGTTCCCTGGTGGGATTCGAACCCGCTAGCTTGAGCGTCAACGCGCTAACCATTGAGTCACAGAAGTCAGATACTTGCATTTTACATCATTTTCTCCAAGGCTGAATCCTATAATTTTGAATATTTTTGTCTCTCTTTGGTATCGCTTTTTCGTTTCATCAAATTGTCAAACACAACGTTTCAAAAAGTTTCACTTCAAAATGTGGCCCTATACATAATACGCCCCTGTGTAATGCCTTATAAAATATATCTTAATTGCCCCGATTAAAAGACCACTGCGGGCCGCCTGCGTCAAATACCAATGCCCAGATGCTATCGACTGATTGACGCAGTGTAACTGTTTTATAGCAAGAAGCGTTTGGCAGACCTGACTTTTGAAGTAATTGGAAATTGTTACGGTTTTTTAAGACAAGATTCATTTTTGTGATTGAGAATATTATATTTTGCCGATAGGTACATGTCTTGGCGTTCTTTGAGGGAGGCCTATGTTCAGCAGTGGACGGATAGGGGCTGATCATGACGATGATGATGATGATGATGATAGGTACATATTACCTACATAAAATATATTGAATTGTGGTAAGTTTTTCGGCAATTGCTCCGTGATACTCTACGTGAAACTCTTAGACCAGTGATGAGCTCAAAATTTCACATATGTAAGTAACCCTAATAAGGATATTTTTACCAAGATCAAAAAATATATATTTTGTTTGTTTAAATGTACATTATTCAAATTCCATGTTTTTACTTTGAACAAGTGATAAAAACAGTTAATACCGGTGGGGGTGATATGCTTTGCCGCGTTCCCGGCTGCATCTTAGGTATGTCTTAGAAAAAAAAAAACATCTGAATTCAAACCTACGCCTACCTTTGCTTGAAGTAACATGCTTTATATCGCTGTATAGACGTCGTCGTCGACGATGAATTAGTAAAAGAAAAGTCCTCTGAAATCTATTTTAAATACTTTTCAAAGCTATATCACGGTTTTTCTCTTTAATCATATTGAATAAAAGAAAATTTTGTTACTTCCGATACCAAATATCTGCATATAAATACAACAAAGTTTTATATATTTATTTAGTTAGTGAAATATAATTGAAATCTATTTTAAATATGTACTTTTCAAAGCTATATCACGGTTTTTCTCTTTAATCATATTGAATAAAAGAAAATTTTGTTACTTCCGATACCAAATATCTGCATATAAATACAACAAAGTTTTTATATATTTATTTAGTTAGTGAAATATAATTAATATCCGATATAAACACTTGAATAACTATATAACACACAATACTTGAATAACTTTCGGCACTGTTATCGTACCATCAGACTCCGTGTCCATTTGTCTGATGGCCATCTTGTCAGGAGCTAAATGTTATCATTGAGTGTCCATCTCCACGCGTCTCATGCGATGTTATGTGGACGTCAGGCATCGTATCTTGATGGTACTTCAGATGGATGTCAAATGTTTCTTAGAAGCTTTCGTCAGATTTGATTAATATGACCGCAGCTAGTTAATTTAACATATTGCTACTTGGTTATGTTTTAAAATATAATGGATACTTTTACAAAAAAAAAAAACTATTCTTTACAGAGTTTTATCAAGGTTTAATAAGTATATTATGATATGAAGACTATATCGGATACCTCCATGCAATTTCTCCTTTCTCCATTTCACTTGCACCAGTGTCCAAACCCGGTCCAATGTCGCCGAAAGTCGGGTGGACTCTAACCGTTGAATCCTTTTTTTAACACCGGGAAATGCTCTGAGGCATCCCGCTGGGGAGTGGGTCTCCCCAGGCGGGTATGTGGGACTCGCTGCGCCCGAAAGCTGGTAAGTGGACGCAGCTCTACCCACTAAAACCCGGTCATCAATGCCGCCTTTGGTGAGGTGCCCTGGAACTAGTGAGCAAACAGGGCACCTCGACAGCTAGTCAGTCCCCCAAGGGACCGACGCCACCTCCACAGAGGGGTTGTCCCGCACCACAGAACAACCCCTCCCAACGTCGGGACAGTACAATGGGGTGAGGTTCCCGTCCTCACTCCTTGCCCACTGCTCTTTTGTCCCCTCTTATAAGAAGAGGTACAAAGAGCCCCTCGGCTCTATTAGCTTCGCCCAAGGTGCAGTTTGAACAAGGGTGGGATATGTATAGCTAACCTAGAATACAATATGATAATAATTATTACTTTTGTTATTTCTGGAATTCGGAGTGTAGTTTTTTTTATGGCATAGTAGGGCAATGAGCAGTCGAAGCCGTTTGGCGACTACCGACGCCCAAACATATCCGCACAACCAAAGATTATGCAGATGCGTTGCCTTCCTTTTCCCTAAAATGGGCCACCGGAAACTCACAAACCGCACGAAACGCGACAGCATAGTTGTCACTTGACGCCGGTGTTATGTGAGCGAGAGGTACCACCCCGGTCGTACCGGCCCAATTCGGCTGCTAAGCAGCATGGCACTACCATACCATCTATACATCTAGACATTCATCTAGATGTATAGATGGTATGATTATTGACTAGTTATATAATCTGTGGTATGACCAGTGGCCGGTCCTAGTCGGATTTGTCCCTTCTTGCCGTTTATTGACCTAGAGGCCTGTTTAATAATCGACGGAAAACAATTATTGATAATATGGTATTGTGTGGGTACACGTTGGTATGTCCTTGTTAAATAAATAAATATATACTAGTGAATAAATGACAGTATGGATTTTAATCTGATGGTAATAATTCCATAGGCAACAAGTACAATAAATTCTAACTTGCTTTTATTCAGTGGGTAAATGATTCTCGCGCTTGGCACAGAGAGCTACTAGGAACAGTTGAAATATTGAGATCAGTGTTGCCGTTTTAGTGACCTTTTCACTGATTCTGGTAAATATGTGTTGGTGGTTTTTTTGGGTAGATTTGCAAAAAAAGTTTTTTTCATTTAAAACGGAATATTCACCATGTTTTTTAGGTTTATTTTGCAGAGCTCGATATTTTCACATTGTCTACAAATATCGGGAGAGTGATTGAGACCGATTGAGAGAGTGGGAAAGGTAACGTAGCATGAAGCACATAGCCATGGAGTGAGAGTAGGGAGCAAGCGAGTGAGAAAGATCGAGAGAGAGAAAGAGAGATGTAACGAACATCGCATCGCAAGTCTCGGAAATTTAAAGCTTTAGATTATCTAAAATATAAACGAGATTTAACAATTAGTTTGCCAAATAAGTATATAGGACCTGGATGACCGAGCTTTGCTCGGTATTTTTACTTTTTTATTTTATTAAATTGACATTTTCTAAAAATGATTCCTAGCTAGATCGATTTATCGCCCCCGAAACCCCCTATATACTAAATTTCATGAAAATCGTTGGAGCCGATTCCGAGATTCCAATTATATATATATATATATATATATATACAAGAATTGCTCATTTAAAGATATAAGATTATATAAATAAGCTTCAGACATATTGTGTACTTTGTACGCATGCACTGCTTTATATATTTTTTTGATTCAGTTATATTTAGTGTTCAGGAAGATAACACTAACTATAACGAAACAACAAAACTTTATAGGATCACACTATCCTCACGTCGTATCATAGAAGTCCGTCTGTCTGACAAACCAAAAATAGGATACTTCCTATTTCGCAAGAAGCTAGGTATCGCAGCATAAGTAAGGAAAACATAAAAACGGTAAGTTTGTTGCCGTATTACATAAAAAATGTTATTAATGCATAACATAAGGCAACTAAAGATAGTTTGGAAGTCTAATTCACATTTGTATCTATTGCAGTTCTCTGTGGGTAATAATATATTGAACTAAAGTGAGTTTTTAGCACCCGACGCATAAAGGCGGGAGTTTTGACTGGTCTGCCTCTGAAACGGCAGTTCCTGAATGAATGAACCAAGGAGGTTGGTTTTAATTTGAAAGCAGATGTTCTAGTGATGAATATAAGACACGTTTTATCAAAATCTGTTCAGCTGTGCATCCGCTGTTTCGTTATTACGTTGAAGGTTTAGGTATTTAATATTTCATTCGATGTCTTTTTCCAAGTTATCCTATATAATTTTTGTTCCTAGCTCACTGTTCTTTGGCCACTCTTTTTTCCACTCGTGTCTGACCTATCGTTACATTAATCCAGTCTTATAAACTAGATTCCAAAATCTATTGACTTGATAGTAATAGGTGAGTTTTTAAGCGGCAACACCGATCGACCTTGGTCATGGCGATATATCTCTGTCTGTTTGACTCATAGTTATCCATTAGGAACATTTGTACTCTAAATCACAAATGTCATGCGCAATGTTTTCACGAGCGTGTGCGATGTGCAATACATTGCTGCTTTGGTGTGATAAAGAAGTACGTGTGAAGAACTAAACTGTCATTTATTGATATAAGTATTTTAATTAGCATATCAAATCAAATAATCTTTATTTCGTAGGTAACAACTTGTATACTTGAAATACGTTAAAAAAGAAGCCAATAAAAAGGTGTAGTACCTAATAAATGTCGCTTCTTACTATTGATATAACACTCTTGATTTTATTACTCAATATATTAAAATAAACAACAAAAATATACTCTCTAAAAAACCAGATTTTAAATATCGCTACCGACTCGGTTTAGGAGCTGACAGCAAAACTGTTAGGTACAGACATACACACAAAGCGGTCAAACTTATATTATACATTTTTTGCAACGAGAGTTAAAACTTTATAGATTGGAAAACATCTTTAAATACTTTTGAATCAATTACACGAAACAATCCTGTTAACTGAAACAAACTTTGAGATTTTGGAATAAAATGCTTTTTAAAATTTTTATCGCAGAACATTAAGGGGGTGTGATTATTTTAAACACGTCGTAAGACTGTATTTAGTAACTGGAATAAGTTAAATATAACAAATACCCCGTAAGCAAGCCATACATACACCCGAAAAACATAACCTTCCTGGCCCCCATCATGGTTCAGGCCTCGTCGTGGCGGTGGGGCTCAGTAACCTAGGGTGAGTCGCTGCACCTTGGGCGAACCTAATTGAGCCGAGGGGGCTCTTTGTACCCCTCTTATAAGAAGAGGGGACAAATGAGTCCTGGTGCCCCAGGAGGATGGGAACCTCACCCCATTGTACATCCCGACGTTGGGAGGGTTTGTTATGCAAATGCGGTTGTTATGCAAAACTCTTCCCAACATCGGCACAGTACCGATGTTGGGAGGAGTTGTTCTGTGGTGCGTGACAACCCCTCTGTGGAGGTGGCGTCGGTCCCCTGAGGGAGACCCACTTTCCCGCGGGATGCTTCAGAGCATTTCCCGGCGTTAAAGAAAAAAAAACCTTCCTGGCGCAATCGAGTAAAAAGAGCTGTCACAACAAAATTACAAGTAAATTATTATAAAGCAGAACAGCAATTTCATTTAGTTATAAAGATTTTGTTTGTTCACTTTCAAATTGATCAAGTAGATAGTGATCAAAACATTTGGATGGTTGGTTGTTTGGTTGGTTGGTTGAGTGAAGTTGAAGTTGTTAATGGCCGGCTCGGCGCTGCCGAAAAAAGACGTCGAGTGAACAAAAGGTGCGAATTGGACTTGACCATAGAGGGTTCCGTACGTATGTAAATACGTAAGAAATCAAAATAAAATCATTTTTTTTATAAAAAATAGTACTAATACAGTATCTTTTTGAACGTCAATTGAATCTACCACTGGTTCCAAGGTAATCCCACTGAGAAGAACCGGCGAAACAAACTCAGTGGAACTAATCTTTTCAAATAATATATTATATTATATAACAATTTTAACATCTTATCCTGAAATGCCCGGGAGGAACGCCTTATTCTCAGGGTGTGGTATCTTCCATGAAATCTTTTACTTTATAATATCCTTTTCCACACAAACGCTCTTTAACAACTTTTTTGAATTTTTTTATGGAGAGCTTTTGAACGTTTTCTGGGAACTTTTGTAAAAGCGTATACAGTTGCCTTTAAAATAATTGCTTACTTTCGAAAGTCTAATCATTGGTGCATGTAACCTGTGTCTATTACGTGTATTCCTACTATGAATATCACTTTTCTTACAAAATTCATTTATGTTTTTCCGGACGTAGGGGAGAGGTGGCACGAAAGGGACACGTATTGAAAGGGACAATTCAAATAACTCATAAAATAAAAATAATTTCGAGGAAACAATATTTTGGTCGTATGGCGACCTTGACGCAAGTTCGTTAGGGGCTAATTTCATACTCCTGTCATTTCAAACACGGCGAATTTTTGCGAGTGTTGTTTTTGGTATTAAATAGTATTTTTCCTGTAATTATTGTGAAACGTTTTATAGAATGCGGGGACTTAATAATTTATTTGTGAATTACTATTTAAGATAGGCTGGACATCCACAGATACGAAAACATAAGGTTCGTGAACTTTATTTTAATACTTTAGATTTTGTGGTTATGTTTTCAATTTTTATATGATATTTATGAAAGGGACACAACAAACGGTTATGAAAGGGACGGTTTATTTTTCACTAGGTTTCAAAAATTTTAATCTAAAAAGAAATAAAATATTTAACATTTTATTTCTTTTTCAGATTAAAATGCCTCCTAAGAAGACAATGCACACAAAACTGAAGAGGCAGTAAATTAAATATTACAAAAAGGCATTCCCATGATATCGGCAGTGACATTAGCTAACGTTACCAAAATACATTTGCACAGATTAGTCGTAAATGCTAAAGCTTCATTTGTTTAATATATTGTTGATTTCTCTTAAAGTTTTTTTTACATAGCATAGGAGGGCAAAACGAGCTGTTGAAGCCTTTTGGTGACTATCAACGTCCATACACATCCGCACAACCAGAGAATGCGTTGCTCCTTTTTTCCTACCCCTCCCCCCCCCCCTACGGGACACCAGAAACTCTTAAACCGCACGAAACGCGACAGCTTAGCTGTCACTTTACACCGGTGTTATATGAGCGAGAGATACCACGCCCGTCGTGCCGTCCTAATTCGGATGGAAAGTGCTCAAATTTATGAATTTTTAAGATGAAAACTATTAGATTTAATAATAACAATAGTTCCATTCACTTTTAACATTGATTTTTATTAGATCTAAGTAGTTATTGTACACATTTTTCTTGGAAATCAGGTACTGTACCTTTCATAAATTACTGTGTCCCTTTCAATACGGACTGTATATTTATGAAGGGGACAAAATTCACATTTTTTAAGATGTGAAAATAAACAACTAAGAATAGATTAATGACAATTTTTGCATTTCATTTCAATAGTTTAATATTAAACGCTTCCTATCCGACTCAAACCTGTTCCCAATATTTTCTCAATCGCTTACTACAGCCACAAATTCAAAAATGTCCCTTTCATGCCACCTCTCCCCTACAGTAAATTTTCTAAGTATTTTTTTTTGTTAGTTGGATAGGCAAACTGGCAAACGTACCACCTGATGGTAAGTAGTCGACGTCGGCCATGAACATAAACTAGTATACCTGGAACGACTCATTTATGTGTTGCCTATCCTGAGACATAAGATGTTAAGTCTCGGTGCCAGTGATTACACTGCCTGTCTTGTCCTTCTCTCCGAAATACAGCTAAGCTGTTTCACGGGAGAAACAAGCAAGATGGTGGTAACCATGCAGCCGGGAGCGCGGCACAGCGCTTACCTCCCACCGGTATTAAGAGGTAAGATGTATTGAGAGGCGACAGTCAGAATTCCTATTTCTTTAAATTTTTCTCTCAAAGATGAATAGTGAGGCAATAAGTTATAGGTACTAAGATTTAGTAGTTTAAGATATATCGTAGTGTACGTACTACGTACTTCTCTTTTTCCCATTGATGTACTATGAGACCATACTTATACTTCTTGCCATATTTCAATATATTAGATGAATTGATTTTTTTTACAGACAGAGTAGGTACCGAAAATTTTGACTGCGTTGCTATTGGTCCACGTTATCATCAATCTGCGTTGCTATTGGTCAATCGAAAATCACGTCATCGTCATTGCCGGTTGACAATGACCCATCTAACACTGTCAATATCGGAATTGTCCGAGAGACATACTCAGTACCTACTCGTTTGAAGAAAATAGAAGTACTCGACTGTTTAAAATTCATCATCATCATCACCAGCCTCTATACATCCAAGACAGCCAATCCCTTGCCACTCGCATCCAACACGGACCGGCCACCGCATAGAAATCGTCTTCCCATCTGGTTAATGACCAACACTTCGTCGACCTAAACGTGGCCTCCGTCCTCCTCCTTATTGGCCTTAAGGAATAATACAAGGGCTTTCTCCTTTCATATAAGTACCTACAGAACCCTAAAAACATTTCAAGTATTAGTTTACATGTTATGTTCGGTTTTTAATCAGTAATTTTATTAACTATAAAGTAATGATTTTATAACGAACTGGTCCATAACTATTGGGCGCGGATCTCGAAATCAGACGAGGAAGCTGCATTTTATTATATCAATGCGACGGGCGCATGTCTAAATTAAAAATATTTCGAGTAAACAATAGTATACTCTATAAGATTTTAAATTAACAAGATTATTTTCACCTACTAAACTATTTCGTAGATAATGTCGAAATATCGAGCTCCGCGAAATAAAAGTGGAAAACATGGCAAATGTCCCGTTTTAAATAATTTTAGTAATATAGTAGTATAGTCGCTAAGATCGAATCTGAACCATTCGATTCGGACTCGAGTCTGTAACCACTCGGCTATCATTTCATACTTGTCTAAGTATTATAAAGGTAACGTTTGTGAGTTTGTATGTACGAGGTTATCTTCGAAACTACTCATCCTATTTTTAAGAATCTTTTACATAGAACCATACCATAGAACATGTAACCCGATAGAGTAGTAATGTAAGCCATAAAATTACGAAACTGGTCAGTGACTTGTCACTGACGTAATAGCAATTCAACCAACCAGTGATCTGTATGTACGTCCCATCGGCCAATCATCCATCAATGGCCATCAGTTGGCCAATCAGAGCGCAGAACCGGCGCAGTCATACAAAACACAACATTACCGATCTATTCCGGTTATATGCTCGATAGTTGTTACTCAGTTACATCAGTTTTAAACTAATGATCAGTTCATGCGACTCTACATCTAAGTTAGTAAGGGAAAAGCTAGCTAAAGTTAGTTATTACTAAAATTATGATACTTTAAATGATATTAGCATTTTGTATTGGAAAACGAAGGGGACGACTTTAAGATGATGACGATTTCCAAAAGGTAATAATTTACATAAGTTTAAGTGTAACAGATGTTGGTAAATTGAAGGTCCAGTGTTGATGATGATGATTAATATAATTATATCATAAAAATCTTGTGAATTGTAAAACGTAATTATAAGGGGCTCGCATTTGGAATACTAATTAGTCATTTGGGATATTACACTCGCGTGCATAAAGAATCGGTTGGTCATTTTTTTAATCACCCGCCACAGAATTTAATTTACTTATTAGTCTGTAAATTAATAGGCGCACAGAAATTTATTTGTTTTAAGCATGTTGGTGAAGCGGAGGAATGGAAGGTTTGGCATTATAATAATAATATCTATGGACGCTTTTACACCACGTCAATCTGGTCCCGTGGTAAGTTCTCGCAGAACTTGTGTTATGGGTACCAGACAACGGAAATATATTTGATACTTTTATACTATACATCTTTTTAAGATTTTGCGTTAACCATTGAGCCACGGAGGTCGTCAAGCATTAGTAGTTGTAATTTATGTGAAGGCGAGTGTTTTACTTGTAATAAATGCGTTTAATCATATTATGTGTATTTCACCTTCAAACGGTCATCGTTTACAACGTTTAACACACAATTCACAAAATAAATAGTAATGTATATGCTACAGTTAACTTTTTATTAAAGTTAACTGTAGCATTTCGATTGAATTTCGATTTAAACTTGCGATGTGGTTAAATAGTAGTTTCAATTTCGCCGTATTTTTTTGCTCGCGGGTGTATAATTGTCGACATATTTTTATTGTTAGTTACTTTAATTAATATACCGATGTGATCGTTACAGACAGTTTTTGTGTCGCCAATCTTTCTCATGATATAATACATCTGTCGGGAAGTCATCAACAGTCTGTAATCTTGGAAGCCATCGATAAATTACACCCAGACACGAATTTTATGATTTTTTGACCCCACTTCCTAGTGTGACGTCACATATTTTGCAATTTTTACATACTTTGAGAAATTATCAAATTAAAACAGCGGTTCCGAAATTAGCTTCATTTTCATTTTAAATTATATTTTATTTCGTCGTTCTTTATTAGTTCATAATTCGTGTTTTAATAACAGACATATTCGATGTTGAAATGTGACATCATAAAATTTTAGACCCCTCCTACCCCTTGTCACACATCATTGAGGGAGTTGACTCTTCCTTAACGTAAGACGTAATTTATAAATGGCTCCTTGTAAGTGGTCAACTGTTTGAATATTATTTTCTAATGTTTTTGCAATTTCACTAATTATAGTAAAACAATTTTTACGGATTTTATCGCGGTTTATTAAGATTTTTACAAGTCCGACGTTACGGATACTTTACAGCTAATATAAATAACGAGAGGGTTATGGTTGCTGATTGGGTTAGTTTAGTTAAAAATAGTTTGAAGACTATTTCCTTTTTTAAACATGATTATTTTCCGCATTAAAACTATTTAATACATAATATTTTAGCACGAGCAGTTGTGGACAAGGCTTTCGTAGATAATGTAGAAATATCGAGCTCCGCGAAATAAAAATTGAAAACACGATACTTATGGTGATTATATTATATAGTATGATATGGAGGATTATATAAAGTACGGAATCCTGCTCCACCAACAAGAGCAAGGCTCTTAAATAGAGAGGGGGACAGAGAGAGGGAGAGAGAGAGAGAGGGAGAGAGGGAGAGAGAGAGAGAGAGATACTTATGGTCGTTTTATACTTGTACATTTTTTTTTATGTTAGTTGGATAGGCAAACTGGCAAACGTGCCACCTGATGGTAAGTGGTCGACGTCGCCCATGAACATAAACTAGTAAACCTGGAACGAGCCCAGGCCATGTGTTGCCTATCCTGAGACATAAGATGTTGTCTCGGTGCCAGTAATTACACTGCCTGTCTTGCCCTTCTCTCCGAAACACAGCAAAGCTGTTTCACATTATATTTTCATAATACTAATTTTCATAATACTGTTTCAAGTATTCGATTATATACTTTCATCTTGACCATATGAATCCTTTAAAACGGTTCCCATACATTAACCTAAGTTAAGTGTTCCAACCAGATAAGTGTAAGACAAGATAAGGGTTAAACAAGGGTGGGCTATACTTGCTCACCAATGGGCTGCGAGGAAGGCGGCAGGTGCGCAAGTAAAAAACGACCATCTTGTGTGTGCATGACCTTTCGAGAGCAAACCCGTCTCAATATAATTCATATTTTGTAACGGGTCATTGTTTTATATAACGGCTTTTGTGGTTGGAGTGCTGCAATTATTAAGTGGTAGCTGCAGAGTTTAATTCTAATAATAATGATAAAAGAAAAAGTAAATTTGTTTGTTCTTTTTTTAAAGATTGATTAGACTTGACTGGTCTGTTGATCTAGTAGTTAGTGACCCTGAGTACTAAACCATACTCGTAGTAGGTTCGATTCCCACCAAGGACAAATGTTTGTGTGATGAGCATGATCATTTGTTCTGTGTCTGGGTGTTATTTATCTATAGTATGTATGCATTTAGAAATATATATAGAGTATGTATCACTTGTCTGTTTGCCATAAGAACTGGCTCTGCCTAGTTTGGGATCAGGTGGCCGTATGTGAGTTGTCACAACATATTATTATTATTTTGAAAACTAAAAAGTATTTAGTATATTATACTTAATCCCGGATCTGCAGGCAACAGGATCACCTCAGCGACAGGCTGGCCCCAGCTAAAGCCAGACTACTTTCTCGTGCTACCCATGCGAAGCTTGTGTAAGATAAATGAACGGTTTAAAGACTTATAATTTCTCCCTATATAGATTAATAACTTACATAAAAATACATGTAAACAGGTTATCAATATTGTTTTGACCTAACCCAAAAGTTTTTAATATCCGTATTACAGTAATTAATTGAAATGTATTACACAAATAACAGTTATTAATGTATTAATAGAGTAACATTATATTGGCTATTAAAATTGAAACTTCGTAACATGAAAGTTGCATACAGAAAATGGTATCATGCGAAAACACGCGCTCTCACGGTTTATAGAGGATGTTCGAATATGTTACAGCAATTAATACAAACAAGATTGATTCTGGGACAGTTGTTTTTTATGTCAGTTAGGCTGATGACGTAAATGTGATTTACATACATACACGAGTTTAACCGAGACTAGCCTCTTCCAATTCATGCATTGCCTACCTTGTAAAAGGGGGCAAGCGGATAGTCAATTCACCTTATTCTTCCTTCGTTCCAAAGACATCAGTGAATGTCTCCTCTCTCTGTCTCTCTACTCTACACTTGGTGAAGTGACCCTAGAGAGTTCACAGGTGCGTGGTCGGTCAATTATGAGTATTCTATCCACTTGAAGGTTTCTCAGGCGTATCTGAAACCGCAGATTGTATGTAGCTCATTCAATTTTGTACTGGTAGAAAAATCCATAAGTAAAAAAGTACTCTCCACGTTACTAGTGCAAACATAGCTCATCCTACACAACTCCCACAGATAAACAATCTACACAGATAAATAAAATTGGAGTGTCTGTTCGTAATATTAAAATAACCGTTTTTTATTGAATGCATATGGATATATACACGGTACATATCCCCAAATAGCCTTTTTTACAATTTTTGTCGGTCTGTCCGGCTGTCTGTCTGTATGTTTGTTCCGGCTAATCTTTGAAACGGTTGGGCCGATTTTGACGGGACTTTCTCTGAGAAATAGCTGATGTTATAAGGAGTAACTTAGGCTATAAAAATAATCATCACCATTCCATATACGGCTGTAAATCTAAGTTAACGCGGGTGAAGCTGCGGGTCACAGCTAGTTGTTAATGAAATAATGTAGCGTGAATTGAACAACAAATACCGTTGTATAAGAAGAATGACAATAATTGGCGAGACAAATCACCGGAATGGAGTTCCGTGCCCATTGATATGTTGTCTGGAGCGGAGCCGAATTACTATTGTAATTTAGTGATGACTCAGACTATTGATCTTATTCTTAAGTTTTTACGTTGCTAACCAACAAGACAAAAAAGTATTGATTTCATGTTGACCTCATATTAGGTGGCATGCCTGCTCGTTTTCCTGCTTATACCAATATAAAAGTCTGTTTCTTTAAGTATACCTTTAAGTTGGTCAAAAGTAAAGCAACGTGATCAAAAAAATGTTGTGTTGTGACGCTGCGCCGGTTCTGCGCTCTGATTGGCCGACTGAAGGCCATTGATGTATGATTGGCCGATGGGACGTACATACAGATCACTAGCTGGTTGAATTGCTATTATGTCAGTGACCAGTTTCAGAATTTTATGGCTCACTTTATCTGATTATATGCTTGATAAACTGGGGATAAACTTTAGCTGATTCTTGATGGTGACAATGACACATCGTTATTTATCACCTTCACTTGAATTATGGTATCTTTAATATTCATGTGATTGGTTCGCCAAATTAGATCAGCTTGGCGAGGTCTGAGTTCTCCCGATGCGACAACCGGGATTACCGTAATTTATCATCGTATTTTATCACCAAATGTTTTATTATCAGTAATTATTTCCGTTCAATAATCTCGTCAAAGCATACATTTTTTTCGATCCGAACTCCAGTAAAATCGCTATTTGTAATTCCCTCAGGCGAGGAAAGTTAGAAGCCTCAAGATTTCCTTTAAAAGGCACTTAAGTACCGTGTATCTTTCTCTAATATTTTTCCATTATCTGTTAAAAATAACCAAAACTGTGCCTTATTTAGTTAATTCTAAAGATAAGGAACATTCCCTCTGTAACTACACTATTTTGTCGCATTGCAGCTTGATTCGTATAGCGAGGTTAGTAAGGACGTTTTTGAATGACAGGGTAGGGCAGGTGATTTTATTTTCGTTTATTCCTGCCCCACGTTTTGTAGACATTCACACCTTTCGAATTAAACTTTTTCGAGATAAAAGTCCCCGTTGAACTAAAAATGCTTTACGTTTAAAAAAATGTTCTGTGTTTTACTGATTGTTTTCTGTACAATCTGGATAGATTTATTAGTTGTTAAATACAATTTCGTTCAATGTATTTTTCTCCTATTCGCTGTGAGCTTGATTCAAAACGACAGGTTCGATTTGGAACCTGACATCTATACCATTGTTTTTGGATAGATATTTCTCCCGCACCCCGCAGATAGAAAAGGTGGAGATTAGGTACCTCCAACGGTAAATGGTCAGCGTCGCCTATGGTTGCACAAGTTGACCTGGAACTAGCCCAGGCAACTCATTCATGTGTTGCCTATCCTGAGACAAGATATCAAGTCTCTGTGCCAGTAGTGACACTGCCTGTCTTGCGCTTCTCTCCAAGACACAGCAAAGCTGTTTGACGGGAGAAATAAGCAAGATGGTGGTACCCAAGCAGACGGGAGCGCAGCACAGCGCAACCCTCCCACCGGTAACTGACTTAGTTGTCGCCCTGATCTACGTTATATTATTTGCCAAGACTAAGAAGGTGTATCTATCTATACAGAATATTTATTTTTGGAGATTGTTTTGTTGGGGTTAAATTAATTAGCCCTATTTGAGTGATCTTGCATCATCACCATCCTTAAAACACTCTCATTGTATCAAGCTAAAGCAAAAAATTATCAAAGTCAACCTGAAACAAGCAGAACTCCCGAGTTTGCCCCTAGTTTAGGGCTAAAAACATTAGAGGCAAAGTATAAGTATTTACAAAATGGCAGTAGGCGTGAGAACGTCACGTTGAACAGGTCACGCTGGGGAAGACAATGACAGGAAGAACGTCACGGTGTGTGCACTCTCTTATATTGAAGTAATAAATTAAAATATTCGAATATGACCTGATCACGTCGTCCGTGTTATACATATTTACAGCCGTGTAATGACGGTTATGTTTATAGTTTATTTTATTTATTTGTTTAGCGTAGAATAGCTGTTATTGTTATTTCGCCCACGTTTTTTTGAAGTGAAACTTCATTTGGCGCACCGCTCACAGATTTTTTAGGGTATAAATGTGGCTGAGCCGTCACGCTCGGAGGTGAAAGGCTCGTTCGGGTGAACTCGGGACCGTCGAGTGGTCCCGAGTGAGAAAGATAATATCGCCGTTTGACCGGTGGGAGGGAAGCGCTGTGCCACGCTCCCGGCTGCATGGGTACCACCATCTTGCTTGTTTCTCCCGTGAAACAGCTTTGCTGTGTTTCGGAGAGAAGGGCAAGACAGGCAGTGTAATTACTGGCACCGAGACTTAACATCTTATGTCTCAGGATAGGCAACACATAGATGAGTTGCCTGGGCTCATTCCAGGTAAACTAGTTTATGTTCATGGGCGACGTCGACCACTTACCATCAGGTGGATCGTTTGCCAGTTTGCCTATCCAACTAACATAAAAAAAAAGCTGCGTAACTTCACAATAATTGAAGCATCACTGCTGTTGAAACCGATTTAAAATTATTAAAGAAATAAAATCCGACCTATATGTATATTACTTTGAAGTACAACCGATTGCGAGATTAATTTGAATATAATTTTATTTTCACTTATGTAGGTTTTTTGATAACGCAGGCAAATGCATTTAGGCATGTAGCCAGAATTCTCGGGTAGGTTCCTGATCCTATGTGGGACTCGCACGTGGGAGTGCCCTACCGTAACTAAAACCACTGCGAGTGCCTTCAGCCGCTTTTGATGGTCCTGGATCTGCAGGCATCAGGATCACCTCAGCGACAGGCTGGCCCGGCGAAGGTCGAACTACTCATCGTAAGGGGAGACTGCCCGGTTGCCACTAAGCAGTTTCTAACGTTAGACTTATTTGGGTTAATAATTATTATTTGATAAGCTTCAGGATGTGTTTATTCTTATTATCAGTGGCTTGGTCATAAAATGTACCAGACAGATTTTCCATTTATAACTTACCTACGTCTTAGGAATAACAACACATGGATAAATTGTCTGGGCTAGTTTCAGGCTGACTTGTTCTTCACGTGGTTCATCTGCCCATTTGCCGACTCAACTAACAAAAAAATAGTGCCTAAACTACCCCATGACGTAGAAAGTGCTAACTGGATCTTTAATCTGAGACATAATATTATACTTGGTTTTTGATTTGATCATTTTAATAATGGGATCCCAAGCAGGTGGTAAGAGCTATTTCTCGATTTCTGCAGCATAACAGGCGCATCATTATTGGAATCGAGTACCTTTTTTTATGAACCACATTCCCGAGCTAGCACAAAAAGTCGACGTTGACTTCCATTACTCTGCCACTTTGCCTGTCCGCTAATACAGTAAGAAGAGCTAATAAAATGAACACTAAGGCCCAGAAGCGCTCCACGTTTCATCTGTCTCAAGAAAAAGAAGTGAAAAATTAGCTGCGATCATTTATAAACGTCGAGCCGTTTTAATATGGACCCCCGGGTCTGAATGTAGCGATATTACAGTACGTGACGTACGGACACTCGACAGACCTTTGTTTGTCCATATTATGTACGTATTATTTCACAAAGTTCTTCTGAGTGTTACGTTTTTTTAATTTTGACTACGTTTTCGAGATATTTTCCACCTGAAGACTTAGTTATTGGACAGGTTACAGAATAGGGTCAGCTTGTTACTAGATGAAAGAATCTTTATTGATTTTTTAAAATATTTTATGTATGTATGAATAAATTTTCCTCATAAAACGATTCCGATTCTTTATAAACGCTTACTTTATATATAAAATTTTATTTCGTATGGTTCACTGCGCTACCACTTATGCGTAACAAGTGCAAGCCGTGACCACCGGGCACCGAATGGTAGGATATTCTTCAATGATTTTCTTGGAATATTAAAATAATTCATCCGTTTACCTATGTATTTGCTGTGACATTAATCACAGGAAACAACAATGATTGATTCCCGATTGAAATAAATTACTAATAACATTATAATGGACACTAATAAAATATACTCGTTATTGTGTGTCAGATAAGGGAGACTAATAACTTTGGAACTTTCTAGATGATACAATACTAACAATGCTTAGATAAAAAACCTTTCTCTATTATCTACACATTGTATGCATTAGGTTTAATAACTCGCGTTGTGTTTTACATCTACCGTTCTGGGTCAGGGATGTAAACATTTTGAAACTTTTTAAATATATTAATTATTAATAAAAAAAATGTAATCAACCATATACATTATTTAATCTTTGTTATTATAGGAGTAGTTCTAACGTGATTATTCGTCTATAGTAGTTGAGATCCAGTTTGGTAGAAAGCCTAGCAGACGAGGCACTAGGTTATATTAACTATGAATAAAAACATCTTGCTACATTAGATTATTCACATTTGATTTTAAGTTTCAGTGACACTAATTATTCCGCCTATACCTAAACACAGCAAAATAAGTAAAATTCAGTAGAGTTTGTTGTCAGCGAGTTGTTGAACAAAGCTTTCCTTTGGGAGTTACTTCTTTAACTAACACCAAAGCCCCTTATTATCTGCAATAACTCTTGGGCGCTTTTATTAAGAGTAAGTCATTTCGTCAATGAATAAAAAATGGGTAATGATGTAGTTTTAGTCGTTTTCTTGTGATGATGCAAAAGGTTTGACACCCCTGTCCGAGGTATCAGATAAGCCTAGTAGTAGGAATTTATCAAGAAGTATAATCGATTTGCCTCAGGCTAATGAAAACAATAAATGTTCTTTTGTTTCATTGACAAATGCCTCTGATAAATTTTGTTTGAAAACATTTTGATTACGATATCTATCATCGAATTATATGTCATCATCATCATGCACGGCTAACATTTACCGTACAACTTTCCAATTAGTGAGGTGGCTGGTAATACTGCAATGATGGGCAAAGGACTTGTATCCAGCTCTAAATAAATTTAAAAAAAAACTGCATTTTGACGGCAGAGTATATTTATGTGGATTCATGATGGGAAGCAATCGCAGACATGAGAAAAATTTACGCGTAACGTGACTGTTTATCAGTGCAGTCGCTTCAGCGTAGTGTTGTTTAATAGGCAAGATATATGACAGTGCGAGGGTGCCAATTCGCCAAGGGAGAAGATGTTACAACATTTAAAACACCAAAGAAAATATTCATAATTCCACTTTTGTCTAATTATGTTTCTAGAATCATTAGAAACAGGATACTTTCTTACTTCCAACGTAACATTAACATATTATTATGTATTTGAAAGAGCGCCTCAGCACCTGCAAACCCTCGGTGTAGGTCCAACCATAGATATTTTTTTTATGTCTAGCTTTATGGTGACTACCGACGCCCATACACAATCGCACAATCAAAAGCTAAGTAGATGAGTTGCCCTCCTTTACGCTTTCCCCCCCAATGGGTCACCATAAACTCACAAACCACACGAAACCCGACAGCATAGTAGTCACTTGACGTCGGTTTTATGTGAGGGAGAGGACCGGTCGTGCCCGTTCAATATGGCTGCAAAGCAGCACTACCTTTTACTATGAGATGTCGGTACTCGGTGATTACTTTTTTCTTCTTTAACGCCGGGAAATGCTCTGAGGCATCCCGCGAGGGAGTGGGTCTCCCAACGCAGGTATATTAGACTCGCTGCGCCCGAAAGCTGATAAGTGGACGCAGCTCTACCCACTAAAACCCGGCGAGTGCCACCAATGCCGCCTTTAGTGAGGTGCCCCGGATATAATGAGCAAACAGGGCACCTCGACGGCTAGTCAGTCCCCCAAGGGACTGACGCTACCCCCACAGAGGGGTTGTCCCACACCACAGAACCACCCCTCCCAACCGTATTGTACATAGGGGGTAGTTTCCCGTCCTCGCCCCTTTCCTCCCTGCTCTTTTGTCCCCTCTTATTATAAGAGGGGTACAAAGAGCCCCCTCGGCTCAATTGGCTTCGCCCAAGGTGCAGCGGCTCACCCTAGGTTACTGAGCCCCACCGCCACGACAACGCCTGAACCATGGTGGGGATAATAAACAACCATACATAATACGTTCAATTCTAGCAATAACCTTTACTTAGAAACGACAACACACAACAAATCCGTCCCATCTTGTATGTAAATTGCAGGATACCCGCGTGCTTGTTAATATAGGGCCGGGCTTAGCAGCTCAGATGGAAGCCCTTAATCCACTGCATTAACGTTATATACTAGCTGTATGGGACGAAAGGGATTCCGGTTCTGGCAGTAGCTACAAAAATAAGGTTAACAAAAGGGCTTATGCCATTGAGCGTTTGAGTAGTATTAAAACCAACAATACCCACCGAAACTAAAATCCGAGATTCTTCTATCAATATATTAATGAGACAGAACTGTCACCGTTGATCTGGTATAATTTATAATATAATATAATAATACAATAATAATTTAAAGTGAAATTCATAGTAGGGATATATACGTAACAAACACAGGCTAGATGTACCAGTGATTAGACTCACAAAAGTAAGTACCAAATTCTTGTACGCTTTTACAAATAGGATCCCAGAAAATGTTAAAAAGCTATCCATTAAAAAATTCAGAAGTTATTAAAGAGCGTTTGTGTGGTAAAGGATCTTTATAAAGTAAAAGATTTCATGGAATACACTACACCTTGGGAATAGGGCGTTCCTCCCAGTCATTTCAGGATAAGATGTAAAAATTGATATATAAAACATTTGATATGAAATGATTAGTTCCACTGAGTTTGTTTCGCCGATTCTTCTCAGTGGGCTTGCCTTGGAACCGGTGGTAGATTCAATTGACGTTCAAAAAGATCTTTATCGGTACCTACTAGGTATGTATTTTGAATTAAAAAAATGATTTTTATTTTTATTTATGCCTGACGCCTATCTACATAAGTCTTATCTCCCCTATGGATGAACATGGCTTGGAAGATTACCACATGTTACTAAAACGACAATAGTGTAAATAAACAATTTATTAATACTTGTAATATCTTACAAGTTACAACGCCTTTCGAAAACTATACAATAATTTTAATTTAATGTTCTATTTTTGAATAGGGTACCAAGAAGTTCATCGCTTTTAATCACAAACTCTGACAGATGTAATTCTTCACAATGTTGCCAACCTAAGCCTCAATGTGTAAAACCGAAAAATGTGCGAAAAATATACGAAAATAAATTTAATCAAAACAGCAATTTCCTATAATAATCCAATGACATACATTCCGCGCTCGACTTTCTCCTTTATCTCCATCAAATTTCCCGCCAATCGACACATCGATAATTATGTTGATGTCGCAACATGTTCGCAGGTGCGTCTGTCTAGAAAATAATAACCTGTTTAATGAAATTACTGTTAAAAACCATCTCGATCGTGGGAAGACTACTACAACTCGAACCAGATGTTAATGTATGTACAACGAGCCCTTGTTTCGCCTTTTAAATACACTTTCAAAACTGTTTATTTGTCTATGATTGGAAAGAGGCGTGGAGTCGCCATCTTAATTAAAAGTTTTTACATTTTCTGATTGGTCTAGTTGCTCTCTTTTGTCTACGATTGATATTTATTATCAGCGTATAAAGGGTCACTGTTGTGTTTAATGTTGATGAGGCTTTTACTGTTACAATAATTTTAAAGTTTACACTTATAATGACTATGAGAACAGGATATTTATGCAGCGAAGAATAAATATTTGAATTAATTAAAACGTCTTTATAGATATTATTAAGAGCTACAGAAGTAATCATTATTTTGGTACTTAAACAACATTCAACTATTATTTTTAACAGTTTTGATATACTTACCACAATAACTGCAAAAGTGCAAAACTTGGTCAATAATTTTTAAATGTTACACATTTAGAACAATCTTTTTGAACTTTTTTATTTGAAGACATGACATTAATTTTATACAGAAAAAAATAAATTCTCCTTCTTCTTGGAGATCCTGTTCAAGTGTCCCAATTATTATTAAAAAAGCTATGAAAAAGTATGCGTATACTGGTAGCGCGGGTTTCTTCTGAATCAACTGGTGTATCAGGTCGGACTAGTTTAAGAGTTATTGGTGTTGTATTTAAATAGCTCGGTTATTCGGTGAAAAATATTTTAAGAGCAAATGTTGCGTTCAAATTATACCTACTTTTATATTACAGATTATGTAAGATAACAATTCGAATTGAATTTTTTTATCACTTGTTAATATATTTTTTAAATTTTATAACACTTAAGTAGGTAATCAACGTTAGTCATATTTGGAGACTGGTAGTTATTTAATCATGAAAACTTGTCATAATCTTAAAAAATGGTACCATACTATGCCATTATATTATATTTTTGGGTTTATATTATAAACGAGCCTTTATTCGTCCCAGTGTTTGGTTTGTGTTCAATAAGGCAAAGAGAGTAGTGAGAGTACAGTAATTAATAAGCTAACAAAATGTATGAGCTGTCCCATACTCAAGTGGACCACGAATTTGGTACGATCTTGTACCTACCACGGATATTCATGTGTATCCGATCCTCTATACACAGCAGTAACTATCAAATGTGACTTTGATATGATCTCAGGGAACCCATGGGATACGATAAAACTGCTTTGGGACCAACAACGAATTTATTCAGTAGAATCCAGGAAGAGTGAGAAAAGCTAATTTGGCTAAAGTTTTAGTCACTTTTCTAGTCATAGCTGGATATTCGGACAATCAATTGCCTTCATTAAAAATGGCCATTCCTGCTTGTCACAACCTGTTTCGAACTATAAAGTTTTAAATTTACGATATCCGTTATAGAAATAAGTGCATATAATTTTATTTAGCGGCTTCTTAAAACAGTCTAAGCCAAATAAGGCGTAATTAACTCACACACTTAATTTGTCCGTGATGATATAAAGATATTATCATGAGAATGACGAATCCAGGTATATATAAATAATAATAGTAATTAACATTTTATCCGTATAATAAAGGATAAAAGTCATACAAGAAAAGCCCGGTTTATTAGGAAATCGAGTTTGATTTAATTAACATTCCATTTTCAAATCAAGAGCGGTAACAAACTGAGAGGCATTTTAAAAATGGAATAGTCAGTTGTCAAAGCTGCAGAGAGCGACGAAAGGAATTCGTTAATTAAATTAATTGGCTGGCAATCTTCGGAAATAAAAGGATTTATATATTTGGACATTAATGATAATCTATGGTCGGATGTTTTGGCAAAACAACAGAAAAATACAGGTGGTCCTTATGATATGTTTTGTTATGCAACAAGAAGCTTAAACTGTTTAATTTACGGTTTATTTTACTTTGTTCTTCATAAACTTTTTCCTTGCAACCGACATTAAGTTATTTTATGATACAATGTGTATGGTATTTTATCATCAATCGGAATGAACAAAAAACGCAGCAGAGGTTTGGTAACAAAATAATCGATTTGATGAATTCGAGGCTAACTATTGTTTTTGTAAAAAAAACATTGTAACGAGATTTTTTTCACAGCTTGGTACTTTTAGTAGTAATTCTATGTGTTTCTACTTTTCTTTATAGTCTTTTATGTTAAAAAATATACTCTTATAACAATAATGATAATTATTAACCTGTTAAAATAAAAAAATAAAACCAACGCACTAGCAAATAAGCTTATGACCCGATTGAACCGATTTTGATAAAACATATTGAACAGACCAGGCACATAGCGGTGAAAATTAAAACACTACTTTTCGTCTCAATGTTCGTCAGGAGTTAATACGACATATTTTAAGATGACTAAAAATCGCAGTGTCGCTTCCTCTAATGCGGATTGTGGAAGTGTCGCTTCTCCCCACCATGGTTCAAGCCTTGTCGTGGCGATGGGGTTCAGTAGCCTAAGATGAACTCAGCAGCTAGGACGAAGCTAATTGAACTGAGGTAGCTGTTCTTTGTACCTCTCTTATAAGAAGAGGGACAATAGAGCAGTGCGGGACAAGGGGTGAGTATGGGAACCTCCTCACTCCATTGCAAGGTCCCGAGTTTCGACGTTGGGAGTGGTAGTTCTGTGTTGCGAGACAACGCCTCTGTGGAGGTGGCATCGGTCCCTTGGGGGACTGGCTACCCGCTAAGGTGCCCTATTACTCAATAGATCCGGTTTTAATGAGTAAAGTGCGTCCACCTTACTATCTTTCGGGCACAGCGAGTCCAACATACCCGCCTGGGAAGTCCCCTCTCTTCTGTGGGATGCCTAAGAGTATTTTCCGTCGCGGCGCAAATATAAGGCGGCTAACACACGGCACCGCGCACCGCCGCGATAGGCGGTGAAGCGGATCTCATGTCGCATTGGCCTCTAATAAATCCGAAGATGCCTAACACACGTACACCGCCCGACTGCGCGGTCGAGCGGTGCTCTCACCGCCACCGCCCCTCCACGCTGCCGTCCGCGCGGTGGAGCGGCGCCTCACACACGGGGCGCCGAATAGCCGCGCGGATCATCTTGGGTGCAGGATGCATTGCAATTGAAAAATAGAATTCGATGTCGAAAAGTTTATTTCGGAGATTGAAATTGATCTGCTCTCTGGGACATGAAAAGCACACAAATATAGTGGATAGACTGTTTAAAATGAAACAATGGGAAGAAATTGTTCAAACTGGTCAAAACCGCGTTAAATCCATCCGCGCGGTGAGGCGCGTAAACTGCCTTACCGCACGGAGCACCGCTACGAAATCCGGCTACCGCCTCCGCCTACCGCGGCGGTGTGCGGTACCGTGTGTTAATCGCCTAAGTGTCGCTTCTAACCCACACTGGTGCTACAATATATACCTAGATCAGAGATACGAAGAAAACACACAGCCAAAATAAAATAAACAGCGAACACATTAAAGTGGCAGTAGCAGAACCAATGATAAACGAATTTCCGGACTCCAGAGACATGTTATCCAATAGAAAAATACAGACAGATAACATTTTACTACTAATTATGTACTAATCTATTTTTTATTATGCAGCTTTAGCTACAGAACATTATATTATACCTTAGAGGGGCTTTAGATATCATCTATTAGTTTTCATGTAACTTCATTATTATTCTAACAAAAGAAATGACATCATTTTAATATTAACTGACTGTAATATAATGCAAGTGATTTAAATATCTTAATTTCAGCTTCACTCATATATCTTCGGTAGTATAGTGGTAAGTATCCCCGCCTGTCACGCGGGAGACCGGGGTTCGATTCCCCGCCGGAGAGAACTTTTTGTTTTTTCTTCGTTTGTTATTCTTTTTTAAGTAGTGTGTCATTATTATCAGCCCGACTACTTCCCGCAGCTAGGAGATTTTTTTGGTTACTTTGTATTTTATGTAATGCGTTTGGCATATCACTAGCGTTCTATATGTATAATTACATAATAGTATCTTATCATATTTTATTTATTTATTGTTATCAATGTTATGGATATAGCTGCTTGCGAATGTCAGGGTTTGTTATCATTATAATAAATTACTAAGGCACCCGTGCCCACTGCTCAACTGTGGGAGTTGATATTTTTATAAAAATAATATGATTATTAATGGTTTTTGGAATAATAATATTATGTTTGTTCCTGTTAAAAAGTTAGTATTTTTGGGAAATACTAAGTTCGATTTAATAAAGATTGTAAAAAGATAAATATCATAAGATCAAAAAGCCAACATCACGTGGTATTCCCAGGCGGTCACCCATCCAAGTACTAACCACGCCCAATGTTGCTTAACTTCGGTGATCGGACGAGAACCGGTGTATTCAACATGGTATGGACGTTGGCAATTATGTCAAGGAATTTTAACAAGAATAGAAAAATATTTTGACTTGCAATGACGTCACGTTTGTCTTGACATATTTATCTTCCGAACTTATTACTAAGTAGGTTATACTTAGCTCTATCACTTGCATTGCTTAGAACCTGAAACTGTTTACGTGGGATGGGATCCTGCGGGTTCGCCGACTAGGGCAAGGAGCGTTAATGTGGAGATGAGGGGAGGATCTGGCAAACTACAAAGCGTCGTTATATAAATTCCATAAATTCTAACGTTTGAGACGTGAAGACCATTTTGATACACCAAGCAGGCATAAAAAAGACACAGAGTTTAATTAGGACGTAAATCCAGTACCTCAAGTATATTATAGTACCAATTTTTTGTAATGGGATCTTTATGAGGTCAGTACACCAAATAATGCGAGTTATTTGGCGTATATTCGTTATTTTTTGCTAGGACATATCGAAGTGAAATGATACTTATTTAACGTATAGATGGGACCGCGAACCATGTACGGAATTGAAAAAAAGGTCATACAGATAATGTATATAAAAACTTATGGTCATACCATAACCGAGATATGAACTGAGAGGTGACTGTGAAAATTAACAAAATATTGTATAATTTAGTTAGTATTTGCTAATACCTATTACAATAATATAAAAAAATTGTTCGTTTGTTCGCTTCATTCTTCGGAAATTGCAAGAGAATATTAAATTTTCTGTTTTAACTAACTTCTAAATTTAGATGTTGTGATGCTTGTAATTTTTTTATGTTTCTTCGGGCATAGCTCCGTCATTTACCGACCGATTTGAAAAAATCCTTTTTTGTTTGAAAAATACTTATTGTGCAATACTTAATAATAATAATTGATCCGCTAGTTTCAGTTGACGACTATAATATAAAGAACATTTCAACTGGCTATTTTTTAAATTAATAAATTTAAAATAATTTAAAAAAGCGGCTAAATTGCCGCTATAAGTTGCATAAGTACTACGTTAATTACGACTTCAAGAGAGAAAGAGAATAAAATTTTGTCTTATTTCATTCGTGTATTAGTTATTATTCTGTATTACGTTATATACAAGTACACCAATTTCTTTTTATATTTTTTGAACGTATTTTTTTAAATTTCGATTTATTTCAGGTACTTGGTTATTTTTTCAGGCTTTCAGTATTTTTTTGTAAAGAATTAAATTCATTTTTATTTTTAATAAATGATGAATGTGTATTTGGCGCGATGATTTACAGTGAAACTGTTTTTGTTGGATTATAATTTATAATATTCATTATGATATTATAATGTCAGCGACAAAGTGTCACAAGTGTATTATGACAAACAAGACTTATTTATGTCCTTCATGTATTTTCACAGCCAGCTCCCTGCCCACAAACCAACTGGTGAACACGTTTCGTATGACCAAAATATGACTTATCAAATATGAACCGGAATGACGAATATAATTACTGCTGATGTACTGGTACTTGGACTGTCGTAATTAAAATTTCGCATCGCCTGGCATCAATCCGTATTAGGAACAATTGGCTTGATGGGCTCAATTGTCTTGATAAGGACCAAGTGGGACATTTAAGACTTTTGGAATGTTCTAATGGTTTAATCCGTACTTGGTTTGTGATTGATGATTATTAACTAGTACGAATGTGAATATCTATGCACCCTGGGTCTCCCCAGGCGGGTATGTGGGACTCGCTGCACCCGAAAGCTGGTAAGTAGACGCAGCTCTACCGCAGGGTGAGGTGCACCGGATCTGTTGAGCAAACAGGGCACCTCGACGGATACTCAGTCCTTCGAAGGACCGACGCCACCTCCACAGAGGGTTGTCCCGCACCACAGAACAACCGCTCCCAATGTCGGGACAGTACAATGGGGTGAGGTTCCCGTCCTCGCCCCTTGCCCTCTGCTCTTTAGTCCCCTCTTCTTATAAGAAGGGTACAAAGAGCACCCTCGGCGTTTCGCGTTTTTTTATTTCTTAACTTTTAGTGATTACAAAATTCGTCGTCGTGGCGTTCATTGGAGGAGGCCTATGTTCTAGAGTGGACGGATAAAGGATGATGATGATGATGATGATGATGATGATGATGATGATGATGACGATGATTACGATGACCACGACATACTATGGTGTGCTGCCAAAGCATCCAATACAATTGTTACATCGACAAGTAATAAAAGGAGCATATCATCGACGTAAAGAAAACCAACCAAATAGGCTTTATTGAGAATAACTAAAAAACGACTTGTCAGATCTTAATAAAATTAATATGGGACCAAATTGGAAACACCAGCTTTCAAACAAAAAAAGAATTTTTCAAATCGGTCCAGCCACCTTCGAGTAATCGGGGAACATACATAAAAAAACGACGAATTGAGAACCTCCTCCTTTTTGAAGTTGGTTAAAAAATTGTTATAAAATAGGTATTTGTAAAGATTAGTTCCACTGAGTTTGTTTCGCCGGTTCTTCTCATTGGGCTTACATTGGAACTGGTGGTAGACTCAATTGACGTTCAAAAAGATACTCTTTTGATACTATTTTCGATTTTTACATTATTTTGATTTGATATTGATTAGTCTATCATCGTGTTTGCATCTGTTATACGGATTATGAGGCTACGGTAGTGATGCGGGTGGATGTGAGTAGATTTAGGAAAAATCTACCCTACTCATTTAAGGTATTCCTTTGCCTGCATGACGCTTTGTGATTGATATGAACTTCAAGGATTACTCCCTTTTTTATTTTATTTTTTCCATTTTACAGGCCAGAATATAAATTATCTTCTAATGTTTATGAGAATTTTACTCATTACAATTAAACAAATGTTACGGATTTCATCGCGGATTATTATTATTTTTACTAGTCCTCCTGTGACCATGGTTGCTGTAAAGTATCCGAAACGTCGGGCATGTAAGCCACGATAAAATACGTAAAAGTTTCATTATAATATAAATTATCGTTAATGTCTGTTGATCTACCTACTTATTTACATCACACTAGTTTTTAAGATTCTCTCTATAATCTTATCTATATCTTCCCTTATCTTCTCTCTATAATCTTATCTATATCTTCCTATAATATCTTCCCTTAAAACTCTTTCTTTCTACTAATTTTCTTTCTCAGGATGAATAAAGAGTTGACTACCTTTCCAGGCCTAGAAAAAAATCCCGAGTAGATTTGTACAACAATATACTCGTAAAGAATCGTTTGTTTGGCCTATCTTTATATTATAAAAAAAAAAACTAGTTATGTCTGACAGACTATAAATGGTTCGATAACATGAAACAACTTACGAATATATAAAAGTAAAAAAAAAAAAAAACTCGTTAAACCAATATTATCAGTACGCCTTATCATAACTTTTTATTATCAAACTCTTATCCGAAAAATTACAATAATTTTGAGACATCTTATCTTGTTTAAGAAAATACCTTCTTACGTTTCTACTCAAATTATAGCATACATTTTTTTATGTTAGTACTTAGTTGGATAGGCAAACGTGTTCCACCTGATGGTAAGTGGTCGACGTCGCCCATGAACATAAACTAGTTTACCTGGAACGAGCCCAGGCGAGTCATTCGTGTGTTGCCTATCCTGAGACATAAGATGTTAAGTCTCGGTGCCAGTAATTACACTGCCTGTCTTGTCCTTCTCTCCGAAACACAGCTAAGCTGTTTCACGGGAGAAAGAAGCAAGATGGTGGTACCCATGCAGCCGGAGCGCGGAACAGCGATTCCCTCCCACCGGTATACGTTTGATATGATATAAATATATTATAAGATAATTTTATGCAAAAAGTTAAAAAATATAAATTTATACGTCGCAACACGCAAAACCCCTTGTCCATTCATTTAGAATTTTTCGAGTTTCTACTTTATGTCATTGTACAAATTGTTATGTTGACACGAGTCAATAAATGTCGATATATGTCAATAGATGACGTAGATTATATTCTGAATCACGCTTACGGTTGTATCTCTGATTTGTATAAGTAAAATGTGAATTGGTTGAAAATATATTCTGTAAGAACATACAGTCCATTGTTTTATTGGTGTACATAGTATAATACGACCTAAAGTAAATGGTCAAGGATTGGACAACGGTTACAAGTTCAACATTGGTCCTACGAGCTTGATTTTCGGACCTGTTTAAGGAGTGCACGGTGGTGTGGTCACACCACTGAACCCGTACTCGCAGTGGATCGCTGCAATAAAGAGTACGTGGAAGGAAGACGGAGGAGCCACGCTGCATGTGATGTCCTGTGGCTGTGGAGCTGGGCTTGACGTCAGCGACTGCAACTGCTAGAAGACTGTACTGAGCAAAGGGGCGCTCGTACATCACACACTACAAATCGAAGCGGATATTGGTGCATTTGTGAGTGAGTGACGGTGCAACTGTGAGTACTTTTAATTTGTGATTATTAGGCGAATTTTAACCTTATTTCAAAGAAGATCATAACTTGGACTTGGTAATTTTTAGAGCAAGAATTTTCGATAGTTTCAATGGTTTTAATGGTTTTCAAACACTTGTAATTTTTTTGTGTAAAAATTGTAACTCTAATTAACTTTGTTTTTAATTAGTACTACATTAAGTTTTGTTCAATAATTATGGCTAAATTGGAGGCCGTACTTAGCTTTCAAGACGACTTTTCAAGTCGTATATATTTTAAAAAGTCGCCTAAAGAACGTATTACGAAGGATTATGTCAACCTTCGACCAGTCGAAGGTTTTCACAATTGTTCTAAAGACTCCAGAGTCTTTAGAACAATTGTGGTCAGAATTTAAAAATGGTCACAAATATTTATTGCAACAAAGTGTTTTACAGTTGTTAAAAATGGAAGCGTATATTACTGAGGACAAGTATACAGACACTGAGGAGGAGTTTATGGCGTATAAATGTGAATTAAAACGTCACCTTCCTGATAGTAGTACGACTAATGATGATAAAGGTCAGTGTGGCAATCTTAATATTAAATCTCAGCTAGTAAAATTACCTAAGGTTAATATTCCCATTTTTTCTGGTAAATACACAGAGTGGATCACATTTAGGGATTTATTTGTGTCAATGATCCACAATAATGCATCATTGGATAATGTGCAAAGGTTACAATATTTAAAGGGATTTTTAACCGGTGAGGCCGAACAACTACTTAGATACATACCGGTGTCTGACGCGAATTATAAAGAATGTTGGAAAATTTTACAAGAACGATATAGCAATATAAAATATCTTTCACATTGTATTTTAAAACGATTCCTCAGTCAAAAAAATGCAAGTTCTGAGTCGGCAACCTTTCTGAGGGAACTAATAGATACATCCTCCGACTGTTTAAATGCATTAAGCAATCTGAATATTAATGTATCTACGTGGGATATTATTGTCATTCATTTACTTTCAAATGAGTTAGATTCTGAGTCGCGAAAGCAGTGGGAATTAAATGTAACGATGAATGTACCTTCAGATTCTTTGCCTACATTTAGTCAGTTTAAGGATTTTTTAACAAGTAGATATCGTGCATTGGAATTTATAGAACCTAAATATGTGAACAAACAATTTACTTATTCCAAACCTAACGTCAGTAATCCTAAAGTTTTACACACAATAGGTGTTTCAAAACTCACATGTGAGTTGTGTGGCGAAGAGCATAAGCTCAGTTTTTGTAAAAAGTTTGGAAGTTTGGATTTTGTTTGACAGTAGGCGTGAATTTGTTACAAAAAATAGAATTTGCTTCAACTGTTTGGGTAGAAATCATGGGGATAAGTTTTGCCAAACGCCCATCAACTGTAAAATTTGTAAGAAAAGGCACCATTCCTTGCTTCATCCGAGGGGTGTCCCCAGCTCGATCGTTAATTCAGGTGATTCAGGTCAAACGGTTGCAAAGGTTTCGGGGAAGGATAATGGGACTTCACATAGCTCACATGAGTTAGATATGACATCAACAGATGTTGCAAGTCATATGGCTTGCTCTGACAAACCTAAAAAAAGCAATCAAGTTTTGTTGGCCACAGCATCAGTAGAAGCTGAATCTAGAGTAGGTCAGCGCCAAGTAATAAGAGCATTGTTGGATCAGGGTTCTCAAGCTTCCTTTATTACCGAAGCTACGGTCCAAGGTTTGGAACTAAAAAGAATTCCTGCAAGTAGTATGATATCGGGTTTAGGTGGTGACAAAACCGTAATGGTTTCGAAGTACATGGTATCTTTGAAAATTAAATCAAGAGTAGACCCTAGTTTTACATTGGAAGTAAAGGCTTATGTACTTAATAGTATCTTAGTCTTCTAGTAACAAAGTATCTTCCGGGAAAAAGTATAATATTGAGGAATTGGGTTGAAATAAAACACTTATGCTTGGCCGATCCTGAATATAATGTACCTAACAGAATAGACATTCTTTTAGGAGCAGAAGTTTACTCTCAGATATTGAAGGAAGGTTTTCTCCGTGGACCCATCGGGTGCCCAGTAGCATAATGTACTACACTGGGTTGGATATTGTCTGGACCAGTGTGTTCGGATACTGGCGAAGAGAAGGTCACTATTATTTGTATTATTAGTATTGCATTCACAGGTGGAATTTGATATAAAACGATATTGGGACTTAGAATCAGAGCCTTTATTAGGTTCCAAGATATTGACAGCTGAAGAACAACGCTGTGAAGATACGTACGCAACCACGACTTGTCGCAATGAGGATGGTAGGTACGTGGTCAGGTTGCCGTTTCGCGATGATGATCCGTCCTATAAAAATGGAGACTCACGAGAAATTGCTATTAAAAGATTAAAAAACTTAGAAAGACGATTTAGTAACGATTCTTTGTTCAAAGAAAAATACAAGGAAATTATAAGGGAATACTTATCGTTAAATCACATGGTGTTAGTGCGGGAACCTGATGATAAAAGAAATCATGCAGTATATCTACCTCACCACGCGGTTATACGGGAAGATAAAACTACGTCTAAGGTGAGAGTGGTTTTTGATGCTTTCTGTAAAAATAAAAATGGAGTATCACTCAACGACACGTTGATGATTGGACCTACCCTACAACCAGACTTACGGCATGTGATTCTGAATTGGAGGACATATCCTATATGTATAATAGCAGACATCGTAAAGATGTACTGTATGGTGAGAGTAGCAGAAGAAGACTGCGATTTTCAACGCATAGTGTGGAGAGATAGACCAGAAGATGCAATCCAGGATTTCAAGCTACTTACAGTCACGTTTGGCACAGCTTCAGCTCCTTATCTGGCTGTAAAAACACTTCATCAAGTGGCTATTGATTACAAGGAAAAATACCCTTTAGCCGCGGCGAAGGTTGAGAAGGAGTTCTACATGGATGATTTACTAACGGGCTGTCAGAATGTGAAAGAAGGAGAAGAATTAGTTAAGGAAATGGATGCACACTTGGAAGAGAAGGGGGATTTATTCTACAAAAGTGGTCTACCAATAGAGAAGAATTATTGCAGGTTATGAATCAAGATTTAAAACAGGAAAATAATAGTATAGAGGAGAAAGAGAATAAAGAATTGGAGACAAAAATAGATAATACAGTGAAAATTTTAGGACTTACCTGGAACAGAATTCATGATGAATTTCAGTATTCGGTTAAACTTCCGCCATTGTCTGCACCTGTTACAAAAAGGAAAATTATATCGGACATATCTCGCCTTTATGACCCACTTGGTTGGATAGCGCCATGCATAATAAAGGGAAAGATTTTCATACAAAGATTGTGGATAGCAGGGACAGGATGGGATGAAGAACCTACAGAGGATATAATATTAAAGGATTGATATACTTACCGAAGTGAGTTGACTCATCTTACTGAGTTTCGGATGAAACGATGGTTGATCACTAATTTGAATGATGTCATCGAGTTACACGGATTTTCGGATGCATCCCATTAGGGCTAGTTGCATCGAAAACACGAGTAGCGCCTGTGAAGCAAGTGAGCATACCTCGTTTAGAATTATGTGGCGCAGTATTATTAGCAAAATTGTTGATGGAGGTTGCCGAGGTTTTGAATATACCGAAAGAGAATGTAAGAGCTTGGACGGATTCAACGGTAGTATTAGCCTGGATAAATAAACATGCCAGTAATTGGAAAACATTTGTGGCTAACAGAGTTGCAGAAATTCAAACAATTCTAGAATCTTCACACTGGTCACATGTCTCTACAAAGGACAATCCAGCGGATTGTGCATCCCGTGGTATTCAACCGATTGATTTTTGTAATCATCATTTGTGGAAATTCGGCCCAAGGTTCTTATGGAAAAAAAAACATTTCATATACGAGACTCGGAAAAAATGAAACATACGAAGCAGAAGAACTAAGGGTTCATGTTGGCACTGTAGATGATTCGGTGTAAGATAAATATTCCTCTCTCAATAAACTAGTTCGAGTAATAGCTTATTGTCGAAGGTTCGGGGCAAAGAGGAATGTTTCAAGTCTTAAACAGGGACATTTAATAACATTCGAATTAGATGAAGCGTTAAACACATGTGTAAGGTTAGCTCAAAGGGTTGCATTCCAACAGGAGATTCAAGAACTCCAGCAGTATGGACAAATCAAGTCGAAACAATCCAAACTGGTGTGTTTAACTGCATATCTTGATGACAGGAAGGTGCTTAGAGTCGGCGGCAGAATCTCAAAGTCATCAGAAACTGAAAACATAAAGCATCCAATTATCCTTCCCGATAAATCGGCTTTATCAAGGTTAATTGTAGATGATGCTCATAAGAAGACTTTACATGGGGATGTAACATTAATGTTAAATTATTTTCGTTCAGCGTACTGGATAATTGGAGCAAAAAACCTGGTAAAGCAACATGTCCGTAAATGTGTTATTTGTGTCCGGCATAAGGCTTAGTTACAAACTCAACTAATGGGATCCTTACCTTCAGTTAGAGTGACACCGGCTAGGGTTTTTGTGAACAGCGGTGTAGACTTTGCAGGCCCAATAATGTTAAGGACTGCAAGGGGTAGAGGGCATAAGGCATACAAGGGTTATATCTGTCTGTTTGTGTGTATGATCACGAAGGCTATACATATTGAAGTAGCTAGTGATTTGACATCAAGAGGGTTTATAGAGTCATTTAAACGTTTTGTGGCAAGACGGGGTTGTTGTTTAAATCTTCATAGTGATAACGGCACAAATTTCATAGGAGCTGCTAAAGAGCTTAGGGATTTATTTGATGCTGAAAAATCATCTATTGCTAAGGAAATAGCTGACAGCCTCGCTTCCCAAGGAACTACTTGGCATTTTATACCACCAAGGGCACCCAATTTTGGCGGATTATGGGAAAGTGGTATAAAATCAACAAAGTATCATATAAAACGTGTAATTGGGCGCTAACATATGAGGAGATGGCGACCCTCTTGACTGAAATTGAGGCGTGTCTCAACTCACGACCACTAACAATACTTAATAATGATACAGAAGAAGCAAGTCCCATTACCCCTGGTCATTTTTTGATAGGAGCACCTATTATGACAGTGCCTGAATTTAATTATGAGACATGCAAAATGAGTTCGATGAAATGTTGGCAATTGACTCAGGCGATGCTTCAACATTTTTGGAGTCGATGGTCTAACGAATACCTTACTCATCTAATGCATCGGTATAAATGGGCTCACAAGGTTCCTGAAGCGAATGTTGGGGATATCGTCTTGGTAAAGGAAGAAGATTTGCCTTCTACCAAATGGCTTTTTGGTAAAATTGTAAAAAAACATTATGGATTTGATGGTTTGACCAGAGTTGTTTCGTTAAAGGTTAAAAATTCAATAATTAAACGTCCAACTTCCAAACTTGTAATTTTGCCAGTTTGTGATTAGGTTATGTTATAGATATAGATAGAATTTAGTGTAATTTTAAGTTTTTTTTTGTATTGTTTGTTAACTTATGAGTAGTTAGTTAAGTTAAGGGGGTTTAATTACCACATCACGGTGGGCGGTAGGAAAGGACATTCTGTCCTTGGTGGGCGGAATGTATAAATTGTTATGTTGACACGAGTCAATTAATGTCGATATATGTCAATAGATGTCGTAGATTATATTCTGAATCACGCTTACGGTTGTATCTCTGATTTGTATAAGTAAAATGTGAATTGGTTGAAAATATATTCTGGAAGAACATACAGTCCATTGTTTTATTGGTGTACATAGAATAATACGACCTAAAGTAAATGGTCAAGGATTGGATAACGGTTACAAGTTCAACAGTCATAAAAAGGACTGATTTTTTCACTAAAAATGTTTTGTACTCTAGCTCGAAAAACTGTTCCTAAATGTGGTTTTCTAAGTATGATCGCAGCTTACTGATGCTGATGATGCAACATACCATAAATATAGTGTTACCAGCATTTACAACACGGACCACAGATAAAAATTGTAATGAAACATATACAACTTTAATGAGCCTGCGGACTATTATATTCTATCCCAGAATCGATTCCTGCGACGATTTAAATGTTAATCGAATGATCCAATCACATCAACAATGTACTCGGATGGTAATATCGGGATAGCTCGTAAATATCCAGAACGTCTTGACAGTAATATTATAGCCTGTGGGCCGATATTAAGAACTTTACACCTCCGTTTTTTTTTCATGTTGAGTTTTTTTTGGAATAGTTTAATAGTTGGTGTTGATTAGAAAAAAAAGTTATATTTTTCGAATGTAGATAAGAATTCTGATGTCGGCTTCGGAGATAAAATTGTAAATGCAAGTTTGCAACAGTTGATAGAATCGATTGAAGAAACAATAATGATATGTAAAAAAACATTTAAAAAATGAAAGTATGATTATTTTGTTCGTACATCATACATCCATGTCCTAGGTATTTAGTTTCAGTACATACATATTGTCTTCCTGGGCGTAAGTTAGATCATTCTACACACACTAATCTGCCAGTCTGAACATAAAAGGGAACGTTAGACCACTCCAGAGTGTGGAAACAGGATACCTGATCGAACTGGCGATATAAATCAAAACTTAAATGTCTTCTTGGGCATGTGGATAAAATATATTAGTGTAATACAATAAGGTTGGTAATTTAGAGAAATATGGTACATCCTTGTAGTATAAAATATATGTGAGGTTTTCATTACAAAGTGATAATGTGTTAAAGGGTTTTAAATTTCATACTTAATTTCTTACATTTTGATATGATTGCCGGATGGTGTAGTGGACGTGGTTCAAATTTGGGAGTACATTATTTATACTAATATTATAAAGCTGAAGAGTTTGTTTTTTTGTTTGAACGTGCTAATCTCAGGAACTACTGGTCCGATTTAAGAAATTCTTTCAGTGTTAGACAGCTTATTTATCGAGGAAGGCTAAAGGCTATAAAACATCACGCTGTGACTTATAGGAGTTGAGTAACGCGGGCGAAACTGCAGGCAACAGCTAGTATTATGATAAACCAGTAACCATTGATAAAAACTGCACTGCACTTGAATGGACATGGAGTTGAATGGATATATACCTACATATCATCATCATCGTCATCTTCATCAGGCTCTATTTGTCCTCTGCTGACTATAGGCCTCCTTCAATGAACGCCAAGACAACCGATATTTTGCCACTACCTACATATTATATATGTTTTTATGTTACTTGGATAAGGCAAACTGGCAGATGTACCACCTGATGGTAAGTGGTCTTGCCCTGAAGAAAAAAGCAAGATGCTGGTATCCATGCAGCCGGGAGCTCGGTATAGCGCGTTTCTTCCACTGGGTGTTTATTATAGAATTCACTAGGATTTAATCCCATTATCTGGTACCAGTATTTCAAATTCTCGCGAAGTTACGACGAAACTCTGTTAACGTAGTGTAATTGTTTTTTTCCCATTAAATCTTTATCAGTCCTCTTTAAAACGCGAATCTTATCACGACCGTTAAGATTCGTCATTTTATTTTCATTTGAAGATTTAAATAACACTTATATTAGACTTTAGAGTTTAAATAAATCAATATTCAATCTATTTTCTATCGGGTTCTTTTGGAGTTTAATTAGATATGTAGTAATAAAGAACAATCAAGAGTTATTATCCTCAAGTTTTCGTTTCGACCGGTTTTCAATATATACTTATAAAAAATGTAATAAATATTCACTAGCCTGCGGCTTAGTCTGTCTAAGATTTAAAACTTACACACATTAGAAATACTGATCATAACTTTTGTACTTTCACAATACTTTTGTTTTTGTCTTCGTGTGTAGGCAAGTTTAATATTTATTTATTTAAGCAATTCACCAGTTCATAACACATATTAGTTAACCACATTTACGATTTTAACATTTGTGCTGTATATTGACATATTAAAAGGTAAAACTTTACCAGTAGCTCTCACACTAGGATATCCTGTATTGTGAGGGCTAAATAAAAACGTTAGTTTCAAGTGTGGAGTATAAGATTTACAAAATGACAATAGATCGTTAACATGTATCATCATCACTACATAGTATAAAGTCGCTTCCCGCGTCTGTCTGTATGTATGCTTAGATCTTTAAAACCACGGAATGGATTTTGATGCAATTTTTTTTAATAGATAGAGTGATTCAAGAGGAAGGGCGGGCGCTCCATGACGCTGCACCTCGCGTCCGAGCCGGACGGAGTTTCCGTCAGACAATGTATGGTAGAATTGTATATCCTAAATATGCCTAATACGGTTGTAAATCTAAGATAACGCGGGCGAAGCTGCGGGCATCAGCTAGTTACTAATAATTTAATAACAATATGAAGAAGTTTTACACAGATATTTGATATATCATCACTTAATTGGATTTGATCTCGCGACCTTTACATTCCGTACCTAATTCACGCAGGGAAAGTGTCTTATTCGCATTCGCATATTTGCTTATATAGAGTGGATTTTGTCTATACTTTAGCGCTATCAATTAACAAGACATAAAACTGATTAATAATGTCTTTGTATCTTCCACTGCCAACTTAAGACAAAGTTTAGACGTGTAGAAACTACAGGAACTGTGATATCTTACTTCGCTGTCTTGGTACCCCACCTATTAGCTCTGCTTATTCCTAACTCCTAGGTTATTTAGACTTAAGCACTAACTTGTATCTTGATTATAGAACAGGAAACAGCTATCAAGCTAGAATCAATACTTGGTTGCAGTTCTTGACGACGGCTGGTTTCCGTGTTCAAGCCGATCTGCGCTAACTGATAAGCAAAACAAGTCAAAGTGCCGGTTGCTATCGGTCATTCACCTCGAAAGGCACGGCATTAAACAACCGTTTCAGGGTACAGTCCAAAGGAATATTCATAAATCGACAATAAGTGTTACTTTTGGACCTCGAAATCAGGATAGGAAGCGAGTTGTTTACTTATACGCTGTTCAATATAAGTCTTTTAAGTATGACAGCTGAACAAAATATATCTTCCGATTGTTCTTCACATTTAGCACGGCAAAGGGTATGTAAAAATAGTTAATAGAATCAGGCGTTACCTTGCGGAAATCCATTATATAAGATATTGAATTAATTATATTAATTAGCAATTATCCCGCGAAAAACGCAGTCTTTACAGCAAATGTGTGAGTGCACGCATATGCATGCATATAGCACCGCCCTCCTTTCCCACACTGCATATGCGTACACTTGCATGCACCACCACCCCACATGCACCACAACCACAGTAAAAGACCACCACCAAACAATCTACGTTTCGCCCCGTTTTCGACTTAACGATTACTAATCGTAGAGTCTACATCCTGAGGATGCCTCGGTGTCGGGGCGAAACGTACGTACCACGTCAATCTGGTCCCGTGGTAAGTTCTCGAAGAACTTGTGTTACGGGTACCAGACAACGGAAATATATTTAATACTTTTATATACTAAACATTACAATCCATGGCCCAGGAACACAGAAAACTTTTTATTCCCTGGCGGGATTCGAACCCGCTACCTCCAGCTTGATCACTAACGCGCTAACCAGTGATCCACACAGGTCGTCATAGGAGTACTTTGATATTTTTCTAAATGATTTATAAATATTATAGGAAGTCAAAAGATCTTTTATACTGAACATACATTATTATTATTTTGCATCAATACGATATAAACTTATTCAATCACGATAAAACTATAAATTAAATCTTTTACATGCCCTGTCAAGGAACCCGACTACGTAACTAAATTGTTTCCTTTACTCGCTGTTTAGTATAAAAATAGAATTATATGACTGCTAGAAATAAGCAGCCATTAGTAACGTACTGGCCGCACCCAAAGCTTTAATTTGTATTTTTTTACAAGCTGGCAATTAACTCGTATTAAAATGAAAAAAAAAAAACAAATTTAAACATGACCAATGGCGGGCGGCGCGGCGACACACCGTCCCGCGTCCATATTTTTTGTCACTCGTTTAGGTTTCGGATATTTTTTATCTGTATGTTACTAAAATCTTAGTTCTAAAGCTCATAAGCCTTCTGAATGATATCGGAAGGCTAGTTTTTTTTTAAATTTAATTCAATCGATGTACGTTACATATTCCATGACGTTTGTGTATCACTGGGTTATGGATTTATAGTAGGTACCTGTATCCATAGCCCAGTGATACACAAACTATCTAAATATTCACTATACAGAACTTTTGAAGTGAAACTTATTTATCGGGGTTGGAAAAAAAATGAGTGTAACATTTTTTCGTTACGCGTCACATTCTTCCGTTACGCGCCATCTTTTTCTTATCCCTACCACGCGTGATTTGAAAAATAACGTCATTAATAAGTTTCACTTCTTATGAGTGTACGCTAGTACACACACACTTTTTTTTTTATTGTATGGTTCAATTGATTTTTGAAGTGAAAACATCTTTAGGCGCGGAAGGCATATTTTTTCATGAGATAAAATCTCTGGATTCGCGACGCCGTTACTAGGTAGTATTAAACGTCATATAAACGTCAAATAGCGTCTCATACAGGTGTATGAGACGCTGTATGACGTTTGATTTATAAATAAGATTATGCAATATTTAAACAAAGTGTGTTTGACGATTATCAATGTCATGCGGTCATTTTGTGCGTCGTTTAAATTGTATAGGTTGTCATAGTCTTAATTTAATTCACAGCCTGTATTATAGGTATTTGAATTTATTTGTTTTGTTTTTACTTCTATCGGCAGTCCCTGGGTCTGGTTGGGTTATTTTTATGAATGCACTAGCTGTTGCCTGCAGCTTCGCCCTCGGTACTTAACTCCTATATGTCACAGCGTGATATTATATAGCCTATATATAGCCTTCCTCGATAAATGGGCTGTCTAACACTGAAAGAATTTTTCAAATCGGACCAGTAGTTCCTGAGATTAGCGCGTTCAAACAAACAAACAAACTCTTCAGCTTTATAATATTAGTACAGATCTGTATCATTTATATTTTATTTCTTATCCAAAATAGAGTTCACCAGGAGAACATCATTCTATTAAAACACAAAAGTTAGTCGCTTTCATTTAAGTTGATAAGATGTTTTATCACGTCATATTAAGCTTGTACATAAGGGGGTTACTAAAATAGCGTACCTTTGTGTGGGAACGAGGTATGTTGTTCCTTTGAAAACCGTTGTGATGGACGTCTTTCGTTCCCCGAGACTTGACAAACAACAGCGTAAGCTTCATAGCCCTTCGCAATCGTGCTCCTGTATCTTACAAATAACTCTGTTACATTTAATACTCAACACTTTCGATCAGATTTTGCTAGCTTTTGCTTTAGCTAGGAACTCTTATAAGATGTATCTATTATACTCGTATATTTTGAGAGGTTGAGAGATTTATCTGTAATCTTTTTATGAAGTATAATTGTATAAAAAGGGATTTTTCTCATAGTATTATTTTTTCCCTTAAAGCTCGATATTTCGGCATTGTCGAACTCTCAGTCTCGTGAACAAGCCATTATTCAAACAGTTTTATAGTAAAATAACTATTTTCATTTAAAATCGTATATCCTGATTAGACCTAAATATTCGTAATTATCAAGTATTTCTTCTTTTTGGTGTAACTGTATACATAGGAATGTTAATTTATAATAATAGTAACCCTTATACAACCCACTGTTGAGCACGGAAATCCTCCTCGAAATCAGGCGAGGAGGGTGCTGGGCCATAGTTATAGGGCCCAATAAGGGTCGGTGGACTTTACAATTCAACTACTTTTAATCTCACCAAGCATGCAGGTTTCCTCACGATGTTTCCTTCACCGGTGAGCAAGCTATGGTCCCAAACTAGGCATAGCCTGTATTATGGCAACCAGACAACTGACTTATACTTACATATTTCTAAATACTTACTTAATATATTATTATAGATAAACTACAACCAGACACAGAACAAATGATCATGCTTTGCCCTGGGTGGGGATCGAACCCACGACCCGACGGCAGTTAGAGACACTAACCACTAGACCAACAAACCAGTCAAATGATATATAAATAATAATGATGTAAAACATTCACTTATGTTAGCTTTAGTACTTACTCGATCCCCACCATGGTTCAAGCCCTGTCGTGGCGGTGGGGCTCAGTAGCTTAAGGTGAACCCAGCACCTTGGGGGAAGCCAATTGAACCGAGGGAGCTGCTCTTTGTACTCCTCTTATAAGAAGAGAGGACAAAAGAACAGGGGGGAGAAGGGGCGAGGATGGGAACTTCACCCCATTGTACTGTCCCGACGTTGGTAGGGGTTGTTCTGTGGTGCGGGACAACCTTTAAGTTATTTAGAGTCGCTGTGCTACGTATCTTCAGTATTACATTAAGTAAAAAAATCTCAAAACCGTGAATTTTTTGCTATATTAGATTTTTAAAATCACGTTTTTCGGAATCCTCAACGCGCGAGTAGTACTCGCGTTTGTCTGGTTTTTTTTTTCTCCCGACTTTTGCACTGCAGACATCTCTAAGAACTTTTCTAAGAGTTGAAAGGTTTTGCTCTCTTTTATTTCTTCCACGTTGTAAACTTTAGACAACTTTTGGAGACACCTAAGTATGATCGTAGAAATGGATTTACTTGTTTTTCTGTGACTGTGACTTGAATCCATATTCATTGTTGGCGTTTTTAGTCACGGTACCCTAAAAGAAAGTAATGAATTTGACAATTAGCTACAATTTAGCTCAAAAAGCTAGTTACATATTTCAAGGAACTTACAACAACATTATGCAAAAGCCATTTGCGTGAACACTACAGGAGCACGCGAAATACCCACGTAATTATGTACACGCCATTGCAGTATTTGTATTTTGTACTTACAATATTGACGGATAGCTTGGCGGGAAAAAATGGGGGCAGCACTGTCGCAAGATGGCGACATGAAATTTTTAGTCAATGATAATTCATGTTTGTTTTTCTTTCCATCTCTTATGATCGGTTGCTGTAGTTAGATAGATAGATAAAATCTTTATTCACCATTTCAAATACACATCCAAAAAAGTTGTCAATTGAATGCAAAATAGCAGTGTGAATTCTACTGAATATATAAACTGAATTTATACAATTCAGTTTCCATACATAATACATGTTCTAACTTCTAACTAGCTCATTATAAAATAAATTTATTTCTGACAATGTCCATAGTACCTTATTATTAGTATAATGTTAGTATTTACAAAGACCTTAAAGAAATACTGTTAGTATACACACTCGTTTTTTTTGTATTATAATTTAATTTAAATATCTCCGAGGCCTGTTCTCAGCACTTATGCACTTATTATGGCTTTAGGTGATTGTTCAAGAGTAGTTAGTAGTTATTCTGGCCGAGTCGTTGGAGGGCTTGCAGGAGATGCTGCACAGTCTAAATGAATCTTCCCGACGTGTGGGTCTTAGGATGAACTTGGACAAGACGAAAGTCATGTTCAACGAACACGTTCTCCCTAGGCCGGTTAACGTTGATGGCATAACTCTCGAAGTCGTGCAAGAGTATGTCTATCTTGGGCACACTTTGCAGCTAGGTCGACATAACTTCGAGAGAGAAACCGATAGGAGGATTCAATTGGGATGGGCAGCATTCAGGAAGCTTAGCCATATTCTCACGTCGTCTATACCGCAGAGTTTGAAGACGAAAGTCTTCGACCAATGCGTTCTCCCCGTGATGACCTACGGGGCTGAAGCGTGGCCTCTAAATATAGGACTGGTCCGCAAGTTTGCCGTAGCTCAACGTGCTATGGAGCGTGCTATGCTGGGTGTTTCTTTGACAGATAGGATTCGGAAGGAAGACATCCGTCAGAGAACTAAGGTAACCGATATCACGCAAAGAATCAGCTCGTTGAAGTGGCAGTGGGCTGGTCACACACTCAGAAGAACGGATGGCCGATGGGGCAATAAGGTTCTAGAGTGGAGGCCACGTTTAGGTAGACGAAGTGTTGGTCGGCCATTGACCAGGTGGGAAAACGATCTCCGTGCGGTGGCCGGTCCGTGTTGGATGCGAGTGGCAAGGGATCGGCCATCTTGGCGTTCATTGAGGGAGGCCTATGTTCAGCAGTGGACGGATAGAGGCTGATGATGATGATGATAGTTAGTATGTTGTACCTATTTAATACTAATATTAATATAGGCTTAATAAACATTTGTGAGAGAAACTACGGGCATATAAATACGTCGATCTTGCAACTTTCTCTCGGTGAAACTAGGTAGTGGGCAGTAATTGCGGTAATAGACTACTTATAGAGCTGATAAAATGACCGGGCAGGTGAAGTATGAGCACATGAAGTATTTTGGAGAGAGAATAATACAGTGTTACCTTAGTTGGCAATATTCTTCCTTTGTAAAAAATTTATGGAGCTTTGTTATAAACGTGCACTCTTATTTAATATATAGACTATGTAATTTACAATATTTAATAAACACGTTACCTTGTATATTAAATATTTATGATAAATATTGTTCACACTCTTGTATTAGAACCCGCTACCTCTACGTGTAGTAAGTACCCATCTGACAACTACAGAAGATATCCGTCCATTCTACCTTCGATCGTTTGTATCTAAATATATTTTGTTATCTATTGTTTTCTAATGTTTGCGCGAATTTCACTCATTATAATGAAACAATTTTTACGGATTTTATCGCGGTTTATTAGGATTTTTACAAGCCCGACGTTTTGGATACTTTACAGCAACCATGGTCACGGAAGGACTGAGGTGACAGATGTCCTAATGTTACAAAGTTATTCGAAACTACCCTATGATACATCATTATTTTAATAAGTCCTCTCTACGCAGAAAGTGCTAACTGCATCTTTAATCTGTGGCATATAATGCTTGGTTTTTGATTTAATTATTTTAATAATGGGATCCCAAGCAGGTGGTAAGAGCCAGCCATCTTCTCTATTGAAATTTGGATGTTTTTTAATTTCAATAGCCTCGCGGATCATCCTTGGTTGGAATCGGTGTTCTTTTGCGAGTATCTGTGGTTTATCAAATCTAATATAATGGCGAGCTTTGTCTAGACTATGTTCACAGATTGCAGCCTTAGTGTAGCGACGGTGTTTTAAGTCAGCTATATGTTCTTTAACGCGAGTTTTAATTGATCTTTTGGTTTGGCCTATATAAGAGAGACCACAGTCGCAATCAAGCTTGTATACTCCTGCATATTGTAAGGGTATATGACACTTGACAGATGGTAAGAATTGACCTATCTTTTTAGGCGGCTTGAAATAAGTTTTTATAGAAGCTCGCTTTAGGATGAAGCCAATCTTGTCAGTGACGCCTTTCATAAACGGTAGCACAGCAGGTACTCGCTCGACGGTGGCTGGTTTCACACGTTCACTGTGACGGAGACGCGGTACCCGAAGCTTGTTGTCACGCAGTACTTGCTTGACATGTTGAAGTTCGGTCTCCAGGTGCTGCTCATCACAGATCCCTTGTGCTCTCTGTAACAAAGATTCACCCACGGTAGCTAACTGTGTTGGATGATGGTGTGATTCGCCGTTTAAATACCTATCCGTATGGGTATGTTTCCTATACACTGTGTGGCTTAAGGTGTTATTGGGATTACGGATAACTAATACATCTAAGAAAGCTAAAGAATTATTATTTGCCTCCAATTCCATTGTGAATTGAATTTTAGTATTGATGGAATTGAGATGGTTTAAGAATATGGTCACTTTATCAGATGGCAATATTGTGAAAGTATCATCTACATACCGCTTGTAGAACCTGGGTGTTATTGGTGAGGTATGCAGAGCAGTCTCCTCGAAATCCTCCATGAATATGTCGGCAACAACGGGGGATACTGGTGAGCTCATAGCTACGCCATCTACTTGCTGGTAGAACTGGTTATTCCACAACATGTAGCCAGATGTCAGGCAATGTTTTAGAAGTTCAGCATATTCTATTGGCATGTCATTCTCTCTTAGCTTTCTTGATACAATATTAATGCAATCTTCCACCGGTAAGCATGTAAAGAGTGATTGCACATCAAAACTAACCATAGTTTCATTGTTGCTGAGATGTCACCTACATTAAACCATCAAACCCATCCGTGTGGGGTATCTGTGGATAGGTCTTCAAAAATGATATTGATGTTTCTAGTACCGTATATAGTTTTATTCTAAACTGAATATTTTGCGCGAGAGACAATTCATAAGTGGAAAAATGTGTGCCCCCCCCCCGGTAACTTCTAAAACAAGAGAATGATAAAACTAAAAAAATATATATAATGTACATTACCATGCAAACTTCCACCGAAAATTGGTTTGAACAAGATCTAGTTAGTAGTTTTTTTATACGTCAATCAATCAACTCAAATATGTTTATAAAAAAACGTTTAATTCCATAAACATAAACCTTAATTTTTGTTAAAGTGTAATGTTGTATATTATGTAATGGTACGGAACCCTTCGTGCGCGAGTCCGACTAGCACTTGGCCGGTTTTATTTCTATATGCGTTGTTTGATCTCGCAAGTAAACTTCAATAACACGTAGTAAAGATGAGTCGTAACCTAAATTAAGATTTTCTTAGAATTGTCTAATTAAAATTGTATCCAACGTTAAATTTTAAAAATGATCCATACGATGACGGATAATTTATTACTAGACACAATAAACTATATTTTATGATATAACCTAAATCTCCATTTGTACTGTCATCTGGTGTCCTCGAGTTTCAAACGCTTTTGAACAGAACCGAGATTCTGACCATGTGTGGTAATGAATAGCAGCTTAGTACAAAATAATAGTATGTAAGTACTCTGTCGTATGCTTCTCATGTCTGTTTAGTTTCTGACGAAACTGAATGTTTTATAAACACCAAGATGTACTTCTGCTTTCCGAACGCTGCCTCTACTCCGAAACTCTATTAAACACCACTCTAGGCCACCATCAGTTAGTTCTTCAGCTTATTCTAGTGGGGGCCCCTGTATCGTCGAACAAAACTTTTATATAGAATTTTCGATAGTTGTAAGAATTTCTCTTACATGCTTTAGGGCCCTGTAGTCCGGGGGCCCAGTATCATTGTTACGGCTGATACAGCGTTCGCTATAGCCCTGGTTCTTCATAAAGCCAAGTAGTCCATTGAAAAGTTATATTTAGGGTTGCGTTTTTTAGAGGACGCAATTTTATTTTTTTGATGTGTAGGGGGGGTCAGTGTAAAGCTAAAACCAAGTTTGTGGTGTCACCACCCTTGTCCCACGGCCGCCATCTTGAAAATAGGGGTTGAAATGGTTTTTATGATATATCTCTTAAACTATTTATGTGATAAAAAAAAAATTATAACATTTTTTGTTGCAAATTAAATTCTCTACAACTTTGGTCCAGTAACTTTTTGTCGTAGAACTATAAATAAAAAAGTTACAAGCGAAAATGTTCAGAAAAAAGTCTAAATGCTAATCAAACAAAAAAATAGTTTTCACTGAAGTTAAAATCGTCTCTAAAATCATTCGAAAACGTCTTCACAATTAAAAAAAGAATAAAATACATCCGCACGTAGGGAAATATGTAGCACAACTAAAAGATATAAGTTGAACAACAATTTCAACACAATATTATTAGCTATTCTTACAATAAGAGAGGTTAGAAATAATAATAATAATAATAATAATAATAGCAGGCAGATGTTCTTTTGTTCCCTAATGGTCACTTGGGTATTTTCTACCTGGACAGTATTCTCGGTAACGGCCATCAGATTTAAAATTATTTTAAAAATCAATAATTGTAAAATTCTGTAATGGAGTGGAAAAGAGTCAATAATTAATTATTAAAAACAAAATTAATAATTAAAAAAAATATAATAACAAAATAAAATAAAAACAATAACTGATGACACATCATTAGTACACACGTAGAATATATGTATAGCTGTTAAGAGTACTGAAAAATAGTACTCGCTTCGGAGCGCTGTAAAACTATTTTTAGTTACTGACTTAATGAAAAAATGTTGCGTATAAAAGTTGTTCCTCAAAAAATGATCAAAAAAATGGTCTGATATCATTTTTTCTGATAAATAATTGTAAAAATAATAATATATTTTCTCGAATTTATGAACATTTTCGCTTATAACTTTTTTATTTATAGTTCTACTTAAAAAGTTACTGGACCAAAGTTGTAGAGAATTTAATTTGCAACAAAAAATGTTATCAATTTTTTTTATCAAATAAATAGTTTAAGAGATATATCTCTTAAACTATTTATTTGAATAAAAAAAACCATTTCAACCCCTATTTTCAAGATGGCGGTCGTGGGACAATGGTGGCGACCCCACAAACTTGGTTTAATCATTACACCCCTACACACCAAAAAAATAAAATTGCGTCCTCTAAAAAACGCAAGGTAAGGCCTAAAAAACATAACGTAACATTTCAATGGACTAAAGGATTCGTACTCTGACAGTAGAATTTTTATTATTAGATATATTTTTGCCAACAAATGATTTCTTCTTCTTTCCATTTAGACGAATGTGAAAATGAAAAATGATATCCTCAAAGAAATTCCATTAAACATTTCAGCTTCAGTGACGCAGTTGGAATTAAAAATTCGTCCGCTTCACGCGCCATCTGATACTTACATTTGCTTTGTTTTTGAGTCCTGTGAGTTTTGTGACTTTTTTTATTAGCTGACACATTATGTAAACGAGTTGAATTTTTTCACAAATATTTTGGAATGCTGTTAAAATTTTAACAATTTTACCAAGTAGCGTTTTTTTTGTACATCCAGAGGCAAAACAAGGAATTTCTGGCAACATTAAGCTTTTGCCGCGTATTTTTCAATGGCATGAAGCCAAAAGCTATTTGAAAACCCTGTATACTTGCTCAAAAACTCGGAAGGTCCTTTTTGTAACGGAACACAAGAAGGAATGTCCAACCTGTCAATGTCAGATTTTATGAACTTTGATGTTACATTAAGTTTATCTTTCACAAATCTTCATAAGTAGCAGAGTCAGAACTGAACAAGATATATGTTCGGGCCAATGTATCACGGCCCTCGCATAGTTTAATAGTTCTTGTAGGCACGTACATAGTCTAATCACGTACCGATCTTTTACTCGAGACAATGAGTTATGTGTATAGTCAGCAGATTGTAATATTATATAAACTAAACATCTTGTAATAAAGACAGTGCTTCATATGAGTTCAGTACGCTCTCAAGGGGTTTTATTTTGTCCCCCACATCATAGCCCGTCAGGCCCGTCGGACCCGTGGGGGTCAGTAGCAGTGATCAACAAGCACTCTAAGGTCTAAGGTTTCATTCTCTACTCCCGTAATCCTATAGTGTAGCCCACTACACCGGGATAGCGCCTCGCCACCAGATATCGTCACTATCTCTCCTGAGTGTAGTAAACGCTACAACATAATCACCGAACATTGAAGCAGTACCTCGATTAGACTCTACTTTATGTAGAGTAACTTTAACTTTTGTATTTTAACCTTTTAAATTAACCGAACATAATATTCAATCACTCGGATGTTGGCAAATCCTAAAGGAAGAAGAGGTGCCCCAGATCTGTTGAGCAAACAGGGCACTTCGACTGCTACTCAGTCCCTCAAGGGACCGACGCCACTTCCACATCCCCTCTGTGCCACCAGAGAACAACCCCTCCCAAAGTCGGGACAGTGCAATGGGGTGAGATTCCCAACCTCGCCCCTTGTCCTGTTGCTCTTTTGTCCCCTCTTCTCATAAGAGGGTACAAAGAGCAGTTCCCTCGGCTCAATTAGCTTCGCCCAAAGTGCTGGGTTACCCACCGCCACGATAAGCCTTGAACTATGATAGAGAGACAGAAAGTCTCTGTGTCGGTAATTACTCTACTTATTCTTCCCTTTTTTCCAAAACACATCAAAGCTTTTTCTTGGCAAAAATAGGCAGAATGGTGGTACCCTTGTAGACGGGCATGCTACAAGCGCGTCCCTCCCACCACTTATAAATATTATTGTTTCAACGGATAATGGTTTCGGAGATCACCTTCCACACCCAAGCTCACAAGAGGTATCTCTTTACTATGTTACTACCATCATCATCATTATCAACCCCTTTAAATTTGCCGGTGGTAGGGATGCCCATTAAAATAAATTCACCGGTCATTTCATTGGTAAATTCATCGGTAAATAAATATTCGTCGCGGAACCCTAAAAAGTTTCAAATAAATTCAGTTCAATCTTTAATCACGTTTAAAAGAGAACTTTATCCATCAAAAGACTCTAAAGTTTCAATAAAGTACAATATAGCGGACGAAATGGATCCTTATTTTGTTACAATAAAGTTCAGTTTACTGTTGTCTTATATAATAACAACAAAACTTAATTATAGCTTTTTTCTAAACAAATAAGCTCGTCTTACTGGGGTATGATCTCGGTAAAAAGCATTACATTATTGAACACATTTTGTGTTACAACTATACTCAGAGTATATTATATTAGTCGTTTATGAATGCGTTGTATTTTGGAAGAAAACTTGCTGCTTTGTAGCCAAATTGGACCGGCACTAACAGGGTGGTACGGGTACCTCTCGCTCACGTAATATCGACGCAGTGACGGCTATGCTGTCGTTTTTCATGCCATTTGTAAGTTTCCGGTAGCCTATTGAGGGGATAGAAAAATGGAGGGCTACGCATAATCTCTGGTTGTGCGGGTGTGTATGGGCGTCGATAGTCGCCAAAAGGCTTCGTCTGTGCTATAAAAAAAGGTTAGTTAGACATTTTGATGATTTACAAATTATTTTATATAATACTAGCTGTTCCTCGCAGTTATAACCTATGTCCTCTGTTGAAACAATATTTCGTCTTAAATAGCTTAAAACTTTTTTAAATAATTAGATAGTCTAGTAATAATACAAAAATTATTTGTCGATTCGGTAGTTCCAGAAATAAGTGTGTTCTAAATAAAAAGACAAATTTTAACCTTATTATATTAGTACAAATAATGATAGGCAAATCAAAAGACAAGCCTTATAATAAATGGTCAACGACCACAATCAATGAGATAACCCCAGAATTATAGATTTTGTACCTAAACCAGATTCTTTCGGGCCCTGCTTGATATGATAGCTATAGGTTTTAGTAATTTTATGCTACATAATATTGTACCCTTATATACAGAAGAAATATACGAAATGGCAAATACCCAATTTCATGCACTGAAATATATTATTTAGTGAAGATGTTGAAATTGTTGTTGTTGAAATTGTTGAAATTGTCATTTATATGTAATTTATATGACGACCTCTGTGGCTCAGTGGTGAGCGCATTGGCGCTCAAGTCGGGTTCGAATCCCGCCAGGGAACAAAAATATTTTCTGTGTTCCTGGGTCATGGATGTGTATTAAATATGTGTATTATATAATAAAAATCTTAAATATATGTATAGTATAAAAGTATTAAATATATTTCCGTTGTCTGGTACCCGTAACACAAGTTCTTCGAAAACTTACCACGGGACCAGATTGACGTGGTGTGAAAGCGTCCATAGATTATTATTATTATTATTATATGCATAGTTGAAAAAATCTGTGATTTTTAATGTATATATTAATCGAATTTATTTTGATTTTGATTCCTATGACTCTAAATCATAAAAAAATAACAAGAATATGGTACACATACAGACGGGAGAACAAAACTCAGGTATCCTTTACAAATGTAACCCATAGTCTACTGAATAGGAGATACACATTACAATCCACGTGACTTCCTATACAAAATACCGGTGGGAGGGAAGCGTTGTGCCGCGCTCCCGGCTACATGGGTACCACCATATTGCTTGTTTCTACCGTGAAACAGCTTTGATGTGTTTCGGAGAGAAGGGCAAGACAGGCAGTGTAATTACTGGCACCGAGACTTAACATCTTATGTCTCAGGATAGGCAACACATAAATGAGTTGCCTGGGCTTGTTCCAGGTATACTAGTTTATGTTCATGGGCGACGTCGACTACTTACTACTAGGTGGTACGTTTGCCAGTTTGCCTATCCAACTAACGTAAAAAAACTAGCTTAATCGATATACCAATATCGATGTACCGATGAGAATATCGATAACATAACCGTAAAAATCGTAATCGTAACTCGGACAACACGTAGGCGTAGTATTAAGTTTCGTATGTCTATTAGAACAACACTAACATTGATACGATCTGTTTAAAATCTAAATTCCTAGCAGTTCTACGTATTTTATACCTATTTAACTGTGTCTACATTTTAGATGAGATCGATTTTTAAAAGTGTTCTTTAACTGTAAATGCGACTGTTTGAAAGCGTAATCGATGCATTTTATTATCTTTAATTTAATTATAAACCGGTCAAGTGCGTGTTGGGTTTCGTAAAACGGTAACATTTTGTGATATAAAAAGTTATTAATAGATCTTGTCCGAACTAAACTTCGAGAAAAGATTTTATTACGCGGTTTATTTAGATAATTCACAGTTAAGAAATGAGCAATACTGACGTGTCTGACGTTTTTCCTTATGGCTTATTACAATGGTTAATGTAAATACCGTAGACAGATACCATGAAAATCATGAAGTTAGGAAATAAGAGGAGATGCCCCATTCTTTAAACTTACAGCTGTAACTTGTAAGTGAGTACCTGATCCGCCATCTTGAGTGCCCTTTTTAACCGACTTCAACAAAAAGGAGGAGGTTCTCAACTCGGCCGGTATTTTTTTTTAATGTATGTACACCGATTTCTCCGTCAATTGTGGACCGATTTTCAAAATTCTTTTTTTGTTTGAAAGGGTATACTTGCCATTTGTCCCATGATAAGGAAACCAGAATCTGATGATGGCATCCAATGACTAGTGTGCTTAATATTTTTTTAAATAAGCATTTTAAAGCACTACAATTTAATGAGGGTCTAGAGTTGATCTGATGCTGGAGCAGGAAGACAGTCGAGGGAACTCCTCGACGATTTACTTCAGTAACCTTGTGTTTGGGCTTGATTAATTTGTATTGATGAGAACTTTACACCTAGATGGGTTGTGACTGTGATTGGGGGTCTGATGATGAAGACGAAGCTCAGTTAAGGGAACTCCTAAATAGTTTAAAGTAGCTAGCTACCTTGTGATTGGACTTAATTAATTTATACTGATGAGAACTTTGCACCCTTATGGGTGATACGTGCCATTACCGTTATGATGATGGAGACTATAGACAGTCGAGGGAACTCCTCGACGATTTACAGATTTTTTTGGGCTTACTTCATACGGTTCAATATGCCAAAATGTCTATCTCTGTATGCCTTTCTTTAATGAATCACTAAAAATTAAGAAATAAAAATTTTTAAATAAAAATTGTAACCGGCTCCAAAAAATAAAGTAACTAAAATGTTATAAAATAATCGCGTGTACAATCTTTGCGTTTACCACGTCAATATTGTTACTTTTGGAGTCGGTGTCAGCCAAGGTTTTAGTTACTTTATTTTTTGAAGTCGGTTATAATTTTTATTTATCATAGTTGTATTCACTGTAGGTATAGTTTGTGGTTTTTCTGTCAAAACCTTAGCAATGGTAGCCATGTTAAGTGTAAGATTTGAGTTGTAGGTATACACCTTTTTTTCGTAGGTATGCCCAGTCCTTCTATATTATTATGTCTATGATGAAAATGGATGCCTTATTAATATTATTATGTTTTGGTGAGTGCATTTTGACGTTCTTTAGCAGAAGCCTTAGTCCAACAGCGGAAGGAAAAAGTAAGTAGTCTTGATGATCATAATAACTAAATTTAAGAAAATATATTATCATTTATTTATATTACAAGAATTTATTATTTATTTACCTTCTCAACAATTTTTAGACTTGTACTATTCAAATTATTAATTATATTTCAAATAGTCTGTCAAAGCAATTCAAGGTCAAGTGACATATCCACATAAATTTATTCTGTGGCTTACTTTATTGCGCGGAAAGCGGCCATATTGAAAAGTCCACGGCTAATATTATGATTTACGCGCGCTTTCCCGTGAAGAGAAAAATATTTTACTTTAATTAAACTTATTTTAAAGGTTTTGAAAATGGGTTTATTTAATATAATTAATATATTAATTTCATTTTTTTACTAATCCTTGAGCCAAATTTATCATCTTGTGTTGGAGTAAAACGTGAACAAAATTTGTATAAATTCAGATGTAATTTTGGACTACCTTTTTGACAAACACTAACGACAGAAAAAAACTTTAAACCAGTATTCATTTAAAAACTAAATACTAGATCTAATAAAGTAGCGTATTTTTAAACCTCAAACATATATGTTTAGTAGTAGTAGTAAGGATAAAAGCGTTTTAATTGTCTCCAAGTTGCAATATAGGGTCAGCTTAAGATGAACTTACGAGCCCTGTGGGAGTCGTTCACCTTCTGAGGGCTCGCCCTGTATGCAGCAAACATTTTAATAAACTTATTATGAAATGCTACACTTTCTACTACTGTTTTACTGCAAACTGTAGGTAAAGATTCTTATTATAATGAAACTTTAAACGGATTTTATAGTGGTTTAATAAGGTTTACATTCCTAAGGTCTTAGATACTTTACATGAAAAGTGAAAATGAGATGAGAAAATTTACGTATACTTTAGATAAAGTTAGTTTTTTTTATATATCCCCCACCATGGTTCAGGCCGTGACGTGGCGGTGGGGCTCAGTAGCCTAGGGTAAGCCCAACACCTTAGGCGAAGCTAATTGAGCCGAGGGCGCTCTTTCTACCCCTCTTATAAGAAGAGGGAACAAAAAAGCAGGGTGCAAGGGGCGAGGCTGGGAACCTCACCCCATTGTACTGTCCCAATGTTGGGAGGAGTTGTTCTGTGGTGTGGGACAACCCCTCTGTGGAGGTGGCGTCGGTCCCTTGCGGGACTGACTAGCCGTCGAGGTGCCCTGTTAGCTTTACAGATCCGGGGCATCTCACCAAGGCGGCACTGGTGAGCTGCGTCCACTTACCATCTTTCGGGCGCAGCGAGTCCCACATACCCGCCTGAGAAGACCCACTCTCCAGGCGGGATGCCTCAGAGCATTTCACGGCGTAAAAGAAAAGGTTTTTATAATTCATTTAATGATAATATAGATTTATATTATACCTGTATGTATCACAGTTGGGCACCGGTCTCTTCATCGATATCAGACGAGGGAGGTTTTGGGCCTAAACTCACCAATGTGCTGGCCCAATGCGGGCTGGCCTTCAAAGAACATTAATCTCATCAGGCATGCAGTTTTCCTCACTATATTTCCTTCACAGGTGCACGGAGAAATTTAGGAAAACCCAGTCCGATCAGGATCGAACCCGAACTTCTCACTCAAGAGCCCATACCCGCTAGACCATCGTTGGTCCTTTATTTATCCTATTAGAATTTGTAACTAAAGGTGCAGGATAAATATAGAGGAGGGTACAGGTTGATAATCATGATGAATCATAGAAGGTTGTGATATTTTAGTGAACATTAGAAACACTTCATATTGCTTAAATTTGAATTACTTCACTACCCACTGTTTTGATCCATTAAAATTCCAAATTTTTGTCTTTTTAAATTACCATTTTTTTCCTCTTCTCGTCTTTTTATCGATAATACATATTATCATTTAATTATCTTTTCATTTTATGAATGTCCAAATTTTAAATGTTACAGATTACTTACGACGCCTTAATCTCGTGGACAGTAATTACATTATACAGGCATTATTATCTATTTTCGGTGACACCTCCGAGATATGTCGAGAATATGAAGGGATGACAGGGTCAGATATTATTATCCGTATGTCTGACACTTGACTATCTCCTTTATTTCACCTTTCAATAACATACGTCAAGTCTTATAAAGGACGTCAAGGATTTTCGCATTGGACGTGAAAATGATTTGGTCATATTGGACTTTAATAAAATATGACGAATCGAAGTTTCACATGGAATGTGTATTAAAGACATTTTTTTTAATGTTAGTTGGATAGGCAAACTGGCAAACGTGCCACCTGATGGTAAGTGGTCGACGTCGCCCATGAACATAAACTAATTTACCTGGAACGAGCCCAGGCAACTCATTTATGTGTTGCCTATCCTGAGACATAAGATGTTAAGTCTCGGTGCCAGTAATTGTACTACCTGTCTTGCCCTTCTCTCCGAAACACAGCAAAGCTGTTTCACGGGAGAAACAAGCAAGATGGTGGTACCCATGCAGCCGGGAGCGCGGCACAGCGCTTCCCTCCCACCGGTAATTCTTTTTTCAACAAATTCGATTTATTTACAAATACAATGCCAATTTCTTATTTTTTTTTGGATGGATCTATGCTAACGGCCCGAAGGCCCTAATGCTACATCGGATTAGTGTGAGCCCATTTGGCTCACTTTTGGTTTGTAAAAGTGGGGGGTTCCCCCCGCCAACCGTGCAGTCTGCGACCACACGGCCTCCTGGCGTCGGGTTGGAATCCCAAAGTTTAGATCAAAATGTGTTATGTAGTTTGTATGGTTGTGTTTATGGATGTTTCAAATACGCAATGTAATAAGGTACCTCAATCTAGAAGTAGACCAAAATAACGCGTAGTAGTCTCGGCTTTGAATCCCGTCACATATAGACATTTATAAGTACTGTCTAAGTTAAAAAGAATGAGGAATATATTTTTCAAGGAAATAAAAAGGTATTGCAAAAGTAGCCTCTCCTCGCAGAAAGACCAGTCTCAAGATGCACAAAAGATGTTAAGCGCATTGATTCAAAGTTTAACAAAACATTGATTTCCTTTCAGAATCGTTTTAATTCAAGCCAATAACCTTAAATGACTTAACATAATAATTAAGATAGATAATGCCCGAAAAAATTTCTATAGCAGAATATATTGGTTAATACAGAGAATATGCCCGCATACTCTGTGTGGGAACTGGGAACACGACAACACGTGTATGTACCATGTGAACATGCCGGGACTTTTGTTTTATTGCTGGTAAAGAGAATGTGTAGAAAGTGTTTATTAGATGTAATACTTTCCCAGCCTATTTCTCAAGCTTCGATCCTAGACTTATGTAGGTAGGTTAAGTCCTTAATATAAGATAAGAGAATAAGAGTGAAAAAGTATATTTTAAATATTTTTCATAGTAAAATGTTAGTTTTAAATGTTACTAATAAAAGTGTTAAAGGAGACGGGCGAATCTGGGCCTAAACGTTACACAAATAAAAAAAAACAATATTTTTTATCTTTTTTTTTAATTAAACAGTGAAATATGAAGCAGTTTTATCATGGGATAACAAATTAAAAAAATATTCTAAAGATGACTGATTTCCTTCATGTTTATTTTAGTGATATTCTATGTTGCCAGAGTAAGAAAAAGGTAATCGATTTATCAAATTCATATTAATACATTTTATCGAAATATTTTAAGTATGTATTTCGAGACGTAAATACTTCTTTTTTTAAGTTTCTTGAAAAAGTAGTATTATCGACGTGCCGTGCCTACTTTGAACACTATTGTGATGTTTATTCTAAAGACAAGTTTTGGACAAAACTTATTTAAAAAATAATATTACAAAATTGAGGGCGCCACTTTCATGAACAGATTTGGATGAAATTTGGCAGAAAGACATAGGATAGTTTTTATCCCGGAAATCCTATGGGAACGGGATTTATGCAGGTAAAACCCCGGGACTATCTATCTTCTGAACCACGGAACAGATTTGGGTGAAATTTGATATGAAGATACTTTGAAAATTAACGTAGGATTTAAAATAAATCTTATCCTGAAAATCCCACGGGAATGGGAACTATGCGCGTTAGACCCCGGGACTGTCTATCTTCTAAACCACGGAACAGATTTGGGTGAAATTTGGTATGAAGATACTTTGGAACTTAACGTAGGACTTAAAATAGTTGCTATCCTGAAAATCCCACGGGAACGGGAGTTGTGCAGCTAAAACGCCGGGACTGTGTATTTGTTAAACCACTAAACCGATTTGAGTGAAATTTGATATGGAGATAGTTTGAGACCCTAGGTAAGATATAAGATGTATAGTGTAACAAGAAGTTTTTTAGATGTGTCAATAGATGGCGTTAACACAAAATGTAGATCACGCTATCCATTACAAGATGCGAATCTTTATGAGGATCGCACTTTTGTATTGCACGCGTTTTTAATGAAGTATTCATATATTAGTAATTTATCCAAAAATGATTTATTAATAGAATTCATTATATTATTATAAAAAAGGAATACTTATATATAATAATGAAGCGGCTGAAAAAGCTAAAATATGCAAATACAGAGGTCTAGGCTCGGTATCGAGACCCTTGGTTGGAGCTTTAAGACTCTTTAAGGAAATAACAAAAAGGTTAGTCGACATCACAGGAGACCGAAGAGCTGGCAGCTACTTCGGACAAAGAATTAGTCTAGCAATTCAAAGGGGGAACGCTGTGAAAATCTTCGTAACCTTGCCTAAAGGGACTCCTTTTTATTTATATACTTAAGTTATTATATTTTTTTTTAAGGATTTTAGTTTTAGGTTCTTTGTAATTTATATCCAATATGTTTTTATTTAATTATTTTTTATTTTACCGGTGGGAGGGAAGCACTGTGCCGCGCTCCCGGCTGCGTGGGTACCACCATCTTGCTTGTTTCTCCCGTGAAACAGCTTTGCTGTGTTTCGGAGAGAAGGGCAAGACAGGCAGTGTAATTACTGGCACCGAGACTTAACATCTTATGTCTCAGGATAGGCAATACATAGATGAGTTGCCTGGGCTCGTTCCAGGTAAACTAGTTTATGTTCATGGGCGACGTCTACCACTTACCATCAGGTGGCACGTTTGCCAGTTTGCTTATCCAAGTAACATAAAAAAAATATAATAATAATAATAATTTAAAATTGCAATAAATGACAAAGTACTATTTATAAACAATGCTAGGAACAATAATAAAATATATGAATAAAAAATATAACTTTTTCGTAGTTTTTTTGCTGGTAGTAGGTACTAATTTAAATTAAAATATTGATGTATCATAGGGTAGTTAAGAATAATTTTGTATCGTTAGGACACAAAATAAATACTATAGGACGTCTGACACCTCAATCCTCCCATTAACATGGTTGCTGGAAAGTATCCGAAACGTCGGGCATTTAAAAATCTTAATAAACCGCGATAAAATCCGTAAAAGTTATTTAAATATAATAAAAATGTACTACTAAATAAAATAAATATATTTTATAAAAACGTACTATCGGGCCTTACAGTGGAAGTAAATAGTATTCTTTAAATTATTATAGTTTGTAAATTGGAACCATTTTTTTTATGTCACATGGAGGCAACCGAGCAGTCGGAGCTGGAGGTGACTACCGACGCCCATTTAGACATCGGCACAGCCAAAAGTTATGCAGATGCGTTGCCCTCCTTTTCCCTATACCTCCCAATGGGCCACCAGAAACTCACAAACTGCACGAAACGCGACAGCATAACTGTCACTTGACACCGGTGTTATGTGAGCGAGAGGTACCACCACGGTTGTGCCGGCCCAATTCGGTTACAAAGCAGCATGGCTACTACTACTTTATATGAAAAATAAGATTTAAAACAATACTTCGTATACGCAGACGAAGTCGCGGTTAACATCTATGAAATAATATACTGCACTTACATTAAGAAAAACCATTTTTGTCCTTCTGTTTGTTCCGGTTAATCTCTGAAACGGCTAAGCCGATTTTGACGATGCTTTTACTGGCAGATAGCTGACGTTATAAGGCGTAACTTTGGCCATAAAAATAACCATCATCAATCCGAACGGCTGTAAATCTAAGTAAACGCGGGCGAAGCTGCGGGCAACAGCTTGTAATACTAATAAGTATGCGATCTTATTTTCTGGGTGCCCTTATCATTCTCACTTCTAACAGTTATGCTATTTGGTACATAAGGGTATATTTTATCTTCGTCCAAAGCTTGTACGAGACACATGTGACAAAACCTAAAGCGTTAAACACTTAACGGTGAGAAAGTTACGCTGTGCCATGCTCCCGTCTGCATGGGTACCACCATCCTGCTTGTTTCTTCCGTGAAACAACCTTGCTGTGTTTCAGATATAAGGGTGGGACAGGCAGATTAATTACTGACACAGAAATTTAACATTTTTTGTCTCAGGATAGGCAACACGTCCACAGAATGGTTCATGTCTTGTTGTAGCGATTGGGCTCAGTAGCATAAGATGAAATCGGCGACTACTACTAATTACAGCTACAATTGAACCGAGGGAGCTGCTCTTTGTACCCCTCTTATAAGAAGAGGGGACAAAAGAGCAAGGGGGATAAGGGACGAGACTGAGAAGTTCAGCCCATTGCACTGTTCCGACGTTGGGAGTACTTGTTCTGTGGTGCGGGACAACCCCTTTGTGGAGGTGGCGTCGGTCTCTTGGGGGGTCTGAGTAGCCTTCGAGATGCCCTTTTAAAAAATCCGGCTATGATTTTATTACTTCATATTATAGGTAGGATAATATTTTAGTATAATATTTTATACTTTGATAATATTTTAGTTACATATAAAAAAGTGGGTAAGAGTTCTTTACACTTTTTTAAAGATCTTTTTCTTCTTCGCTCAATAAGGAAAAATATTGCTACAATTTCTTTAAGTCATAAAGTACACAAAGATCTATTTGAAAAATCGTAGTTTAAGTGAAAACAGCATTTTGCGTAGCAAATTGTTTTCGAAGTGCTTTTTAAAGTACAATTAAATACTTTGCATATCAAGTTCTTAAAATATATAAACGTTTGAATTATATTCATGAAAACGTAACTATAATGGATTTCATTTAGCGATTTATTATGTTATAATATTTTTAGCACAAAATAATAGTATACAGTTTTAATATGTCCGATATAGACTGTGCAAATATTTACTTTTATTCGATTAAAACCTTTTTTTAATAACAGCCTTAGTCGCAAATATATATTTTATTATTGAGTTTGTATTTACTTAGGTCTCACTTGTTAAATTTTTTTGTTTAATCCTAGATACTAGTTAATAAGTGAATAATCTATACTAATATTATAAAGCTGAAGAGTTTGTTTGTTTGAACGCGCTAATCTCAGGAAGTAGTGGACCGATTTGAAAAATTCTTTCAATGTTAGATAGCCCATTTATCGCGGAACGCTATAGGATATATAACATCACGCTGTGACTAATAGTAGTTAAGTTGAGTTAGTTAACGCGGGTGAAGCTGCGGGCAACAGCTAGTTCCGAATAAGCTGATAAAAGCCGAAAGCTCAATAAGGACCCATTTGAAAGTGTTTTATGTTAGTAGTTGTTAGTTGCACTGGCAGACGAGCTACGTGATGGCAAGTGGTCAGCGTCGCCCATGAACATAAACAAGTTGTCCTGGGACTATAATATGTCATTTGTGCGTGGCCTATTCTGAGTTGTAAGATGGAAAATCTCGGTACTTGTCTTGCCCTTCTCTCCGAAACACAGCCGAATTAGACGGGAGAACCAAGCAAGATGGTGGTACCCATGCAGATGGGAGCGCGGCATAGCGCATCCCCCCTTTCCTCCCTCATAAATAAAGTCAGTATGTAATACAGTAAATTCAGATAAAGCTGATAGATTAAAGGTAGAAAGGTAACCAAAATCCGGGCCGTAGTTTTATGTGATTAAATGATACCCAGTTTGTAATATGTACATGTTAACTGTTTCTTTTTATTACAGTGCCCAAATTTTAAATCAAACCATCAGACCACCAGAATTTTAAGCCCCCCCACCATGGTTCAGGCCTTGTCGTGGCGGTGGGGCTCAGTAACCTAGGGTGAGCGGTGCACCTTGGGCAAAGCTAATTGGGCAGAATAATAGGGGGCAAGGGGTGAGGATGGGAACCTCACCCCACTGTACTGTCCCGACGTTGGGAGGGGTTATTCTATGGTGCGGTACAACCCCTCTGTGGAGGCGGCGTCGGTCCTTTGCGGAACTGACTAGCCGTCGAGGTGCCCTGTTTATTTTCTAGACCCGGGGTACCTCACCAAAGATGGCATTGGTGGCACTCACCGGGTTTTAGTGGGTAGAGCTGCGTCCATTTACCAGCTGTCGGGCGCAGCGAGTGCCACATACCCGCGCGGGGAGACCCACTCCCCCGCGGGATGCCTCAGAGCATTTCCCGGCGTGAAAGAAAAAGTCAGTCTAAAGTAAAAAAGTTTAAAAACTATGATCCGAAAAGAACTCCTTCCTATTTAAAGTCGGATGAAATGTAGGCTATGTCACACGGACCATATCACCCGGACAATATCGAATCGATTGACACCTATTTATCACAATGGAATAAGTAATTTCGGCATTACGTTGGAACATACGTCAAGACATACAGACATACATATACTGCTAAAATCATAACACTCACTTTCAGTTTTGCCTTATGATATATATATATATATGAATTACCTATTTTTGCATTGCAAAGACAAATCAACATACAGCAAAGCACTTATATGGGGGAATTGAGTTGAAGACTTAAGTAAGCAATTTGTTGTACAGATGGGCCAATATATCAGTCTACATCTTCAGAGATCCTTAAGAAATTAAAAGCTTGCATACCAATGAAGGTACTTAAAGTCAATGTAATTAGAATGTAATATGAATATTCTAATTTAAGAAAGTTAAATTATTAATAAGTAAACAAATTGGAGTTCGTTAAAAGAGGGCTATGTCCAGGAGTGTTCGAAAAAAAAGACCATGATGATGATAATGATGACTACGATGACGGTTGTGATGATGATGACGACGACGACGTCGACGAAGACGATGACGGTCATGATGATGATGATGACGACGACGACGGCGATGACGACGATGATGACGATGACGGTCATGATCATGATGATGACTACGATGATGACGGTCATGATGATGATGATGACGACGACGACGGCGATGACGACGATGATGACGATGACGGTCATGATCATGATGATGACTACGATGATGACGGTCATGATGATGATGATGACGACGACGACGACGAAGACGACGACGTTGATGACGATCATGATGATGATGATGATATTAATGACTGTGACGACGACGATGACGGCCATGATGATGATGATGTTGGTGATAAAAACAATTGAGAATGAATAATAATAATTAATGATCAAATGCTCGCTACATAATTCAAGTTAGTCTATAACTGGCGTGGTGAGCTATTGAAACAACAAATAGACATGAATGAATAACAATAGGTATGTAATTGTTCTAATAATTAATTATTGAATTTAAATAATTTCTAGCACTTGCACTATAAGCGTCTGCCATCTTGCCATTTATTGAAAGATACCAATAGTGGACGGAAAAAGGTGATGATGATGATGAAAACACCACTTTACACTAGTTCTGTGGTAAATTGTGTTACGTTGCATTAAATTAAGATGTTGACTTAAAAATACATGAACTAGTATGTGCTACAATTCATCATTTCTGTAAATTTTGCCTTCGCTGAGATTCATACCCACGATTGCGTTTAGCATTAGCAACTATTTACATTTCGATAGCAGAACCATTTGTACCATACAAATGGTTAGTATAGGCACCAGTTTCCGGCGAAGATTATAACAAATGTAGTTCATAAACAGCAGCCAGCGGCAGTGCATCATGAGCGGCCCCGCCCCGGGGCACAGGTTCGAATACGCCGTCAATGCTATGAGAGCTATGAAGCTATAGTATACACTCAGATGTCAGTCAAAAATCAAAGCAACTTAAGGAACGTAGCGAGAAGTTCGACTTTCGACAACTCATTCATGCGTTGCCTAGTCTGAGATGTAAGTTGGTAAGTCTGTCCACCACCACCAGTCCCACACTGCCTGTCTCTCTCTTCGAAACAAATCTTCACTTTTTTATGTTAGTTGGATAGGCAAGCTGGCAGATGTGCCACCTGTAGGTAAGTGATTGCCCATGAACATAAACTAGTTCACCTGGAACTAGCCCAGGTAAGTCTCTGTGCCAGTAATTACACTGCCTGTCCTGCCCTTATGCCCTTTCACGGGAGAAATAAGCAGGATTTTACTTAAGAAATAAGGAGAATGGTGGTACCCATGTAAATGTATCAACAGTTTTATTATAGAAGTGCTTCGTAGTTTCCTTTCCTTGTTACACGTTATCCCTTATTATGAGTATCCCATGTTTCATGTGATTGGTATCTACAGCTTCTGTCCTTAGACAGAAGCTATATTTTAGCCTATTAAAGTATACAGTCAGACCGAGGCTCTAAGCGAGACATAATATGCCGTAAATTGTTGGAAGCAGAGCGCGCGCCGCCGCTCGCGCAGCTGCCTCGGTTAGCTCAGCAATATTAACATCACATTCTTATATAGATCATATTATTATATATAAATGACTTGTATATAAACGAGAAATCAGGCTAGGCTATAGGTCTTTGCGCTGGCTTGTGCGAGTTTATAATATAATATCATGAGTTTATAATAGTTTATATATAATATATTTAACATCACATTCTTAGAACAAATGTAGGGAACATGGATGGCATAGCATAAAGATAAGCGTCCACATTTTCGCATCGTATGCAACGCACGCATCGGATTAGATAGTATTCTTTGTATAAAAAGTCATACAAGTGTGTCCACTGATCCGCAGCGTACGAATCGGCACTCAAGATTTTTTTGACGTCGCAGTCGGAGCCTTATGGTGACTACCGACGCCCATAGACATCCGCACAACCAAAAGTTATGCAGATGCGTTCCGCTCCTTTTCCATATCCCCCCAATGGGTCACCGGAAACTCACAAAGCAGCAGGAAACGCGATAGCATAGCTGTCACTTAGCGCCGGTGTTATATGAGCGAGAGGTAACACCCCGGTCGTGCCGGCCCAATTCGGCTGCAATGCAGCATGGCACTACCTCTTACTAAAGTGTCAAATGTTACTTTCTATACAAAGAAAAGAATACTAGATACAATCCGTTTGATGCGATGCGTATGATGCCGACATCAATTTTTGCCACGTTTGACAAGATGATGACGTATGTTTGAAGATTTTGCTGACCTTTTTTTAGCTTTTGCGCCTTCATTAATTCATCCCCTACTTTGCCACCCCCTACAAACATTTTACCGCCTCTTGTCCGTTGTCGCCCCTAGACCGTGGCCTATGCGGTCTATTGACAAATCTAGGACTGGAGTAGACTGGCTCTGATTTCTATCCTACTATCAGATGAGAATTATGCACTAGTTCTGTGCGAGTTTGCGAAATTAACACAGGACGAGAGAACAGAAAGACTTAATCGCATCAGGCATGCAGGTTTCCTCACATAGTTTTCTTTCATCATCAAGTAAGCTGTCTTTTAATCTATGTGCTCTGTACATATTTATATTTTTGTTATGATTCCTATAAAGAGAAAGAGTTTAAGTAATAGTAAAAAAAAAGTATTTTTCTTAGTTTATAAAAAATATGAATATCATTACTAAGATATCTCGCTAAAAAGCAATTTGAAGGCATTCTGTGCTAAAGAATTTTTATATTGCAACGTTCTTACACTTCGCTAAAAAACTCCGAGGAGGCACTGAAATGTTAAACCACATTTTAATAAAAAAGAAAAAAGTAAAAGATTAACATTTTAACTAGAACTTAGCACAGGGAAATAGCTTTGAATAAAATAAAATAAACGCAGACTTATGACGATAAGTGGAATCTCTTTATTTATATTTAACACTAGCAGTGCCCCGCGGTTTCACCCGTGGGAGCAGATAAATTATAGACTATATGTTATTATGATCTATAAGCTATATTATTGTAAAGTTTCATCAAAATCCATTCAGTAGTTTTTACGTGTCATGTACATATCCACACATGAATATTTTTTTATAAAATTCTCGCATTTATAATACTAGTAGGATAAAAAGTAACAGTGCAATTCCCCACCATGGTTCAGGCCTTGTCGTGGCGGTGGGGCTCAGTAACCTAGGGTGAGCGGTGCACCTTGGGCGAAGCTAATTGGGCCGAGGGGGCTCTTTGTACCCCTCTTATAAGAAGAGGGGACAGAAGAACAGGGGGCAAAGGGTGAGGATGGGAACCTCACCCCATTGTACTGTCCCGATGTTGGGAGGGGTTGTTCTGTGGTGCGGGACAACCCCTCTGTGGAGGTGGCGTTGGTCCCTTGCGGGACTGACTAGCCGTCGAGGTGCCCTGTTTGTTTTCTAGATCCGGGGCACCTCACCAAAGACGGCATTGGTGGCACTCGCCGGGTTTTAGTGGGTAGAGCTGCGTCTATTTACGTTTTTGATGTCTATTCAAAATTGCGCGTAAGCTTTTTTTTATTTTAAAAAATAAGTTTAGGTTTAATTTAAGGAACTACATTATAATAGATAATAATTAATTATTGGAGACATATTTTAATTAAAAAAAAACATAAACATCATAATATGTTGAATTTTATTTTGTTATTATATTTTATTATAATGGCCACATCGGTCGTCGATTCCAATTTCAATTCAATCGTAAACACGATTTGTTCAAGAGTACCAATATACTCCAGATTGGAACTGGATTGAATTCGTATTGTTGTGAGATTGGAACTGCAGTCAAGAGTAGGCCGGCTGGTTCCTGCTACGGAGGCCATCCATAGTTTCATGTATTTAACTTAAACAGAAAACGTTCTGTGAGAGAGGTTGTATAATATGGGAGTGATAAAGTAATTGTCAACTGCTAGGAGGTCGGGTCGGATACAGGGTTTTCAGTAATGGTGAAATAAAACAAATAATAATATAGATATATATATATTATATAGAAACGTTTATTGTTAGTCGAACTCGTTTACTTCGAAGCGATATATGACTATACACTATACAGTGGTACAGGTTAATAAATAGTAGACGAGTGTCGGTCGCGCCATACACGTTTGATATTATGTACTGAGCTAATTTATAATTAAGACAAAAAATATATTATTTACACTAATAGATACACCTCAGTACTGCTTTTTATATTTTGTCTATATGCGTTTATTTAGCTGTCGGGCGCAGCGGGTCCCACATACCCGCGAGGGAGACCCAGTCCCCCCACGGGATGCTTCAGAGCATTTCCCGGCGTTAAATAAAAAAAAAAACAGTGCAATTAATAACGTCATTCATTTATTTCCTTGTAGTACTTAAAATGACCAGATTTGGATATAATTCGCCAAAGGATATATTATATAAAAATGCCCTTCTATATTAAATAATGGCTAGGATAAATCATGAAGCATAGCCTCTTTATACAAGACACACAGGTTTTCAGGTGCGGCCTTTTTAGAAGGTCCCTAATTCGTACCTACCGAGGACGACATAGGTTATCAATAATAATCGCAACAAAACGCAAGCAAAACTATATACCAAATAGTCAAATAAATACGAAACGATTAACAAACATTCGATGAATATCACTTTTATATTGCTTTCGCTTAATCACGAACTGCAAATATCCTATATTTCATATGTTGGGGAACTATTCCAACACTTGAATGGAAACAATGATAGAGTTCGAATTGGACGCCCCATAACACCCCAGAATGATCCAGAACGTTATAGAACGTTCGATCGGCAGTAATATTGAATGCCTTTTTGTGAATTGACTTTAGTTCAATGAAAATTGTTAATGAATGAGTGCTAGAGTTTGCAGGTATTTTGTGTAGGTATTTTTTTTTCTATTAACTATAATGTATAAAATGGTTTTTTGGTCATTATAATGAAACAACTTTTAGGGTTTTTATCACGGTTTATTCTTTTATTTTTAGGTTTATCTTTAGTTAGATGCCTGACGTTTTGGATAGTCATTAGTCACAGGGGGACCATGGATGGTATAAAGTATCCGAAACGTTCGGCATTTACAAAATTTAATCCCACAATAAACAGTTTTACTGTAAAATGTCGCGCCAAGTACCTACACATCTAACTATATACACGTATAGCAAAAATAAAAAAAATAAACTAATCTTTACAAAAAATATAAAATAAAAAAACCAAGTACACAAAACCTCTCGGATTAAAAGAAACACTCATTAAAAACTGTGAAAATTGAAAAAACAATTGGTGTAGTATATTTACAAAAAAAAAAAGAAAAATTTGCAATCTACAAAAAAATATAAATTAAAAAAAAGTAATCATTGTGATTTTCAATAATTGCAAAATTTTTGTGGCAAATTTTACAATTGAAAACAATTTTTTAAACGTACTTGGCGCGCGTTTTTATATATTAAAATTTTACGCGCAATTTAATAAACATTATCTAAGGTAAAGTACCCAGTAGCTGCTCAGGAACCAGTACCTGCCCACTCTCTGCATTTGTATATCTATATTCAAAAATGCAGATATACAAATAAACGCTACTGATATCCGTCGAGAGAGCGCAGAGAGCAATTCTCAAGGTGGCTACATTTCGCCCTTTCCTATTCCCTACTAACCTTCTTTATAAAACATGTAAAGTCCTAACAGTCAGACAACTTTTTATACTAAACATAGTACTAAAACAGCACGCAGCTCTTGCCTACTGTACTGAACTAACTAAAAAACGAAAAAGATATAGTTTGCTCCCAAAAAATTGCAATAAAACATACCTTTATAACTAAATTTTATATATACCTAGGCCCTTATCTCTACAACAGATTAAATACTTTGTTAGATATTTATCGACTAACTTACCATAAATGTAAAAAAATCTCCAGTTGTCGCTACAAAGTATGTCGTACGAAGAGACAGAGAATTTGTTAATTAGGATAGAGTAGACTTTAACTATTTATACATTTATATTATAAGTTATATGTAGTTTAATATAAATGATACAATATGATTCGTGAAGCGAGTACACTAGCCCTTTTAGCCTGAAACACAGGATTTCCTAGTTCAGGCAGTCAGTACATATATTGTAAATACCTAACCTATTTATACTTTTATCTTATAAGTTATATATAGTTTAATATAAATGATAAAATATGATTCGTGAAGCGAGTACACTAGCCCTTTTAGCCTGAAACACAGGATTTCCTAGTTCAGGCAGTCAGTACATATATTGTAAATACCTAAGAAACATTGCATTGTAATTATAGATTTTATTGTACTTAATATGTAAGTTTCTGAAATAAACATTTTTTTTTATTATTATTATTATAAATTACTTTGTTTAACAATCTTATTCTTATTTGAATCACAATTAATAACTAGTTGAACCTTATAAATGTCCTCTTTAAGAAAACCATTTAAGAATGCTGTTTTAACATCTAAATGAGTGACATCTAAATTTAACTGAACAGATAGTGCGAACAATAATTTCAAAGTAGAATGTCTGACATCTGGTGAGAAAGTCTATTCATAATCAATACCAGGGCCTCTGTGTAACCTTGTGCCCTTAGCCACTAAACGTGCTCTGTAACATACACTATTTAATTTCCTTTTATATACCCACTTGCACAGTACTAAAGTTTAATCAAAAGGTAATTCACTCACAGGAAACCCATGCATCATTTTCTTCAAAAGCTTGCATGCAGCTTTTCCTCTATTGCCTCAATCCACTTGTCTCTTTCTGGGCTCTCCAGAGCTTCATGGACACAGACTGGATCATTAGTAACATTTGGACTCAACGTTGTACATAGATTTGGAAATCTATAACGCTCTGGCAGCTTTTTTACTCACTTAATTTGGGTCCCCCTTTACTAAAAGTAAATGGTACTGGTTCCTCATTTTCTTCTTCAGATTGCTGTCTGTGAATGATATTCCCGTAACTGCTCCATCTTTCATTTTATTCTGGTCATTTATATTCAAATGGCCAATCTCCTATGACACTCTTCACTAATTACTGTTGAAGTAGGAGTAAAAAAACATTGTTTATGTTCCATGACCAACTTATAAACACCATCTTCTTGGTTTGCTACAGCCATCAAACTGTTTTTTCTATTGTAAACATAACAGCATTTCTCCTTTAACTCCACATTGTTTCCATTCTTGATAAGTTGACTAACGTAAATCAAGGGTTGGCTATAGTATGAATATAGCAAAAATTTAATACCAATTTAATTGGTAGGAGATGAAGTCAAGAAACAAACTCCAGCGGCATTTATTATGCGGTTATGTCTAATTTTTAGAGTTTTGACCGAATTAAATCGCTTGAAACTAAATAAAATAATACATTAAAATCACATTAAAGCACCACAATTACATAGATAGAGATAGTACATCTGACTTTCTTCTTCTTCTTTTATTTTTGGCATGTCGGCGTCGCTACTTTCGTTGTGCAACATTCTGCCAGTGTCAAGTATAATATTAATGAAAATTACGGAGAAAATAAGATTTTGATACAAGCAAACCGATTGTTTGGGTTTTGTTACCTACAGACAAATATAACAAAGATTCTAGTAATTATCGGTGAGTTATACATCTAGGGTAGGGTCATTTGATTTAACTATACAGGTTAATATAATTAATGTTAATTACCTAAATAAATGGTATACAGTCTCAACATTAGTGAAAATTACAGTTTAATGTTATTAATATTAATGAATTTGGATAGGAGAAATATGAATTCGGGGTTGTTGCAAAAGTGTAGTAGAGAGGAAACATTTGTAGGAAGAGGGATGTTCAATTCAGGGAGAAGGTTGTATATAGTGAATGTGTTATTAGAACAAGCGAAGAAGATGTGGTCGAGTGACCCATCGTCCAAACCACATTCGCACAGAGAGGAGTCTTTTACTCTTATTTTATTTAGAAATACTGGGGTACAACAATGGCCTAAAAGAAATCTGCTTATAATAGACACAGATTTTTTATTTAATTTCTTGAACTTTGAAAACCATGGTTTTCTTGGGATGAGAGGTTGAATTGAGGCATAAAATCTTCCTTTTATTTTATTGGTTTTATCCCAGTCGTTCTGCCAAGATTGGTACGCTTGTCTTTGAGGAAGATTGAGGATATCGTAAGTTTGGTATCTGTAATGTTTATTGTCCACCTGATGAAGAGTAGCCTGCTTCGCAAGAGAATCCACCACCTCATTACCTCTGATGCCTGAGTGCCCTGGGATCCAAACTAGGATAATGTTTAGATCTTTATTTGAACTGTTAAATAGAGAGTTCTTATGTTTAAAATGATATCACGGTTTAATTTATTATAAATAGGATTGATAATAATGGATTCCAGTGCACTTTTTGAGTCAGAAAAAATGACGGCGCTGGATATATTATGGCTCTCTATAAATAGACAAGCCTCCAATATACCCACGCACTCACCAGTAAAAACAGATGAATGAAGAGGACACTGAAATTGTAGGACAATTTTCGAATTTTGATAATAGACTGCAACACCTGTTTTCCCTAATCCCGTCAATTTGGATGCATCGGTAAAGAATAAGTGGCTATTATTCCATCTAGCAGCTACTTCTGAGATAAAAAGGATGTTACTATGGGGGGATTCTTTAGTGAAACCAAGGTTGAGTTTTACATTAGCTGAATATGTTATCACCTCAAATGGGAATTCATACCAACACAGTTTCGGAAAGGTTTGAATAGGAGAGTCCTGTTCAATGTAGCGCAATTTTTTGAAATTATTGATTAGAAGAGGAAACTGTTTATGATGCCAATAGGGTGAAGTAAGGCAGAGGTTATGGAGACACTCAAGTTTCTTCTTAAGTGGATGATCGGAGCGAGCATTTACACGGAACAAAAAGCGATCAGACAGAAACTGAAAATGGATAAAGAGAGGTGGGTCACCGCACTCTACTTGCAGTGCATTAATGGGGGTAGATCTCATACACCCGAGTACACAACGAAGTGCCCTCGACTGTAAGGTGTCTAATGCCCTGAGTGAGGATTTATTAGATGGTTTGAGGAGGAAAGTGCCATAGTCTAGGATACTTCTAACTATGGCATGATATAGTATTTTTTGAGTAAATGGGTGAGAGCCCCAGGAGACTCCAGATAGCGCCTTTATTATGTTTAAGTTACATTCCTCTTTCTTTGTTATGTGCTCTATGTGCTTGGTTCCAGATAGTCTAGAATCTAAAATTAAACCTAAAAATTTTACCGATTCACAGACTGGAACAGATAGACCTTCAATTCTTAAACTTACTAGAGGTATATTTTTCTTCCTGCTGAACGTTACTGCGCTACTCTTTGAAGCAGACAACTGAAGGCCCCTCCGTTCCAGCCAGAGTGAGAGTGAGTCGAGGGAAATTTGTAATGATGTTGTAGCTTGGGAAAATGAGGGCGAAGGAATGTACAAAACTAGATCATCTGCATATTGTAATATTTGACAGTCAGGGTTAAGCGAAAGATGAAGTGAAGAAGTATAAAGATTGTACAAGATAGGACTGAGTACACATCCCTGAGGGAGGCCTTTCCATACTAGGCGCGTGTCGAGACTCTGACCCGGGATCCGAAGGCTGACCACTCTGCACATTAAAATACTGCATAGTACCCGCACTATCTTTTCTGGTATACTCAGCTGTTGTAACTTGTACCTGAGTACAGAAAGAATCACGTTGTCGTATGCAGCCGCAATGTCGAGGAATGCGGCCACCACTGATTCATTCCTGGAGAAGACTATTCTGAGATCAGTAACAAAAATGCCTAAACTGTCTGTAGTACATAGTCCCTTTCGAAACCCAAACTGACAGGACGGAAGTAGGTTGTTCTTTTCTACAAACCATTCCAGACGGTTTTTCAAAAGGTGCTCGAATACTTTGGAGAAAGTAGACGAGAGTGCGATGGGGCGGTAGCTATCACTTGCCTCAGGTGATTTTCCGTGTTTTAGAATAGGGATTATGATTTGAGTTTTCCATTCTTTAGGCCGCCAATCGATGCGGACGTACTGCTGACAATTACTAAATAAAAGTAAACGTGTAGCGCGGCGCAAGCCGTCGCTCGTTATTATATCTCGTCATGAGTCAACAACTTGTGGAGAATGAATTGCTGGCGTTCCTGCAGCTGAAGCTGGACGTGATGGATGAGCCGTCCGCTGTTCAGATCTGCTCAACAAACTTCAGTGAAGACGACATCGCTGCTGCCAAGCTGCTGCTGTACAGGTCACTCAACAAGAGTGACCAGATGGTGTCCCGCCGGCGTGACGGGACAAAGAAGAGCGTGCAGGAAATCATCACGCTGCTGAAGGAGACCGACCCCGACGATGTGCCGACGTTTGTGGCAAAGGACTTGGGAAAACTCCCTCCTGTCACATTCGACCATGTCGACGTCACGAGCCTGCTGAAGGACATTGTCTTTTTAAAGGCTAGCTTAGTGGATGTGCAGAAGAGGTTAGATGCATCCCAGAATACAGTCGCTGATTTGCGCAATGAACTCACAGAGTTGCGTAAATCGGTAGTAGTAACTGGGTCACCAACCAATGCATCGAACGTCAACACGCGTCGTGGAGCGTGTCTCGATTTATCGAGCGTCAGCTTCGCGTCAGCGGTTTTGTCTTCGCCGGCACCAAGGAATCCCGAGTCTGCTGAGCATGCACTGTGCACGCCCCGCGACCCCGCACCCGTCCCTGCAGCTCCTTCTCGTAGTGCTGCACGAAATTCCCGGCCAGCTGTCCCGCTGCCTGTGTCTACAGTACCTGCGAGGAATGAAAATCTCGCCAGGAGCACCGCTCCAGCTACGAAGCCCTTGCCTGAGAAGACATCGAAGCGGGCTGATGATGAAGGTTTTATGACGGTGCAAAGTAGGAAGCACCGTCAGAAGACTAACAAGAACCGCTGTGGCACGGCTCCCATGGAGCCTAACAGCATACGTGCTACAGCACCGAACACCCCGGTGTATATCTCCCACCTACATTACACCACTGAGGCGAAAGACATCGTGGAGTACGTGCGCCAAAAGACCAAGTACACAGCGAGAGTGCAGTTACTGGAGTCGCGCCGCAACGTCAATTTCAAGGCGTTTGTGGTGCGAGTGCCAACATGTTTTCTGCACCTCGTCATGCAGGAGGACTGGTATTCCGCCGCTTCCGCGGACAAGTGCCACCGGAACGCACTAAGACCTAAGTGCAAGTGAAGTGATACTAACATAGTTTTAAGTTTTATTTACTAACAACCTTGTTTTATAATTATGTATGTTTAGGTTAAGGTATTTATCAATGGGCCTATGCAGCCTGAAAAGAAAGGTTTATTATTATTATTATTATTTAGGGATGTAATTAAACTCAAAAAATACAATAATTAAATTTAGAAAATATTTTAATACAATTTCGCTGGCCTTTACCAAGAATGAGTAAGGGAAACCGTCAACTCCCGGGGCAGAATATTTGACACGAGAGAGGACAGATTGGAGTTCAAACATGGTAAAAGGGTTATCTATAGAATTCGTTGATGTTAAAAGGGTATGGTCTTTGTGTGGGAGATCATTGAAATTTGGAACAAATGGAGGAGCTATTTTATCGAAGAAGCTTCCTGCCACAATTTCAGGAATGCAGGGTGAATTTAGATGAGAGAGACCGCGCCTAAATCTATTTATTTGACTCCAAACTATACTGGAGCAGGTGTTTGGTGAGAGAGATGCACAGAATTGACGCCAACGGCAGGTCTTTTTCCTTCGGAACAGACGTTTTGTCTTAGCAGCAATTCTTTGGTAGTTTATAAAATTGCTATCAGTCATGTTATGTTTATACGCTCTTTCTGCATTTTTCCTAGATTTTATCATCTCTGTGCACTCACTATCCCACCAGGGGGGAGATGGTAATTTACCAGTGGTAGAATTTTTTAAAGGGATATTTAGATCGGTCGAATCGGAGATAGCCTTACAGAATTCCCTGTAGCACATATTAAAGTTTTCAGTATTGATTTGTGGAAGTAATCGAACTTTATTTTTCAACATTTTTTTATACATATCCCAGTTGGCACCAGACATCCTATATTTCAGTAGGGGCGGAGGTGGGTGTTGAGGGTAACATCTTAATGGGTAGCAGGTACTAATAGGTGATCACTACCAAATGTACTATCCATAATGTTCCACAGCAAAAGAGTAGCTAAGTCATTTGAACATATTGTCAGATCTACACAACTCTTCCTTTGTCCAGGAGGAGTCATTCTTGTAGGTCAGCCATCATTTAGGATACAGAGACCTAACTCCTCGAGCATATCTCCCAGATCACTGCCAAAGGAGTCATTTGTTTCTGATCCCCACATAACATTATGACTATTGAAGTCTCCTAGGATTAAGAGTGGAGGGGGGAAAAGTAAAAAGATACTGCGTAAAAAAGGAAGAATAGAAGGACTTGGGTGGGGAAGGTATATGGAAAGAATACTTATATTTTTTATTTTTATACCAACAATATTTATGTCATTGCCACTGTGAGCAGGGATGGTAAGATAGGTAGATGTAAATTCATTATTAACAAGGATCATTGATCCTCCATGACCATCCAATCGATCATCACGGTAAGATGAAAATCCATGAAGATGGAAGCGATGATCTGGTTTCAGCCAAGTTTCTGTAATGCATATAACAGTGGGGCTGAGAGTATTTGTGAGGTGAATAATTTCATGTTTCTTGTTCTGGATGCTCCTAGCGTTCCACTGAAGAAACCTGAGTGGGTCCATTGTAACGGTTGAGTATTGAGACGAGTTTTGTTGCTACGTGGTCTGTTATTGTAAAGTCATTTTTACTAATAATATTAACTAATAATGTTAAAAGAAGGTTATCAATATTGGCAGATTCAGCATCTATAGTAGGAGTATTGTTTAATGCACATCCATTTTATGATTCGGGTATATTAAATTAATTTAAAATATCTTGGTGCGCTTGTTTATCATAGCCCGGTGTTAAAACAGGGCGTTGTTTCCGAGTGACAAAAACAGTTTTTTTATATGAAGTAGAAGGTGATACGGCGGTTTTACGAGATGGGATTATATTTAGAAGGGAGGGACTATTTGTGGATTTTGAGATATCGGCGTATGATATATATGATGGGGGGATAGTTTTGGATGCTTCCTCATAAGAAATATTTCTCTCTGCCATTATCAATTTAATATTTGTTTGTGTGATGTATTCAGGGCAACTCTTACTTATAGCAGTGTGTCCTCCTGAACAACTAAGACAAATAGAGTCGTCTAATGGGGTCAGACATCCCTCACCTGCATGATTTTCAGTGCATTTGTAGCATCTTGGTTTTGACCTACATTGATTTTTTGTGTGTCCAAATCTACAGCAATTGAAGCACTGGAATGTAGGGTATTTATAAAGTTCCACTTTTAGGGCCATATAAAAGCAGAGAACTCGGGTAGGTAATGTCTGTCCGTCAAAAGTAAGAATCACCGATTGTGTTGGTTGCCACTCCGGAATGCCATTATTAATAACCTTTTTGTTAATCCTACGCACTTTTATAATTTTACCACATCCATGTGGGACTTCCAGATTTTCTACAATGTCTTCTAAGGACCATTCTATGGGAATTTCTCTTACAACACCCATTCGGGTGATATTATAGGTAGGGATAGAGGTAGTGTATCCATTTTGCACAACTACAGGGTGGGGCATAAACGAATTGGCATCTTGAGTGTTATGAAAAGTTACAGAGACTCTGTTACGGCCCACTTGTTTTAAGCCATCATTTGCTATACCTGGAAAGCGATGGGTCTTTAAGAATTGTCCAAATTTAATAATGTTTAAAGTAGTGTTTGTTGCTGGGTCGCTTTCATTGCGAGACACATGTACCAAATAAGGAGGTTTGTCTAGGTTAGAGTAACGAATCCTGTATTCATTTTGCTTAGCTTGCTTATTTGGTATTGTGTCTTTCACAGAGTCAAGGGAGCGTTTCTTGCCTATCGAATTTTCAACAGCTGTAAAAGATGATAGTGGAGCAGTTAAGACTGGTGAATATGGAAAGTCTGATTCATTTATGTCCGGCGGTGGCGGTGGATCGGGAGGGTCGTTTTCCTCCATGAAATCATGGAGAAAAACGACCCTATTACATAGACATATAAAATGAACACTAAAACTTACCAACAAAACCGGGACAACACAAAATATATACTACTAAATCTAAATAACTAAAAACCAAACTGTAAACACAAAAAAATGCCAAAATAATAACAATGTTTGCTAGGACAAACAAACCCGCTTGACACTTGAAAGCAGAATCCTCACATCTCACTTTGTTAAATAATTTTGTTAATTCTCGAAAAATAATTAGACTGTATTGTCATTTTTCTTTCCAATTGGCATTTTCTGTTGGAACCGGCTAAGACCTGAGGCCATGCTGCCATATCTGTTGTGTTAACAAAAATATCTTGTCTGTGCCTTGGAGAAACGGCGGAAAATGCCAAAAAGCGCGGCTCTGCCCCTCTAGCACCCATCAATCAACTATCACTTCCCATTCTATTCACCCAGAACAGTTCACCATAATATTCGCCAACGAATCACATTACATATTACACAGATTAAGTTTTAAAAACAAACACTATAGAAAACCATCAGAACAGTCCTACAATAGAAAACCACTCCAGAACAGTTCTCCACAATATTCGCCAACCAATCACAATATATACAGTTTTTAAAACAAACACTAGTAAATCACTCAGAATGAACAAAACACAAAATAACAATTAATTAACGGGAAACTGGGAAGAAACCAAGAAGATTGAGCTCTTAACAGAAACGAATATATGAAACAAAAGACGTTTATCAAATAAAAAATACGACAGAAAAAATATATTATACGAAAGACGTTTATCAAATATAAAATATGACAGAAAAAATAAATAAAAATAAGTTATAGAGAATACAAGAAAAAAAAACGAAATACTTAATTTTTAATACAACACCGTATATTGATAACGATAGGCAGCATGGCCTCTAGCCTTTGCCTGTTCCGATAGGATAAAACTAAAAAACAAGCAACCAACTTCGATGTCAAAACTCAAAATTCTCACTGTAACGTCATATAAAATATTTTCTCTAAACCTCTTTAATCGGAAAACGGCGCAAGCAATAATTTTCATGTTTGAAATGTATTAAATTATTGCTGAGACCCAATATTTTTTTGTAATATGTGTAAAATTCGTAAAAAGAAACATTAAAAATAGTGTGAAGTCTTAGTGTTTTGGCAATAATAACAAAATTTAGCCCCAAAAATATGAGGAGGTTATGTTTACATATGTCTCGAGAATATATACACAGTGCCTCACGCCAAACTACTTGGATGTGTTCTTGGCGCTAGACACTAACGTGTCTCCTGATAAACCGCGATAAAGTCCGTTTTTTTGGTATTAAATCTAACATTTTGTAGCTATTATTAAGCTGCTTTTATATTTCTTTATTTAGCTTTATTAGTATATAAGAAAATGGAGCTGAAGATATTTTCTGAATGAGGGCGCTATTCTGAAACATCGGAATTCCGGATTTGAGAAATTCTATTTTGCGTTATATTATATTAAAAATGACGCACCTAAAACAGCAACTTCAAAAGAGCTAGCATATACACTAGCACTACACATAACTAACATAGTAATGTTACCTGTCAACTAGTACTTTTAATTAAATTGTAATATAATTATAGCTAATGTTACTTAGATCGCTTTAAAAATCAGGTTCACCTTCTGATCAACAAGACACGAGAAACCATCAACACCAAAGGTCTTGAATAACCTCAGTCTAACAAATAGAAAAAGTTCTATTCTAGAAAAAACATCTCAGTAGCACCGCAGTTTGCAGCTAAAACAAGAAAAAAGAAAGAATAAGCAGATTTAGTCTAATACTAAGAGATAGATGGAAATAGGCTGACCTATTTATAATACATAAGTATATAAAAATATGCCTTCGTAAAACTTTCTGCCTAACGAAGGTGTCATTTGTGTGATGTACCTATGCAAAATATTCGCCAAACTTCTGTACGTGAGGGACTTGGTAAAATGTTTACGCAGGCAACTTTATTTTAGGTTGATTAAATATTTAATGCAAGGAAATAGTCCGTTAGATTTCATTTTTTATTCAAGACTTTCATCACCGTCCAATTTTCCTCCATTCGAGGCGGGCAACTTGAATTTTGATGATTGCGAACTATTTACATATTTTTCGGAATGTCTGTTTCATGCGACAAAGGAAAGGTATTTTACAAACCCAAAATATATATTATCTGTCTATCTATTCGACGATCATATTATGCCACTATCACAGAAGGTGTGGTTGCTGCTGTTTTTTATGACAGTTGGAAAGGCAGATGGGTAGACGAGTTATGTCGTCAGCGTCGCCCATGAACATAAACGAGTTAACCCAGGCAACTCATTCAGCATTCTTGGTAAGAGGTAGTGCCACGCTGCTTTGCAACCGAATTGGGCCAGCTCTCGCTCACATAGCACCGGCGTCAAGTGACAGTTATGCTGTCGCGTTTCCTGCGATTTGTGTGTCTCCGGTGGCCCATTTAGGGGGATGGGGAAAGGGAGGGCAACGCATTTGCATAATCTTTGGTTGTGCGGATGTGTATGTGCGTCGGTAGTCACCTCCGAATTCGACTGCTCGATTGCCCTCCAATACTATAAAAAAATCGCCACCATGGTTGATGCCTTGTCGCGGTGGTGGGGGTCGGTAGCCTAAGGTGAGCTCAGAACCTTGGACGAAGCCAATTGAATCGAGGGGGCTGCTCTTTGTGCCCTTTTATAAGAAGAGGGAACAAAAGAGCAGGGGGCAAGGGGCGAGGACGGTAACCAAACCCCATTGTACTATGTGGTGCGGGAAGGGTCCCTCTGAGGAGATGGCGTCGGTCCTTTAAGGGATTGACTAGCCGTCGAGGTGCCTATTTGCTCAACAGATCCAGGGCCTCACCAAAGGCGGCATTGGTGGGTATTCGCCACAGATATGTGCCGCGAGTTTCACACACCATCGGACCCCACCCAGGGCCGTCGACGGCGCGTAAAGGCGTTTCGTGCTAACAAAAAAAGGCAACTTTTCCATGTGTTGAATATCCTGAGGCGTAAATCGCCCTCAGCTCAATTAGCTTACCCTAAAGTGCTGGGCTCACCCTAGGCTACTGAGCCCCACCGCCGCGACAAGGCCTGAACCATGGTGGAGCGAATTTCCTCTATTAGCTTAACCAGTATGAATACAAAATTATAAATATAAAATTGCCTAAAAATAAATATAACGCAACAATAATTATTAAGTAAATACATAATATTTATATCTAATAATAATTTGTTACCATTATTTCTATTATATCTCTTAACATTTTAATAACCATTCACCATCAACATATCAAAAAGGTAACTAATAGTTTACTATTGAATATTCTCCCATAATTAACAGTGACATACATTTGTCCAGAACCTGGTCTTCAAATCATGCGATCTCCGCCCACATTTCAAATTGGGCACGTTTCGCCCACGCTGAAGTCTAAATTGGTGTGGAATTGCATCATGGTAGGAAATATAATTAAAGCATGTATCTTATTTCTAAGTTTGACTGTTGACCCCACCATGGTTCAGGCCTTGTCGTGGCGGTGGAGCTCAGTAACCTAGGGTGAGCGGTGCACCTTGGGCGAAGCTAATTGGGCCGAGGGGGCTCTTTGTACCCCTCTTATAAGAAGAGGGGACAGAAGAGCAGGGGGCAAGGGGTGAGGATGGGAACCTCACCCCATTGTACTGTCCCGACGTTGGGAGGGGTTGTTCTGTGGTGCGGGATAACCCCTCTGTGGAGGTGGCGTCGGTCCCTTGCGGGACTGACTAGCCGTCGAGGTGCCCTGTTTGTTTTCCGGGGCACCTCACCAAAGGCGGCATTGGTGGCACTCGCCGGGTTTTAGTGGGTAGAACTGCGTCCATTTACCAGCTGTCGGGCGCAGCGAGTCCCACATACCCGCGTGGGGAGACCCACTCCCCCGCGGGATGCCTCAGAGCATAAGATTTTAAGAAATAGGGGAATGTGAAAATCTTTATGAACCATCAACCAAAAATCTTAGTAATTTTTATGATAATGATTTTAGGTATATCTTCTGAATTGTGGGTGCTAGTTCAGGTGCTATGTACCTCTAAAACTAAACTATAGAGTCCAGCTGCTGGCCTTGAAATGAAAAGGATGCTAAAACCCTAATTAGACTTTATTAGTAACTTCGGTTTGATAAAATGATAGCGCAATAGCTTGTGGGACCACGCAGACATGCAGCAGCTCAAGATATGAGACCACGCAGTGCCTGAAGATATGAGACCACGCAGTAGCTCATGATATGAGATCGCGAAGTACCTATCTCTAGAGAAGAGACGACGTAGTAGCTCAAGGTACGTGTAAGATAGTACTGACTTAGGAATTTCATATTCCATATCCCATTTTCGTGAATGGAATTTAGTGAAATCCTTTTGAAGCGCGCATCCAGAATCCAATGAATGCAATATGAACATGCATGCAGAATTTGAATTTGTCTAGTTTTATACGATTAATTCAATCTTGAACACAAATTTCGCTTTACTTTTACTAATAAGTGTCATTGAAACAATTTTTTACAGAATTTATTACAGTTCATAGATATTTTTACATTTTCGATGTTTTATATACTTCACAGCTATCATGGATACGAGAAGACTAAAGTAGATAGTTGTTACGTATGAGTGTTAAACGTAAACATTAGAAAACAACAAAAAAGCCTACTAAGTACTTGGATGAAGCGTAGTCTAAAGAACACAAACGACTAGAAGATAAAAACTACTACTTTTTGATGTTATACCCAAATTTGGATGTTCTATATAATCACTTTAGGTAGTCTCTACATAAAAGCTTAACTAAAAGCGCTTTAATAGGAACCACGCGATCATAATAACCGCCTGTCCAAATACATTCTTCCTCTTCATACAATTTACAGCATCCGATTATGGTACATATTCTTTTACATTACAGGATATATTTCTATGTATGGTTTTACTTATGCTTACATCTATGTTACAATGGCGGATAAAAAATCTAATGTTCGTTTTGTCGCTAGAGGGGACATCGAAGTTACGATTAAAGGGAAATGTATGTAATTTAAGAATATAGTAATTACAAGATATCACTGTTTATTTGACTCGCTATTAGTAAGCGTGTGAATCTAACGCGTTTTAAATATACCTTAAAAATCTTTGATGGACAGGCAGTGCCATACTGGTAACCATAATTTGTCCTATGAGTCATGGGTACTACAAGTAATCTGTTAAATGTGATTTTAAGCTATCTTATAATATATGGAATCAGCTGCCACCTAAGGTGTTTCTGACGGAAAATATCGATGAAAAGTGTCTGCCTAAGGTACAAAACATCGGCCAAGAATAGGTGTTCTCGCTCTTTGTACCCCTCTTATAAGAAGAGGGGACAAAAGAGCATAGGGGACAAGGGGCAAGGATGAGGAAGACGGGATCCTCACCCCATTGCACTATTCCAACGTTGGGAGGGGTTGTTCTGTGGTGCTGGACGACCCCTCTGTGGAGGTGGTGTCGCTCCCTTGAGGGACTGACGAGCCGTTGAGGTGCCTTATTTGCTCAATAGATCCGTGGCACCTAATCAAAGGCGGCATCCACCTTACCATCTTTCGGACGCAGCGAGTGCCACATAACCGCCTGGGGAGTCCTCCCCTCCCCAGCGGGATGCCTCAGAGCATTTCCCGGCGTAAAGATAAAAGAGGTATAGGTCTCCTCACGTTTTTCGAGGTAATCTCACCTGATGAAGAAACCCATATCCACAGAGACCAAGGATCGTTTATAAACTAATAAAATAACGATCAAAACTTGTAACTTTAACTCAACAAACGGGGAGGATGGTAATTACAGTTTAAAATTCATTTAGTCTATGGTACAGCGGACTCTAATTAGTTAATAACGCTCGTACAAATACCCCTAAAGGACTCGCTTTTCATCCATTTAAAGTTTCTTTTATCTAGTAGTTTCGACAGCTGTGAGTTCGTCTTTTATTTTTACACTAATGCGCCATTTGTAACGAATGGTATTTACTCTTGGATAACGTGACAATGATGGTTATATAATATGAATGTATATATATTTAATCTACACATGTATAAATATATTATGTTTTTATAATATTTGTCAGAAGAAAGGTGTTTTTTATACTTTTATTTATTTTGAGAAGGAGGTGAAAGGTGAATTATATTTTCAGAAAACATGGCCATAAAACCATTTTCTCTCCGTACATATTATGTTGAAGATTATGTAAGCAAAATTGTGATGGCTTAAATAAAGATTCTTTTTTTACATTTGCAATATAAGACCGATACATACATACAATTAATTGCAAAAACTAAAAAACTAAAAGCTAAAAATATATGACATTTGTATAGGTCTGAATGTTCACTCAATATTCGCTATTACCATATTCTTTTTGTCATCAGATTTACTCTAGTCTTTGAAGAGTGCATATTTAATTCTAATCAATATGTATGAATATTTTATATAGATGTCTAAATTATCATATAAAATAAAATCTAGAAAGGACGGGTTTCATTTACATAATATATTGTATTTACAATAATTGAGAAAATAACCCGACATCACTTTCTGTGACTTTTTAATTACCTACTATTGGAAAATTTTAAAAAGTGAAATATTATTTTACTATTATTATTCCACTAGATCCTTTTTGTGGAAATTATCTCGTAGTATATATATTATAATAAATCGTCAATTCTAAATTAACTTACTATCTTATATGCTGGTTCAGAGTTCTCTTGGTAGGCTAGCTTCTTACTACCTTATTTTGGGTGAAATGGTCCCGTTAATGAGGACTGATCACCCGTCTGGCCTTGCTGGTGTCCCCACCCCTTAAATAATACTACCTTATTACTATCAGAATTCTAAATTAGGTACCTGGTGGGTTAGCCAAGATGCCATTCTAAGATCGTAAACGCTAGTAGAAAATTAATAAACGTATGGAAATTATATTTTACATCGATAAATCACGTGGTCTTAAATGTCATTTCCATACATTTATTAGTTTTCTACTAGCGTTTACGATTGTAGAATGACATCTTGGCTAACGCACCTGCATCGAACCCGGACTTTCAAATTATTAGTAGCCATTAAACAAGGCTTCTCAGAAAGCTATAATTATTGTTTAATATTATGATAGCATCTCTCCGCTCTACTCTGGTTCTATTCTTCGATTTCGCAAATCACGGTCTTGATTAAAATTTAATTGAAACAAATGGCTGATAGCATCAAGTTATTGTCTCCATTAGAATTGTAAAGGTTTTTTAGAACCTTCTAGAGACATTTAATTAATCCAGCTATTGCTTAATCGTGTAAAAAGAGACAATTGAGTTTAAACGAATAAAATTAATGGAGTGTAAGGGTGTTGGATGCGAGTGGCGAGGGATCGGTCGTCTTGGCGTTCTTTGTGGGAGTCATGTTGATGATGATGAAGGGTATTAGGAAAGTACAATTGTAATATAGAAGTAAAATATTACGATATGTTTTTACCGGAAAGTTTGTGCATCTATGCAAGTAGCATACAATTTTTGAAGTGTTAGGTACTTCTTTTAGCGCGGTACGCATATTTTAGATGAGATAAAATATCTGAACTTGCGAAACGCTGGAGATGCAGTTTGAAGTTTATATGACGTGGACTCGCGACACCGCACGCAAGCTGCTGGAGACGCAGTTTGATGTTTGATATATTTATATAAGATTATGCAATATTTGTTTTGAAAATGTGTTGCTTCTAAATTATGTCATGCAGCTATTTTGTGCGCCGTTTAAATTGTATAGGTCTATTACAGCCTGGATTATAGGTATTTGAATTTAATTGTTTTGTTTTCTCTTCTATCTGCTGTGACTGGTTGGTTTTTTTCCGTGGAGTTTTTTAATCAAGGGCGCCACATCGTTGGTAGTCGAATGATGTTGTTGCTAAGACAGTAGATGTTAAAGTAAATAGCAACTTTCGTATCCAGCTAATTGCACCAAATGGGCCTAGCGAATCAATTTGGTCGTGAAAGCGATAAATGGCCATCAGTCGGCCAATCAGAGCGCAGAACCGGCGCAGCGTCGCAGCACAAATTTGGCGGAATCTGTTTTCATACAAAACACATAATATTACCGGTCTATTCCGGTTATATGCTCGATGCCATTTACATACAACATTTCTGTATACAGGCCGGCAATAAAAATATAATAAAATAACAGCCAACGTTCATTTCGCTTATCTGTTTCAGTTAATTAGCAGTTGCACTTAATTAGTTTTGTGGTGGGAACAATATTTACTATAAAAGCGCAGTATCGTTAACAGTAAAATCATTATCAGATGTCATTACCAAAAATTATCAAATTTGGTAATGACATCTGGTCATTTAGAGGGCTAAACTTGAAATAGATAAAAACTTGAGCTTTTACATAACCATTACCTTGAAAACATTATTTTTGATTGCAGGGAATTTTTTTTACGCATTTTATCCAGGATCTCGGGTGGTGCTGACGAAGTGTGGGCCTCTGGAAGTGCCCTACCTGTAAACTAAAAAGATTTGTAGGCAACAGGAGCACCTCAGAGACAAGCTGGGCTCGGCGAAGGCTAGACTACCTCTCGTAAAGGGGGACTGCCGCTACTAAGCAGTCCTCGCGACGTCGTCCCGCCGTCCACCTCTGGTTATGCGGATGTGTTATGGGCGTTGGTACCATAAGGCTCCGACTGCTCGTTTGCCTCCTTATGATATTAAAAAAACAATTTTTCGCTACAATTTCTATTCATAAAAAATATTCTTGGATTAGAACTTAGAACCTATGCCAAACTACTATTCTAGGTATAATAAATACTGTTTCAGTAGTAACAGCTTACTATTTTAAAAAAAAAATACTATGGACGCTTTTTTACAGCACATCATTCTGATCCCGTGGTAAGTTCTCGAAGAACTTGCGCTTGACTTTTATTATATAATACATATATTTAGAAAGAAAGAAAGAAATTTACTACACGTCCATGACTTAGGAACACAGAAAACTATTTGTTCCCTGGCGGGATTGGAACCCGTTACATCCGGGTTCACTGCCAACGCGCAAACCATTGAGCCACAGAGGTCGTCATTGTAATTGAAAATAGATTCTAGTTTCTATCATATCAGCCTAATAGTAAACAAATAATTTATGTCCATATTTAAACTAAAACAAATGTATAAACAAAACGAATTAATGATATGAAAATGCTATCAATTTGTTACTTCAAACTATTTCAATATGAACATGTAGTCTAAGAGACCCTACACAATGGGCTATAAATCAGCTCCAACCATTCCCCATTAACAATTTATCAATTAGAGACACGCTGGGTTATGTCTGTATAGCTTATATCAAGAACTAGGGAACAAATTGTATCTTACATAATTTATTTCGTCTTATTGGAGATAAAATATTAAACGATTATTTATAATTTACATAATCATGTTATGGATTTGTGATAATATAGACATACATATTATATTACTGGTACCGTCTAGTGAACGGCTGGTCGAGTGGTCAGGCTTTTTTTACACCGGGAAATGCTCTGAGGCATCCCGCGGGGGAGTGGGTCTCCCCAGGCGGGTATGTGGGACTCGCTGCGCCCGAAAGGTGGTAAGGTGGACGCAGCTCTACCCACTAAAACCCGGCTTTGTAAGGTGCCCCGGATCTATTAAGCAGACAGCACCTCGACTGCTAGTCAGTTCTTCAAGGGACCGTATCCCAAAGTCTGGACAGTACAACGGGGTGAGGTTCCTATCCTCGCCCCTTGTCCAGGGGGACAAGGGGCGAGGAAGGAACTCTTTCGTCCTCTCTTCTTATAAGAGGGGTACAAAGAGCTGCACCCTCGGCTCAATTTGCTACGTCCAAGATGCTGGGTTCAATACCAGGCTTGAACCATGGTGGGGGTGGTCAGGCTACTAGACATTACGCTGCGGTCGTGGTTCTAATCCCGCCAAGTGCAGAAAATTTGTATGATGAATATAGAGGTCTGCATCAAGTCAGGGCATGTATATGTATATGTATCTATATAAAATGTCCGTTTCTAGTACCTGTAACACAAGATAAGTTACGAACTTAGCACAGGGCCAGGTTAACGTGGTGCATTTTTGATTATTAGTAGTATAGATTATGCTGTGAACTAAATGTTCCTGAATGCTGGTGTCGGTTGAGACTTTATATTAGTTGGCTTGCCAAATTGGCTAACCACCTGATGGTAAGTGGTCATCACCCATGAACATAATCGAATTCACCTGAGTCTACCCCGGGAAAGTGATAAACGCGGTGCCTATCCTGAGTCGTGAGATAGTATCAGTGACAATAAGTACACTATGATAGACAGACAGATCCTGTCATTTTTTCCGAAACACAGTAAACCTCTTATAAGGAAGACAATGGTAAAAGGACAGCCCCTAACATTCTTTCTTAAGCCTTTTTAATAAGGGTGGCAAAAGCGTACCCCACATACCGGTGAATAATGGTGTTCAAATATAAGTATCTCTACTAGATTGAAAACATCTAAAACGCTGTTCTCATGGTGATAAGATTATTCGTTAATATATAAGCTATAGTAAATCCAAACATATTGTTTTCAGAATTCTATTGATAAATCTAGACTCGTCAGGAGTTCGCTGTGAACCAGATTCCTTAAGCACTAGTAATATTTTAACATAAGCCACCCTTAGCACTTAATCGGATCTCAGGCTTAAAGTATATCTACTTTGAAATATTGATCCAATTGACAAGTGAACGAAGATGCTGAATATTAATGTAAAAAAACAGACTGTAAGAGTTATATTTTACTAGCTGTTGCCTGCAGCTTCGCCCGCGTTACTCAACTCCTATATGTCACAGCGTGATGTTATATAGCCTATAGCCTTCCTCGATAAATAAGCTGTCTAACACTGAAAGAATTTTTCAAATCGGACCAGTAGGTCCTGAGATTAGCGCGTTCAAACAAACAAACAAACTCTTCAGCTTTATAATATCAGTATAGATTATACACAATAATCATTATGTTAATAATCTTAATAGCTAAAAAAACCGCTCCCTGGTAACTGGTCTCCAACATGTTTAGCTACTAATTTGAAATTTTCAGCTACTAAATCTTTAAAGCTTCCCGTGGAGTCAGACTCATGGACTTTTGTTTTTATATTTATTTATGACGTGATAACGTCTTATAAATTGATTAACACCTGCAGCGCGTACGAAAAACTGTCTCGTTCCGCCTGAGCCTGTCAAACGAGAGGCCCAAGCGTTGGCTTGGTAACCATTATTTATAACAAATGTTAATACGCGACAACGTGTTTTGTGTTTATTTCTACAATTTAATAAGATTCAATTGATTTCCTCCATAATTATCAGTCTAATTTAATTTTGTTCACTTCAATTGACTGTTTTTATCAAAACAACGGCAAACTTGTCACGTAAAACTATCGTCCGTATATCGACCTTTCAGATAACCAATTTTTTTGAAATTGCCTCAGAGAAATAGTCTTATTTTGAACTAATAAAATAGGCTAGTTCTATTCTTTAAAAGTTATTGTTAAACTTCACCAGGCATTTGGTTTTTTGCTCCAGTGGGTTCTCCCATAGGCAACCATATGAACATCGTTTGGATTGATTACTCTACGAGACCGAAGACTTCTGCTTCACATGTGTTTTCTACACAAGATCATAAGCGGACTAATCCAATGTAATAGTTTACATGAACGCATCTTGATTAATGTCCCACACAAATATCCAAGACATAGGATAACTAAGATTTTATACTCCCCCTTGTAAACCAAATCTCGGTCTTCGGAAACCTTTAACCAGAGTTCTTAATGAATATAATATATGTAATGGTAAAATTCAAGATCTCGATATATATCATGACATACACAATAATTTCGTTAATAAAATATTGGAATTGTTTAAAGCCAAATTGAAGTAATTAGTTGTAAATTTAAAAATATTATTTTATAGACCCAATTGTAGTGAATATTATGTACGTCATACTACGTCGTACGTCGTAATTGTCATATATATCTGATACTACTTGTAAGTTGAATGTTAAAATGTTTTAATATATGATGTGGTTGTAGGTATTAAATAAATAAATAAACTGACGCAGTATTATTATTGCTTTTTTGTAACGTAAACAACTAATATTTGTGGTGTGTACAACAAATTTACGGTGTTAGGTTATTTATCTGAAATAAAAGTTTATATAACGATCATTGTCAAATTGTATTTCAGATGCGACATTGTTCTGAAACACTTTATTTTTAGACTCCCAAAAAACTTAAAAAAACCACAATGGCGGAAGTACGACTTGAGAGGTCCAAAAAAGTGAAAAAAAAACCCTTGCTGGTCCTCAAAAAGTGTGACGCGTTGTTAGTCTAACAACGGGGTTCTATCTATTGAAGGGGATGAAGTGACTCACTTATCCCTGGGCATTATAGCATAATTATTATTATCTAAGCATACTTTGCAGTGGCATAAATCTTCGTTCAAGATTTTCATTATAATGAATAATGTATAGATTTTTTTTACATGCCTATCTCATGTTAATTGGTAATTAAAAAACTGCATGATCTACAAAATTTATTGAGTATAATCAAGTTGTAACAAAATTAAGTTACTACACATACATATAGCTTGGACGATCATAGCTCCATGTTGTTGCTTTGACGAAGATTCAAATTAGAATTAGATTAAGTATAAGTCTTCATAATATAGCTTATTTTCTATATATGTAAAACGGCATGTGCTATATTCTTAATCACATCGTTTGCAATGGATTTTTTTTGTGTGAAGCTCCCCCCCTGCAAAAAGAAGGTATAAGAGCGCGACCCCATTAGTGCGTTGCGCTGCGTTGCGTCGTCGCCAGTCGTCGCAGCGTCGACGCTACGTCGTTTTCCATATATTGTTATGACATGCCCTAATACCTCGTAGCGTCGCGGCGCGCAACGTCTCAACAGATCCACAGGCAGGAAACGATGCGGGAGGGAGGGTGATGCGCTACAGAATCTTCTATATGGTTTCAGCGGAGGCGTTATAAAAGCAACACAAGAACACGTTTGTATCTGATCCATCCATTGCGAAGGCTGAACCCGCACACCCGCTTGCATCGCGACGTCATGCGTCGATGCAACGCATTTGTGGCATACAATGCCTTGATCCGTTGCGACGACGCGACGCAACGGATAAGTTGTTATGTATAAGCTAAGGCACTATGTGTGTATGTCTGTAACGCTATAGCTTCTAAACGGGTAAACTAATTTGGATGTGATTCTTTTATTTGATTATCCTAATTCCTACTATCCTATCCTACTAATATTATAGGCGCGAAAGTGTCTAAGAATGTATGGATATATTATGTTTGTTAGTCTTTCACGCAAAAACTGCTGAATGAATTTTAATGAAACATAACAATAGCGTAGCTTATACATCAGAATAACATTAGGCTATAATTTATGCCTGTACTCCTACGGGAATGGGAAGTACGCAGGTAAAACCGTGAGGCGCTGCTAGTATCTTAATATCTTGTGGTTATTCTTAGAAATATTTTATCAAAGCCAATTCAGGATTTTCAGGTCATCAAATCTTTTCTTGGTTGCAGTATCTTAGGCGAGTGATGAATAACTTTATTGCATTGGGGATTTCCATTTTTAATTGATGATTTTACAAATCCTATTCAACTAAACAAAGAAAAAGCAAGTTGGAATATTGAGTACACTTGCCATGAATAGTGAAACGGTGTTATCTATGCTAAATGCCCTACAAATCCATGTATCAGGTGATGTCGGACCACACACGACTTGTTATGTAGTCCTAATGGGTTCCTTTCTCAGAGCGTTTAATTTGCCAGTGGCGCTCGTAATTTTGGTATTTAAATTAGATGTGTATGTGTGTGTGTGTGTGTGTGTGATGTGTGAGTGCGTGCGTGTGTGTGTATGTGTACCTTTTGTTATTTGTGTTATATTGTTCGTGTGTTCACTAATCCTGAGATATGATTAAATTACAAATGTCTGTTTCGTTTACTTTCTTTTTATTATTTTTTCATCGATGTTGAATATTTTTGTAAGAGGTAGTGCCATGGAGCTAAATTGAGTTGGTACCTCTCGCTCACATGATACCGGCGTAAAGTGGCGGCTATGTTGTCGCGTTTTGTGAGTTTCCGGTGGCCCAATGGGAATAGGGAAAAGGGGGGCAACGCATCTGCATAACCTCTGGTTGTGCGGATGTGTATGCTCCGACTGCTCGTTTGCCTCCGCTTGCCGTAAAAAATATATAAATTGTAATTTGTAATGGCCTCTCTCTTCATCTTATCGTTTTAAAAATTAAGATAAGTACCTCTACCATGAGTTTTATTACAAGCGCACATGACATAACTATAGTAGTTACGTAAAACGCAACACGAATAGAAAACTATACCACACCTTAGTTAGTTACTACTAGTAACTACTATAGTTATGTCATTTACGCTTGTAACAAAACTCATGGTAGAGGTACTGGTCTCTAATCTGCTGTCAGAAAATATTCGTCTAATTGCCGCTTTTTATATGAACTAAAAAAACTGTCTAAACTTAGAACTACTGAAATAACTTTTTGGGATTATATCGTGGTTTATTAAGTTTTGACCATGCTGAGGTTCCCGATAGGTATATTACAGCAACCATACTGGTACAAGTATAAGAACTGGAAAAAAAATATGTCAATATAGTTTTAGATATCTTTTCTTCGATCTTTCTTGGTGGTTTAAAATATTTTTTACGGATACAAGGTACACCACAAAACATAAAAATTTCATGATCGTTCACCTAATAAGATTTTTCGAGTCAATCCTCGTAATGGGGATGCATACGGAACCCGGGCGCACCGCAAACCACAAAGGATGAGGGAACTGCACCAATTCCGCTAACGACCGAATTTTATTACGAAAAACACAACATTTTTTCAGTAAAAATATTTTTAAGCCTGAAACTTTAAAATGTTTTATTCTAAATCTGAATAAACTAATATTTTGATATATTATTTTCAGCAAAAATAAAATTTATTTACTTCAAGATTAAGATAAGAACCCATAGTGTGTTAGTAGTAATTATCTTAAAAACTATTGGATAGTTAGTAAATGAAAATTATGGGAAGGTAAAATATATATCTTTGACCAAATGAAGGCGAGTCCAGTACTGCATTAGAGCACTGTCCACGTCCAATCTGGCCACCACTGTCTTCACCAGACTGTTGGTGCTGCGCCGCACTCGGTGAATCAGGGACGCTGTGATTTCTTATGATACCCGACAGACTGTCGATGCCAGCTTCGGCCAGCATCCCCGAAGTACTGCAAGGGCGGCGCAACCTCATCAGCACTCTAAAAGCGTTGTTATATGGAGTGCGCAGAGCCCCGTATGCGGTTGGAGTGTAAAGCATCCAAAGACTACAAGTGTACAGAGAGTTACAAAAGGCTTTGAAAAGCGAAACTTTTACTTGTTTGGTACAGCGAGTGAACCTTCTAGCTATCCTATTAGCCCTTACACACAAGGCCCTGCGCTCTCGCTCAATATTTAGGTCATCCCTGAGCGACTCGGTCATCCAATGACCTGGGTAGTCAAATTTCTTCACTTTCTTTACAGGTGGAACAACGCAATTTCTATTTTTCGCTCTAAAGATTCACTTTTAGCCATGTTGTAGGTACCTAAGAACGCGGGATGCCAAAATTGAAATTCTTGATTCCAATTTCCGGAAATAGGAGTCGCATATGAAAGCATATTTTTGGGTTTTACAGCCCCATTGTTGCTTAAAGTTATGAAAAAGGTGATTAAAACGAAATCTTTTTAATTTAGAAGTTTTTTTATACAATTGAACATTAAAAACCTTTTATTTATCATCAAAGAATGTTCACGTTATTTGCAAGAATGTGAGCTGATTCGAGCACATTATATTCACCCGTGATAGCAAACGCTGTATCACTAATTCGTAGTAATTATATTTTACGGACTAATTTCGTACTGATTGTGCTGAATAGGCTTTCCATCCGATATACCGTAGTAATTAGCTTATAAACAAACTTTATACACATCTTTAGTAATTTTGTTATTAGCTAGCTGTTGCTGCAGCTTCGTCCACCAGATCCAGACTGATGATGTCTCTCAGTGATAATCTAGCATTATAACTTTAAGTGTTAACTTATCAGAGTACATCTATTTTCCGCTGATGTGAAACCAGCAGGGTGGGCTGCTGGTTTCACATGCCAGTAATAATATCTGTTCTTTCTCTTCCTTCTCGTCTTGCCTTACTATCCAGCAAATCTGTTTTGCGTAAGATATGAGCATCTCCCCAGCAAGGTTCAAGTCTTGTCGTGGCAGTGGGGCTCAGTAGCTTAAGGTGAACTCAGCACCTTGGGCGAAGCAAATTGAACCGAGGGAGCTGCTCTTTGTATCCGTCTTATAAGAAGAGGGGACAAAAAAGCAGGGGGTGGACAAGGGGCGAGGATGGGAACCTCACCCCATTGCACTGTCCCGACGTTGGGAGGGGTTGTTCTGTGGTGCGAGACGACCTCTCTGTGGAGGTGGTCTCGGTCTCTTGAGGGACTGACTAGCCGTCGAGGTGCCCTGTTTGCTCATTAAATCGGGGGCACCTTACCAAAGGCGGCATTGATGGCACTCGCCGGGTTTTAGTGGGTAGAGCTGCGTCTGCGTTACCATATTTCGGGCGCAGCGAGTCTCACATACCCACCTGAGCATTTCCCGGCGTAAAAGAAAAAAAAAAGCATGGACGCAGGGTAAAAAGCAAATCTCACAGGCGAGACACAATGTAAAATATGTATGACTTTAAATTTGAATTGTTATTTATTATATTTCAAAGTATCACAAAACCTTTATATCTCAGAAAAGTGAGCTCACCACTGACTATTAGTGGCTCTTATGAAAATACGTCTAAAGATGTGGTTTTTGATAAAATACATTAAATGCTATTAAGGTACAGTATCCAAGCCGCAAGCAATCCAATTTCCTTGTCAAGTTTTTTACCCTTAAGAGGTTTTGTGAGGTTTGCAATATGGATGTTACTGTTGAGTTTTATGAATTTTCTGGATGCTTTTTAAGGGATAATGGTAAAAGCTTCGTATTATTACATTCAAAATAGAAACAAATAAAAATAAAACGGGAAAAAGGGAGAAAATGCGCTCACTTATCAATCAAATTTATCAATTTAATTATATAAAATTTTCAATCTTTTCAATTTTAATTATATTCAAATTGATTTTTACAAGCAAGAATTACACAGGTTTGGCTGATGATGATGATTATAAAAGCCATGTTCTAATTAAGTATCATTTTGAAAGTCGATCAAAAATCACCGTCAATACACTGCCTTTCTTAGATTTTTCTAAAGCTTTTCTTTTCACATCAAATTATCGAAATCTGATTTATCTCATCTATAAATTCTGAGTTCAACTACATGGTTACCATGCCAGATACTATTAATTTGTAAACCAGAAGAATCAATTCCTTACTCACCCCAAAGGTATTGTCTGAACTTTGTAAGTATATCTATAGAAATAGGTACTTATATACTTTCCTTAAAGATTTTTTTATCAACCAGCATCTATCACATAGCCGGAATAGAGCGGTGATGTTATGTTTTTTTTTTCTTTTTAATTCTTTATTTATTTAGGGGCATTTGTCTCCAAGGACATGAGAGCCCCAACGTTCCCTAAACTTAATTACTTACAATTAACATTACAAATTACAACAGGCCCAAGAGGTTAATGTTATGTGTCTTGTATGAAAATAAATTCATCCAAATTTGTGCTTCGACGATTCTCCGGTTTTGATGGCCGACTGATGGCAATTGATGGATGATTGGCCGACGGGACGTTCACACAGATCACTGGTTGGTTGAATTGATATTACAAATCACTTACAAGTTTCGGAATTCTATGGCTCATATTACTGTTATTTGCTCAATGAGTATCGGTCACAAAGGCCCTTTAAAACAACTTTGTGAGTTCCCAAATGTAATAAACATTTGCAACTCGTCGTTTATGCCTATTCCAATTTCGAATGTCCATAAGCGATTCTTATCATTACGTGTTTAAATTAACTGTGTACAATAAATGTTAATGGGCGTGCTTAGTTTGCGTTTCGTTTGATACCAACTCTTGCCCTATTAAATGTAATGTCCCCTATAACTTTACGGAACAATGCCATTTACATATTAACAAAGAGCATATAATATATTTTATCCCTAAGGTCACAAGTATTCCTGATTGTGCCCTTTCTTGCGGTCACTCTACTTAAAGGTCTGAGACACTCGTTTTGCCCTTACCAAAAAAAAGACCAAAAATCGGTTGCTTTATATTTTAGACTACAAGTAATAATATGCTATCCTGCTGTTCTATGAAGAACACAGCTGTTAGACGTCATTTCAAGAAGATGATAATTCTAGAAAGTTTATGTCTCTCAAACCATTCAACTATAACTGCACAGCCCCGATGAAGTATTGATATTTTGTAGATTAGTGCCCGGTCGTGACTTACGTTGCAACATGCTTTTGTTCTTAAGGCACGACTCCACCGCGGCGCACGCTGAGGACACGCACGTGTGTTAAAATGTAAATTGCAAGAAAATGTCAATTAATGCGTAGCCTGTACGTTGCAGTGAAAATAATCACATACATTTTCTGTTAAGAAAGAAAGTGTTAACTTTCACATGCATAGTCTCTCCTTGCGCCGCGGTGGAACCGCGTCTTTATTCGAAAATGTGTGAAATTTGGTTGTTAAGTCACAACTAAAATTGTACTATTACCTTAAGAAATTTCAAGGAATTTTACCTCTGACATATTATATAAGTATATCTTTGTATACACATTACATATAGGTACACATATTATTATAACTAATAAATTTAGCGTTTGCCGGGAAATGCGTTTGGCATCCCACGGGGGAGTGAGAATCCCCACGCGGGTATGTGGGACTCGTTGCGCCCGGAAGCTGCTAAGTGGACGCAGCTCTATCCACTAAAACCCGGCGAGTGCCACGAATGCCGCCTTTGGTGAGGTGCTCCGGATCTAATGAGCAAACACGGCACCTCAGGGGACCAGCGCCATCTCCACAGAGGGGTGTTCCCGCACCACAGAACAACCCCTCCCAACGTCGTGACAGTACAATGGGGTGAGGTTGCCGACCTCACCCCTTGCCCCTTGCTCTTTTGTCCCCTCTTCTTATAAGAGGGGTACAAATAGCCCGAGCCTCGGCTCAATTAGCTTCACCCAAGGTGCTGGGCACACCTTACAATACTGAGCCCCACCGCCACGTCAAGGCCTGCACCATGGTGGGGTTTAGGATTTAGGGTTTAGCGTTTAGGATTACAGCTACATAATATTATCCATGTTTTAATATTTCTTCTTTTCGCCGCTAATGATGCACCCATCTAAAACGATCGATTAGTAAGAGTGCAGGCACGTGTAGAATATCTATAAAAATAGGAAATGGATATTATACTCAGTTACCTTTTCTCCTTTATTTGTCAATAGACCTTGCACATCATCATCATTTTGCAATAAACATAAAAAATCTAAACAGTTTCTTCCTCATTTTTGACTTATTACGTTAAAACTCATTTTTGACTGATTACGTTAAAACTCATTTTTGACTTATTACGTTAAAACTCATTTTTGACTTATTACGTTAAAACTCATTTTTGACTTATTACTTTATTTTTTTATTTATTTTTATGTTACTTGGATAAGCAAACTGGCAAACGTGCCACCTGATGGTAAGTGGTCAACGTCGCCCATGAACATAAACTAGTTTACCTGGAACGAGCCCAGGCAACTCATCTATGTGTTGCCTATCCTGAGACATAAGATGTTAAGTCTCGGTGCCAGTAATTACACTGCCTGTCTTGCCCTTCTCTCCGAAACACAGCAAAGCTGTTTCACGGGAGAAACAAGCAAGATGGTGGTACCCATGCAGCCGGGAGCGCGGCACAGCGCTTCCCTCCCACCGGTAAATATTTTTTGACTTATTATTTATTACGTTATTAAAAAAAAAACACCTTGGAGTATTTTAAAGGGTCACTTATAAAAGTTCGTTAGATAGCCAAAGGGTGTAAATTATCGGTGATGGATTGAGTTTTATATTGAAGTTTATTTTATCACAATTAGAGAGTTGCCACGTAGGTGGAGAATTCGTCACCACCCACACTTATCTTGAACTTTAATTAAATAGATATAGAAAATACATAATTTTTTAACACCCATAAAGAGTGAAATAAAACGTATCTAAATTATGTTATCTTGGTTTTTAATGCTTGAGTTATGCTATTTTATATTTTTAACTCGAACATTTAATCTGTTACATAAAATTTTTGTTAAGTTTATGATAACTCTTATCTGAATTATCGTATAACATTACTACTTATATATACTTATACTATTTAAAATAATGTGAATAAGAATATATTTTATTATAATAATATTTTTGAAAAAGAGGCTCCGAGACTGCTTGCGCCTCAAAATCGACAGCGCATGAAACTGTTACTACGTCTTATGACCTTTGTCTAGACCAGGGTGAATTCGAGTGTTCATGGGCTACTTTGACCACTTACCTTTAGTGGCACGTCTGTTAATTTGACTAACTTATTTAAAAAAATAGCCGGTCTGTAAAGTTGGTTTACGGAAGATAGTTTAACGTGACGACGTCATAACAAAACACAAACGTACAATGAGCGGACGACAGTTTAACGTGACGACGTCATAACAAAACCCAAACGTACATTGAGCGGACGATTATTACACCGTTATTACAAAACGAAACGTACAATGAGTGGACGATAGTTTAACGTGACAACGTCATAACAAAACGCAAACGTACATTGAGCGGGCGATAGTTTAACGTGACGACGTCATAACAAAATGCAAACGTACAATGAGCGGACGACAGTTTAACGTGACGACGTCATAACAAAACCCAAACGTACATTGAGCGGACGATTATTACACCGTTATTACAAAACGAAAACGTACAATGAGTGGACGATAGTTTAACGTGACAACGTCATAACAAAACGCAAACGTACATTGAGCGGGCGATAGTTTAACGTGACAACGTCATAACAAAACGCAAACGTACAATGAGTGGACGATAGTTTAACGTGACAACGTCATAACAAAACGCAAACGTACATTGAGCGGACGGTAGTTTAACGTGACAACGTCATAACAAAACGCAAATGTACAATAAGTGGACGATAGTTTAACGTGGCAACGACATAACAAAACGAGAACGTACATTGAGTGGACGATAGTTTAACGTGACAACGTCATAACAAAACGCAAACGTACATTGAGCGGACGGTAGTTTAACGTGACAACGTCATAACAAAACGCAAATGTACAATAAGTGGACGATAGTTTAACGTGACAACGTCATTACAAAATGCAAACGTACAATGACTGTAACGCTCATTGTACCCTTGCGACCAAAAAATTGGTGCCAACTCTCCTACTATAGCGGGACAATGACGCGTCATTTCGTGCATGCAGCTGGCGTCCATCAATTTATTAGACGTTATCACGTCAAAATTATAGACTTTTTTTTATAATCCCAAAATAACCAGCAATCATAAGAAATTGTGTTAAATCAAAATCAAATCAAATCAATTTTTTTTTTATTCAAAATAGTACTAATACAGTATCTTTTTGAACGTCAATTGAATCTACCACCGGTTCCAAGGTAAGCCCACTGAGAAGAACCGGCGAAACAAACTCAGTGGAACTAATCTTTTCAAATAATATATATTAATAACAATTTTAACATCTTATCTTGAAATGCCCGGGAGGAACGCCTTATTCGTTACGTTAGGTAGGTATACCAGGAACGGAAATATATTTAATAAAATTATATAAATAATAATATGCAAATCCATGACAGACATCTATGTCATGCACTTGGCAGGATTCGAATTCGTGACCATTAGTACTTTGTAGTGTCAAGTCGCCAGACCACTCGACAGCGGGTCATCAAATATTATGCTTTATTTTATTTAACATTAAGTCTATGAACCTATAAAGAGCGCTATTTAAAGTCGTAATAGATTTTCCAATTTCCTGAGACATTGAAACTGCCACTAATCGAATTCACCTCCATAATTGAGAACCAATTTAGAGTCTGTCGAACCAATTAATTTGGGCATTTAACTTGATGTTCTATGGAATTGATAAGAATATTGATTGTTTTAATTTTTACTACTTTCGTAGTACCACCATTATATATAATAAAAATACTATTTGTGGGCTTTAAAGAGATTTATCATCGTCAACCCTTATATGTTGCCCCCCCCCAAACCCCACTGCTGGGTACGGGTCTCCTCCTCGAAATCAGGCGAGGAGGGTGTTAGGCTACAGTTCACCGACGATGGTCTAGTGGGTATGGGCTCGACCTCTTGAGTGATAGGTCTATCCTGACTGGGTGACATGGGTTTTTCTAAATTTATTCATGCATCTGAACATGAGAACATTGCTTCCTGATGAGATAAAACGTCTTTGAAGGTGTGTGAAATTTACAAACCCGAATTTATAGAGATTAATTTAAATTATTCTCGACGTTTCGTCGGTCAGTTTGACCGGCCATGGTTGTTGTAAAGTTAAATGGAAGAACTGATTATATTTTTATAATCTTTTTTATTTATGATTTATATTGTATTGAATTATAATGGATTATAATGGATCCCAAGTAGATGTCACATCATAGATCGAATGTGACATCTACTTGGGATCCTTTATAAATATAATGAGCATTTTAGGGTTTGTCAATCTATCTACTTTGGTTGCCTGCATGTTTATTTCTACAGATCAAAGCATAGCTGTGTTCACGAAAAAAGGACAGGATATGGATTACTAACACAGAAAAAATTACCTTTCTGCAACCCATGGACAAGCTGCCTGGTCGCAATAAATGCTAGCCCTGTTTGTATATTAGAAACGTGGACAACTCACTCTTTGGCTTTCTGCCTGTCATAAAAACCAAAAAATATTTATAGCAGCCTTCCAAATTCCCAGAATGTTAAAATTTAATCTTTAAAACAAAATATGCAAAATGTTCCAATTTATTCATAAGATAAGATAAATTTGACACATTTTTTTCATAATTTATGGCAGTATTTATTGGACCTGTTCTCGTAATGTCTCGAGATTATATCTTATTTTCAATGTAGGTGTTTAATGCGTGTCTTTTTATTGGTTCTTTTTAATTGTCTCGCCTAAACGGCTCTGGTTTCTATTAGACATTTCTCGTGGGTTTGAATCACACAAGTATAAATGGAAAAGCAGTAATAAATGTTCATTTATAAACTACATAAATATAACTTAAACGCACATATTAATTACATACTTTTCGGTACTTATAATACACCAATGACCCTTTTAAGAGATGAATTAAAAAAAATATTATAATTAACCTATAACAAATTTAATTAACCATTAAACATTGGCGGACCCGGCAGACGTTCCTCTACAAAGCATTTGTAGTGGATCAAATTGTGAATCTAAATCATTCTCGAATATACTTGAACATATGCTTGTAAAGAGGTAGTGCCATTCTGCATTGCAGTCGAACTGGGCCGGCACGACCGGGGTGGTACCTCTCGCACACATAACACCGGTCCAGTGACAGCTATGCTGTCGCGTTTGGTGCGGTTCGGAGGCCCATTTGGGGGGCGAAGACAGGGAAAAGGAGGGCAACGCATATGCATAAACTCTGGTTAAAAATCATTAAAATCAGATTACAGTGACATACTTACATACTTACGCCTGCCTCACAGAATTTCACATAATATAGAGAATTTTAAATCGCGTATCAGTTAGACTAGGAAAATCAGGACATACCTACATATTTACATTAATAATATCTTCTTTCCATTTGCGGCTAAGTAATATTAATTGAAATATATATTGCTTTACATTTGCAGTAATATTTAATTGAATCAACTTTCAAAACAACATTCACTAAAACAACCTGAACTCTGATTACACTGATTACAGAATTTATAATTAAGCGCATATACAGATAAAAAGATTTATATTATACCTATATTCAGTGCAGTTCAAACTGTTTCGATAAGCTGGGGATCAGTAGATATGGCGCTCATTAATAGGACCGAAGGCCGAAGTGGAATCAATATATAGAGTAGTTGGAAAGGAAAACTACCCATCTGAAGATAAGATGTCAAAGTTGTTCATGAACTAAAATGAGACTAACCCAGGCAAGTCATTGATCCTCACCATGGTTCAAGTCTTGTCGTGGTGGTGGGGCTCAGTAACCTAAGGTGAATTCAACACCTTGGGCGAAACAATTGAACCGATGCGGCTGCTCTTTGTATCCCTCTTATAAGAAGAGGGGACAAAAAAACGGGGAGGACAAGGGGCGAGGATGGGAACCGGTGACCCTTCCACAGAGTGCTGTGGAAGGGTCACCGGTCCTTTGGGGGCAGTCCCCCAAAGGACCGTCGAGGTGCCTTGTTGCTCAAGAGATCCGGGGCGCTTCGCCAAAGGCGGCATTGTTAAAAAAAAGGCAACTCATTCATTTGCCTATACTGAGACGTAAGATAAAGCCCTGCGGTGTCTAAATACCTGGTGGTACTTTGCCTATGTTGCCCTTCTTAAGGAAACAACAGAGCTTCATGGAAGAAATGCAGAATGATGAAGCATTGGCCGCGGTAAACAAAACCCACGCTCATTTGAAATATTGCCATCGATCACATGTTTAGTTTCAATATTGACTTATTATATACAATCTTTACAGCTGAGTAGAACGCTATATACTACGATAATAGATAATAGACTAAATAACTATATATAATACAGTCAACGTTGTCGTCGATGTGTTATCTCGCAATCTCCGGCTCATTCCAGACAACCTATCATGTTCAAGTAATATTCGCTTTATATTAAACCACACCTTTTCGCCTGGGTATCTTAATAAGTATTGTGCTTGCATTTCCTGCTCACTTATTAAATATAGCCCAAGATATAAGATTATGGCGATATCTAAAAGCTATTTTCCTTAGTCCTGATTAAACTGAGATCTGACTGACTGAGAGACTGCATGTGAATTTCTCGCAAACTTTTGACAAACAAATGCACAAATAAACGAATCCCTACTCACTTAATTTCAAAGAGGAAACCCCTGTCCAATTAAATAGTGGGCAGTATTAGCATAATATCTGATTATTTATTTAACAATATAATATTATAATATAATATTACAGACATTTTAAAGCCGGCAAAATTTCGAAGACAGATATCCCCATAGTTTGTCCTAATTTAAGATCTAGCTTATTTGAAAAATACTATTTTTGTAATAAAATTTTGTCTATGCCTATAACTACTTCAGTATAGTCAATATTTTTAAGATGATCAATTTCATATATAAATTAGCAAATTTTATTATATTACAGGTTCACGCTGCCTCTTACGGCTTAGACTAAGCGAAATTTGGTACACATTCACAATAGCACTTATGAATAGATTCTGCCATTTTAAATGAAATCTGTTTTAAACTTTATTACTACAATTTCTTCAAGGAGATTGACTTGAATTGAAGTTTGATGACCGGTCTGTCTCATGAATGTGAGACAATTATTAGTGTCTAGGTCTCACATTGCCGGTGTTCATTATCAAGCTTTGTTAGATAGATAAATAGATGAACTCTCGTACACAGATCAATCTGTGACTCTCGTACTATTAAGACCAATAATAAAAAGCCAATAGGCCCAAATAATAATTCGTTGTAAGATGATATTTAATATAAAGGATGATAATAGATATATATTTTGTCTTTTTTCCTTATTCCGGGAAATGCTCTGAGGCATCTCCTGGTGGAGTGGGTCTCACCAGGCGGGTATGTGGGACTCGCTGCGCCCGAAAGGTGGTAAGAGGACGCAGCTCTACCCACAAAACCCCAGCGAGTGCCACCAATGCCGCTCCTGGTAAGGTGCCCCGGATCTATTGAGCAAACAAGGCACCTCTACGGCTAGTGAGTCCCTCAGAGGAACGACGCCACCTCTACAAAGGGGTTGCCCGCACCACAGAACAACCCCTTCCAACGTCGGGAACTGTCCCGACGTTTAAATTTCCGGGCGTTAAAGAAAAAAAAAAAAAGTACTTAGTAGAGTTATATTAAATGATTCCTACCAGGTTTATATCGTACTAAAGCGCGTCATGCTACTTTCCTGCGCGTAATGTCCAATCTGTTTTTATTCACCATCCTTGTCAACATAAAATATCCATTTGTTCTCATTGTAGCGTTTTGTATGTGGTTTTAATATTGTCTGCTTAATCATGAATATTGGAAATAGTATATTTATATATTATTGTGTCGTTTTTGTCTGTGATGTACTCTTAAATTGGTGTACTGATAATGCACTTTTGAATAGTGTGCAGTTTGGCCTAACTTGAGGTATGGTGAGGCGCTGTTGTTAATGGCAGGGAGACGTTTGGCCGGGCCACTAGTATATTCTAAATAGTACACAGTTAGTTCAGTGTAGCAAATATCCCCACTATGGTTCAGGCCTTGTCGTGGCGGTGGGGCTCAGTCACTAAGGGTGAGCCGCTGCACCTTGGGCGAAGCTAATTGGGCCGAGGGAGCTCTTTCTACCCCTCTTACAAGGAGACAAAAAGGCGACACTAGTGGCACTCGCCGGGTTTTAGTGGGTAGAGCTGCGTCCACTTACCAGCTGTCCCCACTCCCCCGCGGGATGCCTCAGAGCATTTCCCGGCGTTAAAGAAAAAAAAATGGTGAGGTACGCTGTTGTTAATGGCAGGGAGACGTTTGGCCGAGCCACTAGTATAATATTCTAAATAGTACACAGTTAGTTCAGTGTAGCAAATATGAATTATGATAAAGTGGCCCTGTAATTTGATAGAGGTACCAATTTTAATTAAAAACCGGTTGTCTTTAAAGTCGGTTTACTGACGATAGTTGAACGTGACAACGTCATAAGAAATGTCATCTTTTTTCGTTCGTGCAGACCGCTCCATCGAATTATAAGACGTTGTCACGTCAAAAGTGTACCTTGACTTTAAAAAAATCATTGATCAAAGTGAATCCTCGTCTGTTAAGAATAATACTATTGCTTAATTTTTACTCTTTGCTTTGGAAAATCTAACCATCATCTGCCCTTGCCATCTTCAGAAAGATATTTACTTTATTTTATTATTTATACTTTGTTCTTATTATTTTTTTTTTTTTTCCTTTATGTGTATCTTATTTTTACTATTATTGTATTTATGTGGGTAGGTACCTAATCTGTTTATTATTGTTTTTTTTAATTGCTTTAAATGTTTATAATTCAGTTTAGTTTACAATTTAGATTTACTTGATAGATAGTCTCGTAATTGGTACCATCTACAAAGTTCTTATTGTAAGTTGTTACTTTATAATTTTGTTTTTATTTTTTATTAATTTTTTGTCTGTCATTATTTATCTGTATACCGTGTGTGAATGTGAGTGTGAATAAAAACTTATTATTATTATTATTGCTTATTGACTGCTTACCTTAGTCATGAATATGCAGGCGATAAGACAAAGTTAATGATACGTCAATTTTTCCGCCAAAATCTTTATCAGATCATCCTGACTTAATTCTCCTTTGATGGATCAAACTGGAGTTTAACAACAGAATCAAAGATTTTCTCATTATTTTTACGTTTTTTGTAGTTCCTTTGGAAATCTCATTCGTCATATTTAATTGTTGTTTTATATTTTAAGGACGCTTCTGGTTTAAAAGGAAAAAAAGAACTTTTGAGGTTAGCAGCGTTTATGAAAAAAATGCAACGGCTTTTGTTAAATTAATTGATATTGGTTTCTCGCGTTTGTGTGAATTTCACTTATTATAGAAAACTATAGGTTTTTGTAGGGTTATAGTTGAAGAGTGTTATTTAGTAAAACTCTGCATGCCTGTTGTTTTAATACTAATATTTGGTGTAAAGTATTCGTTAGCATAATAACGTAATATATAAATCTTAGTAAACTATCACAATATCTTGCCAAAAAGTAGTTTTATTGATATTCACATTTATGCAGTTATCTGATTAACTTAGGTCATCAATTTTAACAATATTTTAAAACTGACATAATATATTTTAAGGTTTTCTTAACTAGTAATTCTGTCCCACCAAGCCTGTATTTCACTGCCCTCGTGAGTCTTATTACATACATTAACCTATTAGGCGCTTTACTTATGTAGCCAGCCAGTATCCGTTACGTAGAATTTACATGGCACCTACAACGCAAATCTCTTACAAGGTACACTTGTGGGTGGCTTTTATGTTATGGCTCACTATATCGAAAGGTTCTAAAGTAATATTATCTATTCTATCTATTAAAACTATTTAAAACGAGATATTTACTTCGCTTATCCATTGTTTTTTGAAGTGAAACTTCTTTGCGCGCCTGAGGGTAATTTTTTTACGGATGAAACGTCACGAAAAGAAAACGTTTTTGTCCAAGAAGAGGGAGAAAGTGATTGATACCGATTGAGAAAGAGTGAGAAAGGGTGAACGTAGCATGAAACACATAGCCATGGAGTGAGAGAAGGGAGCAAGCGAGTGAGGAAGATCGAGAGAGAGTGAGATAGAGCAAACGTCTCATCGCAAGTCTCGGATATTTAAAGCTTAAGATTAGTATAAAATATTAGTATAAACGAGAATTAAAAATTAGTTTGCCAAATAAGTTTCACTTCTGACATGTGTAGGTACTTTGTACCCACGCACTTTTTTCGCAGATATATTTCGCTTTATCTACAAATGAAATTCGAATTGTTTCGTGGTTTTATAAAACAGACGGTCAGAAGATAAATTTGCTAAGAGATTATTATATATTATTATTATTATTATTATACGTATTTATCCCCTCATTACAAGAATAGTAGCAGCGCCCGCGGCTTAGAACAGGGATAAATTATAAAATTAAAGCCATCATCAGAATAACACATATTCTGATGATGCTTTATTATTGTAAAGTTTCATCATAATCCATTCAGCAGTTTTTACGTGAAAAAGTAACAAGCATCTATACATACATTTTTCGCGTTGAAGATCGTTTGTTAGTTTAGGCAATACACCTACTAGGTACTTAAAATTGTTTATATGTGACGTCGACCACTATAATAGTGTGCTAAAATACTAGATATTTGCATTTCGCTGGTTCGGGTCCGAGATAAGAGACACAAAAGTTACAAACATGATAAAGTAACATAAATTTTGCAATAATATTTGTACCCTTTAAGTTCCGTGTAATGATAACATAGATACGAGTCTACTGATACTACCCGAATTCGAACCTTAACCCAACGCAGTAGCATTTACAATCTACTGGCAGACCTTTATAAGGGTGTGGTTTATAAATCTTACTTAATAAGTACGAACACCTGCTAACTATTTGAAATCTAATTATATCTTAGACTAATTCGTAAGTCGCATTCTCAAATTTCATATTTCATGTATATGGTAACGGTGGCTATAAGGCACTTTTTATGAATTATGGACACTAATAAGGCCTAGATGTCTTGTTAGTGCTTAATAGGGCCTGATCCATATAAGCGACCATTTTTTTTAGACTTATGAAATTTCTCTCGGCGTCTCGGCGCAGTGACACCTAATGGTTTATCCAAGTTCGGATTCGAAAGAAAATGATTGATATTTTTTATCTAACAATTTAAAAAAAAAATCCCAACAGCTCCTATCATGGTTGTTTAAACTTTAAAACCTTGTTTTTAAAAGTGATGAAAGAATTTCTAAACAAAGGTATTTCATAATCATTATTAAACCATCTTTTGCGCAAAATCGCAGGCAACGCCTGGCATTTTTTAATCGACTTCTAAAAAAGGAGCAGGTTCTCAATTCGGGTGTTTGTATTTTTTCAACAATATTATAGCTTCGCATGTGTGTATGTAACGTAATCTTCACTTCACTCATCTTCTTCACGTCAAAACGTTGGATTCATACTCATCAAGTAGCGGTAACATTACACTATGTGTAGAAATACATCCAAATAAAAAATCTAATTGCTTTATTTATATCATCAGGGAGCAAACGAGCAGTAGGAGCCTCATGGCGCCGATGCCCATACACATCCGCACAACTAAGGCCACGCAGATGCGTCGCCCTCCTGTTCCCTATTCCCCCCAAAAGGCCATTGGAAACTCACAAACCACACGAAACGTGACAGCATAGCTGTCACTTGAAGTCGGTGTTACGTGAGCGAGAGGTACCTACCACCCCGGTCTTGCCGGTCCAGTTCGGCTGCAATGCAGCATGGCACTACCTCTTACTATGCTTGATTATTGGTGTTGACGTGGTTTTTGTCTTCTTTTAAATATAATACATTATTATTTTGGGTCTTCCTAATTTAGCTTTATGCCTATTACAATAATGTTTGAACTGTATCCTATAATTGTATTTAGAACAGGGTAATGCTACAATTAAAGTTAATAGCTGGGCCGCTAACAGTATACTTACCTTGCATGTTCAAAACTAGAACATTCTAGATAGGTAGCACTTACGGTAGGCTTTTATGAGCCTTTAGTCCGAGACTAACGGATCATAAAACTAAAGTAGGTCTAGAAATAGATCTGAAATAGAACCTTTCCATATTTTCATTTCAAATATACTTTCACCTAGAACATTACCTTTATTTTTTGATGAGCTCGATAGAATTACTTTACATACCTATAACGTATTGTAGGTACCTACGGCTGAATCATAACGAACTAGAGTATAGATGACAAGTTATTAAAATTATTATACCTATTTCTTAACGTCCTCAGAACTAATCTATTTTTTTTATGTGACAAGGAGGCAACCATGCAGTCGGAGCATTATGGTGACTACCGACGCCCATAGACATCTGCGTAACCAAAAGTTATGCAGATGCGTTGCCCTCCTTTTCTCTATCCCCCCAATGGGCCGTTGGAAACTCACAAACCGCACGAAACGCGACAGCATAGCTGTCACTTGAAGCCGGTGTTATGTGAGCGAGAGGTACCATCCCAGTCGTGGCGACCCAATTCAGCTGCAAAGCAGCATTGCACTACATCTTACGTTTCTTCACATCACACATCTCATTTTCTTTGCCTTCTTTAGAATCATCATCAATCCTTAAATATCCCACTGCTGGGTGTCCTCCTCGAAATCAGGCGAGGGTGTTGGCCCATAGTTCACTTCACACATCTTCAAAGACGTTTAATCTCATCAGGCATGCAGATTTCCTCACTATGTTTTCCTTCACCGGTGAGCAAGCGATGTTCTCACGTTTAGGTGCACGAAGAAATTTAGAAATAGCATAATTTCTGGTTGTGCGGCAGTGTGTGGGCGTCGATAGTCGCCAAAAGGCTTCGACTGTTCGTTTGCCCTCCTATGCTATAAAAAAAGTCTCATAAAAATCCTATATAAAATACAGGTTAGTAACAGAGACGTTATATCAGGCGATTAGAATGCAAGAATCAGTTATAAAAATCTCAATTCGCATGACAGTCGCGCACAAAGACCCATTTGGATCATTGAATGTACGATCGAGGTCATGGAGTGCCACAATACTCTGAATGCAGGCCTGAATTGAAAGGGACAGGTCTGGCCTGTCAGATCACTTTATTCCAAAGATGTCAGCATAAAGGGATAAATCCAGAACAGTGGTAAAAGCTCGATGGTTAGTCCCTTGACACAGGTGCAAATGTAAATGTGATTAGCGTTGGTAACTACAAATATAGATCTGGAAGTTTTGTAGCCTTTTTATCCCTGACACTCATTCACACACACACATGGCACACATCAATCATTGGTCGAAAATTAAAAGTATATGAAGCTACAATGCTTTTGCAATTTTTTTATACGGCTGATCGTTGTATTTTTATAAGTGGCCCAGGTTCTAGCACAGACACCATTTTATGTGGGTCATATTTTATTTTGAGCAATTTTGATATAAACAAACAGTTCAAAATACCTATATAGTATCTTGATCCCACCTATTGGCTCCAATACCGTAAAAATCTTCCCCACTATGGTTCGGGTCTTGACGTGGCAGTGCCGCGGTGGGGCTCAGTAGCCTATGGTGAGCCCAACAGCTTCGGTGAAGCAAATTGAGCCGAGCGTGCTTTTTGTAACCCTCTTATAAGAGGGGACAAAAGAGCAGGGGCAAGGGCCGAGGACGGGAACCTCACCCCATTGTACTGTCCCATCGTTGGGAGGGGTTGTTCTGTGGTTCGGGATAACTCCTCTGTGGAGGTGGCGTCGGTCACATGGGGGACTGACTAGCCGTCGAGGTGCCCTGTTTGCTCATTAGATCCGGGGCACCTCACCAAAGGCGGCATTGGTGGCACTCGCCGGGTTTTAGTGGGTAGAGTTGCGTCCACTTACCAGCTTTCGGGCACAGCGAGCCCGTGCAGCAGGAAGCACATACCCGCGTGGGGAGACCCACTTCCACGTGGGATGCCTCAGAGCATTTCCCGGCGTTAAAGAAAAAAAAAAGCATCAAAATCTTTATATATTTAGAAAATATTTATTGATAAAGTCAAATAATCAACGCTAACGATAAACGCTAGATCTATTGATAATATTTCTCTGAATCATATTAAATTTGCTTCTAATATTCTAAAAGCTTCAGTCAAGCTATCAAATGTCAATATCATAGGATCTGAAGCATTTGAATCAATAACGATTACACGCGTGCTTGCCGGGATGTAGTAGTCAAATGTGTACACGTCAGATGTTACAAGTCATCCTTATGGGTGTTGAATAAACATATTACCACTGACACTGTAACAACATTTGTATCGTTAACTGTCTTACATTTGAATCATAAACATGAGATATTTTGTTGTTTTCTACAGTTTACGCGAATTTCACTCATTACATATGTATAATGAATGTACTCGTATAATGAAACAATTTTTACGGATTTTATCGCGGTTTATTATAATTTTTACAAGCCTGACGTTTCAGATACTTTACAGCAACAAAGGTCACGGGAGGACTGAGGTGTTATACGTCCTAATGTTACAAAGTTATTCGAAACTACTATTGGTTAGTCCTATCTACGCAGAAAGTGCTAACTGTATCTTTAATTTGTGACATATTATGCTTGGATTTTGATTTTATAATATTAATAATGGGATCCCAAGCAGGTGGTGAGAGCCAGGCATCTTTGAAATTTGGATGTTATTTTAATAGCCTCGCGGATCATCCTTGGTTGGAATCGGTGTTCTTTTGCGAGAACTTTGTGGTTTAGGTGAGCTTTGTCAAGACTATGTTCACAGATGACAGACACCGTCGCTACACTAAGATAGATAGATAATGAGACATTTTGATCATATATTGTCTAGTAAAAAAAAAGCAGACAAATGCGAGTCTGGCTTGCGCGCTGAGGGTTCCATAAAACGTGTTTTTTTTTTTTTAATATAAAATACAACAATAAACTTTATTTATGTTATACCTTCTTACCAAATTTTATTATTCTATGTTAATGGGAAGTACCCTATAGGTTTTGGTTTGGCAGCTTACAAGATAGACAAACAGACGGACAGAAAAGGGTCCGATTTGTTATTTTAAGGAACAGAACTATTAAAAACCGACAGTAATCGGTCAACATCACCCGTGAATATTAACTAATTAAAGAAAGAAAGAAAAATATTTTATTGTTCACACCAAAGATCAAAACATAATCACAACGTAGTTTCACATATATTAATTATTATTGTGAACAATAGAGGTCGCCACTCAGCATTTGCCACACCGTTATAACAGCAATGGTGAGACGCTGATTTTCAGTGACTCCTGACAACAAAAATTAACAAGGGGCTAACCGTTATTTGGGCAAGGTGATTTGCTCATGAAAACATAGCGTAAGTGCTTGTTAGGGAAATAAGCAGGATGATAAAATGACGAAAAAGCGCTTATTACATATATAAGTTGTTGCTAACGTATACCTATATAATATCCTCACGATGGTTCAGGCCTTGTCGTGGCGGTGGGGCTCAGTAGCCTAGGGTGAGCCCACCACCTTGGGCGAAGCGAATTGAGCCGAGGGGGGTCTTTGTACCCCTCTTATAAGAAGACGTGACAAAAGAGCAAGGGATGAGGACAAGAACCTTATCCCATTGTACTGTCCCGACGTTGGGAGGGGTTGTTCTGTGGTACGGGACAACCCCTCTGCGGAGGTGGCGTCGGTCCCCTGAGGAACTGACTAGCCGTCGAGGTGCCCTGTTTATTCAACAGATCAGGGACACCTCACCAAAGGCGGCATTGGTGGCACTCGCCGGGTTTTAGTGGGTAGAGCTGTGTCCACTTACCAGCTCATGGGCGCAGCGAGACACATACCCGCCTGGGGAGACCCACTCCCCAAGCGGGATGCCTCAGAGCATTTCCCGGCGTTAAAGAAAAAAAACGTATATAGGTAATATGTCAGTAACAAGTTTGTAATGATGACGACGACGATGACGTTTATCACTTACCACCAGGTGAAACTACTGTCCATTTGCCCCCTCTTCTATAAAAAGGTAACGGTACCTATTATTATTATTTCTGTGATTGACAGCGTCGTGTTCTAAATTACTCTAACATCACTTATACGGAAACATTCTTCCTGTCATTCGATGTAAATGAATAAAGTTACGGTGGTTTAACGTAAATTAGTAATTACAGATCCTCCAGCTCGTAGAGAATTAATTGCCCACTGTGGTTTCAAATTCTACCGCTCGAAAAGTCAAACTCAAATTGAAAGTGCTAGTTGCACAGGAATGCGTTGTAATTACTTTCTACACGGTTGTCTAAAAAAGGTTACTGTTTCAGAATGTGTTTGTTCCAGTTAATACTAAATTTAAGCACGAAAAACTGTAACAGTGCAATTATTTGAGCTTGTTTGATTTAATTATATAATATAATTAATAACTTAATTAAAATATAATAGGCTAAATTAGGAAATTTACAGTTATAGACAACGGAATGTTATAATAGATTTAATCAAATTCTTTGAAATATAAAGAAAAAAATCCACAAATGATAATGTTATTAAATAAAAAATGATGATAATGAATACATGTAGTACGTAATAAAATTGCGGGGCGAGCCGCGATTTAATAAGTAAATGAAATTTAATTTGTAAATTGAATTTATTTTTATTTTTATGGCATAGAAGAGCAAACGCGCAGTTGTAGCCATTTAGCGACTACGACGCTCATACACGTCCGCACAACCAGAGATTATGCAGATGCGTGCCCTTCTTTTCCCTATCCCCCCAATGGGCCACCGAAAAAATGCCACACGAAACGCGACAGCATAGCTGTCACTTTTTAATTTAAAAAGTTCTAAATTATAAAATACAACCCCATTTAATTGGACTTTAGGGCGCGTCTGTCTATTACGTGCAGAGCTTTATATTAACTGGGAGTGCCTTTATGTCTAATCGGTTTAATAGTGTGCGACCTTTACAACGCAGCTTTGTTCACAGATTCTACAGATTTTATTATGTGAACAAGGTAATTTATTTTGATATGATTAAAAATTTAACCCTATATTTAGATGTAGGTAATAGAGATATACTTGTTTTTTGGACAATAGATCCTTTTCGAGTAGAGCTGAGTAGACCCGATTGTGTCTCCACCATGGTTCAGGTCTTGACGTGGCGGTGGGGCTCAGTAGCCTAGGGTGAGCCTAGCACCTTGGGCGAAGCTAATGGAGTCGAGGGGGCTCTTTGTACTCCTCTTCTTATAAGAGGGGACAAAAGAGCAGGGGGCAAGGAGTGAGGACGGGAACCTCACCCCATTGTACTGTCCCGAAGTTGGGAGTGGTTGTTCTGTGATGCGGGACAACCCTTCTGTGGAGCTGGCATCGGTCCCTTGCGACACTGACTAGCCTTTGAGCTGCCCTGTTTGCTCATTAGATCCGGGGCACCTCACCAAAGGCGGCATTGGTGGCACTCGCCGGGTTTTAGTAGGTAGAGCTGCGTCCACTTACCAGCTTTCGGTCGCAGCGAATCACACATACCCGCTTGGGGAGACCCACTCCCCCGCGGGATGCCTGAGAGCATTACCCGGCGTTAAAAAAAAGAGCAGACTCCGTGCGTCACCGACCCGAGTGCTTGTAGAGTAGAGGCAAGTAAACCCGATTCAGTGTGTAGTGACATGTCACGCTACTAAGCAAATATTATACTTTTTATTAGGTAAACCTTAGTAAGGTCTACTAACATTAGTTGTAAGTATATTTTTGCGACTAACATAATTATATGGATTTAAATCTGAAATAAATGTATTATTATTATTATTATTGTGTGTCACGTGTGTGCCTACGCGCGGCTGCGTTCGCGATCACGATTTATGAAAGAGTCGCATTAAAACCTGCAGTTAGAACACTCGTTTCGTTGTTATTTCACACCTCTACCATATCTTCAGATAAATCATCACCGACCCGAGCCCTCGATGTCGATTAGGGCCGGATAAACCCGATTCAGGGAGATGCAAAACGAGCGTGAAGACAATTTAAAGCATTCACGTTTACTGCACTTCACTTTCTGCACTAAAACTGTATGCTGTACATTATCACCCGTATTGGCAAAATATTTTGTACCATTTGTATGATATTGTATTTGATATAGTTGTGACTGTTGGCTGGTGATACGACCGCAAGTGCCAGTACGTCAGTATCGCTAACCGCAGCGATATCTCCTAATCACGAACTTAATTTACATTTAGTATGATAATCATATATTTTCAATGTAATAATGTCAGATAATTGGTTTATTTATAAAGTTTCCAATTAATAATTTCAGGATACATTTGTTTTTAGGCATACACTAGATATCTACATTTTAAACAAACACATATTTTTTCTTATCTTATAAATTTTAGTATATAAACTAAGCCTATGATATAAAAATTACGTGTCACGTAGTTTGTCCGCGATGAACTTCTCAACTACTGAACAGATTTTAACCAAATTTTGCACAGTGTGCCGTTGGATCTACTATACTATTTTTTTTACTACAATATATTTTAACGTATGTCTTAGCCACATCAACGCGTGGCTATCTATACATCAAACGTAGTATACTAGCAAACCCGGCGTCTGCTAGTATACTATATATTTTAAACTGTACTCATAATAGTTAGAAGTATAATATCTATACTAATATTATAAAGCTGGAGAGTTTGTTTGTTTGTTTGAACGCGCTAATCTCAGGAACTACTGGTCTGATTTGAAACATTCTTTCAGTGTTAGATAGCCCATTTATCGAGGAAGGCTATAGGCTATATAACATCACGCTATGACTAATAGGAGTTAAGTTAACGCGGGCGAAGCTGCGCCCAAGCTAGTAAACTTATAGTTCACAGAAAAGCTAGCATTTCTTAAATCCAGTCGATGTTTATGCCAGTTTATTCGTTCGTGCTCATTTTATTATGGCTATATACATATTATACATGGCTGATGTAGTTTTACTATGTCGACTAACTATGTCATTAGCATGACGTATTACGATCACAGACTCCCGTGACTATCTCCGCCGCTGCCTGCAGCTGTCTTGAGTGAATCGCTCCCGATCAAATATTTACATTTCACTTTGTACCATGTAAATATTTTATTATAATGAACTTTTCAAGGATTTCACATTTTTTGTTTTTCATCAACGTCGGACAATTTACAGCTACCACGGTATCGGGATTAGATATATTATAGTGTATTTTGTTCGGGCTGTGCATTTAAGATGACCACGAAACAAGGTTTAGTAAGAGGTCATGCTGCTTTGCAGCCGAAGTGGGCCGGCACAACCGGGGTGTACCTCTCGCTCACATAACACCGGCGTCAAGTGACAGCTATGCTGAGTTGTGAGTTACGTGAGTACGTGAGTACGCGACTTGTGAGTTTCCAGTGGCCCATTGGGGGGATAGGGAAAGGAAGGGCAAGGCTTCTGCATAACCTCTGGTTGTGCGGATGTCTATGCAGGGCGTCGGTCGTCACCGTAAGGCTCCGACTGCTCTGTTTCTTCCTTATATCATAAAAATGTAGATGAAAAAGATGCAGATCAAGAAGAAAACCAATATAATATGTAATATATTGAAAATGCCTCCTTGTTGGTCGGCCACTAACCAGGTGGGAAGACCATCTCCGTACAGTGGCCGGTCCGTGTTGGATGCGAGTAGCGAGGGATCGGTCGTGTTGGCGTTCTTTGAGAGAGGCCTATGTTCAGGAGTGGACGGATAGAGGCTGATGATAATGATGATGATGATGATTGAAAAAGCCGAATTTTTACTGATACCGACATAATGAAAGAGATTTCAGTGACGGGAAAAAAACTTATGGATAGTAGTAATATTGATACAAAATAAATGCACTTGAAGGTAAAAATATCTGTTGTCTGTAAAGTCGGTTTACGGACGATAATTTTACGTGAAACGTCATAATGCGTAACGCGCCGAACGCTTAGGCCGATCATGCCTCTATCGCTTGTTTCACACTCTCGCTTACACGCTCGGCTCAGGCGGAACGTCACTTTTTCGTAGGTAATCGATTTATAAGTCGTTATCACGTCAAAGTAAATAAAGTGGATTTATGCTGTGAACGCAAATGCCCGGTAGTCAAATTGGAGTTAATAAATAAATCAGTTTCCTTTCACTTCGTTAGCCAGCATTGCGCAGCCAAGGGTGCGGCTGTCGTGAGGTCACGCCCATTCAAATGCTTATCTGCATCAGTGTGTTATCTATGAACTCATTTTGCAATGCAATTTGTTCAAATAATAACAGCTTAGTATTTCCTGTTGGGAGAAACGAAGGCTAATATGCTAATGTTACAATGTTTAGAAGGTTTAATTTGGAGTACTAAGTACTTAGCTTAATGGTATTGTGACTTGGGTCTGTATTGTAATTTTATAAATAATTGTTTATGCCTTATTCCAATTTCAATTAGCGTATTTGATACATGTATAGCATATTATTCAGGAAGTTTGGCCATATTCTGACGTCTTCTATACCGCAGAGTTTGAAGACAAAAGTCTTTAGTCAATTCGTTCTCCCCGCGATGACCTACGGGGCTGAACCGTGGTTTCTAAATTTACGACTGGTTCGTAAGTTGCCGCAGCTCAACGTGCTATGGAGCGTGCTGTTCTGGGTGTTTTTTTTGAAAGATAGGTAGGTGACAATAAGATATCACGCAAAGAATAAGCTCGTTGAAGTGGCAGTGGGCTGGTCACACACTCAGGAGAACGGATGGCCGATGGGCCATCAAGGTTCAAGAGTAGAGGCCACGTTTAGGTAGACGAAGTGTAGGTCGGCCAGGTGGGAAGACGTTGAAATTTTGCCTCATAGTTTTTTAATGAGAGACATTTATTGTTTTCTGCAGTAAAATCGACTACAATGTCGTGACAGCAAAAAAAGCGATCTCATTTCTCTATTTTAGTATTAGAATAGATGATTTACTTTTGCAAGACGTCCCGTGACCATGAATTTTTTTTACGTTATTTGTTTACTCCCATCAAATTAAAAGATAATATTATCATTGTAGTTTTTTATATATACCTAATAAGGAGTACTGGGACTTTTTAATGATATAATGTTAAAGTTATTCTGTTAGTAAGTCGAAGGCACGGTGTATTTTAGTCATGATTATCCTATTTTTAGTCCAGGCGGATGTAGTGTTTTAAAGAAAATGATCTCTGAATAGAACACAAAATCATTATTTCATATGTTAATTGATTTCCTTAAACGTTTGTAATAAAAACGCAATAATATATAATAAACCCGCATATACCAGTAGTAAAACATTGTATATCTAGTATTGATTTAAATATTTTTACATATCATAAGTTTAAAGTGCCAAAAAGGTAATAAAACAGGTTCAGCTATCCTAAAATATCATATGTCAATACATAGATATCTCGTATATTGAAACATAATTATTGATATTTTCAATTTACTACCAGTTAAAGACATCACAGAGAAGATAGCTTGTTGGAAAATTAAAACTGGCCGTTAGAAGACGGCAATTCAAATATTAAATTTAATTTAAAAAAAAAAATTCGGCAATTGCTCTAGAACACTTTTCAATAAACAATAAAAAAACGTGTTGTTTTTTTTACTGAAGTAAAACCGTTTTACGCACGCTTGACTTGGGGAGTAGGCTGGTGAATCCGTGACTGCGTGAAGTGCGAGGTGAACAGAAGATGAGAGGGTGATAAAAGTTAGTGAAGATAGAAAAAAGAAAAAAGATACGTTTCGCATAGAGCAGTAGTAGTAGTCGTAGGAGCAAAAGGGGGGTGTGAATACACATTTTCTTTCTCTCTTTAAGTAAAACTTCTTTAGGTGCTACTAGAGAGTAACTTTGATTTTTATGAACTTTAACCTCATTAGCGCGTATTTTGCATGCTTACTCGGTACCAAAATTAAAACGACAACTCTTTAGTTCTGCCTTTTTCCGAATCAGATCTTCAGGATGCGGACATTTAAAGGCTGCTTCGTTTTAAATCACAGACTTTGGGACGTCTATTTTAGTCATTAAGTACTGATACCTCTTTATCAGAATGTTCTTTAGTTTTCAAATTTATTTCATGAGGTTTGACAGTAGTGATAGGTAGTGGTGTACCTACTTGTGGCTAGATGATGCTCAATGTTAGATGTCAAATATCAAAGGCTTTTTTGAGATATTATGATGATTATGTCAATGTTGGAATTAGAACTAATTTGATATTATAAAAGCTTTTACTGTTAGATGATTTGAGTCTGATGATGTAGGTTTAAGTTCAAACCAACATAATCAGAGTCAAATCATCTCACATGAGGCATCACATACATGTCACTATTATAGCAGTTTAATATCAGTAAATTTGACACGTACGAGAAAATTACTAAAATTGCGTGCAAAATGATATCGAAGGTATTTACCTGATGATATTTACCTCGAGAATTCAAGATACTTACCTGTTCGTGTCGTCGTTTAGACTTAAAGTGATTAGGTGATGTGACGGTATGCCATACTTGAGAGTTGTCACTGATGCGGAACTGAACAGTGTGAAGCGGACATGCACTCGGATCCAGCTCCGGGCGAGTGGAAACGCACCTTAACTCTAATAACCTATAATACATAAGGCCAAAATAATTTGACCGTACTTGAGATGTAAAACAGTAGAGAGTTATTGTCAAGCGACATGCAACACAGAATTGACATTACTTGACACTTAGGCTGTCACCTGGCCCGCTATTAACCTAGATGGCAAAACCACTTCTTCACTCTGACACTGGCAACTCTACGAGGGAGCTAAACCCAAATAAGAAGAAGAAGAACCACTTCTCTCGCATGTCCAAAAATAAGTGTAAGATAATAAAGATAAAGAATAAGCACCTACAAAATGATTGATTTTTAATATTTGTAAAAGAAAAAATAATTTATTGAAAGACAATAATTTACTTTATAATTTGGTAATATATTCAGATGAAAAATCAACACCAATAATTAAAACTCGATTATAAGTTTAAATTAATGCGAGCCAGGCCGCGGGCAGTAGCTTTATCACAAGAACCAGCTTCTTATTTTGCATAATGAAATATTTAAAACTTGAAATCAAACCGACAGTCCGGTTCAAATCATTTCAAGCACATTTGAAACTGACATGTAATTTCTCATGCAAACAAAATAAGCTAAACAAACGCTAAGTAAAATAAGTTGAAGTTACTTCACAACAAGTTTAACGGCATCGCCTTGCAGCTGCAACTTAGTGCTCAACTGACGAGTCGTTCTAAGTTAAAAATAAAACTGACATTTTCTTTTTTTAAGCCTTAATTAAGATATGGTGGATAAATGGTGTGTTTATTTTGTTTGCGTGTTGATGTATATAAATAAATGAAACGGACATTGAATCTTGTTTTATACTGAACTAGTTGGTGCCCGCCACTTCGTCTGCGCAGGATTATATTTCGGACTATTCACATAATAACTTTATAAATTATAGCCTAAGATGTGTTATTCTGATATATGCTGTATTGTAAAGTTTCATTTATTCATTCAGTAGTCTTTGCGTGAAAGAGTAACAAACATCCATACAAACTTTAGTGTTTATTATATTAGTAGGATAGATTAAGTAGACATATATTTTATTAATGATCAGCATGTCTTCGTCTACTACTTGATACTTTTCTCGAATGTCAACACCTTTCTACTTGTCCCAACTTGGAAGTTTGACATTTCTTCTCATTTTGTATCAATCATGCTATTTACTATTTATTATACTAGGCACCATGGTTTTATGATCATGGCTATTTATATCTTGAGCGACGATAGTATAAACTCTAGTGGTATGGGCTCGGCCTCTTGAGTGAGAGGTCCGGGTTCGATTCTGACACCTGTGATATCTTGAAAGGAAAAACACCTGAACATGAGATCATCGCTTGCTCGCTGATAAAGGAAACATCGTGAGGAAATCTGCATTCCTGGTGAGATTAAAAGTCTTTGAAGGTGTGTGAAGTTCACCAATCCACGTCGGGCCAGCGCATCTGTGAACTATGACCCAACATCCTACTCGCTTGACTTCGAGCTGCTGGGCACCGGTCTACTCAGACCTGTGCCCAGCAATAGGACATATACCTAAGGCTTGATATTATTATTATTATATTGATTTAGGTAGAAGAAGGAGTGCATTAAGGTTGAACTAGTCGACGGCGTGAACTCTAACAAAATGATTGCTATCTCACCTGACATAGTGCGCGAACATGCGTGCTAGAGTGAAATGTACAATGATACTGGATACATTCCAAAAATATCCTTTTAGCAAAACAGTTATTATAGAAAAACTATTTGGTAATATAGGTATAAATTAGATATAATCTTTTTAAAATAAATATTAAAAATTTATTTTCGCTTAAAGTTGGGCTAAAATCAGTGTTGAAATACGAAAGTTTAGAAGCTTATTTTGAAGTTTTGAAGCTTTTTTACGATTTTGGGTACATACAGACATAGATAATGACGAGATCAATATAAATTATGCTTAGTTTTTCATGGTCAACGTCAAACATTGTGGTAATTACTGTTCTGCTTTTGTATGGAAAGATGAGCGACTTGTGTAACCTTAAATATAGCTTACACATCGCCAACACGAGTCCCAATGATTACCCCCAAAAATGTAATCCAATGATTAAAAACGTACAATTGAGTATTATTTCTTTAATTCTCACATTCAATCACAGAAAAGAACTAGCAAACAACTAGTATAAAATAATTCCCCTTCATGTCCCCATTTGTCGGCTATCAGCATTCTTATGCTCACAATAAAATAATATTCCTATAAAGTGTGCCGTAAAACTGTAAATGGAATAACAAAGTACTGTGTCATCTGAGGCATCTTTTACATAAGCAAGTGTTTTTACACTTTTCGTGACATAATATGCTATACGCATTTTCTAATATTATTTGGATCGAGCGAACGAGCCACATAATGGTAAGTGTTCAACGTCGCCCATGAACACAAGTGAACCTGAAACTGGCCCAGGCCACTCATTAGTGTGTTGCCTATCCTGGGATGTATGTGGGTAAGTCTTGGTGCCAGTAATTACACTGTCTGTTCTGCCTTTCTCTCCGCAAAGCTGTTTCATGAGAGAAACAAGCGGGATGGTGGCACCGATAGCGGGAGCGCGGCACAAGTGCATTCTCTCGCCGGTATTTTGTAAGTACTCTATCAGGGTTTGATTTTTTATACAAGTTTCAACTTACATGGATTATGTCTGATTTCCTTATTCCAACTGGTCATAACTTACATAAAGTACCTATATATAAGCCATTCTGTGTATGCATCATTGGTGACATGTTTAACATATTATATTATACAGTATCTCTCCTGAGTATTGGACCAGAGTAATTATGATTATACAGAGTGTTACCAAATATATAAAAAAACCTTTTTGTTAAAAAATACATTTATTGTTTTAGATCCAATGGCCAGTAGTTTAAAATTTGCGTTTTTACAAGTTAGTGATGGAACAAGTAAAAAGTTTATAAACTATAAGGAAAAACTTACCCCCCCTTCTTTTTGAAGCTGTTTAAAATGTAGTTCCTAGTAGACTATAATAACGAATCGATTGATACCTCATTTGTCTATATCAAATACTTAGTTCAGTCACTGATAAATACGAACATACAAACATACATGGACGTAAATTTTTTTTTTTTTTTTTTTTCTTTTTTCGGATGGATCTATGCTAATGGCCCGAAGGCCCTAATGCTTCAACGGATTGATGTGAGCCCATTCGGCTCACTTTTGATTGGGGGGTTGCCCCCCGCCAACCGTGCAGTCTGCGACCACACGGCCTCCTGGCGTCGGTTGTGTGTCAGTGGCGGGACTGTGCCGCGTCACCGTCGGGTGGAGTGGAGCCCCAGGCGGTCTACCCCTACCGGGTGGGCTCATTGGCGTGAGGACCCGGCAGATGGCGCCAGCGATACTGGGGCAGGACGTAAATACAAACATACATAGACTGCGAAAATCATAACCGCGGCTTTGGCGTAGTCGGGTAAACAGAGATGTCATACGTTATATTTTTTCTTAGATATTTTTTTTGAGACGTTAGCGGGTTCTTCAGCAGATACCACAGGCGCGGGTCACCACAGCTAAATTATTTGCGGTATATATTATACATCCCTTGTGACTATTCTGACACCACCAAAGTTATGTACGGGCATCCCCACAGGAACTCGAGTCAAATACGCCAACCACACACTGTCCCTTCCAGCGAAATCATTGTATTACAATTTTACACTATAGCTAATTCCCGCAGTTTCTCTTGCCGAAAAATAAAAAAGATCTCCTTTTCTCCTTTAATAACCTATCTCAATTAGTATTAAGTACAAAATCTATAAAAAGTCTCTAAGTCCGATTTTGAGACTAGTGCGTTCAAGTAAACAAAGAAACAATCTTCAGCTGTATTATATTATCCTAGCTGGTGCCCGCGGCTTCGTCTGCGCAGGATAAGATTTTAGTTTTTTTTAAATAAAATGTATCCTATGTTACTTCTAATACCTCCAAGAATATGTGTACAAATTTTCATGATGATCGGTTAAGTAATGTGAAAGCGTAACAAACAAACTTTCTTTCACATAATAATAATAATAGTACTATCTGGTGCCCGCGACTTCGTCTGCGTAGGATTAGTACATCAACAAACACCATTTCATGTTTATAAATTATAGCCCATGTATAATTCTGATGTATAGGCTATATTATTATAAAGTTTCATGAAAATCTATTCAGTAGTTATTGCGAAAAAGAGTAGCAAAGATATATACAAACTTTCACGTGTATGTAGGACCAGTAGGATAGAATAATATTATGTCGAAAACAATTAGACATTTTGGCTTTGTCTATGAAGGCCTTATTCACGCCGGCGCCGACATATAATATATTCTATTTTAAAACAGTTTTAATGCTGCGAATAACCACGTTAATATAATAATAATAATAATAATATCTATGGACACTTTTAGACCACGTCAATCTGGTCCCGTGGTAAGTTCTCGAGGAACTTGTGTTACGGGTACCAGACAACGGAAATATATTTAATACTTTTATACTATACGTATATTTAAGATTTTTATTATATAATACACATATTTAATACACATCTATGATGATTACAGCTCATAGTTGATATACATGTATATTAATCATACTATGCAGATATTTGTAGACATAAAAATTTCTCCGTGGTGCCCCCGCTTTAACCGGGGAGGGAAACTGGAAATTTTTCCTACTCCCCCTGAATACTTCTGATTAAATCGTATCAAATGGTCATTTAGTGATTACCACTGTCGATCCTGGCTATACAGGAGTAGCAGCAGTGGGAACGAGTGGTGGGCCTAGCCCGATAAAAAAAAAACAAATCCATGACCCAGGAACACAGAAAACATTTTTGTTCTCTGGCGAGATTCAAACCCGCTACCTCCGGCTTGAGCGCAAAACAAACCATTGAGCCACAGAGGTCGTCATATAAAATCTTATAACGAAAAAATATTTGTTGAGTATTAAATTGAAAAAATAACCTTTAGGTACTCGGTAGGTTTTAGTAACAGGCCCAAAGATAGTGCCGTAAAACGGGCGTGAACATGAAACTCAGTCGTTAGGACGGACGGACGGTGTTATATTTACGAGTAAGTGGATAATGCTCTGATCGGTGACGAACAAAATACGAGCCACTTAGCTCTAATATCAATATAGATATGCCAGGCAGAAATAAACCTTATGTGTGTAAATAAAGATTTATCAAGCAAACTCCATAATTAGGTAGGTAAAGGTCATTAGAACTACTAGATACCAGAAACGCACATAAATTTGAGAAATATTTTATAATTATCTATAAAAATAAATAAAATTGGAGTGTCTGTTTGTAATATTAAAATAACCTCTTTTTACTAGAGGCATATGGATGTATACACGGTACATATACCAAAATAGCAATTTTATATTTTTTGTCTGTCTGTTTGTTCCGGCTAATCTCGGAAACGGCTGGGCCGATTTTGACGGGACTTTCACTGACAGATAGCTGATGTTTTAGGGAGTAACTTAGGCTATAAAAATAATCATCATCAATCCGTATACGGTTGTAAATCTAAGTTAACGCAGGCGAAGCTGCGACAAACAGCTAGTGTATTATATGTATGTAGAAATCCATCACATACGATGCACTTACATCTATATTATATTTTAAAAATATATCATTAGGACGCAACCGACAGTCGGAGCCTTAAGGTGACTACCAACGACCATAGACATCCTCACAACCAAAAGTTATGCAACTACGTTGCCCGCCTTTTCCATTTGGGCCACCGGGATCTCATAAGCCGCACAAAACGCGACAAGATAGCTGTCACGTCTTAACTCCGGTGTTATGTGAGTGAGAGGTACCACCCCGGTCGTACCAACCCGATTCAGCTGTAAAGCAGTATGGCACTACCTCTTGACCAACTTGAAACAATGAATCATTTTAATACAGTTTAAGTACGAGAGATTCATCTTATCCACGTTTAAGTTAGACACGTACTGTGTTTTAACGTTTTTTTTTCTTTAATGTGTATGTAAGTTTGTGGGATTGTAAATAATGTTTTATCTGTCTATGTCATCATTTTCATTTACACATAGGTCTATTTTAATTAAGGCCTATATCCTCTCGCAAGGACCATATAATACTGTATTTAATAATAACAACCACTTTTTAACCGACTTAAAAAAAAAAGGAGGTTCTCAATTCGTCTGTATGTTTTTTTTTTTTTTTTTGTATGTATGTGACACGATATCTCCGCCGTTTGTGAATGGATTTCGATGGTTATTTTTTAGTTTGAAAGCTGGTGTTTCCAATTTGGTCCCATATTAATTTTATTAAGATCTGACAAGCCGTTTTTTAGTTATTCCCAATAATGCCTATTTGGTTGGTTTTGTTTACCTTGATGATATGATTTTTTTATTACGTGTCGATGTAACAATTGTATAGGATGCTTTGGTAGCACACCATAGTATGTCGCGGTCATCGTAATCATCATCATCATCACCATCACTATCATCATCATCATCATCATCATCCTTTATCCATCCACTGCTGAACATGCCTCCTTCAATGAACGCCAAGACGACGAATTTCGGAATCACTAAAAATTAAGAAATAAAAACATTTTACAAAAAATTAAAACCGACTTCAAAAATATTTACTAGATATATATACTAAATTAGTTTAGTATTTTTGAAGTCGGTTTTAATTTTTTGTAAAATGTTTTTATATAAGACCATTTATGTCTTTCACCGGTTCGATTCAGGCATATCGAATCAGAATAGAACCAATTACTTGGAATGAGTCGGCAGCGGTAATCGGTGATGCAGGAAGGACCCCCAGGACCGTGGTAATCACATAATTAATGATCTAAACTTCTAAGTAGCTAAATAACATTTCACGCTTAGCGATTGTAAACCGTTTTGGAATCAGCCGATGAAAGCTTGAAATTTATATCCTGCTAAACATCTATTTTATAAATGCAAAACAGCTTTGTCATTTTTATCAATAAGCCTATATCCGATTTTGACGAAATTATAGATTATAATTTGACGAAGGATATCTAAAAAAATCAACATAATAAAAATAAAATATTGATTATTAAGGAGAACATAAAATATTCATAAACGGCTAAAATAAATCTTTCGATTGATCTATGTAAAATGTGTTTATGAATAAAAAACTTTAAATTTTAATGTTGCTAGTTACCTGTTAATGCATGCCAAAATACAATAGGTAGCAGAAACCAATGGAGTTCATCTTTAAATCTATACTTATATTACAAAGAGGGAAGATTTGATTGTTTGTTTTCATTGAACAAGCTTCGAAATAACTGGACCGATTTGAAAAATTTTTTCATAGAAAGCGAATTATCAGCGAATAACAAGGGTTATAAATTGTTTTCTTGAAGCCGGGACGGGGATCTTTAATAATTGAAAAGTGTGGTTGTGTTAATTGTTCTTTATCTATCAATATTTGAATATATTTAAACAGAGCAATTCGAAACGTCTAACCCTAAGCCATTACGCTTGAATTCCAAGTTCATGATACTATTTCAAGGAGAAAATGCTAGAATATAGACCTTTTAGCATACCAAAACAGGCGGTAAATCGTCGTTGGAGATACTTTTAGAGACATTTATGGCTAGAATTCACGTTTCGAGTTGTTTAAATACTGAAAGTGGGGAATGTTCGGATTATGTTCTTGTAAAGCTATTCAGGTGTCTCTCGGTGTACGGAAATATCTAGTCAGATCAAATTGCAACTGGTACTAGATGTACTTGATATTTGCTACCTTATTCCTGGAAAATATATTGTGTAGCCTGAGTAAACTGGTGCAACTGGTGACACAAGCAGAGGGTTTGGGTTCGAATCTCGGGAAGATAATTTTTATTGTAAATGTAGAGCTAAATTCTGTGGTTGTTAGACAATATTTACTTTGTTTCCATTCCTGTAAATTATTATTTTCATTAAAATTTTATTAATGTAAGCCACACTTCCATAGCTTTATTTTTATTAATGTATATTTGGCAGGTTTTGGTTGAATATGGGAGGAACAGGATCGGCCGTCTTAAAGTTTTTTAAAAGAGGTCGGACGAGAGGAGAAGAAAAGGATTGGGGAGGGAAGGCTGGACATACCACAAGTGGATTGTAAAATGCTGATGATTATGATGATGAATGTAATTTTTAACATATAATTGGTAGCATATAAATAATTCAATAACACTGAATTGTCAGGCTCAAAGCTCTAAATGAATTTGAAAACTACTCACGCATCCAAAATTGTTCGAAACAAATATTTTGAAAAATTGCCTCTGTAAAATTCATATTCCGATTTGCAACTAAATTAAAATCGTCGCAAAAAAACAATTTTAGCTAGTTTTGTATATCAATAACTTTAACTAGGATTGACTGTGAATAGTTTATGAATAAAATATTCTGATAGTCTATCCATCACTTTCTCACCCTTGGTATTGCACAGAGTGGAGGAAGATAAATGGTTTATAGTTTTTGGGCCTTTAGACTCTTTATTGATGCTGTATCATCAAGCTCCAGAAAAAAAGAAAGTTAATTAAGTATTGAAGGGGACTGCAGAAAATAGTTTCTAAGGAGTCAATAATATGTACGCCGTGGAAAGAGCCCAAGTACCCCGTGCATCTTGACTGTTTCACGCCTTGTAGCGAGAGTGAGCAATAGCATGGAATGGTGGTATTTAATCTTCATATTTAAGTCTCCCTAGCTAATGGTCCTTGATTGTAGAAGCCCTATCAGGAGGTGGTGTACAGTATAATGTGCATACTCATATTTTAAAGGTGGAAACCCCCCCTGCAAATCCTCTGGTGTAGAGGGTTTTTATGGATGTCGGATGACTTACCACAAGGCGAATCGACTTTCCGCTAGTTCCTTCTTCTAGACATAATACATATAACTATTCTAGCTGTTATCGTACGACAATGGCCGTAAAGTGTGGTCTAATAGATTCGTAGTTATTATAAAATCAAGCTAGATCTTGAACAAATTGGTTACTACTCGCAGTTTCACCTGGTCGAAAAAATCCTACTAGAAGTAGTTTCCTAGATAGGTTTTGGAAGAGGTAGTACCATGCTGCTTTGCCGCCGAACTGGGCCGGTACGACCGGGGTGGTACCTCTCGCTCACATAACAAGTGACAGCTATTCCGTCACGTTTCGTGCGGTTTGTGAGCTTCCGGTGGCCCGTTGGGGGGATAGGAAAAAGAATGGCATCGCATTTGCATAACCTCTGGTTGTGCGGATGGGTATGGGCGTCTGTACCATAAGGCTCCGACTGCTCGTTTGCCCTCCTATGATATATTTAAAAAAAAACGGTTGTCTGTAACGTCGGTTTACTGACGATAGTTGAACGTGACAACGTCATAAGAAAATGGAACGCCTCAGAGCGAGGTAACGCCGCATACGTCATCGCATACATCATGTTTTTTCGTTCTTGCAGCCGGCTCCATCGAATTATAAGACGTTGTCACCTCAAAAAGTAAGTTAGTGGGTATGAAATAGGACATAGCTACGCCGAGCATACACCATATGAAATTTGGCTATTATATAGACATTTTTAAATTTTACCTGTGTATCTTCCTAATTTCTTGCGAGTGGCAAGGATCGGCCGTCTTGGCGTTTATTGAGGGAGGACTCTGTTCAGCAGTGGATGGATACAGGATGATGATGATGATGATCTTCATATATATATTATATGCCGCAGGCTGATCCTAGTTGATGAATATTATAATATTGGCACGTGTCTTCACGATGACTACATGGAATATGAATGAGTTGCCAGTTGCCTGTCGCAAATCGCGACGAGATGTCTCATGTGAAGAATGTAAGGTCAATGGCCGTATAAGTGCATTGATAATTTTAAATGTCTTTACTTATAATATAGGAAGAAGTGCTGGATGCGAGTGGCGTTCATTGAAGGAGGCCTATGTTCAGCCGTGGAAAATTAAATAGCTGATAACGATTATACAAATGTAATAAATCTGACGACTTTGTTGAAAGCTCTCAGATTCAGACGTAATGATGAGATTAAAAAAAAATGCTTTTGTTAACCCAACATTTAAGCATGATTTTGAAAGGACTATTTTGGAGAAATTAATATTTTTAACAATTTAGGGCGACTAGAAAAACAATGTCAATGAGAACTTATCAAAGCTTGGCTTTAACATCTCTTAATAAACATACAAACATCCGAATTGATAACCTCCTCCTTTTTTAGAAGTTTTTAAAGATGAGGGTTTTAATACAAAAAGAATTTTAATTCCTGTGGCAGTTCCGAAGATTAGCGCTTTTAAACAAACTCAGCTTGATTATATTAGTAAAGCGTAGTTTTAGAAACGGGAAAGGAGCAACTATTAAGTAGATCATGTTACTGACACCATGAATTATAATAGTCTTGATGTGTGGTGGTGGCGTCGAATACTTAGCATATCATGATAATACATATAAGATTTAAAATTGTTATATTTTGTTTTCTATTATTTACGCTAATTTCACTCATTATAGTGAAACAACTTTTACGTATTTTATCGCGATGTCAGTTTTTTAGATGCCCGACGTTTGGCATAACAGCAACCATGATCACGGGAGGACTAGCTATAGGCGGCGCGGCTGGCCTATGTCGGACTCAGGTCTGCCTCGTGATCTGCTCGTGATTCTCGTCATAGGGAGGTTGGGGCTTCGGGTCAGAGTGGAGAAGACAGAAGCATCAAAATGGAAGTATTAAAATGGAGTGGGGTGATAAAGAGAACCGAATAGCTGTGGTTGTATCTCTCTCCATACGCTTGGTATTAGTCAAATGATTATGTTTTTGGGCTATTGATAGGTATAATGAAACCTCCTCTGTTTGTGACAGAAAAAGAACTGGCCATCCACGTAGTGTTCGAACAAAAAAGGCGTAAGGCAAAGCAGTAAGGGAAAGAATTCGAAAATATCCTGTCCGAAAACAAAAGATTTTAACTCGGGATATGTGTCAACCAAGGTAGATAGGTACAAGGTATCAACAAATACCGATGCCGGCTTCAAAAGTAACAATAATGACGTGGTAAACGCCAAGATTGTACATTAGTAGAAGAATAAGTTGTAGGCACTAAAATGAAAGAAACGTAATTATTTTATTACCTTTTAGGGGGTTTTTTTTTTAAGTGGGTTTTTTAGTTTTTGAAGTAGGATTTAACTTTTTTATTCAAATTTTACGTTTCCAATACATTGATCATCACTTAAAGTGGCAGTTTTGAGCTGTTCGATTTGATATTATGCTAGCCACGTTGATGAAGCTATACAACGAAATATTATTAATAATAACTAATACATAATTTCGAGGTAATCCAAACACGCTTAATGGAGTATGTGATAAATGAGTTGATACTTACGTACATCACATGCGTTGTACGTAATCATATATGTCATTAGTAAAGAATGGATGATATGATCTCTGTACACAATGAAAATGAAAGTTATGATGTACCATCATCGCATGTAATCAAATATGTTGTACGAATGTCGTGGGTTATTATCTATCAGATAAGTATAGATAGGGAAGGATTGGAAGCATTAGAAATGTGGTGCGGAGAAGAATGGAGAGAATAAGTAAGTTGGACAGTTTACACACGGAGCATCAATAAAAAACACATTAAATATCATGTTTGTTTATTTCATAAACAACTTATTTTATAACGTTATAACATTTTTACAAGAATGATTTAAATATGTATCTATCAGTAAATAAATCTATAAACAACTATATCTACAATTTAATATAAACTAATATCACAGCAAATATCCAAAATTTTACATTTAAATAAGGCACTTAAAAGCGGATTATGAGGCATTTTTTGAGGCCAGTACAAAATATATTACATTATTAATTTCCTCGATTGAATGGAAAGAAACTTAAGCTTTTCACACAATTTTAAGAGGCCAACTTTCAATGACTTAACGGCTTACGCCCTCGCAATCAAATAAAAGACTTATAAAAAATTGAAGCAAAAAAACAAAGGTGTTTATAAGAAATGTAGGTATCTATGCTTAATATCTAGGTTCTATTTAAATAAAGATGATTTATCTATAGATACACAAAGCTTTTACAATCAATATTTATGTTAAAGAGAGTTTAGAACTAGCACCTTTAAACCTGCAATCTAGTATACTTTGATTAAAAGTGTTTCCTTCATGGCCTGGCCTCAAAATGAGTCCTCAAAGAAAAATAAAAAATTTCACATTAATAATCACAACCGAAACATCTTTACTGTTCAAAAGTATCTTTTATATCGTAAGCGTTCAGAGCTATCTTAGATTGTTGTAAAATAAACAAGACTGGGATACGATTCTCGTCAACAATAGCCAGTGTTACTGCTACCTCGGGCAAAACTTAAAGTGGGGGAAAAGAAAACAATGCAGCGAGAGAAATCTGAAACAAATAACATTTTGCTTTAGAAAATTGCCTATTTTGTTGTGTACTTAACACACTTTTCTTATAATACAGGTCTAGATAAAAGTACCTATATAAATACTAAGCTATCTAGACTTCTGGGTAGGATATTTTATATCCTATGTTATTATTAGGACATAAAAGTCTGGCTTACGAGTTGGTTTTTGTGGTCCGTAGATCAGATAGAGAAAATCTTAACTTGACCTTTTATACATTTATGTTAGGGACAAGAAACACAAAAACGGCATATTAGAGATACAATAAAAATATATAATAATACAATAAAAATGGGATTGGCTATTCCTTTTCCTTCGGCATTTTGTGATTGTACAGAGTCAATTCAAATAGGAAGCTGGTATCGAGGCTATTCGGTAACGACCAACCGACTACGGAATAGGAGTACGGCCTATGTCCTATGGTATCGCAAATTAAACGTGTTTGAATATATTAATATATTCATTTTTAAATTACACTGACAAGAATCGGCGAAATAAATTAAGAACCAGACTTGTATTACATAGAACCTCCTTGATTTCAAGAAAACCCGTGTTCCATTCATAATAATTAAGGCACTTATAAGTTTTTTAAAATATTTATATTAAAATTGTGCTCTAATTAAAATCTCATTCGGAGTCAACTTTACTATAATTTTTAATGTTGTAGTTTTGGAAAAAATAAAGATTATTTATGCATCAATGGTGACGAAAGAGTAACATAATACGGCGTAAAAGTAACCAGCTGGATCGAAATTTCTCGAAGCCTCCATATATCAGTATACCTTACTTTAAATTACCTTTATTGTGTGTTAATCTTCATTTTATTACCTTAGAAATCTTACATAACTTGTGAAGGTGATATAAAATAGTAATAGTTTAGATTTAATGTCGTGTCGACGTCTTGATGTAGAGTGTCACATGTATAGTCATCTCAGTTTCAATTTAATTTTATAGTTTTTACGGCCAAAAAAATGTTTATCAACACGTGTATTTTTCAAGTTATGTGAAAAATGCATTTACTTTCAAAATTCATAAATAAAAATGTAAAAATCTGTAATATACGAAGCAGCGATTATATTGCCCTACAAGAAAAAAAATGTGTGTGTATTTATGTACTAACATTAGAAGTTATACTCCATAAAGAAAAATACATAGTACAAATTCATTACACTGTAACCTTTTTGCTTATTGTGTAGTTAAAAACTATATCTTCTTCTGACGTCTATACTGTCATTATGTGAAAATTGTTATTTAAAATCATTTTGACTATAGCTAACTTCAGGGTGTCGGTATTTCGTGACGATGGCGCGCGCATCGTAAAAATTTACTTTCATCATTTTTCCTTAACGCGCCAAGAGAAATATAACTTCAAAAATATACTGCACACTTGTGTATAGATTCTTGATTTAACAATAACGAATGTAATTCATTTTGTCGACGATTATATTATGTAAAATTAAAAAAAGAGTATAAAACATTTTTAAGAGTAAAATAATAAATAATAAGTCATAATTTCATATAACTGAAGTTTCACTCACCTAGTTGGATCATATCTGGTGTCGAACCCTGGAACATTGACCACGTTCCATTCCTCATTCACTTTGGCGTAACTGAAGGATATCTGATCGCGGAACGTTTCTGGTATGAGCAGTTTCATTTGTTCTAAGTGGGAGTGAAATTCTGGGACTAGTGTTAGGTTTTTCTTCATCATGTGCTCTAAAATAAAAAATGGGGTTAGTGCGGCTAACGTGTCCATATGTCCGTGAGATAGTGCGATTTAGTGACTTCGCAAATAGAGTTATAGCTTCCTACTTTGAGAATGGATGGAAAAGTATTCATGAATTGTTGTTAAGTCTTTGCATATACACAATTAAAAGAATCTTCCTAAGACATCATCATCATCATTGTCAACCCCTATCCATCCATTTTTTATAGAAGAGGGCGCAAACGGTCAGTCGTTTCACCTGATGGTAAGTGATAAGTGACATCCATAGACACCCGTTACATCATTAGAAGGTGCGTTGCCTTTCAAATATGAGGATAAATAAATAATAAATACCACTTCTGAACATAGGCCTCCTTCAGTGAACGTCAAGATGACCAATCACTTTCCACTCGCATCCAACACGAGACTACTTATAAATATTAAAATAGAAAATATTATAATACGGTAAATTTATAAATTACCTATGATAAAACCCATTGAAACATCATCGGGAAGCCGTATACCCTCGCAGATGCTTATAAACCTCCCGCCACTGTAAAAGAAAAACTGTTAATAGACATGAAATATAGTACAATATAAGACAGGTTTTATATTTGCTTATGTCAAGTTTTTGGTATTTTTCTTCCACTTTTCCTTCCTCTTGGCCTTGGATCTCTCGTTATATTTTAGTCGTAACCTTTGAAACTGTTGTTGCTTTAACTATTGTTTATGCCTAATTTGTATTTTGTCTAAATTTAGCTTTTCAAAGTATAGTAACTAATATAAAGCATAAAGTAGGCCGAGATAAATAATGCTTAAGTTTTTGTCTATTTACTAATAATAATTTGAGAGGTTAATTTGGACCTCCTTTGCCTCTTTTATTATGATCGTGAGTTTGTAGAAGGTACTTAAAAATCTTTCACCAGGTCCTTACTGAGTCACATAGGTTACAAAATCAACATCACGCCAGCTGCGGCTGTAAATCTAAATTAATACACGAAGCTTCTACTATAAGTAAGTATATACATACCTTGCTACTGATAACATTTTCAAAGCTAAACTCCTGCTGATACAGAATCCCGCCCCGCCGGTAGCGAACCAGAACGAAAACATCAACTGGAACAAAGGCAATTCTCAGAAATTGTACAAGAAAATATTATGAAGTTGAAACTCAAGCGTAGTGTGTAATGGCTAATGGAGACTGGAATAAGATTAAAAAGACTTCGCAAACAAGAATCTGGTAAAAGGTGTCAGAATGTGTCCAAAATTTTTGGGCTAATTAGAATTGAGAGATAATTTTGCCAGGCAGAAAGGCCAGGCCTGTGAAGTTTGTACAGTTGTTTCTTATTGTTGATGGTGATTTTGATAGTCTTCGACTACTTTTTAAGAGGTTTTACTGTAAGAGGACGTAGTGTCGTGCTGCTTTGCAGCCGAATTGGACGGGCACGACCGGGGTGGTACCTCTCGCTCACATAATACCAGCGTAAAGTTTTTTTTTTATGTGATCAGGGGGCATACGAGCAGTCGGAGCCTCACGACGACGACGCCCATCCACACAACCAAGGCCACGCAGATGCGCCGCCCTCCCTCCTCCCTTTTCCCCCCTCAATGGGCCACCGAAAACTCACAAACCACACGAAACGCGATGGCATAGCTGTCGCTTGACGCCGGTGTTATATGAGCGAGAGGTACCACCCCGGTACCTCAGTGAACAAAAAAGTAAAGTGACTTTATAGCTATTCTGTCGCATTTCGTGCGGTTTGTGAGTTTCTGGTGGCATATTGGGGGGGATAAGAAAGAGGAGGGCAACGCAACTACATGATCTCTGGTTGTGTGTATGGGCGTCGATAGTCGCCAAAAGGCTTCGACTGCTCGTTTGCCCTCCTATGATATATAAAAAATACTGCCATACAAATATTTATACACTTTACAGTTTTTATAATAACTGGTGGTAATATTAAAGTAAAATAATACCTTGTTAGTGGGTTTCTTGAATATCTTGACCGGTTCATAAATGGATGTCCTGCCAAGGTACCAATCTTCCTGGTGATTATAGGCTTGGAGGACGCTCACCAGTCGCGGTACATTCACGTAATTGTCATCGTCAAAATGACAAAACCACCTGCAATAAAATTCTTCATTATTCTTTGAACATATATTTTTAGTTTCGTGCAGAAATCGCAGTTTAAGAATATGGCTGTAAGTTGTAAGTAGACTGGATGAAAATGGTATCGGTAAAAATTCGGTGTTCAAAAACAGGGGACAAAATATTTCTTTACACAAATTTATTAATGTTTATTAAACAAACAAATTATCCAAATTTCAAATTTAATTTAAAAAATATATACACGACGAAAACTCCTAATTCTATCTATTAATAAAGAAAGCTAAGTTGTGTTAGGGTCTACAATTATATTCTTTTTTTATGTTAGTTGGATAGGCAAGCTGGCAAACGTGCCACCTGATGGTAAGTGGCCAACGTGCCACCTGATGGTTAGTGGTCGACGTCGCCCATGAACATAAACTAGTTTACCTGGAACGATTCCAGGCACCGCATCTACGTGTTGCCTATCCTGAGACATAAGATGTTAAGTCTCGGTGCCAGTAATTACACTGCCTGTCTTGCCCTTCTCTCCGAAACACAGCAAAGCTGTTTCACGGGAGAAACAAGCAAGATGGTGGGACCCATGCAGCCGGGAGCGCGGCACAGCGCTTCCCTCCCACCGGTATAAGTATACATGAATAATGTAATAAAACTATGTAGTGATAGCTCAATTCCGAGATTTTGATATTAGTAAAAGAAAATCAAACGTTCATAACCGAAACAGACAATAAATGTCTGTCTTGTTTAAATGCTCACAAGCCCAATAATATTAACAAAAAAGTCACAAAGTTAAAACATAATCAAAGAGACGTAATAGAAGAGACAGAATCCATCTATTTTATGGTATATATTAACATTAACGCTAATTCCATCCACGGCAGGGGGTGCTCTTATAACATGCCACCTGCCGTCCAACCCATTTAATGTAGATGGTACCTTGATGGTACCAGTTGATGGTAATTGTATACCACCGCTTCGGGTGGCAATAATTAGTTCACCAGTATAATTTGCCGGCATTACGCTCGGCACAAAATAACAGGAGATGCGTTTGCGCAATGCAAAACCACAAATTGTGAAATGGCGTACGACAAATGGCTGGTTAGGGTTGCACAGAACAGTTTTAACATCTCCAGGCTTAAAACGACCGCGATAACAACGGTAGCACTTCGCTACCGTCTGATTATACGGGTATCGTGCGCGACCCACCTCCCCCACTTGAGGGTGAGGAGAGGGCCGGCCCTCACATTAATAGAACCGAGTTCAACTCGTCGACCGTGTTGGGTTCGTTTAGTTCTAATAGAAAGTTAAAAAACATTAACGCGTCAGATAGGCGATGCCCACCGCGGGGTGTCGAGGGGGGCCCCGTCCAACAACCCTCATCAAGACCTCCTGTGGCGGACGCTGCAACTCCGACCGGCGGAGTGGGCCCCAGTATCGCTGGCGCCATCTGCCGGGTCCTCACGCCAATGAGCCCACCCGGTAGGGGTAGACCGCCTGGGGCTCCACTCCACCCGACGGTGACGCGGCACAGTCCCGCCACTGATACACAACCAACGCCAGGAGGCCGTGTGGTCACAGACTGCACGGTAGGCGGGGGGCAACCCCCCAATCAAAAGTGAGCCGAATGGGCTCACACTAATCCGTTGAAGCATTAGGGCCTTCGGGCCATTAGCATAGATCCATCCGAAAAAAAAAAAAAAAAAAAAGTCCAGGCTTAAACATCTCGATATCGTACTAATAAATGTAAATTTTTTGACTGACAAAGCACAGGTGACTGAACTTTGTATGAACTTTAGTTTATTAAAAAAAATCCAAAAGGGATGTAATAGAAAATATATTTTCTTGTTCTTTTGTAAGTTTGTTAATGTCAAATGTCTCAAAATCGAGACTGACTCGATAGTAATTTGAAATTCATGAGTACAAAGCCACAAACAAAATATAATGAATATTAAACACACAATTTATTTATTATCAGAAATAAAATATTTCTACAATCCAATGGGTGGTAGCCCTAGTCGTGATACTAAATCATAATGTGGATCCAATTTCTGAATATCAAGTTATGCTGTTTAAAAATGGAACGTACTATACTTTTTTATTTATTTCAGTCTGACATACCGGTCGTTAAACCAATATTTTGCTTTAGTTTTTTATCTGTCATATAATTCATAGATGTGCATTTAGCCATGTCGGTTGCGATACTAAAATATACGGATAACAGTCCTATAATTCATAGATAGTGCATGTAGTCATGTGCTATAACGGTTTCTACTGTAAAATATTTATGTTAGTTACCAAAAGTTATAAACATTTTTATAACTACACTGTACATCGTTAGCTCCACATTTCATCCTCACCATGGTTTACGCCTTGTCGTAGCGGTGGGGCTCATTAGCCTAGGGTGAGCCCAGCATCTTAGGCCAAGCAAATTGAGCCGAGCGTGTTCTTTGTGGGTGGGTGGAGCCGAGGGTGCTACTCCTTGTGCTCTTATAAGAAGAGGGGACAAAAGAGTAGGGGGATAAGGGGCGAGGATGGGAACCTCACCCCATTGTACTGTCCCGACGTTGGAAGGGGTTGTTCTGTGATGCGGGACAGCCCCTCTGTGGAGGTGACGTCGGTTCCTTGAGGGACTGACTAGCCGCCGAGGTGCCCTGTTTGCTCAACAGATCCGGGGTACCTCACCAAAGGCGACATTGGTGGCACTCGGCGGGTTTTAGTGGGTAGAGCTGCGTCCACCTTACCACCTTTCGGGCGCAGCGACACCCGCCCGAGGAGACCCACTCCCCGCGGGATACCTCAGAGCATTTTCCGGCGTAAAAGAAAAAAAGGCTCCACATTTAATACTATGGAGTTAACTTATTTTGAATATAATATAATATATTTTCTCACAGTGGACAAATGGGCTAGTGATAATTATTATAATATGATCCTTTATTTCATAATTACAAAAAATACTTTTTTTGCGGGGATTCTTCGATGATTCTTCATGCCATTTGAATACCTGACAATTTATATATGACGGAGGAAGTAAGGTGAAGCCAATTCCCCATATCGACTGATTACCTACATAAATTATAATAAATATTAATGAACTATTGTAAATCTTACTTTCATTTATGTTATTATTTCGTTAAATATTACATATAATTTATTTAAAATATCTTTATGGCATTATGTGTTTAATTAACTTTAATTTCATAGTCTAATCAGAGCTGATGAATATAGCCTCGAGCGATCGAAGCGCCATCTTTATTTTTACATTCTGCTGAGTAGTTCGTTCAAGTTCGTTGGTCAACATTAATCGAATTGAATTATATTTGGTGTTATGATAGTTGACACGAACCCGCTGCTCAAATTTAATATATATTTTTTTTTGTAATAATTATTTTAAAGGTTATTATTAAATATTATATATTTTGTTAAAATACTTTTTAGCACATCGAAAAGAAGAACCACAAACCATGAGGAGGCCAACAAAACAGCAGGTTTTGTTTGCCTCCTCATGGTTTGTGTGTGTTTGGCCCTAATGCAAATGTAGAGGGGAATGGTATTATATTATATTAAATACATAAATGAAAAAGCAAACGCAATATTAAAACTTGCATTTCCGATTTTTTCTCCTCAATAACAATGTAAAATAATATAAATTATCTATTCCTAATCAACCTTATCAGCGACTTTGAACTAGAAACCTCGGTTGATCATCATTGACTTCCTAAACAATATTGGTAAGGCCATCTACTATAAAAACACACAAACACACATCAACCGCACTTCTCGAGAATATGGGAAAAAACTGAGAAGTTTTAAACAAAAATATGGAAAGGATGTTTGTTAACGCGTGAAAATGATTGCGACTAAAATAATATTGGATGTGCTCTCCAAAAACCATTATGGTTGTATGTATGGAGATTATGGGGACGGTTGTAAAAACTAAAAACCATACATGACTGAGTAAATTTTACAGGTAGTTTGGGAGTTGAAGAACATTAGAATGACAACGTAAATATGTGGTATTTGACGACCTCTGTAGCTCAGTGTTTAGCTTGTTGGCGCTAAACGAGGTTGCGGGTTCGAATCCTGCCAGGGAACAAAACGTTTTCTGTGTTCCTGGGGTAAATATGTGTAATATATAATAAAAATCTTAAGTATATGTATCGTATAAATGTATTAAATATATTTCCGTTGTCTGGTACCCGTAACACAAGTTCTTCTAGAACTTACCACGGGACCAGATTGATGTGGTGTAAAAGCGTCCATAGATATTATTATTATGAGGCTATAACGAGTTTTGGTATTCATATTTCCGATGTGCAATAAATAAAGTAAGTTATTATATATTGCGATTGTACTAGTATACGTAAACAAAATAGACATTATGGATTCACTTTGAAACGTACAAATATTTTTTGGATAAAATATGTATTTAAGTTTAAAAGACTGTTTTAGTTTAGTGACTAACGATAAACTTAATCAAACGCCTAAAATAATTCGAAAATTGTTGCTTATAGGTTAAATATAATTATGATTTTAGCTTTAATACAGCTAAAAGTTATTTATCGTGAAATTAATATAATGTGCTTAATTAAAGTTTGAGAACCAAAAGTTTACACATTATATTTTATAAATCATATTTTTGAAAGTAATTTAGAGGGAAGATAATATAGATGATGATGAAATTAGAGAATCCAGACATCCTTAGTTCAATTTTTTTTCATATTTTGTTTTCTTTTAAGCCGGGAAATGCTCTGAGGCATCCCGCTTGGGACGGGACGGGGCCCGAAATATGGTAAGGTGAACGCAGCTCTACCCACTAAGGCCCAGTGAGTGCCGCCAATGCCGCCTTTGGTGAGGTGCCCTGGATCTATTGAGCAAACAGGGCACCTCGACGGCTAGTTAGTCCCTCAAGGGATCGATACCACCTCTAGAGAGGGGTCGTCCCGCACCACAGAACAACCCCTCCCGAAGTCGGGACAGTGCAATGGGTGAGGTTCCCATCCTCGCCCCTTGCCCCCCTGCTCTTTTGTCTCCTCTTCTTATAAGAGCAGCCTCCTCGGTTTACTTAGGTTCGCCCAAGGTGCTGGGTTTAACTTCGTCTACTAATCCCTACCGCTACGACAAGACTTGAACCGTGATGGGGATCCATAGTTCTAATGATTTGACAATAGTTTATCTCACTTCCTATATGACATGTTACTAAGTTATTTCCCGATAACTCAAAACAATAAAAACAGTAATTACAAATACGCCGTTTCTCCGGTTCCCAAATTATTATTCACAATTTATAAGAGAACACAATAGGTATAAAACATACAAATATGTATCCAAGGTTTTCTCCATCGGTCATTAAAGCCCACACAATGGCTCATATTCATTATTTATACACCAAGCTTCCAAAAACAGAAGTTAAGAGGGACTTGTTTTAAGTTAAAACAAAAACGCACTTAGCTAAGCACTTTAAACTTGTGTTTGTTTAACTTGAAATTTCAGATTATGTTTTGGAATCAACGTTTTTTTGTTATGTCCTCCATCTTTGTTTTCTAATGTTTATGCGAATTTCACTCTGAACCAACTTTTATATTTATTAAGATTCGTCCATCTTTGTTTTCTATAAAGAATATAAAGTTAAATAACTATTTTATCTAAGTATATATTATTTTGATTTTTACTGACTGATGAACAAGACTAGCGTTTTTACAAACCACTTATATTAAATCATAAAGGAAAAATAATAAAATAATACATAATATAATATACATTGGCAAAACAAGCAAAAATATAAAACCTATTTTGGTGAAAAATTATATATATCCGTACTAGGCAATACAAAAAGCGTTTGGTAAGTCATTAAGGGTAATGCCCCTTTTTTGTATTTAATTGGTGTTTAAACGTAATAATTATAGATATAAATGACGTAGGTATGATGAAGTTTGATGGTATTATAATTGCTGTATGATGTACCTATGTAAGAACATTAATTTGATATGTGGATAATTAGGCGAGTTCCTTATAAAGACCTGTCTGTGTGTAGTTTAATTAGGTGAGACAGAATTTGGGCAATATCTGTCGTGCTGTATTTAGCCCCCGCGGCTCTTTTTTACTTTAGGAAATGATTGGTGGTTATGTGGGACTCGCACCCACTAAAACCCAACGATGTTCCTCCTCTCTGCTATTGGACAGGGTCATGAGAACGCCAGGCATACAATCTATGAAACCCCCGCGGCCCGGGCGCAAAAAATGAGTGTTATAAGTTTGAGCACTAAATGTGTCTCCCCACCATGGTTCAGGCCTTGTCCTGGCGGTGGGGCTCAGTAGCCTAGGGTGAGTCGGCACCTTGGGCGAAGCTAATTGAGCCGAGGGGGCTCTTTGTACCCCTCTTATAAGAAGAATGGACAAAAGATCAGGGGGCAAGGGCCTCGCCCCTTGGGCCCTTTGGGCCGAGGGGGCTCTTTGTACCCAATTATAAGAAGAGGGGACAGAAGAGCAGGGGGCAAGGTGTGAGGATGGGAACCTCACCCCATTGTACTGTCCCGACGTTGGGAAGGGTTGTTCTGTGGTGCGAGACAACCCCTCTGTGGAGGTGGCGTCGGTCCCTTGCGGGACTGACTAGCCGTCGAGGTGCCCTGTTTGTTTTCTAGATCCGGGGCACCTCACCAACGGCGGCATTGGTGGCACTCGCCGGGTTTTAGTGGGTCGAGCTGCGTCCACTTACCAGCTGTCGGGCGCAGCGAGTCCCACATACCCGCGTGGGGAGACCCACTCCCCCGTGGGATGCCTCAGAGCATTTCCCGGCGTTAAGGAAAAAAAAACCTAAATGTGTCTTTATGTGTGTGGCACTGTGTTTGCCCCGTTTAAACCTGTAGTATGCCTGTGGCACTGTGTGTGCCACAGGCATACAGACAGACAGTGTTTAAACGGGCGAATCGATTGTTGATGTTCGATGAGTTCCTCCCGTGACCATGGTTGCTGTAAAGTATCCGAAACGTCGGGCTTGTAAAAATCTTCATAAACCGCGATACAATCCGTAAAATTGATTAATTATAATTGGATGCGGTTTTTTAATTGAAGGCAGATTCTTAGACATTTGTCAAAATCTTTATCAAAATGACACGGTTTCACGGTAATTCATCAGCTAATTTGTTATTGCGTTGTGTTTTTTATTAAACTTTTAAAATCATATTTAAGGACAAGTCATATAATTGTTTATTCTTAAGCTAATTTCCCATTTGTTTCAAATTATGAAATCGGACTATAAATTGACCCGAAATAAAAAATCATGCTCACAACATCAGCTCTTGCTACCATAATGAAAATTGCGTTGCACTTAGATACTATTGATTTTTAATATTTACGCGAATTTTATTTATTATTTTATTCTTGTGTATATTGTGACTACCAAAATAGATATATTGTGTTTGTTTTTATAACAAAAATGCGTAAATAAGCTAATTGGGTTTATGTAATAATTAAGTTAATAAAAGGTCGTAACATTTTTTACTGAGATTCGTTAAAATTTTACACAAAGGGCATATTTTATACTTTTTAATTGCCTCATAAAAATAAACATGTCAGACATTATTAGTTTATTTCTAATCTCTAAATCTTGTTCAAATTATAGGGATTATAGACTGACCAGAAAAATAAAAACCCACGCCATGTTGCGGAAAATTTTGGAACTAATTTCTGTATGGACGATAATTAGGGTTCCGTAGCCAAATGACAAAAATGGAACCCTTATAGATTCGTCATGTCTGTCTGTCCGTCCGTCCGTATGTCACAGCCGCTTTTTCCGAAACTATAAGAACTATACTGTTGAAACTGGTAAGTAGATGTATTCTGTGAGCCGCATTAAGATTTTGACACAAATGTAGAAAAAATTGGGTCTCCATATTTAGAACTAAAACTCAATTTTTTTATCAAACCCATACGTGAATGATACCCCATCTATGGATAGATCTTCAAAAATGATATTGAGGTTTGTAGTACCATTTTTTTCCGCAAGAGACACTTCCAAAGTGGAAAAATGTATGGTATCCCTGTAACTTCTAAAATAAGAGAATGATAAAACTAAAAAAATATATATGATACCATTCAAACTTCCACCGAAAATTGGTTTGAACGAGATCCTGTTGGTAGTTTTTTTAATACGTCATAAATCATAAACCACAATTTACCTTTCATTCAATCAACTCAAATATAAAAAAAAACATTTAATTTCATAAACATAAACCATATTTTTGTTAAAGTATCTAATGTTGTATATTATGTAATGGTACGGAACCCTTCGTGCGAGAGTCCGACTAGCACTTGGCCGCTTTTATTTTTTTATTATATATTAAGACATATTTCTACTACCTATACGATTTATATAAACCTAAAACAGAATATTGTTATATTTATTGTAATATATTGATAGTGTTGGATTTCAGTTTGCGATATTACTCTGACGGAGCTCCAGTCACTTAATTATGAGATTTGGGATAAATTTATTTCTCATAAGGACAAATTACGTTATTCACTTACATGAGAAAACTTATATACATAAATTAATGCTCGAATTTCATATAATTTGTCAATCTCTTAAGTACTTAATAACTGTGATCTTTACTAATTATTACATAGGCTTCGGTTATATATTTTATATAGGTTTTTTTATATTTTTATCTTCTTTTCATCTGGGGATGATGGATACGTGGGGCGAGGGATCGGTCTTCTCGGCGTTCAATGATGGAGGCCTGTGCAACAGTGGACGGAAAGGGGCTGATGATGATGAGAAGGGTAATATTTAGTTGTTACCAATACACTGCATATTATACCCCCACACCTACCTAGTTAGATGACCTATACCTAACCCAGATTAAGATAATTGATGAAACTTTTCCTTATACACGTTATGTCTTTTACAAATAACATACAAACATCCGAATTGAGAAACTCCTTCTTTTTTAGAAGTCGGTTAAAGATTGATGTACCTATCAGTTTCTCATTTGCAATCATTTTTTTTAAATGTTAGTTGGATAGGCAAACTGGCAAACGTACCACCTGATGTTAAGTGGTCGTAAACTATGAACAACTATGAACCATGAACATAAACTAGTTTACCTGGAACGAGCCCAGGCAACTCATCAATTTTTATATCAAACGCAAACAAAGTGTCTTTTTTACAAAAATCATAAAATAACCCACCCTAGCTATTACTGAATTCCAAGGAGTGTATAAAAAGCAGATTAATAATGTAGCGTAAACCATCGTAGGTACTTACTTCTTCCCACTGTCCAGAAAGTGATCATATTCCACGGACATTTTGCAACAGAGGTGTTTGCGCTGGTGTGACGCCGAGCAGTTCGTGTTTACCATGTGCCCGTCTGGAACAACAGGAACAACATTCAAAACTATATTCAACAGGAATAGGGTGCGTTTCACGTTGGACTCCATTTTGATATCCAATGTTTGTAACTTGAACATCTTCTGGGTGTTTTTATTGAAGTTGGAAACTATTTTGTTCTTTTTGTGGACCGATATCCAGTATTAAGTTTGTTTTGGGACTTATAGCACAGACTGGTCACTTTTTTAAATAGAAGAGGGGGCAAACAAACCGTCGGTTCACCTGGTTGTAAGTGGTCTATACTCCGTTGCACCAGAAGATTAGCTAGTGCGTTGCCGGAATTTAAAATATGAGGATGCTCTTATCTCTAATGTTCCTAAGTCGTATGGAGAAATGCGAATTTCTCTCGAAATCTGCACCACTATCCTGTAAATTTCTTTTTAAATTGCCGCATGCCGTTGATATAATACTTTGTGTCATATATCTTAATCTATCTTATTATTCTCTATCTAATGGCAAGGGATCGGCCGTCTTGGTGTTCATCGAGGGAGGCCTATGTTCAGCAGTGGACGGATAGAGGCTGATGATGATGATGATTCTCTATCTTCGCAGAATTTAAACAGCAAGTAAGGGTCAATCGTGGGTAGACTAGTTAATTATTTCTTTATTCGTCACAAATAAGAAAAAAAAAGGTGTGAACACCTTTTTCATAAAAAAATCACCATTATTATCGCACGCTTTTGATGAATGTAAAACGATTGGATGACGATATGTTTAATAATCTACACTTTATTATCAATTACATCAACATATGTATTATAGTTTGAAATAGCACCTATGGTGTTTCAGAAACGATACGACTTAGAAACCTTCAAGAAATTATACTCATATTTGAAAACCCGGCAAGACACCTGCTAATCATGTGGAGGAGCGTGTGTCTATGGATGTCACTGATCACTTACCACTAGGTGAATCGACTGTCCGATTCTCTCTTAAAAAAAGAAATAGGCTAGTCCAAAAACATGAAATCTGCCAGTTAATCAACCAAATCCAAGTTGTCAATCAAGTTGTCAATCAACGATTATGTTCTTGTAAACTATACATCAGAAATATTAAGTTTTAAGGTGATTGCGAGATGGATTTACTTTTTAGACATCGTTCTATTAAATTCAGTAGAACATTTTATGACATAAGCGTTGCAAAGATTGAAAAAGTTCTGAAGAGTAACACATTTTCATTGTTATTCGTTTGTTTTCTAAACTATTTATAGTTAAACAATTTACACATATTTATTTTTAAATATAAGCTTTTCAAATAATGTATCATTTTCATACAAACTTCTTCTATTTGATGAGTCGATTTTTATTTTATGAGTAGTGATCTCGAGATAAGTTTTCAAATTAACGTAATTAAAACCTTATTTTGAAACTACAAAAAAAATCGCTTATCGACTATTTTGTCTTGGTCTATAGAAATATAAAAATTATACTCACTGGTTTGGTTTTGATGTTGTTGGTTGTCAGTATCCGTGAAGAACCACGTCTGTAACAAGAAAATAAACAATTTATTTACGAATGTTAATTGGACACGATCAAAAAGGTTTTGCATAAAAAGAACAAACAGGAGGGCTATTGATAAACTGAGGTCCCAATTTAAGGGCCGTTTGTGAATATTTTAACAAAGATCTCTGGTTATTCAGCTTTATTTTTTTTCTTTTATATAAATTAAGCGCTATTATAAATATTATGTTTTATTTAAAATATTGTATTTATTCAGGATTATGTGTTCAAAGTATGGGAGGTAAGCGTAAATAAATGTTTATAAAGTCACACGAAAAAATAAGCGGGAAACATGCAAATGGGCGCGCGGCAAAAGCACATGCATATTTTTGGCTTATAATGGCAAGCATCTTATCTTGAACGACTCTAAATCGTACGTAATGTTTCATTGAAACTACATTAAGAACTCTTTTTACCCGATCCTAGTTACCAAAGTAATTGTAGCAAAATGTGTGGACATTTCACCGGTACCCGGAATAAGCGGTTTCCGGATATCCGTTACCTTAGTTTGAAACTGTAACTGTTATAATCCCCTGACAATGGAACATTAAAATTTAGATGGTAGCCATAAGGCGATGTCGGACAGATCCGTTACAATGGTAAGGTAATGGTACTTACCATTTACTGGAAAGTTTTAGGTTACTATATTACAACATTATCACTTTTATATCACTACTTGTAATTAAACTACGCTTATCTTAAAGGTAGGTTTATATTTTGTAAGCTTGTTGTGAATTAACAAAACATGGGGAATATGAAAATGATAAAAAACCCAATTAATCCGAAAATAGTAGCGTTTGAATAAAGAGTGTCGTTTTTTTATAATATATTGGGGCAACTCACACACGGCCATCTGATCCCAAACTAGGCAGAGCCTGTTCTCATGGTAATCAATTGATGCATACTTCTATATTTCTAAATACATACGGATTATAGATTAATTATACACAGACACAGAAAAATGATCATGCTCATCACACAAACATTTGTCCTGGGCGGGTATCGAACCCACGATCTTCTGGCTTAGCAGTCAGGATCACTAACTACTGGACCAACAGGCCAGTCATCCGGAAATAGTAGCTTTATAATAATAAAGAGTTTCGCGAAAATATATGCATGTCGACAGATTTGAACAACTTTATACCAAAGAGCGCCGTAAAATATGAAACTGACTCAAACTCAAAGTTCAAAATCGCTGCTGGTGTTGGTTTCACAGAGTTAACTTCACTAATTGTCTCTTTATGCAACTCGCGAGATTTTCCGCGTCACACGAAACCAATTTTAACTAAGGATTTTAATATTTTATTAAATTATCATTTTGTGTTTTTAATGTAAAAACGTTTGCATTTAATGCATTAGATTCCATATAGGAAATTGTTTAAGTATTTTTTAAAACTATATGAGGGTAGAGCACTAGAATAACAGATGTTCAGCGTATCAGTACCAGGCTATAGAAACCATTACGTAGGATAGTTCAGGATTACAGAGACAATGGGTGCCTAAATATGGTAAGCAATAAATAGGTATCCCAAAAAAGGCCAAGAGAACTTGGAGATAAACGCCCAAACGTAGCCCGAAATAGAGATGAGGTAATGGTAAGAATGATACAAAAACCGGACAAGGGGATTTCAGAGTTCCTAGGACCGTGTTTTTATGTTATATAATAATGATAATAATTTTATTTCAGGCCACATAGCCAAAGCCTTTTAGTAACAATATTCTTATAATCTATGGGTTAGTAGCAAAATGAATTTAAATTTTAAAAAATATAGTAAAAAATTAATTGATTAACAAAGAAAATAAAAACAACAATTGAAATGATTTTTTTTGTAACTGGGGACAAGTAAGGCCCCCAAAAAATTAACGGTTTGTGTGTTTCCTTTATTTATGTTGTGAGACCTATCTACTTACCAAATTTCATAGTTCTATCTCAAGGGGAAGTGCTCTATTGGTTTTGGTTCGACAGACCAACAGACAGACGGACAACAAATTGATAAGGGTCCAGTTTTGTCATTGCGAAGAACGGAACCCTAAAGTTGCTAATCGAAATCGCCGTATGTTGTGGATACAGATTATGTCACATAAATAAATATGTAATGGCTTACAGCATCTGAAAATCTTGTTTTTAGCTTGCTTGGTACGAGTACTTGGAATTTTAATTCTCAATTGTGTCTGGGTCGTTTTATGTATACTGTTAATTGCTATTAATTAAATTCATTGAGACCACGTTTAGGGCGATGGGATAGAATGGTTGACGATCTTAGGACAGTGACAGTGTCAAAATTGAATACGAGTAACAAGATATCAGTGATTCTGGCGTTCATTGATATAGTCTGTACTATGTCTAGGATAATTCTATTTAGATTTTTTAAATACTGTTGCATAGAGGTAATTGATATCAGTGGAAGATAATATCCTAAGAATAGTTATATAGAATGGTTATCAAAATAATATTATTATGAATATGTAAAATCTAAAGCCGACAGCGATAGCTAATAGTGAAAAGAGACCGCCTGGATAGTTTATTAATGTTATCAAATCCGCTCGCCGTAACAAAGCTTCGACAATGAATAAACAAAGCTTTTCCTAGAACTCCGCAGGTAAGATAAGAAACATAAAAACAATGATAAGCCTTTTTGCGACGTGGTCTGTCAACGGATACGGCGCTTGGTTTAACACTAAAATATTAGTTATATTTTTAACTAGCAAGTTGGTGAAAGAGATACGCTGTCGTTGGTCTTAGACTAGGTGCTGTGCTAGTTTTATATACCTAGATGGATATAAACTATCTATCGTGAAGCAGCTTTGCTCTGTTTTAAACAGAAAGGCAGGACCAGTTTAATTTTAATTATTGGCACCAAGACATTTTTTTTTTTCTTTAACGCCGGGAAATGCTCTGAGGCATCCCGCGGGGGAGTGAGTCTCCTCACGCGGGTATGTGGGACTCGCTGCGCCCGACAGCTGGTAAATGGACGCAGCTCTACCCACTAAAACCCGGCGAGTGCCACCAATGCCGCCTTTGGTGAGGTGCCCCGGATCTAGAAAACAAGCAGGGCACCTCGATGGCTAGTCAGTCCCGCAAGGGACCAACGCCACCTCCACAGAGGGGTTGTCCCGCACCACAGAACAACCCCTCCCAACGTCGGAACAGTACAATGGGGTGAGGTTCCCATCCTCACCCCTTACCCCCTGCTCTTCTGTCCCCTCTTCTTATAAGGGGGGTACAAAGAGCCCCCTCGGCCCAATTAGCTTCGCCCAACATGCACCGCTCACCCTAGGTTACTGAGCCCCACCGCCACGACAAGACCTGAACCATGGTGGGGACCAAGACCTTCCTGCAGCTTAGAATAACAAAGCATAGTCAAGTCATTCAAAAAATATGAGTTCATTTATGTCTACGTTTTCATTAAGGCTAACTATTGTTGACAAAATGGTATAAAACGTAAAATATTTTTAAATAACAGAACGTTTGAAGTATATATTTTACCTTTACAGCTAATTAAGATTCCTATTACAAAAGTCGATTTGGAGCACAGATAAAATACGGGGAATTTAATCTGTTAGCAAAACTACTTGGATACAAAAAAGGCGAAAGGCAACAATCCAGTCACGTGTCGGGCGCGCGCCGTCGTGCCACGCGCTTCGTACAATAGACATTTATGTTGGTCCTTCGAGCCGGATTAACGGTCGATTATCCACGCTCCAGATACAGGAAACGCGAGATGTGATCGTGACTTCGACTGGAGCTTTGAAGTTTTCCATTTTTTTAGGTTAAAACGCACCGTTAGTATTTAGACTTTTAAGTTAAAAGGAAATCACACTAATCTTTTATTCTACAGAATATTGTAAAAGGCAATGTAATTTTGATCATCTTCATGAACACCGCTCTTGCGATGATATTCATCATTATCGTCGATAATAAGCCTATATTAATACATGTTATGAACATAGGTATTTATTTTATACTGATGTTTATGTTATAGCTGATTAATCAATTTTTTTTTAAACCTAATAGAAGAGCTCAGTCATGAAAAAGATTGTAACATAAGTCACTCATCAACTTTAGAAGAAATGAAAGCTTGGATTCAATACAATTCATGAATAAACCAGACACGTGGGACGATTATATTGTGTAAGATAAATTGGGCTCACATACACCCATTACGTATGAATATGTCACGGGATATACCATTTATATTAATAGATATACATCACATATCTGTCTCAATGAGCCCAAAGGAATATAAAGTGGATAAATGAGCGTTATTAAGGACGGAGGGGACCAGAGAATGGAGTCAAGGAACATTCACAGACGACGTCGCTTGATATTTTATTATAAGCCATTGCTTTTACCGGGTGCTCTTATTTCGCTAATAAAGTTTCGTATGCGCAGAACTTAATAAAGTTTCATTGCAATTTGATATAGTATGACATACAGACGGACATTAATTTTTATATAAATAATGTAAAAGTATAATTCAAAGCTTTATTTTAATATATTTTTTAAGGTTTTTAGTTTTAGGTTCTTTGTACATTATTTAAAGCTTTCTCTTTTGAATTTCAGTTAAAATGTGTTTTGTGTCAATCAGAATATAATTATGAATCGATTCCTCATTTATCAAAATTATATATAAACAGTTTAAAAGTATACTTACATAGCTATTATGATTTTAACCTTTATGACCTGGGCTGCTAAAATCTTTACCGATCTTTTGGTTTTAACGTCTTAGGTCTGCCTCTTATAATTTATTTTCGTATTAACAAAGTTGTGATTTAATTTGATCTTCGCCAACCTAACTAAATTCTCGTTATATAACTCATCGTAGGCGTAATAACCGCTGTGCGTCCAAATCTTATCTTTAACCTAACATTTGTATATATTATTTGAATATAAATGCATTAACATGTCAAACAATGTTTTCTGTTCCATAAAGCTCAATTGGAAATGTTCATTATAAGTAATGATTGTGATTTATAAAATAATATATTATACTTTATGGTTCTATTACTTACTGCTCTGCATGGTTCTAAGTGATATAAAGTTTGATGGAGAACAGCTACGGATAACAATTACTGATAAACAAAGAAATAAAATCAACACGGAGTTAAGAATTAACGTTACAGATAAACAAGCAAAATAACGTACATACAGACCAACGTATCAATGACGCGACAAAGGACAGAAGAACCCTAAAGGATGATTTTATTAATAAAATAAAAGACGACATGATCGATGCTATCACCTCATGTTTATTCAGTGGTAAAGTTGTTGCTATACAACACTACAAAGTTGAAGATGAGTGATCTTTGAAATAATGACCATCTATGGAACAATAATGATACAGGTTTTTAAAGTTCATCAGCCTTCAACGATTTTTGTTATTTTTTATGATAATAGGCTAGACATTTTATATTAGGCTGTCTCCGGGTCTTTTCAATAAATTACAATCCATCCATAAATGAATATATAAATTTTAATATATCATCACGATAACATTTTTAAATATTGTATTTTTATTATAATAATCTCTTTTGTTTACGATTATAATATTTATAATGACTTGGAATTAATGACAGACTGTTAACAATAATTGATTGTTTTTATTTTTGGTGTCACCCGGGGCGCCATACAATTGCCATTTCTTTTGTCAATTTATATAAACAAACCAGTTTGCCTGCTTCACTTATCGATAGTTTAATTGGAACGAGTAGCTAACTTCTATACTTATTTAAAACTTCACCATCATTATTTCCCTGCCTACTGATAAAGCCTCTCTCAATAGATGGAAAACGGTCGAATTCTCGCTTCCTACATCCAATTTAACCTATCCCACTTAGGTTACTTATAGTTATATAATATTATGTTGCTAATTCATTTCTTTCTTATATATTGAACTATCTAATACCGTTATACTTACCACCTATAAATCAGTGCTACTAGCATGATAATATTATGTATATATATATCTACCTATGTCTAACATAACAATTAGGTCTCGTCTTATTAGTATAAACGTTATACCTACCTAGTTAGTTATAGATACCTAGTGTATCTGGCATGAATGAACTTTTAGTGGTGGTAATATTTAATTTACCATATTATGTAATAAGAGCAACAATTTAGGGTATGTAATAAATATATTGTTTTTCATATAATATCTCATTTAAAGTTTTCAATCTACTTACCTTTACAATATGTTTAAATATACCTTACCTTACCTATAAAATTAATTAAAAGCAGCGTAATTGATAAATTTTTCTTTTCATACACAAAATTCTAAAATATTATAGAGAGTTTCTTATATTATTATAGTTTTACTTATTACCTATGAGATTTTTAACTAATGAAAACAACGCTGCGGGCAAGATGCTAGTAAATAATACCTATAGGTACCTACTAAGAATTAGAATAAATTATTGATCACGAATCATTTAGTTTCGCCTTGACCAGAACCTCAAATTTTACACATAAACATAATAAAGGTTCCGTTTTCATCCACTCTAATACATAATGAATATAATACTTCATCATCATCAGCAGTAATTCATCTACTGATACGGCTTTATACACATAATATGTGGAACTTATCAACTACTACCTCCCTATACAATACTAGTATAAACAATTACCTGAAGTTTCGCCAACTGGAACCATGTTTTCAATATTATCGGTAATCTCGTATATTGGTAATGTTTAGTTGTCTTAACACTTATGAAAATATCATCTAAAGTTATGTTCTTATTTTGACCACTATCAATATTTGCTTTAGTCACAGGCTCGATAGATAACTCGGCAACTTGTATCGGTCGACTTTCTTGAAAGTTAAAATTCACTCCGCCTTGGTAAACAAGTAAACTGCTATATCCTAAAGCTATCAGCAGAGCTGCAGCTTTGATAAATCTACGCCCACCCATGCCAAAGCCGGCTGGCGCCACTGCGCCGATAAACTTGGCTAAGTCTCGGCACCTTGTCACTCATCTGTTGCACTTTATAATCGGAAAACTACCGAAGCACCGATATCACTGCCCTCGCGCCAAAGAACGGACACAAACTAAATAAAAATGTAGCACAGGCGGTAAACACGCCCGCGCGTCCGCAGAACCCCACCACGTGGTGTGAAAGAGAGGTCCGCTGTTGCGTGCCCGCTCGCACCCATACGGCCTACCTGCGCGTGCGCCTGTCCGCCGCCTGCACAACCGCCGGCAGCGACACCCGTGTCAATGGATAACGTAATTGTTACCTTCATCGATGGTTGCATCTTACCCATATTAGACAAGATTCGATGCATTATGTTAGGGCAAAAACCATACAAATGAACTTGTACCTTTTCATCCAAAAGTTAAATGGCCTCAAAGGTTTTTAAATTATCTAATATTTAGATGATATGTCTATTATTCGGACCCCCGTATTTAGTCAAATTAGAGGCATTATATCTGGATGAAAAAATACGATAAAAAAGCAGGGATTCCCTAACAATCATGTATCCCTAACAATTACTAATGGGAAAGCTTGTGACAGTTTGTGGTTACGGCTAGTTAGCCACTAGTTTTATTATTCGAATGCCCATTAAAGCACACAATAAACTATATAATAGCACACTTAAATGTTAACAATAGATTTGAAAGATTCATAAATAATTAAAACACATGTAATAAATTCCAAAAACATGAAAATATTTTTTCGTGCCAAGATTTAATTTATTTAAAGCATTCACATGATCGTTACATCTAAAATTTATAACCAAATTTCACATTGTCATTTACCTAACCCGTTTTAATCAAGAGTACAATATACTTTTGTTGCCGTGATAACTGCCTACTGGCTTCGGGTCCGAAGCTATGGGTGGTAACGAGAATTAAAACCAGTCATTGTTGCGTTAAATTCCAATTTAAGTTATAATAGATAGATAAATTAGCTTCAAACCTTATTAGGATGTTTTGTAAATTGCTCTACATCATGACTCTACTTTTTATGCTTATGCATTGTACCGATAGAGCTTAAAGGCCATCAGGCCGAAAAGTCTAGCCGATCCGAAAAAAAAAACTTTTTATGCTAATATTATCGTGTGGCAAATGAATCTTGATTGAAATTGGTTGGGTTGTCTGATGTACTGCCGTCTTCATTTAAAGAGGCCTATGCCCAGAATGGGACGGAAAATGGTGATAATGATGATGATGATGATACTGCGGATGTTTCTAAAAATTTACAAGAATATGTATCGTGTTTATGATTACGTTATCATATAGTAAACAAAGCCGTATTGTATATCCCCACCATGGTTCAGGCCTTGACGTGGTGGTGGGGCTCAGTAGCCTAGGGTGAGCCGCTGCACCTTAGGCGAAGCTAATTGAGCCGAGGTGGGTACCCCTCTTATAAGAAGAGGGGACAAAAGAGCAGGGGACAAGGGGTGAGGATTGGAACCTCACCCTATTGTACTGTCCCAACGTTAAGAGGGGTTGTTCTGTGGTGCGGGAAAACCCCTCTATGGAGGTGGCGTCGGTCCATTGTGGGAAAAACTAGCTGTCGATGTGCCCAAACAAAGGCGGCATTGATGACTCTCGCCGGGTTTTAGTGGGTAGAGCTGCGTCCACTTACCAGCGTTCAGGCGCAGCGAGTCTCACGTACCGGGACCACCCTTCTGTGGAAGTGGCGTCGGTTTCTTGGGGGACTGACTAGCCGTTGAGGTGCCCTGTTTGCTCATTAGATCCGGGGCACCTCACCAAAGGCGGCATTGGTGGCACTCGCCGGGTTTTAGTGGGTAGAGCTGCATTCACTCACCAGCTTTAGGGAGTCCCACATACCCGCGTGGGAAGACACACTCCCCCGCGGGATGTCTCAGAGAATTTCCCGGGGTTAAAGAAAAAAAACCGTATTGTATATAGCAACGTGGTATTACATCACATTATGCGCTAAATATTTTTTGAAACTAAAAAAACTAGAAATAACTATAGAGATCTCATACGCCTCCACTCTTGTGGACTATATTTTTAAATATTCCTTCCAGAAGAATCACAGGCTCCAAGGAACTATTCAATGTCATAAAAGAACACACCAGTCACTCCCCAGGGAGAGTAACAGTAAATAGACGTCAGAGGATGCAATGATAACTTACACTCGAGTGGCTGCAGGTTTCTTTGCTCCGTTTTCTTGCAACTTTTTTCGCTACACTATACAGCCTTGATGCAGGCTAGACAGGATGTATAAATGATGCATTTCTTTCAATGGTTATAATGATTTTATAACATACTTTTTGCGGATGTTTTATTAGCTTTACTGTTAGTGTATTACATTTATTTATAACATTATTTTTACATTCGAATCCCGCCAGGGAACAAAAAAGTTTTCTGTGTTCCTGGGTCATGGATGTGTATTAAATATGTGTATAATATAATAAAAATCTTAAATATATGTATAGTATAAAAGTATTAAATATATTTCCGTTGACTGGTACCCGTAACACAAGTTCCTTGAGAACTTACCACGGGACCAGATTGACGTGGTGTAAAAGCGTCTATAGATATTATTATTATTACCGTCGCCTGTCTAATCATCATCGCGTGCCATCTTCATGTTTAGTTTGGAGGTCAGTAAGCATTTTCTTGCGATCCCACGCCATATCTATACAAACAATTAAAATGTAAGTGTCTGTTTGTAATCTCAAATAAACATCTTTCTCTAAATGCATATGAAAGTATATACGGCTCTTACATGAAAATAGAAATTTTTAAAACCTTTGTCTGTTTGGTCCGGCTAATCTCTGAAACAGCTGGACCGATTTTGACGGGGATTAAACTGACAGCTCATGTTATAAGGAGTAATTTAGGCTACAAAAATAATTATCATCAATCCGCATACTGTAAATCTAAGTAGACGCGGGCGAAGCTACGGGCAATAGCGTCAATCAATATCAGTGTAGCTTAGTCCAGTACATACCTTTATATCGTCTAGCCATTTGCATCGTAAACATCTCCTCTTTCTCGGTATTATACCCTTAAGAATCAACCAATTGTTACTGATCCTCTGTGCAAATTACCGAAAAAGGCATCCTTCCGCCTCATTATGACCGATAACAACTCGCGCTTACAGTTTACCTTTTTTTGTCGGAGTGGAAATGCTTTTCACCCGGGGATAGGGATATGTGGGACTCCCGACGCTCCCCGACCTCAGCGTATTACACTGCACTAAACCCACTGCGAGTTGCCTTGAGCCGCTTGAAGGAGAGTGTCCCGGATCTGGCTTCCTGCCTGTCTAATATAGGATTAATATTTTGCCTCGGCCTTTATGCGTCCACTGCTAAACATAGGCCTTTTTTTTTTTTTTTTTTTTTTGACGCAGTGGAAATGCTTTGGGGATATGTGGGACTCCCCCCCCCCTGGCGCCGGTATACCGCACTAAAACCACTGCGAGTTGCCTTCAGCCGCTTAAAGGGGAGTGTCCTGGATCTGACTAACCGGGTAGGCCGGTTCCCTCAAGGGCTAACCGGGCTTCATCCTAATATGGGGGGACTCCGACAACATAGAGCACCCCCGCCGACGCCGGAACTTTCTACCGGGGCAGGTCCCCAACCTTACCTCGAGTCCCGTTAGACAGGAGTCAGGAGGTGCGCGTACCGCCTCCTCCGCACTCCCGTCCTACGTCGACGGACGTAGCGTCATCCTCTCTGTCCCGCTCCGCGGCCTCCTTCTGCGAAATGACGGTTTCGCAGAAGGTGACCGCCGCCTGCCAGGCCTCATCGCTCTCGAGCATGCAGCGCACCACGCTCGAGAGCGAAAGCACAAGCACAGCCACGAGATTGTGACGCTGTGCGGTCCATCTATCGCACACCTCTAGGGTGTGCTGTGCTAAAAATAGGCCTCCTTCAATGCACGCCAAGACCACTGATCCCTGTTATCCCTGATTGTACTGTTCCAACGTTGGGAGGGGTTGTTACGTGGTGCGGGACAATCCCTCTGTAGAGGTGGCGTCGGTCCCTTGAGGAACTGACTAGCCGTCGAGGTGCCCAGTTTGCTCATTAGATCCGGGGCACCTCACCAAAGACGGCATTGGTGGCACTCGCAGGGTTTTAGTGGGTAGAGCTGCGTCCACCTTACCACCTTTCGGGCGCAGCAAATACCCGCCTGAGGAGATCCACTCCTCGCAGCATTTCCCGACGTAAAAGAAAAAAAAATGCAAATGAAAGCATCAAAATGATTTAATGTTCCTTACCTCCGAAATTGTATTAAAAAAAAACAAAACACGCCTAACCAACTTAAATATGAAAAAAATATCAAATATCGGTAAGATTGTAAATGTCTTTGATTCGATTAAGCCGCAGTCTCATTAGAATTTAAACTGGGTTTGATCGTTTCGTGGATGTTGTTAATTGGAATTTATAATCCGATAATATGTTGATGTCCAGCTTAAATACTGTAAGAACATCTAAATTATATCTTCTTATGGCGAAGTTTCGATTAGATGGTACATTTGAGTCTTAACTGCCTCGTAAGGTTTTTATGATAGTATTTTAAATGTAAATTCGATTTTATTGGGTTTTGTCATTTTGAAATACGTTTCAAATCACTAGTGAGTGTGATACCGATCTTTTGTGAGTATCACCATCCTGTTTATTTCTTCTGTGAAAATGTTTTTTGGAAGAGTGTGAACAACGTGTACGGAGTCATACGAAACCGAGAGTATTTCAGTCTTCATGGTTTAATTTAAAATAGAAGGATTAGTGTATATTATTCTATAGATTTAAACTATTTGTTGTTGTCAAGTATGTGTGTCAATAAAGTATTTTTTCTTTCTTTCTTTCTTTTCATATACAACGCATGAATGTTGCCTGCTATATCATATGTATGGCTCGTCTCCCAGTTTGCCTAATTCAACTCAAACGGGTGAATAAAAAAGGGTTTTTATTGATATTCCAATGTCTGAATCATCGACATATAAATTGTGCTGCGATGTTACGCTGTGCTCTGATTGACCGACTGTTTGTGAGTTTCCAGTGGCCCGTTGCGGGGATAGGGAAAAGGTGAGCAACGCATCCGCATAAATTTTGGTTGGGCGCATGTCTATGGGCGTCGGTAGTAGGCTCCGACTGCTCGGTTGCCTTTTTATGACATAAAAAAGTCACAGATCAGTTTCGGCTCACATACTCATCAGGCATTACTCTATTCGGTTATATGCTCGATAGACTAAATAGAAATTTGTTTGTTGAGATTTTAAATTTTGCGTTTTAAAAACAACACAAAACAACTTCCATTGGAAGGAACATATTAGGAGAAACATGATCCTTTAAGGAAGTATTTTAAATTAAGAATTGCTATTTTATAATTAACTCGTTTTTCTTCATCTTTGCAAGATGATCAGCTTTAATTCAATCCTAATGAGTCTACGGACATGGCCTTTAATTAAATTAACTTACAAAATTACCGAGGAAGGAAATTACAGGAAAATCAATCAAACTCAGTGTTCCCATTCGTCTGATAGCGTATAAATGACATGATATTACCAGGCATTAGCCGGGAAGCCATACCGTATCCCATCTAATGGCGGAAGCATGTAGTAATGAGGATAGGACACGCTAGCTAGAATAACAGCACTGTTATATTCAAGCTCATTTGATTGGCGTTTTGTATCAAGTTTAGTAGTTCCAACAGGACTAATTGATGTTCATGGGTGATGCTGATCATTTAATATCAGCTGCACATTTGCCTCTCCAATTGACATAAGAAAGTAAAGTCACTGCTGTATATACACTGTCTGTGTGTGGGTACTTTTTTTTTTTTTTTTTTTTTAATGTTAGTTGGATAGGCAAACTGGCAAACGTGCCACCTGATGGAAAGTGGTCGACGTCGCCCATGAACATAAACTAGTTTACCTGGAACGAGCCCAGGCAACTTATTTATGTGTTGCCTATCCTGAGACATAAGATGTTAAGTCTCGGTGCCAGTAATTACACTGCCTGTCTTGCCCTTCTCTCCGAAACACAACAAAGCTGTTTCACGGGAGAAACAAGCAAGATGGTGGTACCCATGCAGCCGGGAGCCCGGCACAGCGCTTCCCTCCCACCGGTAATTTACTGTATAATATATATTATATAATGTCAATGTGTCTGTATATACTGTATATATTATGTATTATCTATTACACCGGGAAATGCTCTGAGGCATCCCGCGGGGGAGTGGATCTCCCCAGGCGGGTATGTGGGATTCGCTGCGCCCGAAAGTTGGTAAGGTACACATAGCTCTACCCACTAAAGCCTTGTCGTGGCCTGGGAAGCCCAAGGTGGACCCAGACCACCTTGGGCGAAGCCAAGTGAACCGAGTGGGACTGCTCTTTGTACCCCACTTATAAGAAGAGCGGACAAAAGAGCACGGGTGGGCAAGGGCGAGGATAGGAACCTCACCCCATTGCACTGTCCCGACGTTGGGAGGGGTTGTTCTTTGATGCGGGACGGGTGCCCCTCTGTGGAGGTAGCGTCTTTCCCTTGGGGGATTGACTAGCCGTCGAGGTACCCAGTTTGCTCAACAGTCCGGGGCACCTCAACAGAGGCGGCATTGGTGGCACTCACCGGGTTTTTGTGGGTAGAACTGCGTCCACCTTATCACCTTTCGGGCGAGTTCCACATCCCAGCCTGGGAAACCCACACCCCGGCGGGATGCCTCGGAGCATTTCCCGGCGTAAAAAACGAAAGTATTTTACTTCATGTTAACACAGCGCCAATATTACGACAGTGCGTCTGTCGGATCGGCATTTTATGCAATTTCTTTCGAGTCCGTCTACATTTTACTGTGACTTTTCAAAAATATTCATTACCTTGTACATGTCATTACATTGCCAAATGCAGATAATTTGACAGATGAATAGCGATGTCTGCAGTCTGCACCGGGTAATGGACATGTATTTGTGGTAAGTTTATTTTAACTTGTGTTACGGGTTGGTACCCGTAAATGAACTTACCACAGGGCTAGGTCAACGTGGAGTGGACGTCCACAGCTCCCTCGCCGGGTCACCCAGACGACGTGGAGAACACCGCTGGGGTTTAGGGGGTAGAGTCTGCGCCCACTTTACCATCTTTTCGGGCGCAGAGAGAAGGTCAACGTGGTGTAATTGGTTAATTTTTATTTATTTACCTTATATTCATTACTTTGAAATATACATGTTATAAATAATAATATATTGGGACAACTCACACACGGCCATCTGATCCCAAACTAGGCAGAGCCTGTAATATGGCAACCAGACAACTGATACATACTTATATATTTCTAAAAAATACACCCAGACACAGAACAAATGATCATGCTCATCACATTTCTCTGCGGGTCGCGGAGGGGGGCGTCCTCCTTTCGAATATTTCTTAAGTGAGCCATCTGCTCATTTACCGTACCGATTGAGCTTAAAGGCCATCAGGCCGAAAAGTCTAGCCCTTCCGAAAAAAAAAATGCTCATCACACAAACATTTGTCCTGGGGATCGCACCCACGACCTTCTGGTTAGTATTCAGGCCCACTAACCACTAGACCAACCGGCCAGTTATGTTTCATATAATTTACGAATTTTCGTATATATTACATAAAGCATTTTAAAGATTACCTACAATATCCACAAGACGCTTGTCTCAGTTCAACGAAGCGGCTAACGTGTAGCGTCGTGCGTGATATTGGATTACATGTGATAAGCCAGCTTAGCTCTTCACCTCGTAATGGTAACTTAAATATTATGTACTAGATATGACCTGCGGCTTCGTCCGTAGGTGCCTTATTTAAATATCATCTAGAGGGGAGGAAGGGGAAAGCTATGTGTTTATTTCTTTCGTCTTTATATCTTCATTCCACTTTCATCAGAGCTTTTTTATTTGTTAGATGAAAAGCCAAACATACCACAGTTCTAAAAGTTACACTAGTTTACCCAAGATAAGTATAGTAAGCGACGATGGCCTAGTGGGTATGGGCTAGTAGAAATGGGTTTTTCTTAATTTCTACGTGCATCTGATCATGAGACCATCGCTTGCTCACCGGTGAAAGAAACGTCGTGAGCAAACATGCATGCCTGATGAGATTAAAAGTCTTTGAAAGTGTGTGAAGTTCACCAACCCCCATTGGGCCAGCGCATCGGTGAATTATAGCCCAAAACCCTCCTCGCCTGATTTCGAGGAGGAGACCCGTGCCCAGCAGTCTGACAGAAAAGGATCGATATTATTATATTATATATTATTATAAGTCTAGGCAAAAAAGGTTCCCAACGGGTTCATGTTGGGAACCTGGGCCCACTACGGTACGACTTCACGGGTTAAACAGTCTAAGCTTTTCAGCCAGTATCAACGCCCATACCGGGCCACCGATAACTCACAAACCGCACGAAACGCGACAGCATAGCTGTCACTTTACGCCGGTATTATATGAGCAAGAGGTTGTAGTACTTGGTGATTAGGTGTTCTGCAGTAAACAGATACCTACCGGTGGGAGGGAAGCGCTGTGCGGCGTTCCCGGCTGCATGGGTACCACCATCTTGCTTGTTTCTCCCGTGAAACAGCTTTGCTGTGTTTCGGAGAGAAGGGCAAGACAGGCAGTGTAATTACTGGCACCGAGACTTAACATCTTATGTCTCAGGATAGGCAACACATAAATTAGTTGCCTGGGCTCCTTCCAGGTATACTAGTTTATGTTCATGGGTGACGTCGACCACTTACCATCAGGTGGTACGTCTGCCAGTTTTCCTATCCAACTAACATTAAAAAAAGATAGAGGATGATGATGATTTATTTCTAGATAGATCTATGTCTAAAGTCAGTTCCAATTATAGAATTTGCCCGACTCACCCTTAACCTTTCACGTGCTATATTAGGTGTACCTCCCGTCCATTTTATTGTGCAGCACATTTAAAAGAACCTGATATTCTTAGCTCATAATGGACCGCTATAGATCTTTCTCACTATTTCTTTATTCTTCAGGCGCGCTATCAAATTTCTCGATGCTTTCAATACTGTCTATAATAGCCGCTTTGTACTGCATTTACGTAACTGCGTAAAAGAGCGTAATGTTTAAGGTTTTTATTATTTCAGTCTCAAAGTCCATAAATTATTCCTTTGATCAAAAAATAAATTCTGCAAAAGTTGAAATTGTTTTAAAACTTAACACAGTTACAATTTATAAATTAAATTACGGAACTATTACCATATTATTTTTTCTGCTTATTCTATAAATCTGCGTCTTTGGTGGCAACCTCATGCCGTCCGTATGTAAAGTTTCTAGGTAAATGCGGGATTTTGATACATGTATTAATCGTGCGAAGTCAGGAAGTAGTATATAACTCAAATCGATAGCAAGGTTATCTCCAATCGATTTGATTCTTTGGCGGTAGGTAGAAATGTCGGATCACTCTGCATCTTCTTTTTTTTTCTTTTTTTCTTTCTTTTTTTTTCTTTTACGCCGGAAAATGCTCTGAGGCATCCCGCGGGGGAGTGGGTCTCCCCACGCGGGTATGTGGGATTCGCTGCGCCCGACAGCTGGTAAATGGACGCAGCTCTACCCACTAAAACCCGGCGAGTGCCACCAATGCCGCCTTTGGTGAGGTGCCCCAGATCTAGAAAACAAACAGGGCACCTCGACGTCTAGGCAGTCCCGCAAGGGACCGACGCCACCTCCACAGATGGGTTTTCCCGCACCACAGAACAACCCCTCCCAACGTCGGGACAGTACAATGGGGTGAGGTTCCCATCCTCACACCTTGCCCCCTGCTCTTCTGTCCCCTCTTCTTATAATTGGGTACAAAGAGCCCCCTCGGCCCAATTAGCTTCGCCCAAGGTGCACCGCTCACTCTAGGTTACTGAGCCCCACCACGACGACAAGGCCTGAACCATGGTGGGGACTGTGCATCTTCTACCGCATCTACCACGGGGGGTGTTCTGAAGAATTGTTAGGTCTAATAACTGCAGCAGAATTCCATCACCGGACATCGCGTCAAAATTCCAAATTTCACCCACACCACCTCGATGTCTGGAAATCCAACAACAACTCGATTTTACGGCATTTCCTGCCTCACACGATCACAATATGAAAACAGCTACCATCTACGATATTTCTAAGCCGATACGACCTTCAAGATCATCTGGTGTAGCGGGTGTCTGTAGATGTAGCTTTTCACTTACCATCAGGTGAACCGACTGTCCGTTTGCCTCCTATTCTATAAAAAAACCTTTGCGAATTATAATAGCAGTGATGTCATAATTAAACTCCCTTAAGATTTAGTAATTAAAGTAATTAAATCATAAATAATGTGAAAAAAACCGATTGCATTCGATAACTAATACAAAGAGGTTCCCTGTTTGTATTTTATTGGTAGTTAGAGCAACTGAAAAATATCATTATTCATAAACATAATATTTGAAAATTACATTTTACATTTTTTTATTACAATTAACTAATTAAATTTTGGTTTTTTTCCTGGAGAAATTAAAAAAGGAAGGAACATTTAAGGAGCATTTTTTTGATATAGTTTAGTAAAAATAAAATACTTTCGGTGTTAACTAGTTTATGGTAATATTTATTTATGCTAGTCAGGTAAAAAACCACCTTTGCCTTAATCCAATAAACACTTTCATATCCCGAGATGTAAAATGGTAATTAAATCTTTGCTCCTAAGGAATAATGGTTTTCAGACTTTAAAAAGTAGGACACGAGATACCTATGTCCTTCCCCCTCCCTAATTTCTGAAACCCAGCAAACCAATACGTATGCTGTATTGAAGAAAAACTAAACAGGATATTAGAATCCTTGAAGACGGCGTAAGCATATCCCTCCCTAAGTAGGTAAATAACCTAACAATATTAATAATTACGTTTTAAAAACTCGATGTAGCTACATGGCAAAATGTATCATAAAACAGTCAGGCCTCTATAAATATGTACGTTTAGGGAATTTCTTTCAAAAGCCCATTTAAGCGCTATCTTCCAGTTAGGGAAGGGTTATTAGATCAACCGGCACATCGCACTTATCGGCACTTGCGCTAACCTGCAGATTGGTGACGTCCGCCAGACACCCATTATTCAATTTATACTGTTAGTGCCATGTCATTGATATCTTTGTAGAGAATTAAACTCACTTGAATATTATAATCAAGCATTTCTACTACGATATAAATTATAACTTACAAGTATTTATACTTCAATATAAGTTGTAACAAGTTATATGTCACATAATAAATGAAATATTTGAAAAACAAAATGGCCGTCACGGTATGGTCAGTAGATACCCCCACCATGGTTCAGGCCACTTCAGGCCTTAACGTGGCGGTGGGGCTCAGTAGCCTAGGGTGATCCCAGCAACTTGGGCGAAGCTAATTGAGCCGAGGGGGCTCTTTGTACCCCTCTTATAAGAAGAGGGGACAAAAGAGCAGGGGGCAAGTGTACTGTCCCGACGTTAGGAGGGGTTGTTCTGTGGTCGAGACGGGTGCCCCTCTGTGCAGGTGACGTCTTTCCCTTGGGGGACTAACTAGCCATTGAGGTTCCCTGTTTGCTCATTAGATCCGGTGTACATGTTTGTTTGTTTTAGTGGGTAGAGCTGCGTCCACTTACCAGCTTTCGGGCGCAGCGAGTCACATATACCCGCCTGGGGAGACCCACACCCCCGCGGGATGCCTTAAAGCATTACCCGGCGTTAAAGAAAAAAAAATTGTCATTAGATTTAAAACATCTATATTAATATAAGACTTCAAAAAAAAATATAGAATCCTTACAATATTAGCACAGCCAGAGATTATGCAGATGCGTTGGCCTCCTTTTCCCTATCCCCCCCAATGGGTCACCAGAAACTCACAAACCGCACGAAACGCGACAGCATAGCTGTCACTACGTGTCGTTGTTATTTGAGCGAGAGGTATCCGGTCGCGCCGGCCCAATTCGGCTGCAAGGCAGCATGGCACTACCTGTTACAAGTACTATTTGTATTCTGTACCTATATAAAATCTAGGAGGGATATTTTAAATTGATCCATCTATATTTATTTATCTATCTAAATTCAATAAATCCACAAGAATATATGTGTATATTCCTGTGTACGATAAATGTTTTACCAGACCAATAATTGATATCTTCCTATTACTTCTCTAATCTACAAATACATAAAACTAAGTGTCTTTATTTCAAACTGTTATCGATAAGTGTAGGTAGGTACTTATTTATGAGAAATTTGTGCATTTATCGTTCTTGTATCTATTGTAGAAAGTATCAATTTATATAACAGTGGGAGAGATGCGCTATGTATGTGCTCGTATAGGTATCATCCTGATAATTTGAGCATTTATCGTTCTTGTATCTATTGTAGAAAGTATCAATTTATATAACAGTGGGAGAGATGCGCTATGTATGTGCTCGTATAGGTATCATCCTGATAATTTGAGCATTTATCGTTCTTGTATCTATTGTAGAAAGTATCAATTTATATAACAGTGGGAGAGATGCGCTATGTATGTGCTCGTATAGGTATCATCCTGATAATTTGAGCATTTATCGTTCTTGTATCTATTGTAGAAAGTATCAATTTATATAACAGTGGGAGAGATGCGCTATGTATGTGCTCGTATAGGTATCATCCTGATAATTTGAGCATTTATCGTTCTTGTATCTATTGTAGAAAGTATCAATTTATATAACAGTGGGAGAGATGCGCTATGTATGTGCTCGTATAGGTATCATCCTGATAATTTGAGCATTTATCGTTCTTGTATCTATTGTAGAAAGTATCAATTTATATAACAGTGAGAGAGATGCGCTATGTATGTGCTCGTATAGGTATCATCCTGATAATTTGAGCATTTATCGTTCTTGTATCTATTGTAGAAAGTATCAATTTATATAACAGTGAGAGAGATGCGCTATGTATGTGCTCGTATAGGTATCATCCTGATAATTTGAGCATTTATCGTTCTTGTATCTATTGTAGAAAGTATCAATTTATATAACAGTGGGAGAGATGCGCTATGTATGTGCTCGTATAGGTATCATCCTGATAATTTGAGCATTTATCGTTCTTGTATCTATTGTAGAAAGTATCAATTTATATAACAGTGAGAGAGATGCGCTATGTATGTGCTCGTATAGGTATCATCCTGATAATTTGAGCATTTATCGTTCTTGTATCTATTGTAGAAAGTATCAATTTATATAACAGTGGGAGAGATGCGCTATGTATGTGCTCGTATAGGTATCATCCTGATAATTTGAGCATTTATCGTTCTTGTATCTATTGTAGAAAGTATCAATTTATATAACAGTGGGAGAGATGCGCTATGTATGTGCTCGTATAGGTATCATCCTGATAATTTGAGCATTTATCGTTCTTGTATCTATTGTAGAAAGTATCAATTTATATAACAGTGAGAGAGATGCGCTATGTATGTGCTCGTATAGGTATCATCCTGATAATTTGAGCATTTATCGTTCTTGTATCTATTGTAGAAAGTATCAATTTATATAACAGTGGGAGAGATGCGCTATGTATGTGCTCGTATAGGCTCGTAGGCACGACTCGACGCGTACTTCGCGCTGGCGATCATTGAGTTTGTGGGGCACCCATTTGTCAAGCTTTTTTACCTTGCCAATTTGACGCAAATGGACCAATATTGTTTTGACGCTAACGTCGAAAGCTGCTGCTAATTCAGCCGTAGATTGTGTATCATCAGCTTCCACAATCGCCTTTAATTCGTCATTGTCGACCAGTCTTCGAACGACCGCGAGGTTCATTTTTCTGGTCGAAATTTCCAGAACAGAAGCGAGCAAACCAATAACAGGTGGTGCGTTACAAAAACGTCGGATAAATTATCTTGTCCAGAAGTAACGTATCTTTGAAAAAGTGTAAACAGTCTGAACTTTATAATAATAATATAATATCAACCCTTATATGTCCCACTGCTGGGAATGAGTCTCCTCCTCGAAATCTGGTGAGGAGGGTCTTGGGTCATAGTTCACCGATGCACTGTTCCAATGCGGGTTAGGGAACTTCACACACCTTCGAAGACTTTTGATCTCATCAGGCATGCAGGTTTCCTCACGATGTTTTTCTTTACCGGTGAGCAAGTGCTGGTCTCATGTTCACGTACGCGAAGAAATTTAGAATAGCCCATTTCAAGGCATCACTGGGTCAGGATAGAACCGGGACCGCTCACTCACCGTACGTCACGAGCCTGTACCGACTAGATCAGCGTTGCTCACAAACGGAGATCGTCTTCCCACCTGGTTAATGGCCGACCAACACTTTGTCTACCAAAACATGACCTTTACTCTAGAACCTTATTGCCCCATCGGTCATACGTTCTCCTGAGTGTGTCACCAGCCTACTGCCACATACATACATTCATCAAATAATTGATCTATAAATTATATAAATAAAGATTAATTTACCCGAGATGATCCAACGGGGATTGAACCTGAACTCCCGTGCATGAGTACCGTTGTATATCAAGTTAATGCATTAACTCCACCAGTTCATATACGTACTAAGACGACACTGATCTGACAGTTGTTGTGCTTGGTGCTTGAATTCATTTAAGTGTGTCTAATGCCTTTATACCGATACTTGGACATGTTTGGACAGACGAATCTTATTATAATGGTATTTAGGGGTACTTGTTGAATTAAAAAATAATTTTTCTGGGTTCTGTCACTAGTGGCATGATTAATACGGGGTCTATACGTTATTATGTCTTACCTTAATCTTTGGGTGCTTTTAAGTCTCTTAATGATTAGAATTTAATCTTTAATCTCAGAATAAATAGGAATGTATCATCATTATTATCAATCTTTTTCATCCACTGCTGGATAAAGGCCTCTTCCAATGAACACAGGGACGGTCCACCGACACTTGCCAATACCTATTGAATATACAAGAATATATTAATAGCCTTTTTGTTTTATGACTTACATAAAAGTAATGAACACATTTTGATTATATACCTACTTCATGTTTCAGGCTATTCCTGTGCACCTATGTACAGCCGCGGGGTAACAGTTGGTAAATACTATGTTTGTCATAGCTTTTTTTTATTTAACGCTGGGTATCCCCACCCGGGTTTGTAGGACTTACTGCGCCATTAAGCTAGTAAGTGGACGCAGCTCTACCCACTAAAACCCGGCGAGTGCCACCAATGCCGCCTTTTATTAGGCGCCCCGCAAATAGGGCACCTCGACGGCTAGTCAGTCCCTCAGGGGACCAACGCCACCCCACAAAGGGGTTGTCCCGCACCAAAGAACAAACACAACGTCAGGATAGTACAATGGGGAGAGGTTCCCGACCTCGCCCCTTGCTCCCTGCTCTTTTGTCCCCTATTCTTATAAGAGGGGTACAAAGAGCCCCCTCGGCTCAATTAGCTTCACCCAAGGTGCTGGGCACACTCTAAGCTACTGAGCCCCACCGCCACGTCCAGGCCTGAACCATGGTTATCCTTATCCTTTCCATACTAATATCACATCAAAGCTAATATTATAAAAACGTATGAAGAATGGATATAAATAATCTGACCATAAATACTGTTACATAAAACAAAACTTTTCTTTTTTTCAACTTTTTAATTATTTTGAATTTGGAACACATATTATTTTAAATATTTCTTTCGATTTTGCGCCATGACACATATTTTTTCTTGTTCATTATCAAATTACAATATGGAATGGGGTGTTAAAGAAAATAGGATTGCAGTGATCGCCTTGCACAAAGTGGGTATGGAGCCGTCGGTCATATTCTAGACACTTCAAAAGCTTGGTATCAGCCGTATGTTCGTATTTTGTAGAAGATCAGAAAAGATGTAGGTAATTTTTTAATTATTTTCCACTAAAATGCCTTAAAACAAAAAAAAACATTATGAAATTTGGCTGGCAAATTACTTTTATAACCGTTTTCTTAGCTCTCAACAATGCATAACAACTAGAAACTTATTTCAAAGAAACTGAGAAAAAATTGATCTCAAAGGAAGCAGACGGAATTTGTATTCAAAGCAAACTTAAGATCGTTCTTTGAAATTTCCATAAAATAATTAAAAACAATTCGAAATATTACTTAATAGGAGAAAAAATACGAAATTAAAATGAAAATTAGAACCAGTAACAGTTTAGTAGTAATAACAATAAACAATTAATAAGTGACAGAGACGTTTTGTAATTTAGCCTAATTAAAGTTCTTGCTCGAAAAAACCTACACCCAATCCTCAATATTTACGCGAGAGCGTAAATATTGAAGATCGCAAAAAAAATCTGTAGTAGGAAAATAACACGTAGTTCGGTTGAAATAAACTATTACAAAATATTAGTATCTATAGGCGCATATAAGTATCTACGACTACTCATCCAACTAAAAAACAGTGCCTTTTTGGGACGCCTGAAAGAAGCGAAACTTTCCGAACTAAGCGATAAAAATGCCGCGCATGCGTGTAGTGTAGCGAGTATAATCTGACTCTTAGCACGGACGGAGGGGCCGCGTGGCGAGCGGCCCGAACGTCATTAAAGAAGTTTCGCTTCGAAAATTACCAGCACTACGTTACCACCGAGTGACATACCCCCAAATACTCAAACGAATCTCAAATTTAAGACGTACTTAAACTCATGCTACGACGTGTCAGATTCAAAGAAAAAAGAGGGACATCACGAGTTTGCGTTCGTCTTAAATTTGAGATTCGTTTGAGTATTTAGGGGTTAGACTGTAAAAATAATTATCATCGTTTCATAGTAAATCTAAGCTGCGGCAACAGCCTCTAGCTTTAGAAGTTACTTTCCATGGAGTATCATATTCATTCATTAAGTTAATATAAAAAGTTCTGAAGTATTTCGTATGGCTTTATCTTTGTCTGCAAACTTTTCTAGACTCCAAGTTACGTGACTTGTAAACTTACCTTATTTTTTATGTATTTGTTAGTATGTTTTAACAAACTTGTTCGTGTTCAAGTTTGATGTAAAAACAGAATGTTTATTGGAAAAACATATTTTGTGAACTTATTCTGAGGATCTGGGAAATGAAAATATCATCGAAATATTAAGTCAGTAGCTGAAACTAATACATTATGTTAGATGGAAATTACCTTTCCAAGGTAATCTTGTCATTATACATACTAATAACATGAAGCTTTGTTGGTTTGAACGCACTAATCTCCGAAACTACCAGTTGTATTTAACAATATATTTTTTCTTATAAGCCTATAGCTTTGGGGCAAGTAGGTACTAGAAAATTTAAATGAATAGAGAACTAAGGTTAATATGTACAATGGTACAAGTACATGTCAGTTTGCCGTCAGTTTGAATTTCATGATCATCTAAAGTTTTTCATGTCTTGAATCCCCTCAGCATGGTTCAGGCCTTGACGTGGCGGGGGGGTTCATTATGCCCAGTCAGCCTAAGGTGTGCCCAGCACTTTGGGCGAAGCTAATTGAGCCGAGGGGGCTTTTCGTACCCCTCTTATAAGAAGAGGGGACAAAAGAGCAGAGGGCTAGGGACGTGGACGGGAACCTCACCCCATTGTTGGGGTGTGGGGTTTGGGATTGTTCTGTTGTGCGGGACTACTACTCTGTGGAGGTAGCGTCGGTCCCCTGAGGGACTGGCTAGCCGTCGAGGTGACCTGTTTGCTCATTAGATCCGGGGCACCTCACCAAAGGCGGCATTGCTGGCGCTCGCCGGGTTTTAGTGGGTAGAGCTGCATCCATTTACCAGCTTTCGGGCGCAGCGAGTCCCACATTACCGCGTGGGGAGACCCACTCCCCCGCGGGATGCCTCCGAGCATTTCCCGGTGTTAAAGGAAAAAAAATATACTTACGCTGTGGTAATGCTGTGACTATGAACATGTATGAACATGCAGCTATGCTTATGTTTTGGTAATTTACGCTATCAAAATGTATATTTTGGTATTCGTAAGACTTTCATTAGGTATACAGAAACAGGTACATTGTTAGTCAAATGAAGCCAAGGTTTGTGCCCTTTTCATGTTTTCTAAACGACTTCCTCGTTTAAGAAAAAGGACCTTTTTTTTCCCTAAACATTTTTCAACGTGAAAAACATTATTAATACGAGGACCAGGTCACCTGGAACTTCATTGTGTTAGTGTGTACAATTCATTCTTTAAGATGACAATATAAAAGTAAGTAATCCGAGCATATAACCGAAAAGAGTGGTAATGTGAGCCATAAATTTCCGAAACTGATCAGTGATTTGACACTGAACTAAAAGCGATTCAACCAACCAGTGATCTGTATGTACATCCCATCGCGGCATCGGCGAATCATCCATCAACGGCCGTCAGTCGGCCAATCAGAGCGCAGAGCAGGCGCAGCGTCGCAGCACAAATTTGGTGGAAATGTTTTCATACAAAATACATAACAATACCGCTCTATTCCGGTTACATGCTCTATGCTAATAGGCATATTGGCATATTAGAAGGAAAAAGATGATGTCAAATATTATCTTTTTCCTTCCAATTTTGGAAATAAGCCCCTTTTAATAAACGCCAATATGACCGATAGGAGCGGTTACAGAGGCATATATTTACATTAAACGCATTAAAAAGCATATTATTTCGATAAAACCGATATATTTAAATGATTTAAATCGTTCTAAATCAAAATAGAAAAGGACAACAAGTACGAGTCCATGGAAGTCATAAAATTTAATTAGTGTAGTGGACTACAATCGTGTATCATATCGGATAATATTTATTCACTGGTAACATTGAGAGCAGAATTGATGGTCCATTAAATAATGGTCTTACGGTGCATTATTCAATATTTGTCACGAGGAATTGTCACGTCAGACCTAGCGAGCGCTCAGAATACGATTATACTCTCACAAATATGATTAATGTAATCCTTAGAGTGAAAATATCTGTAAAAATTTAAAGGTTATATAAATAATATTAATCATTGACGATGAGTGACGATGGTTTAGTGGTCAAGGCATCACGGGGTTCAATCCTGATGACTTGAAATCGGTTTTTCTAAATTTCTACGTGCACTAACATGAGACCATCGCTTGCTCACCGGTGAAGGAAACATCGTGAGGAAACCTGCATGCCTGATGACATTAGGTAAAAGTCTTTGAAGGTATGTGAAATGTACACCCAGCGCATTGGTGAACTATGGCCCACACGCAACACCCTGATTTCGAGAAGAAGACCCGTGCCCAACTTAAAAATGTTGATATTATTACTATTTGTACCCCACAAAGTGAAGTTCCCTCGGCTTAATTTGCTTCGCCCAAGGTGATGAGCACACCTTAGGCTACTGAGCCCCACCGTCACGACAAGGCTTGAACCATGGTGGGGAGAGCAGAGTACTATTATCAAGACTTACCTACTCACATCTCAGGATAGGCATCGTATGAATGGTTTGTGTTGATTGGTACTGGATGAATACATCCTTTCTGATCATTTTTTATTAAAGTAGTGTCACAAGAGTGAAATTCGCATAAACATAATTTAAAACACTGAACCTAGGTGCCGTCATTCACGGAGCCCGAATTTTCGTTCCCGCATCGTTATGCTAATTTTAACGACTTAAACTTTATTTCTTTTTATCTTCAACATTTATTTCCATAAGTCGCGCAGCGTCGTAACCTTAAATTTATTTTGATTGTAAATATTTGTTAATTCCTAAAAACCCCTTCAGTAATGTAATTCTAACTTTGTTATCATTAAAGGCATTTGCATTTTTGATATGTTATTCAATCATTATCAGTACTCGTCTTAATTTTCCTTTCAAGGAAAATATTGTGAAAAACCTGCATGCCTGATGAAATTAAAAGTTTTTGAAAGTGTGTGAATTTCACCACCCCTGACCCCACATTGGGCTAGCGCATATGTGAACCATGGTCCAAGACTCTCCTCGCCTCTTTGAGGAGACTCGGGCCGACCAGTGTGACATGGGATCTAGGAACAAGTATCAAATGGACTTGACATTCGCGTATACCCGAAAGGGACAGGCATATTTTGCAGGGATACCACATTCACGATAATAAGTCCACTTTTTTTCTTGAAACAATTTTATTCAAAATAAAAATACTGGAAAGGATTTATATATAACTATAGGCATGAGCCCTACCCAAACATTTATTGTAATTTAAGACAGCTGCATTGTTCATGATTATCGAAAATATGTAACGAAAAATAAACCGCTAAAAACATGAATGACCAAAAAGAAAGCCAACGTCCTCCTAATATGTATGATCTATTTAGCCTTTTATGATAGAAATAAACACATTTGTAATGGTTTATTTCGATGATTCCAGTCACTCTTTTATATAATACTTACCATATTCTTGGGTAATCTGCCTTATAACAAAACTGGCATCACCATATTTTATAAACCGACCAAATTAAAAAGTAGTACAAAATGGCGGACATATTTGACAAATTGTTATGCGAGTGAGAATGTTTGTATGACATTGAAATTTAGTCGATTATTTTTGTTGGGCACATCTTTGTTGTGCCCAGCAAACAAAAAGTGATATTCTGATAAAGACAAAAGAAAGTGTCTATGTCTCTGTCACTCTTGGAGTTTTTCGTATGTTAGTATCTCGTTCCAATACGGTATTATTATTAGCCTGTCAAATCTATTGATACTTGATCTTAGCATGGGAATGATAATGACTCATATTACTAGATCCTATTAATTCTCTTGAAAGATCAAGAGTGAATGAACTATAACTATGTGCTGCTGCGAAATACACAAAGCAGAGCGCGTGTGTAGGTTGTATAACAGAGTCCGATCCTATCCCGGAACTTATTCCAATCCATAATTTCCATTAATATACATACTTCCTTTTCTTTTCCTTCTATTATCGCCACTATAATGTAGGGGACGCGCTCGCAACATTGAGAGTTGTGGGCGTTCGTGGGCGGTGGTGATCACTAAAATCTCGGTATCCACAAGTTCGTCATCTCCTTATACTATCACTAGCTGTTGCCCGCAGCTTTGCCTGCGTTAATTTAAAACCGTATCCTGATTGATATGATTATTTCTATAGCCTATGTCAGTTGTCACTCAGTGTAATTACGTAAATTATTATTTGTTGAGACAAAACTTTGAGAATGTTTTTTCTTTAAACGCGTCACCGCCGTTTCAACTGCGTAGTTCCCGTTTCCGTGAGATTTTTTTTCAGGATAAAACTATCCTATCAGCTTTTCTGGGTCTCAAACTATATCTATATCACATTTAATTTGGATAGGTTCAGTTATGAGACCAAACGTAGAACAGTTTTTTCAAATGGTGACATTTTTCTCACTTAGAGAATTTTTATACCAGTCATAACTTCTAAACGAAAAGTCCGACTGGAATAATTTAAAGGGAAATTTACATTGATAATCAACTTAATTGATCAAAATAATTTAAATGGATAAGTATTAATATTCTGATACCAATTTCACAACCATCCATATTTGAACTTAACAATTTAAACAAAAACTGTTATTGTTGCTTAACTTTAATAGTTAGGTGTATACCATCGCGGACTTTTTTGTGACTAATCATGGATACTATTAATTTATTATGGAACAAATTATTTTATAAATGGTAAAATTACTTTTACCAGCAAAATGTTTAAAATCTTGGGTTACATTGTTCCAATTTAGGGGATCTCAAATTTTTTGGAAAATATAATAATACATATCCTATGTCACTCCTGAATAGTTTACCTTTCTGTTAGTAAAAGATTTTTTATGACCAGATCAGTATTTCCGAAGATTACCCCCTAGAAACGCACAAACTTAAAAACTTTACCTCTTCGTTGTCTTTACCCATCGATACGATATTGATATAGTTATTAGTTGTAACTCCACAATTTCTTATAATAGAATAATTATATGGCTTCAGTACTTCTCACGTCCCGCAATCGGGCCCAGCTGCGACGTCCGCAACGGGCCATGGCGCTCAGAGTGGCCCGGGCGTACCGCACGGTGTCGTTCATCGCGGCGTGCCTCATCGCCGGCAGTCCACCGTGGGAACTGGATGCTGCTGTTCTCGCGGCAACATACAGACTGCGTGCAGAGGCCAGAAGCGAGGGCGTCCTCCCACAACCGCTGGTGTTCTCGCGGCAGAATATAGACTGCGTGCAGAGGCCAGAAGCGAGGGCGTCCTCCCACAACCGCTGGAGGTCACGAGGTGCAGGGATAAGGCCCGCGACGACCTGTTTAGGAGGTGGAAGGAGGATTTGGGGTCCCCGAGAGCTAGCCAGCAGCTTGTGGCGGCAATACGACCCGTTTTGCGGGAATGGGTCGAATGCCAATACGGTGCTCCCGGCTATCGCCTGACGCAGGTGCTCACAGGGCATGGTTGCTTTGGTGAGTACCTGTTTCGGGTGGTAGGAAGGGAGCCAACCGCTGAGTGCCACCACTGTGGAGGAGGTGCTGTGGACACGGCACAACATACGCGCGAAGAGTGCCCGGCCTGGGCGGTCCCCCGCGCTGCCATGTCCACAGTTTTGGGTTCGGACCTGTCGCTTCCCACCATGATAGCTGCCATGGTGGAGAGCGAAGAGGCTTGGAGAGCGGTCGCCACCTTCAGTGACATAGTCATGTCGCTAAAGGAAGTGGCGGAGCGGGTGCGAGAAGACTCTGTCAACTCACTCCCGATCCGCCGCAGGAGGCCTGGGCGGCGTCGGCTAGCGCACCAAGTTGCGCTGGGGCATATTACGCCACTATAAGGGGCTGCGGATGGGGCATCGGGGGGTGACCATTCGCACTAGGCTCCTGAGCTGTAGGGCTCCTAAAATGTTCCTGGAAGCCCTCGGCGGAGGATGATGACGTCAAACGTCATCACAGGAGATGGGCCTGCAAAGGCATCTGCTGACAGGGTCATAGGTTGTATGCCTGGCGTTCCCATGACCCTGTCCAATAGTAGGTAGGTGGAACGTCGTTGGGTTTTAGTGGGTGCAAGTCCCACATAACCACCGGGTCCCCCCGGGTCTGGTGGTATGCAAAAGGCATTTCCTAACGTTAAAAAAAAAAAAAGTACTTCTCACGTCATAATTAATGAAAATTATAATTAGTCTGCAATATTTTGTCCGCATTATTTTTCCGACTCTACATTATCTTCTTTTTTTGTTTCGTAGGTATTAATATTCAGTATACAGAATTAACAAAAAAATTCAAATAAGTATTTATAAGTATTGAATTCCTACTTGGCAAAGACTGGTAATAAAATATAATATATAAATTAAATACTACCATCCTACATTTTGAAGCCTCGTAAAATATTTTGATCCTAAAGCCATAGAGACACATAAACATGTAGTTGACATATCCCAGGGATACAGTGAACGTTTAGCTCCATAAATATATCAGGCTTACCGCCGTAACCAAATTTTGTGACGCCTAAAAATTTTGAGAGAGCAAAAAATAATAAAGGTTGTTGCTATTTCATTATTCATTATAAAAATATTATATTGTATAATAATTATTATTGTCGTCATTATCGAAAAATATATTGTATAGGCCCATAATATTTTGACAAATAAGATATATCATACATTTGATATACCAAGTGATGGTGACGAATATATTAAGTACTACAGATGCTTGTATAGTATTGTAAACGTTGCCGGAGATGAATATCTCCTATTCATCATCATCATTATTATCATCAATCTCCATCCACTGCTGAACATAGGCCTCCTTTAATGAACGGCAAGATGATCCCTTGCCACTCCCATCCAATACTAACCAGCCACAGCACGAAGATCGTCTTCTCACCTGGTTAATGGTCGACCAACACTTCGTCTACGCGGCCTCCACTTCTGTACCTTATTGGCGCATCGGCCATCCTTTCTCATATTATCATGTAGGTACCTAGTATAATATGTTGTCATAAGTGCAGACATTATCAAATGTTATGTATGTAAATTTTATGATAATCCTAAAAAATCATACATAAAATGAATGATATTATGTTAAATATATTATATTATATTATTCCATTTGTTTTAGTCAAAGTCAGTGTAGAAGAATGAAGTTAAATGTATTGTGTGTTTATTAGACTTAAGGCTTTTGAGGTCAAGTGGGAGACACTTAGGAGGAAATTGAGACGGATGTTTTATTGCCGTTAAGTCCTCAAGAAGCAGGCTTTTGTGATATTTGTCGTTTTACGTTTTAATTATTGTTTTAACGACTCAATTGCTACCGGAAAATTTACACTGTAAACAGCCTATATTATTTATCGTAACGTATTAACTTAATATTAAATGTTGATCCATTTTAGGATACGAATTGAAAAGGATGTTTTCTCATATTTTTATAACTATTAAGTTTATAAGAATAGTAATGGTAAATATTGCAAAAGCTAGTTTCAATATGAAAAGCCAAAAAAAATATTCCGTATATTGTGCTTTGAGAAAAGGGAATAGAGAGATAAACAGAAGAAATGATAAAGGTATTCATATTAGTAATGTAATTTCAGCTTCGATCAAACGATATATTTAATATCTTCAATGTCTTACATAATATATCTGCAATACATTTTGACATGTTCCCGAGGGACTGCGATTTGTCTAACGCTGTCATGCGCATATGATGTTGATTGAAACCATGTCATTCATATGCATTATATAATAATAAGTTTGTAATTATGCACACAATCCAATATGAACATACGACACTTGACTAATACAAAAAAAAACACCTTACATTTAAGGAACTAATATAAATTGCTTAAAGAAAAAACATAACAGCATGTACTTAATTATTTATAATCTCATCAGAGGGCAAACGGGCAGTCGGAGCCTCACGGCGCCTACGCCCATACACATCCGCACAACCAAGGCCACGCAGATGCGCTGCCCTCCTTTTCCTTATCCCTCCCATTGGGTCACCGGAAACTCATAAACTACATGAAACGCGACAGCATAGCTGTCACTTGACGCCGGTGTTATGTGAGCTAGATGTACCACCCCGGTCGTGCCGTCCCAGTTCGGCTGTAATTTAGCATGGCACTACCTCTTATTAATATGTAAATCAGATAAAATTGGAATCCCCTTCAAATCTTTTACCAACGTATTGCTCCGCTGATCCTTCATCGCTAATAATTCAGCCGATATCAGATTGGTATCTTTAACTCTACCTTCGAGCGATGTTTTATTTTATGATGCCCATGACATGTTTGTATGTTTAGGTCTGGGTATATGAGACAATTTTTGAAACGAAACTTGCTAAGCTAAGGTTGCCAAAATTAACATTCTTTCAACAGCTGACGGCTCTATATCAAAGTTGCAACGTATCTGCAGGTCACAATTAGTTTATAGTAAAGCTAATGTTGGATCAGACCCCTATAATAATTTAGCTAAGCTGCGATATCTATAACTCAACTTTTGAACGATATTTGCATTTCATAATGCCTACACATGATCTACGACGTAATAAATAAACAGCTGGCCTAGAACAAGTCCCTGGGGGACACCTTAATTTCCATTCTTATAAAATTTCTTCCCTTGATAATTCTTCGAGGAAAAATATTTCGCACCCCCCGGCGAATAAAGTCGCAAAACCAGATTACGACGTTTTTAATGTTATTGCATAAACGTATTCTACGAGCCATAATACATCTCTGTAATTTATTTCATATTTTTCGTTGCAGTATTAAAGAAGTTACAAGAAAATATTGCTAAATTCTACGGAAAAAAATTAAGGACAAAAACAGCAATCTGCCCTTACTGATACATTCTATGTGTACCAAAACAGCAACCTCCATTACGACTTTATTCTGGTGAAATGTGTTGGTCGAATTTACAGTAATACTACATTACAAAATATTGAACAGCTCACTCAAACAGTAAAATAATATTATAGCGTTTTTTTAAGTAAAATATTGTTTCAGTAATAACCTATTAAGGAAGCAAACAATATTTTTATCGAAGCGGATACACAACTACGCATAGACTGCCCTAGGAGGATACCGGTCACAAACACCGGAGAATCACTCTCAGACTTCTGGACTCAGTCACAGACAGACTGGACCTGTACCTGAGACTGAAAGCCTGGGCAGCCAATAATATTGTGCTCAATACATTAACTATCCGAGGTAAACGGAGCAATCGGCAGAAGTTCTCTATCACTATGACCGTGGATTTATGTAACATTAGGGGGCTTTATACAAATCTAAACGCCGTACACTACTGCCTCCAGACGGCGAAGTCAACTTTGCCCTTTTTGACTGAGACACAGATATCCTATCCAGCTGATAATTCTTATCTCTTCTATACAGGTTACAAATAAGAACACTTTTTGTACCGCGGGCTGGAGTTTGCGCGTACGTCAGAAAAGATGTCTGCTTTCGTCGTCTTGGCAGTCTTGGATAAGGAAACCTCTCCATTTTCTGGTTGCGCATAGATAGCGACGACCATCCACACGTCTGCCTATATAGGTCTCACAGCGGTAAATGTAAATGGCTACAGATTCCGTGCTACAACAGATCCCATCTGCAGAGATCGTGATACTTGGTGACCGATACCGAATGGCTCGCATCGCGTGCCACCGATCATACGGGAAGATCTGTTTATGACTTTGCCTCAGGATTTAATCTGACACAATTGGTAGTATCACCAACGCGTATCCCTGATGATCATACTTGTTGAACATTCTGCTGACCTCTTATACGGGCAGTTAGAAGATTCCTGTGGACGCTCCACTTGGCTCGTCAGGCCACTGTCTGGTTCGGATTTCTGTGCCAGTTATATGTCCATCATGGCTTCTTTTTGCGGGCTGCAGTCACGTTTGGCACCATAGGTCATCTGATTGGAATGGGATGCAGAGATGGTGCTGCAAGCCATGGAACTTTTTTTTTGCTCTGCAGTCAGCAAATCCCAGCCGTGGCTTGGTTGACCCTACAAGATGGCTACACGTCATAAGTGGGAAACTTACCGAGCTTGGGTCAATGCATCGATATCCCAGGGTGTAAATACCAGCGAATTAAAAAATGAGTAAGTATAACTATGCCTCCAGGTCGTTCATAAGAAGTGCAGTACGTGAGCAGAATTGACAAGAAATTGGTCCAACTTCCTTCGGGAATTCGTGCATTTTGGTCGTTCCTTTGGCGAATGTCTGTTCAAGGGAATGTTTGTAAGCTATTGTTACCATCACTTCACATGAAGGACGACTCGTTGGCCCATACCGCAAAGGACGAGGCTGACCTTCCAAGCTCTCTTGTTGTTTCCATCTCCACTTCGGATACCCGAGAGAAATACCACCGACGATCCCTCGGAGAGATACTTTAAACTCGTATGCCAGAAATAATTTTCCGACAGAGCTCAATGCGCAAAGCCTTCTTTTCGTTTGGCATCTGTTAGTGCTACGAACTTGTGCTCCTTAGTTGGAAACCGTCCTTCGCGTTTCTTTCGGCACTCTTATTCATTGGGCATCGTTCCACGCTCGTGGAAGACAGCTTTAGCATCTGATCCCTAAGAAAGGGGACCACTCAGACCGTCCAACCATAGACCAATAGATTTAACTGCCTTGTTCTCAACGATTATGAAACGCAGTGTTAACTGCCAGCTTCAGCGGTATTCAGAGGAGCACTAGCAGATTAGCGATCATCTATATGGCTTTCAACGGAATCGCTCAGCCGGTGATCTTCTAATATTCTTAATACAGCGATGGGCGGAGGCAGTTGAGAGCAAGGGGAAGCGATGGCGGCATAAACCACTTCCAACAAATCTACCGTTCTATGGGCTTTTCAAGAAATTATGTAAATGGATCACCAGTTTTTTGGCAGGTATGAACATCAAAGTCGTTGTCAACGGTACATGTGTTTACCTACCTTGTTTCTTCTACATGCACTTCATACGACAGCACCGAAGATAGACATAGGCCATTCTAATATCTCTCGGGAACAAGTCAACGAGTGTCGGAACAAACTAGTGTCTGAAATCGAGTCTCTGTTAGCCAAAGTCTCATAATGGGGGTGACTTAATCTAGTCCAATTTAACCCCAAAAAGACATAAGTTTGCGCATTTACCGTTAAATTCTTTAACCCTTCGTCGTTCCCCTCCCATTTGAAGGCACTTTCCTAATCACCTCTGGCTGATCTCCTGAGGCTCCTCAATACTGGCTGTATTGGAATACTTGGAGTCGACATGTAGAGCAATGTGCAATTTCGTGGCCATTTGGAAGGAAAGGCTGAATTTGCCTCTAAGAAACTAGATGTGCTCAGTAGGGCGAAGCAGTATTTCATGTCTTTCCTCTGCCAAAATTATACAAGGCGCAGATCCGGCCACACATGGAATATTGCTCTCATATTGATATTCAGATTCAGTTCAGGCCCATGTTCAGCAGCGGTCGGATAAAGGCTGATGATGATGATTATTTACATTTTTATTGTTTGTGTGTACACAATTAGTGGAGTGTTACGATGTCTCGATTAATTTACTATATTGCTACAATGGGAAGAATAAATTAGTATTGTACAGCTAATGTTATTTACCAGAATAAGAAGGTAATATGCAAATACAAAAAGTGGTCACTTCAAATGTACCGAGAATAAACCCGTAATGTGATCTTACTGAATCGCGCATGCATGTAAAATACAACTAATAAATCCGCAACGCTTTTTTACATTAAGAATTTAATTTCGATATTACGACGAATAAAGTCGTAATATGACATTGCGGTACCGAAAAAAGATAGCGATGTCGGTAATTTACATTTAGTTTTTTTTAGTAAATATCTGATATGGTTATTATATTTAAAATCATAATCATTTAATATTGTAGCTACAAAAAACCTTTAAATGTATACCTCAACTACTTATATGCGGCTAATAGTTATTAAGTTATTACGAAAAATCAGTTTTTTATTTTTCCTGAACAATTTACTTTTTTGTATTACGACTTTATTCGCCGGAGGGTGCGATTTAATTAATATCAATATAATTTTAAGTAACGAATTTGATCTATAAATACCCACATTTATCTGAAATTATTTTACAATAAGATAGTATTTAATATTCCGCCAAAATTTTGGCAATTTCCCTAAGGCCTTCGAAATCCAGGCCAATCCATCACCCAAGAGCAGTTCAGATAAATTTGAAAAATACCGAACTGCATTACAATATTGGATAGTGTAAGTATTTATGTCAATAAATTATAAATAAAGTAGTAAAAACTGCTTGAATTATACAGTTTTATAAATAACATATTAAGGGGTAACTTAAAATAACTGTAATAAGTTGTACTCTTTTAAAATGATAATTAAGAATTTGATCACAAGAATTTTAAATTATATTTTTCTTTGTAACCTAACTACATAAAGATAAATTAAAAGAAGCATCTAAATAATGTAAATATCTTAACAACTGTACGAAATAAAACCGCAATTCCACGTTTCTGTAGTTATTACAGCCGAAATTTGTATTCTTCTCATAGAAGTAATTAAAGCTAGCAACGAAAACGACCGGAGCATAAATATTCCACTGCTCAACTTAGGTGTCAATTTAAATCATATTTTATGAATGAATTATTAATTAATTATCAAAATGGCGTTTATAAAATTCTTTACAAAAACAATACAAAAATATTTAATATTAAAACCCATCAAGAATTATTGTTACTTTTTGGAAATTCATTTGTATTCAATTTCAAAACCACGTTAATAAAAACAACTGAAAAACAAACACAGGATTTGAAATTACTTAAATATCAATTTTAGAACTTCATTATATACTTATCAATACATAATATGATATAAAAAGCGTGCTTCACCGTCGGCCCCGTCGTCACTTTCCATCAAGTGAGACAGTGGCCAAACGAAAGCCTGTCAATTAAAAAACTAGAGACCTTTTTTATTACTCTATTACTACTTAGAGTACTGAGATTTTATTCCAATCGTGCTCATTTTGCGAGTGCAAAGGTAACGAAGAAGATAGCCGTTTGAAATGTTTTTGTTTCGTCCGATTAACCCATATCGTGTTTGTGGTACAAGAGCGTGACGTCACATTACGTCCTCGATTTTTCTATCTATCGGGTCACATCGGGCCTCGCCGGTCCGCGAAGTTCCGCGCATGCGTCGAAATTGCGCCAATTTCGCCACTAGCGTCCTCTACCGTCACTTCCAGTTCCCTTTTAGCATGCAGGAGGGATGTTGCTCCGCGCAACGCTGCACCTTTCGGAGGATTCCAATTTCAATTTCAAAACGTGAACGCGAACATTTGACATGTTAAAAAATGTGAATATTCGGTTTTGTGAATTGGATTTCTAGACGAAATTTAAAATAATAAAATGTGGTTTTGCACGATAGGGAAATTTCAGTGACGTCTTAATAATGGTGTCTGTATAACCTTGGCACGTTTTCCCGCGCAACCTTGTTTCCAATTGCACTCTCTTTTGACATTCGCGAACATAAGAGCTGTTAAAATTTAAGTGACGTAAATCGCACATAAACTGTGTTTGTGAAAAAAAAATTGCTATAATATTATTTAAATGTCTCAAAATGACTAGATGATAAGTTGTTTGTGTATGAAGCTTAGCGACGTCTTCGAAATGACGTCTATTAGAGGTAAGAAAGTTTTGATGACTCTTTTCTAAGTTATCTGTGACATTGGCTATTTTTAAAATTTAATTATAGTTTTAAATAGAATGTTTAAGAATATACTATCCTGTTATCTCATATAATATTTTTTTGGTCATACATATATCATTACATTTAAAAGCTCATACATTATTTTGATCACACTGCATTGGTAAGTTTGCGCAAGCTACCAAAGGTATGCAGGTTCATATCACATTTAATTAATAATAAACATAATATTATATACAAGTAAAAAAAAAGTAAGCGCTGATGGTCTAGTCACTAGACTACTAGTGGGTATGGGCTCGGCCTCTTGATTGAGAGGTCCGGGTGCGATCCTGGCCCCTGTGGTGCCTTGAAATGGGTTCTTCTAAACTTCTACGTGCACCTAAACGTGAAACCATCGCTTCCTCACCGGTGAAAGAAAACATCGTGAGGAAACCTGCATGCCTGATGAGATTAAAAGTCTTTGAAGGTGTGTGAAGTTCACCAACTAGCATTGGGCCAGCGCATCGGTGAACTATGGCCCAACACCCTCCTCGCCTGATTTCAAGGAGACCGAGATCAATATAGTTATATCATAAATTTTTACAATTATCACAATAATAAGCTCGTGAAAATTTGTAGCAAAATATTCTATTATAAGTCGTCGTCAAAGAGGTCCCTCAATTCTGTCATCAGAGGTCCGACTCTTAATTAATTTAGCCATGGATGCTAATTTATTACAGTAAAACTAATGGTGTAACTGAAAGCTATTATTTAACTAAACAATTGATGGGAACGTCAGCATAGTTGCCTACTATTCTAATTACTTTCTCCATCTCTCTCTATGCCTCTGTCTCCTGTCGGTATAATTAAGAGATATTAAGGCTTCAGGTGTTAAAGTAGGTTATAACTCTCCTTAGCTCCAGCTATTCACGATGATGACTAGCTTTGAAGTCTGATTATGAAATTAAGGAGTTTTAGCAAAGCTACCTTAGGAGTTAGAAAATCGTTTTGGATGAGAACCTGCTTATTAAAGAAGCGATAGCAAATAAAACTCCAGGATATTTTTGGAAGATTTCGCCTTGTTAGAAATTGCTTTTTTTTATTTTATTTTTATAAAAGAGGGGGCAAACGGATAGTCGTTTAATCTGGTGGTAAGTGATAAGCGACATCCATACCCGCTACATCACTTGTGTACTAAAAACATCTCAACGTAAAGCATCGATTTTAATAATTTATTAAAAAAAAAATTTATGACAACATCGTGGTCAAATAATGTTCAGGAGTGGAGGCCACGCTCAGGAAGACAAGCGGTTTCCCAACTAGACGAGATTAAGTAAAATAGATGTTCTAAGATGCCAATTTTGAAGGGTGCTCTTTATCTTGGCGTTCTTGAAAGATGAATCTTCACTGGATAGAGTCTATTAATGATTATTGATTGGAAAACAGCTTTAATCGGTTAAATATATATCAAATATTTATTAGAGCATACGAAGATAATAAGATTTATATTAAATTTTAATGACCCTTTTAGATTGTATCGTTTTTAATGGACACGAAGTTATAATACTTCGTAAAAAGCGTCATTCATTATTTATGTTTAGCTAATAAATATGACTAAAGTACTCTAATGAATAAATATATTTACATTTTAAAATACATCATCACCATCAGCCTCTATACGTCCACTGCTGAACATAGGCCTATGTTAAAATACTTAATATATTTTAATTTAATTTGACTCCTTATTCTACTGTGATATATATTAATATAACCTAAGATTAATTAATTTTTGATTTCTTCTCTGATGATCTTTAGATCTACTCAATCTTTATAGGATTTTTGCAAAAATAAAGCTTTATAGCAGTATTAAAACTTAAAAAGTCGTTCACATATCTATTAGCGAGATATGAACTTAAAATTGCTTCACTGCCTCTCAAAATTGGTTTAAAATAGTACGTCTAAGTACTATCTAGTATCTAGCATCTATACAAGCTTGTGACGACGTGTATTAAATTGGATCTCATGTATATAACGTTCATCAAATTTGTTATAGTGAAACCATGTAACGACAAGCAAATGCTAAAATATGTCGACAGCCTAAATAGTCCCTTGTAAGAATTTGTGCGGACAATTAGTTAACCTTGTAATTTAATTTGAAATTTAGTTATCAGCCTCTAGCAGTTTATCAACGGAGCATGATGCATTTGTAACATTTTCACCGTGTTGATAATTTTTTTTATTTATTAAATTGCAGGTTTTCGGCGGGTTTTGCCAAAGAACCGGGCCGTGTAAAATTATGAATACATATTGCTAACAAAATCATATTTACCTCTAAATTATTTCACAGTGCAATTAAGCATTTCGTGTTTAATTATCATTTAATGTAACCGAGAGTATTGGCTGAGTTAATATAAAGTAGTAAATAAATATAACTGCACAGATTGTCTTCCTGATTGAACCTGGTTAATGGCCGACCACCACTTCGTCTACCCAAACGCGGCCTCCACTCTTGAGATTTGAACCTTATTGGCCTGTTGGCCATCTCCTGAGTGGGTGACCAGCCTGTAAACTATAGGTACTAAACCTAAAAGGAAATATTTTTCTTTGTTCTTGGTATTTCTTTTCTAATATATTGTGGTTAATGGACAATAAAGTCCATTTTATTAGTACTTCATGACGACTAGTTAACAGTTCTCGCTGGTTGAGCGCTAATCAGTCTACATTTTCTGATTTAACAGTAGAATTGCTCATTTTGGGATATATTGGATTTGGAAAATACAATATATACAACTGTTGTGTATTTCCAAACTAAGCTAGTAAATTTGCACTCTCCCCTTATTTAGCGAACAAAAAAAACATCGAAATCGGTCCAGCCGTTTTGAAGGAGCTCTGGTATACCGGAGCTAATTCAAAATGGTGTTTATAAACACACGCACAAAAGTATTATATTTTTTTCTTATGTTAGTTGGTTAGGCAAACTGGCAAACGTACCACCTGATGGTAAGTGGTCGACGTCGCCCATGAACATAAACTAGTACACCTGGAACGAGCCTATGCAACTTATTTATGTGTTGCCTATCCTGAGACATAAGATGTTAAGTCTCGGTGCCAGTAATTACACTGCCTGTCTTGCCTTTCTCTCCGAAACACAGCAGAGTTGTTTCACGGGAGAAACAAGCAAGATGGTGGTACCCATGCAGCCGGGAGCGCGGCACAGCGCTTCCCTCCCACCGGTATATAAAGGTACAAAGATTTTATGTAACAGTAGAGCAAAATGGGTTGATGGTGCTTCAATTTATAAATTTCTTATTATATATAATCCTTTTATTTTTAAATTGAAAAGATCAGCATTTATATAATTTTGGTACTCGTAAGCTGGTTGTAATTAGCATGAAATTGCTTAATGACTTAAGAACGCTTATGACGCAAAAAGAATAAACCATTTACCAAAAATATCTACGTAGATATCATTATGAACATTAATCAATTTCTCAGCTCCATGAGTAACGTCATCAATCAGTCATTAATCTCATTGTCATGCAAAAGGGGCTCTAGTTTGACTAATACCTAGTAATATTGGGTGCCTGTTGTCACTTATCACATACCATCAGGTGAACCGAATGTCCGTTTGCCCCCTCTTCTATAAAATAAATAAATAAAGAAATCAAGTTATTAGAAAAAACGAGAAGTGATTTTTTAAAGGAAAGGGAGTTTTTGAAGTGAAACTTCTTTGAGCGCATGAGGGTATAATTTTCACGGATGAAATATCACGAAGATGTGCAACGTTTTTATCCAAGAAGAGGAAGAAAGTGATTGAGACCGATTGAGAGAGTGAGAAAGGGTGAACGTAGCATGAAGCACATAGCCATGGAGTGAGAGTAGGGAGCAAGCGAGTGAGAAATATCGAGAGAGAGAGAGAGTGAGATAGAGTGAACGTCGCATCGCAAATCTCGGAAAAAAGCCTTAGATTAGTATAAACGAGATTTGAAAATTAGTTTGTCAAATAAGTTTCACTCCTGACGTGTGTACTTTGTACGCACGCACTTTTTTATTCTTATAAAGTAGTCACTAGTAATAGCAATTTGATGTTCTATGAGATTCTTTTATATACAACATTTTTTTTTACTTTACGATTGATAAGCTTAAGAAAAATGGGCGACAATTTATTACTGTTCTTTATGTTATCGTTACGGAACCCTAATGGCTAATGGGTTTTACGGGGCCCAATAACGAAAGATCCACAGTTATTGGGTAATAAGACCTACAATAAATTTCCTTAACATCAAGACGGAATCAAAGAATTGAAAATTTTAAATTAAATTACAAAGGTCTTTTCTTCGGCACGATTTCATACAATATTACTGGACTAGATTAACAGTTTATTTTTAGTATAAAGTTTTTATTAATTTATACTTTTTGATTATTTTAGTTATATTATTTTCCAATGAATGTAGTCCGTTTTAATAAACGCCAAGACGGCCTATTCCACTATTTTTTGCTAAGATTAGATATCATCCATTAAAGCAGTTTCGAATAGTTTCGATGCAATTACAATTTGTTCACTAAAAGGAATGTTAGCATCGAGTTGAATTGATAGTGTGGTAGGGTAACATTGTCGAACCGACAGCCGGAGTGGCGAAGGATAGGAATAATTCATGCATTCTCCCAGCCCAATTCTCCGTTATTTAACACCATTAGTAGTGGATTAGTTGGCTAATTCAATTAGCTATTAGTTATAGAAACTATATATAATATCTAGGATATTTAACTGTTTAAATCGGGATATTAACCATGTTTCTCCCTTTAACACGGAGCTCGACATTTCGCTACGTTATTACCACGTACCTAATGATGGTAGCATTAGGTACGTGAAACATAATGATGTTAATTGCTTATCCCGTTTACAATATCTTATAAGTTTGTAGATGTTCTCTGAATAGAAGATAAAGAAAATTTTGATTTTTATGGTAGGCTGGTAATCTCCTGCCAGCTGGTATATCAGTAAGTACTAAAACGATTTTGATAATAATATAACCAACAATTTGATATTTATAATAACATAATTCCATTATATAACTTCCTAAAACACTACAGTATAGAAAAGTACTACAGTATATAATTATGTGTGTGTGTGTGTGTGTGTGTGTGTGTGTGTGTGTGTGTGTGTGTGTGTGAGTGTGTGTATGTATATGTACCTTTTTTTTGGAACGTAGTTCCTTATTTTTTAATTACAATTCCTTCACTGATTAATCGAAAGGAACTTCGTTCCATCCGGGTGTCCATTGACACCTCCCTTTAGTTTTTATGCCATAATAAGTTAGTTATCTTCACAAGCCGTCATATACTCGTGTGGTAGATAGGTTTTCTCATAAAGAACATCATGAAGTAAAGTGGATTTAAAAATGTAATAATCAATTTAGTCGCTCACAATTTATCGATACTCTTTATCCACAACCAGCCAAATCCTATACAGTACCAACAAGTTGGAAGAAATACGCAGTTACACAGGTAAAGATCCTTTTAAGCAACAAACAATACATTAACGAGCAAAGCGTACAGAACATAAAGCAGCCTTATCGAGCTATTCATTTCAGCAACCATACAAGAATAATTTAGCAGTTTCAACTTATAGGAATGTATATGTATTTGGTAGTGCCGATAAGAGGGTGTAACAAGACGAAACCTGGGACAAATTGGATCTTGTCATTTTTTAGATAAAGGATTGGGACAAGGAAATTGCAGGCTCGGATCACAGTGAAAGTATTCCATTTCAAACCCTCGTATGGAATCTAAATAAAAAAGGACAAAGTGTGTCTTGAATGACGTCAATAGGTTTCGCTATGGATGAAAGCTTCACTCTTAAAAAAGTATAACTAAAACTATACTTAAAACTCAATGAAATAAAGGAGTTGATGAACTTGAAGAGGTTTTTCGATCTAGATTTAGATAAAATAATATGTCTAAAAATTACTGCTTGAAAACCGTCTAAGAGATGCACAGACACATAGAGACACATAGCGATCATTCTTATTTTATTATTTTAGATTTAGATTTTCTTTTATTATTTTAGATTAAACCTAACAGTATAACAGTAAGAGGTAGTGCCATGCTGCTTTGCAGCCGAATTGGGCCGGCACGACCGGGGTGGTACGTCTCACTCACATAACATCGGCGTAAAGTGACAGATATGCTATCGCGTTTCGTGCGGTTTGTGAGTTTCTAGATACCAAGCTTTTGAAGTGTCTGGAATATGACGGGCTCCATACCTACCCACTTTGTGTAAGGCAATCACTGCAATCCTATTTTCTTTAACGCCCCATTTCATATTGTAATTTGGTAATGAACACGAAAAAATATGTGAAATGGGGTAAAATCTAAAGAAGTTTTTAAAATAATATACGTGTTCCAAATTAAAAATAATTAAAAAGTTGAAAAAAAGAAAAGTTTTTATGTAACAGTATTAATGGCCCTGAGACTAGTTATTATTATCCCCACCATGGTTCAGGCCTTGTCGTGGCGGTGGGGCTCAGTAGCCTAGGGTGAGCCCAGCACCTTGGGCGAAGCCAATTGAGTCGAGGGGGCTCTTTGTACCCCTCTTATAAGAAGAGGGGATAAAAGAGCAGGGGGCAAGGGGTGATGATGGCAACCTCACCCCATTGTACTGTCCCGACGTTGGAAGGGGTTGTTCTGTGGTGCGGGACAACCCCTCTGTGGAGGTGGCGTCGGTACCTTGCGGGGCTGACTAGCCGTAGAGGTGCCCTGTAGCTTAACAGATCCGGGGCACCTCACCATGGCGGCACTGGTGGCACTCGCCGGGTTTTAGTGGGTAGAGCTGCGTTCATTTACCATCTTTCGGGCGCAGCGAGTCCCACATATCCACCTGGGGAGACCCACTCCCCAGGCGGGATGCCTGATTTCCCGGCGTAAAAAAAAAAGACTAGTTATTATCATTGTCATTATTACCATTGGTCACCATATCAATATTAAAAATCTTTTATTTTAAATTGGTTGACTAGTCAATCGCAATATCAATCTAATATAATAGTAAATTCAATTTCATAGCATGTATTATTAATATTTTACAAGATACTTATATCTTATATCTTCTATAAAACAAAGATACTCTGTGTTTTCATTCGATTGCCAAGTCATTGTTTTTTTTTTTAAAGTATTGTTAATATTGATAATATTATGGTCGCTATAAATTAATGTTGTTCGGTTTCAATTATATTAAAATTAGTTTTAAATCCTTAAATTTAAATTTTCATATTAGAATCACTTTCAAGATACATATAAATGTAAATATTCATATTTGAGTTAGTTTAAATGTATAAGTATACTAGTTTGACCATATTATACGATTTAATAAAAAAGATAGTAGTCCATGAAACAATGTAGTTTTCAATAAAAGAGCTTGTAGCTTACTCGGACAGGTAATAAAATCTTGTCAATTTATATGGCCGCAACAAAGAACACGTTAAGAGTGCGCCCAACGCGAAAATTGAGAGAAACGGTATATTTTTAAGCCCATAGTTTAACGGGAAAGAACCAAATAATTCAGATTAAAAAAATTATATAGGTAGGCAAAAACTCTGTAGAAGTCGATTAACCCAGTAGAATTATGAAAAAATATCTGGTTTTTGTAAAAAAAAAAAAAACTTCGCATAGAAAAAAAAATGGTATTCATTTAAATTCTCAAAACTATCAGTGACAACACCACATTATTTTTTATTAAATAGCTAGACTAATGTTTTAATAAAGTAACCCAACCCTTTTTTTATTTCATGCCTATATTTTGAATTTTTGAATTAAATAAAATATCAATTAAAATTATAACCTGGAGCTCAGAGCCACTCAGAGCCAACTTATCGTTAACAGTATCATGCGATTTTCGACTCTAAACTAAGCGGATAGATGAAAAAATTATGCACGGAAACTGGTCACATGTCGACCAACGCTCGATCAGAATGGTCGGATCCGCGCCGCTCTTTTCCAGACCAAAAAGACGTAATTTATTCAGAATGTTTTTAAGTTTCTAGTGTAAATAAATATTGTAAATTAGACTGTATGACGTTAGTATAGGGTACATAATAAACATAACTACTTGGTCACTCAAGTTCTTTAACCCCGGTTTCATCGCTTCTCCTAGTAAAATATGTTTTATGGATTTTATATTTTAATAATATAATACGGAGAAGCGCGTGACGAATTCGAACGGGCGCGCGGGGGGGCGTTATCATTTGTGTTATCATTTACTACGTAATATAACCGACTTTAAAAAAAGGAGGAGTATATTCGAACATAACTCCGTCATTTACCAACCGATTTGAAAAATTCTTTTTTAGTTTGTTTTTTGTTTTGTTTGTTTGCCACTACAGGTCTGATGATGGAGACCATAGACAGTCGAGGGATCTCCTCAACGGTTTACAGTAGAGCTATCTTGTGTTTGAACTAAATTCATTTATATTGATGAGAACTTTGCAAACATATGGTTTATAAGTGCCACTACAGGTCTGATGATGGAGACCATAGATAGTCGAGGGATCTCCTCAACGGTTTACAGTAGCTATCTTGTGTTTGAACTTAATTCATTTATATTGATGAGAACTTTGCAAACATATGGTTTATAAGTGCCACTACAGGTCTGATGATGGAGACCATAGACAGTCGAGGGATCTCCTCAACGGTTTACAGTAGCTATCTTGTGTTTGAACTTAATTCATTTATATTGATGAGAACTTTGCAAACATATGGTTTATAAGTGCCACTACAGGTCTGATGATGGAGACCATAGACAGTCGAGGGATCTCCTCAACGGTTCACAGTAGCTATCTCGTGTTTGAACTTAATTCGTTTATATTGATGAGAACATTGCAAAAATATGGTTTATAAGGGCCAATACAGGTCTGATGATGGAGACCATAGACAGTCGAGGGAACTCCTCAACGGTTTACAGTAGCTATCTATATTCAGCGATGGACGGATAAAGGCTGATGATGATGATGATGATGATGATGATGATGATGATGATGACGACGATGATGATGGTGATAAATGATAATTATGATGATGATGATGATGAAATACTTACATATTTTACTTGGATAAGCGATGGACGGATAAAGGCTGATGATGATGAAGAATGAAGATGATGATGATGACGACGATGATGATGGTGATAATGATGATGATGATGAAATACTTACATATTATTTTACTTGGATAAGCGAAGGACGAATAAAGGCTGATGAAGATGATAATGATGATGACAATGATGATGGTGATAATGATGATGATGATTATGAAATACTTATATATTATTTTACTTGGATAAGCGAAGGACGGATAAAGGCTGATGAAGATGATGATGATGATGACAATGATGATGGTGATAATGATGATGATGATGATGATGAAATACTTACATATTTTACTTGGATAAGCGATGGACGGATAAAGGCTGATGATGATGACGACGATGATGATGGTGATGGTGATGATGATTTAATACTTACACATTTTACTTGGATACGAACTTGGAGTGTCGTGTAAATAATATAATTTATAAATTGTCATAGAATACATAATAGCATTATTACGTTATATTGTAGTCGTTGACGAAGTCAGTCCTTTAAGTTTGGCGATGTTGCTAATATTATGATTATAACATCGAGCATATAACCGGATTGAGTGGTAATGTCAACCATAAAAATCCGAAACTGAACGAAATGTGACGAACATTACGTCAGTGACAAATCACTGATCAGTTTCGGAACAATTTAAGTGGTAATGTGAACAAAGTAGTAATGAGAACTTTATACCTAGATGGATTGTGACTGTAATTAGGGATCTGAAGATGAAGTTGAAGGACAATTAAGGGAACTACTAAGGGAACAGGCCAGTCAAATTGAACATTTCGTTTTATATTGGCATTATAGTTGTTTTTCTGACAGAGTGCCTGCGTACCTACTTACATTACGATTCACGCCTAAACTTTCGTAATTTCTCTCTTATTCATAGAAAAAACTCATTATTTAATTTTCACATTGAATTTTCCACATTGCTTATTAATATTATAATTTATAATAAATTTTCTAAATCATCATTATCATCAGCCTTTATCCGTCCACTGCTGAACATAGGCCTCCTTCAATGAACTTCGAGACGATCTTCGTGCAGTGGCCGGTCCGTGTAGATTTCGAGTGGCAAGGGATCAGCCGTCTTGGCGTTCATTGAAGTTAATTCGTATATGTATAAGTTTATAAATAAAAAAAAATATATTTTTCAAACACCCTATTAAACATTTCGTTTTATGTATTTAATAAGTACCTATATATAATATTTTTGTCTCAAAGAATGCTAGCCGTACGCTAGCAGTCTTACATCACGATAAAATTTTCGTAGTTTTTAAAGTCTCTCTTATTCATAGATAAAAGTTTAATATTTAATTAAAGAATTATAATTGTAACTTTGTTGAAAATACTACATCTACTCTTCAATTAATTCACTGTACTACTACTATGACTGAATATTTCTATACCACAACCAACTGTATCTGACTGTATCTACATACCTACACACTTACTCTTCTAAAAAAACTACATAAATATTTCATTAAAAATAAATGTAAGTATTAGATTTTTCTGACTTCATCCAATATTATGATGTATCATATTATTATATACCTATGATATAATAATATAATACATCATAATATTGTATGCCGCTGGCCGCGGCCTGCGCCGGGCGAAGTGCGCGAGACGCGACTACGCGAGACGCGACTACGCGAGTCGCGAGTACTCGCGAGCGACATGTTTTTTTTTTTTTTTTTTTTCGAAGGGGCTAGACTTTTCGGCCTGATGGCCTTTAAGCTCAATCGGTACAGTAAGTGAGCAGATGGCTCACTTAAGAAATATTCGAAAGGGGGACGCCCCCCTCCGCGCCCCGCAGGGGGCGCGGTTCATCGCGCGCGCTGCTCGGGAGAGCGTCATTTGGACTAGTCAAATCCGATACGGTCGACGAATCTTTTACGGTTGAATTTAACCTATCATCATGAGGGCCGGCCCTCATCCCTCCCTCTGGAGAGAGAGGCGGGCGGTTGTATTATGATTTATGAATGGAGCTTGGACGCCTGTGTGATTGCATTACAACGCAACCGGCGCTTGGCGCGTTGCGCCTCGTGGTCGTTTTTAGAACTAAAGCGGAGAATTCGGAATTTTTGTTGGCGTAGAGCGCGCTCTTAAGGTATGAACCAGCCATTTCTAGCGGGTTCTTCACTCTACGTACATTGATTTAGCCAAGGTAACATTTCAAGGTGAGCCAAGCCTCCCGAAGGAATACTAAATTTAGGCTTAGCAAGCGTTTACCAAAACTGTTCGAGAACTTGATTTATTTATTACAAGCAAATATAGTATTAATACACGTTTTGTAAGTTTTTTATCATCATCATCAGCCAGTTATTGTCCACTGCTGAGCATAATATATTGTAAGAGGTAGTAACATGCTGCTTTGCAGCCGAATTGGGCCGGTACGACCGGGGTATTACCTCTCGCTCACATAACACCGGCATCAAGTGACAGCTATGTTGTCGCGTTTCGTGCGGTTTGTGAGTTTCTGGTGGCCCATTGGGGGGGGGGGGGATAGGGAATAGGAGGGCAACGCATAGTCAAAACATTTGTTTGTGCGAATATATATCTATGGAAATCGGTAGTAACCCTAAGGCTCTCACTTCTCGCTTGCCTCCTCATGACATAAAAATATGCCTGCCTTTTTTCTGCCCCTCTCCTCTGTATCTTGCCTGTCTCTTGTTTTACCAACCAGTCTTCCCTCGGCATCGGTCTTTTTATAGAAGGGGCAAACGAACAGTCACTTAAATCATAGACACCCATAGTCTAACCCTTTCGAAAAAAAACCTCGACGGCTAGTCAGATACCCAAGGGACCGACGCCACCTCCACATAGGGGTTGTCCCGCACCACAGAACAACTCCTAATGGACATAGGCCTCCTTCAATGAACAACAGTATTCAAATATTAATTTCAACTTTATGTACATTTGTTTTTCCTAAGGTCGGGACAGTACAATGGGGTGAGGTTCCCACCCTCGCCCCTTGCCCCCTGCTCTTCTTATATGAAAATTGTTTCATTATAATAGAACTGTTATTTATATATTTACTTGCGATAACACACATACACGATTTTTATATTAATTTATCTATTTAGTTTCTTTTAGATACAAACAAAGTAAGCTCTGCTCTGTAAATATCGTAGTAAAATCGCGGAGTTCAATTGTCAATAAATCAATGTATTTTTCACTAGAGCACTTTAAAAGTTTACTTTAAAGTATTATTTTATTAAGATGAAAGTAGGATTTTCATTAAACAACTAAAACAGCAAAGTTACACTCGTAAAATGATAAAACGTGGAAGTGAAATTTTTAAGCACTTATGAATTTATGAAAAGCTGAAAGATTCCCAGGACACCTTAATTGTTGTAACTTAGTTTACCGAAACAAGCGCTGGGGAATAGCTGATTGTTACACGGGTCATATGTATACATATTAGTGTTGTTCTGGTAAGTTATATGCCAGTTTAGTGCTTAATCCCACTTTCGCCGGGAAATGCTCTAAGGCATCCCGCGGGGGAAGGGGGATTCCCCAGGCGGGTATGTGAGACTCGTTGTGCCCGAAAGATGCTAAGGTGGATTCAGCTCTACCCACTAAAACCTGGAGAGTGCCACCAATGCCGCCTTTGGTGTTATGCCCCGGATCTGCTAAGCAACAGGGCACCTCGGTGGCTAGTCAGACCCACAAGGGAGCGACGCCACCTCTACAGAGGGGTTGTCCCGCACCACAGAACAACTCCTAATGGACATAGGCCTCCTTCAATGAACAACAGTATTCAAATATTAATTTCAACTTTATGTAGGTACGTTTGTTTTTACTAATTTTAACTACTACCTTTTGTTCCCGTGACTTTTATGTATTACGTTTGTTTTATGGTTATTACAGTATTCCTACCTCTGTGAAATTAATTTTGGCGCAGTTGTGATGTTCAGCTCAGAATTTGGTACAGGTAGAACTTTTGTTCCCATTTTTTCACATTAGAAAATAATAAAACTATTTTAAAAATACTTAGATTTTCTGCAGCATTCGGATTGATGATGATTACGTGATCTACGTCACTCAGAATCGGTCACTTTATCGATCCAGTAGTTTTTGAGTAATAAACTTAAATTAAAAACATACAATAGTATTTTTTTGTTAGATCTTTATATCTGTTTATATCTTTATATATTATATAATTCTTATTTGTGTATATCACTGAACGCCTAAATGGTTGAACCAATTTTGATGAAATTTTTTGTGTGTGTTCAAGTGAAATCGAGAATGATTTAAATTCACAATTCTACCCATTACAAAAATTTTTGTACAGGACGTCTATCGCGTCCGCTAGTATTATCGTAGATTAACACACATTCGGTATTCCAAATTATATTACCTTTAAAGAAAATGATATATAGTAAAATAATTCAAGGTCGTTGAAAGAGCTTTACAAATATTGACCTCGATAGGTTCGCAAGTTAAAATCGTCTGGTTGTCGACCCGAGCTAGAGGTGAAATGTAACACTGTATCAAAGGATATCATTGTGTTGGTAAGCCCTTATTGTTTTTATTGAATTAGCATTTAATAGCGGTGAATTTAATCCTATTATGGTAGGGCTTATTTGTAATCTATCATTTAAATTCTATTTTTTTTATTATACGACAAGATTACTTTTAAATAAAGCTAGAAGCATTATTTTAGAATAGAATAGAATAGAATTTTATTCAGTAACTCATGCAAGTGACTGCAGTACAGATAAACATTATTACATTAGAAGTTTAATATATTTACGTAGCAGTGTAAGATAAAGAAAAAAATATATACAAAAGGAAAAGAATAATAATAATATTAACATAAAATCGGAGACAAGTCACGTACAAACAACAAAACTCCAAAATAAATAATTTTTTGATTTGTTTCTTATTCTCCTTTTATCTTTTTTAGATTATTAATTTATACTCAGATATTTATTATATTATTTCTTATATTAATATTTTGGATTGTATGTAGGTATTTAGATTTTTTTCATTTTTATTTATCTGTTCCCGTCTGCATGGGTTCCACTGAACTCTTTATTTCTTTCTGTTTTGGAATGAAAGGTAGGACCTACTATTACTTAGTAGACACCATCTTACCTTTCAGGATAGGCAACGCATGAATAAATCTCTGCGCTAGTCCCAGCTCATTTAGTTACATGGGCGACACTGACCACTTGCCATCAGAAATTTGCTGTGGCTCATCTGCAATTTAGTCTTTTTTAAAGCATAAGGGCCAGTGAGCAGTCGAAGCCTTTTGGCGTCTATCGATGCCCACGTCCGCACAAACAGAGATAATGTAAATGCGTTGCACTGCTTTTCCCTATCCCCTCAATGGGCCACCAGAAAGTCACTAAACGCGACAGCATCGCTGTCACTTGACGCTGGTGTAATGTGAGCGAGAGGTACCACCCCGGTCTTACCAATCCAATTCCTACCTCTACCTCTTAGTAAAACTTGTCTATCCAACTAACATAAAAAATGCGGAGTGGCAAACTTTTCATTACCTCAAATACGTTTTCTCGTCGATGATGCCTTGACAAGATCAAGTGCGTGGGGAACTTCAAGGCTCTTCTTGAGCTAGAACCATCGACATATCATTCTCATATTATTCTTACAAATTCAACATCCGTGTGCTGAATGTAAATGGTATTTCATGCATAAGCAATCGCGATAAGAGGGAGTAGGGGTTTCAAATAGAACCGTTTAGACGTAATCCATTAACGTTTTCCGTATGCGTCAAAAGTGCCGCGAAAGACAGGAAATACGCTGTGAATTATACAACGGCTTTCATATTCATGACGCCCCATAACATGAGTTTAATGTTTGTGATATGCGATAACGCTTTGTCATCGCTATCACTCACCGGAATAAGGTCGTAAAAGTGATTTTCGGGTGCATAGGTTTTTTTTAGTTTTTTATTAAAGTGAGAAACGAGCATGAGATATCAAGCGAGTAGCCGATCTGACAGACGTTGTCCTGTACAAACATTTTAAAATGGACCGAATTGCAAATTTAAACTATTCTCGAATCCGCTTGAACACAAAAAAGTCATCAAAATTGGTCCAGCTGTTTAGGAGGAGTGTATGTACTCCTCCTAAACATCTGGAAACCTATATCAATCATTAGATCTTATGCTAGAATTTAAAGTGTAAGTATCTTTATTGCCTGTCCAGCTTTTCTTATTTGTAAGAGGCGCAGTGCGGCATTTTTTCGACGCTCTATTGTAGAGAACATTTGGAAGCCACTGTTGGAAGCATTGTTTGAATTTTGACTTTAGAAATACACTATTTTTCTAGAGATATTGTTGAAAGTTTCAAGTTTCAAAACTGGTTCATTATTACAACTATAGCAAAACCGAGAGGAAGATAAGATGAAGATTTTAACACTATATTTATTTATTTATTTAATAGTTTATGTACACTGAGAAACATACCTAATGAAATATTGATAACAAACACTGGTACAAAGGTACTACTTATTAAAGTAGTACTTACTCTATGTATGTTTGTTTGTATTTTTTTTTATGTTAGTTGGATAGGAAAACTGGCAAACGTACCACCTGATGGTAAGTGGTCGACGTCGCCCATGAACATAAATTAGTATACCTGGAACGAGCCCAGGCAATTAATCTATGTGTTGCCTATCCTGAGACATAAGATGTTAAGTCTCGGTGCCAGTAATTACAATGCCTGTCTTGCCCTTCTCTCCGAAACACAGCAAAGCTGTTTCACGGGAGAAACAAGCAAGATGGTACCCATGCAGCCGGGAGCGCGGCACAGCGCTTCCCTCCCACCAGTAAATTTGTTACGTCGTAGCGCCTAAACAACTTTTCTTCACTTAACGCCTACCCTAATCAAAGCCGTCATAATGAATCGATTGACAGTCCAGAGAAAAATTCTAACTCCTTTTTTGAAGTCAATTAAAATATGCAACAAATTGACTTCAAAAAGGGAGTTCTTCGTAGTGTATTATTTAAAAAAAGTCGAGTCAAACTTTTGTAACTATTTATCTATGATTCTACCATTTAAGACCGACAACGCTGCTCATCCACTGGTTTAACGGGTGTCTATGGATGTCGCTGATCACTCACCACAGGGTGGACTGAATGTCCGCTTGTCCCTTCTTTTTTATAGAAGAGGGGGCACCCACTACACCAGAGGGTTAGCAGGTGCGTTGCCGTCCTTTCAAATGGGAGTATGCTCTTTTCTTGAAAATCCCTAATTCGTTCGGAAACACCTAAGTGGCTGATTCCATATATTCGTCGTGCGAGGCAGGAAATGCCGTAAAAATTTGGAGCTTTTAAGTTAAGAGTTGTGAGGGTGAAATTTGGAGCTTTTAAGCGATGTCCGGTGGCTGCTTCAGGTCTTAGTCCGAACAATTCCTCAGAACACACCCCATTTTAGATGCGGTAGAAGATACAGAGCGATCCAACATCTCTACGCCAAAGAATCAAGCCGATTAGAGAGAACCTTGCTATGGACGATTCGAGCCGCCCGGCGTTGAACGCGGTCAAATGGGACGCTCCAGCCTAGAGGTGAGAGCAGTATTCCATGTGAGGCCGGCCCTCTTCTAAAAACCATAGATATATTATCACGTACAACCCAAATCCTATCAAGAGATTGCATTACATTTATCCAAAGCCGTAGAAATTCGCAAGTATCGATGTAATCCAAATAAATGACACCCGGTGTTATAAATAGCGGTCCCTTCCCATGTACGTGTGCTAGGACCAGTATGTCGTTTCCTATTCGAATAGCGGCAAAAATTGGCTTAAAATAACGCACCAGGATTTTGGCCTTTAAATAATAAGTTATACGTAGAAATATACAAGCTTTTTTCTATGAAACATGTATTGGCGGGTCTAAGGAGCAAACTCGACTCGTATGCCGTGGCGACCAACGGCGTGTCGCTATTCTTTATTTTATTACATCTTTCAATATAGTTTTAATTAAGTATGAATGTAGTATAGGTAGTTGTTTTTCATAACAAATTAAAGTCTATCGGATTTTTTAATTTGGAATAACGCGATTTTAGAAGTTTTACTACAAAATAATATTGTTTCGATACCATTAGTAATTGATGAGAAGAGAACGAAGTCTCACCACGAATGGAGGTGGGACGCTCTGGATACAACACACACAGTTATGATCTCTTAAGCAACGAAATTCCTATAACCAAGAGATGATAGAAAGGTTTTTAACAATGAAAATCGTGAGCTATGTACTCAAGTGCACCTGCTATTTGGACAACAACAACAAAGGAAAAACATAAATTTTAGTGCCATTTGTCGCGTTGATATTCATCTAGAATGCAGCCATAAATTTTTTCTTTAAAAAAGTGCACATTTTTTTTTTTCATTTTTGCATTGCTATTTTTTATAGCACAGTTATATAAACGAGCATTTGAAGCCTTTTAGCGACTATCGACGCCCATGCACATCCGCAAAACCAGATATTGTGAAGATGCATTACCCTCTTTTTCCCTATCAAAATGGGCCACCGGAAACTCACAAACTACACCTAATGATACAGCATAGTTGTCACTTGACGCCGGTTTTATGTGAGCGAGAGGTACCGCCCCGGTCGTGCCGGCGCAATTCAGCTGCAAAGCATGGCACTACCCCTTACTTTTCGTTATTTATCATTAATAGAATCATGTCCATCTAAGACACTATTCCTTGGCACAAGTATTTTTAATAAGTTTTATTATTATATTTAATTATTTTATTTTATTATTTTTAATTAGTTTTAATAAATTTTAGCTTTGTTATGTTTTTTAAGTTACTAACATAGGCAGACTCGTAGACAAATCATCTGAGGATAGCTGGTGTCTTCGCTCATGAAGTATAAATCAGTTCCCAAATACACAATAAATAAATAAAATAAAATAAAAAAGCCTTATACCAAAAAAATAACAATAAGTGACACAAAAGTTTATAATTTTTACATTAAAAAGCTATATATATATACTAGGTAATAATTTATCGGTGGGAGGGAAGCGCTGTGCCGCGCTTCCGACTGCATGGGTACAGCAAAGTACCCGTGAAACAGTTTTGCTGTGTTTCGGAGAGAAGGGCAAGACAGGCAGTGTAATTACTGGCGCCGAGACTTAACATCTTATGTCTCAGGATAGGCAACACAAATGAGTTGCCTGGGCTCGTTCCAGATATACTGGTTTATGTTCATGGGCGACGTCGACCACTTACCATCAGGTGGTACGTTTGCCAGTTTGCCTATCCAACTAACATTAAAAAAAAAATAACCCCGTTCTCGAAGGTGAAGGCCTCCTCTAGAGATTTCCAGGTGACCTTGTTTTTGCTTTCTCTATCCAGTTTTTGTTAAGCACAATAATAAAGCGTGTAATTTGGTTATAATTAATGGCGGTTGTTATGAAAAGTTAAGTGGATAAAATCGACGCATTCTTAGGATTTAGTTCCAACGGACGACGGATTAATCGTTGACCAATGATGGCGGGTTGATCTACTCTAACACTCTGGCCCAAAAATACGTTCACTTTTCTGCACTATCATTAAATATAACGTAATCATTTGCTTATATTTATTTAGATCGTGTGGTGCCGGTAGAGTAGAATATAACCACCCTAATTCTTCCCGTATTGTATGGTCCAGGCCTTGTCGTGGCGGTGGAGCTCAGTAGCCTAGGGAGAGCCCAGCACCTTGGGCGATGCAAATTGAACCGAGGGGGCTCTTTTTACCCTCTTATAAGAGGGGAAAACAGAACAGGGGGCAAGGGGCGAGGCGGGAACCTCACTCCATTGTACTGTCCCGACGTTGGGAGGGGTTATTCTGTGGTGTGGGACAACTCCTCTGTGGAGATGGCGTCGGTCCCCTGAGGGACTGACTAGCCGTCGAGATGCCCTGTTTGCTCAGATCCGGGGCACCTCACCAAAGGCGGCATTGGTGACGCCGGGTTTTAGTGGGTAGTAGTATAAGTTGTCCATAATTGGGTATGTTTGAGAAATAGGAGTTCTAATTTCACATTACACAAAACAATGTTGATAATAAAATAAAATACTGCATGTCTTCAAAAAACCTGTAGCGTATACATACAATGTTCACTATAGAATGTTATTAAATATCTTTTATTTTTAACCGGTGGGATAGTTGCGTTGTGCCGCGCTCCCGTCTACTTAGGTACCCGAGTCCAGTAGGAGCAGACATTTAAATAGAAAAAATTTCGTCGAGCGATTTTTTTTTAAACGTCTTGGAAGTATAAATCTCGATTTTCTAACTAATCCTGGTAAAGGGTTCGCCGCCATCTTGTTTTAAAGTTAAATTTTTTCGTTTTTCTGAAATAACTCGTTAATTTTCAACTTTAGAGCAAACATTGCAGTATCCAAAGTTGTTGGTAATTACCAACAACTTTGGATACTGCAATGTTTGCTAATTTCTCACAAGTTTGGTCATTATCAATTTTACGATTTTTTTCTATTTCAGGCTAGTTTTATGTCTGCCCCGACTGGACTACCCCTGCTTGTTTCTCCCTTTAAACAGGATTACTCTGATTCCCTAACTTCCCTCAGGAACGGAGCAGTAGCCTTGACTAATAAAAATAATCTGTGAAATTCAACTTGGCATCCGTAGTTCCCATTTTCATCATTTCACAATTATAAGTTGGTGGATCTGTAACATCGAGCATAGAACAGGTATAGAGCGGTAATGTTACGTGTTGTGTATGAAAACTAATTCCAAATTTGTGCTGCGACGTTGCGCTGGTTCTGCGCTCTGATTGGCCGACTGAGGCCATTGATGGATGATTGGCCGATGGGACGTAAAAAAAGATCACTGGTGGAATTGCTATTACGTCAGTAACAAATCACTGACCAACGTCTTATATTAATACTCTATCCGGTTATGCTCGATGGTCTGTAAAAACATGAGCCATTCAAATAATTGTCATCAGTCCATAGAACAGTGAAACTAAGTAAAAGCAGGCAAAACCGTTGAACAAGTAGTTGGTAGTGGGACAGCATGATTACCGAATAACAAATATTCATAATATTATTGTTTTAGTTAAACAAGTCATAAAAGTTATCGCCAAGCAATAAAAATGATTTACGTAGAATATTATCAGCACATGTTGTAATGCCGGCTTTTGTGACGTTGGAGTTTTTTAGTTTGATATATATCTCTCTTTGTTCAGTTTTTGTGACCCTGGCTTTATACCTACTGTAACAGGGGTTCCTAATCTTTTCAGGCTCAATCAACAAATGTGTTTTATTTCGTGGCAGTAACGTAATAGAGCTAGTGACTTACGTTCTCTGTTAAGAAAATATAAGAAAAAGTCAAATTAATAAAAACATTTTACAAAAAATTAAAACCGACTTCAAAAATACTAAACTAAAAAGTAATAAAATAACAGTTTCATTAATGTTTGTGCTTACAACATACAATCAACTTAATCTTCTACTAATGTACAAACTTTGCGTTTACCACGTCATTATAGTTACTTTTGGAGTCGGTGTCAGCCAAGGTAGGTAGGTAGGTAATGTACAGCAACAAATACGACACCGACTCCAAAAGTAACTATAATGACGTGGTAAACGCAAAGTTTGTACATTAGTAGAAGATTAAGTTGATTGTATGTTTTAAGCACAAACATTAATGAAACTGTTATTTTATTACTTTTTAGTTTAGTATTTTTGAAGTCGGTTTTAATTTTTTGTAAAATGTTTTTATTTCTTAATTTTTAGTGATTCCGAAATTCGTCGTCTTGGCGTTCATTGAAGGAGGCATGTTCAGCAGTGGATGGATAAAGGATGATGATGATGATGCTGATGGTGATGATGATGATGATTACGATGACCGCGACATACTATGGTGTGCTACTAAAGCATCCTATACAATTGTAATAAAATAATCATATCATCAAGGTAAACAAAACCAACCAAATAGGCATTATTGGGAATAACTAAAAAACGGCTTGTCAGATCTTAATAAAATTAATATGGGACCAAATTGGAAACACCAGCTTTCAAACAAAAAAATAACCAACGAAATCCATTCACAAACGGCGGAGATATCGTGTCACATACATACAAAAAAAAAAAAAAAAAAAAACATACAGACGAATTGAGAACCTCCTTTTTTTTGAAGTCGGTTAAAAAATATAAGAAAATGAACAAAATAAAAAAAAATCATCATCACCCACTATCCGTCCACTACTGAATATATATTGAAGGAGTTCAATGAACGCTAAGACGGCTGATCCCAATTGTCACTCGCATCCATCAGGGCCGGCCACCACACGAAGATCGTCTTCCCCCCTGGTTAATGGTCAACCAACAGTTCTTCTACCTAAACGCGGCCTCCACTCTTGAAGCCTTAAAAGCCCATACAGAGCAGTAAATAAAAGTCTTCTATATTATCATTTCAAATAACGAATGAAATAAGCGAAGTTATAAATAGCCATGAATAAAAGAGGTAAGGAGCGATCCAATTTAATTGAAGCATCCATTATAAATATAAAATCTACTCGTTCCTTAATTAAATAAAGTCTTTAGAAATCTGAGCGTTCAGTGAGTCAGGGTTGACAGAATATCATCTAAAAGGCCGGCAACGCACCTGCTGATCTCCTGGTATAGCGGGTGTCTGTGGATGTCGCTATTCACTTACCATCAGGTGAACCGACTGTCCGTTTGCCCCCTCTTCTATAAAAAAAAAAAAATATACAAGTAGTCAAATCATTATAGGACTCTCTATGCGTATTTTTATTAGATTTACAAGTACACTATACAACAATGTACCTACTCTATAAAACTTTATTGAAGTGAAATTTCTTTGCGCGCATGAGGGTAATTTTTTATGGATAAAACATCACGAAAATGTGCAAAGTTTTTGTCCAAGGAAAGGGGGAGAGTGATTGAGACCGATTGAGAGAGAGTGAGAAAGGGCGAATGCAGCATGAAGCACATAGCCATGGCGTGAGAGCAAGTGAGAGTAGGGAGCAAGCGAGTGAGAAAGATCGAGAGGGAGAGAGTGAACGTCGCATCGCAAGTCTCGGATAAAAGCTTTAGATTAGTATAAATATCAACGAGATTTAAAAATTAGTTTGCCAAATAAGTTTCACTTCTGACATGTGTACTTGGTACGCACGCGCTTTTTTATATCATATCTATAATTTTTCACCGCTGAGAGGGTTGCGCTGTGCCGCGCTCCCGACTGCTTGGGTACCACCATCCTGCTTGTTTCTTCTGTCAACAGGATTCCTGTGTTTCCCTAACCTTCCTCAGGAACGAGAGCTACGAACTGTAGTCTTAACTAATAAATTACAGTAAATTAATATACATATGAAATGAGATACCTTAAAATGTAATTTGTGAAATAAAATAATTTCGTTTTAGAAACCCCAGTGGTAACATAAAATTATCCTTATAATCATACAATGGATAATCCCAACCCAGGATAGGGACTTTAATAATAGGCGATAAATAATTAAATGGATTTATCTCTCGGACGCAGGCCCTGAATCTCCGGTAAACCCTTTCCCTTGAATATTATTTTGTATTATTTATTGTGTATAACAATAGCTTTGTACGAGTATTCCCGGCGTAATGCGCAGTGATTGTAATACTATAAATGTGTGTAAGTCCATTTCTTACTTGATTACGCATAAACGACTTAATGGATTATAATGTAATTTTGCACCAGAGCATGACCTAGGTAGGTATGATATTTTTAATTGGTAGTTGGTAGATACTGTAATAGGTTTATGTAAGTTCCCCACTGTGGTTCAAGTCTTGTCGTGGGGCTCAGTAGCCTAAGGTGTGTTTATCACTTTGGGCGAAGCGAATTGAGCCGAGGGAGCTGCTCTTTGTACCCCTCTTATAAAAACAAGGGGTGAGGATGGGAACCTCATCCCATTGTACTATCGCGACGTTGAGAGGGGTTGTTCTGTGGTGCGGGACAACCCATCTGTGGAGGTGGCGTCGTGGGGGACTGACTAGCCGTCGAGATTCCCTATTTGTTCATTAGATCCGGGGCACCTCACCAAAGGTGGCATTGGGGGCACTCACCGGGTTTTAGTGAGTAGAGCTGCGTCCACCTTACCATCTTTGGGGCGCAGTGAGTCCCATATACGCCTGGGGAGACCCACTCCCCCGCGGGATGCATCAGAACATTTCCCGGTGTAAAAGAAAAAAATAGAAAAAAATAGTAGTTTATGTGAAAATATGATTATGTATCACATTGAAATGTGATTTTAAATATGGTAACGCAGTGAATGTCGCAGGTAAGGTAAAAAACAACTAGTACGGTAATCTATTTTAATCTATAGTAATATTATAAATGTGAAAGTAAGTTTGTTTGTTACGCTTTCACACGAAAACTACTTAACGGATCATCATGAAACTTTGTACACATATTCTTGGAAGTATTAGAAGTAACATAGGACACTTTTTACTAAAAAAAATCTTATCCTGCGCAGACGAAGTCGCAGGCACCAGCTAGTAATATTATAAATGCGAAAGTTTGGATGTTTGTTCCTCAATCACGACAAAACTACTGAATGGATTTTAATAAAACTTGGCAGTGTTGTAGCTTATATACCAGAATTACGCAAAGGCCTCATTTTATCCCCAAAAATTCAGTCCTAACGGTAACTAAATTTAGCTTATTATTATTAGTAATTCATAGTTACGTCAATTGAAATGTCAAAAACGACGAGATTGTTAAACGTATTTTGGAGACGGTCCATTTCTGGTCTGGTCTTGTACAGTATACCATAAATAGAGAAAAAATACATAGATTTAAAATAAAATAAATTAAAATAAACATTAAAAATAAAATAAATTAGTATAAGAAACTTTTTTAACTTTTTTGTTTTGTTTAACTGTTTTTTAACTTCTTGGCAATTCTTAATGAAGATGGCGCCCTTCAGACGGATGATTACATAGACATAATATATGTAGAAGGATTGGGCATACCTACGAAAAAAAGGTGTAACCTACAACTCAAATCAGCACTTAACATGACTACCATTGCTATGGTTTTGACAGCAAAACCACAAACTATATAGAGAATACTACTATGAAAAGGGCACTCAAGATGGCGGATCAGGCACTCACTTACAGCTACAAGTTTAAAGAAAGGGGCATCTCCTCTTATTTCCTAACTTCATGGATGATTATTACTTACTAAATGTCATATCTGACAAATGACAAACCAAATGATGACAGATGCATAACGAACAATGACATAATTCCTTACATTTGACATATAACACCAAGGAATATACGCCATACGCCATTTTTTTATACACGTAGTGTTGCAAATTTTGGAAACATTAAATTATTCTACCGCTGAAATTGAGATGAGATGTTACATTAACACAATATGTTTACATTTTGTAATATTAGCAAAGCTTATAATATAATTTAAAAAATATCGGTTGTCTGTAAAGTCGGTTTACTGACGATAGTTGAATGTGACAACGTCATAAGAAAATGTAACGCCTCACAGCGAGGTAACGCCGCATGCGTCATGTTTTTTCGTTCTTGCAGCCGGCTCCATCGAATTATATGACGTTGTCACGTCAAAAAACTAAAACACGCATTAATAGCAAACCGAACAAAAAAATTGAATATAATTTTTAATGGATGAATTAAATGGGTTAACAAAATTACTTATTGTAAAAAAAGTGGTGCTTGTAACTATGTTTTTATATTAACTTCACTTTTAAGAAATAGATACTGATGAAATATTTTTAATAATGAATATTGAGCACCTCACGCTTTTTTAGAATAATTAATTTTGTTAACCCATTTAATTCATCCATTAAAAATTATTTTCAAATTTTTTGTTGGGTTTGCTATTAATGCTTGTTTTTTTAGTTTTTTTTAACTATAATTTATTTTTTACTTTTTAGTGTCGATATTTTTAATTAAAGATATTATTAATTTGAAGTACTCAACTAATGGCAATCACTTTAGAAATGAGTAAGAGACTAAAAACAACAAAAGTGATGTAGGTAACTTGCGCGCCTTACGCCTTCCTAGCATCTAGGAAGCATCTAGCATCAAGCTATCCTGATTATCCTGATCAGGATATTGGAATAATTTTATCAAACTATTGTATTGTCATCGGTTCTCGATAAATCTACAAAGTTTGAACAAAATCTGGTCGTCAGAAGTGAGTCAAAATCAAGTCTAAAGGAGTCGGTTACATACATACAAACAAACATACATACAGGTGAAACTAATAAAAGCGTGTTAAAATAACATCTATCTCATTCTAGCAAGGAAAACATAAGCTACTTTTTCGAACTCTACGCGGGCGAAGTCTAGTATTTTATAATTTTAATTAAAGTAGTATGCCCGAATTCGCTTCCTGACAAGCGGAAGATAAGATCTAGAGTTTATATATCATGTTTTAGCTTGTTTTTTTATTTGTAGTACGAAGCAAACCTCATGTAAGGAGTTTGAATAAGTATTCAAAAAAAATCCTGAAGATTAGATTAATGGAATAATCTTATCAAATTATTGTATTGTCATCGGTCCTCGAAAAGTCTAGTAAGTTTAAATGAAATATGATCGTTTTAAATGGGCCAAATCTAGTCTAAAGGAGGTTACAAATAAACAAACAAACATACAAACGTACAGGTGAAGCTGATAAAAAATCATGTAAAATAGACATTGATACTAATGATTGAAAAAATAGCACCCAACCCGAGTCTAAAAATATAGTTACATCGAGTTTTAACTTTCCACGAAGTTTTCTATCGTTTTTTCTTGTTGCTGACACCAGTTACGTCCACTCGTTAAACCCCCCGGGATTTTCTCGATGTTTGACATCACGAAAATTCATTTTTGCACTTAATTTCCCAAGTTTAACATTTTGTAAATTGCAATCTCGACATAGAATTAACGTGCAAGCTTATACTTTGCCACCAAGAGGGAGAAATGAAAAAAGAAACCTGCATAGTTACTTTTTTTGTTAGTTGGATAGGTAAACAAGCAGACGAGCCACATGATGGTGGTCAGCGTCACCCATAAACATAAACTAGTTAACCTGAAACAAGCCTAGGCAACTCATTAACCCCACCACGGTTCATGCGTGGCGTAACGGTGGGGCTCATCAGCCTTCACCTTAGGCTGCACCCAGCACTTTGGGCGAAACAATTGAACCGGAGGTACTTGGTACCTTTCTTATAAGAAGAGGGCACAAAAGTGTAGAGGAACAAGGGGCAAGGATGGGAAACTCACCCCATTGCACTGTCCTGACGTTGACGTTGACGTGACGTGACTGCCCGGCGCAAAAGAAAAAAAGGCAACTCATTAATTTGTTGCCTATCCTGTTAAATAAAATGTTAAGTCTCTGTTCCAGGAATTACACTGCCTGTCTTTTTTTTTCCTTAACGCCGGGAAATGCTCTGAGGCATCCCGCGGGGGAGTGAGTCTCCCCAGGCGGGTATGTGGGACTCACTGCGATCGAAAGCTGGTAAGTGGACGCAGCTCTACCTACTAAAACCCGGCGAGTGCCACCAATGCCGCCTCTGGTGAGGTACACCGAATCTATTGAGCGTCAGCTCAGAGCACCTCGACGGCTAGTTAGTCCCTCACGGGACCGATGTCACGTCAACAAAGGGGTTGTCCCACACCACAGAACATCCACTCCTAGCATCGGGGAAGTACAATGAGGTGAGGTTCCCGTCCTCGCTCTTCTTATAAGAGGAGTACAAGGAGCAGCTGCCTCGGTTCGATTTGCTTCGCCTAAGGCGCTGGGTTCACCTTAAGCTACTGAGCCCTACCGCCACGACAAGGCTCGAACCATGGTGGGCCTTCGTTTTTTTTATATAGAAGAGGGGGCAAATGGACAGTCGGTTCACCTGATGGTGAAAAGCGACATCCACAGACACCCGCTATACCAGAGGATCAGCAGGTGCGTTGCCGGCCTTTTGGATATGAGTATGCTCTTTTCTTGAAGGTCCCTACGTCGTATCGGTTCGGAAACACCATAGGTGGCAGCTGATTCCAAATATTTAAAAGGAAGGAAGGAAGGAAAGGTTCTAGTTCAGCCTTTCCTTCCAAATGACCATGAAACTGCACATCTCTCGATATATCGACGCCAAGTATCCCAATGCTGGCTGCGGCGGTTAGGAGTGTGCATTAAAATCGTAGAAGAACGACGAAGGGTGATTTTTTAGCGGTAAACGCGCAAACTTGTGTCTTGTTGGGGTTAAATTGGACCAGATTAAGTCGTCCCCATTCCGAGACTTTGGTCAACATAGACGATCGATTTCAGACGTTTTTGTTGTTTGTTGTCGTTGGCTCCTTTATATTCATGGGTGACCACGTAAGTAAGATAGTTACATAAGGTGTCATCTTCCGTTTAAAATAATATAGAACCTTTTTGGTAGAAGCTAATTTAGAGGTTCAAAACAAATGTCTACAGATTCCAACGGATTTCGCTCGGAATGTTATATATTTTTGTTATTAGGAACTTTTCCCGGTATTCGGGGTGAGCTAGATTATTCAAATTTTATGCCATCCCGCTGGTCGCAATAGTTTATATTGTTATAATTCCAATAACTCCAAACATTCAATCTGGTGGCATAGTTTACGTCGAACTCTGGTAATTTAGTGCATTTGCTATTTCATTGTTGTTACTTACTAGCTTCCGCAGTAAATATTAGTTTCTGCATTTATAAACACTAAAGGTATTATTATAGTATTGAAAAATTAAATATAGCCCTCCAGGTATTTCCTTAGTTAGGAACTGCCACTGACAGGTCAGGACTGGAGGCGGGGGATCTGGTGAATGCAAGAGTGTGTACCCGTACCCCGCTTATAGGTCAGACGAGGAACACCGGAGTGCTTTTAGCAGGTTTTAAGGTCCTGCACACTCCCTCCGCTCTGCCAAAGCGGAGGAATAGTCCATGAAGATATTACACCCCGAAAAAAAATATATTACTACGATTACTACTTATTTTTTTGTAAAACAGGTTTTCCGAGTTTTGGAAAGACACCACTTATTTACTGGCAACAAGTCTTACTATCCTCCGTCTCCGAATAGGCAACGCTTGAATGAGTTACCTGGGTTAGTTCCAGGTGAACTCATTCATTTATCTATGATGATCACTTTTTATCACACATCTGCCAGTTGGCCTATCCAACTTACAATAAAGTAAACTTAGTGTTGTGTTGAGTGGTAGTAAGCTTTTAAAGACATTCAAGACGGCTCGTATTCAACTAGGACATTTTATGTAGCTTTTTATCCCAGAAATAAGTGAGTTGTAAACATTTTTGAAGTGAAACTTCTATGCACGCATGAGGGTAAAATTTTACGGATGAAACGTCACGAAAATGTGCAACGTTTTTGTCCAAGAAGAGGGAGAGAGTGATTGAGACCGATTGAGAGAGAGTGAGAAAGGGCGATCGTAGCATGAAGCACATAACTATGAAGTGAGAGTAGGGTATGAGCAACCCAGTGAGAAAGATCTAGAGAGAGAGTGAGATAGAACGAACGTCACATCGCAAGTCTGGGAAATTTAAAGCTTTAGATAAGTATAAATTTAAACGAGATTTAAAATTTTGTTTGCTAAATAAGTTTCACTTCTGACATGTATACTTTGTACGGACGCACTTGTTTTTAAATTTGGATAGACGAGATACCTGATGGTAAGAGGACAGAGTCGCCCTTGAATATAATATTACTAGCTATTGCCTGCAGCTTCGCCCGCATTACTCAACTCCTATTAGTCACAGCGTGACTAATAGGAGTTGAGTAACGCTATATAACCTATAGCTTTCCTCGATAAATGGGCTATCTAACACTGAAAGAATTTTTCAAATCGGACCAGTAGTTCCTGAGATTAGCGCGTTCAAACAAACAAACAAACTCTTCAGCTTTATAATATTAGTATAGATATGAGTTATATGAGGAAAAATACCAAATTTCATCCACACCATCTCGATGTCCGGATATCTACAACAACTCGATTATTACGGCATTTCCTGCCTCGCACGACAAATATTCCATATATTTGTCGTGTCAGCTGCCACTCACGGTGTTTCCGAAACGATACGACTTAGGGACCTTCAAGAAAAGAGCATACTCATATATGAAAGGCCGGCAACGCACCTGCTAATCCTCTGGTGTAGTGGGTGTCTGTGGATGTCGCTCTTTACTTACCATTAGGTGTACCTACTATCCGTTTGCCCCCTTTTCTATAAAAAAAGTTCACTTAGAATTAGTCTAGGACATTAGAATAAATTGACAAAAATAAAAGATTAGTATAGTCTCCTAAAAATGGGTGTTCTCTAGGGTCTTTGAGGATTCGCCATTTATGACGGCTTTTAGTACGCATTAAGTTCGCCCACATTGTAGTTGTATTGATTCATAGCTCTTACAAAAAAAAAGCTTGCTCTATTTAAGGAACGAGCGCCTCCCTAATGCTCTATTTACGAAGCTTTTGTATTTTTTAAATATTTTATCTTATATAACTTGAGAGGCTTACTGAAACTAATATTTCAGCCGAGACTTTAGCTTAATTATTGCTAACTTTCGAGATGTTACACCGAAACTTCGTGTTCAGTTTAAGCTACGCTTTCTTTGTAAGATTAAAGTAAGTATATATATTTACGTTACGTAAAATTAAGTTTTACACTTAATTATCATTCATTTAGAATTAATGATATAAACGTCATTTTGCTTATGTTCCTGGCTGTTGACGAAAAATAGGTTTATGCTTGTTTCCCAATGATGAGTCAATGAAGTGAATGAATAAATGAATGAATGAATGAATGACTTATGATATGCAAAATATGCGCATTTGTCAGCTATTATTTTTAATTTCTTTTGATAAAATCAAATCTTTATATCACAAAAAAATCATATTAAGTGGTATTTATTCGATATTAAGTTGGTTTCAATTAATTTTAGTTAATAGATTGAGCAAGCTAAGGTGGTCACCCCACCATAGTTCAGGCTTTGACGTGGCGGTGGGGCTCAGTAAACTAGGGTGAGCCGCTGCACCTTGGGTGAAGCTAATTGAGCCGAGGGGGCTCTTTATACCCCTCTTATAAGAAGAGGGACAAAAGAGTAGGGGGCAAGGGGCGAGGACAGGAACCTCACCCCATTGTACTGTCCCGACGTTGGGAGGGGTTGTTCTGTGGTGTGGGACATCCCCTCTGTGGAGGTGCCGTCGGTCCTTTGGGGGACTGACTAGCCGTCGAGGTGCCCTGTTTACTCATTAGATCCGGGGCACCTCACCAAAGGCGGCATTGATGGCTCTCGCCGGGTTTTAGTAGGTAGAGCAGCGTCCACATACTCGCATGGGGAGACTCACTCCCCCGCGGGATGCCTCAGAGCATTTTCCAGTGTTAAAGAAAAAAAAGCTAAGGTGGTCAAGTGATATGGGCTGATGTTGATAATGACTGGAAAATAAATGATTCAGTCCTCCACCGCCTAGCCAGATGTTACATTTGCCGTACTTCCGCAGCTGTCAGCTCCACTCGACAAGTTTTCATTAACGGTTATTTTTGTAATACCTAAAATCTTTATATTTTACATTGTAATATGTAATACATACAACACAATACACACACTCACACACACAAATTCTGGCAAACCGTTATTCTGTTCCTTAGGATATGATAGATAGGTATGTATATTATAAAGTGAAAGAAACACTTCTTTCGTCTTTGTCCTAGTTCACGTCACAAAGAGATAATGATAAAATTATTAAGGTCAAAATGTTCCAACCTACTTAAAACTGAAAATACAATGTAAATGTAAGGCCCTATCGATTTTATCTTCAATATAATTGAGAGTCCTCCATTTTGTTTCCCGCTGTCATTTTTCTTTATTAAATTATTCAGCTGAGCTACCCGGTCCATTTTTATTTTATCATCAATGATTATTTGCACAAGAATTACTATAATAACTATTATTTAATTAAGATTATTAAAATATCATACCAATACCATGTCAACTACGGTATTTCCGAACCGATACGACTTAGGGACTTCAAGAAAAGAGCATACTCATATCTGAAAGGCAACGCACCTGCTAATGATGTATCTGGTGTCTGTGGATGTCGCTTATCACTTACCACCAGGTGAAACGACTGTCCGTTTGCTACCTCTTCTATAAAAAAATATATGAATAATTCACTTTTTTATATATATTTTATATATTATTTTTTAATACGGGCTGAAAATATTTATCCTTTTTTTGGCACTCGCCGGGTTTTAGTGGGACTCGCTGCGCCCGAAAGGTGCTAAGGTAGACGCAGCTCTACCCACTAAAATCCAACGAGTGCCACCAATGCCACCTTGGGTGAGGTGCCCCGGATCTATTGAACAACAGTACACCTCGACGGCTAGTCAGTCCCCAAGGGACCGACGCTACCTCCACAGATGGGTTGTCCAGCACCACAGAACAACCCCTCCCAATGTCGGGACAGTACCTATCATGAGGTGAGGTTCCCATCGTCGCCCCTTGTCCCGCTGCTCATTTGTCCCCTCTTCTTATAAGAAGGGTACCATAGAGCAGCTTCCTCGGCTCAATTTTCTTCCCCCAAGGTGCTGGGTTCTCCTTAGGCTACTGAACCCCACCGCCACGACAAGGCTTGAGCCATGGTGGGGCTGATAAAGTTGCCTGGGCTAGTTCCAGGTAAACTCATTTATGTTCATGAGTGACGCTGGCCACATTACCATTAGGTAGCACGTCTACCAGTTTAATTATCAAACTAATATAAAAAAGAATGGTGGTATAAAAAGTATTAAAAAACTAGTATAATATAAAGTCATCAATTACGGTTACTTGATATTCCATTCGTAGGACAGTTATGAATTGAAGAGATCCGCTGTCAGTTACAATAAAACTGTCTCTTATTTCAAATTAGCAATCTGCTGTTCTGCTCCAGTGCACTAAAAGGCGGTAATGTAACTTCCATTTTACTTCGCCAATATTATCATAGTGTTCTCATTCCATTATAATATTCGACATTTGCTTATTTAAGATCCGGTATAAGAAATATTGTATATATTTCTCCACTGGACTGAAATGCGGCAATCAAAGTTTCCAGAAGTGGTAATAGTATTAACATTTGCATATTGTCATAAATCCTCTCGTGTATTGATGAATTTGGACTTATAACTCATAATTCATTTCATTTGATTCATAAATCGTGACGACCTCTGTGGCTCAGTGGTAAGCGCGTCCGCCAGGGAACAAAACAGTTTTCTAACATATATGTATAGTATAAAAGTATTAAATTTATTTCCGTTGTCTGGTACCCGTAACACAAGTTCTTCGAGAACTTACCACGGGACCAGAATTACGTGGTGTGAAAGCGTATATATTTATTTATTTTCTCAAATTGTGTTTACAGAGATGTTACACATAAATGATCATTGGTTAGAATCTAACTGGACCGTTCCCCACCGCGCCGGCGACAGCGCCGAGCTTCACAAATTGGACCGATGACGCAGACGCGCTCACACGTTATAGTATACTTTTATATTTAATTATTCGTTAAATTTATATATACATTTTCGGAACGTTGATTAAAATTAATTTAAGAAGAACGCTTCAGTTTCATTAAAGTCAACACCCCCAACCAATCATACCTCACAATTTACCATTTCCATGTTGTGACCAGAGTAAGTAGTCCCGAGTGAACACATATTCATAGAACACACATAGATAATTTTGACCTCTTATAAGTACCTAGCATGACAACCACTATGAACTTCCATAAAATAATTCGATTCGAATGAAATGATTTGTAAAAACTTCGCAAAAATAATATATTGAAAACTCGTTCTCGACTTTTGCATAGATAATTGTGTAATTTTCATTAGTAAGTAATGATTAGTTACAGGTCTGAAACGATTCGTTCAGACAAGCTTAATGATTTCAGAGGAAAATGATTGAGGAAAGAAATTAGTGTGTCTGTAAGTAGACCTTCCTCGTGGGCCACTTCCATTTCCAGTCCAGTCTATCTCCAGCAAAAATATTAATTGTATAAAGTTAAATAATATTTGTATCATTTAATATTATTTTCCAACAACAAAAAACGTAAGATTTACCACTTGACGCAACGTTGGTAGGGACATCCATTACGCATAACCAGAAAGGAGGGCGGGAAACGCAGATGCATAACCTCAGGTTGTGCAGATGTTTATGAGCGTCGGTAGTCACGATGGCTCCGACTGCTAGGTTGCCTCCTTATGACATAAAAAAACACACAGAACAAATGATCATGTTCATCACACAAACATTTGTCCTCGGTGGGGATCGAACCCGCGACCTCCTGGCAGCAGTCAGGGTCACTAACCGCTAGACCAACTCAGGCTAGTCATATTTTTTTATGAAGCAGTTTTGATGTGTTTGGGAAAGAAGAGCAGGATTGACAGTGTATTTACTGGCAGCGAGATTTGGCATTTTACGTCTATAACCCGTTTACTGAAAGAATGGACCTCGCTGGAATGTGACATATGCTTTTCAGCGCACTACTTGCGTTCGTCCTGTTGTAACATTCCAGCGAGGTCCATTCTTTCAGTAAACGGGTTGTAACTGTAAGCATAGTGAAATTGTGATTTTTTTTTATCTTCAGGTGTCCTGTATTACCTTGTTTGCTCGTCGGCCATTTTGCCTATCCAACAAAAAAGTATTTCGGAATAAATAAAGTAGGTAGTCGTTTAGGTGGTAGCTGCAACTCAAGTTGTACATCTGGAAATAATCTTTGTTACATTATAGCCTATTGTGACACAAGACTAAAGCCGGTCTTATTTCAGCAAACGGCTGCATTTCCCGCCAATTAGCATTTCAGGATCATTTGAAGTTTGTTTTACCGCGAACTTCGGTAAAATTACAACTGTTAACATGCCGAACATTCCCGAATTACTCGTTTGTTTCTTGAATGTTATCGAAGTTTGTACATCAAATGTAAATACACGAATTTTGCTCTTTTATTATACAACTTTTGTAAAAGTTATGTTTGCTGTGTTATGATGATTATTATTTTATTTTATCAAATCAACTGTCCTGGATATATAGACTATGATGCACACATATCATCATCACTATCAGCCTGTATTCGTCCACTGGCAAAACTTTGCTTAGCAGTGGTCCACTGCTAAGCAAAGTTTTGCCAGTGTTTTTTTTTTTGTTTTTAAGTTTTGTTACATTTAAAAAAACAGCCAAGTGCGAGTGCAAGTGCAAGGCCTCGCATACGAAGGCCTCCGTAGGTACCACTAAAACATTATAGTCGCTTTAACAAAAAATGTGGTTTTGTTAAAGTAAAGTAATTTGTGGCTATTGGTATTTTAATATTAGCGCCCTCTAGTGAGGTGATGATTAAACTATTATTGATTGTTAGGTAAGTTACGATTTCTTTGATTCAATACTATTCCAATATGTGTCGCTAATACCATATTATGTGATTTAAGTATGGGAGCCTCCATTAAATATTTATTTTAATTTAATTAAGAACTTATTTTTAATGTTAATATAGAATTAAATATTTTGTGAACATTCCAAGCATCCTATATAACCTATTGCCGTTGATATATATAATTGCCGGTAATATTGAGTAAAATAACGGTAAAAATATAACGTTTGTTGTATGGGAATGGAGGTAAGTAAGGGAGCTCCTTAAGCATGGATTTTATTCTGTTTTTAGTTTTTGTTGTTATAGCGGCAACAGAAATACACCATCTGTAAAAAAAAATACTATCTAACTACTATCAACACGGTTCATGAGATACAGCCTGGTGACAGACGGACGAACCTAATACTGTGATAGCATTTTGAAAACCAATCGGGCTATGCTGCTGCACTACATTTTTAGTAAATTAAAACGAGCGGATATTAAAGGCAAAAATTATATGAAATTTCCTTTAAAATTATTTTCCTTTACAGCTAACACAAGTTTTTATAAAAAGGTGTCACCGTGACAAGACCAAGTAAGATTGATTACAGCGTCCGCCAGCGATTCTTCAAAGCGAAGCGTAATAAGTTATTTCTTGATGAGTTAGAAGCCTTACCTTTTGTTTAATTTAAAATAATTAAAAGGATATCGATATTAAAAAGTAAGTGATAAGGGTGTTGCTAACTTAAGCAATATTTTAGAAAAAATAAAACAGCCACAAATTTTAGGTTCATTAAGAATATCCGAGACTTAATGAGATAGACTTTCTTTTTTTCTTTTTCGCCGGGAAATGCTCTGAGGCATCCCGCGGGTGAGTGGGTCTCCTCAGGCGAATATGTGGAACTCGCTGCGCCCGGAAGGTGGTAAGGTGGACGCAGTTCTACCCAATAAAACCCGGCGAGTGCAGCCAATGCCGCCTTTGGTGAGGTGCCCCGGATCTGTTGAGCAAACAGGGCACCTCGACGGCTAGTCAGTCCCTCAAGGGACCGACACCACCTCCACAGAGAAGTTGTCCCGCACCACAGAACAACCTCTCCCAACGCCGGGATAGTACATTGGGGTGAGGTTCCCATGCTCGCCCCTTGTCCCCGTGCTCTTTTGTCCCCTCTTATAAGAGGGGTACAAAGAGCAGCTCCCTCGGCTCAATTAGCTTCGCTCAAGGTGATGGGGACAACCTAGGCTACTGAGCTCCACCTCCACGACATGGCTTGAACCATTGTGGGGTCAATGAGATAGACTTGTCTTGATATTATAAATGGAAAGAATATTTGCTAGGTTCTTTGTCAAACCTTTCATCAAGCAGAAACTGCAGAGCGGATTTTCATGTATTCGGCAAGAAGATAGATTATATCGAATGGATATAGGAATACTCTCATTTATCGAGTCACTTCTGTAAATCTAAAGCGCGCAAAGTTGTGAGTAATACCTAGTAATAAATAATTGATAATATTGTAACCATAGACAATCTACTAAATCTACCAGCAGGAGGGTAGGGATTTATGTGACTCGCCTTTCTGCATGGGTACCCCGCTTATTTCTACTTAGTATTATTTCTGGGTTATTACCATGATCTATTTATCTACTATCTTATGTCCTAGTATTGGCGAGGTATGAATGAGTTGCCTCAGCTTAGCATAATAAAATCTAATAAGTTAGAAGGCCTCTAGATGATCCTTAGTGACTTAATACATAAAAAATGACACGCTTATTTTAAACTAGCTGGTGTCCACAGCTTCACCTGCGTTAACTTACATTTACAACCGTATCCGGATTGATGATGATTATTTTATAGCCCATGTCCTAATCCAATTTATAAGCCATCACCATTTCAACTTTCAGCCAAATCAGTTCAGCCGTTTTGTCGTGAAAGATCAATAAACAACCAAAAATACAAACTTTCGCCTTTATAATATTAGATATTAGTAAGATTGTCCCACTAGGGTTGGGAACTGGTGTTTATTAGGACTCGGCTCCGCAATCAGAAACTTCTGCCCACGAATAACCCGGAGGCGCCCCGGATCTGTTAGCACCAGGGTAGCTCTACTGACAACTAGATTATGATGAATCCCTTAGAGCCGTAGCCATTCTTTGCTTATCCAACTACAATATAGTAGGGCAGATGTAATTTACGTCCCCACCACGGTTCAAGCCTTGTCGTGGCGGTGGGGCTCAGTAGTCTAGGGTGAGCCCAGCACCTTGGGCGAAGCTAATTGAGCCGAGGGGGCTCTTTGTACCCCTCTTATAAGAAGAGGGGACAAAAGAGCAGGGGGCAAGGGGTTAGGATGGGAACCTCACCCCATTGTACTGTCCCGACGTTGGGAGGGGTTGTTCTGTGGTGCGGGACAACCCCTCTGTGGAGGTGGCGTCGGTCCCTTGCGGGACTGACTAGCCGTCGAGGTACCCTGTTAGCTTAAAAGATCCGGGGCACCTCACCAAGGCGGCACTGGTGGCACTCGCCGGGTTTTAGTGGGTAGAGCTGCGTCCATTTACCATCTTTCGGGCGCAGCGAGTCCCACATACCCACCTGGGGAGACCCACTCCCCAGGCGGTATGCCTCAGAGCATTTCCCGTCGCAAAAGAAAAAAAAAAAAGATGTAAATTACGTACGCTTTAGTTCAAAACATAAATAGAAACAAACCAAACCTCATTTTTATCATATCCCATACGTCTAGTCCTTTCTCCCCATATTTCCACAGCTAAAATATTATAGATGACGTGCTCTTAACTTCGGACATCATAAAAAATATAATAAATATAAAATATAAGAAAAATATAAAAATATAAGAACTATAGAAATATGACAAAAGTTTCGGCAATTTTGTTGAGAGAGAATATTGCCGAGACATAAAAGAAGGAATAGAGGTAACTTTGTTTGACTAGTACATAATAATATCACTACATAAAAAGCTAATAATAATCTGCTAACATAATATTATTTTATTGCTAGTTTGTCTAGTAACCTGCATTTCTTTGTTTAAGATTATGTACACAATATTATGTATATAAATCCTTATTTAGGGATATTTTTGTTGAGAAGTTGATTATAATAAAATTTTAGATAACTCTTATTTAAATCCTTTGTGCAAAATCGTAAAACGAGCAGTCGAATCCTTTTGTCGACTGTCGACACCCATACACATCAGCACAACCAGATACCTATTATGCAGCTGCCTCGCCCTCCTTTTCCCTATCCTCCCCAATGGGCCACCGGAAACTCACAAACTGCACGAAACGCGACAGCATAGCTGCCACTTGACGCCAGTGTATATGTGAGCGAGAGACACCACCGCGGTCGTGCGGGCCTAATTTGGATGCAATGCAGGATGGCACCACTGGCATGTATGGCATGCCGAATTCAATATAAGATTCCATTCTTTACATTAGTTCCAGTATTTACACAATCTAACAGTACCTACATAGTAAATTAGAAAACGCATACAAATAGCTTCAGTCAAACACGTATTTCCCTCCAGCTATCATTCACATACACTAGTTGAATTACCAACTACAAGTGGTATTAGTTAATTGAAAAGTGTTTGCTCTTGTAGTAATTAAGTGCTTGTATGGACTATTGAGTTTTGTGCTATACTGTTGCTATGTATCTGATAATTTATTTATTTTATTATAAACATTTTAATTTGCATCGTCATCATCATCAGCTCCTATCCACTGCTAACCATAGCCCGCCTTCAATGAACGTCAAGACGACAGTTCCCTCGCCACTCGCATTCAACACGGAGAGGCGACTACACGGAGACAGTCTTCCCACCTGGTTAATGGCCGACCTTCGTGTACCTAATCTTATTTAAGCATAATAATGTGAGTTTTTTATGCCATAAGTGCAACCGTGCAGTCGGAGCCTTATGGTGACTACTGACGCCGATAGACATCCGCACAACCAAACGTTATGCAGATGGGTTGCCGTCCTTTTCCCTATCCTCCCAATGGACCCCTGGAAACTCACAAACTACATGAAATGCGACAGCATAGCAGTCACTTGACGCCGGTGTTATGTGAGCGAGAGGTACCACCCCGGTCGTGCCGGCCCAATTCGGCTGCAAAGCAACATGGCACTACCTCTTACTTTCTTGTTGAGTTCTTGAATTTCCTAAAAAATCTAAAATATCAAGAGCTAAAAAATCGCTATTTAACTAATACTTACTATACAAATATTTTAAATATTTTTCTTCTTACTATTAACACTATAATATCTTTTGTGTATAATATGGACACAATATAAAGAATGTCAATTTAGCCGTTCTTGAGTTGATATTATATAAAATTTCAATTAAATGACATGGCCAAATTGAAGTATGGGCGTCTGCCCTTACCATGTATAAACATAAGACCTAGCTTTTAATATTGCAAAATAATCTAGTATCAGCTTCACGTATCAAAAATATTTCAGGAACTTATAGTTTTATTACAATCTAAAAAATAAAAAATAGAAATGCCTATGCAATAACAATTCTAAACTTAAAACCTATGATTTTGCTGTGAATTGTTACTAAGGCGTTAGGGTTATCCTGGTTGATAAATAAATTTTTAAAGGCTTTAAAAGTATCAGTAAAGGTAACGAGGGGTCAATATAATAGGCGAGCACAAACATTTAGTCCAAAATCCCAACGAAGGTCAATACCAAAAATCAAAAACTATTTATTTTGCGCAACTAACGATCAACAGTGCACGGAGTACATACTCTTTGCAGAAGTGAACAGATGACGTTTGATGTTGACGTTTATTTGTCTTATTGCATGCTCATAGAGATGAATGATTGAACTCGGGACCATAACAGAATCGATTAAATAATCGAAGTGTCAAAAATATTCATTTTAAATTGAAGAGAAATGATAACAAGTGATATAATAAATGGACTTATTGCTTGTAGCATTAATAAGTATGAGTGAATATACATACTTATATAATTGGGATAAATAGCAAATAATCTAAGTCGTGATTGCGACATTCTGTCTGTAAGGTTTATGGGGCGTTCATATGAAAACGAGTGGTCGATGTCGATTTTATTCCACGTGTAGTATATGTTATATTTTACAACTACCTACTGCTCGTAGCCGTAGATCCGTGGGCAATCCTGAATAGCCATGACCATCCTGAATGCATCGCCTGATCAACTATATGAATAATACTTCCATAACTAATATAATGAATGTGTCACTTCATACGTGTATACATTAATACACACACACACACACACACACACACACACACACACACACACACACACACACACACACACACACACTGTTTTTTTTTATTGCTCAATCAACTGATAATTCGACTGAAAAGTATTAATAGATTGTTATGATAAAGTCATCTATTAATTTAGGTAAAACATTCTCGAAGTATTTTCAGCAATTTGTTTTGTTCGATTATTAAGTTTTATCGAAAAGAATCGCCAATCTCGATTACTTTGTTCGGAAATGCTAGCAGCACAACATGTTGTCTTGAAAAAAATAGAATAACAATTGATTTACTTTTATTTATTAAATAAGTTCTTGAAAGTTCTATAAGTATATTGTGTATGAAATAATTCATGAATGAATTTTTAATTGTTAGGAGTGAATATGAAATATATATACATGTTAAGGGCAGTCGTTTAGCCATCTCCTTTAAGAACAAAATCTACAAAGATAGAAAGTGTTTAAGTAGGCTCTATAATCAAAAGTTAAATCAAATAATAGCGGTAATTTATATATAAATAAAGTCTTCAATTAGATCTCACTTCCAACTTCCAGTGACACATTAGAGAGAAGTAAATACATTTGTTTGAACTTAATAAATCAATAGGAAGGTTTTCTACAAATATCGTCGTACGTTCTATGTAGCGACTCTCTTTAATTAGAACTATTGAATTAAAGACACATATTGACTTTCGCAGTCCTCGAGCTAATTAATGTTTGATCAAGATTTAATGAAGATGTCTATTTCGTAATTCGTGTCCAGGTTTTATAAAGAACAAGAGGAAACTTAAAAGTATGTATAATAATATATATGTGGGCTTCTGTGTGTAATATGTGTAAAAATAATTAACGGCTGCTGACATAATCACCATCTAGATCCCCCACCCCTCATGTCATCAACCAAATAAACAAAGACCCTGCCAATCCACTAGGTATAGTGTTTACGTATGGATGGTATGATTAGCAATTGTCGTGCAAGAATATGTCTATCTTTGGCATTTGGGTTGACTTAACTTCTTGTGTGTGAATTGTTAAAATAAATGATAATTCTAATACCAGACATGCACCAGAGGGGACTGAGCGTCCTGAGCGGGCTAACACCATACGCGCACGAGCTTATAAATTAAGGACGTGAACTACAGAATTAAGAAAAAAGAAAAAAGCCGGCAACGCACCTGCTAATGTTTTGGTGTAGCAGGTCTGTGGATGTCGCTTTCACTTACCTTCAGGTGAACCGACTATCCGTTTGTCCCCTCTTCTATAAAAAATGGTTTTATTATTTTATTGCGTTAAAAACCATAATTGGAGAAATTCCTTATAATATTTTAAAGAACATGATCTACGTTTGATATTTTGTTCTGTCTTACAAAATTACCTAATCATGTATTAAAAACTAACAAAATAAGTTTTTCATCATGAAATATGTTCTTATATTTTCATTCGTTTTGGAGTTACTGAAATAAATTGAAATTATTGACGCCATAATTTCCAATGCGTCCTCTTAAGTCAAGCCCTCACCTCCAAAAAAATTGTAGCACATTAAGAAATACAAAAATTGATTGCGTATACTTTTCAGCTTTTGTTTCAGCAATTGCTACGTTTTATAACAACATTTGTTTCCACATCGTTAAATCCGTAGTAAAAAAGCTTATTGATACAATATACTTACTAATATAAATGTATATCACCTTCAACCTTAATAAAATCGGACTTTTATTACATTCGTCAGTAGTACAATGGCCGAATCTCGTGATCCTTATGACAAAGCCCTTTTGTCGAATGCTTTCAATTTATTTTGTACTAGTTGCCAAGACAGATTTTGACATATTATAAGTGACCTATAGTGTTCAAAGCTCTCTTCTATTTGGTATTTGCTATATATTTATACACCATGTCTTAAACATTATAACCAGTTCAGTTGTTTAGGATTTTATCGCGCACATATCGAATTTTTGAAGTTATACTTCTTTTGGCGCGTTTGGGAAAAATGATGAGTAAATTTTTACGATGCGCGCGCACACCGTCACGTAAAAAACCTATATGATAAAGTTAGCTATAGAACAATTTTCACATAACGATAGTATAGACGTCAGAAGAAGATATAGTTTTAAACTACACAATAAGCAAAAAGATTACATAGTATAACTTCTAACGCGTGTACCTACATAAGTACACACACAGTTTTTTATATTTTTGTAGTGACTACCTTTTTTTTCGTCAGTCAAGTAGCAAGGTCTTATTCTTTTTTTTTCCTTTTTTTCCTTTTACGCCGGTAAATGCTCTGAGGCATCCCGCCTGGGGATTGGATCTCCCCAGGTATGTGGGACTCGCTGCGCCCGAAAGATGGTAAATGGATGCAGCTCTACCCACTAAAACCCGGCGAGTGCCACCAGTGTCGCCTTGGTGAGGTGCCCCGGATCTGTTAAGCTAACAGGGCACCTCGACGGCTAGTCAGTCCCACAAGGGACCGACGCCACCTTCACAGAGGGGTTGTCCCGCACCACAAAACAACCCCTCCCAACGTCAGGACAGTATAATGGGGTGAGGTCCCCATCCTTACCCCTTGCCCCCTGCTCTTCTGTCCCCTCTTCTTATAAGAGGGGTACAAAGAGCCCCCTCGGCTCAATTGGCTTCGCCCAAGGTGCTGTGCTCACCCTAGGTTACTGAGCCCCACCGTCAAGGCCTGAACCATGGTGGGGAAATATCTAAAAAAATCCATATTGAAATCGATTCTGTTCCCCTCTTTGAACATTTGTCCCCCTAATATATCTTAAAATTTACCCTCTCGATAAAATATTCATAAAAACATTTTGTTTCAGATATAGCGATCATGAAAATTGTAGTAATCATACTAACGCTGTTGAACCTCACCGATTGTGACATTGTGAGTGACACAAATGAGAAAGGCATAAGTATCCCAGAGCCAGAACTTCTGCCAGTTCTCCATGGCAACGACACAAGATGTCGCATATCGGAATATCAATGTATGAACAAGAAATGCGTGCCGATAAACAGATTCTGCGATGGCAGTAACGATTGTGGCGACGCGTCTGATGAGCCGAGGCATTGTACACGTAAGTATATTTTTATATTGATTCAATAATTATTACTGAGGGTTGAAATTCGCCATTCAACAGCAAACCATGGCCTAAAGGTATAAAAAGGTGGCCTAGGTATCGCTTGGTTTCGAGTAGGAGACACGGCCCCAGCAATGGGAGTTGGGACATAATATAAGGGTCACTTATCCTTACACTTTGGCTACAAAAAAGCTAGGTAGTGTTAGTTGTTTATGTTAAACAATTTGAAAATTCAATAACAGCTGTATTTTAAGTTCGAAAACATAAACATTAGGTATCAAATTAAATTTTTAATAAAGCCAGCCATGATATTGCTTTTTATAGATATACAATTTTCATCGCCATAAAATAAAATTGAGGTAGTTGAAAATAATTTTATAGTTTTAGATTTTCATGAATATTTTCTTTTTGACGATTTTGACGACCTCTGTGGCTCAGTGGTAAGCGCGTTGGCGCTCAAGCCGGTTGCAGGTTCGAATCCCGTCAGGGAACAATAATATTTTCCGTGTTCCTGGGTCATGGATGAGTATTATATAATAAAAATCTTAAATATAATAAAAGTATTAAATATATTTCCGTTGTCTGGTACCCGTAACACAAGTTCTTCGAGAACTTACCACGGGACTAGATTGACGTGGTGTGAAAGCTTCCATAGATATTATTATTATTATTTCTATTTCAAAACGGAAAATTAAATCTATACTAATATTATTAAGCTGAAGAGTTTGTTTGTTTGTTTGAACGCGCAAATCTCAGGAACTACTGGTCCGATATGAAAAATTCTTTCAGTGTTAGATAGCCCATTTATCGAGAAAGGCTATAAGCTATATAACATTACGCTGTGACTAATAGGAGTTAAGTGACTTAACGCGGACGAAGCTGCGTCCAACAGCTAGTTAAAATATATAAGCGTCGAAAAGAACTTTATCTTCAAGGCTTCTTTTCTTTTTGATCTCATGCATCACGTGTATATAGTTCAAAACTGTGTATAAAATATATGTACATATATTTTATACACAGTTTTGAACTTAGAACAACGAAGAAATTCCAATCCATTTTATAGTCTCTTTCTTAACCTGTAATAACAATAAATCCAACATTTATTGTTGTTATAAATTCCAACGTAAGCGAAATTTAACATTTTCAATTCAGCATTCAGTGCGATTGTGTAACATACGGAGAGACATGCCTCACGGTCGGGTAGGTTGTCATACGATAAACGTCCATGGTTCATATTCCAGTAAACTTGAAAAGAATATAAAAGTTCAAACGAATTTACATATTGTTGTCTAATGTTTACGCGAATTTAAATTTCAATCAAACTAGTACTATGGATTGTATCCCCACCATGGCCTTGTCGTGGCGGTGGGGCTCAGTAGCCTAGGGTGAGCCCAGCACCTTGGGCGAAGCCAATTGAGCCGAGGGGGCTCTTTGTACCCCTCTTATAAGAAGAGGGGACAAAAGAGCAGGGGGCAAGGGGTGAGGATGGGAAACTCACCCCATTGTACTGTCCCGACGTTGGGAGAGGTTGTTCTGTGGTGCGGGACAACCCCTCTGTGGAGGTGGCGTCGGTCCCTTGCGGGGTTGACTAGCCGTCGAGGTGCCCTGTTAGCTTAACAGATCCGGGGCACCTCACCAAGGCGGCACTGGTGGCACTCGCCGGGTTTTAGTGGGTAGAGCTGCGTCCATTTACCATCTGTCGGGCGCAGCGAATCCCACATACCCACCTGGGGAGACCCACTCCCCAGGCGGTACTACTTTATACTTTATAGCTAACAGGAGGACCGTGGTTGCTGTAAATTACCTACCTATCAGAAACTCAGGGAATGTAAAATAATAATTAATCGCGATAAAATCAGTAAAAAATCGTTTTAATATAAAACACACATTTAATTTTGGCTGGGCCGTACGAAATAGATACGTAGGTAGGTTATAACAAGCACAATGTAGTAGTTTATTTACTTATTATGTATATCTTTTTCCCGGCACCGTATCAACATCGTTTTCTTTTATGTCATAAGGAGGCAACCTACTACCGATACGCACAACCATAGTTTATGCAGTAAACCGTAAACTCACAAACCGCACGGAACGCAACAGCATAGCTGTCACTTAACGCCGATGTTATGTGAGCGAGAGGTCCCCGGTCGTGCAGGCCGAATTCGGCTGCAAAGCAGCGTGCACTACCTCTTACAGTTTATTCCCCTTTGAATAATAACTTCGTAAAGATAATTACGTGTCTGATAAGGTTTTCTTTCGTTTGTTAGGTTAGGTTAAGCCAATTGTAGTGCACCTAATTCTTGTCTAATTTTAAGGAAGAAGATTATTATACGTAAGAGGATTTCATCAATAGCAGTGATTTGAAGATTTTTATAAAATACTGGATTCGTAATATATTTTTTCGAGATACGTCTTTCAATATGACGTATTTAAACATCTATTGCAAATATTTGCTTAATCCAATAACAATAAGTGGATCTGGACAATCTTGTTCGTGAAGGTGTGTGAGGAAAAAGATAATCCCTTTTGAGACCACCTGACCTGTCTGTCCTTTTATCCGCAATGGATCAATTGCCACAAGAGGCTTACGTACGCCCTACTTTTTATTACAAACTAACTGTTCCCCGCGGTTTCACCTACTTTAAAAGAAAACACTTTCCATCAAAATATAGCCTATAAAATTCCACAATAATTTAACTAGAATATGCAAGGATTTTTCCAATATGATTAATAGTAAGCGCGTTCAAACAAACAAGTAGACAGATCTTCAGCTCGATTATTTTAATTATTATCATCATCATCAGCCTCTATCCGTCCACTGCTGGACATAAACCTCTTTCACTGAACGACAAGACGGCCGATCTCCTGCTACCTTTAAAGATAAATGATGCAGAATATTAATAATAGGTATAGATATCTTGTTTAAACCTTTTAAATTAGTGACGCTTAAAGTTTGGATGAATTATAAAGTCGTTTCAAAGTCTTCATCACAATATAATTTGAATGGAGTATTGAAAGTTTGGACTATCTTTGGGTTTATGTTTCTTTAGCAGGACTCTTTGAAATAGCCCAAGTTGTAGCGTTCAAATTCTCATTGAATATACATGCATTTCATTGTATACAAGTTTTATTTATTTTTATTAACTTGAGTAACGAGTAAGAGACTTACGCCCGAATACTCAAACGAATCTCAAATTTAAGACGTACTTAAACTCGTGTTGTCCCTCTTTTTTTCTTTGAATCTGACACGTCGTAGCATGAGTTTAAGTACATCTTACATTTGAGATTCGTTTGAGTATGTGGGGGTTAACATCTTAAGTCTCAGGATATCCTGGACATAAATGAGTTGTCTGGGCTAAACTAGTTTATGTATAACCACTTACCATCAAGTGGCACGTCTGCCAGTTTGCTTATCCAAATAACATAAAAACACTCCTAATTTTCACTAGGCCTGTGCCATAGGGGCAATGCCTAGAAGTGAATATATGGTGACTGGTGGTACTTCATCATTATAATATACTAGCAGCGCCCCGCGGTTTCACCCGCGTACTTCAAGTTCCCGTGGGAGTACGGGGATAAATTATAGACTATATGTTATTCTGATGTATAATCTATATTATTGTGAAGTTTCATTAAAATCCATTAAGTAGTTTTTGACTGAAAGGGCAAACAAACATACATCTATATATTTTTACAAACTTTCGCGTTTATAATATTATTAGGGTGTATTAACTGCCCATTGTAATTTTTTGTAATATTTTGACTTGTAAAAGAGTAAAGCAGTTTTCCATTAAAAGGTATGACTTGCTTGAAAAGATTTAAGTATTCTTTTGTAACTTAATTTCAAATGGCAGTACCCTTGTCCTCGATATACCCTTATCAAAAACCGGTGAAATATATCCAAATGTGTATTGTATAAAAATACATTTCAAGTTGATGTCCGAGGTTATTCAGCGGGTCATGATTTATTTGTATGAAATTATATTATTAGGATTTAAAAGTCAGTCATAAAATATTTTTTAATAAATAGAAAATAGTTTATTTATATGAATCATATTGATATATCTTTTGGAAATATAGTAAATTAGTTATAAATCTTATGAATGTTTAACATTAGTAATGTGTGCTCAAATCAAATCTTAAACATGTTTTCATACTATTAAAATTTCTATTACATTTTTTACTCAAATTTTACTACTACAAAGACTTAAGTGCACAAGTTATTTTGTATACAATGTCAAAATAACGAGTTTCACAAAATAAAAGTATAAAAAAGTAAATATAGCACTTAAAAATTTTTAAGAGTGAAACTAACCATGTTAATTTAAAATCTTATATTTTTTGCATCGAACATATAACCGGATAGAGTAGTAATGTGAACCATAAAATTACGAAACTGTTCAGTGGTTTTTCACTGACGTAATAGCGATTCAACCAACCAGTGATCTGTGTGTACGTCCCATCGGCCAATTATCCATCAATGGCCGTCAGTCGGCCAATCAGACCTTCAAGGAAAGAGCATAGTCCCATTTGAAAGGCCGTTAACGCACCTGCTAACCCTCTGGTGTAGTGGGTGCAAGTGGATGTCGCTTTCACTTACCATCAGGTGAACCGACTGTCCGTTTGCTCCCTCTTCTATAAAAATAAAGAACCGGCGCAGCATCATAGCGTCGCGTCGTTGCACAAATTTGGCGAAATTTGTTTTATACAAAACATTACCACTCTATTCCGGTTATATTTTGATAGGTCGTTGATTAGTCGTTAGGCCATCAGTTTTAAATCTAATTCAGTGCTGAGAAAATATAAAAATATACGAACTAATTTTATTCATATTATTTTCTAATGTTTACGCGAATTTCACTCATTAAAATGAAACACTTTTTTACGGATTTTATCGCGGTTTATTAAGATTTTTACAAGCCCGACGTTTCGGATACATTACAGCAACCATGGTCACGTATGACACCTCAGTCCTCCCGTGACCATGGTTGCTGTAAAGTATCCGAAACGTCGGGCTTGTAAAAATCTTAATAAACTTCGATAAAATCCGTAAAAAAGTGTTTCATTTTAATAATTTTATTCATTTTAAAAAGTGAGCACATGTCTTTGTCGCAAATAGTAATTAATAGTGCAAGTGGTTTTTATAAGATTTTTTAGACTATTTCATGAGTTAACTAGCACATCAAATTGTTATGCGACGTTAATATATTATGTAACACGGCTGGCTGGTCGAATGGTCAGGCTACTGGACACTATACGCAGCGGTCACGGGTTCAAATCCGCCAAGTGCAGATAGTTTGTATGATGAATATATAGATGTCTGCACCGGGTCATATGGGCGTATTTGTAACGGACTTGTATTTATATAAATTTCTTAAAGTTATTTCCGTTCCTAGTACCCGTAACACAAGTTTGTAGAAAAGATTACTTATTTTAAATACAAATTATTGAAACATTATGAAATCTTTCATATTCTATACATCTTGAAAAGTAATGATTGCATCACAGCACTTTGCTAATATTTTCTTCTCAGAAAATATTATTTCTTAAACGGTTTGTTTTAATTCAATTTCCTCTGGGTTAGAGTAAATCTGTAATTGAGTTGAGGAATGCTTGAGGCACGTCCCAATTCGATCTGGCTCCCATTTCCAGAACGTACCCGAGCTGGATATATTTAAGAAAACAATCGGAAAATAATATTCATCCCATGGTACTATGTTTGTAGGATTTTTATAACGAAGTTTTTTATATTTTAAATCAAATCTTTGAGTTTCTTAATCGATGAAATGTCATAACAGTATAATATTTTCATAAATGTAAATCTTGAGTCTCGTTTGCTGACTATGAACTTTTCTTTAGTAGGTTCACTAAAATGAATTTTATGAATACATACTTATGTGTGCATCATTTTGTACTGTTTAATAAAATTTACGGATTGTTTGTGTCATAAGTCCGCGAATTTTGTTTAATATAGGTACATAATTTTCTTATATTATTATTTAAGTTTTACTTTTTGTAATAAAAGGATAAAAAGGATTCGAAACGAAGACATCCGCCAGAGAACTAAAGTTACCGATATCACGCGTAGAATAAGCTCGTTGAAGTGGCAGTGGGCTGGTCACACACTTAGGACAACGGATGGCCGATGGAGCAATAAGGTTCAAGAGTGGAGGCCACGTTCAGGTAGGCGAATGTTGGTCTAACATTAACCAGGTGGGCAGACGATCTCCGTGCAGTAACGGTCCGTGTTGGATGCGAGTGGCAAGGGATTGGTGGTCTTGGTGTTCTTTGAAGAAGGCCTATATTCAGCAGTAAACGAAGAAAGGCTGATGATGATGATGATAATTGTAATAAAACCATGTCTTAGGATTTTCAACACAATCTATTAGGGTTTTTAACATTAGCGAACGATAACTTTTGTTGTTAACATGGTTACTAAATACGGTTTAAATACAATTGAAATACGATAAAACTATAGAATGGTTATTATTTTTAAAATTAGTCTAATATTCTAGATTAACATGAAGATGCAGAGGAAATTTGAATTGTTCTGGACTCATTTCAGCTTTACTTGTTTAAGTCCATGGGCGACGTTGACTATCAGGTGGCGTTTGAATACCCTGTTACGGGATGCTGTCGAGGGTATATAAATAATGCAACTTAGAAATAAAATGAGACGAGTTACTTTTATTTACTGCTAACAACCTACTTATAAATTATTTACTCCAACTACAATAATACTAAACTACTCTTATATATAATATATTCTAATTAAATTATTAGTGGTGGGCGCCAGGAAGATTATTTTTATTGTGTCGGGAATCTTGCCAAAACCCGGCCTCGGCTAGGATGTTCAGGGGTTTACTTTAAAGCTTCAATCGATAATGGTCCAGGTTTTCCATTACCATGGGCTCACAGGGCATGTCATAAGGCTATAACAATTACAAATATATAACTTAACTACTATCAATGTGCATTAATAATATGCCTAATGCTTAATATACAGACTTACCCCTTCTGCACACATCAAAATCACAAACCAATTAATGTATCTAGTTTTAACAACTAACTATATTAGCTTGATATACAACTATGCAGTAAATTTAGCAAAATAACAATTATTATTTAAATTAGCGTGGCACGCGTCTAGAGTGTACGGACAAAATGCCAGTTCGTCCTTTCGTTTTGTTCAATTCCTTATAAAATGCAAACGTAATGATTTGACAGCTAGTTCAACAAAAAAATTGACATCGCGACGAAGATTTGAACCCGAGCGTGCCGCTTCAGAGATCATTCCGTATACCGCTAGGCTACGGTGTCTTACGATGTTGCAGTAAAATTTTAAATCTGTTCTTATGACCATTTAGTGACGAATGAATTAACATAATATTCCCCTAACGACCGTCAAAAAGAAATAAAATACATAATTTTATTTCTTTTTTTTTTTTTACCCGACTGCGAAAGCGAAGGTTATAATATATACCTACATTTTTTTTTAAGCCTAAATATGTGTATGTTCAACACTACACACCGTTTGGTTCCTTTATAACGTTAATCAATATCAGCTGTCTTTGCAGCGCCATAATGGCTTTAAATCTTTGGCATGCCACACACCTATAGGTTTGCCATGAGCATTGTTGAGTTGAAAGACATTTTCCGACAGCTTTGCCATTATGATGGCTTTCTCAAATTTAGGCGCTAGTTTAGCCATGAACTTAGTAGAAGCATTTGAGAGAAATTTTGTTCTCTTCCATACGACATCTCCTACATGGAAGCTGGCTTCCCTACGCTTTAAATTATAAACTTTAGAACTTTTACAGTGTGCAAGTTGAAGCTTTCTTTCCACCAATTTATATAAATGAGGTCTCAACTTGAGGTCCGCTAAATATTTATTAGATTGAACTTGAATAGGGTAATTGAGTATTTCTATGTTAGAATCAGAGTTTGTGGATGGTGGAATAGATGTTTCTCTTCCAAAAAATAGGTACGATGGAGTGAATCCTGTGGTTTCGTGAACGGCAGTCCTTATGGCGTGAGCAAACTTTTGAAGATGTGCATCCCAGCCGTTATGTTGTTTTGAATTGATATATGAAGATATCATGGTGCCAATAACTCTATTAACACGCTCTGTTGGGTTGCTCTGAGGATGGTAATTAGGTGTAAACCAAATCTGGCTATTATATTTTTCTACCAAGTCTTTAAATAATTGAGACCCGAATTGTTTACCATTATCAGATATAATTGCTTCCGGTATCCCAAAGAGTAAAAATTGTCGTTCCAATATGTCACAAATTTTGTCTGATTTACCTGTTCTCAACGCAAACAAAAGGGTAAATTTGCTGAACAAACACGTTATGACTAGCAACATTGTGTTGCCACTTTTACTCTTAGGAAACGGTCCCATTAAATCCAGAGAAATAACCTGCCATGGTCTTATGACCGTTCTAAATTGCCCCATGTGGCCTAAGGGGACTTTTTGCGATACCTTAACTTTGGCACAAGTCTCACATCTGCCGACATATTGTTTTACGTCGTTCAAAACTTCAGGCCAATAATAAAACTGTTTTATCCTATACAATGTTTTTCGTATTCCTAAATGACCAGCTGTAATATTGTCGTGGCAAAGTTTTAAAATGTCTGATCTTAGCAATTTTGGTATAAATAATTTCCAATCATTTATTTCATCTGGATATTGTTTTAATTTAATTTTTTTATAAAGTAACCCATCTACAACTTTCCAATCTGATGTGTGCTTGTCCTTTGTGATTTTTTCTACTTTTGCTCTATACCATTCGTCTTTATGTCTTTCTAAAATTTTAATCTTACTATTTTCTTCCAAAGCATCTACAGATCGAGATAAGGCATCTGGTACTACATTTCTTTTACCAGGTCTATGTATTATGTCGAAGCTAAATTGCTGTAATTTCATGGCCCATCTCGCTAGTCGCCCATGTGGATCTTTCATTTTGTGAAGCATCTTTAGAGCACTATGATCAGTGACCACAGTAAAATGAGATCCGTCTATATATGGCCTGAATTTTTCTATCGCATATACTATGCTTAATAGTTCTCTTTCAGATGTTGAATAAAGCTGTTCACGATCACTTAATTTTCGGCTCAGATATGATATTGGCTGCTCAACTTCATTTATTTTTTGACTGAGAACTGCCCCGATTCCTTTATTAGATGCATCACATTGAATTATAAAGGGTTTGCTAAAATCGGGACAAGACATAACTGGAGCAGAAGTAAGTAATGTTTTGAGTTCTATAAAGGCTTTATCAGCTTCATCCGTCCAAACAAACTTTTTATTTTTCTTACCCTTAGTTAGATTATGAAGAGGGGCAGCAATAAGAGAAAAATTCTTAACAAATCTCCGATACCAGCTTGCAATTCCGATAAATCTTTTTAACTCAGTGTGATTTTTAGGTCTCTTAAAGTTCATAATAGCTGAAATCTTATCTGGATCGGTACGTAATCCTTCTTGATCAATAATATAACCAAGAAATCGCATACTGGATCTTGCAAATCTACATTTGTCTATATTTATTGAAAGACCGGCTTCTTTTAATATAAATGTCACGCGTTCTAGAATTTCTAAATGCTCCTCAAATGTCTTTGAACAAACGACTATGTCATCTTGATAGGCCCAAACTTTTCCTTCCAAGGCATGAAATAGTAGGTCCATTAATCTTTGTTGTGTTTGAGAGGCGTTCACTAGACCAAAGGGCATTACCTTAAAGTGAAAAAGCCCCCTGCCAGGAATTGCAAACGCTGTTTTCTCCTTACTGGATTCATCCAATTCAATTTGCCAAAAAGCTGATTTCAAATCAATAGTACTTAAAAATTTAGCATTGCGCAAATTGTCTATAATAGAAGACACTCGTGGCAAAGGATATGTATCTCTTTTTGTAACTTTATTGAGTTGTCTACTATCTAAACAAAGCCTGTTGGTACCATTAGGCTTTTTAACTAAAACCACAGGTGAACACCATGGACTACGGGACGCTTCAACCACATCCTTTGCCAACATATCATCCAATTCGTGTTCAATTGCATTCTTGACGACAGGGGAAAAATTATATTGTTTTTGATAGATAGGTTTACTATTGCCCGTATCTATATAATGTTTGATAATTTTTGTTCTACCTAACCCTGTACCGATTTCGCCTTTAATTTCTTCAATTAGTTCTTTAAGTTTATGTTGTTGAGCTTCATTTAAATTATCTTTACTTATTATAACTGATGGATTGTCAGACATAAGGTTTATATGAGAAATATTGTCTTTGAATTTAAAAGTTATGTTAAATATATCGAAAAAATCTTTACCCAAAATTAGCTTCTGTGTTAGATTAGGCATAAATAGCATTGGCACGTAATGAAATTTGTTGTTAAATTGAACTGGAACATCGAGTGTCTCGTATATTTCGTGAGAGGTGCCATCTGCAGTCGCAATACTTACTGATTTAAGTTTTTGTGTTTTTACACCTATGCGTTTTAAAGTGTCTGCAAAATCCTTATTTACTACTGAGCGCGTAGCACCTGAATCCAACAATCCAATAAAGCTTAAACCTAGAACTTTAATACGTACATAAGATCTATTATCGAACACTTTCTGAAAAGTTAATGGTGATATAATATTTTTACTATGAAATTTTCGTAAAAATATTAGCCAATCCTGCCATTCTTTACTGTCTCTACTCATGGGGAAGTTCAATTGGCAGGTTTTTGATCCTCCCCTATAACGTTTCCCTTGCAACTACAATCTTTCGATGTGACCCCGAACTGGCCACACTTGAAGCAAAATAAACGCTGTTTAGGAAGTGAACATGCTCGAAATGTGTGTCCAGTTTCACGACAATTCCAGCATCGCAACCTAACCCTATTGGCGCCAGGCTTATTATCTCTTATCGTACAAGTTTCGTTACTATCGGTATTTGGAATGCGTCTATATGCTAAATCCGGTTCTAAAATTGATGTATCTGGCTTAGGTTCCTGAAATTTCTCACAATTAATTTTTGTTCTTTCAACAATTCTTAAAGTATTCACTAAATCCGCAATAGTTGTAAAAACATCTCTGCAAATGGCTCGTTGATAATATGGTAGTAAGATTCTACATATGATCATAATTTTTTCTGATTCAGGAATTTTATTCGGAAGCCTGTTAAACATGTTCTGCATTACAGAGACGAATATGAGAACTGATTCTTTTTTACCTTGAGTTCTTGATTTAGCCTCTGATAATAATTCCTCCTGGTAATAAGGCGATTGAAAAGAACGCTTTAATAACAATACCAATTCATTCCAATTTTCTACATACTCTTTATTTGCACGAAACCATATCAAGGCATCATCTTTAAAAAAATCAATGGCATGGCGCCAAAGATCTTCATCGGTTGCGTTTCTAGCGTCCTTTAATTCATTTACTCGCTCAATAAAAGCATTGACGCTAAGTCTGTTATCTCCGGAAAATTGAACGCCCCATTGACTAATCGGTACTAATTTATGCTTGCGAATAGAGTGTTCATGATTAAGTGCAGTCGAATTAAATACATTTGGAATCGAACCTCTTGGCTGATTAAAGGCTGCCGTATCATACTCCTCATTAGCGAAACCTACACGCTTTTCGTCATTCATTGTTAAAGCTTGTTCTACATTAACGTTTTTTTCTACCCTTGACTTGAAAGATGTTGATGCTATGACCTCATTATCAATTTGTGTAAGAATTAGCTTACCATCTTCTCCTAATGATTTATGTAAGGCTTCTTTCATATCTTGAGTAATTTCATCATCATCCTCCAAGTCATCTTTATTTTCCAAATCGCGAAGTAGTATGATAGCCTTATCCGTTAGAATTTTCTGTCGCTCTTTGTCCATATCGTCTACGGCTGATATAAGTTTTAACCTATTTACTACGTGAAACAGTCTAGAAACCAAACGTTTATACAAAATTTTATCCGGTTTTTCATTTAATTCTGATACATAACGCAAAATCACTTCCAATTTATCAGAACAGATTTCTAATTCTCTGCGCGGATGTTCTATGCTGACAGACGGTGCCTTAATTTCATAGGAAACTTGTTGTGAACTTTCAACTTGTATCATCTTTTTTAAGACTAATTTTAAGGCCGATGCAAAACCGGGCTGAACATAACCGCGACACGCAAGCTCAAACTCGACTTCGTCTTTAAGTAGAAATTGCGGGTCCATGGTTGTAAGATAGTTATTATGCTACAGAAAAACAAGGTTACTTACTAACATAACTAATAAGGCAGCTATGCTAAGCACTTTACAATTACTGATGCTACTTTACGATAGCAAAAAAATCAAATGTCTAACTAAAATAATCTTAACTAAAGCAACAAACTAAAATAATCTTAAAACTTAATAATACATAAATTGCATACATACGACTTATGCTGCTGATCCTGATGGTGATCTTCTCATATAATATTGTTAATTCTGAATATTCAAAATTAGAACTAAGATGGTAGGCAGGTAACTAAATTATACAGCTTCGATTAAATTTGACTTAATATCTTATATTATATATTATATACCTAATTGTATATCATCTCATTATTTGTTTATAGGTAGGTACCTATATGTGAAACAATTTAAATATCCTATACGTACATAACATCTATCATTATTATCTTACAACTAATCACTATTTCTGTTATTTAAAAAAATACAGTGAGTATACAGTATAGTAGTACATGCCTAGTAATACCTATTAATAATGGTACAAAATAATAATCTACTCCATTTCACTGGGAACATATAATACACTAGCGTTTACCGGTATATACATGAATATAACAAAATAACAAATACAATTTTAACTATTACCTACCCAGTACGCCGCATACCCGTTTGGTTTAAAACGTTGGGCGCCATTTGTTACGGGATGCTGTCGAGGGTATATAAATAATGCAACTTAGAAATAAAATGAGACGAGTTACTTTTATTTACTGCTAACAACCTACTTATAAATTATTTACTCCAACTACAATAATACTAAACTACTCTTATATATAATATATTCTAATTAAATTATTAGTGGTGGGCGCCAGGAAGATTATTTTTATTGTGTCGGGAATCTTGCCAAAACCCGGCCTCGGCTAGGATGTTCAGGGGTTTACTTTAAAGCTTCAATCGATAATGGTCCAGGTTTTCCATTACCATGGGCTCACAGGGCATGTCATAAGGCTATAACAATTACAAATATATAACTTAACTACTATCAATGTGCATTAATAATATGCCTAATGCTTAATATACAGACTTACCCCTTCTGCACACATCAAAATCACAAACCAATTAATGTATCTAGTTTTAACAACTAACTATATTAGCTTGATATACAACTATGCAGTAAATTTAGCAAAATAACAATTATTATTTAAATTAGCGTGGCACGCGTCTAGAGTGTACGGACAAAATGCCAGTTCGTCCTTTCGTTTTGTTCAATTCCTTATAAAATGCAAACGTAATGATTTGACAGCTAGTTCAACAAAAAATTGACATCGCGACGAAGATTTGAACCCGAGCGTGCCGCTTCAGAGATCATTCCGTATACCGCTAGGCTACGGTGTCTTACGATGTTGCAGTAAAATTTTAAATCTGTTCTTATGACCATTTAGTGACGAATGAATTAACATAATAACCCTACTAACATACAAAAGGAAACATCCATTGTCTTGTGTCTGATAATAATATGGTTTTGTCGTTCATGAAATAGGCTGTTATCTCACATTCCTTAATTGGCATTTGTTGAAAGAAACCAAGTAAGAGGTAGTGCCATGCTACATTGTAGCCGCACTGGACCGGCACGGCCGGGGTGGTACCTCTCGCTCACATAGCACCGGCGTCGAGTGACAGCTATGCTGTCGCGTTTCGTGCGGTTTGTGAGTTTCCGGTGGCCCATTGGGGGATAGGGAAAAAGAAGGCGGCGCATCTGCGGTGGCCTTGGTTGTGCGGAAGTGTATGGGTATCGGCGCCGTGAGGCTCTGACTGCTCGTTTGCCTCCTGATAACATAAAAAGTAGCAATAGCTTATTGACGAAAACGACCTTTTGATGTTAAATAAATATTAATTCACATAAATACATTAATCAAACCTATTCCTGTGAGGATTTACCCGTCAGAGAGTTAATTAACTTTCCAGTCAACATAAAATATGTTAGGATTTACAAACGCCAACACGAAATCTAAATTTACATTCTAGTATATCCTTTCCAAATGGTAATAAAATCGTTGCTCATAAGATTTTAAAAGGGTCGACTAATTATAGCTTCCGCGGGCGACGAGGTGCGTAGGAGGCGCTACTTAATGCGCCTCCAGTTACTCCCCTGTGCGTCAGGTTCAAGATGGAAACCTGGGCCCTGTATGACTCGACTTCGAGGAGACTGCTTAGTGGAGGCCAGGTATCCCTTTCGAGGATAAGTCTGGCATTTCGCCGGTGTCAGCCTGTGAGGAGCTCCTGTTGCCTGCAGATCCGGGACCCTGAAAAAGTGGCTACACACAGCCCAAGTGTGAGTCCGCATAGGGTCAGGAATCACCCAGGTATCTAAATACATGCATAAAGCATTTCCCTGTGTTAAAAAAAAGTTATTATTGGAAAACGAACAGCCGGTTCATCTGATAGCAAGTGATTACAAAGACTGTACAAATTTTTTTTTTCTGGAACATTCTGCTATATAAAATACATTACCAACATCATTATACGATGCTCGACTGCATTTAAAAAAGTAAACTAAAACATTTGATTGATGACCAATTCCAATTCACAAATCCTGAAATTATCTTCGAATTCATCAATCATCAATATTTCAATCGGATTTCCTTCATTTCAAGTATCATTATAGAAACTCTTTGATGAATCAGATAAAGAACCAATGAGAATATCTGACTCAAATATATTGAGCGTTTCTTTTGAGTTTGGGATTTTCTAATCAAGAATTTATATTCTAACGGGGTTAGAGTCATTTGGAACATATATTGATATGTAGGTTAAGGAGTTTCGAAAATCTCCAACGATTCTGAGCTCGCTTATTTTACATTTGGTCTTTCATAAATCTCAATGGCTTTGAATAATATCGTTATGAAGTTTCTCAGCTTTTTGTCAGCAATTCTGTTAAAAACTTAAGCTGTAATTGATATAGACGATAATTTTAATGAATATTCGAAGGATGAATGATACTTTAATGGTTTTTATTTTGTATTATATTACGATTATTTTATATTTAGGAAATTATTTTATTTCACCGGTGAAAGGGGTGCGCTATTCCACGCTGTCCATATTATGTGTAGGTATGGAGTGAAACAGCATTGTTGTGTTTAGGAGATAAGGATAGGCAGCGTAATTACTGTACTATGCACATAGACTTAATATTTTATATCTCAAGATAAGCAACACATAAATGAGTTGCCTGGGCTAGTTCCAGGGCATGGGCGAAGTTGACCACAGCACAATGAAAAGCTCATAAGTAACGGATATTTTAGGAAGTTACCTCTTAAAACGACTTTACACCAAAATCAATACCTACAGCCTCTATCTCCAATAATGGGTAATATAGGTAATAATGCAAAAGGAGATTAGCGCGTCCAAACAAACTCTTTATTTTATTAGTAAAGACTATAAACTGGAGCTAAATATCAGTACTTTTATAAAACCTGGAACAACAAGCATCCAGGCAATTAAAATGGGATAATCTGCCTCGTTGCAACAGAAAACCTCGCTGAAGCCGATTCCATACAATCTCACAAACTCAATACATTTACATCGAACGTGCAACTCGACCTTTCTCTGATAGAATATAAATCGAATTGATACTAAAAGAAAACATATCTCATCTAAAATAACATTTATTAAAAGGTTCAGCAATTTGTAATAAAATTGATAAAAAAGAGGCGCTACAAAAGTATGGCACATGTTTATAGCTTAGTAAGGCTAATTAAAGTAGGTAATATTGTACAATTAAATAGTCCAATATTTGGCCTTTCCTGGGCGACAGTAAATTATTATTATTCAAGCGAAAAAAATAAAATGCTATATATTACTGACGTCATCTTGCCACAAAAAGCGTTATTTTTCGTGTCCAAAACTAACCTTTTTCCGGCTTTCAAGTTAAACCAAACACACACACTTCCTACGGACAACTGCGCTACGTATATATTATATCTAGTGATAAAAACTATTAATTATCTTTTAAATTAGACCACACTGCGTATATGTAAAAATCGTTTGAAACGTTCAGTATTAGTGGGCGTCCAATGTAACAGAAATAAATAATTATACGTACGTTATTTTTTTTTACTAATTCTTCTATTTTATGCTTGTATAGGTACTAAGGTTAACAGCGCAAAATTACTAAGTAGATTTTGCCCCATCTTGTTTAACAATATTATAACTAAAACAATTATGAAGTTATTCGCCGTGTGATACCATACATAGGTACATAAGTATCTATATAATATTATGTTGTTTTATATGACAAAGAAATGTTCTACAAGAAATAGGTTTCGAATCACGCAAACAATATTTAAATAGCTGTTTCGTAGTCTTTTTTTTTTGTTATCGCAGGGAAATGCTTATTACGCAAGTAGCTAGGATCTCGGATAGACCCTGACCCTATGTGGGACTCGCACCTGGGAGTGCCCTACCCATAAACTAAAACCACTGCAAGCGCCTTCAGCCGCATTTTGAGGGTCCCGGATCTGTGTTCTACGGGATTACCTCAGCGACAGGTTGGCCCCGGCGAAGGCAAGACTACTCCTCGTAAGGGGGGACTGCTCAACCGCTACTAAGCAGTCCCCACGACGTTGTGTCATACTGAGCACAGGTTCCCTTCCTGAGCCCGACACAAGCACAGGGACTTTACTGGAGGCGCATTAAGTAGCGCCTCCTACGCACCCCCGTTCGTCGCCCGCGGGGAGAGGCTTCGTCGGCGGCCTCCTCTCTCACCCGCTCGTCGGCCTCCTTCTGGGAGAGTACTGCCTCGCGGAAGGAGACCATCGCCGTCCAGGACTCGTCGTTACCGAGCATTGCGGTGATGGCGCTCAGCATAGACAAGTTCCCTTCGATGACTGATATCAGACTGTAGCCGATTCTGGGCCGATAGCTGTTTCGTAGTCTGCGTTATCTGAACTAATGTTGATTGTTTGTATAGCCTATTTTACAGTGATAACGTAACATAATACTGTTTTTTTTTAAATTAAATTAGTAGTTTCAAAGATTACCCTCGACATTAAAACTTACTTACTTAAATACCTCTTTGTAAAATTACATTATAATCTTAGTTTAGTGCTATCTAAAACCCAATCGCCTATTTTCCGTGCTATCTAATTAGAACCAAGCACAATGGTATAATGCTTGTAGCTAATGATCTCACGTGGCTTGCTAATTTCTCCTCTCCAACTTGAGATGAGTAAAGTGCTCTCGAAACAAAAACTGAGCTGATTCGATCTTTACGCAAGCTTCATTAAATGTTGGTTAAAAGTTTCTGAAAGTAAAAGAAAGATTTTCATTTAGTAATGAAGTAATAAATTATAGAAGGTAGCAACGTGTAATAAATAATAAGTAATAATTGCTAATATTTCATAAATAGGGAACTGATTATATTTGGTTTTTTTATACCATAAGGAGGTGTATTTATGTACATAGTGGGAGTTTCTTGATATTGTTTAAATAAAAACCCCGAAGTCTTCAGTACAGAACTTCTCTTTAATATAATATTTTATAACTTAGTCAAGCAGAGTTAAAACATGAGTACGGTAAGATGCCGGCGATGCAAGTGATTGGTTGGTAAAGTGACATTTTAGATTTTAATCTCAGCGCCTCTAAAAAGACGCGAGCAAACATTTTTGTTCCCGTTCTTATAATTCATCGCAGGCGCCAACATAGTCCGCCCCATTGAAGACTGTAGACGTCTTCAATCTTCTTGAAGATTATATCTTCAACACTTGAAGTCTTTTGCAGAAGGAAGCGGGCACAGGCGCACGAGTGGTCTGCGTGCGCGCCCACGCACGGTGTCCACGTCTGCGACGCGTGAAATGCCGTCGTCGCCGGGATATAGCTTAGCGACGCGACCAAGGCGCCAGTGAAGTGGAGCAACGTTGTCCTCTTTGATGAGAACCAGATCTCCGACGTTGAGACTGGTTCTATTACAACGCCACTTGCAGCGTTGCTGAAGCTCGCTCACGTACTCCCTTTGCCAACGGTTCCAAAATTGCTGGCGAACTTGTTCCAGTCTTCGATACCGGTCCAAACTGGCAGGGCTGTAGTCATGTAGTGCAGGTGATAGCAGCGACGTCATCGGACGACCAATCAAAAAGTGCCCTGGGGTGAGAGAAAGGAAGTCGTGAGGTGAGGAAGACATTGGACACAGGGGTCGGCTATTCAATATGGCCTCGACCTGCGCGAAGAGAGTGGACAATTCCTCATAGGTTAAATTAGTATTTCCTAGGATTCTTTTTATATGGTGCTTGGCAGACTTAATGCCGGCCTCCCAAAGCCCACCAAAATGAGGAGTGTACGCGGGAATAAACGTAAATTTAAAGTTTTCATTGGCCGCGTACTCTGATAGGAGTGATAAATTCTGACTCAAGAAGTCACCGATCTCTTTGGCGGCAGCAGTGAAATTACGGCCGTTGTCTGAAAATATCTCTGTAGGTTTCCCACGGCGACTAATAAATCGCCGTAGAGCCAAAATAAATGCCTCCTTTGAAAGCTCTGTAACGGCTTCTAGATGCACACACTTGTAAGCAAAACATATAAAAAGACACAAATAGCATTTAGACGTTTTTGCACCTCGTCCCTTCCTATTCAATATGGTAAACGGTCCTGCAAAATCCATGCCTACTGTATAGAAGGGATACGAAGGTGTAACGCGCTGGTACGGCAATTGCCCCATCATAGGTAGCAAAGCCTTATTACTAAAACGTCTGCAGGTAACGCATCACTTCACTATACGTCTAGCTAGCTTTCTGCCATTAACTGGCCAAATATACTCACGAACCGAACACAATAAAAGCTGTGGACCAGCATGCATATGACGAATATGTTCGTAATTGAAAATTAATCTAGTTAAATGACTTGAAGAGTCTAAAATAATTTGATGTTTTTTATCGTAATCGTAACTAGAATGACTCAGCCTACCCCCTACGCGCATAACTTGATTATTATCCAAGAATGGATTTATTGACAAAATATTACTTTTACAATTGACTGGCTTATTTTTTAATAGTAAATTGTATTCTTTAGGGAAACTTTGACGTTGACTTAGTTTGCATAAAAACAAAAATGATTTTTTTAACTCTTCGATTGTCAACGGACCGGTATTTCTAGATTTATGATTTATAAAATTGTACATAGCTCGTAGTATATAGGCAAATACACGCTTTAACTTGCAAAATGTGGAATAATTTCCTATATTAATTATTGACGGCTCCGTGTCCACTGAAAATGACTTGCTTTCCAGTAAATTTACAATATCGGGTCTACATGGCAAAACAGGCCACGAAGACTTATCTAGCTGCAAGAAAGCAGGTCCGGACCACCATAGATCCGACTCCTTCAATAATTGTGGCGTAGTTCCCCTCGATATCAAATCAGCTGGGTTGACGTCAGTAGGCACATAACGCCAACTTGACACACTGGTTGTGTCAGCAATTTCCACGACCCTATTGGCCACAAACATTTTTAGGCTACTAGGGTTAGCATTCAGCCAGCCTAGGACTACGCTAGAGTCACACCAATGAAAGCTTTGAGTTATGTGAAGACGCAACGACTCAACAACCGTCTTATAAAGACGAGCTGCGAGCAGCGCCCCACACAACTCAAGCCGCGGTATTGTAGTTGGCTGGACTGGAGCTACCTTGGACTTAGCGCACAGAAGCATAATCTTGACTTGGCCTCTTTCATTGGTGGACTTAGCGTAGATGCAGGCACCATAAGCATGAAGAGAGGCGTCACAAAAGGTATGAAGTTCGACTGAAATCGCATTTCCAATTAGAACATGTCGTGGAATTCGTATAGAAGAAAGGAACGGAAAATTATTGACAATTTTATCCCAATCCTTTTGAAGAGAATAGGGAATTGTTTCATCCCAGTCTGACTTCTTGATCCAGAGTTGTTGAATAAGCAACTTAGGCTGGACAGTACATGGTGACAATAGTCCCAGCGGATCAAAAATCTTGAAAGAAGTAGACATAACAAATCGTTTAGTTATATTTCGATCACTAGAAGTGGGTATATTGATAGTAAAGTGCAAACAATCAGATGTAGGACTCCATCCTAGACCTAACGCACTTGATGACTCACTTAGACTTAGATTGTCCTGCAAATTTATTTGTGAGGACTGTGAAAATATATTAGGTATGTTTGATCTAAATTTGCGTAAGTTGAAACAACCACTTTTAAGAATAGAGGAAACAGAATTTAAAATTAGGAGTAAATCTTCCTCTGAGTCTGCTCCTGTGATGAGATCGTCACAATAAAAATCCTTTTGAATTATGACTTTGGCTATTTCATCACAACAGTCTTCCCCCAGTTGCCAAGGGCAACGTGTGGTTAGGAAAGTGGCGCTAGCAAACCCGTATGTGACTGTGTTCATCACTAATGTTTTTATGGGTTCATTCTCGTTTTCCCGCCATAAAATAAGTTGTAGGTTTCGATTGTCCTCATGCACTAGTACCTGTCGAAACATCTTTTCGACATCACCAGTAAGGACGTACTTATACTGACGAAACCTAATTAAAAAGAAAACAACGAGTCTTGAATGCTTGCGCCAACCATCTGAAGGGTCATTAATTGAATAACCTGACGTAGTAGGTGCAGAGCCATCAAACACAACCCTGCACTTGGTGGACTCACTCTGTTCCCTGAGTACGGCATGGTGACATAAGAAATAATAATAAGTTTCTGGTATGTCAATAGGAGACTCGGTGCAATGACCTAGCTCGCGGTACTCGGATATAAAATCGCAATATGACGTTTTTAGCTGAGGTTGTTTTCTGAACCTTTTTTCTAGATTTAAAAATCGTCGTTTGGCTAGCTTGTACGAATCGCCTAAACAGTCGGGGGTAGATACAAGAGGCAACTTAACGACAAAGCGGCCAGACTGTAGGCGCCTAGTGTGAGCACTAAAATGTTGCTCATAAGCCTTCTCACTGTCACTAAGAAGTGACGGACACTTGGGGAGATCTTCAATCTCCCAAAACTTGGCTATTTGATCCTCCAAGTTTTTATAACTAGAGTGAGAAGCTGAGAAATTGCAAATGAATTGCCTAGGTTCACATTTAATAAAGATAGGACCGGAAATTATCCAGCCAAGCTGTGAACTTCTCAAAAATGGTTTATTAGTACCTAGCGATTTTTGTTCACTACCGATAATCTCCCAAAATAAATCAGATCCTATTAGCATTTGAACTGGCTTAGAATTATTAAAACCAGGGTCCGCTAGCTGAATATTCCCTGGAATTTTTTTTTTGGCGACCGTGACAGGACACGAACCTGCAATCTTCGGATTATTGTATGTATTGTACCGAGCAGTCACAGCCTTATGGTGACTATCGACGCCCATAGACATCCGAACAATCAGAGATTACGCAGATGCGCTGCCCTCTTTTTCCTTATCTCCCCCAATGGGCCACCGAAAACTCACAAACCGCACGAAACGCATATCTAGCTGTCACTTGACGCCGGTATTATGTGATCAAGAGGTGAAGTGAGACGCAAAGCATGGTAATATTTTATTTAAATGTGAAGGTGAGGGGATGACCTGGCCAGGCAGCCATATGGCAAAAGCCACGGCTGCTACGCGTCCGCCCCTCGAGCGGTAGATGCGCCGTAAGCGCAAACTCCTCATCTTCCGTGTGATACAGGTCTCACCGGGCATGGTTGCTTTGGTGAGTAGATTTGTCTTGTCCTGTCACCACGATTCTCGGTGACGACGAGCCCTGGACGGCGGTGGTCTCCTTCTGCGAGGCAGTAATGTCCCAGAAGGTGTCCGATGAGCGGGGAATTGCAATGGGGTGAGGCCCCATTGCAATGTCCCGACGTTGGGAGAGGTTGTTCTGTGGTGCGGGTCAACCACTCTGCGGAAGTGCCCTGTTGCTCAACTGATCCGGGACATTATAATAAAACAATTTTTTACGGATTTTATCGCGGTTTATTAAGATTTTTACAAGCCCGACGTTTCGGATACTTTACAGCAACCATAGTCACGGGAGGACTGAGGTGTCATACGTCCTATCATTACAAAGTTATTCAAAACTACCCTATGATACATCAATATTTTGGTCAGTCCTATCTACGCAGAAAGTGCTATCTGTATCTTTAATCTGTGAAATATTATGCTTGGATTTTAATTTGATAATTTTAATAATGGGATCCTAAGCAGGTGGTAGAAGCCAGCCATCTTCTCTATTGAAATTAGGATGTTTTTTAATTTCAATAGCCTCACGGATCATCCTTGGTTGGAATCTGTGTTCTTTTGCGAGGACTTGTGGTTTATCAAATCTGATACAATGGCGAGCTTTGTCAAGACTATGTTCACAGATGGCAGACTTAGTGTAGCGACGGTGTTTTAAATCAGCTATATGTTCTTTCACGCGAGTTTTAATGGATCTTTTAGTTTGGCCTATATAGGAGAGACCACAGTCACAATCAAGCTGGTATACTCCTGCATCTTGTAAGGGTATATGACACTTGACAGATGGTAAGAATTGACTTATCTTTTTTGGCGTCTTGAAATAAGTTTTTATAGAAGCTCGCTTTAGGATGAAGCCAATCTTGTCAGTGACGCCTTTAATAAACGGGAGAACTGCAGGTACTCGCTCGACGGTGGCTGGTTTTACACGTTCACTGTGACGGAGACGCGGTACCCGAAGCTTGTTGTCACGCAGTACTTGCTTGACATGTTGAAGTTCGGTCTCCAGGTGTTGCTCATCACAGATCCCTTGTGCTCTCTGAAACAAAGATTTACCCACGGTAGCTAACTGTGTTGGATGGTGGTGAGATTCGCCGTTTAGGTACTTATCCGTATGGGTTTGCTTCCTATACACTGTGTGGCTTAAGGTATTTTTGGGATTATGGATAACTAATACATCTAAGAAGGCTAGAGAATTATTTTCTTCTAATTCCATTGTGAATTGAATTTTGGAATTAATGGAATTAAGATGGTCTAAGAATATGGTTACTTTATCAGATGGTAATATTGTGAAAGTATCATCTACGTACAGCTTGTAGAACCTGGGTGTTATGGGCGAAGTTTGCAGAGCAGTCTCCTCTAAGTCCTCCATAAATATGTCGGCAACAACAGGGGATACTGGTGAGCCCATGGCCACTCCATCTACTTGCTTGTAGAAATAATTATTCCACAACATATAGCCAGATGTAAGGCAATGTTCCAAAAGGCCAGCATATTCCATTGGCATGTCATTTTCTCTTAGCTTTCTTCTTACTATTGTTATGCAATCTTCCACAGGTAGGCAGGTAAAAAGAGATTGCACATCAAAACTAACCATTGTTTCATTGTCGCTGAGATGTAGGTGTTTGATCTCATTAACAAAGTGGTAAGAATCCCGTGTATGTGCTCTAGTTTGTCCACGCAGTGGTGACAGTACTTGGGCCACATGTTTAGCCAATCTATAAGATGGTGAGTCGATCTGGCTTACAATTGGACGTAATGGAGCATTAGCCTTGTGTATTTTCGGCAACCCATACAGCTTGGGTGGTTTGGGACATGAAGGAATTAGATATTTGACGTCCAGATTCAATGTTTTGGAGTATTTTGCTATTATATTACTAGTAGTTTTCAAAACCTTGTTAGTTGGATCGGTTTTGACGTTTTTATAAGTACTTTCATCCGATTATAGGTGTTGAATTTTATCATTATAATCTGACGTATCCATCACCTGGAGACCGAACTTCAACATGTCAAGCAAGTACTGCGTGACAACAAGCTTCGGGTACCGCGTCTCCGTCACAGTGAACGTGTGAAACCAGCCACCGTCGAGCGAGTACCTGCAGTTCTCCCGTTTATTAAAGGCGTCACTGACAAGATTGGCTTCATCCTAAAGCGAGCTTCTATAAAAACTTATTTCAAGCCGCCAAAAAAGATAAGTCAATTCTTACCATCTGTCAAGTGTCATATACCCTTACAAGATGCAGGAGTATACAAGCTTGATTGTGACTGTGGTCTCTCCTATATAGGCCAAACTAAAAGATCCATTAAAACTCGCGTGAAAGAACATATAGCTGATTTAAAACACCGTCGCTACACTAAGTCTGCCATCTGTGAACATAGTCTTGACAAAGCTCGCCATTGTATCAGATTTGATAAACCACAAGTCCTCGCAAAAGAACACAGATTCCAACCAAGGATGATCCGTGAGGCTATTGAAATTAAAAAACATCCTAATTTCAATAGAGAAGATGGCTGGCTTCTACCACCTGCTTGGGATCCCATTATTAAAATTATCAAATTAAAATCCAAGCATAATATGTCACAGATTAAAGATACAGTTAGCACTTTCTGCGTAGATAGGACTGACCAAAATATTGATGTATCATAGGGTAGTTTCGAATAACTTTGTAATGATAGGACGTATGACACCTCAGTCCTCCCGTGACCATGGTTGCTGTAAAGTATCCGAAACGTCAGGCTTGTAAAAATCTTAATAAACCGCGATAAAATCCGTAAAAAATTGTTTTATTATAATGAGTGAAATTCGCGTAAACATTAGAAAACAATATGATCCGGGGCACCTCACCAAAGGCGGCATTCGCGGGGTTATAGTGGGTATTCGGCACATATTATACCATATAATATGTGCCGCAAGTCCCACACACCATCGGACCCCACCCAAGGTCGTTGACAGCGCGAGTTTATTAATCCGACCAATAATTTAATCGTGTTTAAAAAAAAATAATGACAATTCCACGTTATATGCAAATACCACGTGCAGACGGCCGTCTTGGCGTTCATTGAAACGTGCGTGTGTCTAGTAGTCCGTATCCATAGTAATATATAAACAATCTTGGTTTTTGCTTTTCCACCTGAAACAGTTGCAGAACCGCGGGGAGATCGAGTCCGCCATTTTTAAATTATAATGACGTCACCCACAATGGCATACCTGGGGGCATGGACAATTATAATAGCTTGACTGTATACCATGACATTAAAGACCCATTTGAAAGAACAATTATCTTTGTAAGAAGTATATTACACAGAATATTCATACACTATTTATGGTTGATGAGATTATTCTCACAAATATTATTCTTGATAGCTCTATTCTAATAAAAGTAAAGTAAAAAAAAATGTTCATAACAATATCATATAGAACGTCAAATAACTTTACTACAAACCGCCAGAGAAAGAAGCTAAGCGCATAATTATATAAACCGACGAAAATAACTGAACAATATGTTAACGCGAATTTCACTCATAATAAAACAACAATTTACGGATTTTATTTGCGCCACATGGTTCTCATGTGGTTGATGTAAAGTATTATAACGTCGGGAGTGTCGTAATATTTCTCGAATGTGCTATTGAATATTACTCAAAATATAATCATACACACATCCTAATCAATTTTGGTAATGGAAAGATAAACAAGTCGGAGCGAGAATGATTAATATTATGCTCAGTCAGGCTAAGTCGCGTGATACAGATAAAGTTGGCTTCACAATGTTGATCGAACCATAACTTGGTTGATATTGCAATATCAAATAGTTAAACATTAAAATAATAATAATAACATTAATATATTGAACTATCAAAACTTTTATTTGTGTCTTAAAAGTACATGTACATGTAAAAAGACTTTTACAATTATAGCCTGATAAAAATGTATAAACCCTGCATTGGGGTCGCCACTGTATCTTTTATACGGTAATCTTTTATACGGTAACACATAGTTTAATCAGGCTATAAATAAATATAAAAACAGGTATGTATTATATAATAATGTAACAGGCTATAAATAAATTTAAACTAGTTGATACGTCCTGTAAAAATCTTTTGTAGTGGACCGAATCATCATTATCAGTCCCTAACAACGTCAACAAGTCAACAAAGAACAGCTCCTTCGGCTCAATATGCTTCGCCCTGGTGCTGGGTTCACCCTAGGCTACTGAGCCCCACCGCCACGACAAGACTTGAACCATGGTGGGGATCGTCTTCCCACCTGGTTAATAGCCTACCAACACTTCGTCTACCCAAAATATTCAATTCACTGGAACGCGAAATAATCATGAAAATAGGTCCATAGGCTTAGGAGAAGTTCATGGGTAACGCTATTCTCGTTTATTGTACATATTATGTCAGTTGTACCAATTTATGATCCCGTAATCCGTATACATTTTGTATAAGTAAAGAGAGATCAAAAGCGATGGGGTGTGCACAACAATGTCTGTTTTGAACGTACTGATTTGATTGATGTTCTAACAAAGACACGCAACATTATCTTTGGAATGTGTGATGTATTTCCACTACCATTTAATTAATTAATAACGACCTCTGTCGCTCAATGGTTAGCGCGTTGGCGCTCAAGCCGGAGGTTGCGGGTTCGTATCCCGCCAGGGAACATAAAAAGCTTTCTGTGTTCCTGGGTCATGGATTAAATACGTATATTATATAATAAAAATATAATATGTAAGTATAGTATAAAAGTATTAAATATTTTTCCGTTGTCTGATACCCGTAACACAAGTTCTTCGAGAACTTACCACGGGACCAGATTGACGTGGTGTAAAAGCGTACATATATATTATTATTATTAATATCTCAGACTGAGTTTCATTAATATGAAACAATAGAGGATCGGATCAGTGGTGGGAGGGATGCGCTGTGCTGTCTGCATGGGTGCCTCTATCCTGCTATTTTTCGAGAAGAGGAGCAGAACAGGCAGTGTAATTACTGGCACCGAGACCACCTTACGTCTTATGATAGGCAACAGATGAATGAGTTCATGTGTGCTCACTTACTATCGGGTGCCTGAATTGTTCGGTTGCCTATCAATCTAATAATCTTGCTGTGAAGAAAAGGTGAGTATTAGATACCTACAATCTTAGTATTTTCTTTCTTGAAGCAGCTTTACTGTAGCCGGTAATATAGGCGGGACAATATAATTAGCACGAGGATTGACCATTGACCATACCTGGGTTTGGCACGGTGTTATTATGTCGAGGTTTGCCCATCTTAACAACTATATAAAACTTATAATGAAACATTTTTTACGGATTTTATCGCGGTTTTTTAAGATTTTTACAAGCCCGACGTTTCGGATACTTTACAGCAACCATGGTCACGGGAGGACTGAGGTGTCATACGTCCTAATGTTACAAAGTTATTCGAAATCATAAGTTTAAGAAGTTGCTGTAAAGTATCCGAAACGTCGGGCTTGTAAAAATCTTAATAAACCGCGATAAAATCCGTAAAAAATGTTTCATTATAATGTGTGAAATTCGCGTAAACATTAGAAAACAATATATAAAAAGTAATTTTATGTACCACATAAGCCACCTTGCTATAAATGGTTACTAAATAGCCCGTAAAATCATCAATATGTGATTAATTATATAAGTATCTTATTACTCAAAGTTTATACATATAGGTAGGTAGTTATACAAATACAATAAAACATCCACATTTTTTTGGTAATATTTTATTTTAAATTTAAAACTAAGCTACAAGATATTGATTAAAATGTGATTATGCTGGCAACACTAAAGAGGGTTAATGTATTAAGTGGCTGGGTGATCATCAGTTAACACTCATCTGCATGCAAATCAAATCATCAAAGCGAAATTGCTCACGTATCGAATATTGAGTGCCAGACCGTTATTACGTAGGGTGGCCAACGTTTTGCCCAGATTTTGGATCAGAATTTGATTTGAATTTGGAACTCGAATACCGATTTATTATACTACATTTCGAGCAAGTGACGTTCAGCTTTGTAGGGACACTATTTATTTTCCTATTTAATTTACTTTGTCGTCATACATAATATTATGTCATATTGAGGTAAGCTATATACGGTCTGGGTCCTGAAGAGTCATTAAGAAAAATATATTCAATGCAAAGAGACATTTTGACTGTCATACTTACATATTTGTAAACGTGATACATGTTCGCAGAAATATAAACTAACTAGCTGTTGCCCGCAGCTTCGCCCGCGTTTACTTAGATTTACAGCCGTTCGGATTGATGATAATTATTTTTATGGCCAAAGTTACGCCTTATAACATCAGCTATCTGCCAGTGAAAGCCTCGTCAATATCGGCTTAGTCGTTTCAGAGATTAACCGGAACAAACAAACAGACAAAAATTGATTTTTTATATAAGTACCGTATACATAATATTATTTCATAGCTTTTACCCGCGACTTCGTCCGCATGTAAGTATTGTTTTAAATCTTATTTTTCAAATAATATGGTTCCAATTTAAAGACTATTATATTTTAAAGAATTCTATTAACTTCCACTGTAAGGCCCTATAGTAAATTTTTATAAAATATATTTATTTAATTTAGAAGTATATTTTTATTATATTAAAATAACTTTTACGGATTTTATCGCCGTTTATTAAGATTTTTACATGCCCGACGTTACGGATACCTTACAGCAACTATGGTCATGGAAGGATTGAGGTGTCAGACGTCCTAACGTTACAAAGTTATTCGAAACTACCCTATGATACATCAATATTTTAATTCAAATTAGTACCTAAGACCAGCAACAAAAAATAACTACGAAAAAGAAATGTTACATTATTTTTTCTTCATTTAATTTATTATTATATATAAGTATTCCTTTTTATAATATCATGAATACTATTAATTAATCATTTTGGATAAATTACTAATACATATATGGAAACAGTATTCATTAAAAACGAGTGCAATACAAAGGTGCGATCCTCATAAGGATTCGTATCTTGCAATAGATAGCGTGATCTACATTTTCTGCTAACGCCATCTATTGACACATCTAAAAACCTTCTTGTTACACTTATAGGTACATCTTATGTGTCTTCTTATGGGTCTCAAACTAACTCCATAACAAATTTCACTCAAATCGGTTCAGTGGTTTAACAAATATACAGTCTCGGCGTTTTAGCTGCACAACTCCCGTTCCCGTAGGATTTTCAGGATAATAACTATTTTAAGTCCTATGTTGAGTTTCAAAGTATCTTTATATCAAATTTCACCCAAATCTGTTCGGTGGTTTAGAAGATAGACAGTCCTGGGGTTTTACCTGCATAGATACCGTTCCCATGAGATTTTCAGGATAAAAACAATTTTAAGTCCTACGTTAAGTTCCAAAGTATCTACATATCAAATTTCACCCAAATCTGTTGCGTGGTTCAGAAGATAGACAGTCCCAGGATTTTACCCGCATAAATCCCGTTCCCGTGGGATATTCGGGATAAAAACTATCCTATGTCCTTTCTTTCAAACTTTCTTTGTGCCAAATTTCATCCAAATCTGTTCAGCGGTTTAGGCATGAATAAGAGACAGACAGACAGACAGACAGACAGAGTTACTTTCGCATTTATGATATTAGTAAGGAAGTAAGGATGATAAGTTTCAAAGTATCTTCATATCAAATTTCACCCAAATCTATTCCGTGGTTCAGAAGATATACAGTCCTGGAGTTTTACCCTCAGAGTTCCCGTTCCCGTGGGATTTTCAGGATAACAACTATTTAAAGTCCGAAGTTAAGTTCCAAAGTATCTTCATATCAAATTTCACCCAAATCTGTTTCGTGGTTTAGAAGATAGACAGTCCTGGGGATTTACCTGCATAGGTCCCGTTCCCGTGGGATTTTCAGGGTTAAAAACTATTTTAAGTCCTACGTTAAGTTCCAAAGTATCTACATATCAAATTTCACCCGAATCTGTTGCGTAGTTTAGAAGATAGACAGTCCCAGGGTTTTACCCGCATAAATCCCGTTCCCGTGTAAATTCGGGATAAAAACTATCCTATGTAATTTCTCAGGTTTCAAACTTTCTTTGTGCCAAATTTCATTCAAATCTGTTCAGCGGTTTAGGCGTGAAGAAGAGACAGACAGACAGACAGATAGAGTTACTTTCGCATTTATAATATTAGTAAGGACTAGTAAGGATTTGTTAAAAAAAGCATACAAACATCCGAATTGAGAACCTCCTCCTTTTTTAGAAGTCGGTTAAAAATGCGATGATCACGATACAAGGAACAAACATAAAATTGCTGTGCTATTTTATAGACTACATAAGGTCGGTAATTATATTATGGGTCAATGTAAACTTTTACAGTAGGACCCCAAAAAACATTCACAACCTTTCAATAAAGAAATTCAAAAAAATGTTAATGTGAACATATTTTGTGTGGTAAAGAATATCATAAAATAAAATATTTTATTGAAGATACCACACATTGGGAATAAGGCGTTCGCTACGAGGCTTCTGTTAATATATTTTGTATCTTAAAATATTCAAAAGATTGAAGTTCAATAAGATCATGATACTTTTATGTACAATATTGAATAAAAGCTTTTTACTTTATGTACTATAAAGTTAACATTTAATTAGTGCAATAATAGATATTACCCGTGGTTTTATCCACCCTATTTTTTTTTTAATGTTAGTTGGATAGGCAAACTGGCAAACGTACCACCTGATGGTAAGTGGTCGACGTCGCCCATGAACATAAACTAGTTTACCTGGAACAAGCCCAGGCAACTCATTTATGTGTTGTCTATCCTGAGACATAAGATGTTAAGTCTCGGTGCCAGTAATTACACTGCCTGTCTTGCCCTTCTCTCCGAAACACAGGAAAGCTGTTTCACGGGAGAAACAAGCAAGATGGTGGTACCCATGCAGCCGGGAGCGCGGCACAGCGCTTCCCTCCCACCGGTAAAAATGAAAACTCTTAAGTAAATAGTTAATAACCTTCCACAGTAATCGAGCTATCAAATATTTTTTTTATAAATTCAACTGCTAGTTACATATCATCATCATCATCATCACCATCACCATCATCCACCCTTATCCATCGACTGCTGAACATAGGCATAACATAATTACGTATATTAGCAGATAAAACTAAGTAAATAAAAGAGCATAAGCGACGGTGGTCTAGTGGGTATTGGCTCGGTCTCTTTAGTGAGAGGGACGAGGTCGATCCTGACCCCTGTGATGCCCTGAGATGGGTTTTTCCAAATTCCTACGTGCACCTGTAGACCATTGTTTGCTCACTGGTGAAGAAAACATTGTGAGGAAACTTGCACGCTCTCAGGAAACTGATGAGATGAGAAGGTGTATGAAGATCACTAAGCCGCACTCAAATACAATTTTTTTCACCTGTCAATGTAAAAATAGTGCTAATAAAAGCAATGACGCTATTCATTCTCCGGTACAACGCTCATAGAGGGATTAAAGTAGAGTTAATTGCAAAATGCTCGAAGCATTTTTACTTTCATCAAATATGTACACCGTAAAATTTAAATATCCTACAAAGCATATTTTGCTTTAAAATCCATTTTCTTGTTTACCCGAATATACTGTGTAAGGGCGGCATTCTGAGCACAGCGTGGCTACACTACATCAATATATGCTTTCGGTAACGTTGAGAACAGCAACATCAGGCTATTTCGATAGAACTAATACTGAACATTAATATACGCCTGGCTAAATTTCGTATACAATTTACAGATATTATACGAAAATTTGGATTTTTATATTTTAATAAACTTTATCGTTATAGTAAGGTGATGCGAAACTATATTATAATTATTATATTGGTGAAGACTGAAGACCTTTTTTTTTTTTTTGTTTTCGCTGGGGAATGCGTTTAGGCATACCACCGGGTCCGGGGGGGCCCGGAGGTTATGTGAGACTCTCTGTGCCCGAGAAGGTGGTAAGGTGGACGCAGGCTCTACCCACTAAACCCCAGCTGTGTTCACCTCGTCGTCTGGCTGACCCGCCGCGAGAGACGTCCGCACCGGGCCACAACGGTGTGCCATCTGGCACTCTCCTCTGGAGGCAGGGGGGTCGACATCCCCTCCTCCTACTCCGCTTAAGGCACCCTGAACACACAAGGGTGCCTTATAGCCTGGACCTTAAAGGCGCGCGGCGGATCCCCCGATCGGCCGCGCACAGGTCCCTCACGGCAGTGCCACCGCCTGTCGCCGCCGTGCTCTCCTGCGGGAAGAGGAGCCAGTGCGCTCTCTCTCCCGTTCCGCCTCCTCCTTCTGCGACATCACTACCTCGCAGAACGAGAGGACCTCCTGCCATGCGCTCTCACTGTCAGTCATCGCTCGGATGACCGCAGGGAGCGACAGGTCCGCGCCCAATTCAGCGATAAGTGGCGCCCTTTCCTCTGCCCAAGCTGGGCACTCCGCCAGGGTGTGGTCTGCAGTGTCTTCACTGCTGCCACAGTGATGACACCCTGGCGAGTCCTCCGCTCCTGCCACCTTCCACAGATACCTTCCAAAGCAGCCGTGCCCCGTCAGGATCTGCGCAAGGTGGAAGGTGATTATACCGTGCCGTCGATCAACCCACAGCTCCAGGATTGGACCGACGGCCGACACCGTGCGCTGACCCGCACTCGGCTCATCTAGCCGCTCCTTCCACTCGCGGAGCACTCGCCTTCTCATGAGCCTCCGCCAGCTCCCCTCGTCTCCCTCAGCCTCGTCATCATTAGAGACCTCCTCTTCGGCTTCTCCTCTCCTCCTTCGCCAGAAGTACGCCAGGGCACCTGCCACCAGGTCCCATGGCGCAGAGCCCGCCAGTACGCACGAAGGCTCGTATGAGGTAGTGCGATACGCACGGACGGCCCTGATCGCCATAGCTCTCTGCGGACGTCGCAAGAGAGCCACGTTTTCTCCCGTCAAAGCGCTAGCCCATATCAGCCCATACAGCCCCATGGACTGCAAGACGCCCGCATACAGGCGTCGGCAACTAGCGCTCGGCCCACCCACGTTTGGAAGGAGACGACTTAGCGCCCGCGCGGCTACGAGCAACGTCGGCACTAGGCGCCGGAAATGCTCTTTGAAATTCCATCTGCTGTCGAGGATAAGGCCCAAGTACCTCATATTCGCCTCGACAGAGATGGAAGTTCCTCCAACCATTAAGCTAGATCCGGGTGGAGGGGCTCGCCGTGGCCCGTGAAAGCAAATAGCCTCACTTTTCTCCAGGGCCACTTCGAGCCCGAGACATCGGATCCTAGTGACGACCTGGGCGACTCCGGCAACCGCACGTATGCGGGCCTCTGAAAAGGTACCGACCACGCGCGGTGACGACGGTATCGTCGGCGTAACACGTAACGTTGACGCCCGTGAAATTCGCACCGCGGAGAACCCAGTCGTACCCGATGTCCCACAGGAGTGGGCCCAGGACAGAGCCCTGTGGAACACCACACTCCACTCTCCTCCTTACCCAGCCACTAGCCATGGGATACACGACGCACCTACCAGATAGGTAATCCCCTACCAGTCTACGCAGATACGCCGGCACTTCATGGAATCTCAGCGCCTCCAAGATTGTGTCAAAGGGTAAGGTGTTGAATGCGTTAGCGATGTCAATGGACACCGCCAAAAGCACCCCTCCCCCCTCGACCGCCTCGTCAGCGAGGGCCCTCACCCTGTCCAGAGCATCCAGGGTGGACTTGCCCCGCCGAAAGCCAAACTGGTAGTTGCTGAGATTCGGGCCTGTCTCCTCCAAGTGGTCGGCGATACGGGCAGCTGCGATCCGCTCCAGCAGTTTACCCGCATCGTCGAGCAGCACGATCGGCCTGTAAGCCGATGGCGACTCTGCCGGTCGCCCTTCCTTCCGGATCAGGGTCAGCTTCCCCTTCTTCCACGCCGTGGGAAACCGACCCTGCGCCAGGCCAGCGCTGAACAGGCGCTTGGCGTGAGACCGGAGCGGGCCAAGGGCCAGAACCAGGGCCCGCCCAGGAACACCATCGGGACCAGGAGCCGTGTTTCGCGCTTTCATCCGTTCTACCGCCACGTCCAGTTCTCCTTCGGAGACTGCCGGAGTCTCCTCTTCTAACCTGGACAGGCCACTATCTGGTGGAGCCATCGGGGGCGTGTGCTCTTCTTGTCCGGGAAACAAAGCCGGTACTATGCGAGCCACGAGTTGGGGCTGGAGACTCTCCGTCAGGGGAGGAGCACAGGGGCGCAGTTTGTTGCGAACCATCCTATACGGCCTCCCCCACGGATCTCGATCCAGAGTCTCCAGGAACTCGGCGTAGGCGGCTTCCTTGGCACGGCCTATAGCCGTCCGCAATTCCCTGGAGGCGGCCCAATAGATAGAGTAGAGCCGCCCCTCTTCCGCTTCATCCCGGCGTCGTCGTCTGCGGCTCCGGGTGTACCGGCGTCTCGCCGCAACGCACTCTCGGCGTAGTTCGGCGAGCTCCTCCGACCACCAGTACACCTCCTTACGTCGCGGGGGCCTCCGGTCAATTCGCGGCATGGCCGCGTCGCACGACTCTGTCAGGGCATCGACGAGGCGGTCGGCCTCCACCTCGACTTCCACTTCTGCCCTGTTCTCCTGTGAGTCCAGGTTCCAGGCCTGGACTATGGCTGCTTCGAGGAGGGCCTCCCTATCCAGCCTCCTCAGCGACCAACGGGGGCCACACTCTGCACCAGAACCGCGGCTTGGGGAAGGGGTGGAGACGCTGTATCGTAACCGGGTATACCGGTAGTCCGATAGCGTCGATCTCGAGTACCTCCCAGCCCTGCACACCGCGAGCTAGAGCAGCATCGGGGAATGTGACATGACGATGCTGCCACCCCTCTGTCGCACGCACGTGTGCTTAGACCCCACGTTGAGCACCTCCAGCCCTACCTCGACCAGCCAGTCCTCCATGATTGGTCCTCGCGCATTAGACACGGGGGAAACCCACGCCGCTGATTTAGCGTTGAGGTCCCCGGCAACCAGCACGTGATCGAGGCGAGCTCGCTCAACCAGAGAGCTGATCTGAACCATAAACTGTTCGAATTCAGCGATACTCCGCTTGGGCGAGAAATAGGTCCAGGACGCGACCGATTTCACCGCCACGTAGCCGCGCCCCCTCTCCTCCTCCTTTATCTTGAGGGCTAGGGAGTCGGCCTTCTCCTTATTTGCCGCACCTGGCAGCACAAACAGACGGGCTCCGGTAGCCGCCTTTCTGCAGCGGAGCGACTCTATGCCGAGGTCCGAGAGGCGAATTTCAGATCTCGCCTTGCCAATAACATTGGCATAAGTGAGGCCCCTATCGGCAGCACCCGGCTGCAGCTGCAGCATAACCACCGAAGAGTTCGGCGTTCGCAGCTTAGGCGGGGCCTGCGGTCGTCGGGCAGGAGTCGTGACTGTAAGCCTTCGAGTCGTGCCTTTAACCGGTGCTTGAAAGCGCCACCGCCTCTCATATCGCCTTCTCCACGATCTCCTCCAGGTTTGTGGGGAGAGAAAGCGCTGGTGTCATCTGACTTGTTGTCGGCTGATGGCGGGAGGAGGCGAGCTCGCTCCTGAGCGTTGCCAACTCCTGACGCAGCTCCGCAACCTCCGCCGACAGCCGTTTGTTGGCCGCCTCTAACGCCCTCGTTTCAGCAGAGGACGTGCGGTCAAGGAGCGCCACTGCGGCCCCCTGAATCGCGTCCTCCGCGTCCTTCAGGGCCTTGACCATAGGGCCCTTCTGGTTCCGACGTTGCTGTCTTACGCCCTGGATTGTCTCCAGGGCCTTAAGTATGGATGACCCCAGCGCGCTTGCCGTCTCGTTCTTATCTGGGGCTACCTCCGACCCCGATGACTCCGATAGGCGTGATGGGACTAAGCGGCGCGGTAACGCGAATACACCGCGCTCTGCCTCCACCTCCATGGCATCTCTCTTTGCCTCCGCCTGCTCACGCCGTGCCTTTGCGCGGCCAACGTACTGGCCCGTTGTAGGCGGCCGCCCTCTTCCACGCTTGGTTGGTGGAGACTTCCTGAATGAGGCCACTAGCTCTTTCGGTGTCGTCTCCTCCTCCGACGACGAGGGCCGCGTCCTCTTAACCTTCAAGGTTGAGCCCGAGGACCTCGCGTTCTTTGCGGAGTCACTTTGGCTCATCTCCTTAACATCCGAGACAACCACGTGTCTCTTTGCCAAATCATTTGCATCGGTATCCGTTGTGTGTTCGCCATGGTCGCGTGGGTTCAGGGTTGCCCACGAAGTATTGTTTGGCCCCCTCCGTATTACACGGGGCCTCAGTCCTAGGACTGGCGGGATTCGCGGTACCCGCCCGGAGAGTGTATTCCTTTTTGGTACTAATTTTTGACAATACTTTTCCCCTCTGGTGTCTCCACCTTCGGGGTCAGGGAGACAAAGCATCCTGGGCAGAGCCCTGTGCACCAGGATGGCGTACATTTGTATCCCAACCAGGGGGTCCGCAGGTACCCCGGCTAGGGGTGCGCTAACGACTGGAGACCCTCCAGCCATTCATCCTCTCGCCGCGCACCAAAACTTAGGATTAGGGTATTTTTTTGAGTGGTTTTCTTCCACGTAGTCCCCATCCCGACGTGGGATGCGACCACCACCTCCAGCCCCATGGACCGGGGAGCGGCTTGGCCGGCAGTGGCCAGAACCAACTGCCGCCCGTTTTGGATCCGATTCGTTCACCCGGAGATTTCACCCGGGCTTAAGCCCCACCGCCGCGTCAAGGCCCGGATCCGATGGTGGGGAAGTCATCTGTAAGTCTACGAATAGGAAAATATAAGTAAATAAAATATTCCCAGTGTTGTTGATTTTATTTCTAAGAGCGTTTGAGACGAGTTTTTAGTCCAGGTTCTTAAGAAACAGGTATACTGTAGTTTTAATGTTTTCCTGGTCGTTATTTTCGTATCCAAGATAAAAAATTAGGGTAGTATAAGCAACAGCAGATACAAGATAAAGGAAAAAAATGAAGGTCTGTAGATACTGTCAAAGATAGTGGAATCTGTAACCAATTCTGGATATATTATACCTACTTTTCTAAAATTGTTAATTACCATGTTAATAAAAAATCGGTTGTCTGTAAAGTCGGTTTGCTGACGATAGTTGAACGTGACAATGTCATAAGAAAATGGAACGCCTCACAGCGAGGTAACGCCGCATGCGTCATGTTTTTTCGTGCGTGCAGCCGGCTCCATCGAATTATAAGACGATGTCACATCAAAAATAAATGTATTATAAATAAAACTATCTTTTACGGATTTCCTCGTGTTTGTTAATATTTTTACATCACCGACGGATATAATACGTATTTTATTTACATTTTTGAAATTGTGAAATTTGAAATTGAAAAATTGAACACATTAATCTTGTTAATTAATTATTATAAAGCTGTAGATAATGTCATAGGAGAAGAGACAATTCAACATGGATACATAAATCAAATTTTTTTTTTCTTTAACGCCGGGAAATGCTTTGAGGCATCCCGCGGGGGAGTGGGTCTCCCCACGCGGGTATGTGGGACTAGCTACGCTCGAAAGCTGGTAGGTGGACACAGCTCTACCCACTAACCCGGCGAGTGCCACCAATGCCGCCCCTGGTGAGCTACCCCAGATCTGTTGAGCAAACAGGGCACCTCGAAGGCTAGTCGGTCCCTCAGGGGACCGACGCCACCTCCACAGAGGATTTGTCCCGCACCACAGAGCAACCCCTCCCAATTCAGGACAGTACAATGGGGTGAGGTTCCCGTCCTCGCCCCATGCCCTTTTGTCCCCTCTTCTTATGAGAGGGGTACAAATTTACACTCCACATATCATAACCGTTGTTTTTCATGAAACAACAAACGATGAACGCGTGTGTTAAAATATGAACAAAAATACATAAAGCTTTATTTTAGAACCGTGTCACTTTATCTTGTTTACGTTATCTCTCGTTATTTCACGGGAAGCGTGAACTGTATCGATATTTGCTGTCGACTTTTATTGTGTTTGCTACGCGTGGTGATACTACGACAGTTAGATATTATAGACAGTTTAAACTAGACCTTGGAGCCTAGGAGATTTGAAGTTTTTGAAAGGACAATTTTCCAAAAAATTTAAAGAAGAGAGCGAAATAATATCGCTTGGATACAACTCACAAACTGCACGAAACGCGACAGCAATCAGCATAACTCTCACTTTATGCCGGTGTTATGTGAGCAAAAGGTACCACCCCATTCGGCTGCAAAGCAGCATAACTAACTCTTACATATTAGTGAAATATTTTTTTATTGTATGAGTACCTACCTACCTATAAAAAATAATAGCTCTTTACTTATTATAGTAAATGTATATGTCTATGAGAAGTAACAAGTTAGCTGCTGCTGTGTTCATACTAGTAATTTAAAAGGTGCATCTAGCCTTTTTATTTTAGTGTTTTTTTTTTATTTTTTTATAGAAGAGGAGAGAAACGGACAGTCGTTTCACCTAGTGGTAAGTGAACAGCGACAGCCGTATACACCCGGTACATTATATTTTATTTACCATTCATATACCAATTTATTTAAAAAATGTCCCGAAATATGGAATTTGTTTATTCTAGAAATTGTACCGAAACGTTGGATATTATTAAAATTCCTTTATTTTAGATTTTTGCAAATTCATCCTAAATCAGGGTAAGAAATGAAAATCTGTATGAAAATTAGGTTTATTTCGCGCGTACAGCTCCAGGAAAACTAGTATTATAAAAGTGCTAAAAGAGCAATCCAATAAGTAATTTGTATAAATACACGGTATCTTATGAAAACTGTTATTAACATTTATTCGTGTTATCATTTACTACATTTAATGAACTCTATGTTAAGGCTGAGTTAAATCGAAAGGACTTGCTTAATATCCAAAGATGAGCATGATTGTGTTTTGATTTGTTTTAAGAGAAATCTATTTTCTGATTGCACCGTAACCATGGTTGCTGTAAAGTATCTGAAACGTCGCGCCGGTAATCTTGATGCACCGCGAAAGAATCTGTAAAACATTCCTTGTTTTATACTTATGATCCATGTCCATAGTTTTCGCTTATAATAATTAAAAAATTATTTCCACCCTTATTTCATTTTTAGTTTTATAATATATTTATAATATATCAGACTGGCTTTGCTCAGACTTAGCTGTCATAATCTTGTTTAATGAACTCAAGTCTAAGGCCGCTACCTACATAGATACATCTAGGATTTTCCTATATTAAAATAGACTTCAAAATAATAATAAAAACTAGTGTATCCAGTCTATAATAATAAAAACTAGTGTATAACTGACTCGTATGTGACAAAAATGTTACAGTATCCCTAGCACCCGCGCGCCCGCGCTTATTAACTTAACCTACATTCGCAGTTTAGCGGTAAAAGGATTACTAGCGGCGAGCTAAGTCCGCTAAAACTATCGACATTAGATTACCCAGATACAGACTTATATATAGAGCTATATATAATACTATTACCATCAAATATGTTTGATACGGAACTCTGTATACTGAATACAGAGGCTATATCAAATAAACCTTAGGATTAAACGTAAGTTCAATTTTCCTGAAAATTTTTAATAACAGCTATTTATATAGTAAAATGATACCACAAGGATGATTTTTTTAAAATCATAATGTATTTTATATAAGGTAAAGGAAAAGAGCTTGAAGTTAGTGTTGTCACAAAACAATTTTAAACAAAAATACACTCGTTAATTATTTAAAAAAACCGGCCAAGTGCTAGTCGGACTCGCGCACGAAGGGTTCCGTACCATAATATAATATACAACATTAGACACTTTAACAAAAAATATGGTTTATGTTTATGAAATAAATGTTTTTTTTTTAAATATTTGGATGAAAGGTAAATTGCGGCTTACGATTTATGACGTATTAAAAAAAAACTACTGACTAGATCTCGTTCAAACCAATTTTCGGTGGAAGTTTGCATGTACATGACTTCAAAATAACAAATAGGTACTCAAAAGTCAAAAGCGAAAAATAAATTAATATCTTATCTTATATCTTTAAATGAGCAATTATTGTATATATATATATATATTATATATATATATATATATATATATATATATATATATATATATATATATATATATATATATATATGGAATCTCGGAATCGGCTCCAACGATTTTCATGAAAATTAGTATATGGGGGGTTTCGGGGGCTATAAATCGATCTAGCTAGGAATCATTTTTAGAAAATGTCATTTTATTTAAAAAAAAAAAAAAAAACCGAGCAGAGCTCGGTCATCCAGGTCCTAATTATTATAAGCGCTGCCTATACTCATCTATTGGAGTCGGTGCGAGCCAAGTCTTTATTTTCTTTTACGCCGGGAAATACTCTGAGGCATCCCGCCGTGGAGTGGGTCTTCCCAGGAGGGTATGTGGTACTCGCTGCACCCGAAAAGTGGTAAGGTGGACGCAGCTCTACCCACTAGTACTGAAACCTGGCGAGTGCCACCAATGCCGCCTTTGGTGAGGTGCCCCTGATCTGTGGAGGAAACAGGGCATCTCGACGGTTAATCATTCCTTCAAAAGACCGACGCTACCTCCACAGAGGGGTTGACCCGCACTACAGAACGACCCCTCCCAACGGCGGGACAGTACAATGGGGTGAGGTTCCTATCCTCGCCCCTTTTTCCCCCTGCTCTTTTGTCCCCTCTACTTATTAGAGGGGTACAAAGAGCAGCTCCCTAGGCTCAATTTGCTTCGCCCAAGGTGCCGGGCTCACCTAAGGCTACTGAGCCCCATCGCCACGACAAGGCTTGAACCATAGTGGGGGGTGCGAGCCAAGTCTAATAGATAGTAGATTTTCCTCTACTTACCTACGATTTTCAAAAGATCCCCTCGATTTCTCTGGAATGTCATCATCAAATCCTGGTTTCCTTATCATGGAACCACCCCTGGAATATACCCTCTAACCAAAAAATAATCATCACAGTCGGTTGACAATTGGCGATAAATATCGATGAATACACACAAACAAGTGGATTCATACAACCTAAAACCTCCCCCTTTTTGGAAGTCAGTTAAAAAACTAAAACGAATGAAATATAACAATGTTCATAAAATATAAGTCGCCTAAGCTTCTTCCTTTGAAATTTTATCATTTGAGCGTTTCAAACTTTAAAATCTTTAAACTATTTGAAAAACTTTTGGGAGTTTCTCCTAGTTTCAATTGAATAAAAGACTTGATCTGGTACGTTAATAGTTTAGTGAATTCACTTAACTTTAAATCAATACGTATACAAGTCTAGCGATAGTTAAATTGTATTGTATTCGTATTTTTTTGGTATGAATCAGTACAATGGTTGTTATGACAAATAAAATAATAAAAAGATACCAAACAAGAAACGTACATTTTTCAACGTTTAATATTAAACAGCTTTGTTTTTTCTTTTTTTTTAATTCTTTATTGAAAATTTAAAAGGGGTTTTTATCCAAATGGATACGCCAACCCCATCGTATCTTGTATATACAATATATCTTATTACATAAACAACTTAACCTATTTATAAATTTATAAATATTAATAAAAACGAAACATGCATCAAGAGAATCACTGATTAGGCATAATATGTACCAAACTACATATCTTTTTTTCTAGTTCAGTTTTTGAAACAGGATTTCTTATAATATAATGACGAAAATTATAACATGAGCGTCATCAAATTCAAATTAAAAATATCTATATTCCGTGGTCGCACGCTCAGGAAAACGGATGGCTGGTGGGTCAATAAGGTTCAAGATGAGGCTAAGTTTAGGTAGCCGAGGTGTTGGTCGGGCATTAACCAGGTGGGAAGACGATCTCCGTGCGGTGGCCGATGGTGTTGGATGCAAGTGGCAAGGGATCGGTCGTCTTGACGTTCATTGAGAGAGCCCTGGGTTCAGCAGTAGACTGATAGAGGCTGATGATGATGATGATAGTCTGTATAATAGATTTGTAACACTTGAAACCATCAAATAAAAAGTCAATTATAATGTTGCGGTATAAAAAAAATGTTTCAAACGCGGAAAAATACTTTAAGAAAGACGAGAAAAGAAATGACGGGTTGATATAATGTCACAAATAATTCAAACGTAGAAATAAAAATCTCCCAAGTTGTAGTATCCTCAATCCTCAAAACTTATGGTCCTTATCAATAAGCTTTGACATTCATTAAAAGCTCCACATACGTGATGATGATGATGATGATGATGGAAGACCGTATTTGTTTTTTCTAAATCCATTTACAAGATTGCACGTTCGTAAAGTACACACAAGTTCAATCCACTCAGAATTACAAAGACGATGTTAACCACGATTAGATTTCGAACTACAATCGCGAATTAACGAACAAACTTCGTAGGCTCCGCGCGAGAGCTTCAAACTAAAACTAGGCTACAACTGAAACTAGAAATAAGTTTGTGATCTAAACTGCTTCACGCTTTTTATATTAAATTTTGCAGAGCCATTGTATTATAATTACAGTAACTTTACGTTTAGTTAATAAACATATAGGCTACACAGTATACATAACTTTGTAAGCTTTCGTAAGTTTTAAGGTTGATTTAGTTTACCTAGATGATGTGCTCATTAAACTACTAATTGATGTAAAATGAACAAAAAACAATTGAATAGGATGCTTTGGTAGCGCATCATAGTATTTCGAGTTTCTTTTTATCATCATCATCATCATCAGATTTTATCCATCCACTACTGAACATAGGCCTCCTTCAATTAATGCCAAGATGATTGATCCCTTGCCATTCGCATCCAACACGGACCGGCCATAGAGATCCTCTTCCCACCTAGTTAATGGTCGACCTTAGCCAAGCTACGCTCATGCTTACATAATGTGGCTTTAAAGTTATTTAAGTTTCATGTGTGTGTATGTGTATCACTGGAACTGCTTCTAAATCGTTAGATCGATTTTGATGAAATTATTCGTGTTTTATTAGAGGCGCTCCGTTTAAATAGTTCACTCACAATTGGACCCTATCTGATCTACTTTGTATATATAAATTAATAGCCGTCAGAGGAAATATCTATTACAATATAATATGTAGAATATCCTATGAATATATTATTACCTATTATTATCAATTAATTTCTCTCTTATTTTTAAATTGAATTTGATATTATCGAAGATTAATTAATGAATGGAATTATATTTATCAATTTTATATTTTCTAACTTATGTAATTTTATTAATTATTCTTAATAAACATGTTGTGGCCGAACGTAATTAGTTATTGTATCTAGATTTAATTATTTAATTGCTATTTATATATTTCATGTAAGACTGTGTTTGGTCCTAATAAATAAATAAAGAAATAAATAAAGTTTAAATTTGGTACTTCTTGCACAGCTTATTACTAAACTGTTTTACCATGTATACTTACATGCCCATGAAAATAACTCCTGAGAAAGTATGTAATTACTAGCACAGCTAAATATTAACCGTTTCATTCATTCATTCTGATATTAAAGTCAATTTACTTATTACGAAACGACTGTTCGTTTGCCTGCTCTTCTAAAAAAAGATATGTGCGTCGATCGTTATTGTCAATATGAAAAACTAAACAAAAATATATGGAAACAACATAATGCAGTAATCATTCAACTCAATAAAGAAAGGACTTCCAAAATAACGAAATAAAAAACTTAAACTTATTTCAATAGCACAGTGCTTATATTAATTGTCTTGGCATACAAGAAATGAGGTATACAATTAAACAAGAAAAGCAGGCAAATAAGTTGTGGAGTTACGAGGACATAAGTCGTAATGGGCGTGATCGTTTGCCGTTTGTAGGCGGGCATATTGCCAATGCTGAGATTCGTTCTTAATACTTTTCATCGTGGATTTAATTCATCCCTAGTTCGACCTAAAAACTTTTGAGATTGTTTCATCTGATGTAACAGTTTTGTAACCTACTTAATTTTGGATGCAATCTTGCGCTTCGTATTTTGAAGTCAATTTTAAGATTTCGCGAAGCTTCTAGGTAATAACGCATAATCTTTCGTTACGTTACGTTTTTCCTCTGAGAAAAGTTACAGCTTAGTCTCTATAATTTTCTTAGTATGTATTTTTTTGTACAATAAATAACAAATGCTAATATGACAGACACGAATTATTTCATTCGCATATATCTATCTGTGGACATGTTCAAAGGTGGCTCGACATTATAAGTCTATTTAACAAAATTTCTTTAAATTTTATAAAAAAAAAATACGACTATATATATAAAGCACAAAATATTAAAATAATTTTATGAAAGTTCATTAAGGTTACACAAGTCGCTCATCTTTCCATACAAACGCAGAACAGTAATTACTACAATGTTTGACGTTGACCATAAAAAACTAAGTATAATATAAATTGATCTCGTCGTTATCTATGTGTCTATGTACCCAAAATCGTAAAAAAATATACATTAAAAAAAACAACTACTTTAACTTAAACTTTCGTATTTCAACACTGATTTTAGCCCATTTTTGGGCGTAAATAAATAGTATACCGAGCACGAAAGCTCAAAAATAAAGCCCATACAGATATAGTTTAGTTATTCAAAACATAAAATAAATTTATTTTGAAAAGATACACTTATTAGTTTTTCTATAATAACTGTTTTGGTAAAAGGACATTTTCGGAATGAATCATTGTGCATTTCATTCTAGCACACATGTTCGCGCACTATGTCAGGTGAGATAGCAATCATTTTGTTTGAGTTCGCGCCATCGACTAGTTCAACCTTAAGCTAATTACATCATAACCTGCAACCTGATCAGTTATAGACCTGATTTTGTAGAAGATTGTATTACATGCGATTGAGCTTTATTTTCAGTTCCAGGAAATCACTTCATGTGCCTTATTTGTACCACTTATTTGAAGTGCCCGTAAGGTGCAAGTATTTTCAAGAAATATTGGAGATACTCAGCAAACTCATATATGGTTTGCTGAGATATTTTCTCACGCACGTCATAATGCTGAGTACGCTGAGTAAAATATACAGTTTGATGAGCAGCTGGGATTATTGAACCTTAATATGTAAAAGGCTAATATACACTAAGTACTAAAAGGTTTGTTAAGAAATGCCTTAGTATTTACTGTAAAACGTTAGAATACCGGTGGGCGTATATAAGTTGGTGACGGACGAAAGGTGGCGTACGGATGATTTAATTAAATTTATTATGAACTAATGTTAACAGAATATTGTCAATACGTCGGTAGATGTAGATGATTTCTGATATATCAATAAACACTAATCTGCTTGACTGACTCAGTAAGCGAGACCCATACAAGGCAATATGAATAAAATCTAAAAAAAATTGTCATCACTTACGGGACCTCCAAAAGATGAGTCTTCTTTGTTAACATCATAATGAAACATGGAATAAAAAAAAGAAATGACAGCTTCATGATGTCAGCCGTCACGGCATTCGAGTTGGTTTTACTGCCCAGATACGCTAGACGTTACACATAAAACCTTCACTTTGAAACGACAAAACTTTCGCCATAGTTTGTTAGAAAATGATATTTAGTAAAGGTAATATAAATGCTGACATTTAAATACAATGCTAACATATTAACCCCTCACCCTCAATCTTTTAGTTACCCAGCTAATGTTTGAATTGTGGTTATTTGAAAGTGATGGCTAACAAGTGCAGACCGCAGCTGCGGCGGGCGGCGCCCACGTGTGCGGAATAAACTTTATATTTCCCGAGGTAAATTCATATTCATAGAAATCCTTTCAGTGATTTCGTATTTCACTTAGGAATGTTTCGTGATTTCTAATTTTTAAGCGAGGTTTACTAATAAAAAGCTAAAAGTAGTTTATTATGGATTTTATCTGAAAAATCTAGTTTAATAATTGTTCATAGCTTTTTATTTAAATTTGCTCTTTGATTTAGAGAATAACATCTTGGGTTTGTAAGATTAATTAATTAATTAATTAAATAAATAAATAAAATAAAATAAGCCTTAATTGCTGTAAATTTAACAATATTTTAAACTAATTTCAACAATTAACTAATTATTATGATATCGAAAACCGGTTTTTCTTATACAGCTTCTCCTTCGAAAAAAGCCTTTCCATTTTGATCTGTCCCTTGCAGTGCGTGTCCATGCCAGGCCAGCTATCTTATTTTGTCATCGTCCCATCGTTTAGGTTGTCTGCCTTTCTTGCAGCTTTCCAAAAGCGTCCCTTTTGCAAAAAAAAAAAAAAACGGGCGGTTGCTGGTTTCAATAATGCCATAATTTCAATAATGATGTAAATTTATACGTTTGAAATGTCTTTCATCGGATGAATTTGTACCATTTTGTTTTTTAACATAATTTCTTTTAATTTTCTCAAGATTTTTTTATAACGTTAATATGTTGTGATTTGTTAAGATTTTATTAATATAAACTTTGCTATTTTATAAAGAAAACATTCAAGCACAATATTGAAAATGTAATCTCAATTTGTGACCGACAAAAAGTATTTACGGTTACAACGTATCGTAAAACTGTAGTTGAGAAACTGCTCATTTAGAGCTTACGACATGCCTGTACTTGGCTGGTTTTTTTTTATTGTGGTTCGAAATATAATGTACTGAACTAAACATTTAATTTGACAGAACATCGGACATTCATTTTTTTTATGTTACTTGGATAGGCAAACTGGAAAACGTACCACCTGATGGTAAGTGGTCGACGTCGCCCATGAACATAAACTAGTTTACCTGGAACGAGCACAGGCAACTCATTTATGTGTTGCCTATCCTGAGACATAAGATGTTAAGTCTCGGTGCCAGTAATTACACTGTCCTGTCCCTTCTCTCCGAAACACAACAAAGCTGTTTCACGGGAGAAATAAACAAGATGGTGGTACCCATGCAGCCGGGAGCGCGGCACAGCGCTTCCCTCCCACCGGTAAACACCGGTATTTCTTTAGCCACGTTGAGCGTTTTTTGTAGGGGACAATCTTGTGAGTTCGCGTCATCATCCGTGTTAAGAGTGTCATCGGTAAAAAAATACGGTGTTTTGAGGTTAAATTACTCTAAAATGGTAATACTTCACTGTAAAGTTATTTTAGTACTCTATTAAACATATCTTTATGTTATTTTAGTATAGAATATGTTATTATTTATCAAGAGAAAAGCTTATTTGGAACTCATATTTTTTAAGATTTTATGGGAAGACTGAATTTTGGAATAAAATTATGAATTAACTCTAGGTCGTGAAAATTTAATAAAATACTTATAAATAGGAGATAGACTGTTATTATTATTTTATAGAAGAGAAAAATAAATTTAATTCATTTAACTTATAAATAACTTTAATTATTTTTTTATATTATCTAACTTATGTAATTGTAATAATTATTGTTAATAAGCATGTTGTGGCCGAATATAATTAGTTATTGTGTCTAGATTTAATAATTATTTAATTGCTCTTAATAATATTATTTTTTATGCAAAACTGTGTTTGGTCCTAATAAAAAAAATGCGGCCCCAGCTTAAGCTTTGCCTTCTACAAATAAAAGATTGCGTCTTTTAATTAAGTCTTTTCTATTGATTTTCTAAGAGGATTTAAAAGCAACATTCTAGTTCATTGGAACGTTCTGGAACTAATAAGCGGACACTTAGGCTAGGATCATAATTAAATTAGTCCAGGACACGCGATCGGGCGGGACACAAAGCGTCCTTTCACTCGTACAATCGGATTACTCTCGCGGATTTGAACAGGTGACCCCGATGTTTATGTGTCGTTTTAATCACACGGAAGTGATAGCGTGGAAAATGTATTAAAGACTTACATATTTCCACTTATACTTGGAGCGCACCGCGGTTTCGCAGAGATAAATTATAGCATTTGTGTTATTCTGATGTGTAAGCTATATTATTCTAGTCTTAGAAGTGTCAAGTTCACCAACTCGCATTGGGCCAGCGCATCTGTAAACTATGGCCCAACACCCTCCGCGCCTGATTTCGAGGAGACCATGCAGCAGTGGGCACTATAGGACCTATAAGGGTTGATATTATTAATATTATTATTATATTAAATTACATTGAGCTTTGCCCGTTAGAGATCTAGCTTTTTATGATTATTGTTAGATGAAAAGATTAGATGACAATTTATTTTTTAGATTATTGTTTTTTTTGTTACTTTAAAACATAACAAAGCTTTTTTACTGAATAAATAAGCATCAACACAATAAATAAATAAATAAATATAAATATATATATATATATATATATATATATATATATATATATATATATATATATATATATATATATATAATAAGTAAAAACACACGACATCAATCTCTCCGGTAGTGTTAGTTCTAAAGAAAACCCTTCTCTATGTTATAAAGTAGTGTTTTTGTATTTGTGGGTCGCAACCCCCAGGGGTTCGCTGACAAAAGGCAGAGAGAAAGAAAGAAGGTTCTGCATTACAGGAAAAACACGAATACAGTGAAAAAATGGCATGTACGAAAATCCACAACAACTCGAATTTAACGGCATTTCCTGCCTCGCACGACTAATATATGGAATCAGCTGCCACCTACTGTGTTTCCGAAACGATATGACTGTGTAGCGGGTGTCTGTGGATGTTGATCTTCACTTACCATCAGGTGAACCGACTATCCGTTTACCCCCTCTTCTAAAAAAAACAGCATATCATTCAGTCTTTCAATAATTCTATCTTTTTGGCTGTCTATGGCCCAGGGGGGTTGCCAGAAATTTTGAACCTTTTTTTATGTTAGTTGGATAGGCAAACTGGCAAACATGCCACCTGATGGTAAGTGGTCGACGACACCCATGAACATAAACTAGTTTACCTGAAACGAGCCCAGGCAACTCATTTATGTGTTGCCTATCCTGAGACATAGATGTTAAGTCTCGGTGCCAGTAATTACACTGCCTGTCTTGCGCTTCTCTCCGAAACACAGCAAAGCTGTTTCACGGGAGAAACAAGCAAGACCTGTAAAGGGGTCGCCTATTTAGAAAACACTGTTGTAAAGTATAGGTACACCTGGAGCCACTAAGCTGATCACGGGAAGGAAGGAAAATGATAGTCAAGTATCCTACAAGAGTTCAATAACATAAAGTTAAGTGGATGAAGTACATAATAAACGACGTAAAGATGTGTCGTATAAAATCTCATAAAAATTCACTCGACTACCGTAATATGGAGGTTTATCGTCATCATCATCATCATCAGCCTCTATCCATCCACTACTGAACATAGGGATCCCTCAATGAACGCCAAGACGGCCGATATGAAGGTTAAGATCCTTTAAATACCTATACTTAGATTACTTATATATCCATGGAAGATTATGTAAATGCGGGAAAATGGATGAGAGATTTTAAATGCACTGCAATTTTGTCCCGGGATAAAAGGAATTTGCGGATTCGGTATCAATACCCGTCTAGTTTCAGGAAAAGTTTTCTTTGCTTTCATTTTTTGAAAACTGTCAGAATTAATATTGCCTTATTTTTATATATATATATATTTCTTATGTGCGTGTGTATGTCACTGAACTCCTCCTAGACGGCTGGACCGATTTTGATGAAATTTTTTGTGTGAGTTCAAGGGGATTCGAGGATGGTTTAGATTCACAAAAAAAATATTTTATATATATTTAAGATAAATTACACCCAGACACAAAACAAATGATCATGCTCATCACACAAACATTTAATTTTGTCCTCGGTGGGAATCAAACCCACGACCTCTTGGTTTAGCAGTCAGGGTCATTAACCACTGGACCAAAAGGCCAGTCAATAGCTGTGGCTTACATGTTAATACTTTTTTACTATTAATTAATGTTACAGACTTCACAAGTAGTGGGTAACAGAAGTTCCTTGTGAAGCTTTGTAACAAATATGAAGCTTACAGAAGGGCTTCAAAGGTTTTTAATCAATATGTTAATTTACGGTCCTGAAGGTTTAGTAATGTGTTTCGGTAGGGACAAATATACTTTATAGTTCGATACTAACTAAAAGACATAATGTTAGAAGCGAACAAAACAATTTAAAGGTAAACCAGCTTAAAGGGATACCTATAAAAATATCACATATCTACATCACATAATGAAGACTGTGGTAATTAACGAATTCAATCGTTTTATCATCCATTATCTAATAGTGTCGTAGGCGGCTGACGAGACGGTAACCCAACTACATTTTTTTTTGTACGGAACCAGAAAGAAAAAGATAAACAGTAAGAATGAGAGAGTTTTGTGTTAGGAAAATTGACTTTAGCGTGTACGTACATGTACGTACATGTGCCAATAAACAGATTGATTGCAATTTCATGTGAAACCTAATAATTACGATCTTCTACGAATTTATCTAAACAAGTCTCACAAAATAAAATCAATTTTGGTTTAACTATCTGAGTCTCTTATAAAAATTCACAAGATGTTTAATAAACATAAAAATAAAGAAACTAACAAATAAAATGTATGTCGCTTAAAACAAACTCACAAAAGTACGAGGTTAAAATACTAAGCAGCCACAAAACAAAATGGCGTCTCAACATGACTCACGTTAAAAGATTGCTGTAACACAATTGCATACAATTTGAGTATAATAGTGCATTTAGTATTTGAAAACCCCCAAATGAACCCCAGGGGTCACCAGGGGTGATATTAAATTTAAGAACTGGGGTGTTGTAAGATTTTGTGTAGGAAAATGTTTATTCATGTTTCGCTTTATAAACTGAATGACAGCATTTTGTTCAGTGTCACTTGAAAAGATTATGTAAATTATATTACTGGCTGTGCTCCGCGGTTTTGCTTGTGTTTTGATTATATTGTACATATTACAGTGACTATATAAAATTCACGCTTTCTTGATATAGAAGTAGGTATAAAGAGATGACGAACAGAGACTGTTTATATGGAAAATGACTTTCAGCTTTGAAGAAAAGGATATTGTAAGCAACGATAGTCGAGTGGTTACTGAGTGAATAACTTTGTATTTAAGCCTATGGTGTGAATCTAGTCTCGCCGTGTGATCTTTAAAAATAATTGTCAAAAACGTACACAAAATTTTCTCATAATTCTCCAGTGAAAAAACATTTGTACAACCCGTACCTATTTGTTTGTATAAAAACAACTGTTAGGAACAAAAAAATTGCAAAAAACCTTTTTATATAACTTCAGAAACAAATGCAACTTCCAATAGTAGCCCTAGTAGCATGACCTACAATGATCAGTTAGCAATACCATCGAGAGGACGGTAATTCGAGGAAAACATGTCCCACAAGAATGTCTTTAGCAGAATTTGAACTCCGACACCCGAACTATGTTCTCATGCTTTTATCGCCAAATTTACGAGCAACGAATTGACACAAACACGACAGGGTTAGAATTATTTATACAAAAAAAGAGATTAGTGAGCTTAGATCTAAGGAGGTCGGGGTTAGCCATTCGCTGAGGCGATCCTGTTGCCTGAAGACCCGGGACCCTCAAAGATAAGTTGAAGGGGCTCGTAGTGATTATTTGCGATATCAAAAAAAAATGTAAGGAGAGAAATACGCATCAGATTTAAAAGTTCTTTAACCAGTATAATATGGATAGCAGTGAATGGATGGCCTCCTCCCGCGGGCGATGAACGGGGGTAGTAGGAGGCGCTACTTAATGCGCCTCCAGTAACGCCTCTGTGTTCATGTCGGGCTCAGGATGGGAACCTATGTCTGTATTGCACGACCTCGTGGGGACTGCTTTATAGCGGCCGGGCAGTCCCCCCTTAGGAGGAGTAGTCTGACCTTTTCTGGGGCCAGTCTGTCGCTGAAGGAATCCTGTCTGTTGCCTGCATATCCGGGACCCTCAAAAAGCGGCTGAAAGCGCTCGCAGTGGTTTTAGTTAGGGTGGGAACTCCCAGGTGCGAGTGCCACATTTGGTCAGGATCTACCCGAAGATCCTGGCTGCATCCATAAGGATTTCCTTGCGATAAAAAAGCAGTAAATGGATGCAGACTGATGATGATGATAATGATAATGAACCAGTATAATGAACATCATGAACATCACTGAGTGATATAACATCATTCCGGATACATCGTTAAATGTAGAGCGAATGAATCTGCAGCCAAAATACTAAAAGATCGTGAAGGTATATTCCGAAGACATTATATGAAGCATTAATCTAAAGATAATCTCATGTATGTAATATTTTCTTACAAGTAAGGTTATATGATATTTGTATGTGCCTTTGAGATTATATTATTCTATAACGGAATAAAATAACGTTATTTCCCGGGGGATTTAGCGAGAAGAGCAGTATTTTTCGTCTTACAGCTAATAATGTTTTATCTTATCAGACTGAAGTGATGCTGATAAGGTCAGGTACATGGGATATTTAGAGAAATCCAAGCCATGGCTTAAGAAACAATATTTAACTATGACTCCTTACTTAGAGACAACACCCTACTGATTTCGAGGTGGGTATTTGGTCCTAATTGTTACATAGCTTCCTTTTTCAGCTATATGCATCATATTTTAGCCATCTGGTGTAATTGTAGTTTACTGTAGTTCGATTCAAACCCGCGACCCCTCTTTTTTTCGGGGTGTAAAATCTTCATGGACTATTCCTCCGCTTTGGGAGAGCGGAGGGGGTGTGCAGGACTTTAACCTGCTAAAAGCACCCCGGTGTTCCTCGTCTGACCTATAAGCGGGGTACGGGGTATGCATTATTTGGTATGCACTATTGCATTCACCAGATCCCCCGCCTCCAGTCCTGATCTGTCAGTGGCAGATCCCTTCCTAGTCGGTACCTATTTCATTACTACCGATCCCTCTTGATAGGCGCACGCGGAACACGGAGCGCCACCTTCTCGGGCCTGTTTAATGTTGGGGCGACTGCCCTACATCTGACACCTACAGGCCTACTTACGGCGGCCGGAGGTCGTTTTGCGCTCTTCTCCGGCGCCCAGTACGTCTTCTGCGAGAGGGATTTACTGCAGTAGCTTCCCTTTCCCTTTCTTTCTTTGCGACGCCATTCCACTTTGCTAAACTCTGGATCATCGCCTGATCAAGGCTTGGGAGCGAAACCCCGCGACCCCTAGGATTCAAAGTTAAAGCTATAGCAGAGTACCTTAGAAAATGTACTGTAAAAAAGTAATGTTAGTAATGTTTCACCAACATTTATATTACATACAATCCCATTCTAACAAAGCGGTATTATAATGGAAACTCAACATTATAATTAAAAGTGTATATTTGAAACGTAGACTGATAAAAAAGGCACTCACAGAGCAAATTCTCTCGCAAAAGTAAATAGCCCAACTAAACACTTGGTTCCGTATGAGTTCACAAAAGGATGAATATTTTAACGAGACCACCGTTTCACACCGCGGACGTTAATTTATTTTGCAGGTATTAGTATGCAACATCAGCTATTTTAAACCGATTTGCATTTTATACAAATCCGGGATATTTTGTATAATCTGTAACTTAGTAAAGTGTGTGAAAAGTTTGTTAAATATCAGATCGAACTAAGGGCAAGTAAAACGAATCCATACGAGACTCGCGGTTATTATACCAGGCCCAAACCAAAAAGGTGGTAAATCTAGGTAGGTACACTGTCGTTATGGTAAGCAGATTATAGTAAATGGCAGTGTAATTAGCCGAGACTTACCACCTTACATCGCAGGATAGAGAACATATGGATGAACTACTCGGGATAGCCTCAGGTAAATTATGTTCATGAGCAACGCTGAGAATTTATCGTGAGGTGAAACATTACATTGCTGCCAATTTGTATAGTGCACTAGTATAAAGAGAAGCTCACGAAATGCGCCTGAAACCCGCAGTTCACGCTGTTGAGAATAATATGTAGTAGCTTAAAAGAAGGACGAAGGTATATGTACTATAGGTATAACTTTCTTGCGAGTAATCATATTTATTAAGAATCTGATCTGATACAAAAATTCAGTGGAAAAGTTGACTTCAACTTTTGAAGTAATTACAATTTTTGGAAATGTTGTAATGATGGTTATAATATTTTCAATTTACCTGTTTTGCTATTATGTTTCGTTAATCTTTACGACTGTCAATTGAAATATTTGTTTAAAAACAAAACCTCAGTCACTTATATTAAATTCCGTATTTATTATCAAAATTTGAATTTCATCGTGTAAAAAACAGTTCATAGTTCAATGGAAATATAGAAAAATGTCCCTAAAACATATGAAATACGAGGTGACAGAGTATATTGAAAGTAGCACATGTTCACAAAAGTAGAGTTGGCGATATGAGGAATTTAAATAGAGAATTCCAAAGCGAAGCTAAAACAATGGGCCCATGTTACTCCGCCCTGATTTTTACGTATAAAAGCTTTCGCGCGTAGAAAGAAAATGAATGCAAACAATGCGTTCAATTTAACAAGTATAGGCCAGTCAACATCTGATATTAACTTTATTGCACTATTAAATGTCTAACCACAACAATGTGTCAGGTTATGTTGGTTGGGTCGACAAACGTACACGTACAGACGTACCACCTAATAGTAAGTGTTCAACCTCACAAATGAATAAAAACTACCTGACATGGAACTATCCCGACGCCACCTCTACAGAGGGGTTGTGGGGTTAGGTTCCCATATATACGTGTACACATAGGTTTAACTGAGCCCTACCGCCACGACAAGACCTGAACCATGGTGGGGATATAATTGTGATCCCATATTTCATAATAATATGTATAATGAAAGCAAACTAACTGCAAGTTGTATCACCCAACATAATACTATGGTAACTTTATAATCTAAAGATCATTTTATTTAGCATAATTTAGTTTAATCATCTAACATATTTTTACTTGGTTTACTCTTATTATCTGCATTCCTTACTCACTTACCGATTTTTTCCCCGAAGATTTTTACTTCTTCGTTTCATTCACAATGTATTTTAAATTAATTTAGATCAGAATTATTTGAATTTATCTCGACATCCTTTCCGGTAAATTTCCTTTGATTATGCGCTACTCAAGTTATGAGTGCTCCCGAGTTTCTTTGTAAACTTTACTTTAACCAACTTTTCAAACTTATTACAACTTTAATTGAAATTCAGATAGACCAATAATAGAATTTATCTGATCGACTATAGCATCACTATTATTAAAATAATCATTATTATCATCATTCCCTTACCGGTGACTTTAGTACTATTATTTATTCTGTGCCAGTGGGAGGGATGCGCTGTGCTGCACTCCTGGCTGCATGGGAACCACCATCTTGCTTGCTGCATGGCATGCATGACAGACAGTATAATTACTGGCACAGAGACTTATCATGTTATGTCTCAGGATAGGCAACTCATTCCAGATCGGAGGGGTGAGGATCAGGATGAGCCCCCATATTAAATATCTGGGGCTCATCCTTGACGGAGGATGGACCTTCGGCCCACACTTCGCACAGTTGGGTCCGAGGGTCGTAAAGGCGGCGAGTGCGTTGGGCAGACTCCTCCCGAACCTCGGAGGACCCAGCGCCGCCTGCAGGCAGCTATACTCCGGTGTCTGCCGGAGTATGGCGACATACGGTGCTCCCATTTGGGCGGGTCACCTTACTGCACGGAGTAGGGCCCAGTTGCGCTCGGCTCAGCGGGTCATCGCGGTAAGAGTGATTCGGGGGTATCGTACGATATCGTGGGCAGCAGCAACTGCCCTAGCCGGCGACCCCCCGTGTGAACTCGTGGCGGAAATTCTTGCTGAGGTGCACTCCTTTGTCTCGGATAGGAGGTCTCTCGGCGAGAGCCTGACGCTGGACGGGATCCTGCGGGTCCGCCGACTAAACAAGAGGCGTTAATGCTGAGGTGGGGAGAGGACCTGGCGTGGGAGCCGTATGGCAAACGCCTAACGGTTGCCCTGCGTCCGGTCCTAGAGCGGTGGATGCGCCGTAAGCGCAAACCCCTCACCTTCCGTCTGACACAGGTGCTCACTGGGCATGGTTGCTTTGGTGAGTACCTGTGCCGGACGGCCCGCAGGGAGCCGTTGACAGTGTGTCTCGATTGTGGCGCGGCGGTGGACTCGGCCCAGCACACCCTCGAGGTGTGCCCGAGATGGGCGGCGCTGCGTCATGATTTGACATCGGTCATCGGAGGGGACTTGTCTCTGCCGAGTGTCATCCCCACGATGCTCGGCGACGACGAGTCCTGGACGGCGATGGTCTCCTTCTGCGAGGCAGTAATGTCCCAGAAGGAGGCCGATGAGCGGGTGAGAGAGGAGGCCTCCCACCGCGGGCGACGAACGGGGGTGTGTAGGAGGCGCTACCTAATGCGCCTCCAGTAACGCCCCTGTGCTCGTGTCGGGCCCAGGATGGGGTTTTAACCTGGGTCCAGCTAGACACGACGTCGTCAGGGACTGCTAAAAGTATCGAATCAAACGAACAGCCGAGCAGTCCCTCTTTAGAGGAGGAGTCTGGCCTTTTCGCCGGGTCTAGCCTGTCGCCGAGGGTCCTGCGTTGCCTGCATGATCCGGGACTCTCATAAAAGGCGGCTGAGGGCAAGGCAACTCATGAATGAGTAGCTTGAGCTAGTTCCAGGTTAACTAGTTCCAGTACATGGGCGACGTCGACCACTTACCATCAGGTGGCACGTCTGCCAGTTTGCCTATCCAACTAACATAAAACAAGTATTATTATCATTAAAATCATTAGTACCTTATATATAGTAAAATTTTCTATTTTCCTGACTTAGTAATTGCTTAAAATATCAAATCTAGAAGTTCTAATGTACATTAATATTTTATGTACACATATTATAATGAAACAATTTTAACGGATTTTATCGCGGTTTATTAAGATTTTTCATAGGGTAGTTCGAATAACTTTGTAACGTTAGGACATCTGTCACCTCAGTCCTCCCGTGACCATGGTTGCTGTAAAGTATCCGAAACGTCGGGCTTGTAAAAATCTTAATAAACCGCGATAAAATCCGTAAAAATTGTTTCATTATAATGAGTGAAATTCGCGCAAACATTAGAAAACATTATGTACACATAGTTTAGTAATATGTGAAACTTATTCATATTATAAAGAAACCACTTATACGGATTTTGTTACGCATTACTTATTTTCCAATCAAGTCCTCCTGTGGCCATGGTTACTGTAACGTATCCAAAAAGACGGGCATGTAAAACTTAATAAACCGCGAAAAAATCCATGTGTAATTTATATTATAATCCATTATAATAAGTAAAATTCTTTTTTTTTATGTTACTTGGAAAACGTGCCACCTGATGGTAAGTGATCGACGTCGCCCATGAACATAAACTAGTTTAACCTGGAACGAGTCCAGGCAACTCATCTATGTGTTGCCTATCCTGAGACATAAGATGTTAAGTCTCGGTGCCAGTAATTATACTGCCTGTCTTGCCCTTCTCTCCGAAACACAGCAAAGCTGTTTCACGGGAGAAACAAGCAAGATGGTGGTACCCATGCAGCCGGGAGCACGCACAGCGCTTCCCTCCCACCACAATTCGCATAAAAATTATAAAACAATACATATTTAAACTGCTTGAGACTGATTGTGAAATTGGATTATATTACAATTGATCTCCGCATTACTGCCTCTTCAACATAATCGATTTAAGTGTTAGGTTATTAGGCAATAATAGAAATCCATTACGTTAATTAGTCTACATTGATTAATCTAGAGTACCTATACTATATATTATTATACTAGCAGACCCAGCTACGCGTTGATGTGGTTAAGATAGGTATACGCTAAAATATATTGTAGTAAACTATTCAATACAGTAAAAATATTATTATCAATAAAAAATGCGATTATAAATAGAAATATAAACTATCATATCTCTCAAGTTGGATGAAACTGCACACTGTGTGCAAAATTTGGCTAAAATCGGTTCTGTAGTTGAGTAGTTCATCGCGGACAAACAACGTGACTCGTAATTTTTATATATAAAGATATTTTCACAGCAGTGTTGTTGTTATTCAATACATTTTACAGACACTTTAAATTGAGCATCGAGCATATTATAACCAGAATAGAGTGGTAATGTTATGTGTTTTGTATAAAAATAAATACCGCCAAATTTGTGCTGCGACGCTGCGCTGGTTCTGCGCTCTGATTGGCCGACTGATGCCCATTGATGGATGATTGGCCGATAAGACACACAAACAAGTCACTGGTTGGTGGAATTGCTATTACGTTAGTGGCAAATCCCTGACCAGGTTCGGATTTTTATGGCTCATATGACTCTACTCTATCTGGTTATATGGTCGATGAAATAGAGCAACAATTTCAATTATAGTAAACTGGATAATTATTACGTTTATAAAAAAATACCTAGATCCGAAGAGCCGTTGATGTTGGATAAAGATGACAAATGTTAACCATAAAATTATACACTCGAGAGAAATGAATTCGGGTCACTTAAAGAAATCTATAAATTTCGAAAACTGAGAATGCTAACTTAATGAAATAAATTGTGTTTAATAGACAATATATTAGTAGGGGTACTAACGAAAGTAATTTTATGAGTCATTACATTTTATTTATAAAAAAATATATTTAGAAAAAAAGCTGTTGATCTCGCCTTAAAACAAGAATAGGAAAAATTACATTTTTGAACAACATTACGATCTTGTTGAGTTTTAATACTTCGTATTGCCTCCTCGTGCTTCCATTACTGCGTTGATGTACACCCTGCCTGTGAAATGCCTGGGAGGAACGCCCTGTTCCCAAGGTGTGGTGTCTCCCATGAAATATTTTACTTTATAATAAATAATCTTTACCACACAAACGCTCTTTAACAACTTTTTTAAATTTTTTAATGGATAGCTTTTGAAAGTTTTAACTTACTACATTTACATTTAAAAGAATTGCTTACTTTTGTGATTCTAATCTACTGTAATAAACTGGTATATCTAGCTTTTTTTTCCTTTAACACCTTGAAATGCTCTGAGGCATCCCGCGGGGGAGGAGGGACTCCCCAGGCGGGTATGTGGGACTCGCTGCGCCCGAAAGATGGTAAGTGGACGCAGCTCTACCCACTAAAACTCGGCGAGTGCCACCAATGCCGCCTTTGTTGAGGTGCCCCAGATCTAATGAGCAAACAAGGCACCACGACGGCTAGTCAGTCCCCCAAGGGACCGACGCCACCTCCACAGAGGGGTTGACCCGCACCACAGAACAACCCCTCCCAACGTCGGGACAGTACAATGGGATGAGATTTCCGTCCTCGCCCCTTGTCCCCTGCTCTTTTGTCCAGTCTTCTTATAAGAGGGGTATAAAGAGCCCCCTCGGCTCATTTCACTTCGTCCAAGGTGCTGGACTCACCCTAGGCTACTGAGCCCCATCGCCACGACAAGGCCTAAGCCATGGTGGGGTCACGTATATCCCTACTATCATATGAATATCAGTTTTCTTACAAAATTTATTATGTTTTTCCGGACATCAGTCAGTCATCACTCAATATAGGTAACGGTCACCTATATTTCAAATTGTTCAAGAGTTGGAAACCTTAAAGAATCTATTTGGCACCCTAAACATAATACATTAACCTAACGTAACATGTTACATGTATAGGGCATTGCTACAAAATCAATTTTTGTACCGAACACGCTCTCGTTCCCCTAATGTTTTTAAGCACTTCCTAAGTGAGGTCAGCAAAAATTCGACAGCCTTTTACGCGGCCCGAATTTCGTGCACTTAGTACCGAAGTAGTTTTTGTTACATAAGGCTATCTTTTCTCGTTTAAACAATGTATTTATTGGAGGCTGTTTTAAGCCTTAAATGAAATATTTATATAGGACCATAATATAAAATAAATGATTAAAGTATATTTATTTATTAATGTATTTTAATGTTATGAAATTATGTTAGAAATAATAGATTATTATTATTCAATAAATGATGACGAAATAGTCTTAAATAATATAAGTAGATATAATTTAGTCAAGACTCTACTTATTAACGATTGATATTTAATTGTTTGAAAAATAACTTAAAATAAATGTTAAGAAAAGACTACCAACTACTAACTGCATTTTATGTTGAAATATGTTTGTACATTATTAACTAGCATAGGCCACATACGAGTCATTAGCCACAAAACGTTTATAAATATTTTACTTAGGAACAAAAAGCCTCGCTCGCACGTTTCAAAAAAGTTATTTTTTAAATTGTTCTATGTCAACAAAACAAGCCTATAGGTTTTTTTGACAAACAGACAGACATAGAATAAAGTGATCCTATATTACTTCGTTTTGTTATATCAACTAAAATCTCATAAACATTTGCAACAATAGAGTACAGACGCGGAACTTGCTCTCAAACAGCCTCTATAAGACTATTGGTCCATAAGGATCCAATTTACTTCTTAACCAAGCTCTAGCTTAACAATAAGTACTAACAGATATATTGAAGTATATTTAAGTATGCTTTAGAAAAAGCTTAGGACCTCAAGAGCTTATTAACTTCAGAACTTGAATACCGCTCGTTACGTATTTTGATATACTTTATATAGTTTATTATAATATTTGAGTAGTTGTTAAGTTTTGATAGAAATGTACAGTTTACATTGCTTTCAAAACTTTTACCTGATTTTTTTTTATTTTTTTATTATCTTTATTTAAATATGAGTTTTTGTCCAACAAGGCACGTCAACTCCATTGTTTCTACTAATTATACAATACATAAAATACTATTGAAACGTATATAATAGAACAGAATTTAATACATATCTCAGATGTAGGTTTTGATAAAATAGAAATAATTAGACCAACGTCTGACCTATTTAAATTAAATTGTTTTATAATAACTTCTCTTTCACGTTTGTTCCGAACACAATCCATCAACATATGTTGGACATCTTCAATTTTCCCGCATATGTCACAATTCGGGGAGTCTGCTTTCCGCATTAAGAATGCAAATTTTGCTGATGGGTAATGTCCAGAACGAAGTCTTAATGCTAACTTAATGTACTTTCTACTTAACTTATTACTAATAAACCAGGGATAGTGAAGAGGTTCACCCTGTAACGGTAACTTAGCCTTGCGTTAAGAACTTACAGGTCACATGAAAACAGTAAGTAATTTTTAAAACTCATATTATTTATGCCATAAGGAGGAAACCAAGCAGTCGGAGTCTTATGGTAATAATCGACGCCCATACACATCCGCACTACCAAAATTTATGCAGATGTGTTGCCCTCCTTTTTCCTGTCCCCCTAATGGGCCACCGGAAACTCACAAACCGCACGAAACGCGACAGCATAGCCGTCACTTGACGCCGGTGTTTTGTGAGCGAGAGGTACCACCCACGCCCAATTCAGCTGCAAAGCAGCTTGGTACTACCTCTTACTTACTACGCAATCATGGATATATATTATATTAATATATTATATTCATGATTGCGGAGTGAATTAAATATTGTCTTCTTGAAACCATTATTTCAAATCGTCTTAAAAAGTTTTAAGTAAAAGTTTTTTCTTAACTAAAAGTTTGGCCTGGGACAAAAAGATCTATCTATTTTTTATGCCGACATAGAGACCAGTCATCAATTTACTATGTAATAAATGAAGAAGTGAATAATTAATATGACCAGACTATCGCACCACGTTAGCTTAGTGCTGAGGTAAGTTCGAAAGATTTCTTGTTATGGATAATATAATAATTGTATGTGTACAATAGTTGTTATGGATTTGCAAATTTATCTATTTTCATTTATATATTTATATCTCATTGTCTCGTTACGCTCATTTTACGCTTGCGTTTTGTAACGTTGTCACGTTAAACTATCGTCCGTAAGCCAACTTTACAGACAATCATTTTTTTTTATCGTGTAACTGTTCTATATTAATGATGAATAAATGAATAGGTTTTCATGACCACACAACACAAGATCTTTGACCCAGTACATACGTAATAAGTGTAAGATACAAATGGTCGGTACTTGCCGGGATACGAACTCGCAACTGCTGCGTGTAGCGTCCACTCACCACTATACGAGTTGTTAGGTCGTCAGTTCGCTTACATCATCTAACTTAAAAAAGCGTTAAAAACTGTAACACTTACTTAATAAAATGTACTGTATCAAAGGTTTTACCGCCGTACCATCCACAATGCTTAATTTAAAATGTTATGGAAGTTGTAGCGCTTATTTTGATACGATAAGGAAGAGAAGTTAATCTTAAAACTTTCGTACATTAAACTCAACTGCCAAACTAAAAGTTTCCGCGCTATAATTTTAAACTAACTCCACCGGGGATTTAATAAACGTTATGGTGAGATTTGCTACGAAATATTTTCGTCTACCTTAGGAATTTTAATGAGGATTTTCAGCTGGCGGATTTATCTGAAATGTTCCAAAAACTATACTGACACCTTATCCTTATAATTTTTGTAGTTTTGGTATTTTAATGACAAGTCATATTTTTTATTTAAGTAAACTCGTTTCCTCATGATAAGAGGTCAACGTCACGCGTGAACATAAATTGAGGTTTTTTTTAACCAACAGCGTTACAATTAATATACATATAAAATGAAAAGTAATGTTAACAGTAAGGCCAATGATTAATCCCCACTATGGTTCAGGCCTTGTCGTGGCGCTGCGGCTTAGTAGGCTTGGGTGAGCCCCTGCCCCACCATGGTTCAGGCCTTGACGTGGCGGTGGGGCTCAGTAGCCTAGGGTGAGCCCAACACCTTGGGCGAAGCTAATTGAGCCGAGGGGGCTTTTTGCACTACTCTTATAAGAAGAGGGGACAAAAGAGCAGGGGGCAAGGGGTGAGGATGGGAAACTCATCCCATTTTACTGTCCCGACGTTGGGAGGGGTTGTTCTGTGTCCCTTGCAGGACTGACTAGCCGTCGAGGTGCCCTGTCAGCTTAACATATCCGGGGCACCTCACCAAGGCGACAATGGTGGCACTCGCCGGGTTTTAGTGGGTAAAGCTGCGTCCATTTACCATCTGTCGGGTGCAGCAAGTCTCACATACCCACCTGGGGAGACCCACTCCCCAGGCGGGATGCCTCAATGTATTTCCCGGCGTAAAAAAAGGGGGTGAGCGGCTGCACCTTGAGCGAAGCGAATTGAGCCGAGGGGGCTCTTTATACCCCTATTATAAGAAAAGGGGACAGAAGAGCTGGGGGCAAGGGGCGAGGATTCCCATCCTCGCCCCTTGCCCCATTGTACTGTAAAAATATAAATAATAATAATAAAAATATTTTTATTCAATGTTGTACGTCAAAGTAGCTTATTGAACGTCAAATGACTCTACTACCGGTTCCAAAACTAGTCCACTGAGAAGAACCGGCGAAACAAACTCAGTGAAACTAATCTTTTCAATATTATACAATATAGATACATAATATGATATAATTATACATAGAAGCCATGTAGGAAACGCCTTATTCCCAAGGTGTGGTATCTTCAATAAATTCTTTTATTTTGTAGTATCCTTTACCACACAAACGTTCTTTAACAGTTTTTTTAAATTTATTTATCGATAGGTTTTGAACGTTTTCTGGGATCCTATTGTAGAAGCGTATACATTGACCCATAAAAGAATTACTGACCTTATGTAGCCTAAAATATGGCACCACAAGTTTATGTTTGTTCCTTGTATTTTTATTGTGATTATCGCATTTTTTTACAAATTCATTTATATTTTTGCGAACATACTGTCCCGACGTTGGTAGGGGTTGATCGGATCGGGTGGTGCGGGACAACCCCTCTGTGGACGAGGCGTTGGTCCCCTGAGGGACTGACTAGCCGTCGAAAGGCCAATAATAGGTTTTCCTATACCTTATTACTTACAGGGCAATACAAAAAGCCGATATTTAAATTACTTGAAAATAAAACAAGTTTCCAGAGTTCACCTAGGCAACTATTTCATGCCTTGTTAATTCAAATACATATACTATCATTTTCAAATACATATTCAAATATATATACATATGTATGATGAGCCCCGGTGTCAGTCATTATATTATTTTTACAAAGCTGTTTTATGGGAGAAATAGGCAGGATAAGACTCTTTCAGACAGGCTTGAAGCAAAAGAGCATTTTTTATAGAAAAGGGTGTAAACGTACAGTGGTTTCACCTAATGATAAGTGATAAACGACATCCATAGACACTCGCTACATCGTTACTAGGTTTGTTGCCGGCCTTTCAAATATGAGTATGCTCTTTTCTTGAAGGTATCAATGTCGTATCGAAAGTGGCAGCTGGTTCCTTATGGTGGTCGTGCGAAGCAGGCAAATGCCGTAAAAATTAATAAATCCTCGCACTGGTACGGGGTACCCGCATATAAGAGTGCGATCTCTCATCAACAGGGCATATTTAAATAATAGCCTTTTTTTCTATAACGCCGGGAAATGCTCTGAGGCATCCCGCGGGGGAGTGGGTCTCCCCACGCGGGTATGTGGGACTCGTTGCGCCCGAAAACGCAGTTCTACCCACTAAAACCCGGCGAGTGCCACCAATGCCGCCTTTGGTGAGGTGCCCCGGATCTATTGAGCAAACAGGGCACCTCGAGTCAGTCCTTCAAAGGACCAACACCACCTCCACAGAGGGTTTGTCCCGCACCACAGAACAACCGCTCCCAACGTCGGGACAGTACAATAGAAATATATAAACCCTGCATTGGTTTCGCCACTGTATCTTTTATACGGTAACCCATAGTATATACCATATAGAAAATAGTTCCGAAATTTTCCGCAATATGGCGAAAGTTTTTATTTTTCTGGACAGGCTCTAATCGTTAAAAAAGAAGGCAAAAGAACGATAATATAAAACGTCCTAATTTCAAATATTTTATTAAAACCTAATCTGCTAATGGCTGGCAACAAAATTGTTTCAAAAATACATTGTGAAAGTACAGCTATTTTCTCATATAGAAATTCTCGTTTATATTCAACGAGAGAGTGACATTCTAATATTTTATTTTCAACGAAGAACATGTTATTTGGTCTGTGTAAATTTGAATTTTCATTAAAAATAATTCTCAGGCTGAAAATACGTGGTCGCGAATATTGCTGAGGATAAAATCGTGACTAAAATATTGTTAATATAAGTAGTATTTTTAATCAATAAATAGTATTTTTTATAAGATTTTTATAGTGCACGCCATATTTTTTTATAGCATAGGAGGGCAAACGAGCAGTTGCAGCCACAGATATTTGAAATAAGGAGATATATTATTTCATTCAAAATGTGCGAGAACTCAAGTCGTCACATTTCTCCCTTCCACATTTCGCAAGGCCGCGCACACACATAGCTATACATAAATCACAACGTTCTAAAGAATAAAAATAAACCATAAGTTATCTTACACAGCGCTCACGCACCGTAGATACGGATCGCTCGGACTCTTTCTAAGCATTCAAATTTAAACCTTATTTTATCAACCAAAGGGCTCAAATTAGTAACAGAGCAACAACTCTCTCTCTCTCGTTCTTTCTGAAAAGTGATGTACTATATCGGAAGGATGTCGATCCTTTGATTTATTTTTGTATTTTTTAGACTATTGTGGTCAGATATACTATAAGAATAAAATTATCAGAAAATAATTTATTATAAATAAAAAATATGTTGCACGAAATAAAATGAAGTAAAATGTTTTGCTTACTTTTCATTGTCATAATTCTAAATATCGCTTCTTATCCGAATATCTCATAACTACATAGTAAAATGATAGAAATTAGTAAAAAAACTATATTTTGTAGAACTATACGGTTGACAAATATTAAAATTTGGCTATAATTCATATATTATTTCGTTAAACAAACATACAATAAAATAGCAATGTAAAAAGACGCTTAACTCATAATACACTAATCAGTTAAACACTTATAAAAAATACATAACATATAACTAAAATTAAACGAGTACATACACACAAAATGTATAATTAACTGCAATAGAAATAAGTCAATCGATAATCGACGTGTTGACGATAGCTTGAATCAGTTGCTATGTATGAACATCACTGTCCCGACGACAAAAAACCGTATCGTTTACATTGCGTGTCCAGTCACTCCGCAACACACTAAGGTAGTGGTTAAAAAGCAATATATTTTGCGCTAGAGATATTTTACGTATACTTGTATTTTAAGATTTTTAGATAAAATATACTAACAATGTAATATTTAGATATGATAACAGATTCCATAACTTGTTAAATGTTTGATTTCACTTCTGTTCTTACAACAAACCACTGAACACGACGGAATTGGTATATATCAAACATCAACAACAGTACAAATCGCTTTATATTAAGGAAAAAATTAAAAACGCAAAAAATAAAATAAAAACTACTTGGAACATAATAAAGGATGAAACTGGGAGAGTGGGTAGTCGTAGCTCTGAATTTAATTTAAATATTGAAAATAGAATAATTAAGTCTGACGAGGAAGTTGCGACAGTATTTGAAAAATACTTTTCTGACATCCCGATTTCGAGTACAAAAAATTTAATCTCATGTCCTGCAATTGCCGAATCATTGCTTAAAACCAATGTCAAACAATGTGAAGCTAACTTTAAGTTTAAAGAGATAGGACCCAAAGATATTTTAAATGCATTTAACTTATTAAACAATAAAAATACCCCAGATTTATGGGGAATATCTGTAAAAGTCACTAAGCTCATAGTTGATGTAATTGCACCCCATCTAGCAACAATTTTTTATAAATGTATTGATAGTGGCGTTTTTCCTGACTTAATGAAACATAGTCGAGTCTTGCCTCTTTTTAAATCTGGCAGTACATCAGATGTTACAAATTTTCGACCAATATCAATACTCCCCTCATTTAGTAAAATTTTTGAAAAAATTATGTTAAATCAGTTACTATATTACTTTGAAACCAATATGTTACTGCACAAAAAACAATTCGGATTTAGAAAGGGTCTCTCCACAACAGACGCTGGCGTTAACTTAATTGACCACATTTATGAGGCCTGGGAGGAGTCACGTGATGCTTTGGGAGTTTTCTGCGACTTATCCAAGGCGTTTGATTGTGTACAGCATGAGACCTTGATCAGGAAATTACGCCACTATGGGATAGACGGTCCGGCACTGGATCTTTTGAATTCCTATCTTAAAAACAGGACTCAAAAGGTCGAGATAAATGGTAAAAGATCATCCGGGACTAAAATAGAGATGGGGGTCCCACAGGGGTCCATTCTAGGTCCATTTCTTTTTCTAATTTATGTAAACGATTTACCTTACCTAGTTAAAGATAGTCAAGAGGTAGTGTTGTTTGCTGATGATACTTCACTTATTTTTAAAATCAAACGACAAGAAACTAATTATGACGAGGTAAACAACACACTTTCGAGAATGGTACATTGGTTTAGCGTTAATAACTTGCATTTAAATAGTAAAAAAACTAAATGCATAAAATTTTCCTTGCCAAATGTTAAGCAACTGCAAACAAATGTACTCTTAGACAGTGAAAACTTGGAATTGGTGGACTCCACAGTTTTCCTAGGAATAACTCTAGATCTTAAGCTGCAGTGGGGTCCCCACATAGCTAAATTGGCGAATAGACTCAGTTCAGCAGCATATGCAGTGAGAAAAATAAGACAGTTTACTGATGTAGATACAGCGCGAATAGTATATTTTAGCTACTTTCATAGCATTATGTCTTATGGCATACTTTTATGGGGAAATGCAGCCGACATAAACAACATTTTTGTGCTGCAGAAGCGGGCTATTCGTGCAATTTACAAGTTGCCTCCCTATTCATCTTTGAGAGAAAAAATTTAAAGAAATAGGAATTCTGACTGTCACCTCTCAATACATCTTAGAAAATTTACTGTATGTCCGTAAAAACATAAATGAATTTTGTAAGAAAAGTGATATTCATAGTAGGAATACACGTAATAGACACAGGTTACATGCACCAATGATTAGACTTTCGAAAGTAAGCAATTCTTTTAAAGGCAACTGTATACGCTTTTATAATAGGATCCCAGAAAACGTTCAAAAGCTCTCCATAAAAAAATTCAAAAAAGTTGTTAAAGAACGTTTGTGTGGTAAAGCATATTATAAAGTAAAAGATTTCATGGAAGATACCACACCCTGGGAATAAGGCGTTCCTCCCGGGCATTTCAAGATATGATGTTAAAATTGTTATTAATATATATTATTTGAAAAGATTAGTTCCACTGAGTTTGTTTCGCCGGTTCTTCTCAGTGGGCTTACCTTGGAACCGGTGGTAGATTCAATTGACGTTCAAAAAGATACTGTATTAGTACTATTTTGAATAAAAAAAAAATTGATTATGATTTTTGATTTGATATGTTTTCTCGTTTGCGGGCGACATCATACTGATTTGCGCTGCCTGTCATTTTTGAAATGTATGCCCGGTTTGCTCAAGCAGCATCTACGCGGACACGCCTCCATACCACTTCTCCTGTTCTTAATATTTCTATGGTTGCAGCCTTCTGGCGACTATCGACGCCCATACACATCCGCAAATCCTCTTGCAAACTCCTTCACCTAGTGGTAAATGGGAAATTGTAATGCAACGAAGGCTAGAACGTATCTCCATATCGCCAAATATGTTTTAAATTTTTTCACTAAAGATTAACAATAAGTGGAATTGTCGAAATATTAGAAACTATCTATTTATAAATTTCATTACCAACGAATCTATACTAATATTATAAAGCAAAAGAGTTTGTTTGTTTGAACTAATCTCAGGAACTATTGGTTCGGTTTGAAAAATTCTTTCAGTAATTAGATAGCCCATGTATCGAGGAAGGTTATACACTATAAACCATCACGCTGTGACTAACAGTAATTAAGTTGAGTAAGTTAACGCGGGTGAAGCTGCGGGCAACAGCTAGTTGGTGATACAAACTATATAGAGACTACTATGTATTGGTTGGTGATAAAATAACATTTCATTCGGTAATATCCCGGTAAAAAGTGTATCACCAAATGATTGATCTCCGTTATACAAATTCGCTATTCATTCCTCGGATGATTGCTGTGAATAAAAAACGGTCTATTAAAAACAAAATTGAAAAACCCCTTATCCGAAACCATAAATAATGTTTCAATATGCTTTTAATATATTCGAGTAAAAATTTGGGGATATTTGTTGAATAAAATAATGCTAACCGGAATATGCGTGTTATATTATATTGATATTTTTAACATTCATATTAATGCAGTTTTTCTGGCTGACTTAACATATAATATTAATTTACTAAAATCATATTTATCAAGGTAATGATTTTGGATATTTGGATTCATTAATGAATAGATACGTCTAGAATCATCAGAAAAAAAATGTTGGAATCCAGATTTAAAACACTGAAGTTGATAAACTTCTAGATGACTCTAGAATAAAGAAACAAATAAAACACTCTGTATCCTGCAGATAACGGTGGCCCGACACTATTACCGGGCCCGAGCAATAAACCCGCCAAGATAAGATAAATGAGAGCAAACGCCCGTAAAAGTGGATTTCGACTTTACATTTCCGTACTGTAATAAAAATGATATATTTATTGAAATGCACAGCTGAAAATGACAGTAAAGTCCCAGTGGGATCCTCCTTCCTAGAAATCAGTTACATGCATAGGATACATGCTGCATAATAAATGCGGTTTCATAACCTTTTGTCTCTTGTTTATATTTTCCAGCTCTCCGAGTAGTCGATTTTTTTATGAACGATTTGATTATTGTTTTCTAATGCTTACGCAAATTCCTCCCGTGACCATGGTTGCTATCCGAAACGTCGAGCTTGTAAAAAATCGGTTGTCTGTAACAAGTCATAAGAAAATGGAACGCCGCAGAGCGAGGTAACGCCGCATGCGTCATGTTTTGTCGTTCGTGCAGCCGGCTCCATTGAATTATAAGACGTAATCACGTCAAAAACTTAATAAACCGCGATAAAATCCGTAATAATCTATGTTTTTATTTTTGTATATTTCCAAGTAAAATATCGCTAGACTGTAGGCAGATTTATAAGCTGTTTTTATAGCATACCTCCTATGCTATAAAAAAAACGAGCATTCGAAGTCATTTGGTGACTATCGACGCTCATACACATCCGCCCAACCAGAGATTATGCAGATGCATTGCCCTCCTATTCTTCCAATGGGCCACCGGAAACTAACAAACCGCACGAAACGCAACAGCAAAGCTGTTACTTGACGCCGGGGTTATTTGAGTGAGAGGTTGTGCCGGCCCAGTCAGCTGCAAAGTAGCGTGGCACTACCTCTTACCAGCCTTTTTTGGAGCCTGGTATTTATTAGGAAACAAAAAAGGCTGGTAAGAGGTAGTGCCACGCTACTTTGCAGCCGACTGGGCCGACACAACCTCTCACTCAAATAACCCCGGCGTCAAGTAACAGCTTTGCTGTTGCGTTTCGTGCGGTTACCTAAGGTAAGCATGTATCCTATGCATGTAACATACATATCTTTAATAAGGGTTCCGATTTGATTATTATCATATAATTAAAAAAGTCACGAGGTATTGAATGTCATACCGACGTGATTTTAAAATTCCTTGTATCACAATTATTTGACCTACTCTTAATCTGTGAGTCAAACATAACAAACCCAGCTTTATGGGACGGCTTCAAGAAAATTATATCTAGAATTTTTCCGAGCATTCTGCGCCACAATATTCGGTGTGCGACATTTTTCTGTTTGCAATTGACTGCCCTATTTTCCGGTTGTGAGCCTGGATCACACTAATATAAATGAGACTGTTGTGAGTACGGACGTATGGATATACTAGTGCTGTTATAATTTTGCAATTGTTTCATAATAGTAACAAATAATAATATATCCTAATCATTTTCAACCTTATTCCGTCCACTTCTGGACAATCTTTAAACAATTATGTCATTCGAATAATTGTTTTAGCGAGGCCCCATTATTATTGCGTTGTACTGCGTCGACGCTGCGTCGTTTTCCATATATTTTTTATGACATGCCCCATTACCTCGTTGCGTCGCCGTGCGCGACGTTTCAACGGATCGACAGACAAGAGACGAAGCGCCCCCGCGAGGATAATGCGCTGCTGAATCTTCTATGATTTCTATGTTTATTTTTGTGGTGGTGTAATAAAAACAACAAAAGAACACGTTTGTATATATCCATTGCGAAGGCTGAACTAAGACGCAGCTGCGTCGGCGTGCATACCCACTTGCGTCGCGACATCGTACGTGGACGCAACGCAATTGTGGCATACAATTCGTTGATCCGTTGCAACGAAGCGACGCAGCGCAGCGCAACGCACTTATGGGGCCGCGCCCTAACAAGCAATTCGACGCATCGAAAATAGAAATATAATAATATGTAAAATCAGAACCAACAAACAAATAACGTATGAATTGTACCTGAAATCACGAACTAAGAAACATAACATAATGTACGAGTGAATCGTAAGTGAAATCTCGAACTAACAAACATGTACGAGTGAATCGTACGTGAAATCTCGAACTAACAAACAAATGTTTGAATGGAGCGTTTCTTCGTTGGTCGAGATTAAAAAATTGGCAAGAAACTTTCAGTACGTGACTGAAACGCAAAAGGCCTTTTGTTGCAAGCTGAATTTAAATAGGCCGAGTCCAATAATTATTAAAACACTTTTTAAGAAATTGAATGTCTTTGAAAACTTTCATCATCCTTTATGAAATATGTTAATTTAGTTATTTAAAATTTTATAAATGTTTTTAGCCCACATCAACACGTTTCAGCACTATGTTTTTACTGGTTGCATTGATGCTGTGTCAAGCTGGATGTGTGCTAAGATTATTCCGGCGTATTCTACACACAGACAGCGGTGCTGTGCAAATAATTGCTCCCCACCATAGTTGAGGCCTTGACGTGGCGGTGGGGTTCAGTATCCTAGGGTGCGCCCAGCACCTTCTTATAAGTATCTATATATATAGGCTCTTTGTACCCTTCTTATAAGAAGAGGGGAGGAAAAAGCAGGGGGCAAGGGGCGAGGACGGGAACCTCACCCCATTGTACTGTCCTAACAATGATAGGGGTTGTTCTGTGGTGCGGGACAACCACTCTGTGGAGGTGGCGTCGGTATAATTTGTGGCACTCGCCGGGTTTTAGTGGGTAGAGCTGTGTCCACTTACCAGCTTTCGGGCGCAGCGAGTCTCACATATGCGCGTGGGGAGACCCACTCCCCAGCGGGATGCCTCAGAACATTTCCCGGCGTTAAAGAAAAATTATAAAAAAGAGCCCAACTGCCACATCAAGGCCTGAACCATGGTGGTGTCATCTGTACTTAACAGACAGACGCACCGCACAATGTTGTGATTTGTTCGGTGCGTCTGTCGCCCAATAAGTATTGTAAGCCTTTAGATTTTATCAAAACTTCCGATCAAAGAGAAGTTTTTTGAAAACTGAAATGTTTTTGAATCAAATTATATGGATAGTTTGTGATGCAAATCTTTCGCACTAAAAGAGTTTGAATATGAGTTCGTGAAAGTTGGCGATCGTTGGCATCGTTGCTCGAGTTACGTTGCTTCCATTTTGAACATTTACATCAAAGTTTTTGTTAAAAACAGATTGTGAAATATGAACGGGTAGTAAGAACTAAAACATCAAAGTAATTTACCTACTGAGGATAGAGAGAAGTTTTACGTTAATAGCTGACCATGTTTAATTTTCCAACTAACCAGGTTCTTAATTTTAACAATGTAGTTAAAAGGGGTCTGAAATTGGAAAACGGGGGCAAAACGGGTATCAAATGACAGGAAACTGTCTGTTGTTCTTCATCATTATGTTTTTTAAATGTCATCATTAAAATGTAACATAAAAGGTAAAGTGTTGGTCGGCCATTAACCAGATCGGAAGATGATCTCCGTGCCCGGTTCGTGTTGGATGCGCGTGGCAAGGGATCAGCTGTCTTGGCGTTCTTTGAGGGAGGCTTATGTTCAGCAGTAGACCAATAGGGGCTGATGATGATGATGATGATAAAAGGTAAATGAAATAAAATATGGACCTTTTAATACAATTTTTTTCGTGCCTTGTATCATACACAATACTTTTGATGAGAATGTAAGAACATCTTTAACTAAAACTACCAAAACATATCGGTATCATGGCAGAGATGTTGTTTGTTGAATCGTGTTGAACTTTTATCAGCAATCCTATCTATCGTCAATAAGACAGTCACGATTACAATCCTTGCATAACCAGTATCAACAACAAACCACACAAAAAGCGATATGAGACCGAATGCATCAACGGCAAAGCGTTTCCCTTGCCAAGTGTTACAGTCGTTTTACAAACTCCAAACATGCACTGCCCAAGTAGCATAGCACCCATTTTTGCAATCAAAGAGAGAGCTGCGAAATGACGGCTTTGAAACCGCCTACTGTTTGATAAATATTGTTAGACTGTAACGCTTTTGTGGTCACTTTATTGCTTTACGATTTAGATTTTCACAATCTGGTGCATGTTAAGTATTGTTTTGTAATGTTTACGCGAATTTCACTCATTAAAATGAAACAATTTTTATGGATTTTATCGCGGTTTATTAATATATATATATATATATATATATATATATATATATAAATATATATAAAAATCAAAATAGTACTAATACAGTATCTTTTTGAACGTCAATTGAATCTACCACCGGTTCCAAGGTAAGCCCACTGAGAAGAAGCGGCGAAACAAACTCAGTGGAACTAATCTTTTCAAATAATATATATTATATAACAATTATAACATCTTGTCTTGAAATGCGCGGGAGGAACGCCTTATTCCCAGGGTGTGGTATCTTCCATGAAATCTTTTACTTTATAATATGCTTTACCACACAAACGTTCTTTAACAACTTTTTTGAATTTTTTTATGGAGAGCTTTTGAACGTTTTCTGGGATCCTATTGTAAAAGCGTATACAGTTGCCTTTAAAAGAATTGCTTACTTTCGAAAGTCTAATCATTGGTGCATGTAACCTGTGTCTATTACGTGTATTCCTACTATGAATATCACTTTTCTTACAAAATTCATTTATGTTTTTCCGGACACACAGTAAATTTTCTAAGATGAAGTAAATTTTCTAAGATGAGTAAATTTTCTAAGATGTATATATTATTTACAGCTACAATAGCAACGTCGGGCTTGTAACCCGTGACAAAATCCGTAAATATTGTATCATTATGAAGCACGTTAAGTATTTTGATAGTTTGTATTTTAATTGTTACTCGATGACAAGAAAACCTCATCTCCTTATATTAAAATCTATAATTTTGATATAAAGAAATTTACTTCACCTTTTAAGTTAAACACTATATTAAAACACTAGCGCCATCTTCCTAAGGTATATAAAATTATCGGTGTTCTTCTGTCACTTTTTCTGCTTTATTTTTGTTAGATAATATCATCAATATACTGTATAAGGGTCAAATTAATAAGTATTCATTTTATCCTAACGTCATTTCAAACTCAATCAAGCTAGCCGTATTTCATTTATAGGTATACCTTTTATTATAACTAAGTAGTAGAAACATGCACCTCTCATCAATGTGTGCACATATTCTAAACTAGCTGTTGCCCGCAGCTTCGCCCGCGTTAACTTACTCATCTTAACTACTGCTAGTCACAGCGTGATGTTATATAGCCTATAGCCTTCCTCGATAAATGGGCTTAGATAGCCCATTTATCGAGGAAGGCCTACTTACTATAGGTTACTGACGTAATAGCAATTCAACCATCCGTATCCAAGTGATCTGTATGTACGCCCCATCGGCCAATTATCCATCAATGGCCATCTGACGGCCAATCCGAGCGCAGGACCGGCGCAGCGTCGCAATACAAATTTGGCGGAATCTGTTTTCATACAAAACACATAACATTACCACTCTATTCCGGTTATATGCTCGATGGATGATACACAAGACTTCAACATTGGAAACTGGAAAATATTTACTCCTGAATCCTTCGGATTGAATTCTGTATCAAAGGCTACCGCTGTGGATCCTAACTACATGGAGTAGCAACGATAGGAACGATTAGTGGGCCTAGTTCGTTAAAAAAGACTTAAACTGTTCTACAGAAATGGAAAATGTAACATGACTAATTAAATCTGGAACCTGTTTTTGTTGACCAAGTATGAGAATCAATGGCAATAAAATTTCCCTCTGCTTGCTTTCCACGGCTCGTTCGTGACGTAGCATGAGAGAGTCGTAATGAGGGCGTTCAAAATAATTGCGTGCAAACGCAAGCTTGTTCGGGGTTTAATTAATACACGTATATCAGCCGCTAAATGTCCACTGCTATTGCTAATAAATGAAAATATGATTTTTGTAATGAATACAATATGAATACTTTTTATTTAATGGGAATGAAGGAAAAAAAAATCTTTGATTTTTTAAAGCTGGACATTTTTTTAAACTATGTAAGCCCTTTAATGTTTGTTTTTTTATGTTGGTGTTATAGCTAAATAAGCTAACACATAAGGAGGTTTATCAGGGACTAGTCCTGACAAGTAATTATCTTATTGCGCCTCCAGTCCCTGTCTCGTGCCAGGTTCAGGTTGGAATCCTGGACTCACTATGGAACGACGTCACCACTAAGCGTCTGCTTAGTGGCGTCCGGGCTGCCCCCGTTACAAGGACTCGGGCCTTTGCCGGGGCCAGCCTATTGCTGAGGTGCTCCTTTTGCCTACAAATTCGGGACCCTCAAAAAGCGGCTGAAGGCCTACATACCTACATTGGTCCAGGAGCCTTTTTTCTTTTTTTTTTCTTTTACGCGGGAAATGCTCTGAGGCATCCCGTCTGGGGAGTGGGTCTCCCCAGGTGGGTATGTGGGACTCGCACTAAAACCCGGAGAGTGCCACCAGTGCCGCCTTGGTGAGGTGCCCCGGATCTGTTAAGCTAACAGGGCACATCGACGGCTAGTCAGTCCCGCAAGGGACCGACGCCACCTCCAGAGGGGTTGTCCCGCACCACAGAACAACCCCTACTAACGTCGGGACAGTACAATGGGGTGAGGTTCCCATCCTCACCCCTTGCCCCCTGCTCTTTTGTCCCCTCTGCTTATAAGAGGGGTACAAAGAGCCCCCTCGGCTCAATTGGCTTCGCCCAAGATGCTGGGCTCACCCTAGGCTACTGAGCCCCACCGCCACCTCAAGGCCTGAACCATGATGGGGTTGGTCCAGGAGGTCCTTACCCGAGGTAAACTTAGATCATATGAAAGCATTAACCTGCGTCATCAAAAAAAGGCAACGATTATTCATTGCCTATCCAGAGACATCATATGGTAAATGTTGGTGCCAATAATTATACCACCTATTCTGCCCTTGTTTCCGAAACACAGTAAAGCTGTTTCACGAAAAAATAAGCAGTAAGCAGGTAATAGATGAAATCCAAGCTAACGTAGATTTCATCCTATTCATTCGGCATTGTACTTTGTTTTTAACATAGCCCTTCTGATCTAAATTCATCTTGAAAAACGCCATAAATTTCACAAACCCTCTTTGGAATGTAAGATATTTTTTTACGGAATATATCACGGCTTATACATTCCTGTATCCTCTGTAAATATGCGACACAAATATTTCCTTCATCGTGTTATTCCCTTTTTTGAAACTCATAAAACAATGTCTTAAATGTAATCATGTTTTAAATGTTTAAAAATCTGACATACATTTATTAAAATTAATCAATCAAATTTTTGTCTGTATTATAATCAGAATTCTTGTTTACATTGTGTTTTTTTTTTCATTATGTCTGCGTTGAAAAACGATAAAGCCCTTATGCCATTATATTAAAATAATTGAATTAGTTACGTGGTCCGGTGTATTGGTTGTGGCAAGCAATTTTACAGGAATTAGGTCGTGGCGTGAATCCTGATAAGAACAGGTATATACTGTTGAGGTATTTCTGTGTGACATGACGATACAATGTGGCTAGCCACATTGTATCGTCATTATAATCATCATCAGCCTCTATCAGTTCACTGCTGAATATAGGCCTCTCTCAAAGAACGCCAAGACGACCGATCCCTTGCCACTCGCATCCAACACGGACCGGCCACTGTACGGAGATCGTCTTCCCACCTGGTTAATGGCCAACCAACACTTCGTCTACCCGAACGCGGCCTCCACTATTGAACCTTATTGGCCCATCGGCCATCCGTTCTCCTGATGACCAGCCGTATGACCAGCCCATATTTTAAAGTAGTATATAAATAATATATTATGCTAACCTAGGCTTTATTCGTCACTCCACTATGGTTCAGGCCTTGTTGTGGCGGTGGGGCTCAGTAGCCTAGGGTGAGCCGCTGCACCTTGGGCGAAGCTAATCAACTCGGCTCAATTAGCTTTATAAGAAGAGGGGATAAAAGAGCAAGGGGCAAGGGGCGAGGACGGGAACCTCACCCCATTTTACTGTCCCGACGTTGGATCCTTTGGACCCTCTGTGGAGGTGGCGTTGGTCCCTTGGGGGTCTGACTAGCCATCTAGGTGCCCTGTTTGCTCATTAGATCCGGGGCACCTCACCAAAGGCGGCATTGGTGGCACTTGCCGGGTTTTAGTGGTTAGAGCTGCGTCCACCTACCAGCTTTCGGGTGCAGCGAGTCCCACATAGCACCTCAGAGCATTTCCCGGCTTTAAAGAAAAAAGGCTTTATGCGTCAACTAAGATACATACTTTTTTATAAACGTAATTATGAGACGTGACCTGCACAGACCACAGAAAGTGGACGTAACATATATCTACAACATTTAAGGCGCGGCTCCACCGCGGCGTATGCAGGGGCTGCGCATGTATGTTTTGCAATTAGCGTAGCGTCAGTAACTTATAGTGGAAAAAATCTCATACATTTTCTTGCTAATCGAAACTTGACAAACGTGCGTAGTCTCTCCGTGCGCCGCGGTGGAGCCACGCCCTTATATGGTTATATAATCTTAAACCTTACTTATTTATCTGTTTGCTCTTTTTAAAATGGTTCTTACAAACTGAAAATGGGATTTATTATGCACAGTGAAACTTGATCGCTAATATTTATTGTAAAAAGTAACTCGACAAATATCCTTATAATCTTCAACATTGTTGCGATTCTTGCCAAAAACTAAGGATATAAATGTATGACTGTATCTGGGTTTAGTATTATGTATATTATTATATTATTTGTGTGTGTGTGTGTAATTGGGACCCGGGTGGGCGCCTCCAATAACATGCTCTGTCAGCTCGATATTATATCACTTATACGCTCGTTTGATATTTTATTTTTAGGATGCGTTTTGTTATTTTATTATAATAATATATATATTTAATAATAAACTATAAACAATAATAAGCTATAAACAAATTTAATAATTGGTTTTTTATTGAAATACAAATACTCTCAGTCACTAGCCATCTTTTTATCCTTTGAAGATTGAAAATATAACTTTTTAAAACACAAGCTTTATCAAATTCTATTAAAATATGACTGGCCTGTTGGTCTAGTGGTTAGTGATCCTGAGTGCTAAACTAGGAGGTCGTGGGTTCGATCCCCACTCAGGACAAATGTTTGTGTGATGAACAGGATCATTTGTTCTGTGTCTGGGTGTGATTAACCTATCATATGTATGCATTTAGAAATATATAAGTAAGTATATATCAGTTGTCTGGTTACCATAAAACAGGCTCTGCCTAGTTTGGGATCAGATGGCCGTGTGTGAGTTGTCCCAACATATTATTATTATATTATATTGTCTTAATTTATTATTGTGGATGACATTATTTTATTGCATAAACTTTTGACTATTTAAACATTTTCCCTTCAGCGATAATAATCTATACATCTATACAGATAAATAAAATTGGAGTGTCTGTTTGTAACATTAAAATAACCGCTTTTTACTAAATGCATATGGATGTATACACGGTACATATACCAAAATAGCATTTTTTACAATTTTTGTCTGTCTGTCTGTCTGTTTGTTCCGGCTAATCTCTGAAACAGCTGGGCCGATTTTGACAGGACTTTCACTGACAGATAGCTGATGTTATAAGGAGTAACTTAGGCTATAAAAATAATCATCATCAGTCCGTATACGGCTGTAAATCTAAGATAACGCGGGCGAAGCTGATGGCAACAGCTAGTAATCAAATATAAACAGAGCCTAAAAAATAACAAACCAATGATGACAATAGCAAATATAATCCACGCTATTTCGCAATGTTAATATTTCACTTGCGCCGTGCCCCGACGAGCGCTTTTCAAAATGTTGCATAAAGTCCTTAGGCACGTGTGGAGAATGGAAGCCTCGAGATAAGCTATACGTTCTATGGAATAAAGATCCTTTGAAGACCCCATTCATCCCGTCCCTGTTTACTGGAGGACAAAATGTACGCAATGACACAGGTTTGGGCCGATTATTGACATTTTGACGTTACGAAGCTCGGCATTATTTGGGGATTTTTAATATTGTTTAGAATGTCAATATTTATATACAAATAGTAATCTATACAGATCAATAAAATTGGAGTGTCTGTTTGTAATATTAAAATAACCGCTTTTTACTAAACGCATTCCATATGCGTTAAGCACGGTACATATACCAAAATAGCATTTTTTTGCCTGTCTGTCGGTCTGTTTGTTCCGGCTAATATCTGAACCGGCTGGGCCGATTTTGACGGGACTATCACTGACAGTTTATTATAGACATAAACTTAGGCTATAAAAATAATCATCTTCAATCCGTATGCGGCTGTAAATCTAAGTTAACGCGGGTGAAGTTGCTTGCAACAGCAAGTTGTTAATATATGCGTAAATTACAATAATATTATTGAAAATGATTTATCACGGAAACGGGATATTTACTTTTCTGAATATATTATTATGTATGGATATTTCGACATGGCCTCCTTGATTTTTATATAATGCCGAAATATCGAGTTCGCTGAAATAAAACCGGGCCTCCATCTCAAAATCAGGCGAGGAGGGTGTTGGGCCATAGTTCACCGATGCGCTGGCCCAATGCGGGTTGGTGAACTTCACACACCTTCAAAGACGTTTAATTTTAAAATTTGGAGGCTTTTATTCTAAGGTCTAGATAATTTGTCCATGCGTTGACTTTACTGCAATACAAGACAACTCAAGAGATTCAATATGTATACTGTCTGTATACATATACAATTCAATATGTATACTGTCTGTATACATATACAATTCAATATGTATACTGTCTGTATACATATACAATTCAATATGTATACTGTCTGTATACATATACAATTCAATATGACGTATACTGTCTATATAATACTACAACTTTTGCATCTGCCAACACTGCCACTGAATGATGGCCTTTTTTGGATTGGACTAAACTAAACTAACTAAACGTTGCCTCCACTCTTGAACTTTATTGGCCCATTGGCCAGCCCTTCTCCTGAGTGTGTGACTAGCCCACTGCCACTTCAACGAGCTGTGTCCATTGTCTGTGTCGGACGAGTAGCAAGGGATTGGTCGGCTTAGCGTTCATTGATGTTCAGCAGTGAACACATAAAGGCTGATGATCTGATGATAATGATGATGAACCATATGATATTTTGACACTAAATTTTAGTCTTAAGTCCTATATCAATCTTTAGTCTCAGTTACTCCCATTGGCTCCAAATTTTATACATTTCACCGAGAAAAGCCGTAATGTGTATCAGCATTGATATACTAATACTTATAAAGCCTTACTCATTTTCTAGATACAGAATCCCAAAAAGACATTCGTTGTTTCATTAACATTTATGTACGGAAGCTAGATTTTCTTTGTTCTTATTTGAAAGTATATAAGATACATATTTATTGCTGAGCAATCACGTAGAGAGCTCTCAGTGAAAAGGCATCCGAAACTTTGTACACTACTTCAGAGTGATGCAAGTTCTTGTTACGCTTTCAAACTTTGTGTGTGAAGATGTTTGCTGCCACTATACAAGTCCAAGCCATTACACTCTTGGTTTTATTGTGGAACAGAAATACAGCACTTTGCAATATACTGATAGGACTGTATATGTAATGGAAACATACAAAATAAATTATCGATATAAGCTAAGTAGTACATTTACGCTTCTTATAAGAAGGGCAAATACTTAAATTGTAATAATATTTGATTTTATTGCAAAATTAAAAAAAAAACGTTTTATAAATTGACTAAATGTTAAATTTTAATACACAATCGTTAATAAATTTATTTTTAAGTGAAATATTAATTTATTATATCAAACATAAAAATATCATATTATTGTTTTATGTTAAGCATAAATAACATCGCATTAAAATATAATTTGCAAATTAAGGTACTGCAATTTTAAAGTAATGACAATACAATAGACAATGTGACAAGAAAGATCTATATCATACAATTTGCTATTTTATATTTTAATCCATAACCATGAATACTCTTAAAAACATAAAACATTATCAAGCTATTGATATTTAAATAAGGTTAATAGTAATTTAACAATAACAATAAATAAAGTATTGTTAGCGAATTTAGCATTCCTTTGAAAGAGAAAGCTTTTAGCAAAATTTGATTACTAAATATAGATTGTACTATGCAGAATTTAGAATATCTTATTATAATTTACCTGGAAATTCACATTAAATAATTTTTCCTTTCTGCACAGAAGCACCAATTTAATTCCATCACTACATTTCAAGTATTTATCACAATCTTCGGTTTCAGGCGAGAAGAGTTTAACTTCATATTCACTGGGGCATTCATTTGATTCAATATCTGCTTCAGTAGTTGGTGTTGCAATAGTTGTTGTTGATGTAGTTTCTGATTGTTCAGTTGTTGTGTTCCCTTCGGTTACAGTAGTCGGTTGTTCTGTAGTTGATGCAGTTGTTGTTGTTGATAAGGTAGTTGTTGTTGATGCAGTACTTGTTGTTGATGCAATAGTTGTTATTGATGTAGCTGTAGTCGTCGATGTTGCAGATTGACCACACTCTACTTTATCTGGCCAATTACATCCTTGTAAAATTTCATCAAAAAGTGTTCCAGGTGCGCAAGGCATTGATATTGGCCGTCCATTGCTACAATGATAGTATCTTCCGCAGTCCTCGCTATCTCGTAACAAGAGATGTATGCTGTTGTCAGATGGACATCCATTGGGCAAAATATTTGCGTACGTAAATCCAAATAATAACAGAATTAATATTATGTTCATCGTTAAGAAGTTAAGCAGTTAATGTTCAGTCTTCTGACCAAGACACTAATATGATATGGATCTAAGATAACGATCAAAATGATAAGTTGCAAACGCAATTGCGGTAGTTGCTACTTTTCACGATAGCTCGGCAAAAATCAAAGGCAAACAGATTACTGAATTTTATATTTAAAGATAAAAGAAGGGAAACTCCAAATAAATGTAAGCTATGATAGCTGGTTTGCTGGTATGTATTACTATGCAAATGCTTATGAATACAAAACATTGTATGTGTGAATTTTCTTGCTGTGTGTGTTTCTGTTTTTAACTCTCCAACTAAATCAACATTTTTTACAAATGAATCGAAGATCTCATTTCAAAATCTAATTTAATGTATTAACATGATTGTTCTCGGCATATTATGAAAAACCTCCTAAGAGGGAAATAACTGGTGGCTCGAATATTCGTTAAAACTTCGTAATGCTAGTCATTATTCTTTCAGCAGAGCCTTTTGCTCATATATCATAAGTAATGCCTTATACTTAGCGGTAACAAGACGGAAATTCTGAAATAGAAAATAATGTAAAGAAATCGTAACGGTTTACTGGTTCCAAGTTGGACTCACTTCAAAACTAGAGTAACCTAGACCTTTTTTTTGGGTTTCATGAATGAAAAAATGAACACATAAGGGTGTATTACAGCTCAGACCTTACGCGCGCGGGGTGGATTCCCCGATCGGCCGCACACAGGTTCCTTATGGCGGTGCGACCGCCTGTCGCCGCCGTGCTCTCCTGTGAAAAGAGGCACCAGTGCGCTCCCTCTCCCGCTCACCTCCTCCTTCTGCGACATCACGTTCACTGACAGAGTAACCTAGACCTAGTGCCTAGTATTTGGTAAACTGTAAAGAATGGTACTTTATCTAGTGAATGATAGAAATTAAGAAAGAGAAATGGGAAGTTCAACATTAATTTCTGCTGGGCTGAATTGACCCTTAAATATGACAAAATTATATTTAATTTTGAAGACATAATTTAAGATTCATTGTGGCGTTTAATATTATGAAAATTATAAAGATATGTACGTAAATTATATTATTTTAAAATTTAATTTAAATGTTGACGACAATTCGCAATATTGAATGGCACTGTAAAGTTTTTACAGTATTCTTTATGGAACTAGTTTTCCCTAGTTTTTTATCTATACTAATATTATAAAGCTGAAGAGTTTGTTTATTTGATCCCACTAATTTCAGGAACTACTGGTCCGATTCGAAAAAATATTTCAGTGTTAGATAGCCCATTTATCGAGGGAGGCTATAATATAACATAACAATGTGACTAATAGGAGTGAAGTTGAGTAAGTTAACGCGGGCGAAGCTGCGGGCAATAGCTAGTATACTATAAATATAGTTATGCTACTGCTACTGCTACTCGCATCCAGTGGTTTCCTGCTATTTTTGTAACGTCGTCTGCCCAGCGGGCAATTGGTCTACCCCTTCTTCTTCGACCCAAAGGTCACAGGTGATAACTACATATCATAATTTAAATATTAACGTTCTTACGCGTGACAGAAAGTTTATAATATAAGCTCAATAGCTTGTGTAAAGGGAAAATATCAAGTTTTTTTTAAAGGTTAATAGTCAAGTGGTTTAAAAGGAAAACTATCTTAGATTATCTTTCAATTGGTACTTATAATAGGTAGCGGTCATAGTTAATGCTATCATATTATATAATCACTAGATTATTTCACGATGATATCACAAGTCATAAGATAGCTAAGAACTCTGATTTGGGACATACAGTATGTTTAATATGCCAATTACTGGTGATTAAAATATTAATATGCGGTGGCCGGTCCGTGTTGGGTACGAGTGGCAAGGGATCGGCCGTCTTGGCGTTAATTGAGGGAGGCCTATGTTCAGCAGTGGACGGATAGAGGCTGAAGATGATGCCAACTATCAACTGGTTTAAGAGATTAGAAGATAAATATAGTCTGTGAAACTTACCTAGTATAAATTTGGCATTTCCCCACCATGGTTCGTGGTTTTGTCGTGGTGGTGGTTCTCAGTAGCCTAGGGTGAGCCCAGCATCTTGGGCGAAGTGAATTGAGCCGAGGGGGCTCTTTGTACCCATGTTATAAGAAAAAGGGACAAAAGAGCAGGAGGCAAGAGGCGAGGACGGGAACCTAACCCCATAGTGCGTCAACTTACCAGCTTTGGGACGCAGCGATAGCGAAGGGCAGGATAGACAGTGTTTTATTATAATAATTAATATCTAGGATTTTGCATGTCTGTATGCACAGATGAATAAATTTTTACGAGTGACCTACTACAATAGCATGAGCAATTTAATCAACCCAAAAAATATCCAATACGTCTCAAAGGTTAACTTTACCTGATCCTTTGATTGCCAAAAATAAAATAATTCAACAGCAATATGTAACTTAAAAACATTATTTTTATTATTGAACAGCTCACTTGCCATAAGACTTTATAATGGTATTACCAGATATTTTGTATTACATTAAAATATAACAACAGTTTCTGCTTGTGATTTTCAGGAAAAAAGAACAATTGATACAATTATTATCTCGTGAGCTGAAACTGTAATGATACCTAAATGATGATGGATAACTAATGATGGATTGCCAAAAAGTTAAAATACCGATGATCAAAATGATCTCTCGAGAGTTCTCTTCTTAAAATAAAATATAAATTAAGGATAAATTTTGATAAAAAAGGAGCTGTTTTTTATAAATAGAATTCAATTAGTAGGCCCGACAATTTGAGTTTATCCACTTTTTTACAATTGTAATGACAGCGAGACATTTTTACCGGGTATACGTTACAAAAAGGTATACTAGCTTCAGTTTCACTAAATACAAACATGAATTTCTTATAAGAGTTCTCTCTTCCTGTAAGAGTAAGTGCCATGCTGCTTTGCAGCCGAATTGGGCCAGCACAACCGGGGTAGTACCTCTCGCTCACTGTCACATTTCGTGCGGTTTGTGAGTTTCCGCTAGCCCACTGGGGGGGATAAGGAAAGCTCCTTCGAATCTGCATTACTTTTGGTTATATGTATAGACATGGTGTCTATCATGTATGTCTACCAACGCCCCTACACCATGAGACTCCGACTATTTGGTTGCCTCCTTATGACATAAGTAAAATCTACTAGAGGTCCCAACAAACGTCCTATACAAATTCGGCTAAGATTCACTACAATATGTGTAGTGAATCTAAGCCGTTCTAGAATCCGCTTGAACACACACAAAAATACGACAGTCAAACATTTTGGAAATTACAAAATTTCTGAACGCACTTATAAATATTTGATAACCAAGTCCAGGCCATAAAATATTATAATAAAATATATTTGATAACCAAGTGACACCGGAGATCCGATTTTACCCTAGCGACGGCATGAATATCAAATTGTTAACATGTAGGAGCACATATTGTAAAATTTATTTGCCCTGTACAATGATATTATATACTTTTAATATCATTGGCCCTGTACAAACGATATTGTAGTGGAACGAATTGTGAATCTAAGCCGTTCTCAAATCCACTTCAACACGCTCCATCAGCTTAGTTCAGTCACATATTATTATTTCTCATACCTATTAATTTATAATTTATAAATTTTGATAGCTACAGACAATTTATTAGACATTTAATAGACAACTATTACTATGCGTTTCAAATGAGAATAGGACGGACTGAGTGCCATATTGTGACGTCATAGCTGTCAATTCAAACCAGTCAGGTAGGGTGAGCAAAAAAGTTTTCTTTCAATTAAATTTGTTTACAGAGATTAAGTGAAAAAAAATCAATCAGAATCTAGCTCTTCAATTCCGCTCACCTCTGCATTTCTATCCAAGTACGCGTCGGATACGTGTGATCGTGTTTTTATTTGTCCCCGTACCCAAATGAACTCGCTTGGTCACTTTACTTGCATTTTGCAGTGTTTCCAAAATGGTAGCGTACATTTCACAAGTCAAACTTATATTCCCTTCAGGTCTTCACGACGGAGTACACTAATAACGGCAAGATGACGACCGGCGTCCTTATTTTCTTTAAAAATTCTGGCATGACTCTAGGGCCTTTGCGGCAACAATGAAATAAAAAAAGGTTATTGAATGGTTTTTAAACGAATTATGACTTCAATTTTTAAATAATCTACAACTATTTAACGTTTTGATTTAAAACTATTAATTATGCAAATAAGTTTTTGTGCAAACCGTACTTTTCAAGTGATGTTTGACAGATAGAGGTCATTGACGTTCCTATTCTTATTTGAAACGCATAATAATTACTAATTAGCCACACATTGATTTTATTTAAACTGCAATTTGTTAGTAAAATTTATTGTTTGATCACATACTAATTAATTTATTACAAATTGTATAATAAAAAAATTAGCGTAGCCTATTATATGTTACCTGGACATGGACATTAAAGAACTTCCTCTTTCTACAAGTTAGCACCAATTTCAATCCATTCTTACACTTCAAGTATTTATCACAATCTTCATACTGAGGTAAGTGGACATTTATGTCAAACTTGCTGGGACATTCCTTTGCTTCGAAATCTGCTTCCGTGGTTGAACCTGGAGTAGTAGTTGTAGATAAAGTAGTTATTGTTGATAATAGAGTAGTTGTAGTTGGTATCTCAGTTGTTGTTATAGCTTGTTTAGTTGTAGTTGTTGGTTGTTCAGTTGTAGTCGTTAGTTTTTCAGTTGTAGTTGTTGATTCTTCAGTTGTAGTTGTTGGTTGTCCAGTTGTAGTTGTTGGTTGTTCCGTTATAGTTGATGGTTGTTCAGTTGTAGTCGTTGGCTGTTCAGTTGTTGTTGTTGGTTCTTCAGTTGTAGTTGTTGTTTCTTTAATTGCAGTTGTTGATTGTTCGGTTGTAGTTGGTTCTGTAGTAGTTGTAGCCTTTGTTGTCGATTGTGAAACAATTGGCCATGGGGATGCTTGTATACTAATTGTTGAAGAATCTTGGACACAGTCTACTTGATCCGGCCAATCGCATCTTTGTAAAACTTCATCGAAGAAAGTTCCCGCTGCACACGGCATTGATATTGGTCGTCCGTTGTTGCATTGATAGTATCTTCCGCAATCAGTTTCATCTCGTAATAAGAGATTTACGCTGGGGTCAGATGGACATCCATTTGGCAAATATTGGCAGTATGCAAAGCCGAATAAAAGGAACACTATAATGATGTTCATTATTGCCGAGTCTCGCTGCCAATGGCCAAGCCGCTGACAAAGAAACTAAAATGATATGAATCTCAAGATACAAATCAAAATGATTTATTGCACGCGTAATTGCGCTAATTACGATTTGTGATGATAACTTGGTGAAATCAGTAGTAATATTAACAGATTATTACAAGATTTAACATTTTCAGAGATTAAATAATGAAAACATCGGATAAATATAACTCATAATAATTGTTACGTCAAACAATATTTTTTCATTGCCTTTCTTCATCATCATCATCATCATCATCATCATCATCATCATCATCATCATCATCATCATCATCATCATCATCATTATCAGCCTCTGTCCGTCCACTGCTGAACATAGGCCTCCCTCAATTGTCTTTAGTTTATTTAATCTATTGCACGGTTGTTGTATCAAAAACATTTTCTACTCATTCTGTTGATGATCATCTGGAAGAACAAATACATAAATATAATTAAAACTCATAAAAAATACAACCGATACATACATTTTGATTGAGACAACCTTTTAGTCTTAGTTTGTTAAAGTTTTATTCACTTTATTAAAAAAAACATATTAAAAGTGTTAATCCTATATAAGTAAAACCCTTTTTTATGTTAGTTGGATAAGCAAACTGGCAAACGTACCACCTGATGGTAAGTGGTCGACGTCGCCCATGAACATAAACCAGTTTACCTGGAACGAGCCCAGGCAACTCATTTGTGTTGCCTATCCTGAGACATAAGATGTTAAGTCTCGGTGCCAGTAATTACACTGCCTGTCTTGCCCTTCACAAACACAGAAAAGCTGTTTCACGGGAGAAATAAGCAAGATGGTGGTACCCATGCGGGAGCGCGGTACAGCGCTTCCCTCCCACCGGTTCCCCCTTCGAGAAAAATAAAATTTTAGCTATGGATTCCGCTCATCCAGTATTGGATATCTCTGGAGTATATTTTAATTGAGGATTGATTTTATTTTATTTATTGCTAACTAGCTATTACCCGCAGCTTAGCCCGCGTTAACTTAGATTTACAGCCGTACACGGATAGATGATGAATATTTTATAGCCTAACCCCCAAATACTCAAACGAATCTCAAATTTAAGACGTACTTAAACTCGTATTGTGCCTCTTTTTTCTTTGAATCTGACACGTTGTAGCATGAGTTTAAGTACGTCTTAAATTTGAGATTCGTTTGAGTATTTGGGGGTATGTTACTCCTTATTATACCAGATATCTGCCAGTTAAAGTCCTATCAAAATCGGCCCAGTCGTTTCAGAGATTAGCCAGAACATTAATTATTAAATAAGTTTCAACATGTGTACAAGTTCATTGACTCGATTTCTTACTAACTTTTGGAATGAAATTTCTTTATGACAATAATTGGCAACTTATTACAGTAATTTAATTAGATCTACACCACTAGTTTTCAGAACAAACAGACAGGCAGACAAAAATTAAAAGAAATGTTATTTTGGTATATGTACCGTGTAAATCCATATGCATTTAATAAAAACAGGTTATATAACAGACATTCCAATTTTATTTATCTGAGTGTATAGATTAATCTATCGGTATATATGTATAGATTAAAATATAATCAAATAGTAGTAAGTTCTTGCAAAAAAATGGTGTTTTATTGACTATAGTCTATAAACAAGAACTCTACACAATACGCAAGTAGTACAAAAGATAATTAAAAAAACAAACATTTTGCTATCCTGAATGTCTTTAGTTTCCGATTTGATTTTCAGTTTAGTGTGAGTTCAATGATGTTTGTATGTGCGATACGTGCGTTCAAATATTTTTGCATGAGTGAGTGTAATCTTACGTGTGTGAATGTGAACATGCGTGTTGAATCCTTGCGTACGCGTGTGTACACGCGCTTTGTTATCTATCGAAAGTAATTATTATCTTTATTTAATTTTGACTATCAATATCTGTCTTGAAAAATCATAATAATACACATAATTGAATTGGGTTTTTTTAATGTCATGAGGAGGCAACCGAGCAGTCGGAGCCTTGGGTAGTCTATTTTCAATAAATGCTTTATTATTTCATTGAATTTGCTTATGTACCGGGGAATAATATCAAGACCTAACCTCAAAGTTAAGGCTTCATAGTAATTATTGTTTTATATGTATCTACATCAGAATGTGTTCTTAAAATTAGGTACTTAACATCATTAGAAATTACAGTAATACTTTGAGCACTATGTTAAGACTAACACTAGGAAAAAATGCAATAGACTCATACTGGTCCCCAAGATACAGGCAATGCCTAGTTTGGGACCCCCTGTTAACTGTAGTCTTTGTAAACTGTGTAAGTAGTAACACGATTGTTAACTTTAGCGTAGACTTGTAGCATAGTATGTAATATTTATGCTAAATAAAATTATTATTATTATTATGGTACGACGTATTTTAAAGACGCAATATCCAAATATTTAATATAATTTAGTTTAATAGGTTGAGTTTACCATGATTATTATTCAATTAATTACTTTACCTTAAGACCCCCTCCTCATTCTCGAGCAAAAAAGTCTGCGAGCCGCTGTGGCACTTCCCAGCTTGTTTGTCACGTTTTATTTCTACATGTATTTTACTTTTTTTTTGTTAATAGGTTGTAACAAAACGTACTACGGCGACATTGGCCGGACTTACGAGCTGGAGCTACATCGACCACGAGAGGATTTGGTTCCGTATGTGTGCCTTCTCACCATCACTGCTGCTGGAGGGATTCATGGAGACCTGGTGCAGGTAAGCATTTTGTTTAAACTTTCACAGTTCTGGGACGTAGCTCGACAAAATTAATCATGTCATGGATGACGTCACTGAACTGAATACGACTAATCGTAGAAGCGATTACGGGCAATATTTAACTTATATATCGGATGACAACTATCCCAAAAAACTGTATGCAAGAAAAAAAAAAGTAGCATAAATATTGACGATTTGTAAATAATATAAAATATAAGTGTAATATAATGGTGATGGGAAATAGAAAATCAAACGAACTTACCTGTAAGTGAAGTTCGATTGTTATTAAACGAAGTGATTCGCCCGAGAGATTACATATATTTACAAGTAGTACCACATCCCATGTGCTACCATCGTACACACTTTTAGATCAACGCTAGACAAAGTAAACTTGTTTTCTCCACTGACGCCCTCTATAACAGCCTGCAGACGTCACCTCATACACGTTTCTGTCGTATACGGCTTTCCTGTTAGCTATTTCGAATCTAAGGGATATTACATTTTTAAAACTAAAGATGTAATTAGGGTCCGGGAGGGTTGTAATCTCTCGGGCGAATCACTTCGTTTAATAACAATCGAACTTCACTTACAGGTAAGTTCGTTTGATTTTCTATTAAACTTCGTGAGTCGCCCTTCGAGATTACATATATTTACAAGTAGATGTTTAGATAACTACGAAATAGCTAATTACACTTGTAAAAAACACAGTGTGGATATAACGAAAGATTTTATCAGAACATATGTTCCATATAATATAGTGCAATAATCAGACTCAATGAAATTTATACATTAATATAAGATTAGCGTTACCTGTTGGAAGCCAACGTACAAGAGGGTAAGCAAATGAATGTGATGTATCAGTAGTTACTTCTCTATTGTTAAATTTGGCAAAGTTTGTAATTTGCCAGTCGCACCAGCTGTTTGTTTTCTAACGTCTTAGATATTGACACTAAGTCGGGTCGCAGCAGGAGCTGCGTAACTCTCACTGTGGGCACTAAACACTGATGTGTCTGTCAATCCCACTCTCTGAGATCCAATGGCTCAAGTCTGTGAACTAACATACTTAAACGATTTCGGAATAAATAACAATTTTAGGACCTTTTTCAGAAGATAATTTTAAATTATAGTATTAGCTAGGCAAATAGTAGTCTCATAATATTATATATATTAATATTATATATAATATACTAAATATATTAAAACATAATATTAAATTATTTTTGTATTTTTTTATAATATTTAATAATTTTATTAGCGTTAGTGTTTAAACACGATGGGACGTAACTAAGGCCAAGTTATATACTAGATTTATTCAAGTATAATTCAAATAATTATTCTTCATTAGGATAATAATAACATAGCCTGCCGTAATAATTTTATACAATTTGTGGGCTCCCAAAATGTGTTATATTTTGGAAAGGGAGTGCGTAAACTATACACTCCCTTACGTTTATTTTTTTTAATTCTTAAGTCGTTTACAATATTTGAGCCTACAATTAGTGCTAAACCCAATTCAGCAGAATTAATGGTCCCATATTTACTTAAAGAAAGATGATTAATTTGATTAAAAAATGAATTTTGTCACAAACTGACGCGGTATAAAATATCTTCTTGACCATACAAAATTTGTACCGTTGTCTTATACAAAGGAAATATTTATATATGTAATATTATGTTATCCGTAATGAACGTTAACACAACATCGCGTCTGAAAATATCTGAAATCTACAGAATGTAGTTTTGTGAACAAAGGGTACTAAGGCTAACTAAGCCATAATGGTACAACTACGACTCCGACGATTTTGTATTTTTGGTTTTCCAAAATTATTACAAAGTTTTTGTTCCAACTCAGGATCAGAATGAACGCGACGGGACTTTGCGTCAGTTTCATAGTTGTCTCGTAACCTTTCGTAGGATGCGCATACATAATATATATCTTTTTGTTCCCACTACCTCCAAACTATTCTACTAATATCGTTTAAATGAGGGTACCGAATAACCTCCCTCTCCATCCTATTTATGTAAGATGACCGCAGCGGAAGAAGTGGAGCTGTCAATAATTCTCAATAGAATTTCGTTATTTTCTAAGAGTTTTGAAAAAAAAAAGTATGTAATGTGAAAAAATGCCACTTTTAAGTTTTAGGAATGTACAGGCAGTACCTATCTCCATTCGATAATTGTCTGTCCAAATGAGGCTAAAGATTTTATAAATATTATAAATCCATCCGTCGAAATCACTGATGAAATGTTTTGGTAAATTAATATTTTCCTTATTGCCCGTATTTTTTTTATATATTTTAAATAAAGATAATGCGTTCAATTTTTTTTGTATATGAGTACCATTTTGCATATACATTGTATTGCTGGAATAAATGGATATTAATAATCCTATCAAGATGTCAAGATATCAAGATGTCACTAGATGGCGACACGTTTAACATTGAGCTCGTAATAAAAATCACAAATAAATAGTATAACTGTGAAATTAACCATAAAACTAGTAAAATTGTGGGGCTTTAGTGTTAACGCATACTATAAAGTGTTATCTCTGGAAAAAGTGTAATATTAACAACAATAACTAACATTTTAAAGTGACGTGATTATCTATAAAATAAACAGTGTAAACATAGTGAATCAATATTTTTCTTAGTCGTAAGTAGTTCCCGGCTTATAATACACGCGTAAACTATCTTGCATTGATCATATACTAAGTAACATTCCAGATGCCGATGCAACAGTGCTACCTCTATTTCTTTCTGATCATGACACAGCGCAGCTACTGACCTTCCCCATTAAACGTACTTTGCCTAAACATAATATTATGCCATATTATTACACATACAAAAGAGACTTTAGTAGAGATAATATTCGTAAGTTTAAAGAACGTCTACGTGAATTGTCTTGGTCAAACATATATATGGAACAAAACGCTAACGTGGCATTTGATAAGTTTCATGAGTTGTTTTGTCTTTTATACAACTTATGCTTACCAAAAATGCGAATTAAATTAAATCTTAATAAAAGAAAACAAAATTGGATGAGCAGAGGTCTCAAAGTAAGCTGCAAGACCAAACGGAAACTAAGGCACATTTATTACAAAAATAAGAATAGAATTAATAAATCTAAGTACGTCACATACTCTAACATCTTAAAAAAATGCATTTTTAAGTCTAAAAAACATGCAAATATAAACTATACACAAATAAACCCTAACAAATGTAAAGCTACATGGAACGTTATTAAAAATGAAATACTCGATACAAATAACATGAATAGTATACAAAACATAAAAATTGGTAATAAAATAATAACGAATCCAGTTAAAATAGCGTCCTTCTTTAATAATCATTTTATAAATTCAACACACAAAAACACAAGTGCTTCAAATATGACGAGTAAAAATACTTTTAATAAGTTTTCACTTAAAAACTCAATGTTTCTCATGCCAATGTCAGAAAGTGAAGTCAAAAAAAATCGCGTTATTAAAAAACACAACTTCTGAAGGGTATGACGAAATAAATACAAAAATTATAAAAACCTGCGTAAACTAGATATCTGCAGTATTGACCTATCTGATAAACTTATCATTCTCCTGTGGTACGTTCCCAGATGCTCTAAAGTTATCATTTATTAAACCAATTTATAAAAAAGGAGAGAAAAATAATATCTGCAACTACCGTCCGATAACTCTAATACCTGTTATGTCAAAAATATTTGAAAAGTGCATGCTAAAAAGACTTTTTGAATTCTGCAGTAAATATAAAATAATAAGAAGTGAACAATATGGCTTTCAAAAAGGTAAGTCAACCACATTAGCGACTTTCGAACTTCTAAAAATTATACTTACCAATATTAATAATAATTATATGACAACAGGGCTGTTTTTTGACTTAACTAAAGCATTTGATCTAGTTTCACATGACCTCATGTTAGAAAAATTAGAAAAAATCGGAATTAGGGGCCTGGCACTACAATGGATATCTTCATACTTAATAGACAGACAACAATGTGTAAATATTACCAAAAAAAATAAAAAAAATGAAATCACATCATACTTCTCTGAATTTAAATATAATAGATTTGGAGTGCCACAGGGAAGTGTCCTCGGACCTATCCTATTTCTATTATACATAAATGACATAACTTATATTACTAATCATAAATGTATATTATATGCTGATGATATTTCAATAATTGTGACATCCAATAAAAAATTTAATATAAACAATGACCACGAAAATGACATTAATAATATAATTGACAATTTAATTATATGGCTAAATATGAACAATCTGGAAATCAATTTAAATAAATCAAAATATATACAATTTAACAGAAGTAATAGTAGTAAAAATAAACTAAAAATTAACATACAAAAATTAACAGAAGTGGCATATACAAAATTTTTAGGGCTAACATTAGATGAAAACTTAGACTGGAAATTACACATAGATGAAATAACTTCAAAGATAAATAAATTTGTATATGCACTTAAGCGAATCAAAAATGTGACTAATACAAAAACGGCGATAATGTCATATCGTGCTTACGTTGAATCCGTACTGCGTTACGGACTTATAATATGGGGCAATAGTACAGATTTTGTTAGAGCATTTGTTCCACAAAAGAAATGTATAAGAGCATTATGTAGACTTAAACCGGATCAATCCTGTGAACTATTCTTTAAGAAACTTGGCTTATTACTGTTACCATCACTTTATTTCTTTGAAGTTTGCATGTTTGTGTGCAGGCATAAAGATCTCTTCATGACGGCAGGACAAATAAATACTCGCAGCCGGCGTGACCCCCATAGGCTAGTAATTGACATTAAACCTAGACTAAGTAAATACAATAAAAGTTGCATTAATATGTGTGTGCAACTATATAATAAAATACCTAAAGAGTTTAAGATACTAGGAGTGAAAATGTTCAAATCTAAAATACATGAATGGATTGTACAAAAGAATTTTTATAGCATGAAAGATATTTATAACATAAAATAATAATGTAACATAAATTGACATAAATTATATTGTAATATTGTATTTGAATGTAACTGAAATGGATAGTTTATTGTCCTGTATTTAATTCTTTGCATGCTATTATTTAGTGTAGCGAAACATGCGGACTTCATGTACTGTAAAATCTTACTACCATGTTTGATGCAAATAAATTATTTATTATTATTATTATTATCAATTGGGCAAAGCGTCGCAGTTTACATCTCTTTGAAATTGATGGTTTGCTATATACAGAAAACAAGGAGGCAAGCAGAAAAAACCTAAAAAAGATTGACTGACTTGGAATTTCTCCTTTTTCGAATGTAAATCTCAAAATTACTAGTATTTTTTGGCCAGATAATAATTTTGTTTCCATTACTATAAATAATTTGTGTAATAAGAAAATATCTCCTACCTATGTAATAGGTAGATAATAAGCCCCGAATAGTTAAACATTGCATAACTGGTCGCATATTTTTTGTAAAAATGCAAAGCGCTAATGTTTAAGCCAAGTGGTAAAACTTGAAATTCATATCTTTCTTAGAAAAAATTGGCATTATAAGATTTAACGCTGTCCTGAAATCTTCAAGTTTGAAGTGTGGCGCAGCTCAGGTATAAAAATTATTAAAAATTTTAAAGTCCAAAATAAATCTATTTTACCATTACACTTTTTCATAATAAATTACACTTCTTAAAATATATCGAAATATATGCGATAGAAGTTGACCAGAATATTCACATATTATCGCACCTAAAGAAGGATTTAACTTCTTATTTCCCTGTCATACATGATATTTTTAGATGTATGAACACAGGTATGATTGCCTAGACTCTAGACCACAGCAGAATGAAAGGGTACACGTAAACCTTGTATCCAAGATAATACAGAGTCCCTCGTGATCTGCGCCTATGCCTTTTTAAAGAATGAAAGCGTACCTGCTTGTTGGTGCTGAAGTCGAGTTGTGTCAGGAGCGCTATCTACCGGCGCACAGGCACCGTCGCTCCGCCCTTTGCGCACACCTACTGTGAAGCTCGGATTCAGTTGTGTGGGCTGAGGAGCTGGAGTTGGAGGCGGGCCCCTTTAGTTTAGAGACCTAGAGGTGGATGGCTCGTTACGTCTCCTGGATGGTAATGACGTTACGTCTCCTCTTTGCTACTGAAAAAACTTCATCTCAGCGTCAGTCTTAGAAGTCGCTTTTATGAGTTTTAGCTTTTTTTCTGGTATCGGTTTACAAATACATAACATAAAATACGACCAACATTGCTCATTATTTTTTACTGATTTATCGTTATTGTTGCGAGATTAAATAACATTCATGATGAGGTTAAAATTTTTAGCCACACCGGATATAGTAACATCAGTTGATTTCGCTTTTCTCGTAAAATGGCTACCATTTGGCACATTAACTGCCGCCTTTATTCTTGGGGTTAAGAGTGGATATAGATAGATATTTTCTCTAAGCCCAGTTACCATAATATCGGTTCATCGGCTAGCTATATTTTTATGTATATCAGGCCCTCATGTGTGATAAGCATGATCAATTGATCGGTGTCTAGGTATAATTTATCTATAATATGTATGTATTTAGAAACATAGAAGTATATATCAGTTGTCTGATTTTCATAATACAGGCTCTGCCTAGTTTGGGGTCAGATCTCCCAACATATTCATTATTATTATCTAATAAATCATAATTATATGCTTTATAATAATTATTGCTACATACCGTTATATAAACCCACCTTAGTCTAGGATGTTTAGCTCCTAGGTTAGTTTTTGTGATACAGTCTCACGGGCTGTACTCTAAAAAACTTTCAATTAATATCACGACAAACCTCGCGGATTGTGCTCTATAATAATGAGCATCGCTTGAAGATTACGTCACCACGGACGTATAGGACGGTTTTATTTGTTTTAGTGGGTAATAATCTCTATGATTAAACACCATTGCACATTGAAAAATCGTATGAAATATTGTTCCACTTACCTTCAATTCTATTCTCTGGTATATTATTTTGTAAAATATTCGTGAGCATCTAGGATAGTTTTTATGATACAGTCTCACAGGCTGTACTCTAAAAAACTTTTAAATATATTCGTGACACAACCTCGCGGATTGTGCTCTAGAATAATATGCATCACTGATAACGACACAACCTTATAGGTTGGTTTTACTTGTTTTTGTGGGTAACTCCATTGTACATTGAAAAATCGGTGTATATATTTTTCCATTGATCTTCAATATATATAATAAAATATTTGTGAGCATCTAGGATAGTTTTTATGATACAGTCTCACGGGCTGTACTCTAAAAAATTTTTAAATGTATTCGTGACACAACCTCGCGGATTGTGCTCTAGAATAATATGCATCACTGATAACGACACAACCTTATAGGATCGTTTTATTTGTTTTTGTGGGTAACTCCATTGTACATTGAAAAATCGGTGTGTATATTTTTCCATTTTATCTTCAATATAATATAGTAAAATATTTGTGAGCATCTAGGATAGTTTTTATGATACAGTCTCACGGGCTGTACTCTAAAAAACTTTTAAATGTATTCGTGACACAACCTCGCGGATTGTGCTCTAGAGTAATATGCATCACTGATAACGACACAACCTTATACGATCGTTTTATTTGATTTTGTGGGTAACTCCATTGTACATTGAAAAAATCGGTGTATATATTTTTCCATTTATCTTCAATATTTAGTAAAATATTTGTGAGCATCTAGGATAGTTTTTATGATACAGTCTCACGGGCTGTACTCTAAAAAACTTTTAAATGTATTCGTGACACAACCTCGCGGATTGTGCTCTAGAGTAATATGCATCACTGATAACGACACAACCTTATACGATCGTTTTATTTGATTTTGTGGGTAACTCCATTGTACATTGAAAAAATCGGTGTATATATTTTTCCATTTATCTTCAATATTTAGTAAAATATTTGTGAGCATCTAGGATAGTTTTTATGATACAGTCTCACGTTCTGTACTCTTAAAAAACTTTAAAATGTATTCACGACACAATCTTGCAGATTATGCTCTAGAATAATATGCATCACTGATAACGACACAACCTTATAGGACGGTTTGATTGGTTTTAGAGTGTTTTAATCTTTCAGATTAAACTCAATTGTCCATTGAAAAAAGGCTTTATAAAAATATTTCGATTTAACATCAATAGTATTCTCTGGTTTGATATTGTGTAAAAATATGCGTTAGCCTCAATTATAGTTTTAGAATTATGTGCATTACTTTAAGATAACGACACAACATTAGTTTAATTTGTTTTAATGGGTAAAAATCTTTTAGATTAAACTCAATTGAACATTGAAAATACTATATAAAATATATTTTTCGATTTACCTTCAATTGTATTCTCTGGTATAATATTCTGTAAAATATTCAAGATAGACTCGATATTACTATCTTCCAATTATTTTTCTTATTTTGTAATTCTTGCGTTTTTACGAGCTTCTAAAAACTTTTAACTTTTGATTGATTATAAATTTCACTTTAAAAGGAAAAATACGTGCACGATGGCCCACACACAATACGTGTATGCGGTGACGTCTGCAGGCTGTTATAGAGGGCGTCAGTGGAGAAAACAAGTTTACTTTGTCTAGCGTTGCTCTAAAAGTGTGTACTATGGTAGCACATGGGATGTGGTACTACTTGTAAATATATATAATCTCTCGGGCGAATCACGAAGTTTAATAAAAGGCTATATTATTATTATTATTATTATCGGATGACAAATATGCAAAATAATGTTTTATTAATAAATTAAAATGTAACTGTTTCTAGATATATTTTTCTGTAACGTATACATAATCCTGACCACAAAATAGGAATATACAACAGCCTTATCTTATCTGGATTCAAACTTGCTACTCCCAAAAGGCAACTTAAAAAGCACAGTCGAATGGTAATAAAAACGAATCTAAAATATAACAATCGCGTAGCTAATTCAAATTTGAGTAAACTTTATTAACATCAATTATATTTGGTAGGTTGAAATAATATTACGCCAAGTAAGGGGTGTTTTCATTTCGCCCCGTGTCAGGTTTTAAAGGAAAGATAACAAACCCTTTTTAACCCTAAAACCTCTGCAATTACGAGGTCACTTCACCTGGCTCATGAAATTCTTTGTGTGGAAAAATGAGCTTTATACATAAGATACTAGGTTTTTTTTTATGTTAGTTGGATAGGCAAACTGGCAAACGTACCACCTGATGTTAAGTGGTCGACGTCACCCATGAACATAAACTAGTATACCTTTTTTTTTTTGTTTCTTCTTTTACGCCGGGAAATGCTCTGAGGCATCCCACCCGGGGAGTGGGTCTCCACAGGTGGGTATGTGGCACTTGCTGCGCCCGAAAGATGGTAAATGGACGCAGCTCTACCCACTAAAACCCGGCGAGTGCCACCACTGCCGCCTTGGTGAGGTGCCCCGGATCTGTTAAGCTAACAGGGCACCTCGACGGCTAGTCAGCCCCGCAAGGGACCGACGCCACCTCCACAGAGGGGTTGTCCCGCACCACAGAATAACCCCATCTAATGTCGGGACCGTACAATGAGGTGAGGTTCCCATCCTCACCCCTTGCACCCCTGCTCTTTTGTCCCCTCTTCTTATAAGAGGGGTACAAAGAGCCCCCTTGGCTCAATTGGCTTCGCCCAAGGTGCTGGGTTCACCCTAGGTTACTGAGCCCCACCGCCACGACAAGGCCTGACCATGGTGGGGAAACTAGTATACCTGGAACGAGCCCAGGCAACTCATTTATGTGTTGCCTATCCTGAGACATAATATGTTAAGTCTCGGTGCCAGTAATTACACTGCCTGTCTTGCCCTGCTCTCCGAAACACAGCAAAGCTGTTTCACGGGAGAAATAAGTAAGATGGTGGTACCCATGCAGCCGGGAGCGCAGCCGTTTGCGTGTATATAAAGTGTACACACAGGTTTGCGTGGAATTTTTGAGTGATAGGATCGAAAATATTTTTTCTTAACGATTTTTTTTATTAGTTTTATTACACTAATGTACAAAGGCAAGAAAATACATGGATTTAGTTTTACATAATATATTTCTTATTAGTATTGTCTTTTTGTTCATCCTCCTATTTTTGCTTTTCTGCCAAACTCATTCTCGTTTCAAATTCGTGGTTATTTTATGCAAATTGTGAAAGGCTGAAATATATGTGTGTGTGTGAATGGTTCATGTATGTATGTGTAATGAATTGCGCAATACATACTTATAAAATTAAGTAACTATTATGGCTTTTACAGACTTACGAAGTAGTTCAAATATAAAATAGTTATATAATATTTATACAAAGATAAAATATTTTTTTCCATGATTATTTAAAACGGGATATGCTTTGTAGGTTTTTTTTCGCGGAGTTCTATATTTCGATATTGTCTACGAATTTCTTGTTCACGAGACTCAAATAAAACTAAAAGATATGATAAATTAGTATTTATTAGGTTATAATGTGCACACTGTACACTGATATTGCAATTGTCATTCAACTTCTCCTGTAGTAGGACTACTGGAAGAAATTCCACTTAGTACCTTTGTACCAGTGTTTGTTGTCACTATTTCACTATCTATGTTTTTCAGTGTACATAAATTATTCAATATATAAATAAATAAAAACCCGTTTTAAATTGACACAGTGAAAATAGTCATGCTAAGTTAAAATGTTTTCCATGATGTTGTGGTGGTCAATGATGTAGTGAGTCGATTGAAATCCTACTAATATTATAAATGTGAAATTATGTTTGTTTGCTACGCTTCCACGCGAAATCTACTTCCTAAGCCGATCATCATGAAACTTTGTAAACATATTTTGGAGGTATTAGGAGTGACATAGGATACTTTTTATGAAAAAAAATTCTTATCCTGCGAGTATAAAATATTATTTTCGAGATAAACATCGCCGAACTCAAGTCTCGAATATTTATTATGATAAAATATTTTTTATCTTATCTCATCATTTCGTTTGATTTGTTTTTGATCGTTTGTTAGAGAATTTTAATTTCAATGAATCGCTATTTCATTCGTGACGACAGTCTCATATCTTTAATTTTTGATAAAAAAACAAATAAATAAAAACGGATGTCGCTTTTCACTTACCATCAGGCGAACCGACTATCCGTTTGCCCCCTCTTCTATAAAAAACGGTAAGTAAGACGTCAACGTCGCTCATTTATTGTTGCAACAGGTAGTGCCATACTGCATTGCATCCGAACTGGGTCGGCACGACCGGGGTGGTACCTGTCGTTTGCATAACACCGGCGTCAAGTGACAGCTATGCTGTCGCATTTCGAGCAGTTTATGAGTTTGTGAGTGGCCTTGGTTGTGCGGATGTGTATGGGCGTCGGCGCCATGAGGCTCCGACTGCTCGTTTACCCCCTGATAACATAAAAAGGCCATTGATCTCTTGCGTTGCATCCTGTGAAGTAAGATGGTAAGTTTCGGGGCCAATTACGGAACCTGTCATGTCTGATACATTAAGAACTGAAGCAATAAGCAGAAGACTTTTTGCAGAGCGACTGAACTTCTTGTACTATTCTTTTGCTTTGAAATTTCCTTTCTTCGGTGCTGACACGTTATTATTTCGTGGGCATGAAATTAGTGAGCCCTTATTAAATATTAAAATAAATCCTTTTTTTTTTGTCACACTCTTAACCCTCCTTGGATTAAAAGTGTGTCTCTCCTTAAAAAGGAGAATTTCATGAGATTTAGACTATATATATTACTATGAAGATTATAATGATGCTTATGCAGACCAAATGATAATGATTTCTGACAAAATGTAAGCCTTCAAATCATTTTGGTTTTTGCACAAAATTCTTATATTCATATAAATAATGATCGCTGCCAGTGACGTGTGAACAGATATGTTTTCGGTCACTGATTGAGCACGGCTGACCTGGTTCCTGCACCTGCTGTCATAACGAATGTTATTGTAATTATTATATTCAAAATTGCTGAAGACGATATGCCTCATCTACGCGTTTGGTTTACAGCCGTATTCGCATGATGATTATTTGTTATAGCCTACGTATGTCATTCAGTGATGATATGAAATCATTCTGGTAAAAGAAGGGATGTGAGTGACGAGGAATCGGTCGTCTTGACGTTTTTGAGGGTGGCCTATGTTCCAGGGGAGGGGAGGCCTATGATAGGGGCTGATGATGATGATTATGAAAAGATTTTTTAAATCGGTTAAGTAGTTGTGGCGGACCAATCAGCGCCACAATACTGAATCGCGCTATCAAAGTTCCACAGCTCGTTGCTATACATAGAACGGCTGAATTGATAGCAAGTGGGCTTCGGCCTGACCGAGCATTCCACCTCGCTCGGTCGGAGATCTCCCTTTACGCCTCACACCTATATATTTCCACATTGGTGACCCCCGACAGAACACGCCTCCTTCTGAACTTCATTATCATCACTCCCCCACCCCTCCGCACCACGCCAGCCAGCTTCAGCCTCTTCGGGTACCTCGACCAACCAGCCCAACGCACCGCGGCCCTGGTCGAACCCTCATCGGCTTCAACGGGCATTCTCACTACACGACCGGTCACAAGCAGAGCACATCTCTCCTGGGTCAGCACGTAGCATCGGCCCCGCACGGCAGCACTCCGACTCACTGGAGCCCGTGCAGCAGCACCACAGTTCCGACTCACTGGGACTCTCTGGCATTGGCAACTCAAGCAAGAGGTCTCAAGATTCGACCTCCGGTCTTCGGGGGGGAGTGATGTGGCGGACCAATCAGCGCCACAATACTGAATCGCGCTATCAAAGTTCCACAGCTCGTTGCTATACATACAACGGCTGAATTGATAGCAAGTGGGCTTCGGCCTGACCGAGCATACCATCTCGCTCGGTCGGAGATCTCCTCTTGTGGCTTTCCACCTACATCCCACATAGTTTTTAAGTTAAATCGTAACAAACAAAAAAAATCTTTGTCATTGCATCTTTCCCCGCGTTAACTTAGATTCAGAGCCAAGTTCGGATGATGATTATTTTTATGTACCTACCTAGCTAGGTCTCTCAGTGATAATTTTGCATATTGGTGGAAAACATTTTTAATTGGATGAGTAGTTATATAGGTTACGATTTTGTATGTATGCGTACAAACTCGGAACTCTTGTGTAATAAATATTAATAGACCGTATGGAAAAGTACTCATTTCGTATGATTTTTTTACCCCAAAAATTAGTTCCACTGAGTTTATTTCGCCGGTTCTTCTCAGTGGGCTTACCTTGGAACCGGTAGTAGATTCAATTGATGTTCAAAAAGATACTCTGTTTGTATTATTTTGATAATTGCCTATTTTTTAAGTATTAAAATGGATATAGTATGTTATCCTTAAGAGATACACATATGCCATTGTGGACTTTTTTGTAGATCTTTCTAAGGTGTACAATAATGTAGTACATAATTTTGATCTATCTGTTAGTGTTCATCCAGCGTTTGCAATGCAAGTGCAAAAAATGTGTTTATTTACGACATCACATTAGAAACCTCAAAAATAACCGTATTTCTCCACTATTTAATGGATGTTATTATACATATAAACCTTCCTCTCGAATCACTCTATCTAATAAAAACAAACTGCATCAAAATCCGTTGCGTAGTTTTAAAGATTTAAGCATACAAAGGGAGATAGGGACAGAGAAACCGACTTTGTTTTATACTATGTAGTGATATCATATTTTATCGAGTTCTAGTTTAATGTAACTATTGACAATTGGCTGGTGATTTACCGATTAGAATTACATGGCTATTCTATCAGTGAGAGGAATGCGCTGTGCCGAGCTCCCGGCTGCATGGATACCACCATCTTGCTTCTTTCTCCCGTGAAACAGCTTTGCTGTATTTCGGAGGGAAGGGCAAGACAGGCAGTGTAATTACTGGCACCGAGACCTAACATCTTATGTCTCAGGATAGGCAACACATAGATGAGTTGCCTGGTTTAGTTCCATGTAAAATAGTTTATGTTCATGGACGACGTCGACCACTTAACATCAGGTGGCACCACGGAGTAATTACGGTGGCACTTTCGCCAGTTTGCCATAAAAACCGACTTCAAAAAATAAAAAATAAACTAAAAAGTAATAAAATAATTGCGTTTCCTTAATTTTTGTGCCTAGAATTACTTATAATCAACTTGTTATTTTACAAATTACAATCTTTGCGTTTACCACGTCATTGTTGTTACTATTGGAGTCGGTGTCAGCAAAGACAGGTAGGTAGGTACAGCAACAAATATGATACCGGTGACTGACGACGGTTTTGGTGCTGTACGGTCTATTTAACTTATATATATACACACGAACATAATATAACCTCCCCCTTTTCGAAGTCGTTTAAAAATACAGTTTATCTAACTAATACATAATTTCATAAAACTAGAAACCACTAATTAGATTCTCTTGCAATGGCATTCAATGATTTCAATGTACGCTAAAATTGACTACCTCCGCCAAACAAACATCCGTATTAGAATTATGAAACCTATTCACGGGAAATTTGGAAAATGTATCGCGATGTGGCCTGCTTTGTAGCGAAATTCAATGTATGTAACCCAAACACTGCGCCATCTATTCCCGTAATAAGCTTCGGGTACTGAATTAATCCTGCGATGAAAAGGTTACGTGTAATTGAAACTTGTATTGCAATTGGTTTTTAGTTCAAAATGTTTCGAATGTTATCTATGTGTTCTCTTTATATTGCAAATTCATCTAATATAAAATTTTGTATTCATAACACAAATTATTGTCGGTATTTCAAACTCACCAAATAGGTTTTAGTGTTAAAAGGACATTTTTTTGGAAGAGGTAGTGCCATGCTGCATTGCAGCAGAACTGGGCCGGTACGACCGGGGTGGTACCTCTCGTTCACATCGTCGCGTTTTGTCCGGTTTAGGGAATAGGGGATGGGGAAAAGGAGGGCAACGCATCTGCAAAAATTTTAGTTGTGCGGATGTAAATGGGCATCGGTACCATAAGGCTTGTTTGCCCCTTATGACATTTAAAAAAAAACTAGTTTCACCTTTACGAGTTGAAATTTTCCAACAAAATTAATGAAGAAGTACCTATAAATTTAAGTTGCTTATTTTATTTTTCAAACCTTTGAAGTGGTCTTAATTGCTAAAATTTTGAATACCACTTTAGTACTTGTATAATGGGAAACCTTACCAACAGTGGGATCATATATCTAAACTGACGTAACGAAGTCAGGTATAGGACATCTAATGCAAAAGTGATCAAATTATTTTAATTTTCCTTATTTGTACGAAATTTTATAGAAACATTCCTCGCTACATTTTTTTTTTATGTTGGATAGCAAACTGGCAAACGTACCACCTCGTGGTAAGTGGTCGACGTCGCCCATGAACATAAACTAGTATACCTGGAACGAGCCCAGGCAATGTGTGTGTGCCTATCCTGAGACATAAGATGTTAAGTCTCGGTGTAATTACACTGCCTGTCTTGCCCTTCTCTCCGAAACACAGCAAAGCTGTTTCACGGGAGAAATAAGCAAGATGGTGGACCCATGCAATTCCTTTAAGAATAGTCCATAAAAATATTTAAGCAATTTAATATTGACTTGAAATAATAAACTAAATACAGCAGCAGTAACTCGTATTATTTATGTAGCCTTTTATACCTCAATGCCAGCTTGAAGAATAATTTGAATCTGTTTACAACATACACTAAATTCAGTCCAATCAGTAAAAAGCTTGTAAAAAGGTTTGTTCCGGCCTTTGTTGTTCCGTATCTGTGCGACGCGGCTTTGCTATAAATAAAATATAATATCAAATGCCTTTCTTCTACTTTTTTTATGTTCAAGATATAATATCATTAAAATAACCGTTTTCTACTAAATGCATATATATATATATATATATACCGAAATAGCATTTTTTACAATTTTTGTCTGTCTACTGCCGGAACAAATAGACAGACAGACGTCTGTCTATTTGTTCCGGCTAATATCTTAAACGGCTGGGCCGATTTTGACGGGACATCATCAGTCCGGCTACGGCTGTAAATCTAAGTTAGCGCGGGCGAAGCTGCGGGCAACAGCTAGTAAACAATATAAACTGTATTATACATTTTGTGTTTGAGTATCATTTGGCTTGTGACATATCATCATCAGTCAATTTTTTACTACCATGTTGAACAAACGGGATAGTAATCGCAAAGTTAGGTGATATCTGATTCTAGTTGGACTGCTTATGTACGTTTTATGTAAATAGTATACCTACAATATTTTTGTGTCATAATTTTTTTATCTCTATTAATTATTTTTTACAGATTGATAAAGGTAAATAATTAGGTGTTTTTTTTTCAATTTTTAAGGCAGGTGACGAACAATTAAGCATTACAATCGTAAGTGATTACTTCAGACGCTCTGACAGACTCACGTACCAATTTTAGGCAGATGAAGCCTAGTCACACACGCGTAAGGCATAAAGCGATGCCCACACTTTTGAACGTTACAAAGAGACTGCAGTAACTATTTTAATTTTCATGCTATGCAACTATGCTATATGTAGATATAGCAGGGTTGCATAGCATGAAAATTAAATATAATAAAAAAACTTTTATTATAACTATGCATAAAAGCTACAATAATAGTTTCTCTGGCTTGTAAACTATAAACCCATAAATTCATGAAAGGTTCACCAAAGAGTATTGTTTTCACTACAGTATTGTGTTTAAGGGTATTGAGCCCCACATGTTGAGTCACTCCGCTAATCCTGTAAAAGGTCTAACCCAAATAAATGGCCCTCGGTAAACAAATAGAGCAGATTTATTATACTTATATTTAATTCTTACATGTGTATACTAGAAAACGACTGCGCCGATTTTCATGAAATTTTTTGTATGTTCACGTGGAATCAAGAATGGTTTAGACCACAAATCCGTCTATCACAAAATTTTTTGTACAGAATGTCTGTGATCTGTCGTGTAGATACTACCTACCACTATTTTTATAAACAGCTGTTGCCTGCAACTTCACCTGCTATAACCTAGATTTACAGTCGTATTCGGATGATTACTTTTATAGCCTATGTCTCTTCAACCAACCAGTGATATGTTGTACTTCTCATCGGCCAATCATCCATTAATGGCCATCAGTCGGCCAATCAGAGCTTAGAACCGGCGCAGCGTAGCAGCACAAATTTGGCGGAGTGAGTTTACAACAGATTACCGCTCTATTCCGGTTATATGCTCAATGATGAGGTCACATAAAGGTCACATAAAGCTAGTTAGTATGATAAGTATAAATATACTGGGGCTTCCAGAATCGAAAGAACTTTGTACACAACTAAGTTTACATAGTATGATTCTTAAACTTACATAACAATCTGTTAAGGTTCAAAACCGATAAAAAGTTATACTTATCACGTTGGCGCCTAAAGGCCCTCTGGTGTGCAGGATGTCAATGGGTGTCGCTTCACTACTTGCGAGCCTTTTTTTAATTTTATTAAAAAAAAAACCTTGGGAACGCCTTTGCTCTATAGGCGGCAAAGAAGCACGGATGCGAAATCGCTAACCCTCAGTCTTTTCATAATTGATCCCTCGCTTTATTTGAATACCACAAAGTTAAAAGGTTGTTTAAAAATCAAATAATTTTCCAAAAGGGCCTATATAAATTGTAGGCACTTGTAAAGGAAAAAACTTTTCCAATAAGTGCCGTAATTCCTTTAACTTTGTTCGAATTTCTTTGACTTGGCTTAATATCGCTTTAATTCTGAGTTTTGATTATTAAGGTGAGGATTTAAGAACATTTGACTGATTGAAATGAAGTATTTTCATGGCATTCATTGATGGAAGCCTACGTTCAGCAGTGGATGGATAGAGGCTGATGATGATGATGATGATAAAATAAAGAATATTCAGATTTGGCGGGTTGGTATTGGATTCATAGAACGAGGCATATGATAGTTGTACCTATGTGGTTTGTTAATGATAATTTGGTGTAGTATTTTTGCAAATAAATTCCACCACATACAATTTTGTAAATTATTGTGTCCTATCCATCCTACGAATACTATAAACGCGAAATTCTGTAAGAATGTATGGATGTATGTTTGTTACTCTTTCACGCAAAAACTACTAAATCGATTTTGATGACACTTTATAATAATATAGCTTACACATAAGATTAACATATTTCATTGGCTTTAGTCTGTCTGTTGCAGACGATTTAAACAGTGTAAGAAAACCCGTGTTATTTTCCAATACGCAGAGCTGACGTGGGTGGAGTCTCTTCTCCACAGACAGACACTATTAGGGACACTCTTAAGGAAAACGCAGAGTTGCCTAAGCTCTGCGCTACACTCTCGGCCTCACTGGCTAGGCCCACAGGAACGACGAGTTGATACATGCAGAGTCCATTCGCCTGCAGGAGCCTTTCGCATGTTATGTGATCGAGACCACACTCCGGGTTTCAAGTGAAATTTTCCTTCTCCAGGACCCTGATGGTTATGGGCCTGCCTCAGTCGCATTTTACGACCCCCACGGGAAGAAATTGGGTTATGGTATTCTACTCTGCCGGCACCACACCACATAGGCTATTTTTTTTTTTTAATCGCAGGGAAATGCTTTTTACGCATGTAGCCAGAATCGCGGGTAGACCCTGACCCTATGTGGGACTCGCACCTGGGAGTGCCCTACCCGTAAACTAAAACCACTGCGAGCGCCTTCAGCCGCTTTAATTTGAGGGTCCCGGATAACACCATAGGCTATAGTTTTATAAACTCCCACAAAAAATGGGAACTTGGGTGAAACCGCGGAGCGCTGTTAGTACTATAATATAATCAGGTAACAACTAACAGGCACAGTTTAATAATTTTTGCATAACAAAGCCCAATTTTTGAGGCTATTTATTTTAGAAAAGGAAGTTTATTTTTATCTGTATCAAAGTATAGCCCCGGGGAGCGGTCAATAATAATTCTCTCTAGCCTTTGTCAGGTGACATTCAGATATAAATGATTTTCTCAATCTGTTATCAGTATCACGTTGTCAACTTGACCGATATGAATCAGGCGCTCACCTCGACTGACGTTCAGCTCGGCTTTATCAATAAAATGCTGTTTTATCCGTTTTATTACATTGTTTTCGAATGGATTTGTCTCGAATTCAGCTAAGTGAAGCTACAGGTCATGGACCTTATAGTACTCTCGGATACAACCTTTGACTGATTATCCATCAAAGATAAGCGCTATTTTGAGAGGATATTTGTTGCATTTTTTTCCATTTGGCTACGGAACCCTAAAATACTCTACTGGAATTACAAGCTACCAATCATTAATGTGGTAAATCAAAAATATATTAAAGACTATCGAATGGGCCTATTCAAAACTTTGGCATTATGTAAACAATTTCACATCATTTGGAATGCATTATTTGGGGATAATTCACATGCAGATTCGACAATTACCTTAACGTAAATTCGAGTTCGCATTTCCATTTCACCGTATCAGACCCTTCTCAATGAAATCACCGTCAGAATCATTTTTATTTACTTCACCACTGTAAAACGTGACTGTATCCGTGAAACATTTTTGTAAATATTGAAACAGATTCCGGCCAAGTTTAATGAATTTTTGCACTTGAATGTCAGTTTTGGCTTGATTTTCTTTTTTTTAACGCCGGGAAATGCTCTGAGGCATCCCGCGGGGGGTGGGTCTCCCCACGCGGGTATGTGGGACTCGCTACGCACGAAAGCTGGTAAGTGGATGCTGCTCTACCCACTAAAACCCGGCGAGTGGCACCCTTTGGTGAGGTGCCCCGGATCTAATAAACAAACAGCGCACCTCGACGGCTAGTCAAGGCAAGCAAGGGACCGACGCAACCTCCACAAAGGTGTTGTCCCGCACCACAGAATAACCCCTCCCAATGACGGGACAGTACAATGGGGTGAGGTTCCCGTCTTCACCCCTTGCCCCCTGCTCTTTTGTCCCCTCTTCTTTTAAGAGGGGTACAAAGAGCTCCCTCGGCTCAAGCTTCGCCCAAGGTGCTGGGCTCACCTAGGCTACTGAGCTCCACCGCCACGTCAAGGCCTGAACCATGGTGGGGTTGGCGTGATACTCAGTGGTTAGATGATCAGCTTTTGTTGGATGTAGATTTTATCTAGCCTTTAACTTATTATTTTCTAATGTTTACGCGAATTTTACTCACACATACACGTGACCATGGTTGCTGTAAGGTATCCGAAACGTCGGGCTTGTAAAAATCCGTAAGCGCGATAAAATCCGTAAAAATTGTTTCATTATAACTTTGAACTAAAATAGCTAAAATTAGCTTGTCATTGATTGCACTCCTCTATAATATAGATAGCATATATACATAGATCAATTATAGGTTAAGACTAAGTTAAGCTGTTTTTTTTTACATACTACTACATATTTGACCTTTCCTTGAACTCTAAAATTATCATTAAAATGCAAAATGCAAATAAATGATATAGGGTTTTTTCAAGTGAAAACTTTTTTGACGCACCACACACAGATACTTGGAGGGTATAAATGAGGCTGAGCCGTCACGCTCGGAGGTGAAAGGCTCGATCGGCTGAATTCCGCCCGAAAAATATAATTTCGGTGCGTAACTTTACAATAGTTTGAAGTTGAAACTGCTGTTGTGACCGATTTTTATAAGGTACGAAATAAAATCCGACCTTTGAAGTATGTACAACCGATTGCGCGATTTATCTAACTACGTTACAGTGACATCTATTGACACGAATAGAAACCTTTTATAAGAAACGCAATAATAATTAATTTTCTTTTCACTTCTATCGGCAGTCCCTGTGACTGTTAAGGTATTTTTTCTGAGAAGCCAGTTTTAAATAACTTTTCTTCAAAACATTGTGAAGTGTTATAATATGAGTGTATTATAATATCTTCTAGACAAAATTTATTGATTGAATAAATATATGATTATTAATTGAATACATATAATATACTAGCTGTTGCCTGCAGCTTCGCCCGCGTTACTCAACTCCTATATGTCACAGCGTGGTGTTATATAGCCTATAGCCTTCCTCGATAAATGGGCTGTCTAACACTGAAATAATTTTTCAAATCGGACCAGTAGTTCCTGAGATTAGCGCGTCCAAACAAACAAACAAACTCTTCAGCTTTATAATATTAGTACAGATTTATTCAATTAATCAATTTTGTCTAGGATTTCTTATTATGACTAAGATAATGTTTGCAGATGTAATTTTAGCCGGAACATGACTATATCATAAAGTGTTACTCACTTTACGAAGCCAAAATTGATTCTATGTTCCTTTCCTGTTACGGTATAGCAATCGCTAAGATATTCTGGTATATTTTTTATACTCCGCGCCTAGCTAGTTTGGGAAGACATAAAAATTATTTAAAACCGTATCGCGCCACGTGCATATAATTTGTCTGCATCGGGTCATGGAAGTGTATATGTTATGTATTTATATACATTTTTTTAAATTTTATTTCCGTTCCTACCCAATAAATATTTAAGCTGAAAAAAGATATTTTAACCAGTGCAATAACAGCTAGAAGCTTTATAAACGATGTACAAAAGCGTCAAAATATATTTAAGGCATATTATTGTAGTAGAGAGTAAATTGTATTATTTAATACAGTACAGCTGCTTTAAGGCTGTATAAAGCCGAAATTATCACTTTTAGCTTCTAAAGAGCACCGAAAAACTCTGTAAAACTCTGTAAAAAGTGTAAAAACCACTATCAGCAAGTTTATAAGACTAGAGCAGTATATCGGCTGAATAGTGCTCTAAAAATCTACTTTTGTATTGCCTAATGCTGTACAAGAGCATTGAATATTGCTACCTTCTGGATATTAGTGTCTAATCAATTACTCTGTAGTACAGTCATCATATAAGGCTGGATAATAGCTGTTCAATGGTTATCTAAGAAACCCTTAGAAAGCAAATTTATGTATAAGAGTGTAATAATATGATGTCTGCTGCATAAGAGTTTAGTCTTACTCTTTTGTAAAGCTAACGCGATAAGCGTAATTTTTATCTATTTTACAGCCCTCGGTGACTACTCGGTACAGTAGATGACTTTAACGTTAATAGGTAGTGTTTAAATAGAGAACTATGCAGCTTATCGAATATTTTAATGTCTTAATAGTTTTGCATAGTTAATTATATATATTGTGGCCAGTCTTACATAAGTACTGTATAAAAAAAATAAAAAAATGCGTTATAATATCAGTTATTTATTTCGATAATGACACGATCAGTCACAAAATTTTGTTTGTACCTAATACTAATTATAAGTTTTTTTCATCTTCTTTTTTCTCCCTCTTCATTATCCAAAATTTGTTTTTGGTTTGAAAATAACTTGTCAATATCTAGCTAGGTACCTGAATAATGAAGTACCTGAAATGAATAAACATTATAATTAAATAAAAAAAATCAAACAGCAGTGTGTCGGTACAAAGTCTTAAATATTAAATGTGCTGTAAATACACCTACATATTAAACCTAATTAATAAATTAATTATGATTGCGTCATAACAACGGCTGTAAATCTAAAGTGTCAAAGTTAATGTAATCTCCAGTGTACATTGGATATACAGAATGGGTTTCTTTGCTTTCAATAGAACCCTGAATTGCTGTAATATTTACTAAACGTACTCTTTTAAGCAGCTACTATAGCAATTAAAGTCTAAGGTAAATCCATCATTACTCTTTAGGCTGTTGTATATACTTAAATTACGGCTTTGTTACGCCAAAAGCTTCATAGTGGAGTAAGAAGGGCAACAGCTGTATAATTGAAGACGCCATTAAACCATAACCTAAAAATTATGGTAACATAATTTATAACATATTGATATGTTAACTTCTCAGATGCGTACAATAATTCTACGCTAAATAATAACGATCTTGTTATGAAATCTAATTTCAATATAGAAGCCAACTCTCTCACTGTTGCGTCAATCTCCCAATCAAAAATTTATAAAACTCTTAAAAATCTCGACGCCAAAAAAGGTGCAGGTGCTGATGGCATCCCACCAATCTTTTTAATCACTTGTGCAAAAGGTCTCTCCCTGCCATTATACCATATTTTTAATTATTCTTTGCGCAACGGTCACTTTCCTAACGTCTGGAAACAAGCACTAGTTTTACCACTTCACAAATTTGGTGATAAGCGCAATATTAAAAACTATCGTCCTATTTCGATCTTGCCTATCTTTGGGATGGTTTTTGAAAAGTTAATTTACCCTATACTATTTTGGCACGTTAAACCCTATATATCTGAAAACCAGCATGGATTCATAGGCAACATGGTCCACAAGACCACAAACATGGTCACTTTTGTTAATGATTTAATGGAGTCCGTTGATGCCCAAAATTGCGTTGATGTTATATACACAGACTTCAGCAAGGCTTTCGATAGGGTTTCCCATGACGTACTTTTGACTAAGCTGCACGGATTTGGCATCGCGAGGTCTATGCTATCTTGGATTAAATCGTATTTATATGGCAGATCATCAACTGTAGTGGTAAATGGTTTTACATCAAATCCTTTTCCAACTCTATCCGGAGTTCCACAGGGCTCCAGGTTAGAACCATTATTCTTTAATATTTTCATTAATGATATTTCCACTTGTTTCACTCATACATATTTCTACCTTTTTGCTGATGACCTCAAAAAAAAAAAACTATTAATAAAACTAGTGACACACTTCAACTTCAAAGTGATCTAGATATTTTAACTACTTGGTGTAAAAACAATTGAATAGACCTAAATATTAGCAAATGCTACCATATCCGCTTTTCGTGAAAACTCAAGGCTTCCGGGTTTTTGATTATAATATAAACTGCAACACACTTAATCAGGTACAAGAAATAAGGGATCTTGGTATAATATTAGATTCTAAATTACAGATGCATAAGCATGTAGATAACATTGTTTGCCATAGTCAGAAAATGCTAGGATTCATCAAGCGTAATTCAGGAAGTTTCAAGAATCCCTTAACCACCATAATTTTATACAACGCCCTGGTACGCAGCAAACTTGAATACTACAGCCCTGCCTGGAACCCTCAATACGCTATTTATTCAAATCGCATTGAACGCGTTCAGAAACAATTTCTATGGCACCTCTCTTTTAAGCATGGCTTGGCTAAAAAAAAATACCACATTATTATAATGAAACAATTTTTACGGATTTTATCGCGGTTTATTAAGATTTTTTTTTGTGATTGTGGCCTCTCTTATACAGGCCAAACCAAAATATCAATTAAAACTCGCGTTAAAGAACATATAGCTGACTTAAAACACCGTCGCTACACTAAGTCTGCAATCTGTGAACATAGTCTAGACAAAGCTCGCCATTATAATATCAGATTTGATAGACCACAGATACTCGCAAAAGAACACCGATTCCAACCAAGGATGATCCGCGAGGCTATTGAAATTAAAAAAACATCCAAAATTCAATAGAGAAGATGGCTTACCACCTGCTTGGGATCCCATTATTAAAATAATTAAATCAAAAACCAAGCATAATATGCCACAGATTAAAGATACATGTTCATTCCCGTATCCGGTTTAGCAGGAAGTGCAGTGGAAGCGATATATAATTATCCGGAATTCATATGGGGAAAAAACATGTCCGCGATACACGGAGCTATAAAAACTGTACAATTACCTAAATGACGGCAAGCGTCAATCGACCGTAGTGCGGTACCACTCGACACATCTGGTTCATAACAATACAGTTAGCACTTTCTGCGTAGAGAGGACTTATCAAAATAATGATGTATCATAGGGTAGTTCGAATAACTTTGTAACGTTAGGACATCTGTCACCTCAGTCCTCCCGTGACCATGGTTGCTGTAAAGTATCCGAAACGTCGGGCTTGTAAAAATCTTAATAAACCGCGATAAAATCCGTAAAAATTGTTTCATTATAATGAGTGAAATTCGCGCAAACATTAGAAAACAATACCACATTACAAAGAGAGATTAACCTTCTTCAAGATGGAATCACTTTCAGACCGTAGGCAATATTTAGATTTATTTTTTCTGCACAAGCTAGTAACAGGTGTTATTGATTGCAACCAACTACTTCATAAAATATTATTTAATGTGCCAAGTAGGTTACCCAGAAAAATAGTTACAAACCATTCCACCTCAAGTTTGCTAAAACTAACTTGGGGCAATTTGCACCAATCAATAGAATGTGCAGGTTGTATAATAATGTGTCACATACGACCGACGCCTGTATAGTTTCACATAAACTATGTACAATCAAAAAATTAATAAAAATGCAATCAAAATCGAAGTAATTGTCGACCAACTCTGTTTAGTTTCAGCTATTGTTATTCTTCGTTTATGTTTTGTTTTTTCATTAGTTTATCAATACTTGTCAACCTGTTGATTAAGTTTTTGTTTAAATTGTAAATTTTATTTTTTCATATTAACATAATAATTAATCTCTCATAAATTGTAAGTTATTAGTTTTTAATTAGTAAAAGTATTTGTAATTTAAGATGCAAGCTGTATTACACCTATAATTATGGCAGCATTTAGATATAATGAACTTTTTACATGTGTAATTTTAGCTTTTAACAATGTTTGTTCCTTGTTGGTGTATCCATAAAAATAAAAATAAAAATAAAAAATAAAAGTATATTTTTGAAAACTTCGGCGATATTTACACATAATTTTACTTGTACACAATACAAAAGTTAATTTCTTTACCATTTAATGCACTGCGGACTAATAAAGCTCTAAGTTTATTATACAGCTGTTAGACAGCTAGATCTACACTTAAAGCTGTATAATTTGTGGCCCAAATTGCGGATATACAGGAAACTGTATATCCGGATATACAGCCATAATACAGCCAACTTGTACAGCCTAAGCCCTTCAAAATTTCCATTGTACAGCCTTTATACAGTTGTCAAATGCTATCTGGGTAGTACTCGTTACACAAGTTGTTACTAACTGACGACGGGGCTAGGTTAAGTGGCGTGATAGTTGGTTAATATTATATTATTGTGCCCGTTAAACTGCTACATACATTAGGGCTAGGTAGGCTGGAACATTAATGCCATACTGCAGTGTTACCGCAGGCGTATTTTGACTGCCAACCCAATGCGGACTTGGCTGGAAAAATGAAAAATTGCTATTTGCAATCAGGTAACAAACGTTCTAGTTACAATTTTTTTTTACAAGTAATTAACAGCTTTTGATCTCACAGAATCAGTACAATCATGTTTTTCTGAACAGATACGACTAAGGGACCTTCTAGAATGAAAATAATAAATAAAATAAAAATAATTTTATTCAATGTTGTACATCTAAGTATCTTATTGAACGTCAAATGACTCTACTAGAAAAGAGCATACTCATATTTAAAAGGCTGGCAACACACGCTAATGATGTAGTGTGTGTCTATGGATGGCGCTTATTACCAGGAGAAACGACTGTCCCCTTGCCCCATCTTCTATAAAATAAAATAAAAGTTTTATATTTCGGAATGACTGGAGTCAGAGAATCCCAATACAGTAGGATCCCAGTAAATATTCCAAAAAATAAATATATTCAATAAAATTCTTAACGAACGTTGGAGTGGTAAATGATATCACAAAATAAAAGAATTGAAGATACCCTAGGAAATAAGGCGTTTGCTACGATGCTTCTGTGATTTTCTTTAGCATTAGCTTTTGCACGCGGGCGAAAGCTAACTCAATATTATAAAGTAAACGTTAAGATCCGTGTAAGAGAAATGGAATGTCAGTGTTTTATTGATGGTGTCTTATTGTGGGTATCCAATGACAGGACCCCAAATAGATCATCAATAACAAAAATACAAACAAATATAGATCGAAATGTAAAAAGTATTCACAGTACGATTATTATAGAAGGTGCCATGACTTACCCGCGATAGATTTACAATTAAAATCGTATAGTTTAATTGTGTACACAACATTTAATAATTCATCATGATCATCAGCCTCTATCCATCCACTGCTGGACATAGACCTCCATCAATGAACGCCAAGACGGCCGGTCCTTTGTCACTCGCCTCCGATACGCCCCCCCGGAGATTGTCATACCTACCTATACAGAGTGATTTGTAAAACACAGCAATCCTCGCAGGACTATACAGCTGACATCATAAACAACAATGTTTGTTAACTCAATACATTAAATAAAAAATATTTTTCAAGACCCCCTTTTTTGCCCCCTGATGACATAAAAAGACAGGATTTTTTTTTCATTCATGCTGTTGAAGTATTGCAGGCACGTCAACGTTATTATAATATACTTTATTAGACAAGCTTTTTAGTTAGTCTAGCCTTTCAGCACTTATTTAAAAACATACCAGTTACATAATATATTATAATTAAGTATAAAATTCCAAATCTTCGCTTCTCAACTCGTACATCCATCCGAAAAACTAATTAAGCCCCTTAATGCGAGTCTATAGCTTCGGTTACAATCTTGAACCCCTTCAATACATTTCCCGTGACATTCCTGGCTGGCTTATCCTCGGCTACTATCCACGTTGTCCCGTTTTCAGCTAACCTAATTACAGACATTATCCCAGTTACTGCTGACTTCACCCTGAAACGTTAGATTACAGTTTGAAATACATATATAGATAATAAAGAGGCATACCTATGTAACAACAGAGGATAGATGCATAATAAAAAAAGAAGAAGAAAGAAATTTAAAGACATATCGATGAAATAGTGGTATTTTTTATGTAACTGGTAGACTTCCCTATTGATGGTAAGTGGTCAGAGTCGCTATGAAGTTAGAGTCCTAGGCTATCTTATCAATGCGATGCGTTACCTGGGACGTAAGATCGATCGATATCGGTAATGCCACTGCCTGTCCTGCCTTCTTTTCCGAAACACAAATGAGTAATTTCACTGGAAAAATAAGCAGGATAGTGGTGTATCCCCACCCATGCAGTAGGGCGCGCGGCTCGGCACATACTAGAAATATGGTATCAATAACTTTGTGTTGAGAAAATATTTAAAAAAAAATCTTTCTATTCCTAAACATGTCCAGATGTAAGAACCATCAAACGCTCTTTACATTGGTTCCATGTTAGTGCATATAATATGCTTCATACATATATATATACGTATTATATTCCTTATAGCTAATTGTAAGATTTGTTAGACATGAGGTAAGCCAGTGATGGTTGGCCATTAACCAGGTGGGAAGACGATCTCAGTATAGTGGCCGGTCCGTGTTGGATGCGAGTGGCCAGGGATCGGTCGTCTTGGCGTTCTTTGAGGGAGGCCTATGTTCAGCACCCCACCATGGTTCAAACTTCAAACCTTGTCGTGGCGGTGGGCCTCAGTTGCCTAGGATGAGCCCAGCACCTTGGGTGCCCCACCATGGTTCAGGCCTTGTCGTGGCGGTGGGGCTCAGTAACCCAGTAAACATGTGCATTTTATCTATCCAAATTTAGATAGAGCATGATCTTAGCTTACAATTATCTTATCTTAGCTTCTGTATTTCTTTTATCTATTTTATATATTAAAAATAATACTAGGATTCATTTTCATTAAAAAGGTATAAAACTGTAAAACTTATAACAAAACCCATTCGACCAAATCTCCTAAACAATTGCTTGCAGAAAATCTTTGTATCGTAAATTCTATTACACTGTATCCTCTAGAAATCTTCGCAAACAATGTTAGGAAAAAACTTTCTTTATATCACACAGGGGAGACCTAAACTACTCGAGCCGAAGAATTCACCTCTGCCGTTCCGGGACTCGGGAAGAAATGCTCGAATCTTTTGCGAAATTTTGCCTGTGTATGAGCGCTGTGTCCGTAGGCCCAAGACACACGGACATCACGCGAACTTGCGTGCTCATGTGTTGAGTAGCCTGAAAGTAAATCATTATAAGTAAAGGTAGGCAAAATTAATTAATCCTTAAGTATATAATTTTCTAAAAGGTTGCATGGCATGCTGCTTTGCAAACAAATCAGGCCCGCACGTCCAACCCGGACGTACCTCTCACTCACATAATACCAGCGTAAAGTGACAGCTATGCGCGTTTCGTGCTCTGAATTTCCGGTGGCCCATTGGGGGGATAGAGAAAAGGAGAGCAACACATCTGCACAATCTCTGGTTGTGCGGATGTGTATGGGCGTCGACAGTCGCTAAAAGGCTTTGACTGCTCGTTTGCCCCCCTATTCTATAAAAAATTCGAGTAATAAGGGCATCTTCACGTCTTATTGATATTTCTTTACCAATGAACTGGTAACGTTATATTATGCGTGCAAACAAAGGCTATTCACCCATTTTTTGAAGAAAATAAAATATCATGCTCATTTTAGAAAAAAATGAGATATTGATCTAAAAAATGAGTTTCTAGAGTGAAAAAGGAGCGGCAGAATAACTTTATGCAAAAAAAAAATATTAATTACATTAGTAATATGTATAGAAAAATCTCGTTAATTTACTTTTTAATCCATGCGTTGGGAAAAGAAACAGGCGGTTTTTCATTAACGCCACCCACAATTTAAAACATACATAAGGCTCATATTTTTCATTCTGTACAACAGTATCAAACAGCTGTTGCAGTGGTGTGTGTGATATTACCACTATTTTCAACGAAAAATAACATATTATTGTTATAATAGTTACGCTTAACAAACTGAAATGTTTCAAAACATGTAAATGAAATTTCGATATCATTATCCCATATACATAATACTAGCTGTTGCCCGCCCGCGTTAACTTACTTAACTTAACTCCTATTAGTCACAGCATGATGATATAGCCTATAGCCTTCCTCGATAAATAGTCTATCTAACACTAACACCTTCCCGAATAGCCTCCACTTCAGAAGTCCATTGGCCGGTCGTGGTAGCTAGTGGCGGGGGATCGGCGTCTTGGCGTTTACTGATAAGAATTATGGCCAGAAGTGGACAGAAAAATATTGATTATGATAATGATGATGATGATGATGGTGATAAAATAAATTGTCAACATCAACGACCTTAACTAACAAACGACTGACCGCTATACAATTGGTGAACTGTAACAAAGCGGACTTAGTAGCGGAGTACACCGGTAAATGGGGCCCAGGTTTCAGCGCGAGCAGCGACGACATGTTTACAATCACCCCTCCATTACCCCCCTTCTCCACAGACATCACCTCCAGAGCCTTCAATGTACTGGAAACTGAGGCTGTCTGGAAATAAAACTCATTTTAAAGTTCAAATGTCGTTTGATAACATGTGAAGTTCTTACATGCTTAAAAAAGGATTCATGTTTTGCCTTTTTATGTTCAACGCCTTCATTTTATCGTAAACTAGCTGTTACCCGCAGCTTCGCCTGCGTTAACATAATACAGCCGTTTTTTTATTTTTATTTTCTTTAACACCGGGAAATGCTCTGAGGCATTCCGCGGGGGAGTTGGTCTCCCCACGCGGGTATGTGGGACTCGCTGCGCCCGACAGCTGGTAAATGGACGCAGCTCTACCCACTAAAACCCGGCGAGTGCCACCAATGCCGCCTTTGGTGAGGTGCCCCGGATCTAGAAAACAAACAGGGCACCTCGACGGCTAGTCAGCCCCGCAAGGGACCGACGCCACCTCCACAGAGGGGTTGTCCCGCACCACAGAACAACCCCTCCCAACGTCGGGACAGTACAATGGGGTGAGGTTCCCATCCTCACCCCTTGCCCCCTGCTCTTCTGTCCCCTCTACTTATAAGAGGGGTACAAAGAGCCCCCTCGGCCCAATTAGCTTCGCCCAAGGTGCACCGCTCACCCTAGGTTACTGAGCCCCACCGCCACGACAAGGCCTGAACCATGGTGGGGAACGTAATACAGCTGTACCCGGTTGGAGGTTTATTACTTTTATATCCTATGACACTCAACATTTCTGTTGGTAAAAGAACTTTCAAATCTGTACAGTGGATCCAGAGATTACCTCTTTATATAGATAAAAGTTATTAAAAAATATATAGGTACCTATAAGTGACTGTTTTGACGTTCATTCCTAGAGTCCTATATCCTGTGTAGGTAATGAAATAATGATGATGATGATATAAATTTCTACTCCATTCGAAATGCTTTGCTAGCTCGTCATCACAAACATAATATTATGTGAACAAAAATAATGCGTAGTAGTATAACATAAAGTAGTATAATTTTCAAATTATGAGAAGTGATGTAAATACACAAATATGAACAGTGGGATATCGGTCTTGAAACTTTTTTCAAAGTATTCGTAATAATAATAAACAATAAATATTATAAAACCACATAAACAGAACAATATTACATTACATCAAAGTTCCATTGCGTTTTCATTTGAAACTTACAAAGTTAATATCAACCATGTGTCGGTAGTGTATTTCGTCGTCGGAGACTACCGCGGCGTTGTTCACGACTACGTCTAGCCTGTGATATTTGTCTAGGACCTGCTTGTACGCTGCCGCCAGCTGCATCTCGTCTGCGACGTCACATTTTATGAACTTGGCCCTGAGGGCACCGAACTTGTTCAACAGATCAATCTCCAAGGCGGTACCCTCTTTCGCCGCCACGTCTAAAAATGCGACGTGCTGAAATATTAAATTCACGTGTGAAATGAATCGCTTTATAAGAACTACGTTTTTATGAATTAATATATCCATTTAATAATTCCACAATGCTAATAAGTAATAATGCTAAATGATTTCAGTAGTTTTTAGTTTTCTGAGTGCCTTTTTAAGATAGCCTATAAGTATATATTATATTTAATAAATTTAGGAGAAAGCTCCTTTTTAATTCAATTTGAAAATTATTTATTTTTTAGGGTTCCATAGCCAAATGGCAAAAACGGAACTCTTATAGATTCGTCATGTCTGTCTGTCCGTCCGTATGTCACAGCCACTTTTTTCCGAAACTATAAGATCTATACTGTTGAAACTTGGTAAGTAGATGTATTCTGTGAACCGCATTTTTTCGAAATAAACCATGTTTTTTGTTAGTGTCTTATGCTGTAAATTATGTAATACGGAATAATAGGTACGGAACCCTCCGTGCGCAAGTCCGACTAGCACTTGGCCGGTTTTATTTTTATGTCACAAGGAGGCAACCAAGCAGTCTGAGCCTCATGGTGACTACCGACGCCCATACACATCCGCACAACCAAAAGTTATGCAGATACGTTGCCCTCATTTTCTCTATCCCCCAATGGGCCACCGGAAACTTACAAGCCGCACGAAACTTGACAGCATAGCTATCACTTGACACCGATGTTATGTGAGCGAGAGGTACCACCCCGGTCGTGCCGGCCTAATTCGGCTGCAAAGCAGTATGGCACTAAGTCTTACAATAGTATATTCATTTGCCAGCTTTATTTTATTTTATTTCATAGCATTGCTTGCATTTATTTACAATTTACTTTATATTTGATAAATCTTGTATTAAGGTTTAAATATTTTAATTCACTTACGTCAATACAATTTTATTCATTCATTATAATATTATTTATATCCTTACACTACATTAAATTATTGTATCATCATTCATCAAATTTATTAAGCACTTTCCTGATTAAGTTCTAAATGTTAATTTGGTTATCTCATATTGCGGTATGTAAAGAGAAACAAACCTGTCATTTGTGATAACAGTGTCTTTGTTCACTAATTTACATTAATTCTATTAACAAGGTTACTTTATAGTATACCTATTTCAATAAATTATAATGATCGTCCTATTGTAATTGACAAATTCTGATTTCGAAGATTTACATATCTTAATAAAAAAAACCAAAACGTTAAAATTATTTTTTTTTTAATAAGGGGTGGACCACCCTTAACATTTATGGGTATGAAAAATAGATGATTTTCAGACCTATATGCACATACAATTTCATGAGAATCGGTCGAGCCATTTCGAAGGAGTTTAATTACAAACAACGTGACACGATAATTTTATATAGGTACGAGTATCTATCTCATTTAGAATACCAGTGTAACGTTGTACATTTGTTTGATGATATTCAAATGTTTAATTAGAAAATGCTTTTTAAGGCAAACTGGTAAGGACTTTAGCTTCTTTAAAATTAATGCTGATTAAAATTTGTCAGAATATTTAAGTTGTTTTATCTCGTAAATTAAATAAGATGGAAACAGAAATACTTTTTTATAATAGTATAATCTCTAAAACGTAGTCTTCTAAATATTATATTACGAAATTGTCATATACCAATAATGTTTTAAATTAAAGTTTTTTACGATAAAGAGTTTTGTCAAGCTACACTAGAAAAACGCCTAAAATGCAGCAAAAACCAACTAAATTAAGGTTTAATCAAGTAGTAAAATGATGATGATTATGATGCTGATGGTGATGATCCGCCCGACCGGTTTCGGGCATGGCGACCACTTAAGACTCCTAGCCGGGAGTTTGGCGCTGATGCGCTCGATAAACAGTAAGAAAAGTAGTAAAATATATTGACAGAAATACCCTCGCGTTCTGTGCCAACATCTCCCGAACCAGAGCAGCACCAACGCCAGCTGCACCACCAGTCACCATCACAACTTTTTCTGTGACATCCCATGATGCACTCATCATCACTTCCACTTATCCTTGAACTAGTAGTTTAATTTGAGTTATATTTAGTTATTTTTGCTGCAGTGACTTTGGATCAACTGTTAATCTAATAGGCATGTTGTGATAAGCGTTATCACTTGATAAGATTTAGTAAGCAATATTATTACGAATCCAATTGAAGTATCGACTTATTGTATTTGCTCCGACATTGGCCTCAGACGTGTAAAGATTGGTTTTTGTTGGTAAATGTGATTTCAGATGATTACTTTATACATAGTTTTTTTGTATGTTTTTTACGAGCCAAGCGAGCAGTCGGAGCATGGTGACTACCGACGCCCATACACAACCGCACAACCAGAGGTTGTGTATGGGCACGTTGCCCTCCTTTTCCCTATGGGTTGGACCACGCAGGCTACTCGCAGACCGCACGAAACGCGACATCATAGCTATCACTTTACGCCAGTATCATGTGAGCTAGAGCTACCACCCTGGTCGTGCTGGCCCAATGCAGCATGGCACTACCTCTTACTATGTTAGTTCGCATATATGTACCGGTTGTACATTCAATAATGTTGATGATTGATTTTGCGTTATTTTATCACGGATACCAACATCGATCTAAACAAACCTCAAATTTAACCGGTGGGAGGGAAGCGCTGTGCCGCGCTCCCGGCTGTATGGGTACCACATTGCTTGTTTCTCCCATGAATCGGCTTTGCTGTGTTTCGAAGAGAAGGGCAAGACAGGCAGCGTAATTACTGGCACCGAGACTTAACATCTTATGTCTCAGGATAGGCAACACATAAATGAGTTGCCTGGGCTCGTTCCAGGTAAACTAGTTTATTTTTTATTTTATGTATTTAGGTTCATCTACAATTGATTACACGTAAAACAATTTAAAAAAATGCATCAGTAAAAAAATAAACGTATAACAATTACTTATAGATAAACTCAGCATGCACATTATAATCCAATAATTAAAATATTTTAAACTTTAAGTCTTAAGATTTTTTGCGTCATTATTATTAGGTACTTATTTTTACTACATAAGATTTCCATTCTGTATCTGTCAGAGTGATGATATTTATGTTCATGGGCGACGTCGACCACTTACCATCAGGTGGCACGTTTGCCAGTTTGCCTATCCAACTAACATAAAAAAACAAACAAACAAACTTTGAAACTGTACATAAATGATTATCTACGAAAATACATAAAAACCATAGAAATAGTAATAATATCTATGATAAAAACTTTTTATACGCTGGTATTCTCTTCTTTTTCAACCGGTTTAAAATTCGTTCAATTCAAATGCAACTAACATGCAGTTGACAGTATGCACTCATGGTATTGACTAGAAGAACTAATGGTTTTTCAGCTATAACAAAATACGTTTTAAAAATGGAACTTTTTAACCATAATAAACAAATAAAATTGACTAAAACTTCTGTTCTTTTAGGGGTAAGAATAGGTTCCGTTCAAACCCCACCATGGTTCAAACCGTGTCGTGGCGATGGGGCTCTGTAGCTTAGGGTGAGCCCAGCATCTTGGGCAAAGCCAATTGAGCCGAGAGAGCTCTTTGTACCTCGCTTATAAGAAGAGGGGACAAGGGGCGAGGATGGGAACCTCACACCATTGTTCTGTCCCGACGTTGGGAGAGGTTGTTCTATGGTGCAGGACAACCCCTCTGTGGAGGTGGCATAGGTCCCTTGAGGGACGGACGAGCCGTCGAGGTGCCCTTTTTGCTCATCAGATCCGGGGCACCTCACCAAAGGCAGCATTAGTAGCACTCGACGGGTTTCAGTGGGTAGAGCTGCGTCCACTTACCACCTTTCGGGAGCAGCGAGACCCACTCCCCCGAAGGTAAATGAAAAAAAAGGGTTCCGATACAAAGAACATTTAATGTCATTTCCGTAAAATTATATCTGTTTTGTGGAAGACCTTGGAATAGACGGGACTTTGTATGCAGTGACTACTAGTTTGATGTGAGTGCCAGGTATACAGTGAATATTCATTGGACTGATAAAGATGAAATTAAAAATGATGAAATGATTTTATCCTCGAACACAATATCGCAATATTTTCTTCCATTGAACAATTTGTAAATGAAATTGAATACAGATAAAATATTTCAATCAATTGAACATTTATTTTGAATATTCATGGACGCCAAGTGTTTTTAACAGCTAACAGCCGACAGTTACGCTGAGTAGTGTCGGAACTGAACACTTGCGAATTCACATAGTTTTTCACAATATTTTATTTTATACTGTACTTTGCAGCTGCGAAGATGAATTTGATTTCGCTTATATCAGCGCGGTTTATGAGACATTTAACATAATAGCGGATTGATAATGTTGTTATGTCCGAATCATGGAATAGAAACAAAACCGTGTGGTGTCGTGGGACACTTGATAGGAACGAAGTTCATTATTATAAAAATACTAGTGGCACCGACAGACGTTGTCCTGTACAAAAGATTTTTTTTGTGAATCTAAACCATCCTCGAATCCCCTTGAACTCACACAAAAAATTTCATCAAAATCGGTCCAGCCGTCTAGGAGGAGTTCAGTGACATACACACGCACACAAGAAATATACAGAGTGCAATCATGAGCATCCTTTTAAATTTAGACACTGCCCATGTAACTACTAATGTTACGAATACTAAAAGTAAAATTAAAGCATGTGATTGAAAACCCTTACAATTAAATCCTGTCATAAAAAGTATCAAGTTCGGTTGGGCGCAGTTTGGTTTACGAAAATGGCGCCCGCGCCGTGTAGAATACGTAGACCTCGCGTCAGTTATGTACGTGACGGATACTTATCTATTAGAAATAAATAGCTTGTAAATAAATAAATAAATCCCTTGCTTGCATATTTTTTTTATAAATCAGCTTATTATTAGCCGTAATGCAAATAGTATCATTAGTAGTGTCTAAATTTGAAAGGATGCCCATGATTTCAATGGCACCCTGTATATATAAAGATGAATTTCAAGTTCTATTTGAAGTTTATAGAAAATTCGGGTATATTTTTTTATTATGATTTTTTATCAGAACACTTACCCGGCCTAAATTTTAAAAAAAGAACAAAAAAAGTCACGTTATATCGGTGAGATTCGAACTTAGGTTTTTTGCTAAGCAGTCCTAACAGTGTAACACACAGCTACCGACGCAGTGATGTGTCAGTCAAATATGTGTATTTTAATGGTAGATTCAATTTGATTTGTTTCTGAGTAGGATGACGTTAATAAAAATCGTACGCTTTTATTTAACGTTAGGGACGTTTTTTGCCGGCTAGGGCCCCTCCGCAGCACCCCATAAAGAACTTCGTTCCAAAACGATTTTTTTGGAACCAGCTGCTGGTACCACGATTTTCTTGGTGCTTAGTGGTTATTACAGGGTACCAATCACAAAGTCTTATCCGGTTAAAAGCTAATTATGTATAGAGAAGAATTATATAGAATACCAGAACCAAAGAACTTGACGAAGCCTTAATAGGTGGGAACGCACCTGCAAACCCTCAAGTATACTAGGTGTATTGCGATGACCACTACCACTAACGAGAACCGACTGTCCATAAAAGCTTTTCCTGAAACAAAAGACTGTCAAAGTTGGTCAAGACTGCCGATAGAAGTGAAGAATTTTAACATAGCATTATTATATTATTGCGTCATAAACGTCACATTAGAAGCGTTCTGTCACAAGGTGACGATTTCCCGAGTTCCATGATTTTTGTTGTTGTTTTTTTTATGTAAGTTGGATAGGCAAACTGGCAAACGTACCACCTGATGGTAAGTGGTCGACGTCGCCCATGAACATAAACTAGTATACCTGGAACGAGCCCACACAACTTATTTATGTGTTGCCTATCCTGAGACATATGATGTTAAGTCTCGGTGCCAGTAAATACACTGCTTGTCTTGCCCTTCTCTCCGAAATACAGCAAAGCTGTTTCACGGGGGAAACAAGCAAGCAAGATGGTGGTACCCATGCAGCCGGGAGCGCGACACAGCGCTTCCCTTAAGTGTCCCCCCCCCCCTAAAGAAGTTTTCTCTTAAAAAGTTCTGCTGTACTTCGGGGCTTTACTAGAGTGAAGTTTGGATTGCATATTTTCAAATAGGTTCATCTAAAATGTACCTCTAACTCTAGAAGAATTTTAAACACTAGTTTCAAAATCTTTTCCTAATACCTTCCAATGTTAACATAAATAAGCAAATACATATTATTTATATATTAGATTGCACACATATTTGTTTTTGCCGATTAATCCTCTTAAATCCGGTATAAGATATATTATATTAGGTAAGATCATTTCCTCAATTCGTAGGGTTTCTCGAATTTTCTAGCCAACTTATTTGCGACTGTCAATGTATACCTTTTTTTTATGTGATCAGAGGGCAAACGAGCAGTCGGAGCCTCATGGCGCCGACGCCCATACACATCCACATATCCAAGGCCACGCAGATGCGCCACCCTCCTTTTCCCGTTCCCCCCCAATGGGTCACCGGAAACTCACAAACCATACGAAACGCGACAGCATAGCTGTCACTTGACGCCGGTGTTATGTGAGCGAGAGGTATCACCCCGGTCGTGCCGGCCCAGTTCGGCTGCAATGCAGCATGGCACTACCTCTTATAAACTTACCTACATTATCTGTATAAATACTCTTTATTATCATTGACTAACAGTACATCTGTTAGACAAAGTATATTTGAATAAATAAAGTATATTATAGAACTACATTTTGAAATCAAAATTACAAAACCACAATTCCCATTTGCTACATTTAAAACGCTCGCAAAGGGTCTGTTCTCTGGCACAAAGGCCTGTCGCCGGCTGTTATTACGAAATTTGTTGGTGGAGATCTCGTCATGCTTCATTTTTCTTTTGTTTGTTACGTTTTGCTAACACGGCGGTGATGTACGGTAATGGGATGACGTTATTACTTCGTTTATTTGTGATTAAAGTTTTTTTGGTTATGGAGGTAGATATAAAGTAGGATACTAACTAACGTAGTTATAAGAATTAATCTTGTCTGTCAGTCATGAAATACACAAAACACAATATGTTTATGTCATTATATGTGGCTATTTGTCTACAAAATTATAAGTTTTTTATCCTTTTTTTTCTTTTACACCGGGAAATGCTCTGAGTCATCCCGATGGGGGACTCCCCAGGCGAGTATGTGGGAATCGCTGCGCCCGAAAGATGGTAAGTTGGACGCAGCTCTACCCACTAAAACCCGGCGAGTGCCACCAATTCCGCCTTTAATTAGGTGTCCTGAATCTATTGAGCAAACAGCACACCTCGACGACTAGTCAGTCCCTCAAGGTACCAGCACTACCACCACAGAGGGGTCCTCGCGCACCACAAAACAACCCCTCCCAACGTCGGGACAGTGCAATGGGTGAGATTCCCATTATCGCCCCTTGTCCTGATCTTTTGTCCCCTCTTCTTATAAGAGGGGTACAAAGAGCAGCTCCCTCGGTTCAATTTGCTTCGCCCAAGGTCCTAGGTTCACCCTAAGCTACTGAACCCCACCACCACGACAAGGATTGAACCATGGTGGCGATAGGTTTTTTATCCTAGTTAGAAGACGATTTCAAAAACCTTATTCCTGTAGCAAACATTGAAAGGCTTAACAATAATAAAATGAAAATAATAACCTTTAACAATAGTGTGTTTTACTTTGACTATTTGTCCTGATAAGCACTTTCCCAAGGACAATTATATTGAAACCCTAAGGCGGCGTGAAACTATTAAGAGTTTTATCAAAGATAAATCTGATCACACTTCAATCAACAACCAGATTGTTAAAATAGGAAGTCGCAGAGCAGTTTCATTGTTCATCACGCATCCTGCATATTTCTATTCCACTAATCGCACTTATTAATTCAAACAGATATTACTTTGCGGAATTCCATGAAATCCGATATTTATCTAGAGCTCGTGGTTTGCTACATACGTCTAACAATTTTTTTATTATTTATGTCATAAGGAGGCAACCGAGCAGTCGGAGCCTTATGGTGACTACCGACACCCATAAAAATTCGCACAACCAAAAGTTATGCAGATTCATTCCTCTTCTTTTCTCTATCCTCCCCCAATGGGTCACCGGAAACTCACAAACCGCACGAAATGCGACAGCATATCTGTCACTTGACGCCGGTGTTATGTGAGCGAGAGGTACAACCCCGGTCGTGCCGGCCCAATTCGGCTGCAAATCAGCATGTCACTAATTCTTTTTATATAATTATATGAATTCTCATGTAAGTGAGTTTAATTGTTATATTTTATGTATATTTTTGGGCCATTATTGGGAGTTATAATGGCCCACACGTGTTTTCGAATGAACAACAACGCCATTTCCCGAGGCAAAAACATCAATTTTCATAAATTACAACTTCAATAACATGTTGATTTGAATTTGTCGTTGATTACACGTCATTAGCCATTTTTATCAATCACATTATACTGTTGCCAACTTGACTAGAATTTTAACATAGACATTGGGTACCTACAGACTGTTACTATCATAACGATAGTCTATATTATAAGTAGGTACATAAGCTAAAACACTGAAAAGATACATTTTAATTAGTTTGGAAGTATTTATATGTTCAGTTTTTAATTTGAAGTATAATATATTACGGCGATAGTAAGTTTATAATAGCCAGTGCTACTTTTTTTTCTTTTACGCCGGGAAATGATTTGAGGCATCCCGCAGGGGAGTGGGAAGCAGCTCTTCCCAATAAAACCCAGCGAGTGCCACCAATGCCTTTGGTGAGGTGCCCCGGATCTGTTGAGCAAACAGGGCACCTCGACGGCTAGTCAGTCATAGGCTAGGACAGTACAATGGAGTGCAGTGGGTCATCGCGGTAAGAGTGATCAGGGGGTACCGTACAGTATCGTGGGCGGTAGCCACTGCCCTAGCCAGTGACCCCCCGCGGGAACTCGTGGCGGAGGTTCTTGCCGAGACGCACTCCTATGTCTCGGATAGGAGGTCTCTTGGTGAAAGCCTTACGCCAGACGGGATCCTTCGGGTTCGCCGACTAGGGCAAGAGGCCTTAATGCGAAGGTGGGGGAGGACCTGGCGCGACAGCCGTACGGCAAAAGCCTAACGTTTGCTCTGCGTCCGGTCCTTGAGCGGTGGATGCGCCGTAAGCGCAAACCCCTCACCTTCCGTCTAACACAGGTGCTCACTGGGCATGGTTGCTTTGGTGAGTACCTGTGCCGGACGGCCCACAGGGATGCCGTTGACAGTGTGTCACGATTATGGCGCGGCGGTGTACACCGCCCAGCACACCCCCGAGATGGGCGGCGCTGCATCATGATCTGACATTGGCCATCGGAGGGGACTTGTCTCTGCCGAGTGTCATCACCGCGATGCTCGGTGACGACGAGTCCTGGTCGGCGATTATGCACTGGAGGCAGTAATGTTCCAGAAGAGAGCGGGTGAGAGACGAGGCCGCCGACGAGGCCTTCCTCCGTGGGCGACGAACGGGGGTGCGTAGGAGGCGCTACTTAATGCGGCTTCAGTAATGGGAACCTGGGCCCAGTATGACACGACGTCGCGGGGACTGCCTAATGAGCCGGGCAGTCCCCCCTTAAGAGGAATAGTCTGGCCTTCGCCTGTCGCTAAGGTGATCCTGTTGAATGCCTATCCGGGACCCTCAAAATGCGGCTGAAGGCGCTCGCAGTGGTTTTAGTTTACGGGTAGGGCACTCCCAGGTGCGAGTCCCACATAGGGTCAGGATCTACCCGAGATCCTGGCTACATGCGTAAAAAGCGTTTTACTGCGTTAAAAAAAAGGACAGTACAATGGGGTGAGGTTCCCATCCTCGCCCATTGTCCCCCTACTCCTTTGTCCCCTCTTCTTATAAGAGGGGTCTAAAAGGCAGCTGCCTCGGCTCAATTTGCTTCGCCCAAGGTGCTGGGCTCACCCTAGGCTACTGAGCCCCACCTCATAGCGCCGAATAAATTTTTCATCTGAGACATGTCATTTCGTGTCTGAGAAATAAACATACAGAAAACCATAACACTTAGTGATTTCAAATAATAATAATAATCAAATAAGAATGTATAATATTAAATACTGTAGGTATAATATGATTCATTGTTTCCAAATTAGTAAACATATTTCCTCAATTCATTATTGGTTTGCCATCACTATATTACAATGTATACCTAAATTAATTTTCAATGTAATTAACATTGACAACAAAACAAATAAAATTACAACAACAACACAAAACGTGTGAACAACAAAAACAAATATATGTCCTGCGGCGTGCCTAGATTTTGATAAATTGTATTTAGCGTTTGTTATCAACTCGTGTTTATAAAGTTGAAATTACTTCGAAACACATTACGCTCGGAACAATACACCGATGACTTAGTACTTTTGTGTATTAAAAGGTTTTACTTTTCGAATAGATTTTCGGGCCTTAAGCGTAATAATAATATAATGATCAGCAAGTACCTGACCTACTAGATGGGATGCATGCAGGTAGTAGCCGATATACGCTGTGCCGCACTCCCGGCTGCATGGGGTTCATCATCTTGCCAGTTTCTCCCGTGAAACAGCTGTCCTGTGTTTCAGAGAGAAGAGCTAGAAAGGTAGTATAATTACCGGCACCGAGACTTCTATGTCTGGAACTAAATCAGGCAACATATAAATATTGCCTGGTTTAGTTCCAGTTAAACTAGTTCAATTTAATGAGTGACGTCGACCACTTACCATCAGGGGACAAGTCTGCCAGTTTGCTTATCCAACTAATATTTTAAAAAATCAATCAGAGAACCAAAGAAGTCATCATTTACCAAAGGAATCAAAGGGTATTGAACAATATTATGAGTAGCCATAACTATACAGAAGACTGAATATGGTCGCTCAATTTATAGCAGGATCTGCCGATATGGTCTTCATCCCTCCCACCGGTACATCTCATGAATGTTATCTGCCAAGAGCTTAAGCGTTCAATCAATCAAAAGATTTATTAGTTTTTACAGAGATTTTCATATTGCACAGGTTCTCATATTCTACATATCAGCGCGCTGACATGTAGAATATGAGATAAGTAAATTAGATTTTTTTAAATAATAATAATAAATTAAAACATGCAAAGTCAATATTTCGTCGGTGATATCAACAGCAAAGAACATAAAATTAAATATCATCATCATCATCATACAATTTTATGTTAGATATTTTAATTAATTTCATTATCAAGTAGATTCATTTGTCGAATAGTACATTTTACTCAAAAGTAAGTTAAACAAGTTATTTTTAATTTTTATATTTCCCTAATAATAATTATTCGTCGCCCCAAATTCGACCTGCATGCACCAACCAGATTGTCCATCGGCCTTCAGTTCATGGTCGTGTGATCGTGAATGCCACTTCAACGTGCTTTATCTTTGCGTTGACTACTTTAGTTCTCTGATGCCTCGGTAACAAATCTTCTCCGCTAAAGAGCATTGATTTACACCAGTCATCAGGAGAATACATCGGCTGAAAACCTATATTCCACATGTGAGCTGTTACACAGTTAGATTTGACAGCCGTATCATTTTTTTTAATAATAAATGTCACTTAATTAATTTCCCTTCTCGAAGCATAATAAACGTGAAATAGTGGTGAAAAATTTTTTTTGACGTGACAACGTCTAATAAATTGATGAACGCCGGCCGCATTTTCGTGAAATGTTCCGTAACGCGTCATTGTCCCGTAACGCTCATTGTCCAATTACGCTTATTGTCTCGTTACGCTCATTATACGCTTGCGATTTGTTACGACGTTGTCACATTAAACTATCGCCCGTAAACCAGCTTTATAGACGACCAATTTTTTTTTCATCAAATGAGTTTTTGCCCAAAGTTTAAAACGTTCAAAAACATAACACACTATATTTGTTTATAAAAATGTATTTCAGTTAGTGAAAAGATTTATATATTTTTAAATCACGCGTTCTTGTAAAAGAAAACTTATTGGATAAACTAATTCCGATGATCACTTTATCGAAAAAATCCTAGCTACAAACAAATACAGACCTAAAAGCCATCGTTCAAATTCCTGGACTAGAAACTTTAATTAAAAACCCGTTTCTAAAGAAATTTGCCTGCCAATTGGCAGGTAATTACTGCACTACTATAATTAAAAACCACCATTTGTTTAAGAAATTGGCTTTTAGAGTTTATTTAGTTAACTAAATAGTATATAAATGCAGTGTACTCGGATTTCTGAACGAAAAGACCAGCTAGTCTCGCTTGATTTATTTCAAACGAGCTTTAAAATCGAGAAGACATTCGATACCGTTACTCAATTTGATATGAATTTAAGTTACATTTCTCGAATGGTTCGTTTATTTGATTTAAAAGTTGCTCTATTGCATTTATCGGTTATGATCAGTCCGTTATCGACGGTATCTGTTACCTCGATGGACAAACATCACAAGCATAGTTGGGATTTGTGCTATAATGATGGCTGGCTGGAATAGAAACGGTTATTGATGGTGGAGCTCTACACACAGAGCGCGGGTTCGAATCCTACACTAATTTGTATGATGTCGTGTGTATGTGGACATATAAAGGCTGATGATGATGATGATGATGTATGTGTATATTTATATGATAAGAACCTAGAACAGACAAACTGAGCACCATAGAAAAATATCTGTCAGATTTAATGTACTTTAAATAAAACTTCAAATTAAAAATTAGATACATTCATGTTCAGTGCCACAAAATATGGTGATAACTGACTTTTTTTGCATATTTGAGAATGAAATCAATAGCGATTTAGTCACCTCAAATTACTTTCACAGATAAGTATCCTGAATCTTGGGGATTGAATTTCTTTGTAACACTGAGTTCTATCGCTAAAACAGTCATAATTACACTATTATAAAATCTTTAATTCTGAGAATACCTTGAAAATTCTAGTTCCATTTCCCGGAGATAAAATAATGAATTTATAACGTACACATATCTCACATGAGAGTGACACAATGTAGGATGAAATAGGATTGTACCCGTGTTCACTCCGCCCGACTGAGAAATACATTTCTCAATGTATTAGATGAAATTTAAATGTGACTCCGTGAACGCTGTTTCAGCTTCCATTTCAGAAAATCCTCGAGATGGAAACTGAAAAATCAACATCGTTCACAGCTGAACAATCTTTTAATGTAGTTCATAATACGCGATAAGACTAGAGAATGTTACAATAAGTCATTGTAAGAAATAATGTTATAATGAGACAAATTTTCTGGATTTAATCGCGGTTTATTAGTTTTTAAATGCTCGACATTTCGGATACTTTACAGCAACCATGGTCCAGTCATCCCGTTAATGGTTGCTGTAAAGTATCCGAAACCTCGGACATGTAAAAATCTTGATAAACCGCGATAAAATCCAGAAAAGTTGTTTCATTATAATGAATGAAATTCGCGTAAGCATTAAAAACAATATTGAAATAGAATATGTAGCTTTTACAATCATTCAACCAAAGAATCTTCTTTATCTTTAATAGGAGGAAATCTTCATACTCCTGATTCGACTTTTACCAGTTTAAGGTCCCGTTACCACTGAGTAGATATATTTTGCTTTAAAAATAATCATCATCGATCCGAACACTTCAAATATAAGATGCTACTGAAACGGGACGAACTGTCCCGTTTCAGTAGCATGAAATTAATAAAAAATAGGTACTTATGTAAGAAAGATTAAAGCGTGTTAATCCAGCCCTGTAGTTCACAGTGAACAGACCTGGCACAAAGAAACATTCCCAGCCCCAGGTCAACTTTTATGAGTGACGTTGACTCGTCGTGTATTGTCTACTCGGAGTTCCTTGTCAGACGCGTTCGTGTTTTGAGAGGATAATAAATAAATACATATTTTAACGGCATTTTCTGCCTCGCACAACCACTATATGAAACCAACTGCCACCTACGGTATTTCCGAACGACACGACTTAGGGACCTTCAGGAAAAGAGATTACTCATATTTGAAAGGCCGACAACGCATGTGCTAATTTTCAAGTATAACGGGTGTTAAATGCTCTGAGGCATCCCGCGGGGTAGTGGGTTTCCTCACGCGATATGTGGGACTCGCTGCGCCCGAAAGCTGGTAGTGGACGCAGCTCTACCCACTAAAACCCGGCGAGTGTTACCAATGCCGCCTTTGGTGAGGTGCCCCGGATGTAATAAACAAACAGAGAACCTCGACGGCTAGTCATTCCCCAAAGGGACCGACGCCACCTCCATCGAGGGGTTGTCCCGCACCACAGAACAACCCCTCCCAACGTCGGGACAGTACAATGGGGTTCCCGTCCTCGTCCCTTGCCCCCTGATCTTCAAAAGATCTTACTTATACTTTTCTTATAAGAGGGGTACAAAGAGCCCCCTCGGCTCAATTAGCTTCGCCCAAGGTGCTACTACTGAGCCCCACCGCCACGTCAGGGCTTGAACCATGGTGGGGATAACGGGTGTCTATGAAGTGATTGACAAACTATTTTCAGTCGAATTTAAAGGTGCTACAAATAGCATTTATCCGACTACTTAAGAGTGATATTCTGTGGCAATATATCTCCTGTCAAGTTACTGAGTTTACGGTGAGAGTGTCACGGCTAAGGAAGACAAATCTACAATTAGATAGCATTCTGAAAGAGAACACTGGACTTCAAATAAAACACCAGGGCTTGGAATAAAGAGATTAGGACTATGGATGTAAGACCTTAGTCGTAAAGATTTTTTTTTTAATTATGGGGAAATACAATGAAAATGGTTACATTATATTATATTATAGTGAGCGATGATGGTCTAATCACTAATGGGTACGGGCTCGGCCCTTTGAGTGAGAGGTCCGGGTTCTATCCTGCCCCTGAGGTGCCTTGAAATGAGCTTTTCTACTATAATATAATTTCTCCGTGCATCTAAACATGAGACCATCGCTTGCTCACCGGTGAAGGAAAACATCGTGAGGAAACCTGAGGATGAGATTAAAAGTCTTTGAATGTGTGTGAAGTTCACCAACCCGCATTGGGCCAGCTCATCGAACTCATGTGTGACGCTGACCGCTTAACAGCAGGTGGCCATCTGCCCGTTTGCCCATTCACTAACATTAAATAAGACACAATTATGCTCAATACCATGTACATTTTAAGAAATCGCAACATAATGAAAACAAATGCTATACGTATCTTAACCCAGACAGCAGTTTTCAATTAAAAATATAATCCAGTTCTTAATTAAAAGGAGTATAAACTATCCTTACGTACATTAATATTAATACCAGAAGTTTTCTGCAGCATCGGATCTGGTATCCGCATTCGCAAGATGATCGATCACCAAGCTGAAATCCTATTAAAGTTTTACTATTTTTGTGATATACCAAACTGATAAGTATTGATGATGTAGCGGTAAAGTATTACGTCTGACACATCTTAGCATGATTCATCATCAACATCATCAGCAGCAGCCTGTTATTGCTCACTGTTGAGCATAGGCCTCCCTTTTTTTTCCATTCACCTCTGTTCCTTACCTGTTTCATTTTTTGTCCTGTTTCATTCCATATTCTGTCTATCTCGTTATATGATGACGGACATCTCCGTCTAGGCCGACATTGTTAAGGATATAATATTGTTTCATCGTCATCATCATCAGCCTCTATCCGTCCACTGCTGAACATAGGCCTCCCTCAATGAACGCCAAGACGGCCGATCCCTTGCCACTGTTAATATTGTTTACTAAAATTAAAATATACTGAAAAAATATATATCTTCTATTTATTATTATTTACTTACAACTTTAAATTATATTCTTATCCCAGCGTTTTCACTTGACCTGAGGTATAAAAACTTCTCTTTTAAGGCCTAGCCTAATATAATTAACCTTCAATATAATTAGGCCATTCATTAGGAGGCTGCGGACATTAGCATGTTCTAACAAACAAACTAACTACTCTGCATTATTATATTGACTTGTGCGCCTTTTTGAAGAGATGGACTTACTTACCTAACTTAATTACTAAACTATCTAACGTGCTTGACTAATTTTCGATTGCTGCTTTGTAGAAATGAAATATACATGTTTTTTGACGTGACAACGTCTTATAATTCGATGGAGCCGGCTGCACGAACGAAAAAACATGACGTATGCGGCGTTACCTCGCTGTGAGGCGTTCATTTTCTTATGACGTTGTCACGTTCAACTATAGTCAGTAAACCGACTTTACAGACAATCGATTTTTTTCTTTACACTTTAGAGCTTTTATTATTATTATTATTTTGTGCTTTTAACGTGACAACGTCTTATAATTCAATAGAGCCGTCTGCAAAAACGAAAAAACATGACGCATGCGGTGTTACCTCGATGTGAGGAGTTCCACTTTCTTATGACGTTGTCACGTTCAACTATCGTCAGTAAACCGACTTTATAGACAACCGATTTTTTTTTATTAAATGTATTCTGCGCAATATCAGAAATGATTTATAGTACGAAGTAGGTCAGAAATAGGACGAGCTATAACAAATATTAGTGCCATTTCTTCATTTTTTGGTCCCGTAATCATAAAAACGAACGACTTTATTTCTTTACGTTCAAATAAAGTTAACCGAAAATATATAACGAGACTAAGGGTGAGGCCAAACGAGCGTAATTTTTTGAGCTGTGAGTCGCGTAAAATGAGTCGAGGAATTTACGCTGCATTCGGTTTCATACTAAAGTCCTGTTTGTGCCACACGGTGACGCAAACTCACTGTGCGCATTAGTATGAAACCGAATGCAGCGACTCATTTACGCGACCCACAGCTCGAAAAATTACGCTCGTTTGGCCTCACCCTTATTGCAGGCTAATACAAAAGTCAGCTGTACACTAATTTTGAAAAAAAAAGTGAGTAGAAAATTGAAAGACAGGCAAATTTTTGCAGTAGACAAATATGTTATGCACTACATAAATATGAATCTTATAAGCAATGTTATATTAGTAGTATCGTTCGAAGTTCCATAATATTATTATTATAAAAATATTAATTTCAAGTTATGTTTGACGGTATATATTTTTCATTATGATTTTTATACGATAAAAATCAGAGCATTACCCGGCGTAAAAAAAAACATGAACACAAAAAAATAAATAAACTTATACATAGCCTTAGCCTTATAGCCTCCATGCGTTTACCACCTTTTACCACGAGATGGTGTATTTATCGAATGGTTTAATAAAAATTTGACGATTTTATTATTTAACGTTACGGACATTTTTTTCCCCCTCCGCAACGCCCCAGGAACTTCGTTCTAAAAACTTTATATGTTTTTAACAATTGTCATGCTAAGAAAAAAAAATCATCAAGCCAAAAACATAAAAATTAATGTTCTAGAAATCTTAGTAGTAACTATTAGAGTCAGTAATCCCTTCATACGTAAGTACATTATCCACATCAATCTTACGTCCTATATCAAAACATGAAACTTTTTTTCTTTAACGCCGGGAAATGCTCTTAGGGACGATGTATGTGGGACTCGCTGCGCCCGACAGCTGGTAAATGGACGCAGCTCTACCCACTAAAACCCGGCGAGTGCCACCAATGCCGCCTTTGATGAGGTGTCCCGGATCTAGTAAACAAACAGGGCACGGCCTACGACGACTAGTCAGTCCCGCATGGGACCGTCGCCACCTCCACAGAGAGGTTGTCCCGCACCACAGAACAACGTTGGGACAGTACAATGGGGTGAGGTTCCCATCCTCACCCCTTGCCCCCTGCTCTTCTGTCCCCTCTTCTTATTAGAGGGGTACAAAAACCCCCCTTGGCCCAATTAGCTTCGCCCAAGGTGCAGCGGCTCACCCTAGGTTACTGAGCCCCACCGCCACGACAAGGCCTGAACCATGGTGGGGATCAAAACATGAACCTATTACTGTATAGCGACATGGAAAATTAATGTATTAACCATGACATGTTTATAGAAGTTATTATCATGTATTTATATGGACTGTGAACACTGTAGTACATTGCGCATATAACCGGATAGAATAGGTAGTTAACTTAGACTAAAATATTTTTTATTTTGTTAATGCAACTTGAAAATTAAAAAATATACCAAAGATTTACTGGTATGTGTTTGAAACTCGAAAATATAATAAAACTCATTCAATATCTTTGTTTCAGATCCTCTTCGACAGTTTCACACTTGGCCGTTTCATTTCTTTCACCGATGACGGCTGTCCCGACGGCTACATGCAGATTCAAGAGGCGAGTCGGCCTCAAGTGGGGGGGTCGTGGTGTGGGACTTCCTGGGGCCCATCCATATATTACAGCGAAACCAAGTCCATTACTCTGATAATACGCTTGTTACATTTGTCAAAGGAACAGAATAATTATAACTTTGATTTTCGGATGGCATACAAAGTGCTGAGGAAGGAATATGCTACGGTTCGCTATGGAGGAACCCCGCCTTCAGGTATGTTTTTCCTTATCCCTTAGTGATGTAGGTTAGACTTTTTTCCCCACCATGGTTCAGGCCTTGTCGTGGCGGTGGGGCTCAGTAACCTAGGGTGAGCGGTGCACCTTGGGCGAAGCTAATTGGGCCGAGGGGGCTCTTTGTACCCCTCTTGTAAGAAGAGGGGACAGAAGAGCAGGGGGTAAGGGGTGAGGATGGGAACCTCACCCCATTGTTCTGTCCCGACGTTGGAAGGGGTTGTTCTATGGTGCGGGACAACCCCTCTGTGGAGGTGACGTCGGTCCCTTGCGGGACTGACTAGCCGTCGAGGTGCCCTGTTTGTTTTCTAGATCCGGGGCACCTCACCAAAGGCGGCATTGGTGGCACTTGCCGGGTTTTAGTGGGTAGAGCTGCGTCCAATTACCAGCTGTCGGGCGCAGCGAGTCCCACATACCCGCGTGGGGAGACCCACTCCCCCGCGGGATGCCTCAAAGCAATTCCCGGCGTTAAAGAAAAAAAAAAAAAAGGTTAGACTTTGTTATCCCAATATAACTCAGCTAACGTGACGTTTTTACTACTCGGTGTACCCTGTCGTAAAAATTGAAACAAATTTCTTACACATGCCCAAGGATATATTATGTATAGTAACAAATTATATGTTAGGAAAAACTATACCTACATTTTTGCATAGAAATATACTTCCATTAGATTGATATGTATATAAGATACAAGCAATTTAATATTAATATATAGAAGGAATAGAATGAAACACAGAGGCAACATAACTCTTAGATATTTTTTACACATGTCACATAATATGTTATCAGAAAACAATGGCTGCTTAAAAAACATAATAATATGTTGTTATGTAATTATCCAAAGAGAACTAAATAAATAAACAATTGAATATTATCTTTTTTTTGCTTAAAAATATTTACACGCATGACATTTCCATCGTTAGTAATGTAAATAAAATTCTGTTTTATAGCCTGACCAGAAAATTATAAACCCTCGCCATATTGCGGAAAATTACGGAACTAATTTTTTTGTCGACTGTACTATATTTTTAACGTAAAAAAAAAGTGGCGACATCAATGGAGGGCTTATAATATATTTCTGGGCAGGCTATAAATATATAATGAAACTTTAGCACTACGTTATCTTAAGTTTCAATCAAAACAAACAGAAATAAAACAACACGAAAATATATTAAGGCGGGGCTGTCCGAGAACTGAATTTAGTACGGAGCGCGAAACCACGTCGAGTGCTTTGGCAGCGAGTGCAACCACATATTTATTTAATTGAAGGGAGGGATTTATAAAAAAATAATTTATGACGACCGTTTTACATCAAATTTTCTACAAGGTATATTATGGTATAAGTTTTATTGTACAGAACCTGAAATTACTCAAATAAAGTGGGTTTTTTCATCTTAATTTTGACCTATCTTTGCATTTTTTTAATGCAGCAAAATATAAGAAATATTATGATGAAGGAGTGTTAAATAACATTTATTTTTTTCAAACTTAAATCGGCTTAGTTTCTAAATAAAACAGAATTCAAAATGCCGTTTATCGGGAAAGGCCCGCCTTAATCAATGAATTAGTATTACAAAGTGAAATAAAACATGTCAAGCCATAGTTGTGTCAACCAATTAATAAAGATATCTGCCGGCAATTCTTATATTGAAAGATTACATGAATTCAAAAAATAAACACAAATTGAAATGTATAGCGTGAAATGGATCACTTTATCGGAAGCATCGCATAAATCTTCAACGTTACTTAGGGCGCAAACATAATTTCCAATATAAACATCAATTCCTATAAACGTATCTCGTTTCAGACCGACCGTTCTTCAAACTGAGGCCAATGCTATACCTCAACACATCCCGAGATGATACGAACGCGGTAAAATCGACAAAAACTCCAGAGTATTACCTTGGGGATTTGATTTCGGGGACTTATTGCTCTCGGATATTCAGTGACTGCGATCGTAAAAACTGTAGATTACAGTCCCCGAATTTCCCGGGCGTGTATCCGAGGAATCTAACTTGTTACTACGCGGTGCGACAACACGAAGTGCCTCAAGGAAAACACGCTTTAATCGTAGTGAAACAGCCTAACGGTCAATTGGTTTCAATTAGGAGCCAAAAAGCTTTATACGCCCCATCTCAGCAGGATAGAGAGAATAATGGGAGGGAGCTGAAATTTTGGCAACAGTGTGATGAGGTGCAAGATTACGTGACCGTTTACGATGGATATACAACTAGAGATCCAATTATTCTAAGGTTTTGCGGTGGAGGCGTGTCAGTGCCGGAAGCTGTATCAAGCGGGCCAGAATTACTGGTTGAATTTACGACGTCGCCATTTGGAACCTTCTTGCAGCCGGCCGTTTCACAATCGTTACATGGATTTCAATTGGAAGTTGAGGTAAGAACGTATGTAAAATCATAATATTTTGATTCCTAAATTAAGAAAAATTGTTAAGATTCTAAAAAATATTCTGTTTTCTTGGAAGAGTATCTCCGTGCAGTAAAAGGTTCATGGTAGATGCGAGTGGTAAGGGATCGGTCGTCTTGACGTTCAATGCAGGAGGCCTATATACAGCAGTGGACGGATAACGACTGATGATGATGATGATGACAATTACTTAATTTTTTTGTCCCTAACTCATTAAATCCTATAATAACTTATAATATATTAAAATAGATGTAGTAAAAAATGTCAATAAAATGTTAGTTTTCTTAGTAGTAAATTTAAGGAGGAAAAGAAATTTGAAAACCGGTCCACAATTGACCGAGAAATCGGTGTACATACATAAAAAAATACCAATCGAATTAAGAACCTCCACCTCTTTATTGAAGCGGGTTAAAATTGCTTTCCAATGAAATACAGTGAACATAGTTGTGGTATAAGGGGTCATTTTCACGATAAAGGTACTGTGCGTTTAAGTGTGCGGTAAGGTCGAGAGTAGGACGGACTTAGCACCATATTGTGACGTCATAGCTGTCAATTCGGACCGGTTAGGTAGGGTGGGCAAAAAAGTTTTATTTAAATTAAATTTATTTACAGAGTGATTACAGACATATATTTAAATGACAAAAAAACAATCAGAATCTAGCTCTTCAATTCCGCTCATCTCTGCATTTCTGTCCGAGTGCGCGTCAGATACGTGTTAACGTGTTTTTATTTATCCCCGTAGCCAAAAGAACTCGCTTGGTCACTTTACTTGCATTTTTCAGTGTTTGCAAAATGGTAGCGTACATTTCACGAGTCAAACTTATATTTCCATCAGGTCCTCAAGATGAAGCACATTAATTTAACGGCAAGATAGCGACCGGCGTCCTTATTTTCTTTAATAATTTTGACATGGCTCCAGGGCCTTTGCGGCAACAATGAAATAAAAAAATGATATAGTATGGTTTTAAAAACGAGTTATGACTTTAATTTTTTTTAATAATTTACGTCTATTTAACGTTCTTATTTAATTTCGTTTTAAAACTATTAATTATGCAAATAAGTTTTTATGCAAACCTTACTTTTCAAGTATTATTTGACATATAGAGGTCATTGACGTTCCTATTCTTATTTGAAACGCATAATATACCCTAACATGGAGCTCAATAATTTAATATCAATTTAAGTTTTTCTTGTAGTACCGAGACTTTTGCGCATGTATATATCCCACCTACATCCTAAGTAGTTCCTAAGAAAGTTTTTAAGTATGGATGTTTGTTACTCTTTCACGCAAAAACTGCTAAATGGATTTTAATGAAACTTAACAATAATATAGCTTGTACATTAGCACACACATGCTTTAATTTATCCTAGTACTCCCATGGGAAAGGGAAATACGCGGGGGAAACTGCGGGGTGCTGCTAGTCACTAATAATTTGATAATGTTATTGACAGACATCTTCCTGTTAAATACAACAGCGTGACCTATCGTGACTAAAAATATATTATACTAGCTGTTCGCAGCTTCGCCCGCGTTAACTAACTCAACTTAACAACCGTTAGTCAAAGCATGATGTTATATAGCTTAAAGCCTTCCTCGATAAATGGGCTATCTAACACTGAAATAATTTTTCTAGTCAGACCAGTAGTTCCCGAGATTAGCGCGTTCAAACAAACAAACTCTTCAGCTTTATAATATTAGTAGTATTCGATACTGGACCAATCTGCACGCAGTGCGCAGAATTTTATTAAAATCGGTTCAGTAATCTTGAAGTTCATTGAGGAGGAACGTGACAGGATTTTTTTAACAAAGATGTAACCATAGATGGTCACTAAGATTCATATTTTAATGGTTAGGTAAAATCTAATTTCAGAACTGAAAGGCCACACTAACTTGAATTATTCCACATTGTTATGAGGAAATCGATACCGATTGCCAATTTGGGACCTTATATAACATTCGTTATATAATTGTCAATTTTGACAACCCATTGTCCCTTATCAAAGGACAATTGTAAGACTTAATTAACAAAGCGAGGCCTTCAGCAGAATGAAATCCAACTTGGCGAGCCGTTTCATATAATTTACAGACGACTCCTGTTCAGCAGAAATGTAATTGTTTTAAATTAATTTTGAATTATGAGAAATTGAATTTAAAATTATGATCATATTAATATTATTATTGTTAAATAACTAGGTATAAACATTATTCTTCTATGTTAAATTATCTAGCCTCTTTTGAAATTTGAGAATCTATATTCTAAAATTTTATCCGTGACATCCTATGCAACATACAACAAAAAAGATATATTAATTTTCCCTATTTATCTTGTAATTGTTGACACACAGTATTTCAAATTTAGAACGCACGCATTTGAATTATAAAATCAATTTGATAGAACAACCACATAATGTAATTAAACAATGCATTTTTATTCTAAATGTATTTCGTTGCAATTCGCAATTACCGATATATTATCGATAATTGCCGTTTAAAGTTTGGGCATCGAATAAATTTGTTACGTACACTCTACTTGGGTCCTCGCCAAACTGTAATTAGTGAGAAGGCTTGCATGGCCGCTATTATAATGGACATCCAATGTCATACCAACCGCTCATTTTAACTTATCACATTAGAACGCGATTAGAAAATCATTCTGGAAGCATCGTTGAAAGTTATGAATGCCATTTTAAACTATGTTATAAACAAATATGACATAGTTTAAAATGGCAACTTCGATAGGAAATAGTTGATTTTAGGTTGACTGTCTTGACATATTATATCGAAAGAAGATAAAGAAGTCGTACGTTAATTACATTATGATTTAAGTTATGTTTACAATTAGAATGATGTTAACATGACTGAAATTTTGGCTAAGTAAATTTTAAATAAGCTATATAACAATTTTCAGGTACGTTTCGTCGACCAGCAATCACCAACGTATGCAAAAAATAAAAGAGCCTGCGAATTTTGGATTCGGGGCACTGGAAAGGGGGTACTGGAACACCCTCAGCACTCACTCCCACCGAACACAACATGCTTGTACCACATGCAGGGTATCGACACTTCTGGTCCTTCGGGCCGGAACATTATTTACAGGCGACAATTCTCCGCCCCAAGATTCAGGGTTTGGTTCTCGGTGCTAAAATTTTTCGTCACGAACGCTCTTAATCCGAATTTGCCTGAGGATGAGTACTGCGGGAGTCATTTGAATATTTGGGACGGTCCCATGAGGATTTCGCCCGGTTGCAGTGATATATTTTGGTGAGATTATTTTTATGTGAATATCATTTTCTACCGTCTGATATATCCATCATCAGCATGTTTAGTATTGGATGAATGCTTATTTTAAAAACCAAACATGCTGCTTTTGCTCCACCTGAAGGGGGAGATTGCCATTCCTTAGAAATAAACAAAAACAAATTGTATCTACCTTTATATTTTATATAAAGTTTTTTGAAATATGTACGTAACACATTGAAATTTATTTGTATTTCTCCCGATTCGAATTTGTTCTCTAACACTAATACTTTTTTTTATATCTAAACCGTTTTTCTTCTAGTGACAAAGAGAGGTCAGTACAAATGTCGAGAGCCACATCTCCTCAGTCAGTGATAGTGGGTCGTCCTCCCACTAACGCTACGCTCATCGCTCGGTTCTGTCGCGAGAGGGCGCCGCGCACGTGTGAGCATGCTTTACTCAGGAAGACCAGGGCTTGTGCCCGTACAGAGAGCTTCTTATCCAAAGGAGATTCATTGACATTAGAACTGAAGCTAACGCAAGGGACCGCGTTGAAGTAAGTTTTTAATGAGATTTTAAGTTTATGTATTCACTTTCACTTATTTCTATGAATTTTTTCACATTCTCAATTAAATTGCTTTTTTAAGCGTATTTTAAAATTACTTATCACAATGTCAATATTATCTCGCTCGGAACTTTTCGCGATCTTAAGTAAACACTCCGTGTTTTGCGGGATTATTGCTAATTAAATTATAATTTAATCTTATATAATGGATTTCCGCAAAGTAACGCCTGATTCTATTAACTAACTTATCACAATGTCAATATTATCTCGCTCGGAACTTTTCGCGATCTTAGATTCTTCTCAATTTGTGTCATTATTTTATCAGTTCTTTCACTGTGGCTCAGTGGTAAGCGCATTGCCGCTCAAGCCGGAGGTTGCGGGTTCGAATCCCACCAGAAAACAAAAATATTTTCTGTGTTCCTGGGTCATAATAATAAAAATATATAATTAAATATGTGTATAGTATAAAATTATTAAATATATTTCCGTTGTCTGGTACCCGTAACACAAGTTCTTCGAGAACTTACCACGGGACCAGATTAACGTGGTGTGAAATCGTTCATAGATCCATAAATCTATAGACTGTTTGTGCCTTCATCGTCATCGTCATAATCATCAGCTTTTATCCGTCCATTGCTGAACATTAGACTCTTTCAAGGAACGCTTTCCTTGACTGACTCGAAACAAACACATCCGCAAAAGAACTAAAGTTACCGATGTCACGCGAAGAATAACTCGTTTGTCCCTTAATTGCATTCAAATATTTCATTTTAGGTAATAATAATATACTTACTACATTTCAGGCCAGTGTTTTTCAAAGCCTTATACGAGTTCGTGGACCTGCACCAAGATGGTGAGCCTTGGGGCCGGGGTCCTTGCTCCAGGCGATTTGTGTCTCGATCCTTCCCCGAAGCCCCACCAGACCCACCCATAACGTTTTCATCGCCGCGAGACGTATTCTTATATGGACGAGGCGGTACAAGGAATATCAGGTATGTTATTATTGTTAAGACACATGACGTGGTGCCTTGACCAGACTGGTCTAAAAGCTTTTGGAAAATATCTGACATATAGTCTTTAAGGCAAGTGGAGTGGAGAAGTTGCTGAGGTGCTCCTGTTGCCTGCAGATCCAGGACCCTCAAAAAGCGGCTGAAGGAGCTCGCAGTGCTTTCAGTTTGGGTATATAAAGCCAGAATGTGAGACACACATAGGATCAGAAGCCTACCCCAAGGTTCTGGCTACATGCATAAAGCGATTCCTTGCGTCAACAAAAAAAGTCGAGAAAAAATCATTGAAACACCAACTTTTTAAAACCGATAGGACGTTTAAAATTGACTTGAAATAAAAATGGTTTCTTTAATATCTAAAGAAGTCCCTAAAGATCTCTAAAGTCAAATAATAATTAATCGTTTTAGATTATTTTGATCTTTCAATTGATGAAGTACATCCATTTCTGATTATACTTATTATTTCTTCCAGTTGTACGTACCGATTCGAAGCAAACCCAGGTGAGGCCATAAAGCTGAAGGTTTGGGGGGTGAGGAATGGAGGGAGACTGTGCAGGTCTGTCCACTCTGCTCACTCACCTTGGTTCCGATGTGGGGGTGACCCGACAGCTGCGATACGGATTTTCGAAAGACCCTGGAAAGATAATGGACCTGGCGTACCAAGAGACTGTTTGTGCAGGTAATTAAAAAAACCATGTAATAACAACATAATTCGTTCATTAACATGTACAGTATAAAACCCTGATGATACAGGCCTAACTGAGAGCCCCAACCCCCCACTTTTACAAACCAAAAGTGAGCCAAATGGGCTCACACTAATCCGATGTAGCATTAGGGCCTTCGGGCCGTTAGCATAGATTCATCCGAAAAAAAGCTTTTAAATTCCCCAATCGTTTTTAAAATTTGTGAAAACAATGTGAAAAAAAAAATTATGTAAAAATATGAGATAATCAAATTAGCAATTTCATGTTCATCTAAGTTTAAGGATTGTGACACTGATAATCTACTTGCATTATCACGCCACGGTAATGATGTATCATAGTTAATAGAATCAGGCGTTACTTTGCGGAAATCCATTATATTATAAGATATTAAATTATATTAATTAGCAATTATGCCGCGAAACACGCAGTCTTTACAGCAAATGTGTGAGTGCACGCATATTATGCATGTCTATACCACCGCCCTCCTTTCCCACACTGCATATGCGTACACTCGCATGCACCACCACCCCACATGCACCACAACCACAGTAAAAGACCACCACCAAACAATCTACGCACGTTTCGCCCCGACACCGAGGCATCCTCAGGATGTAGACTCTACGATTAGTAATCGTTAAGTGACTTAACGAGTCAGTGTGGGAAAGGAGGGCGGTGCTATATGCATGCATAATATGCGTGCACTCACACATTTGCTGTAAAGACTGCGTGTTTCGCGGGATAATTGCTAATTAATATAATTTAATATCTTAAATGATGTATCATCCTATATCATTCCAGTGATGCAATGGATTATGAATTCACGTCAAAAGCGATGATAGTGGAACTAAAGTTTGACGTGGTGAACATGACAGCAGTGGACGACTTCAGGTCCTTCGGGTTTGAGGCATCAGTGGAATTTGTGAGGCTAGACAGCGTGTGCGATGGGACCCATAGAGTATACGGCTCTAGTGGAGAACTACGGTTGTCTGCTGATATGCCAATGTCGGACTTGGTACGTATGTATTGTTTTTTAAAGTTTTTATGGTGTATCACCATTACGATCGAATAAAATTCTGCCGACGGAATAAAAACATGAATATTATATTATTGTTGTCTGTACTTGTTTATTTCTGCTGTACCTGTCAATTAAAATAGCCCTTGATATGACTCCACTTTACCTGCCAAATCTGGCAAATTTTGTCAGAGCATGCCATGATTAAAGATTCGAGCCTTACTATTGCACCTTTGAAAAATGTTATATTGTATGTATATTAAAATAAACTCATGGTTTAAGTGAATCAGGATACAATTAATGTTGTGAGACTTAATGTTGTGTTTTGGGTGAAAACAAATTTCGCTAAATTGTGCCGTGTCGCTGCACCAGTTTTACGCTCTGATTGGCCGATTAATGACCATTAATAGATGATTGGCTGATGGGACGGATGGCACATATTGACCATGGTTGGTTGACTTGCTATTACGTCAGTGACAAATCACTGACCGGTTTCGTAATTTTATGGCTCACCTACTACTCTATCCAGTTATATCCTCGATGCCTACGCCTCATCATCATCATCAGCCTCTATACGTCCACTGCTGAACATAGGCCTCCCTCAATGAACGCCAAGATGGCCGATCCCTTGACACTCTCATCCAACACGGACGGGCCACCGCACGGAGATCGTCTTCCCACCTGGTTAGTGACCGACCAACACTTCGTCTACCTAAACGTGGCCTCCACTCTAGAACCTTATTGCCCCATCGGCCATCCGTTCTCCTGAGTGTGTGACCAGCCCACTGCCACTTCAACGAGCTACGGCAAACTTACGGAACAGTCCTAGATTTAGAGACCACGCTTCAGGCCCGTAGGTCATCACGGGGAGAACGCATTGGTCGAAGACTTTCGTCTTCAAACTCTGCGGTATAGACGACGTGACAATATGGCTAAGCTTCCTGAATGCTGCCCATCCCAATTCAATCCTCCTATCGGCTTCTCTCTCGAAGTTATGTCGACCTAGCTGCAAAGTGTGCCCAAGATAGACATACTCTTGCACGACTTCGAGAGTTATGCCATCAACGTTAACCGGCCTAGGGAGAACGTGTTCGTTGAACATGACTTTCGTCTTGTCCAAGTTCATCCTAAGACCCACACGTCGGGAAGATTCATTTAGACTGTGCAGCATCTCCTGCAAGCCCTCCAACGACTCGGCCAGTATAGCCCTATGCCTAACTAGATAAAAAGTCATAGTGGGGAGTTTAAGCATCCACATCTGCGTTTTGTCATCGGAAATTTTGACGTCCTTCGTCATGACGTCCTGACGCCTGACGTCATGTCCCCATTCAATTTAGGATGTTCTATCCATTTATCACCAGCTGCTAAACAAGGTCATCATTGTTGACGTTACAATTTCAGGAGCATTGTGATCATCGGCCATGGTTAATAGATCCGTCGCCAGGCAGATACCTGTACCTCCAGATCCAGGGTAGTGTAATCCATGAGCCGGAGCTGGACAATTTCACCCTGCTGAATAACATCACAGTGGCACCAGACTTAAGGCATATGTGCCGTACTCCGAACCGCATAGCAGTGTACGCTGGGAGGTTGTCACCTATATTCATTTGCCCCAATCCCCCTGACGATCAGGTAAATAGATATTTTAAGCAATTTTTTTAAATATCCAACATTGCACCTTCGAATTCAAGGTTTAATGAGTAAAAGGGTATCTAAAGACTGGCTGAACACTTAACAAATCCACCTACACTGGTGGTATGCACAAGACACTTTTTGCATGAGACATTTGCTTTGAATCCGTCTCCGTGAAAGATATTAAACTCATATCTTTTTATGTGCCATAGATAAATATGGTAAAAAAAACTATGGACGCTTTCACACCACGTCAATCTAGTCACGTGGTAAGTTCTCGAAGAACTTGTGTTACGGGTACCAGACGACGGAAATAAATTTAATACATTTATACCATACATATATTTAAGATTTTTATTATATAATACACATATTTAATGCACATCCATGACCTAGGAACACAGAAATTATTTTTGTTCCTCCGGCTTGAGTGCCAACATACACTGGCCAAAGTAATACACCTTGGGTGACGTGGCGTCTTTCTTTAACCACCAATTTTATGTACAGGCCACTCGATCTTATTTTAAAAACTTAAGCACTACAAAATTCATAACACATATTACAGGAGGAAGTAGTGGAAATATTTTCCGAGGGTTGGTCGAAAGACGTGGACCTTCTGGCCAGACATGTCCTGGCACCGCCGCCGTCATCCGACAGGTTCGACATGGACCGACCCAGGTCTCTGTCGGTGGAGCTCATAGCTATAGAGAGTGGCTCGTACTACGTCACGTGGCTAGAATTGTCCAGAAGGTGAGAGTTGAAGATCTATACAGAGTAGTTTGTAAAACATATTTTATTATTTTATTAATATGATTAACAATATTTTTATATAATACTAGTGGCACCGACAGACGTTGTCCTGTACAATTTTTTTTGTGAATCTAAGCCATCCTCGAATCCCCTTGAACTCGCACAAAAAAAATAGGAGGAGTTCAGTGACATACACACGCACACAAGAAATATATATATATATATATATATATAAAGATAGAGCTGCTATACATAAAATTAATAGGTATGAAAAGTCTTAAAATTTCACTTTATTGCGATAAAACTATAAAGACCGTAAAATGTGGTTGAGTTGGTTATATTGCAAATATTCATTTTCATTATCTCCGGATGTACTTGTGAAAAAAATGTGTGTGAAAAAAAAAATGTTTTTTTCCCAAAAATAAATTTTTAATTTAATTTAACTCACACTCCTCTAAGCTTTATAATGTAATTATTACATTACAGAGTCAAATACCTATCGCTCCTCAGTACAATGCCCAAAGGGTCACCTTAGCGGCTTTTATATATTACTAGCTGTTGCCCGCAGCTTCGCCCGCGTTAACTTTTATAATTTGAGGGGTTGACCACCCTTATCACTTAGGGGTATGAAAAATAGATAGTAGCCGATTCTCAGACCTACTGAATACGCATATAAAATTTGGTAAAAATCGGTAAAGCCGTTTCGGAGGAGTACGGTAACTAACATTGTGACATGGAAATTTTATATATTAGATAATAATTTTTCCGCTGTTTTGAGAAAAAAAACAGTTAATTGAAGTGAACAAAATGAAATCAGATTGAAAATTATGGAGGAAATCAATTATATCTTATTAAAGTGTAGAAATACACACAAAACAAGTTGTCATGTATTTAATATTTGTTAGAAATGATCGTGAAACGTAGTGATTACATTCTCTTGGTAAAAAATGATTTCCAAGCCAATGCTGGGCCTGTCTATCGTTTGATAGGCTCAGGCGGACGGGATACTTTTTTGTGCGCACTGCCAGTGTTCAACAATTTATAAGACGTTATATCACGTCAAAAAAAATGGAATGTTTTTGAGTTTATGATCATAAATCCTCAATCCTCATATTTAGTAAAGAGTGGAGGGCCTTAATACCCTCTGATATAATTACACTTTTCTTCCAAATTTATTACTAACTGCCTGCCTAGCGTTGCGCGGGTGCAATATGAACCCCACCATGGTTCAGGCCTTGTCGTGGCGGTGGGGCTCAGTAGCCTAGGGTGAGCCCAGCACCTTGGGCTAAGCCAATTGAGCCGAGGGGGCTCTTTGTACCCCTCTTATAAGAAGAGGGGACAAAATAGCAGGGGGCAAGGAGTGAGGATGGGAACCTCACCCCATTGTACTGCCCCGAAGTTGGGAGGGGTTGTTCTGTGGTGCGGGACAACCCCTCTGTGGAGGTGGCGTCGGTCCCTTGCGGGGCTGACTAGCCGTCGAGGTGCCCTGTTAGCTTAACAGATCCGGGGCACCTCACCAAGGCGGCACTGGTGGCACTCGCCGGGTTTTAGTGGGTAGAGCTGCGTCCATTTACCGTCTTTCGGGCGCAGCGAGTCCCACATACCCACAGGGGAGACCCACTCCCCAGGCGGGATGCCTCAGAGCATTTCCTGGCGTAAAAGAAAAAAAAGGGTGCAATATGAAAAAAAGTAGATGTCTATTTATCAAAAATAAATAGTATTTATCATGTTTAGCATGTGACTAAAATTAATCTGTGATTAATTGTTTATCTGTTTGAACTGAAAATAGTAAGGTGATCATAGCGCACTTAAATTTATTTTCGCGCGCGTTATATTGTTGCGATAACTCCTAAAAACATTTAAATTACATGTATAAAAATATAATAATGTGCATGAAATGCTTAAGTTAATTAACTTATAATTGATAAGGATTAATTAGTATAAATCCTCATCCATTTACATATTTTTTTATTATGGCACAGTTTTCAGTATGTTTTAGCTATTCAATTGCTGCAATGTACGTGACTTTTTTATAAGATAAAATGTTATCTTTAAAAGATAGATAATATGCCTCCGCCTACTTTTTTGTATATTTTTAAAAGCGGAATATCCCACCCTGATTTTTTATCTTATATTTCAAAGAAATTAGGTAGCGTTTTCAATGAAAGCTCCCAAGCGGCTTGAATTTTTCCGACTCTTACATCAATTATATTTCAACCAATTTACACAAAACACAAATTATATGTAATATAATCGATTCTAAATTTGTTTTATCACGTCAAATCATTCAGATTTCAAAGATGTTCAAGCTAGAATACTTTCAAGTCAGCCAGTTTACCTATCCCAGTATATATGAAATACTTTTAGACGCGCGTTGGACCGTGGGGGCGTGTTCGCACTGTCGGGCGAGTGTACGCACCGCTGCGAGTCGCTGGACGCGTGCATTGCGCCCGCACTGTGGTGCGACGGTATCGTGCAGTGCCCGGGCGGGGACGACGAGCGCCTCGCGCAGTGTTCCGCGCTCCTGCGGGTGCCTGCGCATTACGCAGCTGCCTTCTTAGCACTCACTGTGCTCACTGCTTTTGCTGTGGTGGGTATACCGATTGTGTTAATCTTTATAGCTTTGCTAGGGAGATGGATTCGCTGTAGCGATCTTACCGGCTTTGGGTCCGGCGGCCAATTTTGCTAAATAGCAAATACACCAGGACAAGTAGTTTTACTGTAATAGTCGGACATTACCTACTGAAAATACTTTTTAGGAAGCATGTATGCCTGCTTCCCAAGCATCATTGTCTACGTTTTGGTCCACCTTCTTTACTTATTATAAAATAATCTTATACAAAGTCTATGTAAGCTGTCTTATAACAGATATTACGAGGATAATCACATAATAACTCATTATATACTAGCTAAACATCATGTAACCGCTGATGCAATATGTGTTCATAGATTTCATATTAATATAAAACTGGGAAATAAGGATATACATATTATGTTATGTTTGTTAATTTTAATCATACTTAAATTCCAGATAGCGGTAGCGCGCTCGTGTCGCAGACGTCGCTCAGCTCTCCAGCAGCGGCTGAAGAGCCTCTCGTCGGACACGGCGATATTTGATGAGAAAGAAGTGATTTGCTGACCAAGCGAAGACTCTGTGCGATACGTGGAAGTGGACCGAGTCACCACAGTGTGACTGCCTTCCCGCGCAGAGTCTATACCTATTACCATGTTGATGTCTAAATACTCGTCTCTGATGTTTGTTAGGAGCCGATGAGTTACAATGGTTGTAAAATTGACTTGAAAGTTTCTCGAATGATAATCATTGAAATAATAATTGTTGTTTGAATTTGTGTTGAGTCCAAATGATTGTATATAATATATTATAGATTGTAATTATTGTATTCGCGCATGAAACGTCGTTTCGGACCAAGTACGTCGGTCGGTAGCGTTAAATTACTTTTACCTTTAGCGAAGTTGGTTTAAGGATTTTATTACTTTTACAAAGAACGCACAATGTATGATTGACCGATCGATGTGAGATGACATGGGTTTTTAATAATACGTGTCTTAAAGGCTTTCTATGAATAGATATAGTAGGTGTCATGAGAATGACCTTTATTATAATACGTTAAGGCAAATTATACAGCTACGGCAATAATTTAATTATGTAATAGATGTTCAAATTGTGTTCTTATTGTTAATTCGTATACGTGATAAAAACTGCCATTTTATAAGGTTCAAATATAATGAAATTAAAGGACATAAAATAAATTATTGGTTGTACATTTATGTTCAACAATGAGTGTCTATTGACATTATGTAGTAGTCAATGAGATTTGAACAATTTATTTGTCGATTGTACCATAATAGCGTAAAAAGCTATTTTACATCGAGTTTACTTTTTTGACATGGAGATACAATATTTGTGAAAAGACGATTCATTTTTTTTTTTTGAAAATGATAAAATACAGACGCTTGATTATAGGGGCGATCCTTTGTCAAACCCGCTGCCTGATGCCTGCTGCTTCTTTGGAGCAAGCGTAAAAACTTGCGGGTAAAATTACACAGTAGTAGAGTAGACACAAACCCAGATTGCGCTAACAGCGGTAGCACTACGTTACCGCTAGATTGCTTGGGCACCGCGCGTGGCCCGCCTCCCTCTACAGAGGGAGGGATGAGGGCCGGCTCTCATAATGATAGGTTAAATTCAACCTTAAAAGATTCGTCAACCGTATCGGATTTGACTATTCCAAATCCTGCTCTGCCGAGCAGCGCGCGCGATAAACCACGCCCCCTGCGGGGCGCGGAGGGGGGCGTCCCCCTTTCGAATATTTCTTAAGTGAGCCATCTGTTCACTTACTGTACCGATTGAGCTTAAAGGCCATCAGGCCGAAAGGTCTAGCCATTCCGAAAAAAAAAATGCGGGTAAAATTAACCTTAAATAATGAATTAATACTATGAAAAAGTGGTCTACTCGATTTTTTTCGGATTTTAACCAAACTAAAGTGGTAATAATCGTGGAGGAATGAACATTAAAATAATACATGAATGTAAATTAAAATAATACCATTATCTGTTACATTATATTTGATTTTTTCAACCAAAAAAAATAAGCATAAAAACTGCGTTATTATGGTACAAATTTTGTTTTTGTTAGTAACGAGTAAAGTTTTATCCGAATGCGTATGTTAAAGAATTAAATTTCCATGTTATTAATTAAAGTTTATAAAATATCCTATTACAGAGAAATGTAAATAAAAACATATTCATATCTTAGAAGTGTATTGAAGTGATAATATAATAAACATTTGTTTCCCAAGGAAATTATTAAAGTTATATCGAGTTAACTATTAGAGGAAACGTAGTGGGAACCTACTGAGTAAGGTATTAGTGTTTTAGATCGAAATTTTATGAATTTAGGAAATTGAGTTTGAATTAGATATCGTTATTAGAATTAATTATTATCATACATTTATTCTTATCCTTTTAAAATTACTATTAGTCGGACAATAGTCGATCTCTTTACTTGAGATATTAAAAAATGCTTTTAGACTGACCCGAGTTACTGTGACGACGTTGGCCTGTATTACCGCGCGGAGGGATTCTTCAATGTGTAATGACCCTGATGTTTATTTACAAACATGTTTCATCCTAAAATATTTCTTACTCAGAGTATGTTAATTTTACGAGTTTTAAATATTTCGCCCAGCTAAATATAATAAATATTATAATATCAACCCTTATAATATGTCCCACTGCTGGGCACGGGTCTCCTGCTCGAAATCAGGCGAGGAGGGTTTTGGGTCATAGTTCACCGATGCGCTGGCCCAATGCAGGTTGGTGAACTTCACACACCTTCAAAGACTTAATCTCATCAGGCAATCAGGGTGCAGGTGAGCAAGCGATGATCTCATGTTGAGGTGCACATAGAAATTTAGAAAAACCCATTTCTAGGCATCACAGGGGGTCAGTATCGAACCCGGACCTCACTTCGAGCCCATAACCACTAGACCATCGTCGCTCACCCCAGCTGAATATTATAATATAATTCCTCTAATCTATGTGCAATATTACTTTTATGATACAAACTTTAAAAATGAACTGCCTTAATTGACATAACTTTGGATCGGCTTACGGATGATAATTTTTAGTGATGACGTCATAATGCGTCACAAGCGGAGCAGTTAGGCCGATCGTGCCTCTCATCGCTTGTTCCGCGCTCTCGCTTGCTTGACTCAGGCGGAACTTGAGACTTTTTCGTGCGTGAAGCCGGCCTTCGTTTATAAGACGCTAACGCGTCAAAAAGTTAGGGGTGTGATTTAACTCTACGACTCAACTTACGAGCATTGTAGATAATATGGCCAGAATTTTGTAAATGAATTATTATTGAATACTCTTCTAATGAGATCGACTATTTTCTATCAACAGATGACATATTTCGAAATAGCAACATCGAATTTCATACAGATGCCGCTTCGCCTTGTTTGTTATTATCATTTAATTCGTTATAAGATAAGATATTAGTGAAACTGGTGTAGAATGTTTATATCGTCTTCCATAATGTACGGAAATTTTCAAATTCATTTCAGTTTAATTTACGAAATATACAGCAGTATAGGAAGGTAATAGCAACCCGTCAGGTGTAATCCTGGAAGACAATAATGATGGTTATATAAGCAGAGATACTAATTTCAAATTCAGCATTGAGAAAAGTTACAATGATATAAGAAATTTTTTAAATAAAATTATTTACTGCATGAACCAATTTGTTTTATTTAATTAAAATTTGAACGTTTGGCATTACTGAAACGATAGTACCAAAAATTTACTATATTAGATTGGTATTTAAGAATAAGCGATGATGTTGGTAAATATAAAGGTTACCAAAAAAGACTGCAAGCGAAGCCGGTATACCGGTGGGAAGGAAGCCCTGTGCCGCGCTCCCGGCTGCATGGGTACCACAATCTTGTTTCTCCCGTGAAACAGCTTTGCTGTGTTTCGGAGAGAAGGGCAAGACAAGCAGTGTAATTACTGGCACCGAGACTTGACATTGTATGTCTCAGGATAGGCAACACATAGATGAGTTGCCTGGGCTCGTTCCAGGTAAACTTGTTTGTGTTCATGGGCGACGTCGACCACTTACCATCAGGTGGCACGTTTGCCAGTTTATCTATCCAACTAACATAAAAAAGCCACCGGCAACAGCTAGTTCTGAGTTTAAAGAAAAATTTAATGTAAAAATGTCACCGCAATCGCATACATTTATTTACAACACAAACAAGCAAACTTTGATAAACTACAAGACATATTCAAACACAACATTTGTTTAATTCTCGATGCCCTCAGATAAAATGCTGTAATATTTTTTGACGTTCTTCGTGATGTCTTTAGCGGGGTTCTTGGAGCTGACTAGCCAGGCGCTGCCACTAGCGCCCTGCTCAAACGCAGTCACAAATCCTTCTACCGCTTGTTCCACACTAAAACATACACGGTAATTCACAAAAGTAGATAGGAATGAAATAGTTATAGTATAAAGTCATAAAAATCAAATCCAAGACTCAGCTCAGCTTAAAACCACCGATGCAAACAAATCGGTGTTATAAATTTAACCATTAGGTGCGTCAGCCAATGCGTTTTTTTTATTTGAAAGAATTTTTTTGTGATGATTCTTAATCATTTATTATTTTATTAAAAATAGGGCAGGGCTAGTTTTTTTCTGATCCTCACCATTTTTATAGCATAGGAGGTCAAACGAGCAGTCGAAGTCTTTTAGCTACTATCAACGCCCATACACATCCGGACAACGATTAGGCAGATGCGTTGCCCTCCTTTCCCCTTTCCCCCCAATGGGCCACCAGAAACTCACAAACCGCACGAAACGCGACAGCCTAGCTGTTACTTTACGCTGGTATTATGTGAGCGAGAGATGCCACCCCGGTCGTGCTGGCTCAATTCGGCTGCAAAGCAGCATGGCACTGCCTCTTACTAAACCTATCTTACTAGATAGCGTTGGGGTTTGTAGTACAACGTTTAAGTTATGAAATATTATATTAGTTATTACTTACCAATTTATTATAAAATCTATTTTTTTCATGACTGCATCCTAACTTCTCCGCAAGGCAAATCAAGAAGAAAAATTAGCATTGTCGTTTCACGTACCCCACATTACATCGACATCCAAATTTATTTCATAAAACATTTTTATGAGCTCGCTTACTACCCGAGACTTTTATAATAATAATATTGCGAAAAAAATTACCTCTGTATCGGCAATGTACCGAATTCTTCCAACAATTTTGCTTCAACGTCCTCATCAAATGCGATATTCTTTCCTTTCAACATTTTAGTGCTTGTAAGACCGTAACATATTGTGATCACCCTTACTCCTGTTCGCGAATAGTTCTCTTCAGCCTGAATTTTATTTGCATATGTTAGGTTCGAAATTTAGACAGTCAATCATGATCATATTTATTAAGTAGCCTTTACCGCTCGCTGCTAGACTTATGACTAATTCTACATAATATAATATATCGATTTAATATTTATTGCTCTACAAGGAGCTACTACAAAAAAAAAAAAAACTTATAATTTAATCAAATAAAAATAAGTATATATCAAATCTTTATTTCTACCCTTTCACTATCGCAATGAGTATTATTTCCTTCATTCTCCTCCTCTAATGTCATCTTACTCCTCCTCCTATACTCTACTACTACTACTCATCATCTATATTATAGAGGATCCCTTATAATATTTTGAGCTTCGAGATTTAAATTAAACTTCTATTCAAAATTTACTCTACGGTTTTCTATGTGATTTAAAACATAAGACTTTGACTTACTCCAAGACAAGTCCCAAATTGCAGCACAGCACCTTTAGTTGCACTGTACACAGGTACGTACGGACACAGCATCAGTCCTGAGATCGATGATATGTTAACTATCGTTCCACCTGTACCTTCTTTGTCTTTCCGCATTAGGCTGTAGGCTTTGAATGTAGTTGTTACTACTGCTGTCTGAAATGTGGGAAGGATGTTACTAATAAAATAAATAGAGAAATAAATATGCTTTTAGCAAATCTGTAAGAGTTATTATAAGTAAGAGTATTGTAAGAGGTAGTGCCATGCTGCTATGCAGCTGACTTGGGCCGGAACTACCAGGGTGGTACCTCTCGCTCACATTACACCGGCGTCAAGTGACATCTATGCTGTCGAGATTCATGCGGTTCGTGAGTTTCCGGTGACCAATATGGGGGCGGATAGGGAAAAGAAGAGCAAATCATTTACATGACTTTTGGTGCGGATGTCAATGGACGTCGGCAGTCACCATGAGGCTCCGACTGCTCGGTTGCCGCCTTATGGTAAAAAAAAATCTCCAAATTATGCATCCGATAATACTTTGCTCTTTTATTAGTAATGAATCTGCTGATGTATCAAGGATAGTAAAGGATAAGAGATTGCTATTAATTACTAAATAATCTGCTTTTAATCTTTGTCCGTCCTTGTCTTGTGTCTAGCAGCTAGCTTAATCAATGTAATATTCAAATGTATACAAACCAAATTAAGTGATATTTCCCGTATATAAAAGTTTTTACTGTCTCTCATCATTCCGGCGTTATTAACTACCACGTCTATATACCCGAATAGTTTTTGTATAGTTTCAAAAGCTGCATTAACGTCTCCGCTGCTGACGTCACATTTTATGAATTTTATCCGATCCAATCCATGTTTACTTTTGATTTCTTCTTCTAGCATTACACCGTCTATTTTCCTTGTGTCCAAAATTGCGATATGCTGGAAATTATCAAGTTATAAAATTACATTAATAAAATTTACAAAGTACCGAAAGTATTGCATATTCTGCTAATTCATATTAAATTTTATTTTTAAATTTTGTAGTAAAAATATATTATAATTGGTTATTACAATTATGTTATTGGCTGATACAATACGTCATGTCAGCCATTAGTGAAAGGTGATCTATCGACCTTAGGATTACCGATCGAGCATATATATAACCAGAATATAGCTGTAATGTTATGCGTTTTGTATGAGAACAAATTCCGCCAAATTTGTGCTGCGACGCTGCGCCGGTTCTGCGCTTTGATTGGCCGACTGATGGCCATGATGATTGGCCGATGCGACGTACATAAAAATCAATAGTTGGTTGAATTAATATTACGTTAGTGATAAATCACTGACCAGATTCGGAATTGTATGGCTCACATTACTACTCTATCCGGTTATATGCTCGATGGGATTACCTTACGCGCACTACCTAAGTATAACCTCCTTAATTCTACGTATCACAGCTGGGCATGGATCCCCTCTCAAAATTACGTCATTTATTAGAAGTCGGGTTGACTAACTTCTCACATCCTCAATGACTTCTAAATTTAAAAGATATCTAAGATATTAAATTAATTATAATAATTAGCAATTATCCCGCGAAAATCTTTTGCACTTTTAAATGTAGTTTAAGATTGTCTCTAACTGTGAACCAGTGCCGCGCTTCTTCGTTAAGCCAGATGATCTCAGCCTTTTTAATGGCTGCATTAGCCGCTCGACTATGTGTGTTGGTTTTAATATGAATATAATTAGGAATTACATTTAAACGTTTGCATTGTTGATTGAACCAAACGTTTTGGACAGCCACACGATGTAAATTTGTTAATTTAATGTAGAGTCGTGCCTGTTCGGTCTTGCTCACCGTTTTAAGATAGTTAATAGAATCAGGCGTTACCTTGCGGAAATCCATTATATAAGATATTAAATTAATTATATTAATTAGCAATTATCCCGCGAATAATAATTGCTAATTAATATAATTAATTTAATATCTTATATAATGGATTTCCGCAAGGTAACTCCTGATTCTATTAACTATCTTAAAAGATATCGTCAAAAAGTTTTCTTTCATTGAAAAGCAAGGATAGGTACGAAATCAGACCTCTTATTCTGAGACCGAAGCTATACTAGAAAATCGTTGCTCAAAATTTCCTTATCAAAACTAGTAAAAAGACGAAAGTGTGTTTAGCTTTGCAGCATAATTGTTATCCCCTGTCGTGGCGGTGGGGCTCAGTAGCCGAAGGTGAACCTAACACCTTGCGCGAAGCAAATTGAGCCGACGGAGCTGCTCTTTGTACCCATGTTATTAGAAGTGGGGACAAAAGAGCAGGGGGACAAGGGACGAGGATCGGAACTCAACCCATTGTACTGTCCCAAAGTTGAGAGAGGTTGTTCTGTGGTGTGGACCACTCCGTGGAGGTTGCGTCGGTCCTTTAAGGGACTGACTAGCCATCGAGGTGCCCGGTTTGCTTATTAGATCCGGGACAACTCACCAAAGGCGGCATTGGCGGCACTCGCCGAGTTTTAGTGATTTTAGTCACCTTACCACCTTTCGGGCGCACAGCATCCCACACACCCGCCTGGGGCGACATATTCCCCGCGGGATGCCTCAGAGCATTTCCCATCGTATAAGAAAAAAAGCATACTTGAGTGTTATATTTGTCACTGTTAAACTTGACCCTGGTTTTTATCACAGGGTTTTCATCAATTTATTCAAAATAAATGTAAAATACTTTAAATTCCACTTTTATCTTTATACGCGATTGTAAACCTGAATAATACACAACGTGTTATTTCGTCCCCAAAATGACATTGACAAGGACAATAATAATAATAATATGAACTAACAATCACACCACGTTAGCAGTTCCGTGGTAATTTCATAAGTTACGGTAGTTTAGTTTTAGTTACGGTAGTTAGGAAGATAAAGAAGGTATATAAATTGAAGTAGATACAAAAAATTATGTTCCGGAGGGGACGTGTCTCTCTCTAGCATCATCACCGCGATGTTCGGTGAATACGAGTCCTGGATGGCGATGATCTTCTTCTGCGAGGCCGATGAGTGGGTGATAGAGGAAGCCAAAGACAAGGTTTCCCCCCGCAGGCGTATGTATCTACATTAGAGGCGCTACTTAATGCGCCTCCAGTAACGCCCCTGTGTAGGTTCAGGATTTGAACCTGGTCCCAGTATGGCGTATATGTATGACACGACGTCGGCTGCTTAGTAGCAGCCGACATAGCCGAATAGCCTAGCTATCCCGCCTTACAAGGAATAGTCTGTCCTTTCGCTCCTCGGGGTCGGCCTGTTGCTCAGGTGCTCCTGTTGGCAGCAGATCCGGGACCCTCAAAAACTGCTTAAGGCGCTCGCAGTGCTTTTAGTTTGGGTATACATAGCCCAAGTGTGAGTGCCACATAGGGCCAGGAACCTACCCCAGTCCTGGCCACATGCATAAAGCATTTATTTCCCTGCGTTAAAAAAGAGATCTATATCCATTATACGCATTATCTGGGCTTGGCGCGATTCGAACCCGTGACCGTTGAGTGTAGTGTCCAGACAACTGACAACTAGTTATTATTATTTATTTCTTTTTTGTTGCTAACTGACACACGGACAATGGCCAAGAGTGCCAGCTTAAGGTGACAATGAATTTTGAAGAAATTTGCGTGTGAGACGTCAGACGGCATGTATTGAGGATGACTGCTTTCTGGTTTTTTTTTTTTTTTTATGTTAGTGGCATATGCAAACTGGCAAACGTGCTACCTGATGGAAAGTGGTCGACGTCGCCCATGAACATAAATTAGTTTACCTGGAACGAGCCCAGGCAACTTATTTATGTGTTGCCTATCCTGAGACACAAGATGTTAAGTCTCGGTGCCAGTAATTACACTGCCTGTCTTGCCCTTCTCTCCAAAACACAGCAAAGCTGTTTCACGGGAGAAACAAGCAAGATGGTGGTACCCATGCAGCCGGGAGCGCGGCACAGCGCTTCCCTCCCACCGGATGACGGAGGATGGTCTGGAGGGTGTTAGGGATGACGCCTATTGTGGATATGACTATGGGTATAATTTTAACATCTACCTGCCATTGTCTTTATTTCGGTAGCCAAATCTATATATTTCGTATTTTTTTCTGTATACACATACAGTTTTAAAAAAATTAGTGAGGTTATATGTTGCATACTGCTATGTCTATAATAAATACTGTTTTGTTAGTTTTGTCTGGTATTGTTATGTCCGGTCTATTATTATTATTATTATATTTAACAACATTGTCATCGCCATGATTATACGTTTTCGATGTCGATTATGTTCATACTACAATCCACAGTAAATGTCACATCACGCGGTTCATTACGTCCTTCAATCAATAACTTATTGTTCCAGATATCCTTCATAGAACATAATCTGACCGCTGTAGCTCCAATAAATCGGGTTACAGAACTTAGTCTTTTTTTAATTGATTCATTTCGAATTTTACGTGTCAAATAAATTCGCTGTTTATCAAAATAATATTCAAACTTATAATAAAAATATTTAAAAAAAAATCTCGTGTAAAACAGTTGAAACTGTTTTAATTCATAAGTATTAATTAAGATGCTAAAAATATATTTTTTTAATATGTTTTCAGACAATAGATCGAATAATTTTCCCTGGAGAATTGTTTATGCAATTTTGAAAATTAATTTGAGAAACTGAAATCTATCGCGCTCACACAACTCAACAGTTGATGAATGTTTTACATTTAGCTACACAATAGGCCATAAAAAGTAGCATTAGGCGTAAATAAATAAAAACTAAAAAGTTAATACGGATTCAAGGTTTATTTCCTGTAATGTATTATGAATATAATAATAAACTAAACTAAGTTTTTTATGTCAGTTTTAGGCAAACTGGCAGATGAGCTACCATATGGTAGGTACAACTCATTTCAGGCCTATGTTGAGACATACGATGTTAAGGCTCGGTGCCAGTAAATATTGATGGTACAGGTGCTATTAGGTACACTAGTACATAGGCTGCACTATATATATATACACTGTGGAAATATTCCAATCCGGATACTAAAAGTATCCGGATTGGAATATTTCCACTGTTCCTGTCATATTAAAATCTTTTAAATTGAAAACTCCTTGGTTTTAAAAATCGAATATAATTTATTTATTTAAAAAAAGATTCTCGGTCTTGTCACAAGGTCTTGTCAAACTTGTTTAGTCGTTGCGAAAATGGAATTGACTCGAGAAAATTCTAGTGCATGATTTATTGACTTTCGAAGTGGTTTAACACAAAAACAGTGTGTTGACCGGATGATTTCTGCATTTGGTGATGAAGCCCCATCCAAAACCACAATTTACCGCTGGTTTGCTGAATTTCAACGCGGACGTGTCAAGCTCAGTGATGATCCCCGTCAAGGTCGTCCAAAAACTGCAGTCACCCAAGAAAACGTTGATGCTGTGCGTAAGCTGATTGAAGAAGATCGACATGTGACATACCGCGGAATTCAGGCAACTTTAGACATTGGCATGAGTCAAATACAAATAATCTTGCATGAACAATTAGGTGCAAAAAAGTTGTTTTCCCGATGGATACCGCATTTGCTCTGTGAAGAGCAAAAAGCGGCTCGCGTTACTTGGTGCGTCAGAACTCTCGAAAGATTCCACGCAGGATCCTCAAATGCTGTATACAACATCGTATCAGGTGACGAATCCTGAATATACGCTTACGAACCCGAAACAAAAAACCAGTCACGAGTTTGGGTGTTCGAAGTTAAAGCCAACAAAAATTGAGTGTTGAGTGTTGCAAAAAAAATGGTCGCCACGATTGTCTTCAAAACCATACATGGCCATGTAGCGACTATTCCTCTTGAGGGACAAAGAACGGTTAATGCAGAATGGTATGCTAGCATTTGTTTGCCACAGGTCGTTTCTGAACTCCGTAAAGAGAACTGCAACCGCCGCATCATCCTCCATCACGACAATGCGAGTTCTCACACCGCGCACAGAACAAAAGAGTTTTTAGAGCAAGAAAACATAAAATTATTAGACCATCAGCCGTACAGCCCCGACCTAAGCCCTAATGATTTCTAAGATACTTTCCTTAAAATAAAGAATAAATTGCGTGGATTTTCATCGCCTGAAGAAGCTGTGGACGCCTACAAAACGGCAATTTTGGAGACCCCAACTTCCGAATGGAATGGTTGCTTCAATGATTGGTTCCATCGTATGGAAAAATGTGTAAAATTTCGCGGAGAATACTTCGAAAAGCAATAAATACATTTTTAAATAGTAATGTTGTGTCACTTCCTTGATTCCCGAAGTTTTCAGTGCCGCCCTCGTATTATTATTGCTTTTAGTTCTACCTCCTTGAATTTCCTGATAATTACTCAAAAATTAGTTGCAAACTTACTTTGAGTGACGTGTCCGATTAAATTTTCAGTATCTATACTAACATTATAAAGCTGAAGAGTTTGTTTGTTTGTTTGAACGCGCTAATCTCAGGAACTACTGGTCCGATTTGAAAAATTATTTCAATGTTAGACAGCCCATTTATCAAGGAAGGCTATAGGCTATATAACATCACGCTGTGACATATAGGAGTCGAGTAACGCAGTCATTTTTAGTAAATGTCATTTTATAAAAAAAAAAACCGAGCAAGGCTCGGTCATCCAGGTACTTTGATTAAAATGGGCACACGCGGTGTTTGGATTTCGGATTAGTTTGCAACCCGAATTAAATTTGTGTGACTTTTTTCATTATCTATACATAATATAATTTTGAATTTGAATTTTGAAATTTTTGAATATAATAAAACTGTAGAGGACAAATTTCTGTACAACGAAAAAAAATGCTAAAAACCGAATCAGGGGGATGTAAGAAATAAAATAGAACTAATTTAGATTTTTTTCAAACTTCTTGTTCCTCTGTTTGTCTGTTTGTTTGTACATTGTTTTACATCTCCGTACATTTCATTCCGAAAAATTAAAGAGTTCCCATGGGATAGTTAAAAAAATTTGAAAAAAAGTAGTAAATTGTTTTTTAATTTATAAATTGATTATGAAAAAAAGCCTATCCATAGATACCCTACACGAATGCGTTTGATAAAAAAAAATGAGTTTCAGTTCCAAGTATGGGGACCCCCAAAATTTTGTTTTTTTCTACTTTTGTGTAAAAATCTTAATGCGGTTCACAGAATACATCTACTTATCAAGTTTCAACAGTATATTTCTTGTAGTTTCGGAAAAAAGTGGCTGTGACATACGGACGGACAGACAGACAGACATAGCGAATCTATAAGGGTTCCGTTTTTTGTCATTTGGCTACGGAACCCTAAAAAGAAATAAAGTGAGAAAAGTCTGAGAGGTAATGCATAGAAAAGTTGACCACCGCACCTGACGCAGTAAGGTTTACTTTAGGGTTTAGTCTTTCTGGTATAGATGTTTTATTTCAAGAAAGCGGATGAGCCATCCTTGTATAGTAAATGTACTTGAACATTGTCTTTGTGTGCGTAAGTTCGGAAGCGCTCGGTTCATACGTAGTTACGTACACATGAACGCAGGTCTGTACCATCACAACTACAAATATGGCCCACCCGCTTCCACTGAGGCAAGTTTGCCATTTTTCCTGTGCCTAGTAACAAAAAAAAATCACAATTTTTTTAAAAGCCATAGGCCCACCACTCATTGGCACTGCTGCTACTCCTTTGTTTTCTTTAACGCCGGGAAATGCTCTGAAGCATTCCGCGTGAGAGTGGGTCTCTCCAGGCGGATATGTGCGACTCGCTGCACCCGAACGGTGGTAAGGTGGACTCTGCTCTACCCACTAAAACCCGGCGAGTGCTACCGATGCCACCTTTGGTGAGGTGCCACGGATCTAATGAGCAAACAGGGCATCTCGACGGGTAGTTATTTCCTCAAGGGACCAACGCCACCTCCATAGAAGGGTTGTCCCCCACCACAGAACAACCCCTCAAAACGTCGGAACAGTACAATGGGGTGAGGTTCCCATCCTTGTCCCTTGTCCCGAGGGATACGTAGAGACTACTTTGAAACTCAAAACGAAATTTTTCAGGAGATTTCAGGAGTTACAAACATTTTTCAGTGATATAAACCACAGAAACTAAACATTTTTTTTATTTCAAATATTATAGAGTGTTAGTGTCAAAGGTTCTTGATAGCTAATGTTAGAAAGTACATGTGATATGATTTTTTTATTTAAAACATTTGATACAAGAACTAAACTTACCTTTGCTCCCTTATCTATAAGCGCTCGCACCACCCCAGCTCCTATTCCAGTAGCCCCACCAGTGACCAAGAATACCTTATCCTTAATCTCGATCATGGTGTCTGTATGGTGGTGCTAATCCGACAAGACTGAAATCTTACACGCATTTTCACATTGTCGTGACGTGTGAACTTAAGTAATGAATATTTTGATTTCAAACAATGAAATCGTTAACAATATTATTGAAGTAGGCTCTCACTGTACATTCATTTTTATACAGGGTGACCTGATATTCGATACATTCCTTTGAAAGACAGAAAGTAGACCTCATTTACACGTTGTAGTTATAGGTGTAGTATAGATTTGACCCCGTGTGATTTTTATCTTGGGGTCATATGAAGGCTTTGGTGTATACTACACCCATAACTACTGTAGAGGAGCTCAGAAGCCGCATAAGAAATGCAGCAGAAGAAATCAAAACTAGTCTTACTACCAGAATAATCAAAACAGAGGTACGGAGAAGACTACGGGCCTGTATCAGAAACAGAGGTTCACATTTTGAACAAGACCTAAAGTAGATTATTTATTATTAAATTTAATTAAACATTGATGTTTTTTAAACACAATAAACGTAATTAAATTCAAGTTTTTCCTTTTATTTTATCGCAAATAAATCGATTTAGACATTATTTCATTTTACTTCTATGTTTACTACAATGTCATATTTTTATGTAGACATTTGCACCTTTTTGGAAAGCTAATGAGATAAGGAAGATATTTAGAATATTTGTACGCATTGTATCATACATTTTTTTAAGAAAATCAACTGCTTTTAAGAAAAATGTGCATTTTTCTTAAAAGAAAATTCTGTTTCATATCTCATAATGAAAAATTCTCGCTTAGTTTGTCCCTATTTATTCCTTAAAAATATTATTTTACTCATTGACGGTTAAAATACATAAAAAAAATCACTAAAAAGACAAACATTTTAAAAAATACGCATGTCAAAGTCAAAAAGTCGAAAATAAAGAAAAAAATTTTTAAATTTCAATAACTTTGTAAATATCAACTTTCGGATACTACTTTCTGTCTTTCAAAGGAAGGTATCGAATTTCAGGTCACCCTGTATAACTAAGGAATATTATTTCGATGTGATCTCACTAGTAGCAGGCGTAGACTTAAAATTCTCGATGGTATCTACATCAAACAAATAGACAAACTGTTCAGCTTTATTGAAGTGAAACTTCTTTGCGCGCATGAGGGTAATTTTTTTACGAATAAAACGTCACGAAAATATGCAACGTTTTTATCCAAGAAGAGGGAGAGCGTGATAGAGACCGATTGAGAGAGAGTGAAAAAGGGCGAACGTAGCATGAAGCACATAGCCATGGAGTGAGAGTAGGGAGCAAGCGAGTGAGAAATATCGATAGAGAGAGTGATATAGAGCGAACGTCGCATCACAAGTCTCGGAAATTTAAAGCTTTAGATTAGTATTATCGAGATTTAAAAATTTGTTTGCCAAATAAGTTTCACTTCTGACTTTGTTATAAGAGTTTCGTGCGGTTTGTGAGTTTTCAGTGACCCATTGGGGGGGGGGAGATAGGGAAAAGGAATGCAACGCATAATATGGGGGTCAATAATCATCATAAGGATCCGATTACTTGTTTGCCTCCTTATGCCATAAAAATTAAATATATAAAAAAAGATAAAAATCTTTTTATATTACTGATTTTATAATTGCAAAAGTTTGGATGTTTGTTCCTAAACCACGACAACGATTTTTTTGCTAAATGATTTCAAATGATTTATTTATTGTTAAGTGATAACTTTATGGCGACCGTGCCTTAATAAGCACTGCATATACATCGTCTATTTATCTTTATAAAATTTTGAATTGACTACATCTTAGGGATCTGAAAATCTTCACATTCACGTTAAAAATACTAAAAATAAAAGATTATTTGCTTTCAAAAATTTTTAATCCCTACGTCGTTAATTATAAACACATTTAACAATTGTGACTTGAACACAGTATTAAGGTACATTCATTCAAAATATTGACCTCCGGATAACATTCTACAGGTTTCATACATAACGTCAGTGATGTCTTCAGCTGCCTCGTCCACACAAACCTTCCAGGTGCTTCCACTAGCCCCTTTCTCGAAGGCAGTGATCAGCCCTTGACTTGCTGACTCGATCCTATAAATAGTATTTAATGTTGCGATTGAAATATTTTGAGATGAAAAAATTAAATTAGAATATTTTATATCTGTCTCCTCGTTGATGAAAAACAAAGATAAATAAATTGTGTTAAAGTAACAAATGAGCCACATGCCCTTAATATTGGACAGCAATTAACAATAATCGCACTGGACTGTCCGCAATTGCTAATGTGTTGCTTGTTTTGAGGTGCAATAAATTATCTGGAAAGGCGACCTGTTTTTGTGTTGGTACCCCAAACTGACCCAATCATGTGTTGCGAATCCTGAGACGTAAAGTCTCTGTACCAATAATTATACTCTAGCTGTTCCTTATTCAAAAACACAACACAGCTTCTTGAAAGAAATAGGCAGCATGGTGGTACCTCTGAAGACGAGAGCGCAGCACAGCACAACCTTTACACCTGTAGTCCTCTAGAAGAGCTGTTTATTGAAAGATTTCCGTAGAACGATAATACTCATGCCCATGGATACAAAGTCTTTAATACATAATTACTTACGTTTGAGAAGGATGAGTTAAAATCTCTTCCCACAGCGCGTCACTTTCTTCATCAATACAACATTTTCTAACAGATAACAAATTGGTGTTTGTTAATCCAAAACAAAGTGATATAACTCGAACTCCTGACCGATTATAGTTTACTTTATGCTAAAATTAAAATAGCACATATTAATAATACATATTTTAAGTACGAAGAACCCAGTAGCTCTACCATGAGTTTTGTATTCGCAACACGAATAGAAAACTATATCATACCTTAGTTTTCTATTCGTGTTGCGTTTTTACGTTAACTACTTATATACGTAAAGTAACGTTAACGTAAAAACGCAACACGAATAGAAAACTATACAATACCTTAGTTTTTATACGAGTTGCGTTTTAAGTAACTACTATAGTTATGTCATTTACGCTTGTAACAAAACTCAAGGTAAGAGGTACAGTTCACAACTGTCAACTCCTGAATATAAAAGGTCAACTGTCAATCTTTATTATTGTGTTAAGTACAAAAAACCATAACTTTACTAGCTCCTGAAGGTTGAAGGATCAGGATTAAGATGCTTACTGATAATCAAAATTTTACTCTAAATACACATACAACATTTACCGATGGGATGGTTGCGCTGTGCCCCGCTCCCGTCTGCTTGAGTACAAACATCCTTCTTATTTCTCCCGTGAAACAGCTCTGCTGTGTTTCGGAGATAAGGGACAGGCAGTGTAACTGGCACAGAGACTTAACATCTCAGGATAGACAACACATGAATAAGTTACCTGGGCCAGTTCCAGGTTAACTTGTTTATGTTCATGGGCGACGCTGACCACTTACCATCATATGGCTCGTTTGCCCATTGCCTATCCAATTATCATTAAAAAAACAAATTTTAACTATCTCTAATGTGATTTATATAATAGTGATAATGTTGATGGTGATTAATGATTCAATTTTTTTTTTAAAGTGTAAAAGAAATCAACTAATTTGCAGTTACAATTTTATAGGTGCTAATATTATAAACTTCATTGTGATATTCAAACACGATAACGAAGATGATAACAATTATTCTGACATATTCAAGATATAAATTGCCAGATAAGTAGAATAATTTAATCCTCTACATTGCTTCATCAAAGAACCATTACGTCTGCAATGTCAATAACATACGAGAATCAACAAATTTTGAGAAAAAAGTAATACTTACACCAAGGCCAGTGCTAAATTTGAGAACTGCACTTTTAGTAGCGCTATACACGGGTAATACAGGAACATGTATGAGACTAGCCAGTGATGAAACGTTTACGATAGTTCCACCTCTACCGTTTCTGTCCTTCCTCATGATGTTGTAGGCCTTTAGAGAACTGGCGATTAAAGCAGTCTAAAAAACATTACAGCTTTTTAATTACAAAATAAATCACAGTCTAATAGTTATTATTTCCTGCAACTAATGTATAATAAGGGGTATTAAAACACGAATGCGCGGGGAAACACAAGGCGTGAAGATGCGTGTTTTAATACGTAATTATCAACAGTTGCATATAAGACTTTATCTACACCCATGATAATGTTATCCTTTTTATAAGATTCTGAACAGCTTACTGCTAACATCAAATACGGCGCGCGGCGTTCTGGTAGTGAAATCCGCGTGAATGACAATGTTCTTTTTTTGAAATTAATACAGATGTTCTTGTTTTTGAAATTCATACAGAATACAGATACCACTCATCGTGCAGTAAGAATGTGGCTGTCTGTTGAGTAAGCCCTTTGCGATAAAGGGATCAAAAACAATACATAGGAGTGTTTCCGTCATCCGTTTGTATGATATTATGGTTATTTGGGTGTTTTAATGTTGGCAATAAGCTAACTGTTTCAGAATCGTATAAAGATATTGAAAGCATGGGAGTAGATAAAAAAAAACTTTGTAAGGTTTTAGACTAAAATGCTCATGTTTTCAGTCAAAACTGTTTAAGACGAGTTTTTTTTTCACGGTTTTAATTTTATTTGAACACTTTTTAACTATATTAAATAATACGAGAAAATGCGTAGACAATATTTTGTCGTGCGCGCATGATAGCCCTACTGATTAATGGCCGATCACATAACGGACATTATTTAAAAAGCATTCAAATTGAATATGATGATTAGCTGATTGCGGCTAATATTATAATCGTTTTAGCTGGAGATCATTGACAAAGCCTTGGTCAAATTAGTTGCATCGTTAGATATTCAAAATATGCTTACCACATTAATCTCAATCGTCTTTCTAAACATATCAGCACTTTCGTTGATGATTCCTGCGGCATTTACAACAGCGTCTATATACTCGTGATTTTTTATTGTTTCCTCGTAAGCAGCATCCAACTCAGAGGTAGTAACGTCACATTTTATAAACTTTGCTTTATCAGCCCCATATTTTGCATTCAATTCAGCTTCGAAGGTTTGCCCGTCTTTGACGTTCACATCCAAAATGGCAACATGCTGCAAATTGATTTTTCTATTTTCATATAGAATAACTACTTACATCAAAATATTTCAGTACTTGTAAGGGATCATAGTATAATTCACTAGAAAACTAATATTGAAAGCAAGAAGAGAAATCACCATGACCACTATGCTTTAAGAATATATCAGGTCATTCCCGCGATTTCAACTGTCTTAATATTAGAAAAGTTCTAAAATTAATAGCTCATAATTTTCCACATCAAATACAAAAAATATATATTTAAAACCCATCTGGTATTTGTGGAGGTTTTCGTGCTCAAAAAAACAAACTTTTGTTAAAGTATTTAATAAAGAACAAAAATATTATGTTAGCTAGATATTAAAAAAACACCAAAGTTGTTCGTAAAGGCTAGCCGCTAGGCTCAGATTACGCGTTATTAGTTTTAATTCTAAATCTGACATATTTCACTATGATAAATCAATATTATATCCTGCACTCTGCAATTCTGGCGAAAGTGAAGCACAAATAAGTCCAGTCCATAAGAAAATAAAATATCGCGTAAGTAACACTTCTAAACATACCCTGGCACCCTTTTCTAGGACGGCCCTGGCCACCCCGGAGCCTATCCCGCTAGCAGCACCGGTAATTAGGAACACTTTGTCTTTAACATCTGCCATGGTGTGTTTCTATCGAATAACAGATGGATAATGTTTTTTTTAATTTATATTTTGTGCAAGCTGTTTCATGCATATAAGATAAGAGGTATCGGAATTAATGTATTATTTTTATCACATGTATTATTTTTACTTTTTTTAGGGTTATCTACTAAAACCGTAAAAGAGATACTGTTTTAAACACTGTCGTCGTTGTGTTAAATTTACTTACCCTTGATTGTCGATTGTATATTTGGATGCCAAGCACTTACCTCCAGGTAAACCTACCGTGCATTTGTCCACTTCTATATTATTTTCTGCAAGTGTATCCATAGTTCTGAGGGTGCCACAGTGCCACGGTTTGCATCAGCTCCGTATATTATTCACGAATAAAATATAAATTGTGATTCTTTACAAGATACAACCGTTAAACGAAACAGTTAAAAGTGTGTTTACGCCAGACTATGAAATTATCATAGCGGAAACGCAGTGTGTTATCAAAATATGCGAGAATTTGTTGTAAACAGTATCCTGTGAGAGCTATTATATTTATATATTATAGAGCTATATATTATATTAGAGAGAGATATTATAACGAACAAAGTGAAAACCAATATAAAAAAGGTGCGTAATGAAGCTATGAACTGTTGCGGGTGAATATTGTGCTAAACTACTAACCTTATACAAAACCTCAATAATAAAATAATTTGTGTGACTCAACATAATTTTCAATCACAATCACCGTCATCTAACGCTATCTACCTGTTTGAGTTGGCAACGCCTCGGCAGAAACCTATCAACGATCGATCCACGTAGTAAGGTATTGACGAAGTTGCTAATACGACCAAAAGAAGGCCCTGTCATTTAAAAATAATTACAAGACATAGAAGAATTAAAGAAGCTGTTGTTAATCATGCAACAAGAAATAAAACAATAAAAAGAAGACATGAAGGAAATGAAAGAAGACATAAAGAACACCATAAACATTAACATTAATGAAAAATTTAAAATCCCTGAAACAAAAAATGAGTTTATAGAGAAAAAATTAGAAGCCCAAAATGAAGCAATCAACAAAACGTAAAAACTTAATTATATTTGGGGTGGAAGAACGTGATTATATATTATAATATTATTAAATTGAAGTGAGTATTGATTATGTAATCAATACTCACCTTAACTTACAATATGATAAAAACTGCATCGAATCTGTTAGACGATTGGTAAGAAGAGTGATAAGGTCAGACCAGTTATTATAACATTTACTACGCTAGGATTCAAACTAAATATCCAGAAAAATTGTAAATGCCTTGAAAACACACCCTAGGTACTATATTAAACAAGATTATCCGTTAGAAGTACTCAATAAACGCAAAGATTTACATATATACAATTAAAAAACGAACGAAAGCATGGTAAAACAGCTTTCATTAAATACGATAGACTGGTTGTACTGAATAACAAAGGACCCCGGAATTATGCAAACAAGAGAAACTTATCAGAATCACCCGAAACATCAGCAGATTGCCAACTAAATACTCAATATATGTAGTAAGAAACATCCAACGAAGAAAAACAAATCAGCTGATTTGAAGAACTTCACATAATTCTAAAACCAAAATTAATCTACAATCGAGAAACTCAAGAACAACAACATAATAAACAAATAGACGAAAAGCAACTACTAATGCGCCCCCCTCGCGATCTCCCATTACGGCTAGTTACCGCGGGAGAGTTAGACTACAACCCTCCAAGGTATGAAGTATATCGACATCAGATCATCAGTGTGGATACACTTTCCTTCACATACATACAGGCTTCACCTTCAAGAAATAAAAGATATCTATATATTCGTACTCTTAATGTTAAATCACTTTCACTATAAGAAAAACTTATTGAATTAAAAGCTGCGCTACATAAATCTCGATTTAGTTGGCTTGAGTGAAGTCAGCCGGCTTGGTGAAGAAATTATTGAATATATATTGACAATGATTATATCCTGTACTATCTGGGCAAAACCAAAGGACTATAAAAAAAATATTAAAGCTTTCACTGGTATATCAGAGATAGTGCACACTCGAAATAGAGCTTGAAAACATACCGCTGGCAATAATTCAGGCATATGCACCCACAGAAAGTTCATATCAAGTGGACATAGACAATTTTTATATGGATCTAGCTTTTAAGCTCACATTTCCATATCTACGAAACATATAATATCTATGGGAGATTTTAATGCCCAGATCGGAGTACCTAATAAACACGAGCATTTGGTGACCGGTCTATACAGTTATGGAAAAATAAGCGTCCCAGGTGAAAGGCTCATCCAATACGCTCAAGAATTTAATCTCAAAATAATTAATACTTTGTTCGAATTTAAAAAATTCCAACAGATGGACATGGATCTCCCCAGACAGAAATACTAGGAACGAAATCGATTACATTATGTCCACAAAACCTAACTTGTTTTCAAAGTATGAAGTGATCTCCTCATTCACCTTTGGGTCGGATCATAGACTGCTCAGAGCCACCGTTAACCTAAAATCAGCGAAGAAAAGTAGGCATAATTTCTGTACTTCACCAAAAACGTTTAAAACATCAAAAGAACAAGAAACTTACCTTAAAAACTTAAGTAAATACGTACCGGACCTTATAACTTCAACTGAAAAATACAAAACCGATGAATACTGTCAAAAAATTACGCATTCAATACAAGCAAGCTTAAAAGGCTCCAAAGTAAAACAGAAATGCAAAATCCTGTCAGAGGCAGCACTTAAGCTCATGAAAGAAATAAACAATTTTCAAAATAAGCCAAAACTGGACAAGTCTGATAAGGAAAGATTAAAAGGACTCTACAAAAGTACAAATAGAGAAATAAGAGGATCTTACGATACCTACAGGAAAAGCACTATACAAAGACATCTTGAGAAATCTAGATCCGCCAAGAAAGCTTACAAAGAACTGAATAAATCAAAGAAATGGATCCTAATGCTCCAACCCAACTCTAACAAATGTAAGTCTCGTTTGGAGATATTAAACCTGGCAACCAACTTCTATAAAAAAAAACTCTATAGTCAAACAAATTCAAGTCAACAAGAAAAAAGGTAAAGAAGGTAAAAATATCCCCCTAGTTCAAGAGTGAAATCTTAAAACAAATAATGAAACTTAAGTCTGAAAAATGCCCAGGACCCGACGGCCTTACAAATGAATTTATCAAACCAGCAAGAACTCTAATACTGACACCTATGTTAAATCACTTTCACAATATACTCATGTATATTATGGTATAAAATATTAAATGAACAGGTTGTGCCACAGTTTTGGACAGAATCTGAAATAATCTTGGTCTACAAAAAGGGCGACCCATTGGACATTGGAAACTACCGTCCTATAAGTCTGATGTCCTGCCTCTACAAACTATTCGCGTCCTCTTTACTTGCAAAAATATCAGCAGACATCGACTTACACCAACCAATTGAACAAGCAAGATTTAGAAGCGGTTTCAGTACTTTAGATCACATTAAAGTGGTAAAGTGAGTGGTTTTACACAACGTGTAAAACGGTCGTTTATCCGACGTTGTAGAGCATGTATTGCCGCTAATGGATCTCATTTTGAACATTTAATTTAAGTTTTAAAGGTTAAGTAGTATTTTAAGTTACAAAGAATAAATATTTTTATAATATCCAAATCTTTTATTTTACACATGTCTCACTCAAATACCTCAACACGAACTTCCAATAGGGTCCAAATGTCGTGCCATAGCGATAAATGTAATTATTGCATTTTTTTATACCTAAGCCATTTTGTAGTTAAATGCAATATTTTGGTTTTTTAACATGTTAAGTACAACAGTTTTATTTATTTTTTAAACTACAGTAAATGGACAAGTTTTTAAAATAATGGGCATCGACTGCGTAGTACATTTTTTTACATCACTCATATCTAAATTTGGATGATTTGTTAAAAGCAAGGATTAAAATTTCAGAATTTTGAATTTCTTTTTTTTTTCTTTAGAGCTTACATTTTTGTTTTAAATTGCATTCGCTAGTACTATTATTCACCCGTGCAATACAAAAAACAGACTAAAAAAAAAGTGTATGTGTGTCAGCTCCGACGCACGATTGGAGTTTACTCCTTACGAACGATAATTATGATATATCGAGTAGAAAAAAGGGTAAATGAACGCATCTGCTAAAATGATACGAGAAACAAACATATATCTGTAATTATTCGGATTATTTATATTACTTCAATAAAGCGTATGTTTTCTTACATATCTGTTCAGTGGTTTTAAGTGAAAGACGAACAAACATTTATGCAAGATTTAATATGCACATTTAATATTGGTAGGAAGCAGGATAATGGACAAAGATCAATTTTATGTTTTATTTCATAAATATATAAAACCTACCGGTGAGAGGGAAGCTCTGTGCCGCGCTCCCGGCTGCATGGGTACCATACACCATCTTGCTTGTTTCTCCCGTGAAACAGCTTTGCTGTTTCGGAGAGAAGGGCAAGACAGGCAGTGTAATTACTGGCACCGACACTTAACATCTTATGTCTCAGGATAGGCAACACTTAGATGAGTTGCCTGAGCTCGTTCCAGGTAAACTAGTTTATGTTCATGGGCGACGTCGACCACTAACCATCAGGTGGTACGTTTGCCAGTTTGCCTATCCAACTAACATAAAAAAAACATCAACAAGTAAACAAACATTTTCAAATCAAATTCTTTTATTTGCGATTGTAAGTACAGACATAAGATGTTTAAGAAACAATATATTTTAAAAGAAACTACAAGAAATTAACAATAGTAGTAGTATGCAAACGTCACACATTATTCTTCTTCATTATGTCCATATCTGTAACAACATGTCCATATGTGAAACAGACTGATACAAATAAAAACAAAGTACAAATTTGAATATAATTAAATATTAATTTGTATAATACAATTTGGCACTTTGTTTTGTTGCATGTAATTTATTAACTATATTGTGCTATAACAGCTTGCCTCATAGCAATCTCTCCACAACATTTCTTGTTTTTATTTGAAAATTATTATATATAGAGGGGTTAATAAAAATGGTAGACATGGATATCCATTGTCACCAACTATAATTCCTTCTATATCACCTCTAACAAATCTCATATATATAAGCCCTAGAATTTCTTAATATTCTGCTATCATGCAAACTTCCTGGCCATCTTGCCACAATATCAAATATTTCCATATTGGGCCCAACAATTACTTGTGTATTTATTGAAAATATACCTTTTCTATTCCTATAAAGTTCTGAATGTTCAATATTTCTTGGTATATTCATTTTTATGTGAGTGCAGTCTATTGCTGCCACAATATTATTCAAACCACGATTGTTGGAACTCCTTCCCATCTCTTCAAATTTTAGTTTTCATTATTTGGAAACTAAATAAACTTGGGGAGAAGTCTTGCTAATGCTCTTGACACCTCTGCAATGACCCTACATACAGTAGGTTGACTAACACTTATAATGTCTCCACACACAATCTGAAAAAATAATACTTTATATTATTACTAGCTGTTGCCCGCAGCTTCGCCCGCGTTTGTTTAGATTTACAGCCGTTCGGATTGATGATGATTATTTTTATGGCCAACGTTACGCCTTATAACATCAGCTATCTGCCAGTTAAACCTCGTCAAAATCGGCTTAGCCGTTTTAGAGATCAACCGGAACAAAGAGACAGACAAAATTGATTTTTTTATGTTAGTACCGTATATTATTTCATAGCTTTTACCCGCGACTTCGTCCGCATGTAAGAAGTATTTTTTTTAACTTATTTTTCAAATAATATGGTTCCAATTTACCACTTTATATTATAATTTAAAGAATACTATTAACTTCCCGATAACTTCCCTCATAGGCACGATAGTACGTTTTGAAAAAATATATTTATTTAATTTAGAAGTACATTTCTATTATATTTAAATTACTTTTACGGATTTTATCGCCATTTATTAAGACTTTTACATGTCCGACGTTTAAGATACTTTACAGCAACCATAGTCATGGAGGATTGAGGTGTCAGAAGTCCTAACGTTACAAAGTTATTTGTACTACCCTATCAGGCAGATAGACAGACGTGAGGAAGGACTTTGTTTTAAATTATATTTTTTTCTTTTTATATTATTTATGTTTTGTTTTATATTATATTTTTCCTTTTTATATTATTTATGTTTTGTTTTATATTCTCGATCGGCGCTGCTAATGCGTGCTCTTGTTTCAGTCATGCTCCTCAGCAGATTCTTGTGATCTAACTAATCTCATTCGCTTAACGTATTTCGATGTAGCAGAAAAAGAAGTTTTCTTTCTGGAAGGCATCGTGTTATAACCGTATTAAAAATATAAAATCTTCAAAACTACCCTTATAGAAAAAGAATCATCTCGCACCTAATCTAGATAATGAAAATTAATAACTATCCAACTTTAGCTATTGAATCCTATATTGAAAACCTTTATTGAATTTTAACTAATACCTATACCAAAGATTATTTTTAAAACTAATTAAAATTAAAATAATAATGCCTAAACAAATATCTACTAAAACATATTAATACACGAATGAATAATCCTCCCTTTTTTTTCGCTGGGGAGTATATGTATATAATGCATACCACCGGGTCCGGGGGGTCTCGGGGGTTATGTGGGACTCTCTGCATCTGAGAAGATGGTAAGGTGGACGCAGACTCTACCCACTAAACCCTAGCGGTATTCTCCTCGTCGACTGGGTGATCCGGCGTGAGAGCTGTGGACGTCCACACCAGGCCACAACGGTGTGCCATCCGGCACTCACCACTGGAGGCAGGGAGGGCGACATCCCCTCCTCCTTCTCCGCTTAAGGCACCTTAACTACATAAGGATGCCTTATAGCCCGGACCCGGCGGATCCCCCGATCAGCCTTGCACAGGTCCCTCACGGCGGTGCAACCGCCTGTCGCCGCCGTGCTGTCCTGCGGGAAGAGGCGCCAGTGTGCTCTTACTCTCGCTCCATCTCCTTCTTCTGTGACATCACTACCTTGCAGAAGAAGAGGACCGCCTGGCATGCACTCTCACTGTCAGTCGTCGCATCGGATGACCGCAGGGAGCGACAGGTCCGTGCCCACTTCAGCTAAACAGTCTTAAATATACACTACCTATACTTTATTTTATTAACTTTAAAATCTATTCCTACACCTAATAACCTAATCGCTTCCCGCTCAACACGTCCGTTCGCAATAACAGTCAAAAATGTATGACATGAACTATGATGCGATACGCGCGGCCTATGTCTCTGAAATTAGCTAGGTGCTCGCGGGGCTGATCCCCAGCCCCCGCCTGCCGCTTTAAGCCAAGTTAGACCGTCAGCCCTACTATTACAGCATAAACTTTACTGCGGTTGACGTAACGTACGACAAACTTATTATATAATATGTTAGTATAGCAGTAACCATATCTAGGGATCGAACCGCAAAATTAAGTTTGTTTTTAATGTGTATACTTTTGCGAGATAAAAAGTACCCAGGTTGGTGCCCCGGATAGTAAAGTATAATTATACCAAGTTTCATCGTAATCGAACCGGTAGATTTTGCGTGATGCTTGAACAGACAGACAGACAAAAATTTTGTTGAAAATATTTTTGGGTTGGGTATCGATCTAGTAACACCCTGCTGTGTATTTTTTAATTATTTTCAATGTACAGAATGTACACTTCTACAGTTTTATTATGAGAATAGAATAGATATAGATAGATAGCTGATGCCAGCGTGGTATTTATTATTCCTTCAATTAAAATTTTATAGATTGCAATGGCTTATAATGCTTCTTTATAGACGAAATTCAAAGTAAACTGATTAGGAACATGAACTGGAGTTCTCGAGTCCACAGTCTCGCCTCATGATCTTCATTAGATTCTGGGGATCTCATCATAAAATATTAGGTATTTTAGCTGCGCTTGAGTACTGAGAGAGTTTCGACCTTTTTCTAGGCATTGTGTACAAATTAATCTTCAACCAACACTTGACCAATATTAGAATTGTAATATAAATCTCTGAGCAGAAATAAAGGCTTAAGGCAACCTTTGAAACTTTCTTTCCAATATATACAAATTTAATATAAAAAATTAAGGCTGGACCACGTACGAAACGACAATCCTTACGCAACAACTTTTTTTCCCCATCGCGATGTAAAATACTGTCTAAAACGCCATCTACTTTATTTAATACGAATTTATTTAACAGGTAAGAATTGAATTCGTTATAATATTATTTTGACTTATAATATACTGTCATAGTAAACATTCACTATTATTAGCGCCATCTAGTTGTATAGTATGCTAGACACTGTTTTAGTAATGTTTTACTTTCCCGCGGGAATTCGGAACTTTTATGGGAATACATTGTTTGAATACAACGTCAACATAAGATATCAGCAAATTAAGTTCATAAGTTGTTGTATACAAAGCTGTTTCATTACCTAATTACAGTTTTTTTACTATCCCACGGGAAGTCTTTAATTTACCGGGATCAAAAGTATCCTATATGTTGACCAGGGGTATAAGCTACCACCATACAAAAGTAGTACAACAGTAGCTTCGGAGATTAGCCATTACAAACAGACAGACAAACAGAGAAACAAAAAAATCGAAAAAAAACAAATCACTTCTATTACATTTCTTCCATCCCCCTGACTCGGTTTTGAGAATTTTTTTTCATTGTACATAAATTAGACCTCTACAGATTTATTATATGTATAGATAATGCAGAAAACTAAAATTATAAAGCTGTCCTGGTTTTGATAAATCATTCTCTTCATCTTATTTGTATGTGTTTATCTCAGCAATGGACGGATTGCTGGACAAATAATAAACCGTACACTAAACTTTGCATACAATATTCTTTAAAACTGGTATAAAAGAAAGATTAAAAATATCTCCATGTATATACATACATAGATGTATCAAAAGAATCTATTTTTAGTTGACCCTACCTGCTTTATGAATTAGTTAATATTATGCACAATACACATAAATTGAGTTGCATAAAATATGCATAAGTATACCTATTATATTATAATATAAAAATTACCTGGAGCTTCCAGTAGCATAATACCGTAAAGCTATCAACAATTTAATTTATTTTGGTAGTGGAAGTCCCCTATCACTGTAAATTGAGGACTGGAGGTCTCCAGTTATAAGAGGCAAAATAATTGTTTCAACAGTGTGCTTAGTAAATCGAAACCTCTTTCTGAATTCATCTTCGTTATAATATACAAATGGATCTTGGTTATATCTATTTCGGATATACAATTTCGGTTTTCGTGGACGAACATCAGCATTCATGGATAGCCCAATATTTTCAACACGGATTGAATAGTTCGTCAATCTTTTCGACGTTATCCATTTCTTGCAGCAAAGTCCGTATTAGAGATTAGCCAAGTACACATGTGAAATCGGGTATCCAAAATTAATGCTTTAGTTGATAAATAAAGAAAATAACAAAAAACACGTAAACGACTTAACACAATTCACACAAACACCAAACCAAAGTTCCAAATTGAAACAAATTACAAAATCTTTGGTGATTGCTTGGTCAATGCTTTGTCAATAATTCGTTCCGTTTCAAGTTTTATACGTCAATAAGTTAATAATTTGTTTTAATTTTTTTCATTTTTTTTATAATTTGCATTTGTGAGGTAAACCATAAGTGATTTTTTATTCATACAAATGTATTTTTTAGTATAAATTAAAAATTAAATATAAATGGTGCTCATTTTATTAACGTCGAGTAATTATATTATGCGTGTAACGAAACTAGCCCTAACTTTGCCCCGAGAATAAGATACGCTGTGTAATGTATTCCATCCCATTCTTTTACACGTTCAATCCCACAGATATATATATGTTTGTCTCTTTCTACGTAACGCCTCAACTTTTGAGTTACACTTGATTATACTCCTCATAAAATTTCCGTACCGCGCCTTATAACTCAAATCGTTTCTTAAGGAGTAAACTCCAAAAATAGTCAAAGTTACAGTCACATTAGTAAAGTATTTATTGATTTCTGGCAAATATTGAAAAAAAATGATAATTCCAAAACCAATGGTTAAAAATGGTTTTAAAAAAATTATGTGATAGGTGAATACCTGTACTATAATTGACTTAACCACTATTTACGACACACCCTGTATATACCTAGTTCCCGCATCGGGCAAACACGTTGAGGAGAACACCGTCGGGTTTTAGTGGGTAGAGCTGCGTCCACCTTACCATCATCGGGTGCAGCGAGTCCGACATACCCGCCAGGGGAATCTCCCCTCTCCTCGCGGGATGCCTAAGAGCATTTCCCGACGGAAAAAAAACAATTAATTCAAAAGCAATTCTTATTTTTTTTTTATTAAACTACTTTATTAACTTGAAAAGTTAAATGAGTTTTGTTATCTGCTTCTTATGTAATTTTTGTTGGCTAGAATAAAATACCTTTGTTGTGCATAACTGAAATTTTTTCTAACATTAATTTCATAAATAAAATTTACGTTATTAATACGTTGCGAGTCTACGCTGCAAAAATATTTTCAAAAAATATTTTGTATACCGCGTTTTTTTCCAACAATAGTTTTCGTAAAAATTATTTCGTATTGTCAAAAAAGTTAATGTATAACTTACATAAAATTATTAATATTTCAAAGACTGCACGACATCCAGATACATAAATGGATCCATCTACTTGCAACAGCTAGTTCAAGAGGATCAATGGTCATAGCGTTAATTGAAAGAGATGTACCTGTTGTTTATGAGATGTAGTTGGTTCTAATAATTAATATTCTCACAATCGAAAGAAATTTTTCTATTTAAAATTCGTATTCTTTTTACTAACGTTCACCTTTGTCCAAAATACCACCAGGTTTCAAAAGAGCAGCGTCCATCTACATGGGTGCCGATTGCATCGCCAACATACAATCCTTAATGATCCTTGGTGGGTCAAATTTAAAAGAATTGTATGGATGTTCGGTGTTCCCAACACTCAGTTTATTTACGACCTCGGTGTATGTACTTTAAATAAAAAGCAACATCTTTTTTGCGTCAATGCTATTTTATTCTGACAGGCTCATTTATTACAGGCTCATTCAAATTATTATATACAAGCTGCTGTCCGCAGCTTCACCCGCATAATCTTAGATTTACAACAGAGTCCAGATTGATGATAATTATTACATATTGTTTTAAACTACTGGCACCGAGACTTAACATCTTATGTCTCAGTATAGGCAACACATAACTGAGTTGCCTGGGCTCGTTCCAGGTAAACTGGTTTATATTCATGGGCGACGTCGACCACTAACCATCAGGTGGCACGTTTGCCAGTTTGCCTATCCAATTAACATAAAAAAAATGTGGTTATTCGCCATTTTTCCAATATGACGCCGCTTGCAGCAGAGACATGTGGTGGTAAAATAAGTTGAAACTTGAAATTCGGACAAAGCTCCCGAAGTATCGTTCTTCACTCTTTTCTAGTAATAATTACCAATTTTCAGGAATTACCAAATAAAAATTTAGTAGGTAGGCTAAATTGTAATCAATGAAAATATTTTAATTGAATTTTTTCAATTTTAATAATCTCTTCTATATATTTCTAAATCTAATAAATATAAGAATTTTGCAATGGTAGCAGGTTCGATTGGATAAAACAAAAGAAATCGGGCGTTCCGTATGTCCTTTGTGGAAGTAGTTATTCAATACAAAGATTATGTATGCTAGTAATTGAAAATTTCCTTCTTTTATTACGTTGGCAATAATTGTAATGAGAGTTAATTCATTCTAAGTGTGTTCTTTCTGACTTCAATACTTTTATAGTATACAGGTTGTTGTTTTATATGATAAGATGAATATAAAGCGAAATTGCAAATGGCAAAAAATCTTATACACATAATATGAAGACAGATTTAATAGATATTTTTGAGAAAGCGTCATGCGTCCGAGATTTTTAAAAACTACAGATAAATTAAATATATTTCTTTATAAAACTTAGATTACTGTACCAAGTTGTAAATATGAAGTAGTGGTACCTAAATCCTAAATGGGAAAACTGTTTAAAACGAGGCTTTTTTAACCATCTGCCCGTTTGTCACAGCTTTACTAGCTCTATTGAATAGTAGATGAGCCTTAAATTGACTTCAATAAAAGACATTTAATCCTTAAATAAGAATCATCATCATCATCATCATCATCAGCCTTTATCCATCCACTGCTGAACATACGTCTCCCTCTATGAACTCCAAGACGGCCGGTCCCAAGCCACTCGCATCCAAATCTGACCGGCCACCGCACGGTGTCTTCCCACCTGGTTAATGGCCGACCAACACTATGTCTACCTAAAAGCGGCCTTCACTCTTGAACCTTATTGGCCCATCGGCCATCCGTTCTCCTAAGTGTATGACCAGCCCACTGCCACTCCAACGAGCTTATTAATCGCGTGATATCGATAACTTATCTGGCTGATGTCTTCGTTTCGAATACTAACTGCCAAAGAATCAAAGATTATGTACATACCACCAAGTATCATATTTTACTGCCCTGGTGAGAGTCGTGGCTTCCCGGCTCGTTCAGCACCTGGAGGTGGGCCCGGGACCGGGACTCTCAGAGTCCCAATTGGGGTTCCGGGCACGCCGGTCGACGATCGACGCCCTCAAACGCCTGCGGGCGGTGACGCGTGAGGCGGAACACAGAGGGGAGGTGGTGGTCGCGGTGTCCTTGGACATCGCGAACGCCTTCAATAGCCTCCCGCACACCGTGATACGGGAGGCTCTGAACTACTTCGAAGTGCCTTATTGCCTTCTACTATCTCAGGAGGCTGTTGGAGGCGTACCTCTCCGAAAGGAGGGTAGCCTGCGAGAACCGATGTGGGTCCGTAGAGTGGTGGCAAGTCGGCTGCGGTGTCCCGCAGGGATCGGTTCTTGGTCCGATCCTGTGGGACATCGGGTATGACTGGGTCCTGCGAGGCCGTCTCCTCCCCGGGATGGGTGTCATCTGCTATGCGGATGACACCCTCGTCTACGCCCTGGGACGAGACTACAAGGAGGCGGCGCGGCTGGCCGAGGTCGGGCTCGACCTCGTGATCAGCCGCATAGAGAGGTTAGGGCTTCGGGTCAGACCATCTAAGACCGAAGCTCTACTCTTTCGCGGTACCGGGCGGAAAGGACTCCCTCCGGGGGCTGCCCTCCAGATCGGAGGGGTGAGGATCAGGATGAGCCCCCATATTAAATTTCGGGGCTCATCCTTGATGGAGGATGGAACTTCGGCCCACACTTCGCACAGTTGGGTCCGAAGGTCGTAAAGGCGGTGAGTGCGTTGGGCAGACTCCTCCCGAACCTCGGAGGACCCAGCGCCGCCTGCAGGCAGCTATACTCCGGTGTCTGCCGGAGTATGGCGATATATGGTGCTCCCATTTGGGCGGGTCACCTTACCGCGCGGAGTAGGGCCCAGTTGCGCTCGGCGCAGCGGGTCATCGCGGTAAGAGTGATACGGGGGTATCGTACGATATCGTGGACAGCAGCAACTGCCCTAGCCGGCGACCCCCCGTGGGTCCGCCGACTAGGACAAGAGGCGTTAATGCTGAGGTGGGGAGAGGACCTGGCGTGGGAGCCGTATGGCAAACGCCTAACGGTTGCCCTGCGTCCGGTCCTAGAGCGGTGGATGCGTCGTAAACGCAAACCCCTCACCTTCCGTCTGACACAGGTGCTCACCGGGCATGGCTGCTTCGGTGAGTACCTGTGCCGGACGGCCCAAAGGGAGCCGGCAACTGTATGTCACGATTGTGGCGCGGCGGTGGACTCGGCCCAGCACACTCTAGAGGTGTGCCCGAGATGGGCGGCGCTGCGTCACGATCTGACGTCAGTTATCGGAGGGGACTTGTCTTTGCCGAGCATCATCACCGCGATGCTCCGCAATGACGAGTCCTGGACGGCGATGGATCAACATCAATTAACAACCGATGGATCTATATTCACTCTGTACCAACACAATTATCTATAGATTGTAATGAGCATTCTGAAAATACTGTAACCTTATTGGGAACAGGAATTGTATCGCTTCCTAATGATTGTACCGCATTTAGTTCTAGCATTAAACTCATACCAATAAGAAATAGTTTAATCAATATCAGCATCGCACCTGTATTAACCGATTTCGACCTAATCAATGACTCATGCTGTAACGAAAATAAAATTAAACAACTATTATTGTTAAATAATGTGTCCCCTATTTCTCTAATAAACACAGACCTAGACAACATAGATATTAATAACCAGATATCTAATTCTCTTTTAAATCAAGTTGATAAAGTTATAAATCAACCACACATAGTTAAATACGGGACGCACTATTCTATCTTTACTATACTATTAATTATTTTAACTTTTACATTCATAACATATAAATTACTTAAATGTACTATTGGTAATAAACTTATTTGTTGTTGTAAGGAACAAGAAAATCCGGAACAATCAGTTCAAGTAGAATTAAGTGACGATGTTAGTACTAGTTTACCTAGAATAAGAATTAATTAGGTAAAGTTCGAAATTTACCCCGAACTTTACTCTCATCTGGGGGGCTGTTATACCCTCCAGATGTATGTAATAGGGATGATGCACATCTGGTACTCATAGTCGAGTCAGCAACTCATTTCAAGATATCTAGGACTGCCGCTGCGCCGGACAGTCAGTCTTACTTCGGGAGTCATAACTTCTACTTTCTTTTTTTGGTAATTACTATTTCTAATTAAGTTCTATTTCTATTCAATAAAGTGTTTTAGTTATATAAATCTTTTTTTAAAAAGACAATTAACAAATCCGTTATAACAGAACGATAATTATAATATATATCGAGTAGAAAAAAGGGTAAATGAACGCATCTGCTAAAATGATACGAGAAAC